>OX467106.1:5456304-6816005 GCA_950106695.1 Biston stratarius | reverse complement strand
ATCTCCAAAAATTATTTTTTTGACAAGAGATTTGGATGATTTTTAAAAAAAAATATTATCTTTTATTTGTGCATCTGCATATCGCAAGTGCGAGAAAATAAAAGACGAATTCTTAACCTCAGCTCTCTGACGATCTTGAGTAATTAATACAGCATTTTGCATAAATTTTTTGTAACTATATTAGTGAACCAATTCAAGTAATCGAACATATTACTCTCGCTGTTGTCTTTATCGTGAAGGGGTTAAAAAGTGCTGGCACATATAGCCGAAATGTCTAGACTCGAATAGTCTAATTTGGTCATTGTAACTATATCATATCAGGTTTAGTTTAGGACACGCTAATAAAATTATATCGTCCGGCTTTGAGGGGCTACTTAGTTTGTGTTCGGTACTAGAAGATAGAAATGTTTATAATTGTTTATGGAATACAACAAAGTCAGTATGTTACTAAAACTAGTTCTTTCCTCTTTTTCTTATTGTTAGTTAGCTTAGTTTTTTCATGAAAAATCGCTATTTTCTCCTCTTTTTGACCACACCAATGACTGTGTAAGTTACACATAAGCTCCGATACAAATGAATGTGATTCGAGGTCTGTTAGCTGCATATGTGGCGGTCGAAGTGGGCGGCGCCGGGTGTTTAATAGCTTTAGCATTTGGCTGGTTATAGTTATAATTTTACATTCCTGTATTTTAATTTAAATATGTGCCGTGGTGGTGCCTGCGAAAGAATAGTACCCCACCCTCTCTACCCGTGGTTGCCGTAAGAGTCGGCTAAGGGATGTATTACGGAAGATGGGCAGCAGCGTCTTCCTTGAACAATCATACCTAACTGCGCTCGCCAACCCGCCTGCCAGGCGTGGCGAGTATTGGCAAAACCCCCCCAGAAGGAGGCCTATGTCCAGCAGTGGACGTCCTATGGCTGATGATGTGTGATGTGATTGTAAAAGCTACAATGTTAATCCCCTCAAATTGCGTTACGGAATACTTGAACGCCACCTTACTCTGGATTTGACTGCATATTGTACTTTTCGAGAAACAGATTTCGGTGAAATGTTCTACACTTTTGCCGTGCAAATAGAAAATGTGTCTGCGACCAGCTAAAGTAAGCAAAGCTCTGACCCATATACACAACATAATTCAGAAGTACAAAAGCTTAAGATGATGGCTCCGATGCCAATGTTAAGTTGAACATCTGTGCCAGATTACTACATACGTTATAAGTCCATTTTTTATTTTTTATTGACAGGCTAGGTTTTTGACGACAACTCACCTGATGTTAAGTGACGGTGTGGTCGAAGATGGTAAAGCACACCTAGCCTGGAATGGAACTGGCTCTCAAGTGAGGCTGCTGCTCACCATTCTAACACACCGTTAGATGCTTGTCGGCAGATTTTCAACTTGAGGGTGGTAGCTAGCCAGTCGAGTACTAGAAAGTACCCTACCACCACGCTATGGTTTCCTCACGATGTTTTCCTTCACCGGCAGCTCAAGCTTATTGTTGGGGTTTGAACCCACGTCGTTCGGCATGCGAACCGACCGCGCTTACCACTGAGCTATAATCGCTAAATCAAATGATAATTTTTAGTGTATTTCCGCGTATTTCATTTTAGTTACAACAGTAACGAGAATTTCATTTAATTTGAATATCATTTAAATATTTATCTAATCTAAAAACTGTTTAAAATATTTTTAATTAATTTTGATTATTTATCCTCAACGTTCCTTAATATCTAAAATCCGAAATGGATTAAAAATCTAAATAAATTTAAAATATCTAATTAAAATAACCACAAGTAGGTATGTATATCCACTGCAGTAACCAGTTTCTAACACGTATTTTGCCACTCGAGGCGTCCTCAGGACGTGTCGTATCATGGAGCGCTTGACGCTCGAAAAGTCAACACGTCCTGTGCAGAGGTGAAACACGTGTCGGCAAGTGATTACTGCACCGAGAAGAGGATATAAGGACTTGTGGTTATTTTAATTTATTTAGATTTTAAGTTTATGCCGGATTATAGTTTTAGATATTAAGTATTATTTCGGAAAGATTTCTAAAAATTGTTGTACTATTGTAACCAAAACTACTTTTAAAAGGAAATACTTTAGATATAAACATACCTTGAACACTCAAGCTTATCAATAGTTTTTGATGGTAAGAGAGAACGCATGACCACGTCCATTATACTCAGAAGTCTAAGTAAGAAAACAAAATCAAAATGACCGCTAAGTAGCTCAGTTCCATACCTGGTGTGTTTTACCATCTTCGACCACACCGTTACTTAACATCAGATGAGCTGTGGTCTAACACCAAGCCTATCAACCATAAACAGATATGGTTGATAAGCGAGGTGTTTGACTACAGCTCGTTAAGTGACGGTGTGGTCGAATATGGTAAAGCACACATAGCCTGGATTGGAACTTACACTCAAGTGAAGCTGCTGGAACACACCGTTAGATGCTTGGCGGCAGATTTTCAACTTGAGGGTGGTAGCTAGCCAGCCGGAGTAGAAAATTCCTTTCCTTCACCGGCAGCTCAAGCTCATTATTGGGGTTCGAACCCACACCCTTCGGCGTGTGAACCGACAGCGCTAACCACTGAGCTATCAACGATACAAATCGTCATACAATCACTTGTTGCCTATTACTACTAGTTTTTTGTAGATTTTTTTATCCAAATAACATAAAACCCAATACTAGTAAGTGTTATTACAGCTCTAACAGTGCCTGTAACAGCAAGATGGCGCCACCTCCAATATCACTCGTCTGATGATACAGTACAGTTTCTCCAACTTATCTATACCGGTGACAAAAACAGAGAACTAAACATTTTCAACAGGCCTTTGCCAGTTTTGTTCAGAAAACACGATGGTAGCTCCCTAAAGTCTATAAATAATAAAGTAGCATCGAATGCTAGTTATGATACCATAGTACTCTTTATAGTAACAAGTATTTAATCTGTACAGAGACGTGATGTAGAGGTAATAATATGGTGCAAGGCAAGGGACTGCGAGTATATTGCATACTGGAGTTCGTGGCGATGGATCCACAACGGCACAGATAGGTAGAAGAATACAATAAACAAGCTAAAGAAATTAAAAAAACTATTTAACTCAACTGCGATTAAAATATCTATAATAAAGAAGCTCTAAAGGAGGTCGATATTCTAAAGACTCGAACAAAATAGTTCAAATCTACCTTCATTGTACGAACCGCTAAACAATGGAATTTGCTGCCCGAGTGGGTAATTCCTGATAGATGCAATCTGAGTGCCTTCAAGTCGCGAAAGGTTTCTGCTTGGCGAGCGTGCTCCACCTTAGACCGCGACTACGCTTAACATCAGGCGAGACGTCAAACGAAAGCATATTTGTAAAAAAAAAAAAACAAAAAAAAATCAGTTCTAATTAAATTTAAATATATAACTTGTATATGTTTTTGTAATCATCTTTTAATTTTCTTTAGTTTGATACCCTACTCGATAGGATTTGGTTAATTTTATTATTAATGTTATATTTCGCACCAAAAATCCGCCATTTTTTTTTCAAATACCTACCTAAGAACATAGGCCTCCTCCTGGGGGGGTTTTGCCAATACTCGGCACGCTTAGCAGGCGGGTTAACGAGCGCAGTTAGGTGTGATTGTTCAAGGAAGACGCCCATCTTCCGGATTACATCCCTTAGCCGACTCTTACGGCAACCATGGGCAGAGAGGGTGGGGTACAATTCTTACGCCGCCACCACCACGGCCAAATTAGAAAATGCGAGGTAATAAAGAAATTTACATACATATAAGATACGCGCGAAAAACATAACCCTTTCTTGGTAGTCGGGTAAAAAACCGGGTGAAACTGTATTGTGGACATAGCGGTGTGTCGGATTTTTATGTTTCCAGTCCTTAATCAACGTAACGAATTCTTTGATCCTTTACCTATCGAGTGGTATAACAAAATTTTGGTTTTAGATGTTTTTTTTATACGCTCTCCTAATGGTAAGAGATGACCATGACTATTGCAGCAATACACAAAGCTTTGAGTAGCAAAACAAAGTCCGGGGCATCGCTGCTTTGGCGCTCATTTCTTTGAGACTTTCGATGGTTAGTCTCAACAGCCCTGTAATTTCGCTAGCTGCAGTACCTTTTAAACCGGAACACTAATGTTTACACACTACTGCTTGACAGCAGGTCTGGTACTGCGGTGGTACCTACCTAGACGACTTCCTGCTAAGGAAATCTACCACCAAGTAAAAGCATGTTGCTGTAACAATAGTTAACGTTCCAGAAACTTCCACGTTCCATGTGCGGACTCCTAGACAGTGGAATGCGCTGCCTGAGTAAGTGTTCCCCGTTGGATTTATTCTGTGTGTCTTCAAGTTGAGAGTGATTCGGTATCTTCTAGGGAAGCGTGCTCCATCTTAGACCGAATCGTCACTTAACATCAGATGAGAAGGCGGTCAAACGTAAGCCTAATTCTTTTTTAAACAAACTGTACCCCACTATTTTGTTACCATCAGTTTTCTGAATTGCGTCCCACAATGGGAGCAAATTTATAGATGTATTCACATTAACAATCCAGACACTTTCCTTAGCGTGCGCGTTGAAGTCTTTTCATTACAACAAGTTGTTATGTAGAAAAGACATAAACGTGTTAATTTTTTCTAACCGCCACGCACCGAACCGTAGATGTTTGATGCTTGTTGTTCGGATTTACACTCCTTTTTTATTTTTTTGTTTTAATTTTCACTTTTATTTTTTTGTTTTTTATGTAACAGTAATGAGACGAACGAGACACTCTCCTGATGTTAAGAGATAACGCCTGTCCATGACCATTGCAGCGATACACAGAACTTTGAGTAGTAAAACAAAGTCCAGGGCAGCGCTGCCTTGGCGCTCATTACTTTGAGACTAGATGGTTAGTCTCAATAGCCTTGTAATTTCGCTAGCTGCAGTACCCTTCAACCCTTCTACCGGAACACAGTAATGTTTACACACTACTGGTTGGCGGCAGAATATCTGGTACTGCGGTGGTACCTACATAGACGACTTCCTGCTAAGGAAACCTAATATTTTCCGGTATGAAAAGTATCCTATATAAATATGTTAATCTAGGAAATAAGATTTCATTCAAATCAGTTCAGCCGTTTTTGCGTGATTGAGTAACAAACATCGAAACATACAAACTTTCACATCAGACTAATATTATGAAAGCGAAATTTTGTGTGTGTGTGTTTATAGGTTTGTTACTTCTTCACGCTCAAACGGCTAGACCAATTTTGATGAAACTTGGTATAAAGATATCTGATACCCTAGATTAAGACATAGAGTACTTTTTATCCAGAAAAAATCTAGCGGGTAACTTCGCAGGACGCATCTAATTTATAATATTAGCAGGATGTTTATAATTTCTAAACATACTTTGCAGTACAAGTACTAATCAATTTTAATATATTTCAACAAATACACTTTTAACTTAGTATTCTTGTTAAGCATGAGCAACACTTGTCTCCTAATGGTACCTAAACTTATTCAAGTACTAAAATGTTCCACTCAAAGCTAAGTTTCGCTTCAAGAGACAGCGAAATGACGGGAAATGAGTTAATGGTTACATTTGCATACTGTTGACTACCCAGGGCATGTACCTTTAGAAATGGTAATTATGAACGCTAAAGATATAATTTTCTCTTATTGATTGGAAAGATGTTTTGTTCCCCATTTATACACAAATGTAAGATAAATTAATCGACGCTAAAAAAAATTGTTGACTTTTCATTGACGTGAATGACGTTATAAGTTCACATCAATGAAAAGGTAAAGCACCTATTTTTAGGAACACTTTGTTGTCCGTCTGTCAAGACCTTCTTTCTATCTCGGGAACGCGTGCAATTATCGAGTTGAAATTAAAACCATATACGCAGATCTGTAGTCCCTTGCAGCTTTGATAATACCAAACTCTCTCTCAATAATCGTAAAAAAAATGTTACAGCCTTTTATGTCATAAAACCGCATATTTCGACACTCACGAGGGAATCATAACCTACTACTTCCCCTTAACCTAGGACTAATTAGGCAAGAAGAATTGTCTTATAGTACACACTGTGGAAAAATTCGAAAACTGTACATTTTAAATATAATAACAAAAAATAGGGTCCAAATTTTGAAATTAACCGTATCATGTGGGGTATCATATGAAAAAGCTTCATTAGCACAAGCTAAAACAGGTTTTTACTAGTTTGTAAAGAACCTTCAGTCTGACTCGCACATGTCCATTTTTTTTATTTTGACCACAACTTACGTGATAAAAAGCGAAGGTGTGGTCGAAGAGGGTAAAGCTCACCTAGCCTGGAATGGAACTGGCTTTCAAGTCTGGCTGCCGGAACACACCGTTAGATGCTTGGCGGCAGATTTTCAACTTGAGGGTGGTAGCTAGCCAGCCGAGTACTAGAAAGTACCCTACCACCACGCTATGGTTTCCTCACGATGTTTTCCTTTACCGGCAGCTCATCAATTGTTGGGGTTTAAACCCACGCCCTTCGGCACGCGAACCGACCACGCGAACCACTGAGCTATCATCGCTACTTAAATAATTACTTAAATTTAAATGGTCACTCTATACATGCCTAAATTTCGAAGAACTCATTAGTTAGTGGAATCGGGATTGACACACTACAAGCTTGTAAAACTCAACTGGGCTAGAATAAATTAAAATTTGTGAGAGATATTAATTAATAATGATAATTTACGCTTTTTCCTAGAAACATAAACATTCATACAGACCGACGCATCAAGCCTATCAACATTCCCATCGCTTTTAGTTTAGCGATGTATAAAAATACGCTAAACTCCAACTCGTCTTCATTTATAATGACTACTTTCTTTCCGTTTTCAATTAATTAGTTTATTTAGTTTAAAGGCATGAAATCGTTTAAAATCTTTTTTTGATATTTATTAACATTAAAACCTTTTTACATTGAGACGAGTTACATAGAAATGCATTAAAAATGCTTTCTATTTAACAACTATATTCTGAACGGATTTCGTTTTATTATATCCATCCACTTGGTGTCATAAAACGCAAGTGAATTCGTGTTATAGTAATAGCTTTTTATTTTATGATAATAATCATATTATTTATATACTAGCTTACGCCAGCAATTCCGTCCGCGTTAACTTTAGAATTAGGTGTAGAGAGAAATGAAACATGTGTAAGTGTTCAAGGTATATTTAGTTTATTTTCGCTAAATAGTCGTTTCAATTACAACAGTGACGAGAATTTAAATTTAACTAACTTGACAATAATTTACAAGTCATTAAATAAAAAATATAAAAAACCCGCTACGCAATTAACCAAACATAGCTCAGAACCACCACAAGGAAACTGGCTCAAAAAAGTCCATCGAAATCGGTCCATCCGTTTGAGAGCCACGATACCACAGACACACACACACACACACGCACATATAGACAGACAGACATCGACGTCAAACTTATAACACCCCTCTTTTTGCGTCGGGGGTTAACTTATCAGAAACTTTACTTGGATATTAGTCAATTTATTAAACATGTCACAATTGCGTTGTCAGATATTATCATTATTATTTATACATCATATATTATAATCACACGACACGTATTTTAAATCAAATCTTAAAATAAAAACACACACGAGAAACTAAACTAAAAGCCAGATCACTCGCACTCCGCACCCACACGTCTAAACGTTCCCATAAGGCTGGTCGCCTTACCTCGCTGGATGGCCAGCGAGATGTGTCGGGTCAAGTAAAGGCCCGAAAGTGGATCGTGCCCCCTATCTCTTAGGCGCCGCCCAAGTTCCGTGACAAACTTATTCGCCTCAGAGACACACGGACCTGCCTTCTTGACAGCGAAAGGGACGAACTCGTACGCTGACTCAAGTGTCGCATATTTCAGGTGCTTGCCTTTTGCAGCTGTTTCTGCACCTGAACTAGCGACCCGCTGAGTGGCGTGGAGGTGACAGGATGCGTACCTACTGACGCACGTAGCATCCCATATGAGGCAACAACCTCTTTGCCACGGAATCAGCGTGAGTCCGTCGGGCCGCTTACCATCCGAGCGCGACAAGCTTAACAAGCGATTTATCGCCCCCAAAGCCCCCTGCATACTAACCTTCATGAAAATCGTTGGAGCCGTTTCCGAGATTCAGATTATATATAACAAGAATTGCACGTTTAAAGGTACTATAGATTAGATAGAGTGATTCATGAAGAAGGTTTAGGTATATAGTTTGTCAAGGTTTTGTGTAATATTTACATTGCACCTGTGCGAAGCCGCGGCGGGTCGCTAGTATTATATATAGTAGGATGAATGTAAGTATAAGTACTTATTCTTTATATATGTTTTAGTAATAATTGAAGTTTATATGTACCTATATCATAGAAAATGCCGTAAGGAAATAAACCACAATTTTCATTGTATCGCCGAAAGAATTCAAGCGGAAGACATAAAGACAAAGCCATTACAGATATTAGGTATTGATTTGATACCGTCTTCACTGACCCACAATACGGTACCGAGTCTGTGGTTTCACATTGCTGCTGATGCGGTGGCGGCGGCGTTGTCGGCTGCCAACAAAGGAAACGAAACCTGTTTCTATTTGAACTAATAAATACGTATATTGCATGTAGAAATGTGAACGTCTCAAAGTTAGGAAACCGTAGCATGTTGGTAGGGTACTACTACTCGAGTTGAAAATTTGCAGCCTAACGGTGTGTTCTGGCAGTTTTAAGAGCCAGTTCCACTGCAGGCCAGGTGTGTTTACCATCTTCGACCACACCGCCACTCAGAAGAGATACACTCCAAACACCTGATCATTCTACCAGTTTTTTTAAACCAGCGGTACTTTGGACTTACTTTTGTCTCTTATCTCCAAACGCCTTAAACTTTTGAAAAAGGTTATTTTTTGTTTTGGCATAAACGTGTTAGAATCTACTTAAAAATACTATTTTCCAAAATTTGTGTTTTTGTATAAAAATAGTAGTGTTTTATTCATAAAGTGTCGAATTACGGGCACGTGTGGTGAACGCGTAATTTTATGCTTTAAAAGTCCGTCGAAGCTCGTAGTAAAATTATGACTACTTTACTAAAAAAGGACTGGAGTCGACTTTAACTTACCTTGTGTGAATTTCATTGTGAATTAGACTTATATCACTAGATTTATCATTAACCAAATGAAATTATAGAAATACTTGACACTGCCAAATACACTAAGCACGATGATAATATAACGAAAAAGAAACAATATTTAAAAAATGTTTGGCGAGTTCTAAAATATATATTTGAGTTGTATTGTACCAGAGAACGTCACGAAAATACCTCTGTAATTCAATATTATTTCTGGAAAACGTGGACTACAAGGTTAGGTTTTCAAAGGCGAGCGTAATTTCCAGTGTGCCTGTTCAACAATACGTAATAGTAACGCCCCTACAAGAGTATGGCCGTACGCCACCGTGCAGCTAATTCGGTCCGGCTAATTCCAGGATAACATCGGCGTACACTAGAGCGCACATCGCATTCTTGGGCGTCTAATAACTAATTAACTGTACCCTGCCCAGAAAGCCTAGGCGCCCAGCTTACTAAAACCCAACATTTCCAGCAGAGACGGGTTCAAGGCTGGATATAAAAAAAATATGCTTATTTTTATCGTTTTTATTGGCATCGCACTTTGTTTATCCTACCAAATATCACGTTTTTTTAATGTAAAAGTTAAAAACGTACTACGCTTTTCTGGTGATAAAACAAAATGCTAGTCCATAAAGATTCTAGTGGTACCCAGAATCAGTACCAGTTACAAATCAAGTCTAGGGCATCGTTACTTTGGCGCTCATTACTGATAGTTACTCTCAATAACCCTGTAATTACTCTAACTAGTACTTATAAACCGAAAAACTGATATAATTAGGTACACACTTGGCGGCATTATATCTGGTACTACCTAGTGCGACCTTTAACTAAGGAGATTTGTCACTAAATAAAATGGTTAAAATAACATATAAACTCTAAAACGCAGTCAAACTCACATAAAGTAAGTCATGGTCTAGTCCATGCCTAAACAAAATAGTGGTGAATTTACAAAAAGCTTCAAAAATTATAGAAATAACACGAAAAAAACTTATTGCACCATATTCTATTATTTTGCGTTTTCGGGGTAAAAAAATATTTAAGACTTAGTTCGGGATGAAATTTAAAATGCAACCAGCTTACTTATATCCTTGATTAACCTATAAGCTACTTTTCATCCCGGAAAACGTACATGAAACCACAAACCGCAGGCCACAGCTATAAATAATAAACATTTTCAAATCGAATCAAATAGTTGTTTCCAAGAATGCAAATGCAAATAGTTTTAAAGATTTATTAACTTAAAATTGAATTTAATAGACACCGGATGATGTAGAAATTTGTTAAAATGTAATCAAAGTCACGATATAAATTAACTTTACTGCTAAAACTCATAAACAAACAGTTATTAACAGTTTATTTTGATACGCCCATCGGAAGTATTTAACGGTGAACATTGGTTTTTATAGTCTTTAATGCAAATGAAATGCAAAACAAATTATGATTTTCTTATTAAATGTTCACTGTAAACTTTTTATTTGATAAAATCTACTCCTATTTACACAGACAGACGTCGCACAGGGATTGGAGAAACGCTATTTACCTTGCCTCTGGCAGAATGGCTCAATACAATTTTAACTCATAGGTCACGAATATGGCATGATCTTAGTTCGGAAAGAACTAGGTACTGGTTTTTACTTAATCCACTCCTGTACAATACAAACTGCGTAGGTAGGTACCTATTCTAATTGTTACGAGTATTAAAATCTATACATACATATAAGAAAATTATACATGTCTGTACATAGAATATTAAAAACAAAATTAAACACATCGTAAGTAGTTATGATACCGAGGCAAAGAAATGGTTTTTAGAATTTTTGTTTGTTTGTCTGTCTGTTTGTGCACCCTTAACTCAAAAACTTTGAATACTGTTTTCATTGATGTATTGTGGCAAGCTTCCCACAACATTGTTTGTTTTATATCAATCAGTTCACAAATAAAAAAGTCAAAATAATTGACGCCGAAAACAATTTTAAAATAATTGCGCCCTTACTATACATCCACGCGGGCGGAGTCGCAGGTACAGCTAGTCTTTTTAATAAATAGCATTCCATTGTAGGTAGTTACGTACAACCTTAAATTGTCGACCATAACGCAATTTTAAAACTTCTTTTATTTGTAGTACTTTTTCCTGTTGTCGAAAAATCTTTATCTTTTTTAGCAATTTTTCAAAGCCCAAGGTATAAATACGAGTTGCCTGTCTGCCACACCCACACTGGCAGGTTGTAAGAAAAATAACCAAACAAATTCTTAATCCGCGATAGTATCCATCGTAATACCAGAATGAGTGTAATTAAATAAAAGAAGAAACAAATTGAAAACGTTGGTTGTCATTAAACTGTTTAATATTTCGGATCTGAATTGCTACCATTTAGTATAATTAAGTTTTATCTTTTGTTTTTTGAATATGAGATAAAGTTGTGGTTTATATTTTCTAATAATGTCTAATAAAAATAATAAATTCTCATAACATTAGCCATGCGTTGTCAACAGAGTAGATAAACCCGGTAGCGTATAACGGAACGTGCCTCTAAGCTATTATTTTGACAGTAAAAACAACATGGCGGGAGGCCTGATTGCGCGCGAAATCGATCGTCACGAGCGCATTCCACTAGATGCAGACAGCACACGCGTGTCGGAACAAAAACTACAAAAGCAATATTTCTCTACGTACTTTGCTTAGATATGCGTGATTAGAAGCTTAGTGAGTGCGCTTGAGAACAATATACAAGGTAATTTATGCCAACTAAACCGTAGCGGATGAGCTGACATAAATTTTTGCAAATAGCTTCTGAACCCCATTATTAATAACTTTTGTTTCATAACATTTAGTAATTCAGCAATCTAATTATCTCTATATAAAAAAAAAACTAAAATAAAGTTAACCATAGATTCAGCAACTACGTAGGTATACAGACTAGTCCCATAAAATATATTATAATATGAGCGGGGTTAACTTATGCACCACTGAGAGTTTATTTTTATTTTTATGTAACAGTAATGAGACGAACGAGACGCTCTCCTGATGATAAGAGATAACGCCTGTCCATGACCATTGCAGCGATACGCAGAACTTTGAGTAGTAAAACAAAGTCCAGAGCATCGCTGCCTTGGTGCTCATTACTTTGAGACTAGATGGTAAGTCTCAACAGCCCAGTAATTTCGCTAGCTGCAGTACCCTTCAAACCGGAACACAGTAATGTTTACACACTACTGCTTAGCGGCAGAATATCTGGTACTGCGGTGGTACCTACCTAGACGACCTCCTGCTAAGGAAATCTACCACCAAGTGAAATTATAATGTATTGTATTATCGTCCCCTACTTACTGCGTAAAATGAAACGATCTCAGATGTATTTCGGTGACTTAAGTAAAAAACATTAAATTTTTCTACTTATAGCCAAAAGATTAATTAGAACGTATTGTATATACATTATATTATAATGGTGGTACCGGCGTAAGAATAGTACCCCACCCTCTCAACCCGTGGTTGCCATAAGAGTCGGCTAAGGGATGATCCGGAAGATGGGCAGCAGCGTCTTCCTTGAACAATCACACCTAACTGCGCTCGCCAACCCGCCTGCCAAGTGTGGCGAGTATTGGCAAAACCCCCACAGGAGGAGACCTATGTTCAGCAGTGGAAGACCTATGGCTGATGATGATGATGATTGTATATACAAACTTTTTATAAAAAACCTTATGAGAGTGAAAATCATATCAAAATCCGTTGCGTGGTTTAGAAGAAGCAGGCAATATACTATATAGAGACTGTAAGATGTACTTTATCGAATTGTATATTTAAATTAAATGTGATCGGAAATAGAATACAATGGAAAATATGCATGGTTATTACCCTTATGGCGCACAATCGCGGTCATTATGGCTACGTTTATTGAGTATTCCGCTCAGTTGAATCGTATGGCTAACCAGATTTATTAAAACTAATTGACTTGAAATTGTATTCAACGTCTTATTTTTACAATGCATCCTTTAAATTTAATTAGAATAACGACTTGGTGATGTTTTAATTGGATATCTGCAATGGATTAACTAATAAACTCTTGAAGTTATTACAAATATAATATATTATACTTGTCACTGGACGAATGCACAAAGTGCGATGCCAAATATGAAGAAAAAATCAAAGAAAATATTTTTTAAAGTTTTTACCGTTTTTTTAGTTTCACCCTCTATCGTAGGTTTTAACAGACTACACATTTTAATGTAGCGTCTAACACTTTTATTAGTGATTTCCTTTTTTCATAATCGGTTCAGTCAATTTTCCAGAGATTATACAGGGCTATAAGCTTAGGGAGTAGTTTTTAAAATTCAAAATACGTTTACGTTTGACCCCTTCTTGGTGTTAAGCAGTAGTGCGGTCTAAAATAGAACATGCTTACTCTAAAAGTTTAACTTAACTTAAACTTAAAATGTCAATAAAGTAATTTGAATTTGAAAAGTATAATCTATTTACTCTAGATTTAAAGAAATCCATAATCTACCTTTCAGGGAACACAGACTCTGGCAGAGTTTTTCACAACCTCGCTGTGCGTATAAAACTGTGGAATCAAATACCTTGAATATTAAATTTGCATGTTTTTTTTTTATAAAGTACTTGCCTATACCTACTATGAAGACTTGAAAGTTGTAAAAATTTAATTATATTATCGACATGTCGATATAACACTTTTATTTGCTAATGTTTTAAAGTTTTCGGTAATCGCAAATCACTAACAATTTTACAACATTAAATTCAATGCCAAAGGTCAAGTCTCCTACGGTGGGACCAGAGGGACAAAGAGAGGAGCGAGGGGTCACTCACGAAATGGTAATTGTCGAGGAATGCCTGGAATCCAGAGGGCTTGTGTGAGATTTCGCAACATTAACCGAACAAATAGATAATGCTGTTAATACGAACCAACCTCACGAGATCGGGGACTTTTTATCCCAGACGGATAGCACAAATAAGTATGGGAGTCGTGATGGGACCGCGCCTCCGGCCTTACCGAACAGATGCGCGGAAGTCAATGCAAATTTTTTTTTTCGTGCTGTCGCTCGAAGGCTCGAAATCATTTTTTTAAAACAAACGATAAGCATATTGCGTGCGCCGCCATTATTCATTATTAAAAGTAACATCCACAACGAATGACCGCGACTGGAACGCCAGACTGACGTCAATTCCCATAAAATGTATGAGCGTGTGTGAAAAAACTATTGAGTAAACTATCAAAAAATTACCCGAATCCGGTCCTAAATTATTGTGTGATTTGTCTCGGAACCGACACAAGTTAATTGTTTCATTTGGAACAGGTAACAATCAGGTAGAGCCAGTTCGGAATCTCAACGGACGGTGTCAGGATATAAAAGAATTTTGTTTACTATGAGATAACTAGAGAGTTCTTTAGAGTATTTATTTTCTTATTTTTGGCATCACACTTTGTGAATTCTGCCAGTGTCACATAGCCCATATTTTCAAGTGTATTTTTTATTATTACTAAATAGGCTTATGTTTGACCCTCAAGTCGCCGGATGTATAGCGAAAATGAAGCACCCTTACCTGGAAGAAACCAATTCTCTCGCCACTTGAAAACATCACCAGATTGTAACCATCGGGGAACTCGAGCAGAAAATTCACTGTATAGCGGTTCGTATGATGAAAGTAGAATCAAACCGTTTTGTTTGAGTTTTTGGAACATCGATAATAAAGCTTATAAAAGTTCCTGGTGGTCCGATAGTAGAATTGGCAGGGTGGAATTAGGTGATGCAGATCTAAAGCGAAGGTACTCTTCAAATTCGATTGCAATAAAAAAAAAGTAAGTAAAATAATTACTTAGTTACAGTTAAAAGCCACATAAATTAAGTCACAATTAGGTCTAGCCCTTGCTCTAGTAAAGAACTGGTGACTGGTAAATTGCTTGAAAATTACAATTTACTTGACTGTGGCAAATGCATAAAGTATAGTGCCAAAAAAAAGATGACATCTGACATCAAGCTATGTCCGAACTTCCGAAGCCTTTGGTCGACACCATCAACTCCGACAATAGTGGTGGCTTCTTAGTCGAGACCATTTACAACGAACTTACTTTTACAGTAATATAGGCGATATACAATGCATCGAAGAGTTTTGAGTAAGGGTCGGTTGACTTTGCGGACGCTCCATAATTACTCGAGAAATGGTTGAGGCTCCAAACAATAAGAAAATAGGCGGAAAAAATAGACAAAGGATGACCGACGACCACTTTTTATTTCTTTTTTAAGCACTTTATACCTGAGTTGAGGGGCCGTGGAGGGCGCATCGTTGTTTTACCTTTTACGGTCCATAGTGAAATCAAATAGAGCTTTTTACAGATTGATGCAGTATTTTGTGCATAAACTTGTTATTAATGAACTGTAATAACTGAGAATAAATTCATTATTGCGAGTGTATTTATTGTAGTATATTTCTATTGTACTTTTTTTATGTACGTTTTGTGTAAATGTTTGTATTCTAAATAGGACAACGCCGAGAAGGGTCAATGTTTTTTTTTTTAGTATATATCGTTTCATTGTTTTTAAATAAGTACAATAAGTCATAGGTCAGTAAAACATCGTCAGGAGCTAAAATCAGTGTTGATAGAAAGAAGAGGTATATTATCTTTAATCACATCGTCATTAAACAGCAAGTGAGCTGTGGTCAAAATTAAAAATACCAACCATAAATTGAAAGAAAATAAACAAAGATAAAAGCGGACACGCATAGCGTGAACATGTCACGCGTCTTGTCATAAACTAGGAAGTTGTGAACGCACGCAGAATACACAATCGTTTCATAGAAAACGCTAGTCTACCACTGCCGTAACATTTGTAGTTTCCGAGAAACAGTATATCCAGACACTCGTAACCTGAGGTGGTCACTGAAAAAGTGGATGGAATAATAATCACGTTACAAAACGCCAAAATTATAGATTTGTATGAGAACCATAAGCCAGTGATATAAATGTACTAGATGACGAGATCAGAATTCTAATTTTGTTAAGCTCAACTGCAGAACAGTGTATACACTTTAATAAATATATATTAATTTATTTAGCGTAAAATAAATGCGTAACATGACACAATCTTAAATAGATTTAATCCGATTTTCGTTTTACTTATGCGGGATACTTAGGTTTAATTTTATCGGAAACTTCAACAATAGTGTCGGCCACATGCAGTGGCCTTTATCATGGAGACAAAGCTGACTGCAATGCGCACGTGGCCAACAAAAATAAACAACAAAAATAGTAAAATTTATTCAGATTTTTTTTCTCTCTTGAAATTTTATACATTAGACAAGTTAGTCAGAACTTCTCTTTTAAATACATACATAGAATTCGTTGTATTAAACAAATAAATATTACAAAACATTCAGCGCCATCTGATCCCAAACTGAACAACAATCTAATGATTTCGCTGGAATTTACTATATGGATGTTTATGGGTCATACATCGATCTAGCTAGGTTAGGTTAGGGAATAGGGAAGGATAAGGAATATCTGGGAAAACTCATTATATTTATATATGTGTTATATTAATTATCTGGTTTCAATAGTACAAGCTACGCTTTTTTTGGAACTGGGTGGCGCTGTGTATAAAAATGTCATAAGATATTTATTCTACATGATTGACCTCAGCTCACCTGATATTAAGTGATAGTGTGGTTGAAGATGGTGAACACATCTAGCCTGGAATGTAACTGACTCTCAAGTGGGGCTGTCGAAAAACACTGTTAGGTGCTTGGCGGCAGATTTTTCAACTTGAGGGTGGTAGCTAGCCAGCCGAGTACTAGAAAGTACCCTACCACCACGCTATGGTTTCCTCACGATGCTTTCCTTTACCGGCAGCTCAAGCTCATTGTTGGGGTTTGAAACCACGCCCTTCGTCATGCGAACTGACCACACTAACCAGTAAGCTATCATCGCTACAAAACCTATCTATGATTGCAAGGATAACGGCAGTATGACTTAAAATGGACTGTGCCATTTCTCCTGAAAAGATATTGTCTTATAATGCCCTTTTTCTGAACTCATCCCTGTTTCTAATCTTAACTTATCCCACGTCAAACTTTTATTTTTTATTTTTCCGTTCTCAACACATCCCATACCCATATCCAAAATAGTATAAAACAAAGTCGCTGTCCGCGTCTGTCTGTTTCTCCGCTTATTTCTTCTAAGCCACGCAACGGATATTGATACGGTTTTCATTCAAACATTTATAAAGAAGGTTTGTATCTACAATACATGCAAATTTATTGTAAATATAAATTGTATGTATAGAGGTTGTATAGAGATGTTCAGTGTTTTGTGATCAAGTTGCCAAAGTAAATTGCTTTCGGTCAAAGCCGGGGCGAGTCGCTAGTATTGTATAATTCAATTAAAACTACAGTTTCAGGTACATGTACGAAATCGCATCACAATTAAGGAAACAAACTTTTTGGTTGCAAAAGTCCTGGCAGACTTTAAAGTAAAAAAAAGAAAACAAAAAACATCCAGAATGAAGTTCACAAAGCGTTTCTGGGCGGTCCGTTTTCAAAAGTAACGTTACAAGATAAATGAAAGATCGTTTCAAGAGAAAATAATTATCCAATCCGTCCTCACGGTCGGTTATCAGGCGCCTCTTTAAACGAAATTTTAATAAAGCGTATGAAGCTCGATTACATTTCCCATAATTCAAAATGGCCGAAACGATTCACGATCATTACATTGCTGATGACTTGTCAGTTGTCTGGTAGTTTGTTTGCAAATATAGACTTAAAACCTTCCAGAACTTCCTGGGGGACTTGGGGTTAAAATATATCACTAGCCAATTTCTGTCTCATCATTTGTACACTTACACTCGTCACACAAAATGTTTGTTCTGAGTGGGAATCTAACGCACGCCCTTTAACTCTTGAAGCCGATACACTAACAATAATGAGCTAACAGAGCAGCATACAGCTTTGCGGACTATCTAATAATATGGCGGTACTTAGAAGATATCTTGCTAAGATCTACCGACTTATAATATAAATATAAATGTAATCTTGATGTATTACAATAAAAGTAAAGCTGTCTCTCTAAAGAATTCTCGTGACAATAAGTTTATAAAATTGATTCACGCTTATAATAATATATGCAACACTGCATCGTGTAATGATGGACCTCACTTTATAAGGATTTCTTATCGATTATTTCCCGCGCAAGCAAATTAAACGGTAATGAAAAGAGAATACTACTGATTCACATCGCGAAGATCAGTTTAAATGAACATACCTACAAGGTGATTTTAAATTAACGAACTACGAACATTTTTTTTTTCTTTAGTCGTGACTACGTCTTTAAAGTTTCAATAGTGGGAGGCAATTCAGTAAACAAAATCGGGAGATACAGCTTGGTGTTGCAGCTACATATCTATCTACATCATCATCAGCCATAGGACGTCCTCTGCTGGATGTAGGCCTCCTCCTGGGGGAGTTTTGCCAATACTCACCACGCTTGGCAGGCGGGTTGGTGAACGCAGTTAGGTGTGATTGTTCAAGGAAGACGCTGCTGCCCAACTTCCAGGTGACATCCTTTAGCCGACTCTTATGGCAACCACGTTTAATTTCGCAGTTGATCATCAAAAATCACTGTGTAAAAAGATGTCGGTTTTTGGTGTCGTTTTTCATTGCTACGCATTTTTCGGTCTAGCCTCTCAGCTCGCAAACAAATGAGAACAACAACGTGCGATAAGGAACTCCGTTCCAACAACATAGACTAATTTGATGATGTGGATTCTAACGATACCACATACATCCAAATCTGTTCAGGCGTTTGAAAGTTATAGTGGAATAAAGTTACTTACATATATTCCATACATGCATACATACATGAATCCAGAAAACATTACACTTCTTTTAATGGATAGTCGCGTAATAAAGCATGGTATGAATATATAATTAGTAGTACTCACGAAATACCAAGCGTATACGTAACTATCTACATTTCACATGATCATTGTTTCACTGAACTACTCCAGGTCGCAGCATGCCACAGGTAAAAGGCCACTCGTGGTCTCAATATGAACAGTTATAAAAATTGAATCAAACGACTCGTAATAACCGCAATGAATACATTACGCCACGGAGCCATCTCGAATTATTTAAGTGCACTTTGTAAGCGGTAATGTGCACGCTTCAAAAAGGAATGTCGATTGCCTGTTTATACATTAGGCGCGTACGTAGAGCGTGCGTTGAAATTAAGCTGTATCAAGCAACAATGTACGCGGTGTAAGGAAGAAAGCCGAACGTTTGTGATGTTGGGGAATGTGGTTTGTGAGAAAAAAGGAATACTCTCGCTTCCGATGCGTTCGGCTAGATAGCAGGTGGTGAACGCCTCACGCCGAGTTGTCCGTTTCAAATAATTTAAAATACCATTAGTTTTAGGGTTCTGTATGGAAAAGTTTTTACAGGAACTAAAATATTTTTTTTTTGAAGTTGCGTACTTTCTACATAGAATATTAAAAATCGGCCAAGTGCGAGTTGGACTCTCGAACGAAAGGTTCCGTACCATTATCTATAAAAACGGCAAAAAATCACGTTTGTTGTATGGGAGATCCCTTAAGGCAGTGGTCTGCTTTAGGAGCCGAAAAAAAAGCGTTTTTTCAAAAAAAATTTTGGAAGGGAAGGAAATGATTGCGGTAAACGAAATTTTGAGACGATAGTATATTATATTCAAGCTTTAAAAAACAATTTTTATTATTACAAATTATTGAAATTTGCCAAAGTTGTAACGATTTTTCTGGGGCGCCTGGAGTGTGCACTCGTAAATCGGTGCCGGTGATGGAGGTCGTGCGATGCATCTGAAACAGTGGAACCAAATTTTTTTTTAGTTTTTATAAGTTCCTTTTCTATATGAACTAAAAAAGTTGGACAAAAGTACTATTTGAATTACTTGTTTTGCAACTTGAAGTGAATTTTTTTTTTCAAAAAATTGTTTTTTTTTTTTTAAACTTCGAAAAAATTTGGAATTTCGTCATTTCTTCGGTATTTTTTTAGTTCATATAGAAAAGGAACTTATAAAAACTAAAAAAAAATTTGGTTCCACTGTTTCAGATGCATAGCACGACCTCCATCACCGGCACCGATTTACGAGTGCACACTCCAGGCGCCCCAGTACTATCACCCATACTATCGTCTCAAAATTTCGTTTACCGCAATCATTTCCTTCTTTTCCAAAAAAATTGTTGAAAAAACGCTTTTTTTTCGGCTCCTAAAGCAGACCACTGCCTTAAATATTCATTTTATTCTGTTTTTTAGTAGTTATTGTTATAGCAGCAACAGAAATACATCATCTGCGAAAATTTCAACTGTCTAACTATCACGGTTCATGAGATACAGCCTGGTGACGGACAGACAGACAGATGGACAGACAGCGGAGTCTTAGTAATAGGGGTCCCGTTTTACTCTTTGGGTACGGAACCCTAATAACGTTTCTGTCGTGAAATCGAGACTTCTATTAAGAATTCTATTATCATACTTGAAGAGATATTTCGCTAAATAAATTGCTTTTTTTATGGTTGACAAGCTAGGTGTTTGACTACAGCTCATCTTATTTTAAGTGACGGTGTGGTTGACGATGGTACTAGTAAATACCCTACAACCATGCTATGGTCTCTTCGCGATATTTTTCTTCACCGGCAGCTCAAGCTCATTACGCCGTAACACCGCGGGAGCTAACACTTCAATTTAAAAAGTAAGTAAATTGTGACGGAACACCTTCCTTCCCAAATAATCACGCCTTTTTGATCGATAGACGAGGGGTTAAGAATTCAGTAGCAGGTTGTCATTTGTTGTTTTTTGTCGACATTATGTCTGTGACGAAGAACTCCTTTGTGCTTTGCTTTGAGGTGAAATATTTTGATTTAAGTACTCATAAAACTGCCTTGTTTCTACTCCATTGACGGAATAAACTTACGGATTTGTTAAGTTATTAGATATTTACAATAATCTCACAATAAAATAAAAGACCAATATTCAAGACTTAATCTTTGGACTTTAGATATATTGCGTTTGAGTATTCATGGTATATATTTAGTTTATTGCCGTTTAAAAGTAGTTATGGTTAAAACAGTGACTAAATTAAAATTTATCTAACATGACGATAATTTTCAAAATCTATCCGAAATATTACTTAATATCTAAAACTTTTACTTGGCGGTAGATTTCCTTAGCAGGAAGTCGCCTAGGTAGGTATCACCGCAGTACCAGATATTCTGCCGTCAAGCAGTAGTGTGTATATCAACTAGCGAATTTACTGGGCTGTTGAAGTTAACCATCAAAACGCTCAAAGAGAAAAGAGCGCAAAAGCAGCGATGCCCCGAACTTTGTAATGTTATTTAAAGTGGTGTGTATTGCTGCAATGGTCATGGGCTTGCGTTATCTCTTACCATCAGGAGATCGCAAAGTATTATTTCATTTACATTTAAAAAAAAAACTAAATTTCGACCTAAATTTAAAATCTACAATAAATTAAAACAAAAAACTAATTAAAATAATCGCAAGTATGTATATCCTTTTCTCTCTGCAGTAATCATTTGCCGACCGTGTTTCGCCTCTACACGAGACATCCTCAGGACGTGTTGACTCTTCGAGACAGAGAAACCTTAAACTAAATATATACCTTGAACACTCAAAGTGAACTTCCGTAAAGTAACGCCTGAATCAATATTGCGTTTTACTTCAAAGTTACATGATTTTTCTGAATATTATCTGTAATCTTTTTCTTAGCTTTTTAGACTAATTTATAGTAATCAACTTAATTAAATAATGCATTTCATACATACTCCAATTCGATAGGTACTGTAGCATACGTATGGGATTCAAGAAATTGGATGTGAAAGGTCATCATTATATGCCATAGTTATAAAAAATAATGTGGAATCAAATCACAGGGTAACGTAGCGAGATTCAGTACGTATTATCTCGAGAACGCCTGATTAAAGTCTTGGAAAAAAATAACTGAGAATTTTGGACTTTGGATTTAAGATAAGAGTTATTAGTCCCTATAACAATTCAAGCTCATCTACAAAAGTAAATCTTATATTTAATATTTTTTTGCTATCAATTCGTATTTTTTTTAAATCTGAAACTTAGTACTGTAGGTAATGCGAACAATCAAAAGGAACGTGATATTAATTGACATCGAAAATGTTGAAAAATATGTGGTTTTTGGTAAAACGAAAAATATATAAATAAAAACATTTAACAAATAACAATAATAACAATAATATCACATAATTTTGTAACTATCAAATCTAATGCTATTAGGTACAACTAAATTAGTACTTTGCATCTGTATGCTGTAGTGTCATTACATAGAAAAGGAAATTCGCTCGAAAATTTAATCAAAGCTCCATCTATTGATTTCTCGCTTCACTATTACGAAGTGACAGCGTCCGAAACAAGCATAGAGTGTAGCGCCATCTAGATCTCGGAAAATAACTTTTCACTACAGTACCGGTTCTTTGTATTGGATGATTTATCTGTAACTATTTTGCTTATACCTGTATTCTAAAAATATTTATCCAGATATAGAGCGCAGCGAAAGAAAGCATTAGACATGTTTCATTATTGTTTTTGTATCTACATATTTCCGCATTTTAGTGCAAAACTGTTCTCCGTTTGAGGCGGCTTGAGGGTAATCTGGAAATTGCTCGCTTTATCGTCGTGTGATAGCTTTAATATCGTAATTACTCCCATAAAAACGTTCTGCAGAAAGTTGTTCCATAATCGTGTTGAATTATGAGATATCCAGATAAAGTTTCTAAAGAATTGCCTATATGAGCTGTAAAACAGTTTCCATAAACTTTGTAAAATTATATGAAGTTCGCACAGACTTTGTTCCTTATAACTTAGTAGATGAAATATCTTTCACGAATTCACGAAGACAACGTTTTGCATCGCACCGTTTTTTTTTTGCTAACTTAAAGTACTAATATTATGCAGGGTTGTAAGCTTGGGGTATATTGAGCCTAAAGGGAGTTATTTTATTTGACCATTATGAACAACTTATTATGGACACAATTGATTACGTGTAATTAAAAACAGCCATTTCATCAGATTAAAAATCTGCCGCCAAGCACCTGACGGTGTGTTCCGGCAGACTCACCTGAGAGCCAGTTCCCATTCCCGGCTAGATCTGTTTGTGATTTTCGACTAAACGGTAGGTAATTAAACATCACGTTAACAGTGGTTGAAGATCAGGTGGCCACTAGGTTGCTGTAATGTTCTTATTCTTTGAATGACACAATTACACAATTCTTATAGAGATTTTGATTTTGTATGATAGTTATATCTATTTTCCTTTTCAGGTAGAGCCAACGGGCTCGGCGTCCTTAGGTGCAGCTTCCCGAGCGCTGTTTGTAGAGAAGGTGCGGGCCTCCAACGCGGCCTGCCAGGCCGGGGACTTCGCCACCGCTGTCGCGTTGTACACAGACGCGCTTACCCTCGATCCTGCTAATCACATACTGTACAGTAATCGGTGAGTTTTAACTTATACGAGAAAGTGTACGATGCTATTTCTAAGTCTTTTCTTTTAGGACCATTATGAGTTCTTTAAAATAGGTCTCAATATCTAGTTACCAAAAATTTACGCCACGAATACCTATTTATTTATACCGTATAATAATTAGAAGTGTAAATATTAATCAATAGACGATTTTATCTAAGAAAAATCCATAGACTCTTAGTTTTTTTTAAATAATAGTCTAATGTTTGACCGCCATCTCACCTGATGTTATTTGATGATGCGGTCTAAGATGGAGCACGCTTGTCTAGAAAATACCCATTCACTCTCAACTTGAAGACACTTAGATTATATCCCTCGGGGAACACTCACTCAGGCAGCGCATTCCACTACCTAGGGGAAAAATTAGTTTAAATGTGGTTCATTATCAACTTTATCGTAGAAAAGTGTAATGCCTAAGTTTTTTTTTTTTAATGATGAATATGGTCTGATGTAGATCTGCATCTCACGGGAAGATGTGATCTACGATGGAGCACGCTCCAAAAGTAACCAAAAATAAACATATCTTGAAAAGCTTCTTTACTCTCGGACTCCTTTGTATAAAACTCGTTTTATGCCTAAGTCTTCACGTTAACTAAATTCCAACTTCTTTGTTATTGATGAAGTCCCTGCGTATTTCCGCGTATTTACAACATTGGGTTCCTACAAAAGGCGTGTTAATAAAATCTTAAAACGTCAACAACGTATTTGTAATGCCCCTGGTCGCCCTGGTATTATAGAAATCCATAAGCAATGGTGATTGCTCACTATCAGACAAGTTGTAAGCTTGTTTGCCATCGATGACACAAAAAAATATTTTAACACAGTTGAAGAAGTTGTAACCTTTATTTGTAATTATAAGAAATGTTTCAAATACAACTTAACATTCAATCAACACAACTCCCTTTAGATTAAAACAAAGGTAACTAGGTATACGTTATGATTGCATTGCGTTTATGAAACATAACTAGCGACTCGCGGACCAACTAATTTTATTAGAGTTTACCATATTAATTAATTAAGATATTTTATTTATTTATTTATTTTTATTTATTTAATAAGTCCGCCAACACAGTGTACACCAATACATTAAAAATTAAATTTAGAGATTACAAAATGTCAAGTTAAGTGCCACAGCAATTATAGGCGAAGACGGCATGCATTATAATCAAATATTCTGTCAAAATTATTAAATTCAAAAACAATATGTCAAAAACATTAAAACCTAAAAATCAGTCAATACTCAGTCAAAATTATAATTAAAAGCAAAAAATTATAAAACAAACAAACAATATTATAAAACAAAGTCATCTGTCGCGTCTGTCTGTCTGTCTGTTTGCGATAAACATAAAAACTACTGAACGGATTATCATGCAAGTTTTGCCAATAGATAGAGTGATTCATGAGGAAAGTTTAGGTATATAATTTGTCAAGGTTTTGTGTAAATTGGTTGAAATATCATGGTTGGTAGTGTCGGAAAAAGTCAAGCCACCTGGGAGCTTTCATCGAAAACGCTGCTTAATCCCTTTGAGATATAACAAAACAATTCATAGTGGGATATTCCTCTTTTATAGATCTACAAAAAAGTCCGCGGTGGCATATATCTACCTGTTAAGGATAGCTTACTATACCCGTGCGAAGCCGGGGCGGGTCGCTACTATTAAGATAATAATATAATTCATTAAACATTACCAAATAGCCAGAAGTAACCACCCACTACCGCTTACCCACCTTGTAAATCAAGATTAGGTATTCATGACCGCTTTGAAATGTCTTACTCAATAAATCATAAAATATCTGTTCGAGGGAATTTACTGCAGTTGTAATATTAAACTTTGTTTGATTCTATAGGTCAGCAGCGAGGTTGAAACAAGGCCAGTTTGCTGCGGCACTCCAAGATGCAACGAGAGCGCGGGAGCTTTGCCCTAATTGGCCAAAAGCGTACTACAGACAAGGTATAATATAGTTTGCCGTTGACATTACTACTTACTATTTAGTTAATGGTAGATATCCTCAGCAGGAGGTCGTCCAGATACTACTGCAGTATCAGATATATTCCGGTCTGAAGGGAAGTTGCAAGACTAATCTAGTACTCGGCTGGCTAGCTACCATTTTTTTTTGTCCCAGTGAAATCTTTTATAGATACCACCGGCTTCGGGGGAAGCTGGTGGTTATGTGAGACTCTCCGCCATTGTAGCGGCCTACCCACTAAGAACCCTGAGGTGTTTCTGCCTGACACCTATGTGACGGGGCTACGGGAACGCTTTTGCACTCGTCCGCGGCCCCGACGGCGAGCTGGCTAACTACCACCCTCAAGTTGAAAATCTGCCGCCAAGCATCTAACTGGTCAGCTGTCATACACCTAGCCTGTCAACCATAATAAAATAAAAAAACATTAAATATTCCATAGTAATGAGCGCTAGAACAGCGATGCCCTGGACTTAGTTTTGTTGGCAAGCTATTTGTGTGACCATAGCTCACTTGATGTAAAGTGACGGCCTAATCGAAGATATCAAAGCATATATAATCTGGAATGGAACTGCATCTGCTTTCTCTAAATCTGCTTGGCGGCAGATTTTCAACTTGAGCGTTGTAGCTAGCCGCCGAGCACTAGAGAATACCCTACCACCACGCTATGGCTTCCTCACGATGCGTTTCCTTCACCGGCATCTCAAACTTATTGTTGAGGTTTGAACCCATGCCCTGAGGGATGTGAACCGGCCGCGCTAACCACTGAGCTATTATCGCATAGAACATGATTTCCTCTCGTTCCTGCATAACACGATGTGCTATTTCAAGTAATAAGTTCTGCACTTGTGACTTCTTGTAATTGTTACTAAACTACAGCGAAAGTGTACTACACAATAGCTAATACACACACTATTGCATCTCATAATACTCGCTTCACACGCAACAGTGAACGATACACCAAGGTACCTAGATATCATCATGGTACACCAACGACTACTTTGTAGCTAATAAGTTTAGACCTATCGAATTTGCAAGGTTAGACTGTATATCTAAGGCTAAGGGTTACATTTCGATCGCTGGAGTACATATTATGTAAGCCTTCCGATATACTAGCGCTTGTGTAAGGGAAGAATCACTGATTAGATAATACAATGTAGCAGAAATCGCGCGAACATCTCGAATCCTGTTGTTAAGATAGGGACTGCTTTATAGTGTGAAGATAAGGTTTGCTGGCGCATTGTTATAGAACTAGTCCGTTCCCATCTTGCTTAAACAGGAAAAATTTAACAAATATTTCAATATAGACATTTTCAGTTGCGATATAATAGTATATATGTTTTAGCATTCAAACTCTGTTCTTTTCCGACAGGCGTGGCCCTTCAATGCCTGGGCAGGCACGGCGAAGCCCTCGCAGCTTTCAGCTCAGGGTTGGGTGTGGAGCCCTCGTCACGACAGCTGCTGGCGGCTCTCGTGGAGGCCTCGCTCAAGTCTCCGCTCCGGACAACTCTGGAGCCAACCTTCCGACAGCTAGAGGCGATGAAGCTCGATCAGTCACCATTTGTGTTAATATCGGTAAGTACCTACAGCTTTACCAAAAACTGCAAGTTAATCCCACTAATATTATAAATGTGAAAGTTTGGATGGATGGATGTTTGTTACATTTACTTAGTGGTCGATTTCCTTAGCAGGAGGTCGTCTAAGTAGGTACCACCGCAGTACCAGATATTCTGCCGCCAAGCAGTAGTGTAAACATTACTGTGTTCAGGTCTGAAAGGTACTTACTGCAGCTAGCGAAATTACAGACCTGTTGAGACTAACCATCGAAAGACTCAAAGTAATGAGCGCCAAAGCAGCGATGCCCTGGACTTTATTTTACTACTCAAAGTTATGTGTATCTTGTGTATCTGCAACGGTTAATTAATTATTATTAAATAGTTTAATTTTTAACTGGGCTAATGCGTTTATTATCCATCATCATCAGCCTACCGAAGTCGACTGCTGGTCATAGGCCACTTTCAAGACACGCCATTCAGTCCAATCTTCAGGTTTTCGCTTCCGTCCATCGCTAACTGTCCTACGTATATCGTCACTCCAACGAGTCTCAGGGCGTTCTACGCTACGATTGCTAATTCAGCGTCTCTACTTTAAGATACGTCTACCCCAGCGGTTATCGATTCTTTATTTTTATTTTTATTCATTCCACACACTGCCGTGCCATGACAAAATACTGTATCTGAAAACGGCATAGTTTTCAGAAATCGCTATTTTCTGATTTTTAACAAAAACTATCATAACTTCTTAATAACAAATTTGTTTATTGTTTTTAAATTTTGAATATGTTTAACTAAAACTAACTTACTGCACAAAAACAAATGAATATGTATATAGACCAATCAAAGTCTCAAGCGCAATACCAGGCGGCAGAATAAAACAACTAACATTACATTCAATAATGTATTAGCGAATTCGTTTCCAATTTGCAAAAGGGACACATACATACAGAATAACCGCAAACACTCATTTCGACTTACCAATTAGGGTCTTATATTTCAACCGCTGTCATCAACCTCTCATTTACAAAACAAATAACGTATTCACTAAGAATACTTTGTATGTTACAAGCTGTAATTTTACAGTATTTTATCGAATAAGGCAAGGTTAGGCATTAAAGATGCTAGAAATATTGTACTAATCTAGGGATCTAGGGAACCTAATCATATAAGTACATAGTTTTACAAGTATCTGGAACGAAGTAATTTTGGCAGCGAAATTAATTCATCGTCATACCTCAGCGTATTAGTAAATTGAAGTGGACGGGCCAAATTTGCCGCTAAACCGACAATCGGGTAGACTTGTTCTACAGCGGAAACCGCAAATCAGTAGTGTAGGACGTCCTGTGACTAGTTGAAGTGACGATATACGTAGGTCAGCTGCCAGTGATTTAGATTTTTTAATTTCTCCACCATTATTGTTAGTCAAAAAAAATGTTAGTAATTAATCACATAGTATGGCTAGGCTTATTCGTATGTTATCAAAATTCAAAGTTTGATCTAAAAAGATTACGTAAGTTGGATTATGTGTAGGTATATCAGTGATTATGTGTGCAACAGCTGGAAGCGAATAGCCGAAGATAGGACCGTGTGGCGTTTCGTGGGAAAGGCTTATGTCCAGTCAATGATGATGAGTTTTACAAGATAAGCATATAAAGGGCAAAGGATAGATAGAAACTCTTTTTTCAGCACACCAGGCCAACCCTCAACACAACACACTTTTTTTTTTCACTCACTGATCCATCTGACCCCAAACAAAGCAGAGCTTGTGTGATGGAAGTCAGATAACTGATAAAAAAATTTTTTTTTTGTAAATATATACTTATAATACATACGGAACACCCAGACACAGAACAAACATTTGTTTATACCATAAAACGTTTTGTCCTGGGCGGCAATCGAACCCACGCCCTACGGCTCATAAGGCAGACATATTACCAATGAACCAACAGGGCTGTCGAATATTACAATACATATTTTATTTTATTTTATATTAAAAACTATCGGCAGAAAAAAAAGGAATTTCAAAGAATAATACGATATCCTATTCTCTCATTGCTTGAGTTATCTATATGTATACATATAAAATCAACTGCCAGTCAAAAAAAATTGTTACAACCAATTTATCCCATGGTACACGTGCCTTATTATGTTAATGCCCTTAAGGCGAAATAAATCGGGCTATTAACGTTTCGCCTCCGGAAATATGCGTATTGTCAGTTCGACAAGGAATGAGTCGGCTCGTTTACATAAAAATCGGAAAAAATGTCGCTGCACTGGCCTCGGCACTTACCTTGTCTGTAGCAGCTTTACGGTGCCGGTCGAATTGGCTGGTGTTATTAAGGTGTCTTCTTTTTTGGGATAATGAATGGGTTGATCTGCTGCTGGCAAAAGATAAACTGATGAGATGAACAATTTAGTTGTTCATCGCAAGATAGAAAACTTTTATGTACAAGTAATGAGACGAACGAAATGTTCTTATCATTGAAAGAGATAACGCAAGATATGGTCGTGGCAGCGGTACCCAGAACTTTGAGTAACTAAACAAAGTCCAAGGCATGCTTTGGCGCTCACATTGATTTTGTCTCTTTACTAGCAACCTGCCCCGGCTTCGCACGAGTAGTAGAGCATATTATGTTTAAGTTGATAAGGATTAATGCGATATCCGACTAAATAGCATTCCAATTAGCGCATTGTACGCAACAATTTTGTAGATCTATAAAAGAGGAATATCCCACCATGAATTGTTTTGTTATATCTCAAAGGGATTAGGCAGTGTTTTCGATTAAAGCTCCCAGATGGCTTAATTTTTTCCGACACCTCCAACATTTTTTTTATTTTTTTTTTTATAGCTGACAGGCTTGGTGTTTGACCACAACTCACCTGATGTTAAGTGACGTTGTGGTCGAAGATGATAAAGCACACCTAGCCTGGAATGGAACTGGCTCTCAAGTGAGGCTGCCGGAACACACTGTTAGATGCTTGGCGGCAGATTTTATTATCGGCGGAATTATCATCATATTTCAACCAATTTACACAAAACCTTGACAAACTATAAACCTAAACCTTTCTCATGAGTCACTCTATCTATTAGTGAAACTCGCATGTTAATCCGTTTAGTAGTTTTTAAGTCTATCGCGAACAGGCAGACAGACGCGGCGGACGACTTTGTTTTATAATATGTAGCGCCTGACAATAAGCAGAATCAGATTTTTGCACAAAACGCATTGAAATAGAGCGTTCATTAAGAGGTTGCAATGATAACTACTTATCCAGGAAAGACACGATTATTTTAAGCAAACATTCTAAATTGTAAACTTTTTAAGAAATAAAGCATTATTATTTTTAAACAACACCACAAACAAACACATTATGTGAACGTGGGCGCACTATATCAACCAACTAAAAAGAAAAGTGCTGAACCTGGCAGCATTAAGGAGCCTGAAGTCAATAAGTGCTACATTTGCATACATTCCTCGATAGTCTGGCGACGTTTCCCGCTATAAATGCAGTACGGGGATATGTGTCACAAAGTAATTTTTGAACTAAAGAACCAGAGTTACTGGATAATCGTCTTTTGTGTGCTTTCCCTGTTAATGATTGGCAGTCAGAGATTGCATGATTGCGCATTGATTTGCTCACTGCGCGTAAGAAGTAAATACTCAACATTTCAATATTTTTAATAGGATAAGCTCAAAAGCCGTGGTGGTACCGGCGTAAGAATAGTACCCCACCCTCTCTACCCGTGGTTGCCGCGAGAGTCGGCTAAGGGATTTAATCCGGAAGATGGGCAGCAGCGTCTTGAACAATCACACCTAACTGCGCTCGCCAACCCGCCTGCCAAGCGTGGCGAGTATTGGCAAAACCCCCCCAGGAGGAGGCCTATTTCCAACAGTACAAGTCCTTTGGCTGATGATGATGATAATGAAGCTTAAAGTAAATTACAGACAAAGTTCAGTGAGAAAGGTATTTCATTTAGGCCGGTCGACGAGTTAATAGCCTACTCTTGCGTTGACGCTTAGGGTTGTCACTTTCGTTTGTAGTTAAATAATATTTGCGTATTATGAGCAGCACTGCGCTGAATAAAAAGGCCGGTAAAGTGTTAATAAATAAAGAGGCCGGTGAGAGCAAGCAAATGCGAGCGGGCGTGCAGCGTACTAGAATGCGCGCGACCAAACTCACGGCAAGGCCCAGACTGGCGGCACCCGAGTCTCCCCGAGGTTATACTGTGCATGGCATTGTGTACGTACACGGTGCCCGGTACGCATGCACACATTCAAACCGGTAGCGGTCAATTTCTATGAAGATGTTCTTAGTGTACTGTGTCACAGACTTCGAGCTGTCAATGTTCTGCGTTTAATTCTAGTTTAATGACTTTTCGGGATGACGATGCGGCTGAGGTTTGTCATAAATACGCAATAAAGTTGCTTCATTATAACGCGTGCGAGACAGTCGTAATATCATTCAGCATAAATATTGTTTCCCGCACGGACATCCCCACAAATCTTCATGATTCTTCGTGAGGGATTACGCCATAGACATAGAGAATAGACTGAGCGTTCCCTACCCAGGTATGAAGTAAATACGGGTGGCAAAGCGTAAGAGAGTTTCTCTTTCTAGAAATTGATTGGTTCACGTCACATTTTTCGCTTCAGGGCATCGTGCCTTTGTCACTACAGACCTACAGAAAAGAGACAGGTATTGGCCGCACAGTCGCGTTGTCTCTTTCTAAAGGTGGTCAATTTTGTGAGGCCATTGCTCAGTCCATTCTGCTCTATGTCTATGGATTACGTCGATTGCTATCTTTGCTTTTTCAGTCACTTGACAAATTAGGTAGGCTACACAGAATTCACATACTAAAACTTAATAAAAAAAATTAAATTAAATTGGAATAAAAAAAATATTATTTATCTGTAGGCATCCGATTTGATTCAACCTGTATCTCAGAGTAGGTCATATACTTTATAGATAGACCAGTTTTATTTTGACCCGTAGTTAGTTCCAAATTTTCCAGTAGTTTACGTTGAATTACTTATATTGTAATTTAGGCTAAAGGTTTACTGTTTAGATGTGTAGTGTGCTGTGACATTGAGCATTTTTGGGCGCATTTACCAGCAGACAATGGGGCTGAGTGATCAAAGGGCCATAAATACGCGACCGAACCTGGATTTACATACAATCTGCGCGACAGTTGATCGGCAAGCCAAATGGCGTCGCATTACAATATGGTCAGAACCCTTCGGATATTTTAAACGAGTCTGACATTTTTCTATCAATGTGTTTTCTTCACTTGTGAGAAGTTTCATCATCAAACATTTTGAAAACCCTTAAACGTGTTTAAAAACTAGAAAGAGCACTATATTATTCACTTTTTGCTGTGAATTCATAAACTACTTGTGTGTACAAACAAACTAAAACTCAAAAACTTACAGGTTCACACCAAAACGTTTTCAAGTCAAATAAATAATTTTTGTAGCGATGATAGCTCAGTAGTTAGCGCGGTCGGTTCGCATGCCGAAGGGCGTAGGTTCGAACCCCAACAATGAGCTTGAGCTGCCCATGAAGGAAGACATCGTGAGGAAACCATAGCGTGGTGGTAGGGTACTTTCTAGTACTCTGCTGGCTAGCTACCACCTTGATGCATGAAGATGCTTGGCGGCAGTTGAAAATCTGCCGCCAATCTGTGTTCCGGCAGCCTCACTTGAGACCCAGTACCATTTCAGGCTAGGTGTGTTTTACCATCTTCAACCACATCGTCACTTAACATCAGGTGAGCTGTGGTCAAACACCTAGCCTGTCAGCCATAAATAATAATAATAATACACAGGCACAGAACAATAATTATACAGAACACAAATATGAACTAGCAAAAAGCTGAGCTTTGTGAGGGCTCGCGTAGTTTTTCTAACGGGTAGGTCATAATTTTTAAGACAGTTATTATTTTACAACCTGATTCTAGTGGTGTCATCTAGTCTTAAATAGATTAGCTACGATGTATTTGAGTATTGAATTTAGTTCTGTTGCAGCGATGTTAACTCTTTGATGGCGTTAGTAGTACAATAACATTCTATCTAATGAATACAAAATTGTTAATGTTCATTTTTATTAATTGTTATAATTTTATTATTTTTTTGACAGATAACACATCTAAATATGAAGTTAAATTACCATGTTAAAGCACAAATCAATAGGCGTGATAGTTTTTCAGTAAAGTGTACCACAAAAACGCTCAGGTTGTGGGAGTGTTAGGACTCTCTTCGCTCGCCCTGATATAAATAACACAAATGTGGCAGACGCACTAAACAGAGACGCAGTATCATGCTAAGGTCGTCGTATACAAAATACATCAATATCTGGATGGCGAGAATTAAGTTGGTACCGAAAACCTTAGTTTCTACTGTTATCATAAAACTCAATATTAGCATTAGAATCCGAAACAGCCTTCTCTAAAAAACTCAAAACAAGTGGCACCATTGACATTCTAGCACCCAATAAAACAACAAAATGCTTCGTGGGTGTCCACTAACATAACAGTTATTGCCTTATATCAAGTGCTTTTCCAAATCTTTAAGTAAAACGCCGCCGTCTTAATATCAAATGCAATACACGACTTAATAGCTTCTTAAAACTTGGCAGTTTGTCTCGGTTTTTGTACGAAAGCCATGATACTTAAATCCTTATTTTGTGCATTACTTTATGGTTATTCGCAGTGGAAATGACATCAAAATTTAAATTGTCGGCTTTGATATTTAACAGAATGCCATTAGGGTGATTCACAGGTCTAATTGATGCTTCCATGCACCGCTGTTCATAAATTCATGTTTCATAGAGCTCTATTTCAAAGTTACGACTTTTAAGTACCTACTTGTACTTGCTAAGTGCTTAATATTACATTTTATTAATTGTGTTGAAACATAAAACGTCCTGTGCTAAAACTGTGTCGTGTTGTATATGTACGTAAATACATGTACATTTAAGATATCCTTCGGATTTCTATGTTTAAAGTCCTCGCTCAATGTAACGAATTCTTTGAACCTTTAGTTATCGAATGGTGAAATTAAATTTTGGATGTCGATGATAGCCTACATAGCTGCAACAATCACTTAAATTATCAAAATATACCTACTAGAAAATTATCGTAAAACTTGATACTAGCAAATGCGCAAAGCGCTATTCCAAAAAAAATCGGCAAAGTGCTAGCCGGACTCGCGCACCGAGGGTTCCGTACAAACCTTATACAAACTTTACTTATATGGTATGGTATGGTTTTTTATGGTATTTTGTTTTTATGGTAATTTATGTTTTTCGCAATGTTTCCTTTATCTGTGCTATAAGACGTTGCTTCGTACCAAACTTCAAGATTCTGAGTTCACGGGAAGTACACTGTAGGTTTTGATTCCCTTGTGAGTGTCAAAAATTTGTAGCATAAATGGCTGTATATTTTGATTTCGTAGGCTTAGAACTTTGATTTTTTCACAGCTCCAAGGAACAGTAGACTTGAGTATTTGGAATTTCAGCTTGATACCTCCACGCGTTCCTTAGAAAAAGGGTCTTGACAGACAGACAGACAGACAACAATGTAATCCTATAAGAGTTCCGTTTATTCCTTTTGAGGTACGGAACCCTGAAAAAAAAGGCATGCTTACTAACTGGTGTCTATTCTGTAAATTATTTTGAACTTACAGGTGGTTGGCCAAGAGCTGCTAGCAGCTGGACATTATCAAGCAGCAGTGACCGTTCTGGAGGCGGCACTGAGAATAGGCTCCTGTTCACTCAAACTCAGGTGAGTTTAGTCAAAGATAATAACTAGTTTAGCTACATTACTCCTATAAAAAAACCATACTGTAGGGCTAGATCACCACTACTTTATTATGATCGGACTCGACTTTGACTTACTTTGACTGTTATTTTACTTGATTTATCGTACCTTTGCCGTGGTGGTGCCGGCGTAAGAATAGTACCTCACCCTCTCTACCCGTGATTGCCGTAAGAGTCTGCTAAGGGATGTAATCTGGAAGATGGGCAGCAGCGTCTTCCTTGAACAATCACACCTAACTGCGCCCGCCAACCCGCCTGCCAAGCGTGGCGAGTATTGGCAAAACCTCCCCAGGAGGAGGCCTATGTCAATCAGTGGACGTCTTAAATGATGGCTGATGATGATGATGATATCGTACCTACTTGATACTAGCAAATATACAGAATGCGACGCCAAAAACGAAAAAAAAGAAGACCTACAACAAAATGTATTAGCTGATTATTTTAATCGTGATTTTAGTAGATCTGTCGCGTAGTAAATGTTTATCACATTGTCGTGAATATCATCAGAAACACCCTGTATAGTGTACATTGGAGTGATTATTGAACATGTTCCAAAATATACTTTTTTTACAACAAAAGCATGCGTTTAGCCTCGGTCTTACCTCATGGAAAGCGACGATATGACCGTAGACGGAGCACGCTTGCTTAGGAATTACCTATTCACGTTTTTCTTGAACAACCCGGATTATACTTAGAAACACCGAGCAGGCAACGAGTTTAACACATCAGCAGTCTTTAGAAGGCAGGTGGTCGGAAAATGTTTGGCGCGACAAAGAACACATTTTTTAAAAATTGTGTTCCTGTTCCATTTCTCTAAAAAAACTAATAGTTTTTTTAAAAAAGTCCAAACTATTGTACCACGTGTTCGTGTTCACAGGAAACCCAACAGAACAGATTTCACAAAAAAAAATTGTTTGGATATCTTAGGCAAAATGTATTTTAAATTACTAAAGGCGTCCGAGCAGAGTTGTTAAAAAGTGTCATTTGTCCAAAGGTTAATTGCGATATAACACAACATTAACACCTCCCGCTCGGATCTCTTAATGAGAACAAGACAAATTACTCTGTCTCAAAATACAACAAAATAAATATCCCTACATACAGATAAACCAAAATTCACAAACCTGAGTTGTGATATCGTGCACTGGTTCACTAAATAAATATTTAATTCTTACAGATCCTTTACAATCAAAGAAATTGAACAGGCTGAAGAGTTTAAAAAATCTATGATCCGTTTGTGATTATAATAGCTATAGTTAAAAGAAAAAAAAACTTTTTAAACAAATTTATTATTCCTAATTAAATTTAAATACATTTGTGTAATCCTCTTTTAATTGTCTTTATTTTGATACCCTACTCGATATAAGTTTTGGTTATTTTTTTTTAATTAACTTACCTATTATATTTCGCGCCAAAAATATGATATTTTTTTTTTTCAAACATCTACCTAAGAAGACTTGGGTTTGTAAGAACAATATAACGATACTGTCAAAATCCATCCAGCTGTTTGGAAGACACGAGGTAATAAAGAACATTTACATACATACAAGATACGCGAGAAAAACATAACCCTTCCTTGGGCTTAATACTAAAATAGTAAAAATAGGACTGATTCGGATGTATTCCTGTGTCTAGTGCAATGACAACAATTACAGGGTATTTGAGACTAATCATCGAATGTCTCAAAATAATGAGCGCCAGAGCTGCGATGCCCTGTACTTTGTTTTGTTACTCAAACTTTTAGGTACCGCTGCAATGGTCATGGACAGGCGTTAATAATTTTTGATAAATAATCTAAGAATACAACTTAACGTATGGATCGAAAATCCCTCTAACAGTGTTTTGGTATAAAAATCAAACAACCGAACGAACATGAAATTTCTATAGACACAATTGACCAATACATTTTTCAAATGGGTTTATAAATGACGGAACCAAATTAACCGAATCAAGAACCTTGTCTTTTATTGAAGCCGGTTAAAAAGGTTAGGTATGTTTGGCAAGTCAACATTATTCATTCGTACATCCTCCCGCTAATGACTTATACAATAATATTTTAATCTTGGAGCATATGCAACAGCTTGACAGAGAAATAATTTATTTAGGCGTAAACGAACCTGGCGTCTTTCCTGGAATTTGGACTGTTACAATAATACCTTTAAAAATATATTGAAGGTGTTAAAAAGGTCGTAATTCTTAAACGAAATTCTAATAATTATTCTTAAGCTGATCATTTTAGATTCAATTATATACAATACCAGTGATATTTCTATGCTAAAACAATAGCGGATTGTTGTGATAAAGTAAAGATATTTAGAAATTTGGGGAGCCTAGTTAGTCATCTGGTCCCAATCTTAAGGTCCTGGGTTCAAACCCACGCACTTCTATCTTTTCTAAGTTATTCATGTCCAATTACATCCAATGCTGAATGAAAACATTTTACAGCAATTTGCATATCTGAGAGTTTTTAAAACTGCTACAAAATTATGGATAATTTAGATGTATGGAAGTGTGTATTCACGATTGGCTAATGTTGAGATTTAAACATTTGCCACCGACTGTACAAAATGATAAGTAATTTTTGAAAGTGTTTAGTAAGTATTTTTTTATTAATAAACTTGCGTCTAGCCGCTACCTCGCTTGATAATGTGGTCTACGATATAGAGCAAGCTTGCCTAGAAAACACCAATTGGCATGCCATTTGAAGGCACCCAGATTATATCTGACAGAATATCTTGTTGAATTTTTCGGAACATTGACAATGAAACGATGACGATTTTTAGCGCTTACCTTATATAGATAGTCCCGTAATAGAAGGGGCATAATATTTGACCATGATTAAGACCATGCGGATCTGAAACACACATCTCAAATAGATTCAATAATGTATCAAATAGAAGACCGATAGACTAGCAACTTTGGGTCGACGTTTGAGGGTTTAGATTTTAGACCAAACAAGGAATTGAAAAGCCCTTGATTATATATTTTTCAACAGGAAACTTCCATGTAGGTATTTTTTTTAACACTCTAATGATAGCTGTAAATAGAATATCCAAAAGCGTTCATGCCCTACCATATCCACTAATTAGTACAATAAAATCGGGATGTAACTATTTCCATGTTTCAAATCCTTACTCAACGTTACGAATTCTTTGATCCTTTAGCTATATATGATTGGACTAGTATGTCGCGTGGTTGCGCGGGCCGCAAGCGGCCCGCGGAGAGGTCCTGAGGGCGAGGAGGGTCACAGCTCCAGAGTCAGTTGGGTGCAACTTTAAAAAAAGAAGAAGCAGTAGGATAAATAGGTAAAAAATGGTGATCGGTTGGGTATAGGCTGATTATGATGATGATTTTGACATTTCCGTGGGTGGAACTGTCAATGCTTAGTAAAAGTTTCAAAACGAAATTCATATCGAACGATAGGTAAGGAAACTGCGTACGGTTGAATATCGGCTGATTATGATGATGATGACGACTGTGCGCCTCGAGATTCGCCGCACTTCTCGGCCTTCGGCCTCGAATTAATGACCGGCATCCTGGGACTGGTGGTGAATTAATGACCGGCTACCTAAGACCAAGTTCAGTAAAAACTTTAAAAAAGAAAAACAAAATGAAAGAAGTAAAGAATCGCAACAAGGTTCAAAATTGGCTGATTGTTATGATGATTAAGAAAGTAGGTACGTTACCCTAAGAAAAACTCCATTAAAAAAAAAGTAAAACAATAAGTACTTCGCGTGGTTGCGCGGCCTGGGGTGTACGGCGAGGGGGGAGGTCAGACAGTTATTTTTTTTGTATTTGACTTATAAAAACTTAAATAATTAAAAAGCAGTATCATAAATGGGTAAAGAATCGCAATAAAGTTAGTTTGGCTGATGATTATTATGACTTATTTATGACCAAACCCAAAGGCAGTTGAAGATTGGTAAAGTCGTCAAGTCCAATTAAAAAAAACTTAATACTTACATATTTAAAAAAAACTCTGTAAAATTTTGCACTTGATACAGATTAGTGCAGTGTTGTTGACAAACCCTCTATACTATATTAGATGAAATTAAGTAAATAAAATTACTCGCGAAATACTACAACAGTTACAAATAGGTACCTATCTAAGTTTCGGCAGCAACGAGACTGATTCGGACCCTATAAATAACTTGTAAGTAAATACTCATTCAAAAATAATCACAATTGTAAGTTTAAAAAGTAGATAGAATAGATGTACCTACATGAATACATATATGTACTACCAAAACTACTTGAAAGTTTATGAGTACCTAATTATGTTTATCACCGCGTCTTAATCGCACAAAAAAACTATTATATGAAAAAAAATTAAGTTTATTTACCTCGACAGTTCGACCATGTTGCATTAGCCGTGGTCTTTTGATGTGTCCAAAGTTTAAAAATTAGATATGCACTTAACATCGATCTTTAAAACACGAAAAGTAATTGAAATTAAACAACACTCACGTACTACTGTAAAATACTGTAAACAATAATTACACATTCATCTTAAAATAAGTAAGTAGGTATTTTTTTTAAAACACTGCTCACGTGTCAAAAGTCCCTGAGCGAGTAAATAAAGAAGAGACACAGATTAGTGCGTCATAGGAATAATAATATAGACAAAAAAAAACGAGTTTTTGAAAACCGACCTTACTCGCAGGTAATAAGGGATGCAAATTAGTACGTCATAGGAACAATAGACAAAACGAACCGTTTAATAATAACCGACTTTACTATGCAGATAATAAAATGCAATAACCGACCTTATTTCGCAGAGCATAAAAATTAAGTTTCCCTCACGATGCAGTTTATCGTTTCGTTTAAGCTATGTTCGGTGCGTTCACTTGGCTTTATATCGGTATGTTAGGCGCTCACGAAAAAGCTATGCGTTCTCTGTTATCGAAATGTATGGGAGCTATGTTAAAAAATAAATAATCGAAAAAGTAATTTCAGATTCGGGTTCAGGGACTTTAAAAACCCCCGAAGCCAAAAATTGAGCGCCGTAGGACTATTGTGGGTTAACGATGACTCCCAATGACCATGGCGATGGCCACCACCCGAATGTGCTCGACGTTCCCTATTATATTTGTTCGAACACACCCCGCCTATCTCAAACCGTTTCGGAGATATTAGAGGTTACATTTTGTATGGAGGTCACGTTTTTTTGTATGAGACCTATTTTTTTTTTATCTCGTCTGAAAGTACCCAAGGTGTAGAGAAGATTTAGTTCAAGAGCCACCCCGATAAAGTTTACCGTTTCTGAGATATCATGGGGTACCACCTCGAGGAGTCGACCTTCCGAAGGTCACGCACTTTTTCCAAAACCACCGAAGCATTCTCTACACGAAAGTATACTTACATTTCTCCCATCACTCTCCTTTATATGAGATCTATTCGAGGGCCGACTCGAAAATAAAAATGTATGGCAGCCATATTAAAAAATAATAATTACGAAAAATAAATTTCATATTCGGACTCGGGGACATCGAAAACTCCCGGAGCCAAAAATTCAGCGCCCTAGGACCTTTTTGAAATTTTGGAGGTCATCGAAGGTCATCGGTGACCTTGAAAATGACCTTCACCGGAAAGTTCACGACGTCCCCTATGACATTTGGTCGAACACACCCCGTCTATGTCAAACCGTTTCTGAGATATTAGAGGTTACATTTTGTATGGCGGCCATGTTTTTTTGTATGGGAGGGGTGTTTTTTTTCGCCCCCCCTAAAAGTTCCCAGGGTCTCGATAATATTTAGTTAAAGTGCAATAGTAAAAATGTTTCTAGTTTCCGAGATCCGTTGGGGTACCATCATCAGGAGCTGACCTTCCGAAGGTTTGACATTTTTCCCGGGCCCTCTGAACGATTCTCTATACGGACCTATATTTTGTTTCCCCCTAAGATATCTCCTTGTATGACTTCTATTTCTCTAAGTCAGTCAGTCAGTCAGTGGTAATCCAGCTTTATATTATATGAACTAGTATGTCGCGTGGTTGCGCGGGCCGCATGCGGCCCGCGGGGAGGTCCCGAGGGCGAAGAGGGTCAGGCATTTAGGTTCAGTTTGGTTCAACTTTAAAAAAAGAAGAAGCAGTAGGATAAATAGGTAAAAAATGGTGATTGGTTGGGTATAGGCTGATTATGATGATGATTTTGACATTTCCGTGGATGAAATTTTCAATGCTTAGTAAAAGTTTCAAAACGAAATTCATATCGAACGATAGGTAAGGAAACTGCGTACGGTTGAATATCGGCTGATTATGATGATGATGACGACTGTGCGCCTCGAGATTCGCCGCACTTCTCGGCCTTCGGCCTCGAAGTGCGGGGCGAGGCCTGCGGCCTCGCTGGAATGTTTTCTGTTCTGGCAAAATATCGCATGTAGCGAGTTGCCGCACTCCTCGGCCTTCGGCCTCGGAGTGCGGGGCGAGGCCGTCGGCCTCGCCTTCGCTCGCTCGGCCTGCGGCCTCGCGAGCGACCGGCGAGGCCTCCGGCCTCGCGGGGACGCCTCCGGGACCGCCCAAGTGCCGACCCGAAAAAAGCAATGTACGGCAGCTATATTAAAAAAAAAAAAGTTCCAAAAAATTTTTTCATATTCGGAATCGGGAGGCCCAAAAATCCCCGGAGCCAAAATTTCAGACCTCTACGACCGTTTTGAAATTTTGGAGGTCCACGAAGGCCTCCGGAGGCCTCCTAGACCTCTTCCAGCAGTTGAGTCTCGGAGTCCCCTATGACATTTGGTCGAACACCCCCGGTCTATCTCTGACCGCTTTCGAGAAATAAGAGGCCAAAGTTTGTATGGGGGGCGCGTTTTTTTCTTCGGGAGGGGTGTTTTTTTTCGCCCCCCCTGAAAGTTACCAGGGTTTTGGGAAGATTTTGTTCGAGACCGACCCCCCTAGATATCACCGTTTCGGAGATCCCATGGGGTCCCACATCGAAGACCTGGTCTTCTGGAGATTTCGTATTTTTCCTGGGCCCTCTGAACCCATCCCTATACGATGGTATACTCGAATCTTTTCCACCACACCCCCGTATATGACTTCTATTTATGTAAGTGAGTCAGTCAGTGGTAATTTAAGTTTATATAATATAACTAGTATTTGCGTGTCTGCGCGGGCCGCATGCGGCCCGCGAGGTCATCCCATGGGTAAGGAAGGTTATAGCTTTAGATTCGATTCGATTCAACTTGTAAAAAAGAAGAAGCAGTAGGATAAATAGGTAAACAATGGTGATTGGTTGTGTATAGGCTGATTATGATGATGATTTTTCATTTCCGTGGGTGGAACTGTCAATGCTTAGTAATGCTTTCGAAACGAAATTCATATCGAACGATAGGTAAGGAAACTGTGTACGGTTGAATATCGGCTGATTATGATGATGATTACCACTTGTGATTTTTCCGGAGCGAGGAGGGTTAGTAGTTTAGTAAAAAGAAGAAAAGAAGCAATATAATAAATGGGTAAAGAATCGCAATTCACAGTATAGCAACGATTTGCTGATGTTGATGATGATTATAATTATTTCATGCATGTGTATTTATAACTTTTATATATAAAAATTTGATATTGTATTGAGCTCTTTCCATTACATTATGAAAATAACAGAACATTGTGATTCTCATAAAATAATATTGTCTGAATATGATGTTTGTATTAATGACTGGGAAAGTTCTATAGACTGCATTATTATCTCTATATATAAAAAAAAAAGAAATCGTGTCAAGTTGTTTGTCCGCGATTAACTCCTCAACTACTGAACTGACTATAATCAAATCTTGCGCACACACAGTGTAATTCGATCTAACTTGAGAGAAAGGATAGTTTATATCTCTAGTGTATTTCTTTTAGCGATGATAGCTCAGTGGTTAGCGCGGTAGGTTCGCATGCCGAAGGGCTTGGGTTTTCAAACTTCAACCATGAGCTTGAGCTGCCGGTGAAGGAAAACATCGTGGGGAAACCATAGCATGGTGGTAGGGTACTTTCTAGTACTCGGCTGGCTAGCTACCACCCTAGAGGTGAAAATGTGAGTTCCATAAAATTCTAATAGATGGCGGTGTAAAGTAATTTATTAGGATTTCGTACCTAAGGGGTGAAACGGAACCCTATTACTAAGACTTCGCTGTCCGGTCGTCTGTTACCAGGCTGTATAATTATCATGAACCGTTATAGTTAGACAGTTGAAATTTTCAAAAATGACGTATTTCTGTTACCATTATGAATCTTAATAATAGGGTTCTGTTTTACCCTTTAGGTATGGAATCCTAAAACCAGAATAAAAAATATTTATGGGCCTCCAATACAATACGATGACGATAGACATGATTTTTTTGCCGTTTTTATAAATATACGGAACCCTTCGTGAGCGAGTCCGACTCGCATTTGGCCAGTTTTTTAACTGGATTGAGTAAGTATCCAATAGATGACGCTACGTTAAAGTCCAAACGTTTCATAGGTATTCAATAGATGGCGCTATGTTAAAAGTCCAAATATTTCGTGTTACACGTTTTATATTTATAAAATGGGCAAGAAATGGAATATAAGTGATATTAATTAACCAATAATTATTTTACTACCTATATAGATAGTTATTTAGTCACTTTATAATTTCATAAAATATATGTAGGTATATACATAAGAAAATTAAGACTATTCTTCAAGACCTCAAAATATACTTGTTTTTTTGTATGTATATTGTACCTACATAAACTGTTAGAACTTTTACAAGGGTTTATTATAATTTAATCTAACGATAATAACTTAATACATACCTACCATCACTTTGTTATTAGTAAAGTCGTCGAGTAATCGAAGAAAAAAGTATGTATAATTGTATTACGTATTATATATTAAAGTGATAAATAAAACCACAATATTAAAATGATGATTATATTTTAAATCTTTTCACATTATTTACATTTACTTATGTTATCACATTTCGATGATACTGTACGGCGCAAGCGTCGTCGGTAGCGAGTCGGTTTTTATTCATGCTGGTTGATGCAGTTTGGTAGTGTTTCCATCCTGTGAAAAAAAGAAATTGGTTTGTCATGCTATATTAGATAATTTTACCATTCTATTTGTTTTCATAATTGGAAATTGTCTCTTGTAGTCGAATAGAAATTCAAAGTTACACATTTGGTTTCTGTAAACTAAAATGACACTTGGTTTCCTTAATTTGGAGTTGGATGGCGCTGTGTGAAATATCTTCAAAGACTTTAGATTTTATACAATTTTAATTAATTAGTTTACAATCATAAATTGTAGTAAAGACCTATTAGATATTTTTAAATTTATTGTTGAAAATAGTAAATGGTTATTATTTTACAATTTTTTTTAAATTTAACTGCATGTTATTATTAGTTCTAAGGCGATATTATAAATAATAGATATATTATAGGGCCATAACACACAGCGCCATCTATTCTCAATGTAAGTAAAGCACTACGTTTGTACTATGAATATCAAATAATCAATAGCATTTATATTTTTTTATATAGGTACATACTTTTAATATAGGCAAAATACACTTATATGATTTTCCTCACATGTTTGTTCTGGGTGGGAATTGAATCCTACACTCATATATCAAGATATATCAAACAATTTCTTTATTAATGGAATACAGATTAAGTAAAAAAAAACTGTTTTGTTTTTATAGAGAAAAAAAAGAAGCCTTTGCACTACTTTCATAGATTTTTCAATATAAAATTATGCAATATGTACATACAAACAATTCATAATGAAGTGAAGAAGAAATGCCGTGTAAATTCAGCGTTTCATCTCGGATGACGTGTATTCCATGAAGCAGTGCAGTAAGACGTGTAGATGATGAGGCAGCACGTGCAGTAATAGAAGTATCCATCAGTATTCTGAAAAATAAATATATGTTTAGAGTTAATAAAAAAATAAATGATATAGAGCAGATACAGGATTTGCGGAAAATTCGTCGAATTACAATCAACGTATTCTAATTTCATATAGTCACCTAAGTTTTAATACGTTAGCATATGTAATTGATGAGTGAATCTACTATAATTGTAGGTCTATGGGATGTGCCGCCCCTCGTAATATATTCACTTTCTTTCTGGCGCTTCGCCGGCCGCTGCCGCGGCACGCTCGCTTCGCTCGCTCGGCTCGCGCGTGTGGTTTCTGTATTAACATAACCTAACCAACCTGGTGTTTGGGCCCTCACATAACATGTTCAATTTTCTTTTTGGCGCTTCGCCGGCCGCTGCCGCGGTGCAGTAAGACGTGTAGATGATGAGGCAGCGCGTGCAGTAATAGAAGTATTCATTGGTATTCTGAAAAATAATAAATATTTATGTAGTTTGTTTTTTTTTTTAATTTCTTTGTGTAGAGCTATACATTAAATTGTCTTTATTATTAAATATGGGTTTTTCTTATTTAAATGTTACCTCTATCATATTTCTTTAAGTTGTATGTAAACACTTTGTAACTGTATTTAAAAATTAATTCTTGTTTACCTGAAATCTGGAACTGTTGGCCATTGAAAGTCAATGGTGTATCTCAGGTATCGTGAGGTAGTGCAGTGGCTGAAGGACCCATTGTGCAACTTCTTTGATTGAGATTCTGTAAAATAAAACAAATGTTAATGTTAGACGGTTTATTATGCCTTCATGTGCAAGTCGTCCTGAGCGCGTTACTTTTGAGTTGCATTTTAGTACATTACTAATATGATATTGCGATGCGACGTGGTGCGTTATGTGTAATGAACACAGATAGACATCTGTATAGATTCGTGTGAATTATAAGCATTAATTTAAAAAATAAAAAATTAACACCAGTTATTTGGTTCTAGAGTTCAATTTGGTATCTGATACTGAAATATGTTTTTATTACACAATAGTTTTACATTTGGCCATATTCTGCTTGTATAAATTTATTAAACAACGATTTGGTCTAGGATGGAACACGCTTACCTAGAAGGAACCTGTTTACTCTTGATTTGAAGATATTTATATTGCACTTTTCGGGAAACACAGACACTGGCAAAGAGTTCTGCACCTTTGTTACATGGGTAACGTCTACCATATTATATGTATGTACACGTATAGGTGACGCTCTGATCGGGTTTATCTGGACGTTCGGTAATAATGAGGGGTATGGTACCAAGCTTCACTCAGTTTAAGGCTAGATGGCGCTGTATTAAATTTTCTTCAGTATTTATTTCTTTACTCGTCGTCGTTGTATTGTACATTATGTCGTATGTATTGTAATTTATACTTTAGTTTACCTGAAATATTGGGCAGCTCTGACCAGGCGGAATATGATGGTGATGATGTGTAGATGAAGCAGTGCAATGATCAAAGACTTCCTCTAATGTTTTGGCAGGCATGGCTGTAATATAATAAATATTTAGGTTAGTTAATAAAAATTATGCTTGTTGTAATTTTACTAACAAACGAAACATTTTCAATTACATCATGAACGCGATTGTGTACGTAATATTGTTTAGAACTTCATAAGTACATATAGGAGTTTCTTTAAATATTTATTAACGTACATTTTCACTCCTCATACAGGTACTTTGAATTTGATTATGATGGATACTTTTTAAACAAAAATAATAGGTATATGATTGTTATTATTACATGTAATATTATGTTATACTAATATGCTTACCTACAATGATTTTATCCATGAATACATTTTATGCAGCTGTAGTGATGTTGTTTTCTGGCTGCTGTGTATTTGCGTTTTCAGTTTTTCTTCTCAGCAACATATCTAATAATTTCAATGCATTTCCTGTAACACTATAATATTCAGTATAAAATAGATATTATGTAAATTCAGTAAGTTATTTTAAAAAAAAAGATTGTTTTATTTTTTTATAATGACATATTAAATTAATTTAAACTAATCAAATTATATTTTTAGTATTTTAAGATGAAACTTTTATTAAGCCGTCTTCCAGACCACCCGAGAGGTGCGGCTTTAGGATCGTTTTTTTTAACGTGGTTTCCCCAGTAGGCCTAATCCACGCTCTACCCATATACTGTTTATGTAATGTGTGTATTGTATGTAGTTTGTGCGTTTCAATATTTACACTACTATTTACACTAATATTTACACTATTTACAATAAATTGATTAATGTGATGCTTGTATAGTTTTTTTTGTAAAGTTTTATCTAGTGCAGTTAGTTGTGTAATTCTACCTATTATTTATAATTTTATATCTATATTATTATTATTTGCATGGGTTCGATATCTTTTACCATCAGAAGGGCATCTTATTTATCTTATTTTTTGGATTATACAACACTACACAAGAATCTTACCATCAATGAAATGTGAAAAATAATAAGCGTTACAGTGATGCCTCGGGTATTTGCCCCTATGCAACGGTAATGGGTAGGTGTTATCTCTTACCGTCAGAAAAGCAAGCCCTACTAAAAAAAAAACTATACATGTGTGTAAATGTGAGTATAAAAGTGCATGTATAGTTATGTAGCAAGATGCGTTACAATTCATCGTGTAGCAAGTTCAAGTAGAAATTTCTTTAGAATGAATGGGCCTATGAAACACCAAATGAAGTGAAACTGTTACATAAGCAAAGTAATTAAAGTGTCAGTAGTCAAAAATGCATACTATCCACACTACGGAATGAGACAAACTGTACATTATCAGTGGTACAAGGTATTGGCCTAAAAATAGATAACCAAAGATGTAAACCAATCCAGAATTGACTAAAACCTCCAAACCGTAGCAAACAGTAGACAATGAATTTAAATGAAAAAATGAATGAAAGAGATATGCTCATTTGGTTGAATGATATCAGAGACTACGATTGATGAAAGGTATTAATGCCGATGACAGTAGTTTTTAGGCAGGTAGTCGTCCAACAGCAGACATTCCCGTCGAAGAGATTATCCGAGGATGGCAGAACCAAATGCACGAGATGAAAACGTAGTGCAAGTCGGTGAGCCGACCGCTAGACGTAAACATACAAATCATATTGATGTGAAGAGACCGAGGACTCGACGAAGAGATACGGTGCACGAGTTTCTACGCTACTGACCGATTGTCATGAGAAATGTTGTCAGGAGTTACCATTCACGCGTCTCATTCATACACATATTACGATTACACTTTCAGTTTAAGCTTTGTATTTAACTACTAATTATCTATAATTTAATATTTTAAAATTAATTTAATATAATATTAACTAATAAATGTGATGTAATAAATAATATAAAAGTATATAAAAGTATAATAAAGAAATGGAAACTATTTAAACGAAATGTTGGATTGTAGTATTTGCAACGGAGGTTTCTCTTTTCCTCTTTGTTGATATAAGCAGTACGTATTTTAATTTGAGGTTGCTCTTCTCCTCTGAGAGGTTACTCTTTTCCTCTAATTATGAGGGTAACTTTTTTTCCTCATGTTGCTAAATATAATATACGATGATGTGCGTGCTTTCTGTCATTATGTCTTCACATTCACGGTGATGATGATGCTTGCCAAGAATAATCCCGTTGAAGTCTGCATTGTTGAGGAAGATGTGGAAATGCAACAATATTAAACTTTCTTTGTTTTAATAACAGTGTAACTGTATCAATCCTTGTGACAGTCAGTTCTGGGTTATCACACAGGTACTTGCGTCTTTTTTTTCTCGGTTCACTAAATGTTTTGCTCGTTTATTAGGTGCTTACAATAGATACACCATTGTTGATTCTGTCAGTCCAGCATTCTTGAACGAACCAATGTTCGTTTTTAATTTTAGTAAAACGTGTTGTTACTTGGTTTATCTTTGTCTTTACTATATGGATTTATAGGTTTACTTGAAGTTTCAGCGTTTTGATCAACATGGTGAAGAAAATTTCACTCTTGCAATTTGAGTGTTTGATGGTGGTTAAGTTGTGGATGGTGGTAATGATGGTGATGTAATGAAATTACTCCATTACTGACGTCTCTTCTTTATTGGTTTTTTGTAGTTAAAACAAATTATGAAATAGCGTTGAATAAAGTTGCACTTCACATGTGTCCGTTTGTTGTTAGCTATAAAGTTTTTTTTTCTAAACAAAATTATATACTGTATTAAGTTTAAATAGATTTATTTGACATTCATACAATGTTGTAAAATAAAAATACATTTCAAAGCTAAGTTTAAAACATTTGAATGAAAGGTAAAAGAGAAGTTTACCTTTTTGTTTGGTCATTATTAAACAGTATTAAATTTAAAAAAAATTACAATTTAAAATTTACTGATAAAGCACATATTACGTATTGAGTTTTGTTGAAAATGTATTTGTTACAAATTATAACTTTTTAAGTAAGGGGCCGTTCAAGTATTACGTAAGCACCAAAGGGGAGTGGGTCTTTACTTTGCTTATTTTTGACGATATTGGGGAAGAGGCGATCTAAATGGTAATAATATCAGCAAAGTAGTATAAATTATGCTGATTGTTTGGTTTCCTTGTTATCGATAAACCACGTTATAGTGAAATGGCTACTAATTAAACCAATATTTATTTAAGTATATAGGAGAAGAAGAAGTTTTGCTTACTTTTGCTAACAAGGAAGAGAGAGAGGTTAATAATTACTAAAACTCTGCTTATGTAATACTTGAATGGTCTTTAACAATGACGTAGAACAAATGTTATATGTATATATATATATATCTCCAGATTTGAATAAAAGGTAAATGAGAAGTTTACCTTTTTGTTTGGTCATTATTAAACAGTACTAAATTTAAAAAAAATTACAATTTAAAATTTACTGATAAAGCACATATTCTACATATTACGTATTAAGTTTTGGTGAAAATGTATTTGTTACAAATTATAACTTTTTAAGTAAGGGGCCGTTCAAGTATTACGTAAGCACCAAAGGGGGGTGGGTCTTTACTTTGCTTATTTTTGACGATATTGAGGAAGAGGCGTACTTTGCTTATTTTTGACGATATTGAGGAAGAGGCGATCTGAATGGTAATAATATCAACAAAGTAGTATAAATTATGCTGATTGTTTGGGGTCCTTGTTATCGATAAACCACGTTATAGCGAAATGGCTACTAATTAAACCAATATTTATTTAAGTATATAGGAGAAGAAGTTTTGCTTACTTTTTCTGACAAGGAGGAGAGAGAGGTTAATAATTACTGAAACTCTGCTTATGTAATACTTGAATGGTCTTTAACAATGACGTAGAACAAATGTAATATATATGGGTATATATATATATCCAGATAATTTATTAGACTTATTTTATATGCTATAAAGTTTTTATATATACATACTTACATATTTTAAAATATAGGTATACATACATACATACATACACACATAGATAGATATATATATATACATACTTACATATTTTAATATATATACATACATACATATACACAAAGATATATATATACTCACACACACACACATCATTCATACAATCTCTTTCCCTTTCATTCACTCCTGAACATTTCTCATGACAATCTTTTCAGTCAGCAACGTACAAACTCGTGCATCTCCGTCGAATCACTCGGTCTTCTAGATTCACACCAATATGATTTGTGCATTTACGTCTTTTAACTCACCGACTATATAACACTACGCTTTCATTCGTACATTTGGTTCTGACCATACCTCAGGACAACCTCAACGACAGGAATATCTACTGTCAAATGACTTCCTACCCAAACCACGACCATCAACACTTTAACCTCACATCAATCGATGTGTCTCGTATATCATCCAATTCAAATGAGCAAAGCTACAGACATTCATCGTCTCATTGAAATTGATTATCCACTATCGTTTGCTTAGTGTTTGGTTGTCGTAGTGCAATTCCTATGATTTACCTTTTCAGTTTACCTATTTTGAAAGCTTACCCGGTACCACGTATAATTATACAGTAAGGACTCATTTCGTTTTGCTTCTAATATACATATTTGACAAACTGGCAAATCAATTACTCGTTATGGACATTTTCAAATTCTTTTGATGGGTCATATTTCCAAACATTCCTAGGAAATAGGTACTGAAATGCTACGCCAATCAATTGTACATACAACTCACATGTTGGTGTAGTGCATGTAAAGTTAAAACTAAAAAAAAAAAGGTACTGAATACACAGCCATGGCAACATGATTTTGCATTAATTGATTTAAAAAATTGGTCAATATAAATTATTGGCAACGAAATAACCCTACCGAAATCGAGAGATGAACAATTTTGCAATATTTCAAAGAGATCAGTTAATATTGAATTTAATAATTTGGAAAAATCTAGATTAGAAGATCTGGTATGATTTTGTTGTTTGCACAAGGGATGCCATTTAAAACGCGGCTCTTTTGGACTAAAATTTTGATAGACTCTTTTTCCTGAACGCGACCCAGTGCTACATATAACTGCCCGTGACTGAATACGTCTGATCGCAAATCTACCCCTACTCGACTAATGGTTTGACCCTGACTTTTGTGAATGGTCATCGCGTAGCACACCTGAAGGGGGAACTGGCGACGACACATTTCATATGGACTATTTCGCTCTATAGGCGCTTTAAATAAAATTCGCGGTATCAAATATGGAATATTATCGTAGCAACCTCGTTTACGGACTGTGATTAAACGCGGCGAGGTTGCTACTATGATCACTTTTGTGCCATTCACTAAGCCGTCTGCAAAACTTAGATTTCTAGTGATCATACAGACGCAACCTATTTTCAAAGTCAAATCAAATTCTGGCACGCCCGGTGGTTGTAATCTATTTAACGCGTCAGGCCCGAGGTATAATTCGTCGGCATCGTCGCTTACCACTTTGTCGTTCGAGTAAAAGTGAAGCGGTTCACCTGATACTCGGTCCAATATCATAGCATTAATTTCGCGAACAGCATCATTCCGGGTACATAAAATGGCCCTAAGTGCACAAACATCAGGTTCGTCTATTATAGCCTCTGAGAACACGAAGTCGATTAAATCTATTAATTCGGTTACGTGTTCTATCGATTCTAGAGAAACGATCTTTTGAATATTCCTACCTACTTGCAGAGGTATGGACGCCAACTGATTTGAACCCAACCTGAGCAAAAAATCTGCATATTCAGGATCGTCTCTGCATCTTTGAGATGATATCAATGAAAAAGTTTTTAAATTTTGCCAGAGCGGGGATGTCTTCAAAGAACTATTCAAAATGTCCGAATCGGTTTTGGCGTTTACAACTACTGGTGGAATTTGTCTAAAATCACCCGCAAAGATAATAATTTTGCCACCAAACATTTTATTACAACGCATGAGGTCGCGCAATGACCGATCTAATATGTGTATTAGATATTTGTGGGCCATTGGCGCCTCGTCATATATCAGTACCGCAGCGTGAGAAATCAATTCTGCGCGCTGAGATCGGTTCGTAATTTGCCAAACTGAACCGATGTCTTCCTCATCTTCAATTTGTAACGGAAATTTAAAAGCACTATGAGCTGTGGAGGCATTTTCAAGATTTTGTGCGGCAATCGCAGAGGAAGCGGTACAAATTACTATTGATTCTAAAGTACCGCGGACGTGAGCTGTTATCGTGTTCAAAAGTGTTGTTTTACCCGTACCTGCAGGGCCATCAATGAAAATAGCGCACGGATTGTTTTCGCGGAAATTTTGATCTGTACATAGTTTATTGATATATTGAAATATGGCCAGTTGTTCTAGCGACAACTTCGGTAACCATTCATCTACAATAGCTATCTGTTCGTTTATATTGTATTGAACGCGTTCTCTACGTAATTCAGTCGAATCATCTTGGACTTCCGGAAGTCCCATTAGTGAAAGTGACGACCCGTGTTTACGTAAGAGTCTATTGATTTCAATAAGGGATGCATTATATGCATTTTCGTATTCGTTTGGCATCCTGTGCAAAATATCTTCTGACAAAAGTTTTTTGAATGTGTCCCACAGTGTTGCGACTGGGGCACCGTTAACAGCCAACATTACGAAAAATCTACGCAGGCGGTGGCCAGTGAAAAATGTAGATGCTTCCTGCATAGCTTTTTCGTATTCGACTTCGTCGTCCGCGAGCCCTACAGCCTTGGCGGCTTCCTGAAAAGTATTACAATCGGGGCCACCGAGATTCAAAAGGTCGCTATAACCGCGACATGCAAATGAATTTAAAAGGATTCTAAGGTAAAATTGTTCACCTCTGTTAGGCGCGACCCAAAACAAACGCCCCACCATCCTACCCCTTTGCCGTTCAGTTACGAATTTACCATTAGTTGTTTCGCGTATTTCGGTGTTGGTATTCGGGCGTTTCGCGTGTACTATATACTTTTCATAAAAATCTACATATTTCAATGAATCGAATTCTTCGCTCTGTGGCCGATTGAAGTATGTCAGTAAGTCTGATTCGCGATTAACATCCGATTCATTGCCCGGTTTGAAATATACAGTTTGCCTGTTCTCTAAATGTACTGCCAACTGCTTCACGTTCGGTTCGCGAGCAGTGACGTCAAATTCTAACACGCGCCAAGCCGCGTCGCTTGACCCTATGTATCGTTTCGTAACGTAATCTTCAATTTCGTTATGCTGCTGCTCGTTAACAATGGCAATGCGCGCTTCGTCAGGCCCTTTGGTCATGTATTTAAAAAGGTACTTTACTATGCTTCTATGCGAGGAAATTTCCACATTTATATGGGCATCATACTTTAAAAGCAAACTGGCGTTATACGGAACGACCCACAAGTCGTTTACTTTTATTTCTCGATTTCTAAATTTAATTGTACCTTCATTGCTAGAATTGCGGCGCAAATGAATAAAGCCTCTGTCGTCACAGAAGGTGACGTCAGTTTCGCGTTTCGGGAAGCGTTTGCTACATTTTTGTTTTTGTTTGTCGTAGCACGGCAGATTATCTCTTTCTTGCCCACACGGTCCGTGAATCATATGATTCAGGACAGCTGTACGTAATCTGCCTTCCGCTTCTGATTCATCAGGTATGTCGGCACGACATACCTTATCTATATCTAAATTCTCTATTGGACCTCCTCCCTGTACTCTAAAACAAATGTGGGCATGAGGCAATCCTCGTTTTTGAAATTCGATCACGTACGTTAAATAATCTATCGTTCCGAACCAAGCGCCGGAACGTAGATCGTGTATCAATGCGAACAGCCGCAAGTTGAATACACGTGCGCAAATGAGTGGATTGGGGCGTTGGCCTTCGGGTGTTGATTGTTTTATTTCAGGCCAATTTGGATTACACGTAAACGTGACGAAATAAGAGGGAGGTCCCAATCTATTGACTAAAGCGATACAATCTAAATATTTGAGTTTCATGTATCGCGGGCCCCCTGTAAAAGTATTCGGCAAGTAGATACGTCCCGGTACAACGCCTTCACCGGCAATGGTTTCATCGTTTAAAAGTTCTAGGAGTGGTGCGGCTCTAATTTCGGTATTAGGGTTCGTTTGCATGTGTAATATGTATCGCAAACGTTCCTCGCTTATTCTACAATACATATCGACTAACCACTCCTCAGATAGACGTCCAAGGTGACTAAATCTATCTTCTGAAAGCAAAAGGCATCTGACATATCTGGCCTGAGTTAGCTTTTTACCATTGTTGTCGAGTTTGCCTGGATACCATCCCGGGTTTCCATGAGGATACAATAATGGATATTGGAAACTTTCATACAGAGGATCCATGATATCGACTGTATGAGGTCTCTCTCCAATTTTCCATATAGCTATAGATCGAGGAACGTATTGCTCTCGATCTGTACTAATTATAGCGGCAACTTCTCTGCCCACGGGCTGATCGCCTAAAATGTTTCCGTGAGTAGCTCGAGAAGTTTTCTCAAACATTAAAAATGCTTCATCTGAAGCCTCTAAACTTAATCTTTTGAAACACGGTATATACGGGTTTACATTTTCTAAATATGTTCGGATCGCGACAGTCACTTGGACATCTAAACTTTGATTACGCGCCAAATTTTCACGTTCAGATGAATCACTAATATATAAACCTATATTATTAGTAGATTCTTTGTAAGCTAAATCGAAAACGCGGTGATACACTCGGCCTTGAATTTTGATAAATGATAAACCCGTTGGATGTTGAAAACCGTGCGAAACGCCCAACGCCGAAAATGCGAATAAATTATTATATGCGCGCGGTCTACTTTCGAAACTGGGATGCGTATAAAAATTTTCCGCCAATGGTGGTAATGTTTGAACATTATTTGCCCCTGACCCGCAACACCATTGCGTCCTAGTTTTTTCCTCATCAAATAGAGGCGCCTGACAATGTTGACATTTGTTTATGTTTGGTGATTTTAACGATTGTTTTTTTAATGTGAATGATTTGACTGCATTTAATTCGTCATCCCGTTTCTCGGCTATTAAATTATGCGACCTACGTAACGGAATGTCTACATTCCGACTAACCTCATTGTAAAGCTGAGTTGCTTGTTGATTTATCGCGGGATTGTTTTCGTTGTATTTTTTAACGGCTTCGCGATTAATTTCCGGATTTGTTTCACTATACTTCTGAACGGCTTCGCGATGCACTTCTGGATTTTTTTTTGTATAAACTTTGACAGATTCCCGATTAATCTCTGGGTTTTTTTTATTATATTTAGTGACCGCGTCCAGTTGTGCATTTTCAACGGTTTTTTTGCGCCCCCTTTTATTTTTAATGGGTCGGCCCCTTTTCGTCGTTGTCATTGGTTTATTTGAATCTGACTCTAATTTGTCTAGAACAACAACTGGTTTTAGATGTGTAAGTTTATAATCACCTAATTGTTCAATTACTACCACTGGTTTTTTATGTGAAATCGTTTTCGTTTTACTTTGCGCGTTTGTTACTTTCGGAGCAGTAGTAATTGCTTTTTGTAAAGGTTTTTTAACTACCTCTGCATCTGATGGAGCAGAGGTCAGTATTGAGGCAGAAAAGCTGCTGACTTGACTGACATTGCATTGACTCGAACTGTAAGACGGCATCGATACTGTATCGCCCCTTAACATCAGGTCATTTAAGACAGAGGGAGAGGGGTGTGTGCTATCGATTGTAGTAACCGAACTTTGGCTGCATTCGGTACGGTCAGAAACAGTATTCAATACCAGGTCAGAAGGAGCCGATTGAATACTTTCCACCTCAATTGCAGACACTGAACTTTTGCTACATTGAGTTTGATTTAAACTAAGCTGTGTGGCAGGATTCTGCGCTTGGTCAAGTTCGACAACGTTTATTACTTTTATTTTATTTAACGCGTATTCCAGACCGTTTGATGCGTGACGATTATATTGCAATAAAGCGTCCGCTAAAGATTCTACATTTTCGAATTGAAAAATCCTTGCCACACCATAACCCGAGTGTTTGTTGTTTTCGTTTACAGCGTGACTATTAAATAAGTAATATTTGGTCACGCGTTTTTTGTCTGCAATAAACGTGTGACGCCAAAATGAAATAGAATAATGCGCGCCGGTAAATACCACACCATCTCTGTCATCATCCCAGTCCGGTGTAAATATGATATTATTCAATATCATTTCTAACATTACTGATTTGGTTTTATATTCAAATTCAGTATCGTTACTTGGATAGGAACCGTTAGTTATCCAGTTGTTTTCTATTGTAATTTTTTTCTGTCCTACAGTAATTTCGGAGGGTATTTCGTCACAAGTTAAATACCTGGATTCAGCTCGAGCTGGAATTAGTGGTTCGAGTTGAACATAAAGTTCATCTCCAACTTTTAATACGGAATCTATGTCATGGTGGGAAATAGCAGACCTTTGGTTCTCTATAGCTGAAATTACGAGGGATACCGTTGCCATGGCAGTGCACTGAGCACCCTTACCTTTAAATCGTTCAGCACCTTGATGCGTGGTACCTACGTAACAAGAACATTTATAATATTAACTAACGCAAATGAATTACTCTTTTTTTTTAGTTTATAGTTAAATTTAACAATAATGATGATAATAAAACATACAATCTTTAAACGAAAAGTTGGGATATTATTTTAGTAATTATGTGTTATATCTTATATTTTGACAAGTTTTGGTGAAGCAAGATGAATCCATTAAATTATTAATAATATGAATATTTTTCTATTAAAAGCCGATTTTGGAACTACAATTTTTTAAATGAAATAATTTTTTTTTGTGATATCTGGGTTGGTTTGAAATATTAACTATTGATTAACTATTGTTTTTTTTTTTTATTATCGAATTCCTTGCCGTGTTCAGTTCGTTGCATATATTTTTTCCGCGTTTTTTTTTTTACTAATAACATATTATTGAAAAGAACATTTTTTTATGGAAAAAGATCTGTCGTAAAATACAATAGATAAATTATTTTGAAGTAGCCGTTATATGAAATGTTCAGTTATGTTACTATTCACACTGAAATTTATAAAAGTTTAATTCTTTGATAATATCTTTATTTATATCATAATTATTTTTTTGCCAGTGTAATTTAAAATATATATTGGATTGGAAATAGTGGATAAGATGTTTATAATATATATATTTTAGCGGAATAAATATGTAAGCACGTCTTCTACATAAAAATAACAAATATTACGTTAGAACATTTCATATGGCGTCATACAGTTCTTAACTAAATAAAGCTTTTGATATGGTTATTTATATATTTGTTATTATTATTATTTATTTAAATATTATAAATATCTAAATATAGAACAAAACTTGAAATTGAAATTCTATAAATGATAAGGTTATGTTCGTACCCTAATGTAATAATATACATTTATTATGAAATTGTGAAGCAGTTCATTGAATAACATTTATTTCATTATTAAGTATATATATGACACAGAAGCGATACACAAAAGTAATAATGTCGTGAAGATAAGTATAAAAAAGTTTTATTAAAAAAAAAAATAAAAAAAAAATTGCCGCCTTTCTGTTGGCGCATTCGTGACGTTCAACGTTTCGACGACGCAGTGAGCGGGGCGCTGCAAGGTAGCGCGCGAGTATCAATGAGTTTGAATGAATGTTTTATCGTAGGCACGAGGTAAATGTTTTCGTATCCTTTATTGTTATTTTACACTGAATTATTTTAACTTCGACATTGTGCAGTATAACATACATCGTGAGAAGTTGTTAGAAGTAGGTAACAAAAATAAATCGTTTAATTATTAAGCTCTGCGATGTGCTTCGAGATAATATTTGTATTTATGTAATTTTTAAGATATCACGCAATGTTTTCTTTTACATTTCGTAGGTGTTTACCTTTAACCGCACCATTACTACATACTCTACATTCAAATATACATTTTCGTAATTATCAAAATTTGTGCAAACGATCGCGCGCGACGTCAAGGCCGTGATGTTGTAAACAGATAACTGGTAAAACATTTGGAATATTTTCGAACAATACCGATGCGCGAGCGCATTCAAAGGAAAACCGATTCGCAGCCGGCCTTTCGGCTTTTTTGAGTCGATGCAGCCACGCCGCCCGTCTAATTAACATAAATAAATAATAAATTACATTTTGTGGAATACTACGTAAGAGTTCATTTGTCTTCACATAAAACGTATGTAGGGTAAAATATATTCTTTGATTAACACATTTTAGTTTTAATTTTATTAACGTTTTACTATGAAATATGTACTAAGAAAATATAATAGTCTTTATGTATAATAAAATTTTGGTACGAAAATTTACAAAAGCGTTTTTTATCTAACTAAGCCATTATATCCTGTTTCATGTACTTATACTTCCCTAATTTTATCCTGACGATAAAGAAAGTCACCCGATATATTAAAAATTATGGAATAAAATGGCTGTTACGTTAAAAATAAAATTAATACAACTTATTATGGAAACTTTTTGTAAATATATAATTATAATACATATAGCTCATTGTGAATATATAATTATAATACATATAATACATGAGCTTGAGCTGCCGGCAACGGAAAACATCGTGAGCAAACCATAGCATGGTGGTAGGGTATTTTCTAGTATTCGGCTGGCTAGCTATCATCCTCAAGTTGAAAATCTGTTGCCAAGCATTTAACGATGTGTTTCGGTCATCTTAGAGCCATTACCATTCCAGCCAGTGCTTTACAATCGTTGACCATACCGTCACTTAACATCCGGTGAACTGTGATCAAAACATCTAGCCTGTAAACCATTTAAAAAAAAAACCAGGCGCAGAACAAATATTACATAATATTACATTACCTAGTTACATAAATGTTGGTCTTGGCGGGAATCGAATCCGCGCCCCATAGTTTTTGAAATAGATATATACCAAATTAGCTAACAAAGCAGTTAAGACAAGAAAAAAAATGTATAATATTAAAATCAGCATTATTTATTCTAATTAGTTTTTAGATTGGGGTGTACTAAGCTAAATCACTGTTAGTATACTTTTACTGTTGAACCAACCCTGTAATCGCGAAAAAAATCAATAATTTTTTACATTTTGTTTAAGGTTAATGGCATTTTTACATTTTTTTTTTTTTTATCTATAGGTAAATGACGCTTCGGAAAAATAAAATTTTATAGGTGCCTATATCATGTAAAAAATATAGTAATTTTATGCAAAAATATCATTCACAACATAATTATACTAAATAATCTGTAAATAAAAACACAAATACAGTCGAAACAGAATAGGTATAAGGACATCATTTATAACGGCGGATCCGTTATGATGATAGAATGGCAAGGTCCTCATCGAATCCCTATAAATAAATAAGTAAACAAACCGCCTATAACAATATCGTAGGCATACAGCGACGTATAGCTTAAAACGACAAAACTTTATCTATAGGTATTCATCAGCTATAACGACCACCCGTTTTACATGTTCCAGTAAAACAATACAATACAAAAAACTTTTTACCTTATTTTAATGTACGAAGGAATGTTTTGACTTATTAGTTACGCATTTTCTTCCATCCTATTTGAACCTCTTTGTCATTTAACCTTGCGTGTGTCATGACTTATTTGATGCGATAGTTGACAGCGTGAATGAAAGGTTGATTTAATAAGTTTTGGATTTGATCGTGTCTTTTCGCGTTACCATGTCGCAAAAAAGAGGAAATTTTCAATTTTGAAGAAAAATCATATATTATGTTAAATAAAAACAGACCAAAATGACCTTTAAAACTAAGTGTAGTCTTTAAGCTGTACTGTAGGTACCTATTGCAAAGTTTTATTCTTCAGAATAAATATTTGATTCCTTTCCTCGACTTTTTTTTTGAAAATATATTCATAAGTATAACGTATACCCGTACTACGTACATATTTGAAAATTCTAAACATACATATGGCAATAATTAATATGAATACTTATGTAGGTATATTGCATAATAATTATCGGACATAACGTTCAAAGTTACATGGTCCCTTCAATGTTGGTATCTATCTGGTTTCGACTGAAGATTGAAAATTTCTGAGTGTTAATGAAATTTTCATAAGACTGTTTGAAAACATTTTCAATATAATAAAGAAGAAAACACGTAGGTAGATACCTAAATGGCTAATATAATTAATAAACCAACAATCGTTTAAATTGTAATCTTATTATTATTAGACATTCATCAAATATGGTATAATTAGGTATAAACACATACCATACCTACATACGCCCAAAATCGCTTCTTTTTACGTAGGTACAGAGATTAACATTACATACATACAAGCACACTTTTAACAGAAAAAAATATACTTTTCCTTCTTATACATGTGGTTAAATGGCGAAATCCAAAAAATATTGTACCTAATAATCATTATTTTTAAAATTGTACTAATGGGTGGCTCAGTAGGTACTCACCGGACGCGACGCACATAGGCTTCGATATTCTCGCCTGCTTAGACGTTGAAGCTGCTGGCTCATCAGATGCACCGGAATGACGTTTCATCTGAAATTTTGTTTCTATTAGTTTTCTAATTACAGTGACTTTTTATTAATTGAATCCGAATAATCGAGTAGTTAACGGATTACTTGGACTCTACGTTACCAATACCTAAATACGTTATTTTTCAAATTTTCATGAAAGAACTGATGAAATTGATAGGCGTCGCTCACAAACGTATATAGCTACACTTTATATGAATAGATATTTATATTAGTAGTAAATGAACAATTAAAATACCTTTACCTTAGCTAAAAACGGTTAATAAAAGTTTTTAAATGGAAAAAAAATCGGCACATAATAAAGTAAAAAATAATTTTTATGAAAGTTAATCATTCTTGTAGCTACTTATTTATTTAATATGCAAAAGTATTTAATGGTGTACTTTATAAAATGTCCATTTATAGAAAATTACTTCGAAAACTCAAAAAAATTAAGATAAGTTATAAATAAATAGCAAGCTTAGTAATTTTTAAATACTTATCTTGATAACAACTTACAATTACGAGAAAAAAGCCCTACTTTTAATAAGCGTCATGACGCCATTATGGGTGTGTTCCTTTAAAACACGAAAACTAATGGAAATTAAAACAATGCTCACCTTTCTTTACTCTGAAATCACAAAAACACACTGTAAACATAAATTACAAAATTAATACTTGAATTAAATAAGTACATTTATATTACATTTTAAAATATTGGTTAGAAAAACAAACCGATATGTTAGTGCGCGGGAGTGAGAATGTGATGTACTCGTAAGATATAGGTCAGTTAAAAAACTAAAACCGTTATTATTTAGCGGGAAATGTTAATTGCAATTTCCGGTTTAGTTTTTCATTATAAAACACATTTTTAATGTAATACATTTAATAAGTTTCAATTAAAATCAGTATTTTTCATATTATTTATTATTTTTTGGTGTATATAATGCTGTTTTGCTATTTTAATCTATATTAGAGTATTTAATCGCAATATAATTTGTTGTTTATCAAGTTTGAACAGTGTTGCCAAATATTTTTTTGTTTAAATTAAATCAAAATAGTAGTATTATTATTATAATAATGAAAAATCAAATCGTATATCATATTCCATACAAGATTTCTCTCTGTTTGCAGTAAAAAAATAACGCATCTAAGTTTTCAAAAATGTATATATAATGTATTTATTATGTGTAACATTGTTACTTGACGAAATGTGTATATTGTTGTTTAATTGGTTATGTGTTATATTCATAATAGATATATGTAAATATAATTATTATAGCATTGCGGACTTTTCAAATATACATTGGTGATAAATGTCATTCTAATTACTAATCTAAAGAGATGTGTTAATGAAATCTTACAAGTTCAGCAACGGTTTTATAATGCTTGTGGTAATTGCAGATGTCCATAGGCGATAATGATTGTTTATCATCAGACAACTTGTCTGTTTGTTTGCTACTTGTGCCATAAAAAAAGAGGCAAGCATTTTTACTTTTTGTAGCCTAAAATGGCACATTTGATTTTGATTAAGTTGGAAGATCAAATAATTATGAACAGATGTGTGAACATTAATTTAGTAGAAGGTTAAAAAGTTTACTAAATTAAAAAAAAATATTTTTGGGATTTGTAACAATTAAAGTATGCTTTGGCAGGTACTTATGTTTTTTAAAAGTTATAAAAAAATCCAAATTTTTAATTGAAATAGTTGGAAAATAGGTACAATAGTAATAATTTACATGACACAATTGTAATAAAATATGTCTATCTATTGTAATATTTATAAACACATTAAATTAAACAGTTACATATGTATCTTTTTCATTTATTAATAGTGATAACTATAATTATTTATATGAAAAAAAGCCATATTTTTGTAAATATTAAAATAAATATTTGCAGATATTATAGAATAAAATTTAATCTTATTTGTTTTGAGATTACTTTTTTGAACAGTTTTGTGTTTTTATTTTTCGTTGCACATTGGGTTTTCTTAATTATTATATTTTAAAGGGCAAAATTTCTTCCATTTAAAAACAATCATAATTATAAGTTAATATATTATTCTAAATTGTTTGTATAATAAATAGAATAGAAGAAGACACAGGGTGTTAGTATTCAATATTATTCTTGTACTAATCTTGTTAGACATAATTCAAATTAGTATATTATTCTTAAAATTTTCTTATTGAATGATGTATATCTTATATGTAATTAACATTTTAAAATAGTTATATTTAAATTATTTTATATACAATTTATAAGATAAAAAAGAAGAGAAAAGGAAACACTTATAAAATAATTCTATATACAAGTTATATAAATAGCATACAAACTAATCTGACAAATGCTGGTCTCATTGTCGCGTTGTATAACCAATTTTTGTACTGCGCAACTGCACCCCCGAGCGAGCCTCTACGTACGTCGGGTAAAATAGCTGTTTTTGTTATTTAGTTTATGGTAACATTGATAAAACACTTTCATCCAATAAAGCAAATCTTCTATTTGATTGGTTCAAATAAGAAATGTCGATTGAAGTCACAATATATATTAATAATACTTATTAGCTAAAATATTGTATGTATATTGATAATTTCTAAATATGTAATGTTTATTAGAATTTTCATGGCAAATATCATGTGATATAAAGAGTTTTTAAAATTGTAATTTTTGGGAAGTATGGTAAGTGATATGTATGCCCAGATTCAATTTGAAATTTTTCGTTATGATGCGATTGTTCTCTAAAAGTTGGTATTAGCGTACAATCAGCTACATAGGTAATAAATATACAAAGTCAATTGAAGCCATTATGATGGGAATGCGAATAAAAAATATGTCTTTACGAGTATAACATAAAATTAGGTGTATAATTTTTTTTTAAATGTATATATTAAGTATAATTGAATCTGCATGATTGTGTGAACGTGATTTATATTTTGGATAATTAAATCTTAAAAGTGGTTGAGGTGGTTATTAAAGTACCAGATATTCTGCAGACAAGCAGTAGTGTGTAAACATTACTATACAACATTATACAATTTGATGAGTATGAAGTAACAGAGTTATCGAAGCCAACATCATATTTTATTATTATATCTCAAAATTATGTACTCCAAAACATTTTTTTTTGTTATATAAAATTTTTATGAGTATCGCTGCTATGATAATGGGCAAGCGTAATTTTTTAACTATCAGTAAAGGGTTACATTAGATTTATTTTACATTAATAAAATAAAACTTACTCAATAATAGCGTTACTAAACTATCTATTTTACAAGTGATAATAATAAGTTCAACAAACAATGTGCATAATATGAAAATGATAACAACATTATTATTAAATAAACGCTCGCGCCGATTGTACCTTTCACGGACCGTATTGTAATGTTGGCAACATTGTTTTTCATTTGACAACTCTCAAACTCTCGATTCAAAAAGATAAACACTGTGCGAGTTTCGCTTGATTGATTACTAAGTAAAACAAAATGGTGTATCATAAAATAATAATTTGTGAACTGAATTGTGTAATACTTTATACATATCCAGTATGAGATAATTCTTCAGAAAGTGTACTGAAAATATGGGATTAAAAATAGCTTATGGTAAGTAAGTATGGACCTTTTCATAAAATGTTTAAAATGACTTATATTGTTATTTCTTTTCTCTAAAAATACACATAGAAAAGATTTTTTAATGCTTGGATAGTAATGAATAGTTCCAATCTGGGTTAAATTGTTATTGTGTAAATGATAAATAATAATATAAATCATATTACTTACGTAGATATATTACGTACGTATCCTTAGATACTTTTTAGATTGTTTGTATTGAATACATTTATTCAATTGAAATATTATTATTATTTTCAGCTTGGAAACATGCAGGATTACTATTTTACTACATACCTAACAATAGGTCAATAAGGATGCTAAATAATAGATTGCAGCTATCCATATCTCATCAGATTTTTATCAATAAACATAAAAATGGTAAGTGTAAACGTTTAAAACAAATACCTACATATTATTACTAAATATAGATTTGTTTGTTGTATTTTTGAAGCAACACAAAGTCTCTTGGTTTGATTTAAAAAAAAACATTATTTTAGTCCTACTCAATCATAAGTACTGTGATTGATTGGACTTTCATAATGGCCATAAGGTAAAATTTTACAATAGTTGATGGTATTACCCAGCAGATTACATTGTGGGGACAGGAGTAGCCTGTAACGGTGCCCAAAATTTTCAATCCAGGTAGTAGTAATACTCACTGCTCACATCCTCATACTTGCCTAAATAAAACAATTGTGATTTAAATACTATTTCCAATAAATAACTATTTAGATTCTTGACAGGCAGAGGTCACAATATACTTGCCTAGGTACCATTTACATTGTTTGTATTGCATATGTTTATTTCATTGAAATATTATTATTTTCAGCTATGAAACATGCAATATTAAATTTTTACTACATACCTACATACCTAACAATAGGTCAACAAGGATGCAAAATAATAGATTGCAGCTATATATATGAATATATTTCATCTGATTTAACAATAAACATGAAAATGGTAAGTGTAAATGTTTAAGAGAAACACATTTTCATTATTATTATCAGCTTGTACTGTTTCACTGCAGTCTCTCTTTCTTCCTTTTATCTTTTTCTATCTTTCTATTTAGAGACGGGAGCAGGCTGTAACAGTGCCTAAAACTTTCAATCCAGGTCCAGGAGTTCTATTAAATATGTAGTAATACTTGTTGTAGTAGTACTCACATCCACAAACCTGCCTAAATAAAACAATTCTATTTTAAATACATTTACCAGCAAATAACTATTTAGAGATACTCGATAGATTGACATCACTATACATGTATATGGTTTTGAGATATAAGTTTCTCACTTGGTATATATAGCAAATTCTGCAAGAGATACATGTTTAAGTTTGACAATGAGTTTTATTTATAAAGGTTTAATTTTAAGTGGTAGAAATAAAAGTGAGTGAAATAAAGTAAGATTTCTCAACAAAATTTATTAAATCATATAGCCAAGAACAATTTTCAATCAATCACTGAAAAGTATATCCATTGTAGCATTGTAAGAATCATAACTTGGTTATATGTAGGGACGTCCCCACATAGGCACGGTGAATATGAATGTTTATGCAAATTGATAAAGGCCCCTTATATTTGTTAGATTTCCTTACATTAAATTTATCTTTGCTTAGTAACAATTATTGATGGTACACAGAACCTACACTAAGCAGTGCTTTAAGAGCTATAAATTATTTATAGATATTTTGTTCTACATCTGGGTATTTTGTATGTATTATAGGTATATTTATTACAGATATTTTAGATGATAAATAATTCATTGGTTAACGCCATTCAATGACTGGTAGGGGTTTAAACCCCAACAATGAGTTGTTGGTGAAGGAAAACATTGTGAGAAAACTATAGCATTATCATAGAGTGTTTTTCAGTGTTTAGCTAGTAAGCACCTAACAGTATGACCTGGCAATTTCACTTGAGAGCCAGTTCCATTTGAGGTTAGGTATGATTATCATCTTACCATCTCAACCAAACTGCCACTTAACATCAAGTGAACTATGGTTAAACAGTCCATGGCCTGTCAACCATCAAAAAAATTTACAGATAGTTTTTAATTTTTTATATCCAAAAAGTTAAAATGCTCATGTAATATAATTATAAAATAAAAGAAAAACAATGTAATGTTACAGAAATGTGTGCTTAATTTTTCAGAATTACAAAAAAAATGCTGCAATAATAAATATCTGATGAGCTGAATGTAATGCCACCAAATAATAGAAGAGGAAAACAATATGTCACAAGCATCTTCGCACTCAACAAAAATGGCCTGGCTGAAACTCGAACAAAATTGCAGCAGTGGAACCACACAAGTTTAAGTTTCCTACTCTGCTATGCGAAACTAATTATTTAATATTAAGCCGGAGTAGCATAAAAAATCAATTACACTTATATCTAATAGTCTGTATTGGTATTTTTTAAAAACCATTGATTATTTATTACATTTTAGAGATAATATACATACATACAATAATATATGTACATGTTCATGTTGACTCTTGAAAGGCAATAATTACCAAGCGACATGTTGGTAACTTTACACCAGAGCATTTTTAAAATATTAAAAAAAAATCATAATCTTTAAATGCCATCTCTTAAAAGCTTAATAGGTGAATCTATACGAATTTTTTTCAAAAAAAACTTGAAATTTGCTATGGTGGTTGATAATAATTATTGCCTTTCAAGCGTCGATATAGGTGTATTAAGTTTAAAGTGGACCATTGCATTCATCATTATTGAACAAATTTTTCTGTAGGCACAACTTTGAAATCATGAAAAATCATCTGCCATTTGGTCAAGGATCATCATACTTTTTTATGTGACAGCTTTTGAATCAATCTTTCAGAGTAATTATGATTATAATATATTATTAAGATGTTTACAATGTTTACAATGACCCTCTTTCGGTTTAATACACTTCAAGCATAATTATATCTTGTAAACACAATAAATGTTTCAAGTAACAGTTAATGTATTTGTAAGTATGTAGATTCATTAATTTCTTTTTTTTTTGTACAATATATTGAATTTATAGAATATTTAAAATAGCATAAATAATTGATTACAAATTTAAATGAAATGATTTTTTAAATATCAATGGAAAAATTATTTGTAACTTTGGTGTTACCTATAAATTATTTATAGTTGCATTTAATTATTTTTTTAAATTGTGTATGTATTTATATCAACACAGTGATTGTACTCATCATTATGAACAACTTGTTGTACTATAGAATTGCAAAACAAATTGGCTGTGTCATAGAAAAACTGTACCATACTGTTCCATAGTACAAGTTGAATATACAAAGAACCTATATAGTTAAATACACTCTAGTTTATAATCTCGTGTATTATTTTACATTATTGTAGGTATAAATAGGCATCAGAAAATAGTCTTAGAGATAAAGTCACATATTATATAGTAAGAGACATAGGCTGACTGATGATTGTAATCTCAAGTCCATGGATTATGACCATTATCCACTGTCCCCATTCATGTTGATGACGATGTTGATTGAGTTTCGCTTTTCGCTCTTCCTACAAAAGTAACATAAAACGTATCAGAAAAATGTGATTCAATTGCCATATGAAATCTCGTAATACCTATGTATTTTAGGAAATTAGCTGCTGAATCATAAATAGTTGCACAATCTGCTGATGATGGTTACGATCAATTGATAAACAAAACTGTAAAGGAAATATATTGTATTCTTTCTCATTCTCTTTATTAGCAGTATAAACGCATATTATTTTTAATTCGGTCGTCATGTAAGTAATTTTTTTTAACATAATTATGATATTATATTAACTTTTATGGTTGAAAATTTAAGTAATAATAATATTAAAGTTAAACATATTTTACAAGAACAAGTTTACACAAAAATAGGTATCTATGTGTAAAACTTTAACTCTTCCCATTGCATTATAAACACAAAAAAAATTTGTCATTATTTTATCATATTCGCCGCTGAAAGGTTCGGTCTTCAGCTTCGTCGCGATGTTATTGACACTGAAAAGATATCATATGTAGAGCAATTTAGCGAAGTGTGGGGTGGGGCCTTCAGCCTCGGCAAGTGACCAGCTCGACCTTTGGCCTCACATGGGTGACTCCAAGACCGCCAGCATTTCTCCCTAGAGTCGGACCTGAAAATCACAATATATGGCAGCTATAAAAAAAAAACTTTCAAGTTATTTTTTCATATTTAGAATTGGGGAAACCACAGGAGCCAAAATTTTAAATCCCTACGACCGTTTTGAAATTTCAGAGGCCTACGATGACCTCCAGAGGCCTCCGGGACCACTTTACCCAGGAAGATTTCGACGTTCCATATCACATTTGGTCAAACACCCCTCGTCTATCTCTGATTGTTTTCAATAAATAAAAGGACAAAGTTTGTATGGCGGCCGTGTTTTTTTTTCGTTCGACTTCTCCGTGAATGGAATTTGTAGTATTTTGTAAAACTTTAAAAACGAAATTCATAATGATCGATAGGTAAGGAAACGTTGTGCAATTGAATATCGGCCGATTATGATGATGATTTTGACTTTTCTTTGAGCGGAACTGTCAATGCTTTGTAAAACTTTCAAAACGAAATTCATACTAAAGTATAGGTAAGTAAACGTGATACAGTTGAATATCGGCTGATTATGATGATAATTAGGATTTGTGTTGCTTGTAATTTCCGGTTGCGGGGAACTTCCAGGGGCGAGGAGGGTCATACATTTAAGTTCGACTTTAACAATTAACAAAACGAAGAAGCAGTATGATAAATAGGTAAAGAATGGCAATCGGTTGGGTATAGGCTGATTATGATGACGATTTTGACATTTCCGTGAGTGAAATGTTCAATGCTTAGTAATGTTTTCAAAATGAATTTCATAACGAACGTTAGGTAAGGAAACGTCGTGCAGTTGAATATCGGCTGATTATGATGATGATTAGGATTTGTGTGACTTGTAATTGCCGGTTGCGGGGAGGTCCTGAGGGCGAGGAGGGTCAGCTCCAGGTTCGAGTCGGAAACTTGTAAAAAGAAGAGAAGCAGTAGGATAAATAGGTAAAGAATGGTGATCGGTTGGGTATAGGCTGATTATGATGATGATTTTGACATTTCCGTGAGTGGAACTGTCAATGCTTAGTAATGCTTTCGAAACGAAATTCATAACGAACGATAGGTAAGGAAACGTCGTGCAGTTGAATATCGGCTGATTATGATGATGATTAGGATTTGTATTGCTTGTAATTGCCGGTTGCGGGGAGGATCCAGGGGCGAGGAGGGTCATACATTTAGGTACGACTTTTACAATTTACAAAACGAAGAAGCAGTGCGATTAATAGGTAAAGAACGGCGATCGGTTGGATATAGGCTGATTATGATGATGATTTTGACATTTCCGTGGATGAAATTTTCAATGCTTAGTAAAAGTTTCAAAACGAAATTCATATCGAACGATAGGTAAGGAAACTGCGTACGGTTGAATATTGGCTGATTATGATGATGATGACGACTGTGCGCCTCGAGATTCGCCGCACTTCTCGGCCTTCGGCCTCGAAGTGCGGGGCGAGTCCTGCGGCCTCGTTGGAATGTTTTCTGTTCTGGCAAAATATCGCATGTAGCGAGTTGCCGCACTCCTCGGCCTTCGGCCTCGAAGTGCGGGGCGAGGAAAGCCATACCTTCAGATTCGAGTTGACAACTTTAAAAAAGAAGAGAAGCAGTACAATAAATAGGTAGAGAACGGTGATCGGTTGGGTATAGGCTGATTATGATGATGATTTTGACGTTTCCGTGGATGAAACTTTCAATGCTTAGTAATGCTTTCAAAACGAAATTCACAACGAACGATAGGTAAGGAAACTGCGTACGGTTGAATATCGGCTGATTATGATGATGATGACGACTGTGCGCCTCGAGATTCGCCGCACTTCTCGGCCTTCGGCCTCGAAGTGCGGGGCGAGGCCTGCGGCCTCGCTGGAATGTTTTCTGTTCTGGCAAAATATCGCATGTAGCGAGTTGCCGCACTCCTCGGCCTTCGGCCTCGAAGTGCGGGGCGAGGAAAGCCATACCTTCAGATTCGAGTTGACAACTTTAAAAAAGAAGAGAAGCAGTACAATAAATAGGTAGAGAACGGTGATCGGTTGGGTATAGGCTGATTATGATGATGATTTTGACGTTTCCGTGGATGAAACTTTCAATGCTTAGTAATGCTTTCAAAACGAAATTCACAACGAACGATAGGTAAGGAAACTGCGTACGGTTGAATATCGGCTGATTATGATGATGATGACGACTGTGCGCCTCGAGATTCGCCGCACTTCTCGGCCTTCGGCCTCGAAGTGCGGGGCGAGGCCTGCGGCCTCGCTGGAATGTTTTCTGTTCTGGCAAAATATCGCATGTAGCGAGTTGCCGCACTCCTCGGCCTTCGGCCTCGAAGTGCGGGGCGAGGAAGGCCATACCTTCAGATTCGAGTTGACAACTTTAAAAAAGAAGAGAAGCAGTACAATAAATAGGTAGAGAACGGTGATCGGTTGGGTATAGGCTGATTATGATGATGATTTTGACGTTTCCGTGGATGAAACTTTCAATGCTTAGTAATGCTTTCAAAACGAAATTCACAACGAACGATAGGTAAGGAAACTGCGTACGGTTGAATATCGGCTGATTATGATGATGATGACGACTGTGCGCCTCGAGATTCGCCGCACTTCTCGGCCTTCGGCCTCGAAGTGCGGGGCGAGGCCTGCGGCCTCGCTGGAATGTTTTCTGTTCTGGCAAAATATCGCATGTAGCGAGTTGCCGCACTCCTCGGCCTTCGGCCTCGAAGTGCGGGGCGAGGCCGTCGGCCTCGCCTTCGTTCGCTCGGCCTGCGGCCTCGCGAGCGACCGGCGAGGCCTCCAGCCTCGCGGGGACGCCTCCGGGACCGTCGAAGTGCCGACCCAAAAAAAGCAATGTACGGCAGCTATATTAAAAAAAAAAAAGTTCCAAATTTTTTTTTCATATTCGGAATCGGGAGGCCCAAAAACCCCCGGAGCCAAAATTTCAGACCTCTACGACCGTTTTGAAATTTTGGAGGTCCACGAAGGCTTCCGGAGGCCCTCGGGGCCACCCTACCGAGGAAGATCTCGACGTCCCCTATGACATTCGGTCGAGCACCCCCCGTCCATCTCGGACCGCTTTCGCGATACGAGAGGTCCTAGTTTGTATGGGGGGCGCGTTTTTTTCTTCGGGGGGGGTGTTTTTTTTCGCCCCCCCTGAAAGTTACCAGGGTTTTGGGAAGATTTTGTTCGAGACCGACCCCCCTAGATATCACCGTTTCGGAGATCCCATGGGGTCCCACATCGAAGACCTGGTCTTCTGGAGATTTCGTATTTTTCCTGGGCCCTCTGAACCCATCCCTATACGATGGTATACTCGAATTTTTTCCACCACACCCCCGTATATGACTTCTATTTCTCTAAGTGAGTCAGTGAGTGGTAATTTAACTTTATATAATATAACTAGTATGTCGCGTGGTTGCGCGGGCCGCAAGCGGCCCGCGGAGGGGGGTATACAGCAAGGGGGGCAAATCAGACAGGTGTTTTTGTACTTTGTGTTTGACTTTAAAAAACATAAAAATGGGTAAAGAATCGCAATACGGTTCAATATTGGCTGATGATGATGATGGTGAATTAATGACTGGCATCCTAAGACCAAGTCCAGATATAAAAACTTAAAAAATATATACAAAATTAATGATGGGTAAGAAAACGGAATACGGTTCAATATTTGCTGAAGATGATGATGATGATGGTGAATTAATGACCGGCATCCTGGGACTGGTGGTGAATTAATGACCGGCTACCTAAGACCAAGTTCAGTAAAAACTTTAAAAAAGAAAAACAAAATGAAAGAAGTAAAGAATCGCAACAAGGTTAAAAATTGGCTGATTGTTATGATGATTAAGAAAGTAGGTACGTTACCCTAAGAAAAACTCCATTAAAAAAAAAGTAAAACAATAAGTACTTCGCGTGGTTGCGCGGCCTGGGGTGTACGGCGAGGGGGGAGGTCAGACAGTTATTTTTTTTTGTATTTGACTTATAAAAACTTAAATAATTAAAAAGCAGTATCATAAATGGGTAAAGAATCGCAATAAAGTTAGTTTGGCTGATGATTATTATGACTTATTTATGACCAAACCCAAAGACAGTTGAAGATTGGTAAAGTCGTCAAGTCCAATTAAAAAAACTTAATACTTATTATATTTAAAAAAAACTCTGTAAAATTTTGCACTTGATACAGATTAGTGCAGTGTTGTTGACAAACCCTCTATACTATATTAGATGAAATTAAGTAAATAAAATTACTCGCGAAATACTACAACAGTTACAAATAGGTACCTATCTAAGTTTCGGCAGCAACAAGACTGATTTGGACCATATAAATAACTTGTAAGTAAATACTCATTCAAAAATAATCACAATTGTAAGTTTAAAAAGTAGATATAATAGATGTACCTACACGAATACATATATGTACTACCAAAACTACTTAAAGTTTATCAGTACCTAATTATGTTTATCACCGCGTCTTAATCGCACAAAAAAAACTATTATATGAAAAAAAATTAAGTTTATTTACCTCGACAGTTCGACCATGTTGCATTAGCCGTGGTCTTTTGATGTGTCCAAAGTTTAAAAATTATATATGCACTTAACATCGATCTTTAAAACACGAAAAGTAATTGAAATTAAACAACACTCACGTACTACTGTAAAATACTGTAAACAATAATTACACATTCATCTTAAAATAAGTAAGTAGGTATATTTTTAAAAACACTGCTCACGTGTCAAAAGTCCCTGAGCGAGTAAATAAATAAGAGACACAGATTAGTGCGTCATAGGAATAATAATATAGACAAAAAAACGAGTTTTTGAAAACCGACCTTACTCGCAGGTAATAAGGGTAAATTAGTACGTCATAGGAACAATAGACAAAACGAACCGTTTAATAATAACCGACTTTACTATGCAGATAATAAAATGCAATAACCGACCTTATTTCGCAGAGCATAAAAATTAAGTTTCCCTCACGATGCAGTTTATCGTTTCGTTTAAGCTATGTTCGGTGCGTTCACTTGGCTTTATATCGGTATGTTAGGCGCTCACGAAAAAGCTATGCGTTCTCTGTTATCGAAATGTATGGGAGCTATGTTAAAAAAAAATTAATCGAAAAAGTAATTTCAGTTTCGGGTTCAGGGACTTTAAAAACCCCCGAAGCCAAAAATTGAGCGCCGTAGGACCATTGTGGGTTAACAATGACTCCCAATGACCATGGCGATGGCCACCACCCGAATGTGCTCGACGTTCCCTATTATATGTGCTCGACGTTCCCTATTATATTTGTTCGAACACACCCCGCCTATCTCAAACCGTTTCGGAGATATTAGAGGTTACATTTTGTATGGAGGTCACGTTTTTTTGTATGAGACCTATATTTTTTTTTATCTCGTCTGAAAGTTCCCAAGGTGTAGAGAAGATTTAGTTCAAGAGCCACCCCGATAAAGTTTACCGTTTCTGAGATATCATGGGGTACCACCTCGAGGAGTCAACCTTCCGAAGGTCACGCACTTTTTCCAAAACCACCGAAGCATTCTCTACACGATAGTATACTTACATTTCTCCCATCACTCTCCTTTATATGAGATCTATTCGAGGGCCGATTCGAAAATAAAAATGTATGGCAGCCATATTAAAAAATAATAATTTCGAAAAACAAATTTCATATTCGGACTCGAGGACCTCGAAAACCCCCGGAGCCAAAAATTCAGCGCCCTAGGACCTTTTTGAAATTTTGGAGGTCATCGAAGGTCAAAGGTGACCTTGAAGATGACCTTTGCCGGAAAGTTCTCGACGTCCCCTATGACATTTGGTCGAACATACCCCGCCTATGTCAAACCGTTTCTGAGATATTAGAGGTTACATTTTGTATGGCGGCCATGTTTTTTTGTATGGGAGGGGTATTTTTTTTCGCCCCCCCTAAAAGTTCCCAGGGTTTCGATAATATTTAGTTAAAGTGCAATAGTAAAAATGTTTCTAGTTTCCGAGTTCCGTCGGGGTACCATCATCAGGAGCTGACCTTCCGAAGGTTTGGCATTTTTCCCGGGCCCTCTGAACAATTTTCTATACGAATCTGTAATTAGTTTTTTTCTGCGACCCCTCCTTATATGAGTTCTATTTCTCTAAGTCAGTCAGTCAGTCAGTCAGTGAGTGGTAATTCAGCTTTATATTATATGAACTAGTATGTCGCGTGGTTGCGCGGGCCGCAAGCGGCCCGCGGGGAGGTCCCGAGGGCGAGGAGGGTCAGGCATTTAGGTTCAGTTGGGTGCAACTTAAAAAAAAGAAGAAGCAGTAGGATAAATAGGTAAAAAATGGTGATTGGTTGGGTATAGGCTGATTATGATGATGATTTTGACATTTCCGTGGGTGGAACTGTCAATGCTTAGTAATGCTTTCGAAACGAAATTCATATCGAACGATAGGTAAGGAAACTGCGTACGGTTGAATATCGGCTGATTATGATGATGATGACGACTGTGCGCCTCGAGATTCGCCGCACTTCTCGGCCTTCGGCCTCGAAGTGCGGGGCGAGGCCTGCGGCCTCGCTGGAATGTTTTCTGTTCTGGCAAAATATCGCAAGTAGCGAGTTGCCGCACTCCTCGGCCTACGGCCTCGGAGTGCGGAGCGAGGCCGTCGGCCTCGCCTTCGCTCGCTCGGCCTGCGGCCTCGCGAGCGACCGGCGAGGCCTCCGGCCTCGCGTGGACGCCTCCGGGACCGTCGAAGTGCCGACCCGAAAAAAGCAATGTACGGCAGCTACATTAAAAAAAAAAAAGTTCCAAAAATTTTTTTCATATTCGGAATCGGGAGGCCCAAAAACCCCCGGAGCCAAAATTTCAGACCTCTACGACCGTTTTGAAATTTTGGAGGTCCACGAAGGCCTCCGGAGGCCTCCTAGACCTCTTCCAGCAGTTGAGTCTCGGAGTCCCCTATGACATTTGGTCGAACACCCCCGGTCTATCTCTGACCGCTTTCGAGAAATAAGAGGCCAAAGTTTGTATGGGGGGCGCGTTTTTTTCTTCGGGAGGGGTGTTTTTTTTCGCCCCCCCTGAAAGTTACCAGGGTTTTGGGAAGATTTTGTTCGAGACCGACCCCCCTAGATATCACCGTTTCGGAGATCCCATGGGGTCCCACATCGAAGACCTGGTCTTCTGGAGATTTCGTATTTTTCCTGGGCCCTCTGAACCCAACCCTACACGGTGGTATACTCAGATCTTTTCCACCGTGTCCCCTTGTATGACTTCTATTTATGTAAGTGAGTCAGTCAGTGGTAATTTAACTTTATATAATATAACTAGTATGTCGCGTGGTTGCGCGGGCCGCAAGCGGCCCGCGGGGAGGTCCCGAGGGCGAGGAGGGTCAGGCATTTAGGTTCAGTTGGGTGCAACTTAAAAAAAAGAAGAAGCAGTAGGATAAATAGGTAAAAAATGGTGATTGGTTGGGTATAGGCTGATTATGATGATGATTTTGACATTTCCGTGGGTGGAACTGTCAATGCTTAGTAATGCTTTCGAAACGAAATTCATATCGAACGATAGGTAAGGAAACTGCGTACGGTTGAATATCGGCTGATTATGATGATGATGACGACTGTGCGCCTCGAGATTCGCCGCACTTCTCGGCCTTCGGCCTCGAAGTGCGGGGCGAGGCCTGCGGCCTCGCTGGAATGTTTTCTGTTCTGGCAAAATATCGCAAGTAGCGAGTTGCCGCACTCCTCGGCCTACGGCCTCGGAGTGCGGAGCGAGGCCGTCGGCCTCGCCTTCGCTCGCTCGGCCTGCGGCCTCGCGAGCGACCGGCGAGGCCTCCGGCCTCGCGTGGACGCCTCCGGGACCGTCGAAGTGCCGACCCGAAAAAAGCAATGTACGGCAGCTACATTAAAAAAAAAAAAGTTCCAAAAATTTTTTTCATATTCGGAATCGGGAGGCCCAAAAACCCCCGGAGCCAAAATTTCAGACCTCTACGACCGTTTTGAAATTTTGGAGGTCCACGAAGGCCTCCGGAGGCCCTCGGGGCCACCCTACCGAGGAAGATCTCGACGTCCCCTATGACATTCGGTCGAGCACCCCCCGTCCATCTCTGACCGCTTTCGAGAAATAAGAGGCCAAAGTTTGTATGGAGCTTTCGTTTTTTCCTATGGGGGGTGCATTTTTTTTCGCCCCCCCTGAAAGTTACCAGGGTTTCAGGTCGAAATAGCTCATTTGCGACAGTAAAAATGTTTACCGTTTCCGAGATCCCATGGGGTCCCCTATCGAAGACCTGGTCTTCTGGAGATTTCGTATTTTTCCTGGGCCCTCTGAACCCATCCCTACACGGTGGTATACTCAGATCTTTTCCACCGTGTCCCCTTGTATGACTTCTATTTATGTAAGTCAGTCAGTCAGTGGTAATTTAACTTTATATAATATAACTAGTATGTCGCGTGGTTGCGCGGGCCGCAAGCGGCCCGCGGGGAGGTCCCGAGGGCGAAGAGGGTCAGGCATTTAGGTTCAGTTTGGTTTAACTTAAAAAAAGAAGAAGCAGTAGGATAAATAGGTAGAGAACGGTGATGGGTTGGGTATAGGCTGATTATGATGATGATTTTGACATTTCCGTGGGTGGAACTGTCAATGCTTAGTAATGCTTTCGAAACGAAATTCATATCGAACGATAGGTAAGGAAACTGCGTACGGTTGAATATCGGCTGATTATGATGATGATGACGACTGTGCGCCTCGAGATTCGCCGCACTTCTCGGCCTTCGGCCTCGAAGTGCGGGGCGAGGCCTGCGGCCTCGCTGGAATGTTTTCTGTTCTGGCAAAATATCGCATGTAGCGAGTTGCCGCACTCCTCGGCCTTCGGCCTCGGAGTGCGGGGCGAGGCCGTCGGCCTCGCCTTCGCTCGCTCGGCCTGCGGCCTCGCGAGCGACCGGCGAGGCCTCCGGCCTCGCGGGGACGCCTCCGGGACCGTCCAAGTGCCGACCCGAAAAAAGCAATGTACGGCAGCTATATTAAAAAAAAAAAAGTTCCAAAAAATTTTTTCATATTTCGAATCGGGAGGCCCAAAAACCCCCGGAGCCAAAATTTCAGACCTCTACGACCGTTTTGAAATTTTGGAGGCCCGCGAAGGCCTCCGGAGGCCCTCGGGGCCACCCTGCCGAGGAAGATCTCGACGTCCCCTATGACATTCGGTCGAGCACCCCCCGTCCATCTCTGACCGCTTTCGAGATACGAGAGGCCAAAGTTTGTATGGAAGTTTCGTTTTTTCCTATGGGGGGTGCATTTTTTTTCGCCCCCCCTGAAAGTTACCAGGGTTTCAGGTCGAATTAGCTCATTTGCGACAGTAAAAATGTTTACCGTTTCCGAGATCCCATGGGGTCCCCCATCGAAGACCTGGTCTTCTGGAGATTTCGTATTTTTCCTGGGCCCTCTGAACTCATCCCTACACGGTGGTATACTCGAATCTTTTCCACCATACCCCCGTATATGACTTCTATTTATCTAAGTGAGTCAGTGGTAATTTAACTTTATATAGTATAACTAGTATGTCGCGTGGTTGCGCGGGCCGCATGCGGCCCGCGGGGAGGTCCCGAGGGCGAAGAGGGTCAGGCATTTAGGTTCAGTTAAGTTCAACTTTAAAAAAAGAAGAAGCAGTAGGATAAATAGGTAGAGAACGGTGATGGGTTGGGTATAGGCTGATTATGATGATGATTTTGACATTTCCGTGGATGAAACTTTCAATGCTTAGTAATGCTTTCAAAACGAAATTCACAACGAACGATAGGTAAGGAAACTGCGTACGGTTGAATATCAGCTTATTATGATGATGATTACGACTCGTGTGCCTCGAGGTTCGCCACACTTCTCGGCCTACGGCCTCGAAGTGCGTGGCGAGGTTTGCGGCCTCGCTGGAATGTTTTCGGTTCTGGCAAAATATCGCATGTAGCGAGTTGCCGCACTCCTCGGCCTTCGGCCTCGAAGTGCGGGGCGAGGCCGTCGGCCTCGCCTTCGTTCGCTCGGCCTGCGGCCTCGCGAGCGTCCGGCGAGGCCTCCGGCCTCGCGGGGACGCCTCCGGGACCGTCGAAGTGCCGACCCGAAAAAAGCAATGTACGGCAGCTATATTAAAAAAAAAAAAGTTCCAATTTTTTTTTTCATATTCGGAATCGGGAGGCCCAAAAACCCCCGGAGCCAAAATTTCAGACCTCTACGACCGTTTTGAAATTTTGGGGGTCCACGAAGGCCTCCGGAGGCCCTCGGGGCCACCCTACCGAGGAAGATCTCGACGTCCCCTATGACATTCGGTCGAGCACCCCCCGTCCATCTCGGACCGCTTTCGAGATACGAGAGGTCCTAGTTTGTATGGGGGGCGCGTTTTTTTCTTCGGGGGGGGTGTTTTTTTTCGCCCCCCCTGAAAGTTACCAAGGTTTTGGGAAGATTTTGTTCGAGACCGACCCCCCTAGATATCACCGTTTCGGAGATCCCATGGGGTCCCACATCGAAGACCTGGTCTTCTGGAGATTTCGTATTTTTCCTGGGCCCTCTGAACCCATCCCTATACGATGGTATACTCGAATCTTTTCCACCACACCCCCGTATATGACTTCTATTTATGTAAGTCAGTCAGTCAGTGGTAATTTAACTTTATATAATATAATAACTAGTATGTCGCGTGGTTGCGCGGGCCGCATGCGGCCCGCGGGGAGGTCCCGAGGGCGAAGAGGGTCAGGCATTTAGGTTCAGTTTGGTTCAACTTTAAAAAAAGAAGAAGCAGTAGGATAAATAGGTAAAAAATGGTGATTGGTTGGGTATAGGCTGATTATGATGATGATTTTGACATTTCCGTGGATGAAATTTTCAATGCTTAGTAAAAGTTTCAAAACGAAATTCATATCGAACGATAGGTAAGGAAACTGCGTACGGTTGAATATCGGCTGATTATGATGATGATGACGACTGTGCGCCTCGAGATTCGCCGCACTTCTCGGCCTTCGGCCTCGAAGTGCGGGGCGAGGCCTGCGGCCTCGCTGGAATGTTTTCTGTTCTGGCAAAATATCGCATGTAGCGAGTTGCCGCACTCCTCGGCCTTCGGCCTCGGAGTGCGGGGCGAGGCCGTCGGCCTCGCCTTCGCTCGCTCGGCCTGCGGCCTCGCGAGCGACCGGCGAGGCCTCCGGCCTCGCGGGGACGCCTCCGGGACCGCCCAAGTGCCGACCCGAAAAAAGCAATGTACGGCAGCTATATTAAAAAAAAAAAAGTTCCAAAAAATTTTTTCATATTCGGAATCGGGAGGCCCAAAAATCCCCGGAGCCAAAATTTCAGACCTCTACGACCGTTTTGAAATTTTGGAGGTCCACGAAGGCCTCCGGAGGCCTCCTAGACCTCTTCCAGCAGTTGAGTCTCGGAGTCCCCTATGACATTTGGTCGAACACCCCCGGTCTATCTCTGACCGCTTTCGAGAAATAAGAGGCCAAAGTTTGTATGGGGGGCGCGTTTTTTTCTTCGGGAGGGGTGTTTTTTTTCGCCCCCCCTGAAAGTTACCAGGGTTTTGGGAAGATTTTGTTCGAGACCGACCCCCCTAGATATCACCGTTTCGGAGATCCCATGGGGTCCCACATCGAAGACCTGGTCTTCTGGAGATTTCGTATTTTTCCTGGGCCCTCTGAACCCATCCCTATACGATGGTATACTCGAATCTTTTCCACCACACCCCCGTATATGACTTCTATTTATGTAAGTGAGTCAGTCAGTGGTAATTTAAGTTTATATAATATAACTAGTATTTGCGTGTCTGCGCGGGCCGCATGCGGCCCGCGAGGTCATCCCATGGGTAAGGAAGGTTATAGCTTTAGATTCGATTCGATTCAACTTGTAAAAAAGAAGAAGCAGTAGGATAAATAGGTAAACAATGGTGATTGGTTGTGTATAGGCTGATTATGATGATGATTTTTCATTTCCGTGGGTGGAACTGTCAATGCTTAGTAATGCTTTCGAAACGAAATTCATATCGAACGATAGGTAAGGAAACTGTGTACGGTTGAATATCGGCTGATTATGATGATGATTACCACTTGTGATTTTTCCGGAGCGAGGAGGGTTAGTAGTTTAGTAAAAAGAAGAAAAGAAGCAATATAATAAATGGGTAAAGAATCGCAATTCACAGTATAGCAACGATTTGCTGATGTTGATGATGATTATAATTATTTCATGCATGTGTATTTATAACTTTTATATATAAAAATTTGATATTGTATTGAGCTCTTTCCATTACATTATGAAAATAACAGAACATTGTGATTCTCATAAAATAATATTGTCTGAATATGATGTTTGTATTAATGACTGGGAAAGTTCTATAGACTGCATTATTATCTCTATATATAAAAAAAAAAGAAATCGTGTCAAGTTGTTTGTCCGCGATTAACTCCTCAACTACTGAACTGACTATAATCAAATCTTGCGCACACACAGTGTAATTCGATCTAACTTGAGAGAAAGGATAGTTTATATCTCTAGTGTATTTCTTTTAGCGATGATAGCTCAGTGGTTAGCGCGGTAGGTTCGCATGCCGAAGGGCTTGGGTTTTCAAACTTCAACCATGAGCTTGAGCTGCCGGTGAAGGAAAACATCGTGGGGAAACCATAGCATGGTGGTAGGGTACTTTCTAGTACTCGGCTGGCTAGCTACCACCCTAGAGGTGAAAATGTGAGTTCCATAAAATTCTAATAGATGGCGGTGTAAAGTAATTTATTAGGATTTCGTACCTAAGGGGTGAAACGGAACCCTATTACTAAGACTTCGCTGTCCGGTCGTCTGTTACCAGGCTGTATAATTATCATGAACCGTTATAGTTAGACAGTTGAAATTTTCAAAAATGACGTATTTCTGTTACCATTATGAATCTTAATAATAGGGTTCTGTTTTACCCTTTAGGTATGGAATCCTAAAACCAGAATAAAAAATATTTATGGGCCTCCAATACAATACGATGACGATAGACATGATTTTTTTGCCGTTTTTATAAATATACGGAACCCTTCGTGAGCGAGTCCGACTCGCATTTGGCCAGTTTTTTAACTGGATTGAGTAAGTATCCAATAGATGACGCTACGTTAAAGTCCAAACGTTTCATAGGTATTCAATAGATGGCGCTATGTTAAAAGTCCAAATATTTCGTGTTACACGTTTTATATTTATAAAATGGGCAAGAAATGGAATATAAGTGATATTAATTAACCAATAATTATTTTACTACCTATATAGATAGTTATTTAGTCACTTTATAATTTCATAAAATATATGTAGGTATATACATAAGAAAATTAAGACTATTCTTCAAGACCTCAAAATATACTTGTTTTTTTGTATGTATATTGTACCTACATAAACTGTTAGAACTTTTACAAGGGTTTATTATAATTTAATCTAACGATAATAACTTAATACATACCTACCATCACTTTGTTATTAGTAAAGTCGTCGAGTAATCGAAGAAAAAAGTATGTATAATTGTATTACGTATTATATATTAAAGTGATAAATAAAACCACAATATTAAAATGATGATTATATTTTAAATCTTTTCACATTATTTACATTTACTTATGTTATCACATTTCGATGATACTGTACGGCGCAAGCGTCGTCGGTAGCGAGTCGGTTTTTATTCATGCTGGTTGATGCAGTTTGGTAGTGTTTCCATCCTGTGAAAAAAAGAAATTGGTTTGTCATGCTATATTAGATAATTTTACCATTCTATTTGTTTTCATAATTGGAAATTGTCTCTTGTAGTCGAATAGAAATTCAAAGTTACACATTTGGTTTCTGTAAACTAAAATGACACTTGGTTTCCTTAATTTGGAGTTGGATGGCGCTGTGTGAAATATCTTCAAAGACTTTAGATTTTATACAATTTTAATTAATTAGTTTACAATCATAAATTGTAGTAAAGACCTATTAGATATTTTTAAATTTATTGTTGAAAATAGTAAATGGTTATTATTTTACAATTTTTTTTAAATTTAACTGCATGTTATTATTAGTTCTAAGGCGATATTATAAATAATAGATATATTATAGGGCCATAACACACAGCGCCATCTATTCTCAATGTAAGTAAAGCACTACGTTTGTACTATGAATATCAAATAATCAATAGCATTTATATTTTTTTATATAGGTACATACTTTTAATATAGGCAAAATACACTTATATGATTTTCCTCACATGTTTGTTCTGGGTGGGAATTGAATCCTACACTCATATATCAAGATATATCAAACAATTTCTTTATTAATGGAATACAGATTAAGTAAAAAAAAACTGTTTTGTTTTTATAGAGAAAAAAAAGAAGCCTTTGCACTACTTTCATAGATTTTTCAATATAAAATTATGCAATATGTACATACAAACAATTCATAATGAAGTGAAGAAGAAATGCCGTGTAAATTCAGCGTTTCATCTCGGATGACGTGTATTCCATGAAGCAGTGCAGTAAGACGTGTAGATGATGAGGCAGCACGTGCAGTAATAGAAGTATCCATCAGTATTCTGAAAAATAAATATATGTTTAGAGTTAATAAAAAAATAAATGATATAGAGCAGATACAGGATTTGCGGAAAATTCGTCGAATTACAATCAACGTATTCTAATTTCATATAGTCACCTAAGTTTTAATACGTTAGCATATGTAATTGATGAGTGAATCTACTATAATTGTAGGTCTATGGGATGTGCCGCCCCTCGTAATATATTCACTTTCTTTCTGGCGCTTCGCCGGCCGCTGCCGCGGCACGCTCGCTTCGCTCGCTCGGCTCGCGCGTGTGGTTTCTGTATTAACATAACCTAACCAACCTGGTGTTTGGGCCCTCACATAACATGTTCAATTTTCTTTTTGGCGCTTCGCCGGCCGCTGCCGCGGTGCAGTAAGACGTGTAGATGATGAGGCAGCGCGTGCAGTAATAGAAGTATTCATTGGTATTCTGAAAAATAATAAATATTTATGTAGTTTGTTTTTTTTTTTAATTTCTTTGTGTAGAGCTATACATTAAATTGTCTTTATTATTAAATATGGGTTTTTCTTATTTAAATGTTACCTCTATCATATTTCTTTAAGTTGTATGTAAACACTTTGTAACTGTATTTAAAAATTAATTCTTGTTTACCTGAAATCTGGAACTGTTGGCCATTGAAAGTCAATGGTGTATCTCAGGTATCGTGAGGTAGTGCAGTGGCTGAAGGACCCATTGTGCAACTTCTTTGATTGAGATTCTGTAAAATAAAACAAATGTTAATGTTAGACGGTTTATTATGCCTTCATGTGCAAGTCGTCCTGAGCGCGTTACTTTTGAGTTGCATTTTAGTACATTACTAATATGATATTGCGATGCGACGTGGTGCGTTATGTGTAATGAACACAGATAGACATCTGTATAGATTCGTGTGAATTATAAGCATTAATTTAAAAAATAAAAAATTAACACCAGTTATTTGGTTCTAGAGTTCAATTTGGTATCTGATACTGAAATATGTTTTTATTACACAATAGTTTTACATTTGGCCATATTCTGCTTGTATAAATTTATTAAACAACGATTTGGTCTAGGATGGAACACGCTTACCTAGAAGGAACCTGTTTACTCTTGATTTGAAGATATTTATATTGCACTTTTCGGGAAACACAGACACTGGCAAAGAGTTCTGCACCTTTGTTACATGGGTAACGTCTACCATATTATATGTATGTACACGTATAGGTGACGCTCTGATCGGGTTTATCTGGACGTTCGGTAATAATGAGGGGTATGGTACCAAGCTTCACTCAGTTTAAGGCTAGATGGCGCTGTATTAAATTTTCTTCAGTATTTATTTCTTTACTCGTCGTCGTTGTATTGTACATTATGTCGTATGTATTGTAATTTATACTTTAGTTTACCTGAAATATTGGGCAGCTCTGACCAGGCGGAATATGATGGTGATGATGTGTAGATGAAGCAGTGCAATGATCAAAGACTTCCTCTAATGTTTTGGCAGGCATGGCTGTAATATAATAAATATTTAGGTTAGTTAATAAAAATTATGCTTGTTGTAATTTTACTAACAAACGAAACATTTTCAATTACATCATGAACGCGATTGTGTACGTAATATTGTTTAGAACTTCATAAGTACATATAGGAGTTTCTTTAAATATTTATTAACGTACATTTTCACTCCTCATACAGGTACTTTGAATTTGATTATGATGGATACTTTTTAAACAAAAATAATAGGTATATGATTGTTATTATTACATGTAATATTATGTTATACTAATATGCTTACCTACAATGATTTTATCCATGAATACATTTTATGCAGCTGTAGTGATGTTGTTTTCTGGCTGCTGTGTATTTGCGTTTTCAGTTTTTCTTCTCAGCAACATATCTAATAATTTCAATGCATTTCCTGTAACACTATAATATTCAGTATAAAATAGATATTATGTAAATTCAGTAAGTTATTTTAAAAAAAAAGATTGTTTTATTTTTTTATAATGACATATTAAATTAATTTAAACTAATCAAATTATATTTTTAGTATTTTAAGATGAAACTTTTATTAAGCCGTCTTCCAGACCACCCGAGAGGTGCGGCTTTAGGATCGTTTTTTTTAACGTGGTTTCCCCAGTAGGCCTAATCCACGCTCTACCCATATACTGTTTATGTAATGTGTGTATTGTATGTAGTTTGTGCGTTTCAATATTTACACTACTATTTACACTAATATTTACACTATTTACAATAAATTGATTAATGTGATGCTTGTATAGTTTTTTTTGTAAAGTTTTATCTAGTGCAGTTAGTTGTGTAATTCTACCTATTATTTATAATTTTATATCTATATTATTATTATTTGCATGGGTTCGATATCTTTTACCATCAGAAGGGCATCTTATTTATCTTATTTTTTGGATTATACAACACTACACAAGAATCTTACCATCAATGAAATGTGAAAAATAATAAGCGTTACAGTGATGCCTCGGGTATTTGCCCCTATGCAACGGTAATGGGTAGGTGTTATCTCTTACCGTCAGAAAAGCAAGCCCTACTAAAAAAAAAACTATACATGTGTGTAAATGTGAGTATAAAAGTGCATGTATAGTTATGTAGCAAGATGCGTTACAATTCATCGTGTAGCAAGTTCAAGTAGAAATTTCTTTAGAATGAATGGGCCTATGAAACACCAAATGAAGTGAAACTGTTACATAAGCAAAGTAATTAAAGTGTCAGTAGTCAAAAATGCATACTATCCACACTACGGAATGAGACAAACTGTACATTATCAGTGGTACAAGGTATTGGCCTAAAAATAGATAACCAAAGATGTAAACCAATCCAGAATTGACTAAAACCTCCAAACCGTAGCAAACAGTAGACAATGAATTTAAATGAAAAAATGAATGAAAGAGATATGCTCATTTGGTTGAATGATATCAGAGACTACGATTGATGAAAGGTATTAATGCCGATGACAGTAGTTTTTAGGCAGGTAGTCGTCCAACAGCAGACATTCCCGTCGAAGAGATTATCCGAGGATGGCAGAACCAAATGCACGAGATGAAAACGTAGTGCAAGTCGGTGAGCCGACCGCTAGACGTAAACATACAAATCATATTGATGTGAAGAGACCGAGGACTCGACGAAGAGATACGGTGCACGAGTTTCTACGCTACTGACCGATTGTCATGAGAAATGTTGTCAGGAGTTACCATTCACGCGTCTCATTCATACACATATTACGATTACACTTTCAGTTTAAGCTTTGTATTTAACTACTAATTATCTATAATTTAATATTTTAAAATTAATTTAATATAATATTAACTAATAAATGTGATGTAATAAATAATATAAAAGTATATAAAAGTATAATAAAGAAATGGAAACTATTTAAACGAAATGTTGGATTGTAGTATTTGCAACGGAGGTTTCTCTTTTCCTCTTTGTTGATATAAGCAGTACGTATTTTAATTTGAGGTTGCTCTTCTCCTCTGAGAGGTTACTCTTTTCCTCTAATTATGAGGGTAACTTTTTTTCCTCATGTTGCTAAATATAATATACGATGATGTGCGTGCTTTCTGTCATTATGTCTTCACATTCACGGTGATGATGATGCTTGCCAAGAATAATCCCGTTGAAGTCTGCATTGTTGAGGAAGATGTGGAAATGCAACAATATTAAACTTTCTTTGTTTTAATAACAGTGTAACTGTATCAATCCTTGTGACAGTCAGTTCTGGGTTATCACACAGGTACTTGCGTCTTTTTTTTCTCGGTTCACTAAATGTTTTGCTCGTTTATTAGGTGCTTACAATAGATACACCATTGTTGATTCTGTCAGTCCAGCATTCTTGAACGAACCAATGTTCGTTTTTAATTTTAGTAAAACGTGTTGTTACTTGGTTTATCTTTGTCTTTACTATATGGATTTATAGGTTTACTTGAAGTTTCAGCGTTTTGATCAACATGGTGAAGAAAATTTCACTCTTGCAATTTGAGTGTTTGATGGTGGTTAAGTTGTGGATGGTGGTAATGATGGTGATGTAATGAAATTACTCCATTACTGACGTCTCTTCTTTATTGGTTTTTTGTAGTTAAAACAAATTATGAAATAGCGTTGAATAAAGTTGCACTTCACATGTGTCCGTTTGTTGTTAGCTATAAAGTTTTTTTTTCTAAACAAAATTATATACTGTATTAAGTTTAAATAGATTTATTTGACATTCATACAATGTTGTAAAATAAAAATACATTTCAAAGCTAAGTTTAAAACATTTGAATGAAAGGTAAAAGAGAAGTTTACCTTTTTGTTTGGTCATTATTAAACAGTATTAAATTTAAAAAAAATTACAATTTAAAATTTACTGATAAAGCACATATTACGTATTGAGTTTTGTTGAAAATGTATTTGTTACAAATTATAACTTTTTAAGTAAGGGGCCGTTCAAGTATTACGTAAGCACCAAAGGGGAGTGGGTCTTTACTTTGCTTATTTTTGACGATATTGGGGAAGAGGCGATCTAAATGGTAATAATATCAGCAAAGTAGTATAAATTATGCTGATTGTTTGGTTTCCTTGTTATCGATAAACCACGTTATAGTGAAATGGCTACTAATTAAACCAATATTTATTTAAGTATATAGGAGAAGAAGAAGTTTTGCTTACTTTTGCTAACAAGGAAGAGAGAGAGGTTAATAATTACTAAAACTCTGCTTATGTAATACTTGAATGGTCTTTAACAATGACGTAGAACAAATGTTATATGTATATATATATATATCTCCAGATTTGAATAAAAGGTAAATGAGAAGTTTACCTTTTTGTTTGGTCATTATTAAACAGTACTAAATTTAAAAAAAATTACAATTTAAAATTTACTGATAAAGCACATATTCTACATATTACGTATTAAGTTTTGGTGAAAATGTATTTGTTACAAATTATAACTTTTTAAGTAAGGGGCCGTTCAAGTATTACGTAAGCACCAAAGGGGGGTGGGTCTTTACTTTGCTTATTTTTGACGATATTGAGGAAGAGGCGTACTTTGCTTATTTTTGACGATATTGAGGAAGAGGCGATCTGAATGGTAATAATATCAACAAAGTAGTATAAATTATGCTGATTGTTTGGGGTCCTTGTTATCGATAAACCACGTTATAGCGAAATGGCTACTAATTAAACCAATATTTATTTAAGTATATAGGAGAAGAAGTTTTGCTTACTTTTTCTGACAAGGAGGAGAGAGAGGTTAATAATTACTGAAACTCTGCTTATGTAATACTTGAATGGTCTTTAACAATGACGTAGAACAAATGTAATATATATGGGTATATATATATATCCAGATAATTTATTAGACTTATTTTATATGCTATAAAGTTTTTATATATACATACTTACATATTTTAAAATATAGGTATACATACATACATACATACACACATAGATAGATATATATATATACATACTTACATATTTTAATATATATACATACATACATATACACAAAGATATATATATACTCACACACACACACATCATTCATACAATCTCTTTCCCTTTCATTCACTCCTGAACATTTCTCATGACAATCTTTTCAGTCAGCAACGTACAAACTCGTGCATCTCCGTCGAATCACTCGGTCTTCTAGATTCACACCAATATGATTTGTGCATTTACGTCTTTTAACTCACCGACTATATAACACTACGCTTTCATTCGTACATTTGGTTCTGACCATACCTCAGGACAACCTCAACGACAGGAATATCTACTGTCAAATGACTTCCTACCCAAACCACGACCATCAACACTTTAACCTCACATCAATCGATGTGTCTCGTATATCATCCAATTCAAATGAGCAAAGCTACAGACATTCATCGTCTCATTGAAATTGATTATCCACTATCGTTTGCTTAGTGTTTGGTTGTCGTAGTGCAATTCCTATGATTTACCTTTTCAGTTTACCTATTTTGAAAGCTTACCCGGTACCACGTATAATTATACAGTAAGGACTCATTTCGTTTTGCTTCTAATATACATATTTGACAAACTGGCAAATCAATTACTCGTTATGGACATTTTCAAATTCTTTTGATGGGTCATATTTCCAAACATTCCTAGGAAATAGGTACTGAAATGCTACGCCAATCAATTGTACATACAACTCACATGTTGGTGTAGTGCATGTAAAGTTAAAACTAAAAAAAAAAAGGTACTGAATACACAGCCATGGCAACATGATTTTGCATTAATTGATTTAAAAAATTGGTCAATATAAATTATTGGCAACGAAATAACCCTACCGAAATCGAGAGATGAACAATTTTGCAATATTTCAAAGAGATCAGTTAATATTGAATTTAATAATTTGGAAAAATCTAGATTAGAAGATCTGGTATGATTTTGTTGTTTGCACAAGGGATGCCATTTAAAACGCGGCTCTTTTGGACTAAAATTTTGATAGACTCTTTTTCCTGAACGCGACCCAGTGCTACATATAACTGCCCGTGACTGAATACGTCTGATCGCAAATCTACCCCTACTCGACTAATGGTTTGACCCTGACTTTTGTGAATGGTCATCGCGTAGCACACCTGAAGGGGGAACTGGCGACGACACATTTCATATGGACTATTTCGCTCTATAGGCGCTTTAAATAAAATTCGCGGTATCAAATATGGAATATTATCGTAGCAACCTCGTTTACGGACTGTGATTAAACGCGGCGAGGTTGCTACTATGATCACTTTTGTGCCATTCACTAAGCCGTCTGCAAAACTTAGATTTCTAGTGATCATACAGACGCAACCTATTTTCAAAGTCAAATCAAATTCTGGCACGCCCGGTGGTTGTAATCTATTTAACGCGTCAGGCCCGAGGTATAATTCGTCGGCATCGTCGCTTACCACTTTGTCGTTCGAGTAAAAGTGAAGCGGTTCACCTGATACTCGGTCCAATATCATAGCATTAATTTCGCGAACAGCATCATTCCGGGTACATAAAATGGCCCTAAGTGCACAAACATCAGGTTCGTCTATTATAGCCTCTGAGAACACGAAGTCGATTAAATCTATTAATTCGGTTACGTGTTCTATCGATTCTAGAGAAACGATCTTTTGAATATTCCTACCTACTTGCAGAGGTATGGACGCCAACTGATTTGAACCCAACCTGAGCAAAAAATCTGCATATTCAGGATCGTCTCTGCATCTTTGAGATGATATCAATGAAAAAGTTTTTAAATTTTGCCAGAGCGGGGATGTCTTCAAAGAACTATTCAAAATGTCCGAATCGGTTTTGGCGTTTACAACTACTGGTGGAATTTGTCTAAAATCACCCGCAAAGATAATAATTTTGCCACCAAACATTTTATTACAACGCATGAGGTCGCGCAATGACCGATCTAATATGTGTATTAGATATTTGTGGGCCATTGGCGCCTCGTCATATATCAGTACCGCAGCGTGAGAAATCAATTCTGCGCGCTGAGATCGGTTCGTAATTTGCCAAACTGAACCGATGTCTTCCTCATCTTCAATTTGTAACGGAAATTTAAAAGCACTATGAGCTGTGGAGGCATTTTCAAGATTTTGTGCGGCAATCGCAGAGGAAGCGGTACAAATTACTATTGATTCTAAAGTACCGCGGACGTGAGCTGTTATCGTGTTCAAAAGTGTTGTTTTACCCGTACCTGCAGGGCCATCAATGAAAATAGCGCACGGATTGTTTTCGCGGAAATTTTGATCTGTACATAGTTTATTGATATATTGAAATATGGCCAGTTGTTCTAGCGACAACTTCGGTAACCATTCATCTACAATAGCTATCTGTTCGTTTATATTGTATTGAACGCGTTCTCTACGTAATTCAGTCGAATCATCTTGGACTTCCGGAAGTCCCATTAGTGAAAGTGACGACCCGTGTTTACGTAAGAGTCTATTGATTTCAATAAGGGATGCATTATATGCATTTTCGTATTCGTTTGGCATCCTGTGCAAAATATCTTCTGACAAAAGTTTTTTGAATGTGTCCCACAGTGTTGCGACTGGGGCACCGTTAACAGCCAACATTACGAAAAATCTACGCAGGCGGTGGCCAGTGAAAAATGTAGATGCTTCCTGCATAGCTTTTTCGTATTCGACTTCGTCGTCCGCGAGCCCTACAGCCTTGGCGGCTTCCTGAAAAGTATTACAATCGGGGCCACCGAGATTCAAAAGGTCGCTATAACCGCGACATGCAAATGAATTTAAAAGGATTCTAAGGTAAAATTGTTCACCTCTGTTAGGCGCGACCCAAAACAAACGCCCCACCATCCTACCCCTTTGCCGTTCAGTTACGAATTTACCATTAGTTGTTTCGCGTATTTCGGTGTTGGTATTCGGGCGTTTCGCGTGTACTATATACTTTTCATAAAAATCTACATATTTCAATGAATCGAATTCTTCGCTCTGTGGCCGATTGAAGTATGTCAGTAAGTCTGATTCGCGATTAACATCCGATTCATTGCCCGGTTTGAAATATACAGTTTGCCTGTTCTCTAAATGTACTGCCAACTGCTTCACGTTCGGTTCGCGAGCAGTGACGTCAAATTCTAACACGCGCCAAGCCGCGTCGCTTGACCCTATGTATCGTTTCGTAACGTAATCTTCAATTTCGTTATGCTGCTGCTCGTTAACAATGGCAATGCGCGCTTCGTCAGGCCCTTTGGTCATGTATTTAAAAAGGTACTTTACTATGCTTCTATGCGAGGAAATTTCCACATTTATATGGGCATCATACTTTAAAAGCAAACTGGCGTTATACGGAACGACCCACAAGTCGTTTACTTTTATTTCTCGATTTCTAAATTTAATTGTACCTTCATTGCTAGAATTGCGGCGCAAATGAATAAAGCCTCTGTCGTCACAGAAGGTGACGTCAGTTTCGCGTTTCGGGAAGCGTTTGCTACATTTTTGTTTTTGTTTGTCGTAGCACGGCAGATTATCTCTTTCTTGCCCACACGGTCCGTGAATCATATGATTCAGGACAGCTGTACGTAATCTGCCTTCCGCTTCTGATTCATCAGGTATGTCGGCACGACATACCTTATCTATATCTAAATTCTCTATTGGACCTCCTCCCTGTACTCTAAAACAAATGTGGGCATGAGGCAATCCTCGTTTTTGAAATTCGATCACGTACGTTAAATAATCTATCGTTCCGAACCAAGCGCCGGAACGTAGATCGTGTATCAATGCGAACAGCCGCAAGTTGAATACACGTGCGCAAATGAGTGGATTGGGGCGTTGGCCTTCGGGTGTTGATTGTTTTATTTCAGGCCAATTTGGATTACACGTAAACGTGACGAAATAAGAGGGAGGTCCCAATCTATTGACTAAAGCGATACAATCTAAATATTTGAGTTTCATGTATCGCGGGCCCCCTGTAAAAGTATTCGGCAAGTAGATACGTCCCGGTACAACGCCTTCACCGGCAATGGTTTCATCGTTTAAAAGTTCTAGGAGTGGTGCGGCTCTAATTTCGGTATTAGGGTTCGTTTGCATGTGTAATATGTATCGCAAACGTTCCTCGCTTATTCTACAATACATATCGACTAACCACTCCTCAGATAGACGTCCAAGGTGACTAAATCTATCTTCTGAAAGCAAAAGGCATCTGACATATCTGGCCTGAGTTAGCTTTTTACCATTGTTGTCGAGTTTGCCTGGATACCATCCCGGGTTTCCATGAGGATACAATAATGGATATTGGAAACTTTCATACAGAGGATCCATGATATCGACTGTATGAGGTCTCTCTCCAATTTTCCATATAGCTATAGATCGAGGAACGTATTGCTCTCGATCTGTACTAATTATAGCGGCAACTTCTCTGCCCACGGGCTGATCGCCTAAAATGTTTCCGTGAGTAGCTCGAGAAGTTTTCTCAAACATTAAAAATGCTTCATCTGAAGCCTCTAAACTTAATCTTTTGAAACACGGTATATACGGGTTTACATTTTCTAAATATGTTCGGATCGCGACAGTCACTTGGACATCTAAACTTTGATTACGCGCCAAATTTTCACGTTCAGATGAATCACTAATATATAAACCTATATTATTAGTAGATTCTTTGTAAGCTAAATCGAAAACGCGGTGATACACTCGGCCTTGAATTTTGATAAATGATAAACCCGTTGGATGTTGAAAACCGTGCGAAACGCCCAACGCCGAAAATGCGAATAAATTATTATATGCGCGCGGTCTACTTTCGAAACTGGGATGCGTATAAAAATTTTCCGCCAATGGTGGTAATGTTTGAACATTATTTGCCCCTGACCCGCAACACCATTGCGTCCTAGTTTTTTCCTCATCAAATAGAGGCGCCTGACAATGTTGACATTTGTTTATGTTTGGTGATTTTAACGATTGTTTTTTTAATGTGAATGATTTGACTGCATTTAATTCGTCATCCCGTTTCTCGGCTATTAAATTATGCGACCTACGTAACGGAATGTCTACATTCCGACTAACCTCATTGTAAAGCTGAGTTGCTTGTTGATTTATCGCGGGATTGTTTTCGTTGTATTTTTTAACGGCTTCGCGATTAATTTCCGGATTTGTTTCACTATACTTCTGAACGGCTTCGCGATGCACTTCTGGATTTTTTTTTGTATAAACTTTGACAGATTCCCGATTAATCTCTGGGTTTTTTTTATTATATTTAGTGACCGCGTCCAGTTGTGCATTTTCAACGGTTTTTTTGCGCCCCCTTTTATTTTTAATGGGTCGGCCCCTTTTCGTCGTTGTCATTGGTTTATTTGAATCTGACTCTAATTTGTCTAGAACAACAACTGGTTTTAGATGTGTAAGTTTATAATCACCTAATTGTTCAATTACTACCACTGGTTTTTTATGTGAAATCGTTTTCGTTTTACTTTGCGCGTTTGTTACTTTCGGAGCAGTAGTAATTGCTTTTTGTAAAGGTTTTTTAACTACCTCTGCATCTGATGGAGCAGAGGTCAGTATTGAGGCAGAAAAGCTGCTGACTTGACTGACATTGCATTGACTCGAACTGTAAGACGGCATCGATACTGTATCGCCCCTTAACATCAGGTCATTTAAGACAGAGGGAGAGGGGTGTGTGCTATCGATTGTAGTAACCGAACTTTGGCTGCATTCGGTACGGTCAGAAACAGTATTCAATACCAGGTCAGAAGGAGCCGATTGAATACTTTCCACCTCAATTGCAGACACTGAACTTTTGCTACATTGAGTTTGATTTAAACTAAGCTGTGTGGCAGGATTCTGCGCTTGGTCAAGTTCGACAACGTTTATTACTTTTATTTTATTTAACGCGTATTCCAGACCGTTTGATGCGTGACGATTATATTGCAATAAAGCGTCCGCTAAAGATTCTACATTTTCGAATTGAAAAATCCTTGCCACACCATAACCCGAGTGTTTGTTGTTTTCGTTTACAGCGTGACTATTAAATAAGTAATATTTGGTCACGCGTTTTTTGTCTGCAATAAACGTGTGACGCCAAAATGAAATAGAATAATGCGCGCCGGTAAATACCACACCATCTCTGTCATCATCCCAGTCCGGTGTAAATATGATATTATTCAATATCATTTCTAACATTACTGATTTGGTTTTATATTCAAATTCAGTATCGTTACTTGGATAGGAACCGTTAGTTATCCAGTTGTTTTCTATTGTAATTTTTTTCTGTCCTACAGTAATTTCGGAGGGTATTTCGTCACAAGTTAAATACCTGGATTCAGCTCGAGCTGGAATTAGTGGTTCGAGTTGAACATAAAGTTCATCTCCAACTTTTAATACGGAATCTATGTCATGGTGGGAAATAGCAGACCTTTGGTTCTCTATAGCTGAAATTACGAGGGATACCGTTGCCATGGCAGTGCACTGAGCACCCTTACCTTTAAATCGTTCAGCACCTTGATGCGTGGTACCTACGTAACAAGAACATTTATAATATTAACTAACGCAAATGAATTACTCTTTTTTTTTAGTTTATAGTTAAATTTAACAATAATGATGATAATAAAACATACAATCTTTAAACGAAAAGTTGGGATATTATTTTAGTAATTATGTGTTATATCTTATATTTTGACAAGTTTTGGTGAAGCAAGATGAATCCATTAAATTATTAATAATATGAATATTTTTCTATTAAAAGCCGATTTTGGAACTACAATTTTTTAAATGAAATAATTTTTTTTTGTGATATCTGGGTTGGTTTGAAATATTAACTATTGATTAACTATTGTTTTTTTTTTTTATTATCGAATTCCTTGCCGTGTTCAGTTCGTTGCATATATTTTTTCCGCGTTTTTTTTTTTACTAATAACATATTATTGAAAAGAACATTTTTTTATGGAAAAAGATCTGTCGTAAAATACAATAGATAAATTATTTTGAAGTAGCCGTTATATGAAATGTTCAGTTATGTTACTATTCACACTGAAATTTATAAAAGTTTAATTCTTTGATAATATCTTTATTTATATCATAATTATTTTTTTGCCAGTGTAATTTAAAATATATATTGGATTGGAAATAGTGGATAAGATGTTTATAATATATATATTTTAGCGGAATAAATATGTAAGCACGTCTTCTACATAAAAATAACAAATATTACGTTAGAACATTTCATATGGCGTCATACAGTTCTTAACTAAATAAAGCTTTTGATATGGTTATTTATATATTTGTTATTATTATTATTTATTTAAATATTATAAATATCTAAATATAGAACAAAACTTGAAATTGAAATTCTATAAATGATAAGGTTATGTTCGTACCCTAATGTAATAATATACATTTATTATGAAATTGTGAAGCAGTTCATTGAATAACATTTATTTCATTATTAAGTATATATATGACACAGAAGCGATACACAAAAGTAATAATGTCGTGAAGATAAGTATAAAAAAGTTTTATTAAAAAAAAAAATAAAAAAAAAATTGCCGCCTTTCTGTTGGCGCATTCGTGACGTTCAACGTTTCGACGACGCAGTGAGCGGGGCGCTGCAAGGTAGCGCGCGAGTATCAATGAGTTTGAATGAATGTTTTATCGTAGGCACGAGGTAAATGTTTTCGTATCCTTTATTGTTATTTTACACTGAATTATTTTAACTTCGACATTGTGCAGTATAACATACATCGTGAGAAGTTGTTAGAAGTAGGTAACAAAAATAAATCGTTTAATTATTAAGCTCTGCGATGTGCTTCGAGATAATATTTGTATTTATGTAATTTTTAAGATATCACGCAATGTTTTCTTTTACATTTCGTAGGTGTTTACCTTTAACCGCACCATTACTACATACTCTACATTCAAATATACATTTTCGTAATTATCAAAATTTGTGCAAACGATCGCGCGCGACGTCAAGGCCGTGATGTTGTAAACAGATAACTGGTAAAACATTTGGAATATTTTCGAACAATACCGATGCGCGAGCGCATTCAAAGGAAAACCGATTCGCAGCCGGCCTTTCGGCTTTTTTGAGTCGATGCAGCCACGCCGCCCGTCTAATTAACATAAATAAATAATAAATTACATTTTGTGGAATACTACGTAAGAGTTCATTTGTCTTCACATAAAACGTATGTAGGGTAAAATATATTCTTTGATTAACACATTTTAGTTTTAATTTTATTAACGTTTTACTATGAAATATGTACTAAGAAAATATAATAGTCTTTATGTATAATAAAATTTTGGTACGAAAATTTACAAAAGCGTTTTTTATCTAACTAAGCCATTATATCCTGTTTCATGTACTTATACTTCCCTAATTTTATCCTGACGATAAAGAAAGTCACCCGATATATTAAAAATTATGGAATAAAATGGCTGTTACGTTAAAAATAAAATTAATACAACTTATTATGGAAACTTTTTGTAAATATATAATTATAATACATATAGCTCATTGTGAATATATAATTATAATACATATAATACATGAGCTTGAGCTGCCGGCAACGGAAAACATCGTGAGCAAACCATAGCATGGTGGTAGGGTATTTTCTAGTATTCGGCTGGCTAGCTATCATCCTCAAGTTGAAAATCTGTTGCCAAGCATTTAACGATGTGTTTCGGTCATCTTAGAGCCATTACCATTCCAGCCAGTGCTTTACAATCGTTGACCATACCGTCACTTAACATCCGGTGAACTGTGATCAAAACATCTAGCCTGTAAACCATTTAAAAAAAAAACCAGGCGCAGAACAAATATTACATAATATTACATTACCTAGTTACATAAATGTTGGTCTTGGCGGGAATCGAATCCGCGCCCCATAGTTTTTGAAATAGATATATACCAAATTAGCTAACAAAGCAGTTAAGACAAGAAAAAAAATGTATAATATTAAAATCAGCATTATTTATTCTAATTAGTTTTTAGATTGGGGTGTACTAAGCTAAATCACTGTTAGTATACTTTTACTGTTGAACCAACCCTGTAATCGCGAAAAAAATCAATAATTTTTTACATTTTGTTTAAGGTTAATGGCATTTTTACATTTTTTTTTTTTTTATCTATAGGTAAATGACGCTTCGGAAAAATAAAATTTTATAGGTGCCTATATCATGTAAAAAATATAGTAATTTTATGCAAAAATATCATTCACAACATAATTATACTAAATAATCTGTAAATAAAAACACAAATACAGTCGAAACAGAATAGGTATAAGGACATCATTTATAACGGCGGATCCGTTATGATGATAGAATGGCAAGGTCCTCATCGAATCCCTATAAATAAATAAGTAAACAAACCGCCTATAACAATATCGTAGGCATACAGCGACGTATAGCTTAAAACGACAAAACTTTATCTATAGGTATTCATCAGCTATAACGACCACCCGTTTTACATGTTCCAGTAAAACAATACAATACAAAAAACTTTTTACCTTATTTTAATGTACGAAGGAATGTTTTGACTTATTAGTTACGCATTTTCTTCCATCCTATTTGAACCTCTTTGTCATTTAACCTTGCGTGTGTCATGACTTATTTGATGCGATAGTTGACAGCGTGAATGAAAGGTTGATTTAATAAGTTTTGGATTTGATCGTGTCTTTTCGCGTTACCATGTCGCAAAAAAGAGGAAATTTTCAATTTTGAAGAAAAATCATATATTATGTTAAATAAAAACAGACCAAAATGACCTTTAAAACTAAGTGTAGTCTTTAAGCTGTACTGTAGGTACCTATTGCAAAGTTTTATTCTTCAGAATAAATATTTGATTCCTTTCCTCGACTTTTTTTTTGAAAATATATTCATAAGTATAACGTATACCCGTACTACGTACATATTTGAAAATTCTAAACATACATATGGCAATAATTAATATGAATACTTATGTAGGTATATTGCATAATAATTATCGGACATAACGTTCAAAGTTACATGGTCCCTTCAATGTTGGTATCTATCTGGTTTCGACTGAAGATTGAAAATTTCTGAGTGTTAATGAAATTTTCATAAGACTGTTTGAAAACATTTTCAATATAATAAAGAAGAAAACACGTAGGTAGATACCTAAATGGCTAATATAATTAATAAACCAACAATCGTTTAAATTGTAATCTTATTATTATTAGACATTCATCAAATATGGTATAATTAGGTATAAACACATACCATACCTACATACGCCCAAAATCGCTTCTTTTTACGTAGGTACAGAGATTAACATTACATACATACAAGCACACTTTTAACAGAAAAAAATATACTTTTCCTTCTTATACATGTGGTTAAATGGCGAAATCCAAAAAATATTGTACCTAATAATCATTATTTTTAAAATTGTACTAATGGGTGGCTCAGTAGGTACTCACCGGACGCGACGCACATAGGCTTCGATATTCTCGCCTGCTTAGACGTTGAAGCTGCTGGCTCATCAGATGCACCGGAATGACGTTTCATCTGAAATTTTGTTTCTATTAGTTTTCTAATTACAGTGACTTTTTATTAATTGAATCCGAATAATCGAGTAGTTAACGGATTACTTGGACTCTACGTTACCAATACCTAAATACGTTATTTTTCAAATTTTCATGAAAGAACTGATGAAATTGATAGGCGTCGCTCACAAACGTATATAGCTACACTTTATATGAATAGATATTTATATTAGTAGTAAATGAACAATTAAAATACCTTTACCTTAGCTAAAAACGGTTAATAAAAGTTTTTAAATGGAAAAAAAATCGGCACATAATAAAGTAAAAAATAATTTTTATGAAAGTTAATCATTCTTGTAGCTACTTATTTATTTAATATGCAAAAGTATTTAATGGTGTACTTTATAAAATGTCCATTTATAGAAAATTACTTCGAAAACTCAAAAAAATTAAGATAAGTTATAAATAAATAGCAAGCTTAGTAATTTTTAAATACTTATCTTGATAACAACTTACAATTACGAGAAAAAAGCCCTACTTTTAATAAGCGTCATGACGCCATTATGGGTGTGTTCCTTTAAAACACGAAAACTAATGGAAATTAAAACAATGCTCACCTTTCTTTACTCTGAAATCACAAAAACACACTGTAAACATAAATTACAAAATTAATACTTGAATTAAATAAGTACATTTATATTACATTTTAAAATATTGGTTAGAAAAACAAACCGATATGTTAGTGCGCGGGAGTGAGAATGTGATGTACTCGTAAGATATAGGTCAGTTAAAAAACTAAAACCGTTATTATTTAGCGGGAAATGTTAATTGCAATTTCCGGTTTAGTTTTTCATTATAAAACACATTTTTAATGTAATACATTTAATAAGTTTCAATTAAAATCAGTATTTTTCATATTATTTATTATTTTTTGGTGTATATAATGCTGTTTTGCTATTTTAATCTATATTAGAGTATTTAATCGCAATATAATTTGTTGTTTATCAAGTTTGAACAGTGTTGCCAAATATTTTTTTGTTTAAATTAAATCAAAATAGTAGTATTATTATTATAATAATGAAAAATCAAATCGTATATCATATTCCATACAAGATTTCTCTCTGTTTGCAGTAAAAAAATAACGCATCTAAGTTTTCAAAAATGTATATATAATGTATTTATTATGTGTAACATTGTTACTTGACGAAATGTGTATATTGTTGTTTAATTGGTTATGTGTTATATTCATAATAGATATATGTAAATATAATTATTATAGCATTGCGGACTTTTCAAATATACATTGGTGATAAATGTCATTCTAATTACTAATCTAAAGAGATGTGTTAATGAAATCTTACAAGTTCAGCAACGGTTTTATAATGCTTGTGGTAATTGCAGATGTCCATAGGCGATAATGATTGTTTATCATCAGACAACTTGTCTGTTTGTTTGCTACTTGTGCCATAAAAAAAGAGGCAAGCATTTTTACTTTTTGTAGCCTAAAATGGCACATTTGATTTTGATTAAGTTGGAAGATCAAATAATTATGAACAGATGTGTGAACATTAATTTAGTAGAAGGTTAAAAAGTTTACTAAATTAAAAAAAAATATTTTTGGGATTTGTAACAATTAAAGTATGCTTTGGCAGGTACTTATGTTTTTTAAAAGTTATAAAAAAATCCAAATTTTTAATTGAAATAGTTGGAAAATAGGTACAATAGTAATAATTTACATGACACAATTGTAATAAAATATGTCTATCTATTGTAATATTTATAAACACATTAAATTAAACAGTTACATATGTATCTTTTTCATTTATTAATAGTGATAACTATAATTATTTATATGAAAAAAAGCCATATTTTTGTAAATATTAAAATAAATATTTGCAGATATTATAGAATAAAATTTAATCTTATTTGTTTTGAGATTACTTTTTTGAACAGTTTTGTGTTTTTATTTTTCGTTGCACATTGGGTTTTCTTAATTATTATATTTTAAAGGGCAAAATTTCTTCCATTTAAAAACAATCATAATTATAAGTTAATATATTATTCTAAATTGTTTGTATAATAAATAGAATAGAAGAAGACACAGGGTGTTAGTATTCAATATTATTCTTGTACTAATCTTGTTAGACATAATTCAAATTAGTATATTATTCTTAAAATTTTCTTATTGAATGATGTATATCTTATATGTAATTAACATTTTAAAATAGTTATATTTAAATTATTTTATATACAATTTATAAGATAAAAAAGAAGAGAAAAGGAAACACTTATAAAATAATTCTATATACAAGTTATATAAATAGCATACAAACTAATCTGACAAATGCTGGTCTCATTGTCGCGTTGTATAACCAATTTTTGTACTGCGCAACTGCACCCCCGAGCGAGCCTCTACGTACGTCGGGTAAAATAGCTGTTTTTGTTATTTAGTTTATGGTAACATTGATAAAACACTTTCATCCAATAAAGCAAATCTTCTATTTGATTGGTTCAAATAAGAAATGTCGATTGAAGTCACAATATATATTAATAATACTTATTAGCTAAAATATTGTATGTATATTGATAATTTCTAAATATGTAATGTTTATTAGAATTTTCATGGCAAATATCATGTGATATAAAGAGTTTTTAAAATTGTAATTTTTGGGAAGTATGGTAAGTGATATGTATGCCCAGATTCAATTTGAAATTTTTCGTTATGATGCGATTGTTCTCTAAAAGTTGGTATTAGCGTACAATCAGCTACATAGGTAATAAATATACAAAGTCAATTGAAGCCATTATGATGGGAATGCGAATAAAAAATATGTCTTTACGAGTATAACATAAAATTAGGTGTATAATTTTTTTTTAAATGTATATATTAAGTATAATTGAATCTGCATGATTGTGTGAACGTGATTTATATTTTGGATAATTAAATCTTAAAAGTGGTTGAGGTGGTTATTAAAGTACCAGATATTCTGCAGACAAGCAGTAGTGTGTAAACATTACTATACAACATTATACAATTTGATGAGTATGAAGTAACAGAGTTATCGAAGCCAACATCATATTTTATTATTATATCTCAAAATTATGTACTCCAAAACATTTTTTTTTGTTATATAAAATTTTTATGAGTATCGCTGCTATGATAATGGGCAAGCGTAATTTTTTAACTATCAGTAAAGGGTTACATTAGATTTATTTTACATTAATAAAATAAAACTTACTCAATAATAGCGTTACTAAACTATCTATTTTACAAGTGATAATAATAAGTTCAACAAACAATGTGCATAATATGAAAATGATAACAACATTATTATTAAATAAACGCTCGCGCCGATTGTACCTTTCACGGACCGTATTGTAATGTTGGCAACATTGTTTTTCATTTGACAACTCTCAAACTCTCGATTCAAAAAGATAAACACTGTGCGAGTTTCGCTTGATTGATTACTAAGTAAAACAAAATGGTGTATCATAAAATAATAATTTGTGAACTGAATTGTGTAATACTTTATACATATCCAGTATGAGATAATTCTTCAGAAAGTGTACTGAAAATATGGGATTAAAAATAGCTTATGGTAAGTAAGTATGGACCTTTTCATAAAATGTTTAAAATGACTTATATTGTTATTTCTTTTCTCTAAAAATACACATAGAAAAGATTTTTTAATGCTTGGATAGTAATGAATAGTTCCAATCTGGGTTAAATTGTTATTGTGTAAATGATAAATAATAATATAAATCATATTACTTACGTAGATATATTACGTACGTATCCTTAGATACTTTTTAGATTGTTTGTATTGAATACATTTATTCAATTGAAATATTATTATTATTTTCAGCTTGGAAACATGCAGGATTACTATTTTACTACATACCTAACAATAGGTCAATAAGGATGCTAAATAATAGATTGCAGCTATCCATATCTCATCAGATTTTTATCAATAAACATAAAAATGGTAAGTGTAAACGTTTAAAACAAATACCTACATATTATTACTAAATATAGATTTGTTTGTTGTATTTTTGAAGCAACACAAAGTCTCTTGGTTTGATTTAAAAAAAAACATTATTTTAGTCCTACTCAATCATAAGTACTGTGATTGATTGGACTTTCATAATGGCCATAAGGTAAAATTTTACAATAGTTGATGGTATTACCCAGCAGATTACATTGTGGGGACAGGAGTAGCCTGTAACGGTGCCCAAAATTTTCAATCCAGGTAGTAGTAATACTCACTGCTCACATCCTCATACTTGCCTAAATAAAACAATTGTGATTTAAATACTATTTCCAATAAATAACTATTTAGATTCTTGACAGGCAGAGGTCACAATATACTTGCCTAGGTACCATTTACATTGTTTGTATTGCATATGTTTATTTCATTGAAATATTATTATTTTCAGCTATGAAACATGCAATATTAAATTTTTACTACATACCTACATACCTAACAATAGGTCAACAAGGATGCAAAATAATAGATTGCAGCTATATATATGAATATATTTCATCTGATTTAACAATAAACATGAAAATGGTAAGTGTAAATGTTTAAGAGAAACACATTTTCATTATTATTATCAGCTTGTACTGTTTCACTGCAGTCTCTCTTTCTTCCTTTTATCTTTTTCTATCTTTCTATTTAGAGACGGGAGCAGGCTGTAACAGTGCCTAAAACTTTCAATCCAGGTCCAGGAGTTCTATTAAATATGTAGTAATACTTGTTGTAGTAGTACTCACATCCACAAACCTGCCTAAATAAAACAATTCTATTTTAAATACATTTACCAGCAAATAACTATTTAGAGATACTCGATAGATTGACATCACTATACATGTATATGGTTTTGAGATATAAGTTTCTCACTTGGTATATATAGCAAATTCTGCAAGAGATACATGTTTAAGTTTGACAATGAGTTTTATTTATAAAGGTTTAATTTTAAGTGGTAGAAATAAAAGTGAGTGAAATAAAGTAAGATTTCTCAACAAAATTTATTAAATCATATAGCCAAGAACAATTTTCAATCAATCACTGAAAAGTATATCCATTGTAGCATTGTAAGAATCATAACTTGGTTATATGTAGGGACGTCCCCACATAGGCACGGTGAATATGAATGTTTATGCAAATTGATAAAGGCCCCTTATATTTGTTAGATTTCCTTACATTAAATTTATCTTTGCTTAGTAACAATTATTGATGGTACACAGAACCTACACTAAGCAGTGCTTTAAGAGCTATAAATTATTTATAGATATTTTGTTCTACATCTGGGTATTTTGTATGTATTATAGGTATATTTATTACAGATATTTTAGATGATAAATAATTCATTGGTTAACGCCATTCAATGACTGGTAGGGGTTTAAACCCCAACAATGAGTTGTTGGTGAAGGAAAACATTGTGAGAAAACTATAGCATTATCATAGAGTGTTTTTCAGTGTTTAGCTAGTAAGCACCTAACAGTATGACCTGGCAATTTCACTTGAGAGCCAGTTCCATTTGAGGTTAGGTATGATTATCATCTTACCATCTCAACCAAACTGCCACTTAACATCAAGTGAACTATGGTTAAACAGTCCATGGCCTGTCAACCATCAAAAAAATTTACAGATAGTTTTTAATTTTTTATATCCAAAAAGTTAAAATGCTCATGTAATATAATTATAAAATAAAAGAAAAACAATGTAATGTTACAGAAATGTGTGCTTAATTTTTCAGAATTACAAAAAAAATGCTGCAATAATAAATATCTGATGAGCTGAATGTAATGCCACCAAATAATAGAAGAGGAAAACAATATGTCACAAGCATCTTCGCACTCAACAAAAATGGCCTGGCTGAAACTCGAACAAAATTGCAGCAGTGGAACCACACAAGTTTAAGTTTCCTACTCTGCTATGCGAAACTAATTATTTAATATTAAGCCGGAGTAGCATAAAAAATCAATTACACTTATATCTAATAGTCTGTATTGGTATTTTTTAAAAACCATTGATTATTTATTACATTTTAGAGATAATATACATACATACAATAATATATGTACATGTTCATGTTGACTCTTGAAAGGCAATAATTACCAAGCGACATGTTGGTAACTTTACACCAGAGCATTTTTAAAATATTAAAAAAAAATCATAATCTTTAAATGCCATCTCTTAAAAGCTTAATAGGTGAATCTATACGAATTTTTTTCAAAAAAAACTTGAAATTTGCTATGGTGGTTGATAATAATTATTGCCTTTCAAGCGTCGATATAGGTGTATTAAGTTTAAAGTGGACCATTGCATTCATCATTATTGAACAAATTTTTCTGTAGGCACAACTTTGAAATCATGAAAAATCATCTGCCATTTGGTCAAGGATCATCATACTTTTTTATGTGACAGCTTTTGAATCAATCTTTCAGAGTAATTATGATTATAATATATTATTAAGATGTTTACAATGTTTACAATGACCCTCTTTCGGTTTAATACACTTCAAGCATAATTATATCTTGTAAACACAATAAATGTTTCAAGTAACAGTTAATGTATTTGTAAGTATGTAGATTCATTAATTTCTTTTTTTTTTGTACAATATATTGAATTTATAGAATATTTAAAATAGCATAAATAATTGATTACAAATTTAAATGAAATGATTTTTTAAATATCAATGGAAAAATTATTTGTAACTTTGGTGTTACCTATAAATTATTTATAGTTGCATTTAATTATTTTTTTAAATTGTGTATGTATTTATATCAACACAGTGATTGTACTCATCATTATGAACAACTTGTTGTACTATAGAATTGCAAAACAAATTGGCTGTGTCATAGAAAAACTGTACCATACTGTTCCATAGTACAAGTTGAATATACAAAGAACCTATATAGTTAAATACACTCTAGTTTATAATCTCGTGTATTATTTTACATTATTGTAGGTATAAATAGGCATCAGAAAATAGTCTTAGAGATAAAGTCACATATTATATAGTAAGAGACATAGGCTGACTGATGATTGTAATCTCAAGTCCATGGATTATGACCATTATCCACTGTCCCCATTCATGTTGATGACGATGTTGATTGAGTTTCGCTTTTCGCTCTTCCTACAAAAGTAACATAAAACGTATCAGAAAAATGTGATTCAATTGCCATATGAAATCTCGTAATACCTATGTATTTTAGGAAATTAGCTGCTGAATCATAAATAGTTGCACAATCTGCTGATGATGGTTACGATCAATTGATAAACAAAACTGTAAAGGAAATATATTGTATTCTTTCTCATTCTCTTTATTAGCAGTATAAACGCATATTATTTTTAATTCGGTCGTCATGTAAGTAATTTTTTTTAACATAATTATGATATTATATTAACTTTTATGGTTGAAAATTTAAGTAATAATAATATTAAAGTTAAACATATTTTACAAGAACAAGTTTACACAAAAATAGGTATCTATGTGTAAAACTTTAACTCTTCCCATTGCATTATAAACACAAAAAAAATTTGTCATTATTTTATCATATTCGCCGCTGAAAGGTTCGGTCTTCAGCTTCGTCGCGATGTTATTGACACTGAAAAGATATCATATGTAGAGCAATTTAGCGAAGTGTGGGGTGGGGCCTTCAGCCTCGGCAAGTGACCAGCTCGACCTTTGGCCTCACATGGGTGACTCCAAGACCGCCAGCATTTCTCCCTAGAGTCGGACCTGAAAATCACAATATATGGCAGCTATAAAAAAAAAACTTTCAAGTTATTTTTTCATATTTAGAATTGGGGAAACCACAGGAGCCAAAATTTTAAATCCCTACGACCGTTTTGAAATTTCAGAGGCCTACGATGACCTCCAGAGGCCTCCGGGACCACTTTACCCAGGAAGATTTCGACGTTCCATATCACATTTGGTCAAACACCCCTCGTCTATCTCTGATTGTTTTCAATAAATAAAAGGACAAAGTTTGTATGGCGGCCGTGTTTTTTTTTCGTTCGACTTCTCCGTGAATGGAATTTGTAGTATTTTGTAAAACTTTAAAAACGAAATTCATAATGATCGATAGGTAAGGAAACGTTGTGCAATTGAATATCGGCCGATTATGATGATGATTTTGACTTTTCTTTGAGCGGAACTGTCAATGCTTTGTAAAACTTTCAAAACGAAATTCATACTAAAGTATAGGTAAGTAAACGTGATACAGTTGAATATCGGCTGATTATGATGATAATTAGGATTTGTGTTGCTTGTAATTTCCGGTTGCGGGGAACTTCCAGGGGCGAGGAGGGTCATACATTTAAGTTCGACTTTAACAATTAACAAAACGAAGAAGCAGTATGATAAATAGGTAAAGAATGGCAATCGGTTGGGTATAGGCTGATTATGATGACGATTTTGACATTTCCGTGAGTGAAATGTTCAATGCTTAGTAATGTTTTCAAAATGAATTTCATAACGAACGTTAGGTAAGGAAACGTCGTGCAGTTGAATATCGGCTGATTATGATGATGATTAGGATTTGTGTGACTTGTAATTGCCGGTTGCGGGGAGGTCCTGAGGGCGAGGAGGGTCAGCTCCAGGTTCGAGTCGGAAACTTGTAAAAAGAAGAGAAGCAGTAGGATAAATAGGTAAAGAATGGTGATCGGTTGGGTATAGGCTGATTATGATGATGATTTTGACATTTCCGTGAGTGGAACTGTCAATGCTTAGTAATGCTTTCGAAACGAAATTCATAACGAACGATAGGTAAGGAAACGTCGTGCAGTTGAATATCGGCTGATTATGATGATGATTAGGATTTGTATTGCTTGTAATTGCCGGTTGCGGGGAGGATCCAGGGGCGAGGAGGGTCATACATTTAGGTACGACTTTTACAATTTACAAAACGAAGAAGCAGTGCGATTAATAGGTAAAGAACGGCGATCGGTTGGATATAGGCTGATTATGATGATGATTTTGACATTTCCGTGGATGAAATTTTCAATGCTTAGTAAAAGTTTCAAAACGAAATTCATATCGAACGATAGGTAAGGAAACTGCGTACGGTTGAATATTGGCTGATTATGATGATGATGACGACTGTGCGCCTCGAGATTCGCCGCACTTCTCGGCCTTCGGCCTCGAAGTGCGGGGCGAGTCCTGCGGCCTCGTTGGAATGTTTTCTGTTCTGGCAAAATATCGCATGTAGCGAGTTGCCGCACTCCTCGGCCTTCGGCCTCGAAGTGCGGGGCGAGGAAAGCCATACCTTCAGATTCGAGTTGACAACTTTAAAAAAGAAGAGAAGCAGTACAATAAATAGGTAGAGAACGGTGATCGGTTGGGTATAGGCTGATTATGATGATGATTTTGACGTTTCCGTGGATGAAACTTTCAATGCTTAGTAATGCTTTCAAAACGAAATTCACAACGAACGATAGGTAAGGAAACTGCGTACGGTTGAATATCGGCTGATTATGATGATGATGACGACTGTGCGCCTCGAGATTCGCCGCACTTCTCGGCCTTCGGCCTCGAAGTGCGGGGCGAGGCCTGCGGCCTCGCTGGAATGTTTTCTGTTCTGGCAAAATATCGCATGTAGCGAGTTGCCGCACTCCTCGGCCTTCGGCCTCGAAGTGCGGGGCGAGGAAAGCCATACCTTCAGATTCGAGTTGACAACTTTAAAAAAGAAGAGAAGCAGTACAATAAATAGGTAGAGAACGGTGATCGGTTGGGTATAGGCTGATTATGATGATGATTTTGACGTTTCCGTGGATGAAACTTTCAATGCTTAGTAATGCTTTCAAAACGAAATTCACAACGAACGATAGGTAAGGAAACTGCGTACGGTTGAATATCGGCTGATTATGATGATGATGACGACTGTGCGCCTCGAGATTCGCCGCACTTCTCGGCCTTCGGCCTCGAAGTGCGGGGCGAGGCCTGCGGCCTCGCTGGAATGTTTTCTGTTCTGGCAAAATATCGCATGTAGCGAGTTGCCGCACTCCTCGGCCTTCGGCCTCGAAGTGCGGGGCGAGGAAGGCCATACCTTCAGATTCGAGTTGACAACTTTAAAAAAGAAGAGAAGCAGTACAATAAATAGGTAGAGAACGGTGATCGGTTGGGTATAGGCTGATTATGATGATGATTTTGACGTTTCCGTGGATGAAACTTTCAATGCTTAGTAATGCTTTCAAAACGAAATTCACAACGAACGATAGGTAAGGAAACTGCGTACGGTTGAATATCGGCTGATTATGATGATGATGACGACTGTGCGCCTCGAGATTCGCCGCACTTCTCGGCCTTCGGCCTCGAAGTGCGGGGCGAGGCCTGCGGCCTCGCTGGAATGTTTTCTGTTCTGGCAAAATATCGCATGTAGCGAGTTGCCGCACTCCTCGGCCTTCGGCCTCGAAGTGCGGGGCGAGGCCGTCGGCCTCGCCTTCGTTCGCTCGGCCTGCGGCCTCGCGAGCGACCGGCGAGGCCTCCAGCCTCGCGGGGACGCCTCCGGGACCGTCGAAGTGCCGACCCAAAAAAAGCAATGTACGGCAGCTATATTAAAAAAAAAAAAGTTCCAAATTTTTTTTTCATATTCGGAATCGGGAGGCCCAAAAACCCCCGGAGCCAAAATTTCAGACCTCTACGACCGTTTTGAAATTTTGGAGGTCCACGAAGGCTTCCGGAGGCCCTCGGGGCCACCCTACCGAGGAAGATCTCGACGTCCCCTATGACATTCGGTCGAGCACCCCCCGTCCATCTCGGACCGCTTTCGCGATACGAGAGGTCCTAGTTTGTATGGGGGGCGCGTTTTTTTCTTCGGGGGGGGTGTTTTTTTTCGCCCCCCCTGAAAGTTACCAGGGTTTTGGGAAGATTTTGTTCGAGACCGACCCCCCTAGATATCACCGTTTCGGAGATCCCATGGGGTCCCACATCGAAGACCTGGTCTTCTGGAGATTTCGTATTTTTCCTGGGCCCTCTGAACCCATCCCTATACGATGGTATACTCGAATTTTTTCCACCACACCCCCGTATATGACTTCTATTTCTCTAAGTGAGTCAGTGAGTGGTAATTTAACTTTATATAATATAATAATAATATAGATGATATAACACTACACCAAACCGTATCCCCCGATTTTATTATCATCAGTTTTCTGAATTACCTCCCACTATGGAAGCAAATTTAAAGATGTATTCACGTCAAAAGCTTACTAAGTCCCGCAAACATCGTTACGTCTCTAAACTAGTTTACATTAATGTTTATCAGAGTAGCCCATCAGGTGCAGTAATAGTCGTATATTTCAGTATATTATGAGGTGTCGTGGTATAATTGCGTGGCCTAATTAATGGACACGGCTCGTTGCAGTTCCAGAATAATTCATCTTCGTTTCAATTGATTTGCGTTATTTATGTCCGAGTTTCCGAGGAAAGGAGACGTGTTTGCATCATAAATATGAAGTTAAAATGCACCTTTTAAAAGTTACTTTAACACAACGAACACTTTAAGTTTTAAAATATTCGGATAACATACATTTTTTGTGCCGTGGTGGTGCCGGCGTAAGAATTGTACCCCACCCTTTCTACCCGTGGTTGCCGTAAGAGTCGGCTAAGGGATGTAATCCGGAAGATGGGCAGCAGCGTCTTCCTTGAACAATCACACTTAACTGCGCTCGCCAACCCGCCTGCCAGGCGTGGCGAGTATTGACAAAACCCCCCCAGGAGGAGGCCTACGTCCAGCAGTGGACGTTCTATGGCTGATGACATGTGTATGTGTGATACATTTTTTAATGTATTAATGTAAAAATACTAAGATGTATTAAACGATCTTTTGATGGTAAGTGACAACGCCTATCCATGATCATTGCAGCGATTTCCAGAACTTTGTGTAACAAAATTAAGTCCAAAGCATCGCTGCTTTGGCGCTTATTACTTTGAGACATTCGATTTATTAGACTCAATATCTTTGTAATTTTGCTAGCTGTTATCTTCTATCGGTCCCTTATTTCTGAGGATCGTGGTCACTTGCAACTTAAACGGGCAATCTGCCACTATCGACTCCGGTCCGAATTAGCCCACACCACCTGGTAGATTTTAGAAGCGGGGGTGGCTTTTTTTACTTAAGCAGATCGTCGTGTTGGCGACCGGCCTCTCGTTTGCTAACTGCAGTACTAGTCATCATATTGACCTAAACCTAGACGTCCTCTCTTGCTAAAGAGATCTACAATTTAGTAAAATGACCTTTTAGTGAATGACATTTTAACTACATATTTTATCATTATTTCAAAGCATGACCATAGACTGCTTCTTTACTTCATCATATCTAATGATAAACGTCATTCATTCATTCATCTCAGAAATCTCGTATGACATTTTTCTTGTTCACACGGTCATATTTAATTTGCTGTCACAGTTTTCTGGTGAGAACGCATCATCCTCGATAAATATTTTCATAAACAATGATGAACCTTATGACTGCGTATAATTATAACCAATTAATTCGTTCAGCTAGCTTTAAAAATCATCTTAATATTATATTTATTTAGTTTGCCCTGCCTTTATAAAATAAAATAAAATAATAATAAGTAAATACCGTAGTACATTACACACAGCGCCATCTGACCCCAGACTAAGCAGAACTTGTGTGATGGAAGTCAAATACATAAATACTTTTTTTTGTTGCAAATACATACAGAACACCCAGACACAGAATAAACATTTGTCATTTCAGCCTTTTTTTATTTTTTATCTCTGACAGGCTAGATGTTTGACCACAACTCACCTGATGTTAAGTGACGGTGTGGTCGAAGATGGTAAAGTACACCTAGCCTGGTATGGAACTGGCTCTCAAGTGAGGCTGCCGGAACACACCGTTAGATGCTTGGCGGCAGATTTTCAACTTGAGGGTGGTAGCTAGCCAGCTGAGTACTAGAAAGTATCCTACCACCACGCTATGGTTTCCTCACGATGTTTTTCCTTCACCGGCAGCTCAAGCTCATTGTTGGGGTTTGAACCCACGCCCTTTGGCATGCGAACCGATCGCGCTAACCACTGAGCTATCATCGCTACAACTACTTTAGCCTACGTTTACTATCTTTTACCAAACTGTTAGGTACCTACTTTATTTCGAGTAAGATGTAATCACTTTGCCTTTCAAAACTAAAAAGTTTCTCATTGCATTTTCCAGGGGAAAATAATCTATGACCGTATTCGTGACGAACAATGTGAAGATACAATTTTCTTTTTTTACCGCCACGCCAATTTTCACTACGACCGGTTCAGCCATTCAGTAAGAAAAAGACAAAAATATTTCAAAGTGTAGGTAATTAAAAGCCATAAAGGATGTTCAAATTTTATCACCATCACAAGCCAAAGGCAATTCGCGTGCAAACATCTCGACACATATTATTGACTGGATTCACCCACAAACCCGCACTGTTTATGGCTCCATTAGCCACCGTTAATAACCCCATACTTACACGTTTAAATTCTCCTTGTGAAGTTGCACCTCCCTAACTAACGCTCGTTGGCAGCCTGATGCGAACTTATCCAGCATTCTTGTCTGTTTATTACCAGAAGGATAAATGTAACGTATCATTTATCAAATAAACTGTAACTTTAATATATGTACTTACATATAATATACTAGCTGCGCTCTGCGGTGTCGCGGAGTATCCGCTACATTTAAAAAAAGTTGCCTATGTATTAGTCCAGGGTGTCAGCTACCTCCATGCCTAATTTCATCAAAATTGCTCCAGCCGTTTGAGCGTGACGAAATAACCAACATACAAACACACTTACTCACAAACTTTTCCTTTGAGCCAGTGAGGAATGCCGTGTATGCTGAATCACAGGCTTAGTGGCTAGTTCGATAGTTTACCTATATTTGATCAAATAGCCTATAAAAAATTTAAATTATGCAATAAATATTGTTATTTCATCAGATATTTATTTCTTTTACTTAATTTTTTTTACATGTAATTCATGTATAAAACACATAAATAATAAAAAAAAACTAAGGGTGACGCCGGCAGGGCTCAATATGCCGGTGGTTAGGACTGGTGTGGAACCTCCTAACAATACGCGCCGTGTCAAGGATCACTGCCTTTTGGATCTGCCCCTTGACCCAACCGTCTAACGAGAGTCTTTTAAGATGTAGGTCGAGACTCTTCGCTATAAGACCGTTCACTGTGACGACTATCGGGACAATGATTGTCAAATCAACGTTATTTTATTATTATTATTATTATTATTATTATATGAACGCAAGCATGACCTCAGGCCTCATAGAAAGAGACATTCCGTATCATCAGATCTCGTAGACTATTGTTAAATAAAGGTAATAAGATGAGATAAAACTTCTTAGCATTCAATGGTATCACGGTGCGGATGTCGGTTCCATCAAGTTGCAGGGACGATAACCTGTTCAATGCGTATAACTTGTGATCCAGGTGGGTCTCGAAGGTCAGATATTGAATAACTGACTGACGTCGGGTTCGTAGTGTCATATTATCAACATATTCTGCCGCTAAGCAGTAGTGTGTAAACATTACTGTGTTCCGGTTTCACTTTTCATACCTAAATTTTATTCCGCGACTTGGACAATTTTATTCACAGATTTTTTCCTCAGAAAACAATACAAAATCCTTTACATAGTTTATGGAGTCCAGAAGGATTAAGGTATCATTAATCGAATCTTACTTTTTCTAGGGTCTCTAGTCCCAAGAGTTCCATCGCAAAGGATTAAATGGTCTTCCAATTTAATAATAGGAATATACAGACGAGGGTAAATACTTTGATTGAATAAATATATTTTCCCTACATTTTTTTAAAATTATTCAGTATGAACCGGCAATTTCCTAATTTAATCCCTTTACAAACCTTTTGGAAGGAATTTTCTAATTTATAGTAAAAATAGCTCAAAATGACTAACCAATCTACTTGGTTGTTTCGTAAATTTCACTTAACTTTTTGTGATCCAAAAAATCGAACAGTGTTATATTAAAATATTTTTAAATTATTAACTAAATAAATATATGAACTGGTGATAGAATTTTAACTCATGTACAGAGGTCTGTATACTTATATAGTGCAAAGCCTCTACCTCTAAGTGTGCCTCTTACAGAAACTTTATTTTTACTTACATTGTAGTAAGTACTAAAGAGTTAAGGTTAATTAGCGTTTAAAAATTAATTTTAAAGCTCAGTAAATTACGTAGATTAATGGTAAAAATAAAATATTAAGTCTCTTAATTGCAATTCAGACTTATTTGAATATATCGAAGCTATTAATAAAATTATTACCTATGTTAAGTGCATATAAAAACTAAAACTTTGATATTTGCAGTTTTACTGCACGACAAATTCTGTTAATTAAAACATTCGAGTAAAATATTTTAACGATACTTTTATTATGTTTAATTGAACTTTTACAGCAAGACTATTTAAAACAACTCAAGGTTATGAAATTGAAAAGGTATACAAACATTAATTGGTAACAAAAAACATGTCAATAAAATTTTATTAATAAATAGTCTGTGCGGAAAGAAAAGTGAATATTTTCATTCTATACATTAATGTACTTTTTTCTTTGCTTTTGGCTTGGCACTTTGTGCATTCTGCTAGCGTGATATTTTCAAGTGTTTCGTGATAAAATCGAGTAAAATAAATCAGTCGCAGTTATGGTCATGTCCAGTTCATGCCCTAGTAAAGTAGTGATGATTTTATTGGATGCTTCTGCGGAGTTTTGGAACCAAAAAGAAAATACATGTTTTACCACATTATATCACTTTCCTACACTGGTGGACGTAATTCGGCAAATTATGATATTTTTTTTGTTATCTTTTAACTTTATAGTAATTAACTAGAAAAACACAAGTTCTAATATATTTAAATGTATATTAATGAAACGCTAAAACATTTTATTAAATGTCTTTCACTTACAAAGAAAAGGATTTTTTTTCGTGATTTTAGGTTCATCTCGTAGTAAAAGTTGTTCAACAGTTGTTTTGGGTAGGCTAGGTAGAAGCTATAATTTTATTATATTTTTCTACTCACTAAAATCCTGACATACTTACGTTCATTTATACTTTCCACATTTCTAACATAAAATAAACAGTTTAGATTGTTTTGCTGAATGTTTTTTTTTTTTTATAAAACTGCCAACTTTATTTTCCAGATACTAATTAATTATTTACTTTTGAATAGAATAAATAAATATCGTAAGACATTACACACAGCGCCATCTCACCCTAAACTAAGCAAAGCTAGTACTATGGAAATCAGATAACTAATAGATTTTTTTTATAGCTGTCTGGCTAGGAGTTTGACCACAGCTCACCTCATGTTAAGTGACGGTGTGGTCGAAGATGGTAAAGCACACCTAGCCTGGAATGGAACTGGCTCTCAAGTGAGGCTGCAGAAACACACCGTTAGATACTTGGCGGCAGATTTCAACTTGCGGGTGGTAGCTAGCCAGCCGAGTACTAGAAAGTACCCTACCACCACGCAAAACTTTAAAATACTTTAACTTAAATAGTTAGAATACTTAAATACTATTAATACATACTTATAATAGCACACATACACACAACATTTGATTATACCACAAAATGTTTCTACTGGTTGGGAATCGAACCCACACCCTACAGTTGTTAAAGCAGATATACAACCAATGAGCCAACAGGGCTGTCAAAATCATCCGAGTATTCGTTATTGTGCCCAATAAGTGTTGATTAACCCCATCTTTATAGTTCGCTCATCGTTTCGGAGGCGTTAAGTGTTTCTCATACCGAAAGTGTCACTTTAGCCGGCCGAGTGTCAGGTATGGGCCGAAACCCACACCTCGGCCGATCTTATCTCAAGCTTGATGGATCGATCACTGAATACGGCCCTATTCTGTTCCCTTAACGATAAAAACTCCCAACGATATAAATAGGGATTCTTGTATCAGATCTTAATCGTTCGATCAGACAATCTCTGTTGACAGATGACGCGATTAAAATGGTATTGTAACGATTGGAGTATGTTGAAATGCGTAAATGCTTAGATGCGTTTGTACTCTATAAAGAGTAAATACTTTCAAAAACATTGTTGGAGTACCCAGTTCAATCAAGACTAGACTTACAGAACTTTACATATACAATCAGCTCTATTGTATATGAATACAACTTTTTTTTTTAAGATTGACGAGTTAGGTATTGACGAGACCACAGCTCACCTGATGTTAAGTGACGGTATGCTTGAAGATGGTAAACACACCTTAGTCTGGAATTAGACTGGGTGTCAAGTGAGGCTGCCGGAACACATAGGGTGGTAACTATCCAGCCGTATACTAGAAAGTACCCTACCACCATCCTATGGTTTCCTCACAATGTTTTCCTTCACCGGCAGCTCAAGCTCACCGTTGGGGTTTGAACCCACGCCCTTCAGCATTTAAACCGACTGCGCTAACCGCTGAGCTATCCGATGATTTTTTTGACATATTATTGTATGTTTTATATTGTCAGTATTTGTATATTGACATACTTTATTTTAAGCCGTGGTGGTGCTGGTGTAAAAATTGTACTCCACCCTCTCTACCCGTGGTTGCCGTAAGAGTCGGCTAAGGAATGTAATCCGGAAAATGGGCAGCAGCATCTTCCTTGAACAACAACACTTAACTGCGCTCGCCAACCCACCTGCCAAGCGTGGCGAGTATTGGCATACCCCCACAGGAGGAAGCCTATGTCCAACAGTAGACGTTCCATGGCTGATGATGTGATGATGTGATACTTTATTTTGACATTTTGTTTTTTTTATCATTGACATGTAATCAGTGTTTTAAAACTCTTTTAATGATGTATTTAAAATGATATTACGGAATTGACTTGTAACATTGGTGTTATCAATAAAATATTTCTTATTGTATCATCGCTTGCAACATATTATGAAATATTTAGGTTCGGTTTCGATATTCGGTTTGATTAAGTTTAGTGTGATGATTTCTTTACTGTATCTATCTGCTAATTGAACTTTTACAATAAATCTTTCTTAGCATGGAATCCTGCCCACATTATCTATCTAGAGATCTCCAGAATACGACACTCGACGATGACACTGGAGGTGTAAACCCGATGTCAAATTACATCGCTCCGTGATACATTGCCCCAGTCACGAATTAAAATATTTATCTCAGATATCTCGGATTATTTTAATCGGTTTCACACGAGATATTTAAGATTCGGTAACCATTATAAGCGAAGCTATGTAAGTTTGTAGCTCAGCTTTTAAAAGCTGCATATATTCAAATTTGTTAATTCAAGTTAAAGGGGCTAGTGTTTTGTGCGTTTTGTAGCGATGATAGCTGTGGTTAGCGCGGTCGGTTCGTTCGCATGCCGAAGGGCGTGGGTTCAAGCCCCAACAATGAGCTTGAGCTACCGGTGAAGGAAAACATCGTGAGGAAACCATAGCGTGATGGTAGGGTAGTTTCTAGTTTTTTAATGTATTTAAATACATTACAAAAATGTCCTTATCGCTTAGAGCGATCTCTTCTGGGCGACCTTGGTATGATAAGACTCGATGTAAAAATAAATAAATATCGTAGAACATTAAAACATACCACTTATATAATATTATAAATGGGAAAGTTTGGATGAATGGATGGATGGATGTTTGTTACTCAATCGCGCCAGAACGGCTGAACGGATCTGGATGGAATTTTGTATGTAAATACTTTAGGCCCTGGAATAAAACATAGGATACTTTTCATCATCATCATCATCCATCACCACGCGGGTAAAGCCGCGAGGCGCAGCTAGTAATACATAAAGAAAACCCAGACACAGAACAAGCATTTTTTATACCATAAAATGTTTGTCCTTGTTCGGGATCAAACCCACGCCCTACAGCTCTTAAGGCAGACTCGTACTACCAATGAGCCAACAGGGCTGTTAGGACGCCATTTTAACAGGTGCTTTGCTCAAGCTTTACCCACTCACAGTGGATGTTAGGTCTAAAAAGAAAACCGGATCGATCCAGAAATAGAAGGTTCAGTGTTGATTTATCGACCGCTTTCTATTTTTTTTTTACGGCGAAGTATAGTGTCTTTATTTGTACGTAATATTACGGCTATGAACTGCCCTTGGTGAGCAAATCTCCTATTTTAATTTACGGATCAGCCTTTTTTTTTTTTTTATTTTTTTTTTTTTTTTTTAGGGTACCGTATCCAAATGGTGAAACGGGACCGTATTACTAAGACTCCGCTGTCTGTCCGTCTGTCACCAGGATGTATCTCATGAACCGTGATAGTCATATTCATAATTACTCACTAGTAATTTAATAATATCTTAATGTATAAAATACTCGTCAACCTCATACAATTAAGATACTAAAGGTTGATATAATATCAATTAAACGTGTATACTCAATTAAACGTGTATATAAACCTTCCTCTTCAATCACTCTATCTATTTAAAAAACCGCATCAAAATCTGTTGCGTAGTTTTAAAGATTTAAGCATACATAGGGATGTAGGGACAGAGAAAGCGACTTTGTTTTATACTATGTAGTGATAGTGAAGTGATGATATCCATTTATTTTAAGTTTAAACACATGTTTAGGATCTACCCGGCAAACCTGCGTTCAAACATTTAAATAGATAGGTAATTGGCTATAAGCACATACCTAGTACGATTTAAGGTTCCCGTCCGAAGTCACAAATAAATTAAATCAAATTAACGTTCGTCCGTCTTAGCAGATTAACAAGATTAAGGCCGACACGCAGGAAATGTTCATTACGTACTTGGCTATGTATTAACTACAGTTAAAATCATTCAAAGATGTTTAAAAGCAGGCTTTCAATATCAATGAACAAATATGTGATTCTGTTTACATTTGAAACATTTTATTTAATGTTATAGATATATTCTAAAAATAAAGGTGAAGTTTTTCGGGTTTAAAAGTTTATGTGTTAATCCAGGGTGTCAACTACCTCCGTACCAAATTTCATCAAAGTTGATCCACCCGTTTGAGCGTGAAGAAGTAATAAACATACAAACACTCTTACAAACTCAAAAAAAATCACCTTTATAATATTAGTGTGTTTAGATAATATTGAGCTGCCGGTGAAGGTAACCATAGCATGGTGGTAGGGTATTTTCGACTGACTAGCTACCACTTTCAAGTAGAAAAGCTGCCGCCAAGCACGAATCGGTGTGGTCGAAGATGGTAAAGCACACCGAACCTGAATGGAACTGACTCTCAAATGAGGCTGCCGGAACACACCATTAGGTGCTCGACGGCACATTTTCAACTTAAGGTAGTAATTAGCACGCCGAGTAATAGAAAATATCCTATCACCATGCTATAGTTTCCTTCACCGACAGCTCAAGCTCATTGTCAGGGTTTGAACCCACACCCTTCGGCGCGTAAACCGATCGCGTTAACCACTGAGCTATCATCGCTACAAAACATTTATAATATTAGTAGAATAACATATTTCCTATTTTCTTGTAACGTCATTGAAATGGAACTGCCCTGACAGGATCTAAATTTAAAACTTCCATAACACTGAGAAGCTCGAGTCAAAGCATCACGGACCTGTGTTCTATGTAAATGATATGACTCGTTTTGAATTTACGTAAGTCCCTGTGCAATGCCTTTAACGGTTGTCACTTGAATCTAACCGGTATAGGATAATATCAATGCAGAATTTTTGAATTGCAAAAATGTATCCAACTATCTATTTTACCCATGGCTCGCTGGTTCATGCCATTCCTGGCGTTGCATTCTCTGTTCAATTTTTTTTTGTTAACGATAGTTATGTACATTAAATACATTTTTCTTTTTATACGAAACTAGCGACCCGCCCCGGCTTCGCACGGGTAGTAAGAAGTATATCCTTAAAAGGTTAATTTATGCTAACGGGCGTGGGTTCAAACCCCAACAATGAGCTTGAGCCGGTGAAGGAAAACATCTTGAGAAAACCATAGCATGGTGGTAGAGTATTTTCTAGTACTCGTCTGGCTAGCTACCACCCTCAAGTTGAAAATCTGCCGCCAAACACCTAATGGTGTGTTCCGGCAGCCTCACTTGAGAGCCAGTTCCGTTCCAGGCTAGGTTTGCATTACCATCTTCAACAACACCATCACTTAACATCTGTTTATTTGTTTGTTATGACCATTAAAAAAAACAGTATGTTGCGGCATTATCAGATCTAAAATGATCGTTCGGAAATTAATGTGCCAACTCCTTCTCACTATAAAAATAGATGTATCTTTAACCGATCGTGATCTAGGAAGGATGGAAGAAAAGATGGAGCACGTCGATCTTGAAGAATCTCAATTGATATTTTCAGTCCCAGCTTAACTGGTAATAAAATGTGTACAGAGTCGTAAGCTAGGTCTTAGAGTCTAGCTATGACGAAAATGTGTTATTGTACTCATTTTGATGAACTTCATAAAGTTGTATTCTATTATGTTATGTTCTGTTCCATTCTGTTCTATTCTATTCTATATTATACATGTCGGAAGATCGTTGGGCCAAAATCACGACACAGTGGTTCCCTCAAGATGGCAAACGACCTCCTGGGCGGTCTGAGCTCGAGATGGAAGGACGAACTTGAGTTCTGCTTGAAAGACTGGACTTAGATTGCAAGAGATAGAGAAAAATGGAAGGAGCGAAGGGAGGCCTTTGCCCTGCAGGCTGATAATAATAATAATAATTTACTTCTAGTTTCCATTACTGATGTAACAAATACGTCATGAAGATGATCTTCTTCAATAATTTACTTATATTTGTTTATCTAATTGACCAACAGGGGGTCGGTGTTCAGTGCTCTCTCGTCAGCCCACTGGGCGCTGAGCCAGCTGGACGCGGCCATCAACTATATGCAGCAAGACCTGGCTGTGGCCAAGTCACTCGGCGACACTGCTGGGGAGTGCAGGGCGCATGGAAACCTAGGCGCGGCCTACTTTAGCCAAGGGTCCTACAAAGACGCCTTGACGGCGCATCGCTATCAATTGGTGTTGGCTATGAAATGCAAGGTGAGTTTCTTACGAGCAGCGAATGAGAAAGAGAAAGGAATAGAGGAAAATTTTCTCAAGATAGCCAGCCAAATTGGGGTTAAGTAACGTATAAACGTATTTAAACCTACCAAATAGCAATTATACTTTGTACCTGACAAAGACTTACGATATAATATATACATTTGAGCACATTGAGTGATTTTTGGTAGGGGTACAACTTATAGGTTTTGTTTTACCGACTTTTTTTAATGGCTTATAGGCTAGTTATTTGACCACAGCTCACCTGATTTTAAGTCAAAAATCATTTATTCAGTTTAGGCCCTGGTAAGACACTTATGAACGTTAAGTTACATGTTTGAATCTACCACCGGCTCGTAATTACACTTCAACTGAGAAGACTCCGGCAAGAAACTCAGCAAGGCATTTTTTTGTGGATCTTTCTTTTCATATTAGGTTACAGTTTACAGTTATAAATATAAATACATACATTATGCTTACTACAATTGTCACTTAGCCAGGGGGATGTAAGTGCAGAGAAAAGCTACAACAACCATATATTCCTGTCTTCCACGTAATGAGCCACCTTATAGTAGGCTTTGTCAATTAACCTCTGTTTTATAAAATCTTTGAATTTATTATAGGACATTTTAGTTACCTCAAGTGGGATTTTATTATAGAATCTCACGCAATTCCCGAGAAAAGACTTATTAGCTTTAGATAACCTGAACCTAGGTGTGTAGAGATCTAAAGTGACGATGTGGTCGAAGATGATAAACACACCTGGCCTGAAATGGAACTGGCTCTCAAGTGAAGCTGCCGGAACACACCATTAGATACTTGGCGGCAGATTTTCAACTTGAGGGTGGTAGCCCTGGTGGTGCTGGCGTAAGAATTGTACCCCACCTTCTCTACCCGTGGTTGCCGTAAGAGTCGGCTAAGGGATGTAATCCGGAAGATGGGCAGCAGCGTCTTCCTTGAACAATCATACATAACTGCGCTCGCCAACCCGCCTGCCAAGCGTGGCGAGTATTGGCAAAACCCCTCCCCAGGAGGAGGCCTATGTCCAGCAGTGGACGTCTTATGGCTGATGATGTGATGTGTATGTGAGTAAAATTCAATAATTATTTAAAACTCAGTAAAGTCATATCTAGAAATGGAAGTATATAAGAATCTGTAATCTCGTTCCACAAAAATTGCTTCGATTGGAACTAGATGGCGCTATATAAAGTGTCCTTCAATAAGTATTTCTTTAGATAACACAAATTGCATTGAAGAGGTGCAACTGCCTGCTCTATAGACGGCATCTCGACAAGCCCTCCATTCGTTATTTCTAAAGAATTGCCCACATTTTGCATATTTCTGTAAGCGAACACTGCCACACCATTACAAATCTTTCAAGTAAGCAGTCCGACCGTCGACTCACGTGCTGTTCTAGTGTGCACAATGGAAATATTTACATAAAGAATGGTAGTAACCCATTTGATTTCTTTTACGAAATGTAATAACAAATGTTTGTAGCTTCTTATTTGCTGTAATATTTTGTGCGGTTGACGCCTGCTGTTGTAAAAAGTTAATTTAATTTTTGGTATTGCGCCGCGGGCACTATGTTTATTCCGCCTTTTATTCTGTTCCTTTGTTGAAATTTTATTGAACCTACGAAACAAGTGATGATGGTAGAGTTTCAGAATAAACACTTGCCCACTGAAACATGTGGTAACTGATATCAAATTCGAATTATTTTATTCGTATTATGTCGTCTCTCAAAGGTTTTTTTTACTCGACTGCCAAAGAAGGGTTATGTTTTTCGCGCGTATCTTGTATGAAAATTTCTTTATTACCTCGTTTCTTCCAAACGGCCGAATGGATTACGACAATTAAGTTGTTCTTGGTTATTGAGACAAATCTCCTCTGTCTTCCGCTGCTAGCGAAATTACTGAGCTTTTGAGACTAACCATCGATCAAGAACCATAATTGTAGTGACGATAGCTCAGTGGTTAGCGCGGTCGGTTCGCATGCCGAAGGACGTGGGTTCAAAACCCCAACAATGAGCTTGAGCTGCCGGTGAAGGAAAACATCGTGAGGAAACCATAGCTTGGTGGTAGGGTACTTTCTAGTACTCGGGTGGCTAGCTACCACCCTCAAGTTGAAAATCTGCCGCCAAGCATCTAACGGTGTGTTCCGGCAGCCTCACTTGAGAGCCAGTTCTAATCCAGGCTAGGTGTGCTTTACCATCTTCGACCACATCGTTACTTAACATCAGATAAATACGAGAATTGGTCGTAAAATATATTTCACACCACTAGGTGATTAGGGACAATCGTTAACTCAAAGAGGACGAAGTCGCGGGCGTAAGCTAGTTTTTATAATAATATTAAACACTACCCGTTACATATACGGTGTTACCCGCTGTTACCACGTGAACACTTCATTTTTTCGGGATAAAAAGTAGCCTATGTTTTAATCTAGGGTGTCAGCTACCTCCATACCAAATTTCATCAAAATTGTTTAAGCCCAGCCCAGCTGTTTAAGCGTGAAGAAGTAACAAACAAACACATTCACAAACTTTCGCTTTCATATATCACATCACATCATCAGCCATAGGACGTCCACCGCTGGACAGAGGCCTCCTCCTGGGGGGGTTTTGCCAATACTCGCCACGCTTGGCAGGCGGGTTGGCGAGCGCAGTTAGGTGTGATTGTTCAAGGAAGACGCTGCTGCCCATCTTCCGGATTACATCCCTTAGTCGACTCTTATGGCAACCACTCTTACATTACAATTAATTTAATTAAATTAACATAAATTCCCGACTACATAGAATTCCGAAAGAAAAAATAAATCGAAATTGAAATTGTTCACAAAGCAGATTGCTAGTTCAGCCATTAACTGAATTGCATCTTATAAATGCCAAGAACGGGTGCCTGTATTACGCTAAAAGAACCCTATGAATAGTAAAGTGCAGTTTTTATTCAACCTTTTGATAAGCGCCGACGGACTCACACGGAGACCTAGATGCTAATTTGCTGTAAGCGAGAAACAGGACTGAGGCAACAAGTGCAAAATAACCCTTAATCGAATGGATTAGAATAAAAACTCAAAAGAACCATGCGAAAGCCACTTTATTATAGAATATAAGGCCATTGTCACACTAAGATTTTGTACAAGTAATTAAGATTTACAGCCGGAAGTTTCACGTTGTGATAGTTGATCCGATGTTCAATAGTTTTCGAGTTCGAGATCATTTACACTGATGTTTATCTTATACCTTTAAACGAGCAACTCGTGTATTTATATATATATATATATATATATATATTCTGAATCTCGGAAACGGCTTCAACGATTTTCATGAAATTCAGTATGTAGGGCGTTTCCGGGGCGATAAATCGATCTCGCTAGGTTTCATTTTTAGAAAACGTCGTTTTATTCGTGTTTTCATTCAATGAAAAACCGAGCTAAGCTCGGTCATCCAGGTACTGAATCATAAAGATGGATAAAGAATATGCATCAAACAACTATTCTTCTTCATTGTATTTGGCATCGCACTTTGTGGATTTGCCAATGTCAATATTTTTATTTATTTATTATGATAAAATAAATGAAACTCACTTAAAAAATGCATATCTGAGTCAAGTCCAGCCATGACCCTAGTAAAGAAATGGCAACTTTACGACAAGTTTTGACGTTGTTTTGAAAGTAATTTTTTCACTTTTCTTCACGTAATTTAATGCTTGATGAATAAAACATCCTGTGTCGTTTAAAAATAATTCGAAACTCAAAAAAATACAAGTTGTAGAAAATAACACAATGCAACAACATGTTTTTTTTAAAATGTTTGACAAGATAGGTGTTTGACCACATCTCACTTGATGTTAAGTGACGGTGTGGTCGAAGATGGTAAACACACCTGGAATGAGCTGGAACACGCCGTTAGGTGGTTGGCGGCAGATTTTCAACTTATCAGGGTGGTATCTAGCCAGCTGAGTACTATAAAGTACCCTGCCACCATGCTATGGTTTCCTTATGATGTTTTCCTTCACTGGCAGCTCAAGCTCATTGTTGGTTTAAACCCACGCCCTTTGACGTGCAAACCGATCGCGCTAACCACTGAGCTATCATCAGTGGCGTTTTTACCAGCAGGCTGAGTAGGCTGGAGACTAGGGCGGCAATTATTATGAGCGGCAAATTTGGCTCAAAATTTTATTCTGCCTTACAGAAATAAAATAAAAAACATTATTATATACCTACACAAAGAAAAGAAGTCTCGAAAATTTAACAAAATTAAAATATTTTAGTACTATACAGTACACTGAATATTCCAACGTCTGTACCTACATGAAAAATTACTAAACACTGTGTAGGTAAATATGTGTGTATTTGTATTTGTAAAATATACTTTTGTGGATATTATTTTATAAAATATTTCAATAACGTTTCAATATTACAATGTAAATTTAGTAATAAATGCCTGAATGTTATTAGGTCCACTCATACAACTCGCTAAAGCGCGAAGGTATGCTCTATAGTTCACAATCATAATAATAATAGAATAGGGAAAAAACTGATGTAATTATAACGATAGAGTACAAATCAAATAATTGCAATTTAATTGACAAAGAAAATGTAATTAATATGATTGTAAGCTAATGTATTGAATTGCAGTGGTTAGTAGGGGCGGCAAAAATTGAATAGCCCACTGGCGGCAAATATGTAAATCCGGCACTTGCTATCATAGCTACAAAACTCTTGAAACAACTCATTAAAATGGCCGCGTACAATGAATATTCTGAAAGCTAGCAGTGTCGTTGCATGCCTCACGTGCCTGTGTAATTGTCGTTGGTACATTTTCTATACGTAAAAGCCCACGGTCGGGCAATCATCGCCTCCAATTGCGAAACAATCTGACGAACAAATAGTCGTAAAAAATATTTACTTTGCCCGTTCTGCGCCGATGGATTCCCACAAAAACTCAACGGTCGATTTAAAATAACCGCGAAATGCTGCCAACACGAGTTTTATACCTGGGTAATCTGAGAACTTACACTGCGCCTTCCCTAACTTTTATTCGCAATATAGTATCGTAATGAAATTAACTCTGCCTTATACCTACATTTTACACTTATATACCTTACTTTACCTTTATACTTATTTGACAGCCCTGTTGGCTCATTGGTAGTATGTCTGCCTGAGCTGTAGGATGTGGGTTCAATTCCCGCCAAGGTCAAACATTTTATGGCATAAACAAATGTTTGTTCTTTGTCTGGGTGTTCTGTATGTATTATAAGTGTGTATTTACAAAAAAAAAGTATTTATGTATTCTATCAGTTATCTGACTTCCATCACACAAGCTCTGCTTAGTTTGGGGTCAGATGGCGCTGTGTGTAACGTGTCCTACGAAATTAAAAAAATATATATACTAGCTTCCGCCCGTGACTTCGTCCGCGTGAACTTTAGAATTATGTTCAATAAGAAATGAAACGTATGTAAGTAACATATAAGCAATAGTCATGAAACTTGCGCTATTTTTAACCGACTTCAAAAAAGGACGAGGTACTCAATTCGACTGGTTTTTTTAAATTTATTTTTTTGTGTTTGTTACCTCATAACTTTCGACCGGGTAAACCGATTTTGATGATTCTTTTTTTATTAGAAAGCTGGTGCTTCCCATGTGGTCCCAATTTGGCATTTCATGGATGCCATTGTCCAGTTCTGACAATGGCATCCATGAGAAAACCATTTGCCTATTTTTATAGATAATACGTAAGTACGGAACCCTTCGTGCGCGGGTCCGACTTGCACTTGGCCGGTTTTTTTTCTACATGCTTCTTAGTAAAAAGCTGTTGGAATTACAAGGTCGCATTTTATTTTTAAGAATTACCTTGTATAATAAATCTATCGATAATAATATAAACATCGGCGAAATAAACATCGATCTCAGAACCAACCTAAGGAACAAAGGAGGTTGGCGGACTGATGTGTCACAGCACAAACCGTCTTCGTTTTATTCCTTTTTAGTCCCCCATTTCCTCAGTCAAAAGGATACGTTACATTCTATGCATATTTTATTTTCTTCAATTCCCTTATTTGCTTTTTATCTTTTGAACGTGCAGCTAGAATTTATTATAATATGTTTTAATATTAAAAACGCATTCACATAATTGGTACGTGTCAGAAATATGTAATTTTTGGATGCGAGTCAAGAATTTGATTGTGAAGTAAACATTTTATTTAACGATTACCTCGTGAACTTGTACTTGTACAGGTAAACAAATAAATTAAAAGTAAGAAAATATTTTTAAAAACAAGCTTTTATCTGGAACAATGAACTAAAAATTTAAAAATACATTTTAGTAAGTATTTGCTAAAGTAAGTTTAGTACGTATAAAAGCTTATAAAAAATATGTTCGTACATTCAGAAAGGCTGAGCCGATATAGCAGATTCTTTTTTTTATGTTCGTGATACTTCTAATGAGGTTTATATAATATAGCAATGAGGTTTTAAAGCCGTAGGCCGAGCTATTGCACCGGTTACGAAATACCGTACATTCTACTAGTCTATTATGCTAGTTTATAATAATAAACAGTTTTAGGTAAGCTTAACTTCATTAAGACTAGTAATAAATATTACAGAAAATAAAATGAGAGTATTAACAATAAATATTAAATTATAACGTACTTAGTTACTCAATTACGTAAGGTAACGTGAAACGTTACCTTACGTAATTGAGTAACTTTTTACTGCTTTAACGGCTTTTATAAAGTAAGTTAAAAACACACACACAGACACACGTGATGGGTTTGTTTTTTTTACCGATCGATTTATTCTTTATAGTTTAACTGGATTTTAATTTCATTTTAATTACATTCACTAATCCTACTAATATTATAAATGTGAAATTTTTGAATGAATGAATGAATAACTCTTTATTGTACACACTTAAAATTACATAATACAGAAGAAATTAACTAGTTAATAGGTGTAACAACTGGCGACCTTATCGCTAAAAGCGATCTCTTCCAGGCAACCTTAGGACGGAGAGGATTAGAGGAAGAAAAAAACGGGGTGTGTCAATAACGAGGATATGCAAATAGGAGAATACAAAATTAAGACATTATCTACATTCTAATAATTATATATCCTAATACATAGATTAATTAGTATAACTAAAAAAAATACACTAATATATATAAAATAAATATTTGTATAAAAAGGATATATATACAAATAAGCGACAGATAGTTATAATTATAACTGCGAGAGATAGAAAAGTTTGACGTGTTCTTTAAAGTATTCTTTTTTAGTAAGTTTCTGATAGAATACATAAAAACATTTTTTTTTTTAACCATATCCAACCTAATCCGTGAAGAGTTTAGAAAATATATAACCCAACAGCGGTTAAAATATCTATTATTAAAGGAAAAAATACTTTTTAAACAAATGTATTGTTCCTAATTAAATTTAAACATATAACTCATATATATTTTTGTAATCCTCTTTTAATTGTCTTTGTTTAGATTGACCCTACTTGATAAGATTGGTATTTTCTTTTTATTAACGTGTTACTATTTCACGTCATAAATCCGTCATCATGATTTTTTTTAAACCACCCTCCAAGGGCACTTGGGTTATTAAACGAAATCTAACGATACCTTAATTGTCGAAGTCCATTTGGCCGTTTGGACGATACGAGGTAATAAATAAATTTACATACATACATACATACGCTCGAAAAACATAACCCTTCCTTGGCAGTCGGGTAAAAATACCATCAAATGTTTTTGAATAATGATTCGAACATTTTTGAGAAGATTAGTCGACACAGGCCGCTGTTACCGATCTGGGAATCGTAATTGGTTCCAAACCGAATGTAAGGTCGATGTGAGTTGTCTTTCTACGTACAGCATGATTGCGCATCTACATGAACTCTCATGGAGTTAATTCCAATGGCTTTACTCTCAGCCCAGATTTACAATTACAAACGAACGCTACAAAATTACACAGGAAAACGAAATTAGTAACGTTTCGCTATTCTATAGTTGCCTAGAAGAGGTGGCTTTAAGCTATAATACAGCCACTTGTCGCGCTCTCTGACATTTTTGCTATATTTGTGTATTTTTCTTTTGCGGTATACGAGCTTTCAGCATCCACTGATGTAGGTTTTTGAAGAGAAAACTTCTTTAGCCGCGTTGAACGATTTTGAAACAAAATGTTGAACAAAATAACAATACAGAAGCCGTTGCTGCCGCAAATCGGACTATTCTGCTGTTTTTTTACTATCATGCGGAAGATCTATTTATGCGTGTTCTAGAGTACTTTGGCATAACGTTAACTACTTCGTAATTGGAGCTACAAATTAATAAATAGCGCTTCTTAAAATGACATATGCCTTCCATAAACACATAATATCTAGTAGTGCTGCGGCATTAGGAAACTTCCTCGTATTGGTGCTATACGTAAGTCATAAAGGAAGTAGCTGCTAATCTCAACGATGGCACTCATATAGTATTATAAAGATGTAAATCACTTCAAAAGAAGCTATAAACTAGTGCGCATTGAATTCGTATCTTGAAACAGCCGTTATTTAGCTTCAGACGTGTAATGTGGATATGTGGATACCAATGCGCTAAACGTCTTTGAACAATTTACGACACAGCGCTGTACACATTCAATTCGGAGTAGCCCATAAAAAACCATTCTCAGTATGGTCCCATGTAAAAGGAGAAAAAAGCGATCAAGACATCGTGGCTAGGTGTAGGCTGTAATTGACTGGATATAACGACAATTTCTTTTTAGGAAAATAGAACGGAAAAAGCAGGAACAGATACTTTTTCATAGTGGTTAACGCGACCGGTTCGCATGGGTTCAAACCCTAACAATGCTGCGGGTCGTTGGTGTGTATCGCAATGGTCATGGATAGGCGTTATTTCTTACCATCAGGAGAGGAATCGTTCATCTTATTCATCATCATAATAATGTCAGCCGTAGGACGTCCACTGCTGGACATAGGCCTCCCCTATTGACTTCCATAAAGAGCGATTGGAAGCGGCTCGCATCCAGCGCTTTCCTGCGGTCTTTATTAAGTTGTCTGTCTACCTTGTGGACGTCCTACGCTGCGCTTGCCGGTCCATGGTCTCCACTCCAGAATTTTGCAGCCTCATCGGCCATCAGTTCTGCGTGCTATGTGCCCTGCCCACTGACACTTCAACTTGCTATTTCTCTGGGCTATGCCTGTTACTTTAGTTCGTCTCATTATTTTCGCATATTAAAAAAAAAAGGGTAGGTATGTACTTATGTAATGGTGAGCAATGCAGAGAGAGCGCCGATGACATAATTAACTAGTTAACGACATTCCCATCGATACTTATCTCAGCAATTGACTGTCGGCCATGCTTCCGTTCCCGATATCCGACTAGATAAATAATCTCCACCTGTACTAAACATAATAACAAGTTGCGAACTGGACAGAAAGTATTGACGGAGAGCGGCCAACTGAGAATGCAAGATATGTACCTGTAACTGTGCATACATTTAGATCAGCCATTATATCATCCGCACCGACATTGAGGTCTAGTTCTCTCAACTACCACTAAGCACGAATCTTGAAGAAATATTTTGCCACGAGAAACACTGGATAGTGTTTCTCCTACTATAATATTATAAATGTGGAACTTTGGATGTTTGTTACTCAATCACACAAAAACGGCTAAACGGATTTGGATGAAATTTTGTACACATATAGTTTATTACCTGGATTAATATATAGAATACTTTTCAAATCAGAAAAATGTTAGATTCCTGTGGGATTATAAAAAAATGAACTACTGGACGTATCCACTTGAAATTTGGTATAGATGCGTCTTATGGAACATTATTCAGGGATGTAAAGTATCCTTTATCTAATAATAAAAAAGCGCAAGTTTCATGACAATTACTTATTTGATGCTTACACATGTTTTATATCTCTCTGAGCCTAATTCTAAAGTTAACGCGGACAAAGTAAGTCGCGGGCGTAAGTTCGTACATACATAATTATGTCATTACTTTTTATTGACGGCCCTGTTGGCTCATTGGAAGTATTTCTGCTTTAAGAGTTCTAGAGCGTGGGTTCGATTCCCACCCAGGACCAACATATTGTGGATTAAACGAATATTTGTCTGTGTCTGGATGATCTGTATGTATTACAAGTATATATGTCATTGTATATACAAAAAAAAATAAGTATTCTATCAGTATCTGACTTCCAGCACTACAAGTTTTGCTTAGTTCGGAGTCAGATGGTGCTGTGTGTTTGTCTACGATATTTATTTATATATTTATGTATATGCTGTAAAAGCGGAAGCGAGAGGATTGTCAGCAAAATCTCTTTATAATATACTAAAAGACCTCGGCCTGCCAAAAACATCTATAAATTCATTGTTGCAAGACTATCTCACCTCTTCTCATCTGTGGTGCCGTGGCGGTGCCGGCGTGAGAATTGTACCCCACCCTCTCTACCCGTGGTTGCCGTAAGAGTCGGCTAAGGGATGTAATCCGGAAGATGGGCAGCGTCTTCCTTGAACAAACACACCTAAATGCGCTCGCCAACCCGCCTGCCAAGCGTGGCGAGTATTGGCAAAACCCCCCCAGGAGGAGGCCTATGTCCAGCAGTGGACGTCCTATGGCTAATGATGTGATGTGAAGAGTATCTCTAAGCAGCGTTGGTAGGATCTTATCAAATTTGGTTTAGCAGAGATAGGAATACGGGCAGTGAAGGCGAGCGTTAATATGTATTGTATTTAAAGGAGTTCTTTAAACTGCAAGTCCTAAGCACTGCACGGGTTCCTGTCCCAGCAACCCCATGGTGATACCATTGAATGCTAAGTAGTTTTCGTCTTATTTAATGTGTGATCTACATTTTTCAATGCCTTGTGCTAATACCTACTTAGTATAGTTATAAAATTTCCTTTTCCAGGATACACTGGCAGCGGCTGCAGCGCTGACTTCCTTAGGCCATGTGTACACAGCTATAGGAGACTATCCTAATGCATTAGCCAGTCACAAGCAATGCGTGCAGCTTGTAAAACAAATGGGAGACAGGCTACAGGAAGCCAGAGAAATCGGCAACGTTGGAGCGGTGTACCTGGCCATGGGAGAGTTTGACTCGGCTGTGGACTGCCATACGCAACATTTAAGGCTTGCTAGAAGGCTTGGTGATCAGGTAAATTAACTTAATTGGTTAGAACATTAATCTTTTAAAAAAAAAAAACAAGAATTTATCAAAATTGCTTTTGGTATTTTTTTTCTAAGGTGGAAGAAGCTAGAGCTTACTCAAACTTGGGATCGTCCTATCATTACCGGAGGAATTTCTCACAAGCCATTGCTTATCACGAGAATGTTCTGCGGATAGCGCAGAGCCTCGGAGACCGTGCCATTGAAGCTCGAGCTTACGCTGGGTTAGGTCATGCAGCACGGTAAGTCTACATTAATCTATGAATACTTGACAAGCGATACTGAACCCTGCTTACCTACGAAATACTTGGGATGTACTTATCCGAAAGAGGAAAGAAAGAATAAAAAAACATTAATTTGACAGACAATTAAAGAAAGAACATAATACTAAAACAAGCTTATACCGTATGGCACATCTCAGTAGGAAATATAACAGACAAAAGGCGTTAATAATTCATATTTAAAAATATATAGAACAGCTGTTTTTTTTCTGGAACTTAAAATTAAAAATAAAAATTGTAAAGGTAAAAAAAAAATAATTAAATAATAGTAAAAATTGTTCATAAGAATGAGTACCTGCTTGCTACATAGTATCCTAGCTAATTACCAAATACATACATATTATGTTATATACATCAACAATATGTATTGATAACACCAAAGTCACATGTCATTTTTCATTCATATTTAAAAATAACATAAAAAATGTCAAAATCATAACACATGTCAATAAAATGAAATGTCAATATAATAATATGTCAAATATAAAATATGTAAATATGATTAAACGTCAATAACCTCTATACCTTGGTATACGTTTGTACATGGTCTACAATATCAATATTAATAAAGAATAATTAATTAAAGTCTATTAAAGTATTGACAGGTTTTGTAATCTATGCACGGTATGCATGTGCATTGCAGTGGCAGTAAATGCTTCGAGCTTCATTCCTTTGATCCTAATCTTTCGATTATTGTGTTATTTTTCTTGCGATGTTTGCAAACAGTAAAAATGTTTCTAAATATTCTGATCAATTTCAGATGCGCTGGTGATTACGCTCAAGCTAAGAAATGGCATGAAAGACAGCTGGATGTGGCATTGGCAGCTAGAGATAAAGTAAGTGGAGTTCTAGTTTACATAATTTAATTCTTTTTTGATCCATAGACAGTATACATAGTTTTTTTTTTAAATCTGTCTTGGAAGTTGCTCTATTGAATTGTTGGCCCATAACAGTTCAGTACCGCACATAATTTTCTATAACATCTTAGCATTTTGAAATCCCCCACGGCACTGCACTCTGCGATAGTAAATGATAAATACTGCATAAATAATATATGCAGATTGCTAAAATAGCGATCTCAACTTGGCGGTTGTTATTATAGAAATAAAGTATAAACAATTGAATAACTGGGACCTATAACGCGTTATCCAGCTTAGGCCAACTCAGAAGGAAATGCCACTCGCGGTCACCCATCCGAAGACTGACCCAATCGTCCGTTGCTTAACATTAGTGTTCGTTTGAAAACACTATAAACATTGCACAGTAATGATTGCAGTCTACTACAAGACAATTGCATAACTGACATAAGTGTACTGCCCTGAATGAATCAGGCAAAAAACGCTACGATATTCTAATTGAAAAACAATAAAGATATTTCGTTGAAATATTGCATGTTTGTTTCAGGTGGGCGAAGGGCGAGCATGCTCAAATCTGGGCATTGTGTATCAATTACTGGGGGAACATGACGCCGCTCTCAAATTACATCAAGCGCATCTTTCAATTGCAAGACAGTTACAGGTACTTAAAGCAACCATAACTTTCTCTACAGCCGGTTTTCAGACATCCATTACTCTTTTTAAAGGTCAACTATACAGTGTTATTCATTATCCCCTAACAGGCAAGTTTGCTATAGAAAAAAGAAAGAAAACATTTATACTTTAAAAACCCTAGATACTACAATGAATTAAACTACAAACAACATACACAAGTAAAAAAAAATACTTCATATATATTATAAGTTTTAAATAACAGGAAGAACCTAGATAAGAGGATTATCGCTAGTGCATCAAAAGAAAAGTCATCTGTAATTGTGCTGGGAAATCACCGCAGCGCCGATTTTTAAGTATAATAATCATTCTTCTTTATTTTTGGCATTGCACTTTTTGCATTTGCTGGTGTTAAGTGTTTCTATATTATCAATTATTTAAACACAGCCAAATAAGAAATTTATAACGCCTGGCCATGACCATTGCAGCGGGGCACAGAATTGTAATCTATAATATGAGTTGATGCTATAAGTATAATAACTCTATATAAATAATTTTGTAATTATTTTCTGTCCTAAAATCGTTCAACATGTAAACATACATTGTATTGTAATGTTAACTAGTGGGAATTCCTTATCTTCCTGATTTTCACCGATTAAATTACAATTATGAGTTCTCATTGCGTGACACTGTTGCCGTGAAGACAAAGCGGCGAAGCGTGAAATCACGCGAGTAGACGCTCAAATTACAAAGAAACTGACACTTAATCTGTGTGAGCGAATTGCAGTAGGTAACTGTTTTGTGTTCCGACGTGTTCAAAAATTTATCAAATGTCACATACAAATTTATACATAAAAAAAACGTTATCCTACTATTAAATTAACATAGTTTATTTCCTAAAAGTGAGCTTACAATAGAAACTATTTTAGTGTATTCTATGTCCAAATAATAATTGTTACATTAAGCCGCGAAATTTAAAAAAAATAGAAATTTGTATAAAAACCGTTGATGCCGTGGCCTCATTTGTATGCCTAGCCATACAAATTGTGCTTGACTTATTTATATGATATCCTGTTATGATTTTATCTTTTCATGACATAGGCCTAATAGAAGCTTGTATTACCGAAAAATCAATAATTTAATAATTGAATAGTGTAGAAGTGAGGTCTTAGTTTTATAAATTCGACAAATAATACGTTTGTGTGGTGCTATGTTATATTTAACACCCCATCAAATTGAGTGACGTATAGCTGGAGTTTGTAAGTGCGACGTTGTCAAACTTCGTGCAAGCAAGCAGATCCGCGCTAAGCTCCTAGCAAAAGCGCGAAGTTGCCACTCCGCTGTACGCTAGCTCAAAATAAAAACAAAATTGGCGATATGTGCTTATAACATAATATCTAACAAGCTGAAGACTGCGAATAAAATAGATATAATTAAGGAAAAAACTTTTAAAACAAATTTTATTCCTAATTAAATTTAAACATAACATAATTATATAGGGACGAGTATTTTTATAATCCTCTTTTAATTGAATTGCCTTTATTTAGATATTTAGTTGCTTAGCAGCACCTAACATTAGATGTTTTATACCGAAAACAATTTTCAACAGAATTTGTACATAAACATTTATAAGCAAACATAAGATGTTGCAGCGGGTCTCAAACTATGTAATACTTGTAACAAGTTACCATTTTAATTGTTACGTTTATTTTATTATACATGCATTTTACTACGCATTGTCTAGGATAAAGCCGGCATGGGTCGAGCATATGGCAACATTGGCAATGCGTACTCAGCAGCCGGCTTTTACGAGCAAGCGATCAAGTACCACAAGCAGGAACTGACGATATCCAAGGAGGTTCACGATAGGAGCTCAGAAGCGTCCACTCACGGGAACTTGGCAGTGGCTTACCAGGCGCTGGGAGCACACGACATGGCTTTGTTCCATTATAGAGCACATTTAGGTAAAAAACTTCTTTTTTTATGATTCCTTTAGCAACAAACTTTAAAGAAAATAAATATTTGAGTTGCCTGGTTTTTTACATTATAGGATATTTGTTCCATCCGCTACATTTCGCAAAAGTTATTCTTACTATGAGTCTATGACGAGGGTATCTAACAGCTTCATTACTCTACTCTCTTGTACTACAAGGAAATGTTTAAGAAGATAGTCCAGATAAACTTTATATTGAGCATTATACGCGATACCATGGGAACTCAAACGATTAAAGTTGATTGCAATTGATTAAAGATTATTTATGTTTTTTTTAGATATAGCACGAGAGTTAAAAGACGCGGCTGGCGAGGCTTGTGCCCTCCTAAACCTGGGCAACTGCCTCTCATCTCGAGGCGAGTTCGCTCAGGCCGTCACGTACTATGTACAGCATCTGATGCTCTCGCAAGAGTTGGGGGATGTCAATGCGGAAGCCAAAGCGTGCCATTTTCTAGGATACGCCCATTATTGCTTGGGGAATTACAGGGAGGCGGTCAGGTGAGAACTAAATATATTTGGGTGATTTGCAGTAAATTTTGTGTCAGAAGTTAACAATAACCATAAATGTGTGCTTTGAATGCCTTAAAAACATTTTGTAGCATCTTAAAAAGAAAAATTCTTAGCTATTAATAATATCGCGTTGCGTGGAAAGGAAACCCGCACGGTGCGTACTACTTGCGATCCAAGTGTAGGTTTACGGGAGCCCCTATACCTTTCATTACCCGTATTCTGATCCCTATCTAAATTTGATACGATCCTATAAATCCTTCTTGTGACTATTTTTACAGAAATTAATATGTAGGTAGATGTACCTGGCAAGTCTTTTAGTAGATAATATTATGTTATTCCGTTCGCTTCCACTTCTACTAGAGATAAATTGACTACGAAGACGATTTTATTAATTTATTTTATCAGGAAAAGTATCTTAAACACACAGACAGACAGACAGACGGACGGACAGCGGAGTCTTAGTAATAGGGTCCCGTTTTACCCTTTGGGTAGGGAACCCTAAAAATTACCAAATTAAAGAAATCGATTGCGACACCCTGGTTATTTTGCAGGTGATATCTTTCACCAATCTCACCATCTTTTACTATTATAAAAGTGATTTTATATGTTCTTTGATTTATTTAAAATAACTTGAATATGAAAGGATATAATTTAAATATACTTTGTCCTCAGATACTATGACCAGGATCTCTCATTAGCCAAAGATCTCCAAGACAAGATGAACATGGGCCGTGCGTATTGCAACCTCGGACTGGCCCACCTGGCTCTCGGAAACTTGGAAACAGCACTAGAATGCCAAAAGTGCTTTCTGACTATAGCCCATATGACCCAGCACTTACAGGGGAAATTCAGAGCGCTGGGGAATATTGGAGATGTCTTAATCAAAATGGGAGACGTGGAGGAAGCTGTAAAGATGTATCAGCGTCAATTAGGATTTGCTAGACAGGTAATATCAAAAACAAAAACGTAAAAATCGAACCAACGTATTTCAGTTTTGCATGAGGCAACGATTTTTAAGTTGATTGCTTACTACTCGGCTAGATAGCTGCCAGCTTCGAGTTGAAAATCTGCCACCAAGCATTACAAGATTGTGTTCTGACAATTTGCCGTGATGGTGCCGGCGTAAGAATTGTACCCCACCCCTCTTCCCGTGGTTGCTGTAAGCGTCGCCTAAGGGATGTAATCCGGAAGATGGGCAGCAGCGTCTTCCTTGAACAATCACACCTAACTGCGCTCGCCAACCCGCCTGCCAAGCGTGGCGAGTATTGCCAAAACCCCCCAGGAGAAGGCCTATGTCCAGCAGTGGACATCCTATGGCTGATGATGTGATGTGTGTTCTGACAATCTCACTTCAGAACCAGTTGTCACTCCAGGCTTGGTGTGGTATGGTATAGTTACCATCTTCCTTTTACCACGCCACGTAATAAAGTTCAGTACGATGAAAAAGGTCTCTGATCCCTATGTCAGAGGAAATAATGACTTTATTAATATGTAAAAAAACCACACCATATAATACGAGGAACTAAGATCAAACACCTAGCATAGGCCAGATTTTCTATGTTGCTTAGTTTCTAGAAGACTCAATCTTACTTGGTGGTAGATTTCCTTAGCAGGAGGTCGTCTAGGTAGGTACCACCGCAGTACCAGGTATTCTGCCGCCAAGCAGTAGTGTGTAAACATTACCGTGTTCCGGTTTGAAGGGTACTGCAGCTAGCGAAATTACAGGGCTATTGAGACTAACCATCTAGTCTCAAAGTAATGAGCGCCAAGGCAGTGATGCTCTGGACTTTGTTTTACTACTCAAAGTTCTGTGTATCGCTGCAATGGTCATGGAGAGGCGTTATCTCTTAACATCAGGAGAGCGTCTCGTTCCTCTCATTACTGATACATAAAAAAAAAAACTTATAATTATTGTGTACAATTTCCAGGCCCGTGATCGTTCTCTGGAAGCAGCAGCGTGCGGCGCCCTCGGATTAGCCAGAAGACTTCAAAGAAGACTGGATGCTGCTTTAGGACATCATACACAAGTAAACTTTATATTACTATACAAACTGACTTGGTTTTGACACATTTTTGTTTTACTCATACGGGATCACGTTTAATTACATGTGATAACCTGACTATTGTTTCGGCCACATCCGGTGGCTTTTTTCAAGGAGTCAAAGCAGAGTACAACACGCACGCGGCCTCTTCGTGCGAAGCAAGATAATTAAACGTACAAATGTAATCCCGTATTAGTAAAACAAAAATTTGATGTTCATAAAAAGTATATATAACATGTATACATAAAAGTATACATTAATTAATATTATGTTTCACCGTATTTTTAGTTTTTCTGTTCTACGTTATTTTTTCATTGTACTGTTTTCTGAACAATAAAAATGTATTATTTGTATTATTATTAAGATAAATCACAATATTATTTCTATCTATACTTCCACTTTCCTAATTTGGGGGCTTAACATTGGAAGTAAATCGGACAAAATCACTTAGTGGAACAGATCCCAGCTGTGCTTCGGAACAATCGGCCTAAAAGGTACGTTATAACTTAAAAACTATATACAAGATTTTGCACTTTCCTTTTACCCTAAGAGTTATTAAAATGTTTAATGATTCCATAATAATTTATTTAACTTCGGGATGTCATTCTGTAGGAACTCACACTACGTCAAGAAGCTGGAGACGCGGCGGGCGAAGCGAGAGCACATTCACACCTTGGAGCAGTTCACATGGCTTTAGGACATTATTCACATGCAGCAAGATGCTATAGGGTAAGAAATTAACCATCAAGTAGCGATTGTAGCGATGACAGCTCAGTGGTTAGCGCAGTTGGTTCACACGCCGAATGGCGTGGGTTCCAATTCCAAAAATGAGCTTGAGCTTGACATCCGGTGAGCTGTGGTCAAACACCTAGCTTTTCAACCATATAAAAAAAATCCCGTCAAATGTCACCTTTGAATAGCATACAATCATCTGAAATGTGGAATTCGCTTAAACAAACAATCAAGATCGGGTCTCAAGTGAATAGGTTTGATCTAGTCAATCGTGCTCCATCTTCGTTTAAGCAAGTTCATGCAAGATGGCGGTCAAACGTAAGCCTTTCACACAAATCATACCAATTTTATAAATGTATATTTGTTACATCAAGCTGTAACGGATTAACAGACTTGAATGAAATTTGGAATACAGATTGTTTATACTCTCCATTAACACATAAGCTATAGTTTACCAGAAAAACTCGAGTAAATCCAATAAGCGCAGCTAGTTAAGCGATAATATGTACGATTAACTACTACTTAAATTGTATGAACATTTGTTCTTTCAGGAGCAATTAGAACGAGCACAAGAGATGCAAGACTGTGCTTTGGAAGCGCAAGCATACGGCAATCTGGGTATTGCGAAACTTAACATGGGCCATTACGAAGATGCCATCGGATATCTTGAACAGGTATGGTTCATAATGCTGAAGAAGAATTATTTCTGTAAGACACTGAATAATGCGTTGCTAATAAAATTTTACAACTCGTTTTATGCTCAATAATCAACACCTTTGACGAATATCTACCATTGTACGAGTATATACTTGTACGCCATCAACGTCAATACTTGACAATATCTTTTTTAATAATATTTACATATTTTAAATTTCCCATCTTGTAGTGAAGGCAATTCTCATTTCATTATATCTGTAGTTTTTTATTTGTAAAAGTTATGAGACGAACGTATCTATCAGGACTCGATAACGCCTGTCCATGACCATTGCAGCGATACACAGCACTTTGAGTAGCAAAACAATGTCCAGAGCATCGCTGCTATGGCACTCATTACTTTGAGACTTTCGATGGTAATTCTCAACATGCTGTAATTTCGGTAGCTGCAGTACCCTTCAAATTGGAACACAGTAATGCTTAGCACTACTGCTTGGCGGCAGAATTGACGAACCCCTGCAAAAAAATCTACCACCAAGTAAAATAAGGTTTATAAAGTTCACAATTCTCATTATAATTTATCTTGTATATCGATTTATATCGGCTCATTTGATTTTTCTCTAGCCAACACAAGAAATATGGTCAGTAAACATAAAAAAAGGTTTATTATAGCTGTGTACACATGGACTGTACACATGATTTTGAGTTTGCTATTTTTTTGTTGACGTTTGGTGTCTGGGCATTCAGAGCTTTATTAATATCCCGATGGTCTAAGGGAATCATGTTTCCAATTTCAGCAATTAGCTATCCTAGAACGTGTGAACACTCCGACGTGCCAACTCGACAAGGCCCGAGCACTAGGATCGCTTGGAGACTGTTACGACGCGTTAGGAGACCCTGACGAGGCTGTGAAGTACCACGAACAGCATCTAGCTTCGGCTCTGAAAATGGACAATGCGAGGGAGCAAGAGAGAGCATACAGAGGATTGGGACTTAGTCACAAGTTAGTGCACTTTCTTCACGTTTTCCTTTAGTTATTTTGTAACCGCATTATTTACGAAATATTTCCCGTGACGACGTTCAGAAACGATCTCAACATCACGAGCGACGATAAACAAAGTAAGATAAAAAACACCATACTTGCTAGCCCATAAAGTTATTTATCATACGATATATCAATTTTCTCAATCATGATTTCAAGACCGTAACTAATTAACCATAAACTCAAGGTTATCTATATAGCTAGCCAAGGTAGTGGTAATCGTCGTCGAGTTCAATAGAGTGGAGAATATAAATTGTCAATCGTAGCATAAGGTTTCCTGATACGCGATGATGTGTTGTTAATTGTAAAACAACTCCTAAATGGAAGCGTAAAACCGAAGATTTAAGTGAGTTTTGATAGAAATCTACTTCCAGTAATGGGTATCTTTTTCATGTAAAAGTAATAAAACAAATGAAACGTTCTCCTGATAAAGAAATAACGGATGTCTATAACCATTGCAGCCGTACTGAGAACTTTAAATAACAGAATAAAGGCAATAGCATCGCTACATTGGCGCTCACAACTTTGATACATTCAAAGGCCTTGGAAATTCAGTAGCTGCAATATCTATCAAACCGGAACACATTTGATGTTTACACAGTGCTGAGTGGTAGAATATCTGATACTTCGGTGGCACCTACTTGATAACCACCAGCAAAGTAGATCTACCAACTAGCAAAGGGTCTATGATAAGCTAGTGATGATAGAAACATTATTTTTCAGATCCGTGGGAAATCTTCAGCAAGCTCTAGTATGCCTGGAGAAAAGACTAGTGGTATCACACGAGCTGGGAGTTCCCGAAGCTAAGGCACAAGCTTACGGCGAATTGGGCGCTTTACACATAGCACTGAATAATTTGGAACAGGCTGTGCTTTGCTTGGACCATCAGAAAAATATTGCTAAGTGAGTAAAATTAGTCTTACTTAAAAACTACTAGACTATGTGCCTTCTTAGTAAGCTTAAAGTGGCACAACGAGCTATGGAGAGGGCTATGCTCGAAGTTTCCCTTCAAGATCGAATCAGAAATGAGGAGATCCGTAGACGAACCAAAGCTACCGACATAGCCCAACGGATTAGCAAGTCGAAGTGGCAATGGGCAGGGTACATATCACGCAGAACTGATGGCCGATGGGGCTGCAAAGTTCTGGAGTGGAGACCACGGACCGGCAAGCGCAGCGTAGGACGTCCATCCACAAGGTGGACAGACGGCCTCATAAAGACCACAGGAACGCGCTGGGTGCGAGCCGCTTCCAACCGGTCTTTATGGAAGTCAATAGGGGAGGCCTATGTTCAGCAGTGGACGTCCTACGGCTGAAATCATCAGTAATTTTAACTAGCAACCTTTTTGCTTTAAGCAACATTTAAGCAACCTTATAAATATTGTTCCAGGGAACTAAACAACCAGATAATGGAGGCTGAGGCGTGTCACTCCCTGGGCGTAGCTCAGCACGCACTCGGAGACCACGCGGCCGCCATCAGGCACCACCGCGCGGAGTTGGAGCTGGCGCATCGGCTGGGTCTTACACATCTGCAGGTTGGTAACTCTATTTAGCAAATTCTCATGTCGATTTCATTTATGGCCAATGACTTTAAGACAACTGCTATTGTCTCCAAATGTTTTGCACTTTTATTCTTTCCCACACAGGTAGGTACGGCCTGTGGTTACTTTACTTTTACTACTGCAAACCGTTTTGATGTGGTACCACTAAAAGTTGCCACGTCCGTCACCACAAAACGTGACAGTTTCATCAAATCTAGCCGTGTCATGTCCGTCTGAGGCAGGCTTTTTGTATGATAATTTACGACGATATACACGTGTGATTCGTTAACATAATGAAAAACATAAAGAAAAAAATCTAATAATCGCCCACACACACGCATCACATACACACTCACAAAACACACGCACTTTCATCGGATGCATACTTACTGCTCGAATTTGAAATTTTTTAAGACTTATCTCAAGTCCGTAGATTTATGTAAGATAAATTTTGTCCATTTTTTTTTACTTTAGTCAATAAAAATTTTGAATTTGAGTTGTTTGTGGCGCAATGCTTCGCAAATTTCTTGTCAAATAGTTCTGATATGCATGTTAGATCAACATTATGAAGAACACACCACAGTATTTCACCACGCTTTTAGCCACCGTATGACACTTTTTACTATCGCCACAGTGTATCAACATAAAAGTTTTTGTTATTTTTATTTTGAAATCTTTTACCTAGCCTACCAGCTTTTTCTTGAATTATTGTGACTTTGTTCGTGTATAAACTGTTGTTAAAACTTTGTAACTATGAACAGGCGCGAGCGTGCGGCGGACTGGGCGCAGCCCACGCGTCTATGGGAGCGCAGGCGGAGGCCGCGCGCTGGCACGAGTCCAGGCTAAGACACGCTACTGCTGCTGGTAAACTACACTGCGTTTAAACCGACAACTTTTTATTGTTTACTTTCGAAATACAAAATAATTTACGTTGAAACTAAATTCATTTTTATTTGTGTGAAGAAAACGGGCAACTACAGATGTTATAAATTGAACGAAGACTTCTGCTTCTACAATTTTTAAACAACACACAAATATTTTGATGCCTTTGTAATTCCTTAGCGTTATTGTATCCATGTAGTTTGTGTAAATAAGCAAATGCCGTAAGATCAATTATGACTCATAGCACATTTTCTACGCGGTGCATCGTCGTGTCCAAGTTAACTTTGCTTTCATACAAATAAGTTTACAGAACATCTGACCAAACACGTAATTTATCATTATTGTTATATTTTTTTTTATACATACCATAAATTAAACTGCAGTAACCGAAATTACAGGGCTGTTGAGACTAACCATAAAAAGTCTCAAAGTAATGAGCGCCAAAGCAGCGATGTCCTAGACTTTGTTTTATTGCTCAAAGTTCTGTTTATCGCTGCAATGGTCATGGTCATCTCTTACCGTCAGGAGAGCGGCTCGTCCGCCTCAAATACATTTTTCAGTGACTCTTCGACTGTCTCGCATAGAAACTAATATTTACATAAACTGTGTTAGAGCGCGCATGCGTCATGCGCCTGTCCCATTGAACTTGTTCCACGGATTTAAAAAGGCGTCTCTTATAATGCTCGATGAAAATATTGTCATTGCAGGAGACGCGCGCGGTCGTGCGCAAGCACTGGCGGAGCTAGGTCGTGCGCACCTCGCCATGGGCGCGTGTGGAAGCGCTGTCTCCTACCTGCGCCAGGCGCTTGCTGCTACAGAGTCCTTGGCTGATGCCGACGAGGAGGTAACAATTTCTGAACCTATCCGGGTGTGTGCAATTTTTCACTAAATGTAGTATAAAAAAGTCCCTGTACGATACACGAACAATCTCGGGATGGAGGGGTATGTATTTAAATAATGGACTGTAGAGGTGTATCTAGAAAATCAGGTGGAAAACGGATAAGACTATACCCGCTTATACGAAGGTATAAGAAAAACTTCAATCCACGAGCTTTAGCTTCTGTCGCGGGCCATGGTACAGTTCCAGGACGGCTAGAACTGCTGGTGTAATGGGTCCGATTGCCTTTGCCAACTCAACACGGTACAATGTCACGAACGCTGGTTTCGATTGGTTTCTAGAAAATACTCCTGCGCGCGCGCTGTGACCAGGAAATTTTTGTAGCGATGATAGCTCAGTGGTTAGCGCGGTCGTTTCGCATGCCGTAGGACGTGGGTGCAAACCCCAACTATGAGCTCGAGCTGCCGGTGAAGGAAAACATCGTGAGGAAACCATAGCATGGTGGTAATTTCTAGTACTCGACTGGCTAGCTACCACCCTCAAGTTGAAAATCTGCCGCCAAGCATCTAATGGTGTGTTCGGGCAGCCTCACTTAAGAGCCAGTACCATTCCAGGCTATCACTTAACATCTTCGACCACACCGTCACTTAACATCAGGTGAGCTGAGGTCAAACAACTAGCCTATCAACCATAAAAAATTGACCGCAACGATAGAGCTTCTGTCAGATTGACGACTGCAAATATAAAAATTGACGGAGTATAACTTCCGTCGGTCCCAGCAAGCAAAATAACTCTTATTTTGATCGAACAGCCCCTGTGGTTTTTCTTGGTACCCATAAACTTGAATTGAAATCATCAAAGAAACATCCACCTTTCTTAGTGCTTAAAATATTTAATTTCATATGAACGTTTTCAGGCTAGAGTCCGTCACCGTCTTGGCTTCGCTCTATGGGCATCAGGCGAACTTGAGGAAGCTAAAGACCAACTTCAAGCCGCACTTACAGTACTGGAGTCCACGGCAGATAAGCACAGAGACAAGAAGATAGCCGCGCTTTATACTTCAACACAGCATGCTCTGCAGAGAGTGCTTGTTGGTAAGAAGAAGAAGTTGCTTTTTCACCAACTATCTTATAGGGACTTTTGATTTTCTGGAAACAAAAAGCAGCCCATCCCTATATTATACTATGTACTTAATATTTATTAGTAAATAATATACCTTTATTTGTGAGAAATCAATCAAACACGCTGGCTAAGTGCGGGTTGGCAGTCTTCTTACATTCTCGAGAATATTAACAACTCTTAAACAAGCATCAAACAGCGTGAGGAAAGCCTTACGATGTTTTCCTTTGCCGTTTGAAGCTAGCGGTTATCTTTCCCACATTAAGACGAGGCCAGCGTCATGGAGTGGGTGTGATCCAGATAGAGGTGATTTATTGTTCCATTTTTTTTCAAAGTCAGTTAATTCGACCCATATTTTTTATGATACTGATAACTCAATTTTTTGTAGCGATGATAGCCCAGTGGTTAGCTCGTCGGTTCACACGCCGAAGAGCGTGGGTTCAAACACCAACAATGAACTTGAGCTGCCGGTGAAAGAATACATAATGAGGAAACCATAGCATGGTGGTAGGATACTTTGTAGTACTCGGCTGGCTAGCTTCCACATCAAGTTGAAAATCTGCCGCCAAGCATCTAACGGTGTGTTCCGGCAGCCTTACTTGAGAGCCAGTTCCATTCCAGGCTAGGTGTGTGTCAAACACTTAGCCTGTCAACCATTAAAAAAAAACTGATATATCTTGACCAATTTCCGTGATTATTTTTTATTTTATGGAGAAAGTTTACTATTTTACTTCTCACTTTTGTTTTCAGAACTTGGTCGGCATCCAGAAGCGCTAGTTGTAGCCGAAAGAGGACGATGCCGATCTCTAGACGCCGTCACTGACAAGTCCTTATCTGGAATATTGAGCCAGACTAACTTGGAACTGCACGCTGCTCAGAGGTGAGACTTCATTATTATATCAATGGAGATATTTTACGCTACATTCTTTGAAAATTCACTAATATTTCGTTAAGTCTTTTTATTAAATATATAAATGTTTGTATTTTGTCGATCTAATTGCTTACAAAATTTCACGAATATTGGATTGACTGTTCACAAGATATATTCGAAATTTGAAACCAGCAAAATGTTTCACAAACAAATATAGGCGTCAATAATGTACCCAATAGGTTTTCTTACACTGTGGAACCCTCTGTTATAAAAGTACTTATCTACATATTTTGACAAATGTTGTGATTGATAGATTGATTAACTCTTTACTGTTCAAGTCTTAATTAGGATTAAATTATTGTGCAGGAACACGGAAGAGCCCATCAAAGAACGCTCAGAACCATGGACCCCTGTTAACGTGGACCAAGTGTTAGAAGTGGTGAACAAGCAAAAATCACCGGTTCTCTACTATAGTTTGGCTGCAGGAAGATTGTATGCTTGGTTGCTTCAGCCACATAAAGGTAAATTAAAATTTATATGTGAATGTATATTTTTTTTTGTTTATTTACTGTAACACAAAAATTTCAATTAAGGTCAAAAACTTAAGAATCTGTAAAAACTTACAAGTGTTAAACACTTATTTAAGTAAACCAAATTACAATTTGCTCTGTCAATAAACTAACTAATCCTAGTCTCGTCAAACTTGGGTTTGATTACAAATTTTGATAATTCAAAGCCCTTTCATTATATGTATTAGGTATCCTAAGATTCCATCAAGTATCGCTGGTGGATGAGGCTGAAGACAGCGACAGCAGCTTACCAGACATCGGCCCTGATGACTTACAACCCAGCAATGGTTAGTATTCCAAACGTGTTGTTTTTTTTTAATGGATATTGGTCGGGATCGGATAGAAAAATGCTTTAAATATTGTTACCATTAGCTGTTACATTTAATTTCAAAATTGTACAGTTTGATCACGTTCAGAACAATCTTTCTCAATGTAAATTTTTTCCCCTAACATATTCCTTGGCATTCATTCACCAGCGCCCGTTTAACACAAACTCTTTCGTAACAAGTCTTCGCTCTGTCTGCAGAGGCCGTCACTATATCCTAAGTCTTGCGTAAAGGCAAGCTTTTGTATTGTTCTATACTTTAATATAAAAGTAATTTAAAAAGTGAGACGTTTTCCTGATGGAAATTAATGTCTGCTAAACGCTGTATTGGGAGTCATTACTTTGAGACATTTGATGATTCTCATTAGCTCAGTAACTTTGCTAGCTATAGTACCATTCACACCGAAACACACAGTGTTTACACACTACTGCTTAGCGGCAGAATGTCTCATATAGCGACGGTAAACCTAAACGGTATTCTACTATGCTACAACTAATTGTTACTTTTAATTTCCATATTATTTCCATGATACTAAGATACGGTTGTTTTCAGATGGCCTAGGGAAGTTGGAACGTTGTATCGGCGAATGGGCTTCTTGGTTGAAATCAGCAGCAGAGAGGAGAGACGAAGACCAATGGGATCCAGACGAGAGGCCAAACACCGGGCTTGCTCGTATGGTAAGAAAACATTTTCAGGTTATTACGTAACGTTCTTGACAGAAAAACCGTACTAATGCCACCCCATAATGCTTCGCCAACTGTTGACTGCCCTGTTAAGTCATTTGTTAGTAGTTCTGCTTTTTGAGTTGTAAGACGTGAATTGGATTCCCATCTAGGATAAACATTTATGTGGCAAACATAGATGGTTTTTTCTTGTGTCTAGGTTGTGGCAAGCTTCACTTAATTTGCGGCTAAATGGCGCTGTGGATATATCCACTGATATCTCTGTGTGTTGGAGGTGATTCAAATATTACACTCTTAATATACACTCATTCATAAGACCATCTTCAACAATTTTGATCCAATCGATTCATCACGACGCTAGGGCGTTATTACTTTGCTGCTCATTACTATGAGATATTTAAAGGTTAGTCTCAATAGTTCTGTAATTTTTCACAGTACACACTACTGCTTGGCGACAGATATCTGACACTGCGATGGTACCTTCTTAAACGGCTCCCCCATCTAGTAAGGCGATATACCACCTAGTATAGAGTGTTTAGCATGTATTTTGTCATTTATATTTCAGGTGAGCCGCAACCATCTCCTGAATTCATCCAACTACTCTCTGAGTTCTCTGTTCAGTGTTGGTTCCGTCGGAGGTTCGGTGGCAGGCTCAGTCGCCAGTCTACAAGGATCCACCAGGTAATAAGACCTTTTTAATTTTACTACGTCATTTACGACTGTACATTCTTATTTCTGCTGCTTCTGCTTCTGATTTCTCTTAAGCATGGATTAATGTACTTTTTCTCTATGTTTGACAGCCTAGATATTTGCTGGTTACCTTTTTAAAGATCGTACCTCTTAAAGAAATCATAGAAAAACCATTTGTCATTACTATAGTATTTCATTTAGTAGGAATATGTTTATCCGTAGGTCAAGCGTCCATATTCCGCGAAAGAAGCAGCCATCGTGGCAAGGGCCTCCATGTCTAAACACATTCTATCAAATGTTGCTAGCACCGTTTGAAGATCTGCTTCCCGCTTCGTGTAATAACAACCATGGTAAGTGACCACAAAGTTTAATTTGATAATACTCCTCATATTTATAATATTTGGTACGTCACATGGAATAAAAGTGCAAAAATTTATAGCCCTATAGGTACTTATGACGTGCACCGCTTTTAAACGTAGAACTGAGTTTTGATAGGAATGCTGATTAATCGTGTCGCTGCATTGTAATATTTGTAAAAACTTGTGTTTCTTCGAGTGTTTTTGTAGAAAACAATTATAAGTTCATAAGTATAGAAAATGATTATAATCAAGACTAAACATGACTTTTCGTATTACTTCCAAAACTCTACATATTTGCTAGTAGCTACTTTACTAAGGCATGTCAAAACTTGACTTTGAATTACATTGTGTGACTTTAATTTCACTTGATTTATAATTAATATTCGTATCGTAGCACAAAATGAAAAAGTTCGGTGCCAAAAAAAAAACAAAAAAACCCTGTCTAAAAAAATCCACTACAAGTTCATACTGCAATAGAAGTACTACTTTAGAATGAATAGGAAATAATAAAGTAGCTCTGTTTAAGTCGAAATTTTAAAAAGTACCTGTCTGCTTCTTTGTATGATTAATTTTAAGTTGGTTTGTCTCTTTTATATCAACAGAGTTTTAAGAGACGGTACCATATCACCATACAGCTACCAACATAGTGGCCGTATTCCAAATATGTAAATGTAGCTTAAGTTTTTATTTTTCTTTGTGTTCTATAGTTTAACTGTTTGGTCATTTTTAGTAGCTCTGCTTCCACTCAGGCCAAATATTTATATGACGAACATAAATGTTTGGTCTGTGTCTGATGCGCAAAAGAGTTAACTGAGCAGTCAATTGCCATTCAACAATCAGATGGCGCTGTATGAAAAGTCCTCCAATATTTGTTTAGGGATATTTTGTGAATATTTTAGCGTCACACGGGCGTCGCGGGTGCGGCGGGCGTCGCGAGCTGATCGTGGTGGTGGAAGGCGCGCTGTACGCGTGTCCGTGGGGCGCGCTGCGCGGCGGATCGGAGACGGAGCCGCTATGCGAGCGGTACGCCCTGCTGGCCGCGCCAGCGCTGCGCCCGCTTCGCCACCAGCGCCATCTGCGTCCGAAACAACAACACGATCACGGTAAGATTAAAATATAATTTTAGTAGAAACGCAAAATAATTTCGCCGCTTTGTATTGTTTTCCAAAACTTTTGTTTCTTTTAGTAAAAATATAAAATTAAATCGATCTATCTATCTATATATATATATATCTGAATCGCGGAAACGGCTGCAATGATTTTCATGAAATTTAGTATCCAGGGCGTTTCGGGGGCGATAAATCGATCTAGCTAGGTTTCATATTTAGAAAACGAAAAAAAAACGAGCAAAGCTCGGTCATCCAGGTACTAATAATAAATTATGGTGTTTTATGTATTCATTTTCAAGTACCGAATCACATTAAAAATTCTAGTAATGTTGTCCTGAGTTGCTTTTTGTGATTTTATCTTAAACTTTAAAAGTTTTTATTATTTATTTTATTACTTGATTTTTCATAAAATACTTGAAAATATCGAGAAACTTTATACTATACTAGGAAAACGCACAAAGTGCCATGCCATAAAGAAAAAAAATATATGACTGTTTTCAGGAGTTAGCCCATCAACAGCCAACAACAATGCCGAAGCAGGTATGCGGTGCCTGGTAGTGGGCGCTCCGAGAGTCGGATCCAAGTGGAGCGGAGCACACACACAGCTCAAAGAGGCGGAGCTCGTAGCGGACATGCTGCGAGTCACTCCCCTTACTGATTATCAGGTAAGACAAGCAAGAAAACTATTGTTCCTTGCATCAAATAAATCGAATCACTAAAAAGTCCGAAAAAGTTCATTTTACTTTGTACTGGTCGTTAACAACTAGTGCGCCGCTTTAAAACCGTGTAAAACCTGAATAACAGTACCTTATCAGTCGATTTAAATATTTTTTTAACATAAATATATGTTTAATTATGCTTTAAAGAAATATCGTTATTTTACTAAATGTCATTAATATTAAAAATTTAGTGATGACAGCTTGGTTAGCACGGCTGGTTCACACGCCGAAGGGCCTGAGTTCAAACCCCAACAATGAGCTTAAGCTGCCGGTGAAAGAAAAGCATCGTGAGGAAACCATAGAGGTTGGGTATTTTCTAATACTCGGCTGGCTAGCTACCACACTCAAGTTGTAAATCTGCCTCCAAGCACGTAACGGTATGTTCTGGCAGCCTCGCTAGAAAGCCAGTTTCATTCCAGGCTAGGTGTGCTTTACCATCTTCGATCACACCGTCACTTAACATCAGATGAGCTGTAGACAAACACCTAGCTTGACAAACATAAAAAAATGTCATCATCGATTTGGCAAATTATATATTAGCACCTGGGTGACCGAGCTTTGCTCGGCTGAAAACACGGATAAAACGTCGTTTTCTAAAAATGAAAGCTAGATAGATTTATCGGCCCCGAAACCCCCTGCATACTAAATTTCATGAAAATCGTTGGAGCCGTTTCCGAGATTCAGATCATATAATATATACATATATATACATATTCTATATACAAGAATTGATCGTTTAAAGGTATTAGATAGATAGATAGATATCGATTAAAACAAATGTACGTTGATTTTCTAAAATATCCAATCTTTTTCAGGCATCAAAAGAGGCAGTGATGTCTCAGCTGCCTCAAGCTGAATGCATACATTTTGCCACTCATATCTGCTGGAGAACTCCTGCTATTGTTCTTAGTCCTGGTGAAGTGGTAAGTCCAACGTTGTTATTTTTAACTTTAATTGGTTTTTTCATTGTCGAGAGATTACTTAATCATATTTTTATTTTAGGTTGATTCTCAAGCTAAACGGCTACTCAATTCAAGCGTGGGTAGTAATGCTGCGGATATTTCAACAGAAAACGAGGATGAAAGTAAGTCAAATTATCAAACAAAAAACCGGCCAAGTGCGAGTCGGACACGCGCACAAAGGGTTCTGTACCATTATCTATGAAAAAGGCAAAAAAAAAATGTTGTATGTGAGCCCTTCTTAAATATTTATTTTATTTTGTTTTTAGTACCTATTTGTTGTTATAGCAACAATAGAAATACATAATTTGTGAAAATTTCAACTGCCTAGCTATCGCGGTTCTTGAGATACAGCCTGGTGACAGACAGACAGACGGACAGACAGACAGCGAAGTCTTACTAATAGAGTCACGTTTTTACCCTTTGGTTACGGAACCCTAAAAATGTAAGAATACTAGTAACAGAATTTCGCCAACCTAGTTGGGCGACTCTCAGGCTTCCAATCTGGAGGTCCAGAGTTCGAATCCCACGGAACGCACCTCTTTCTTTTCTAAGTTCTGTGCGTATTGTCAATGACTTCAAACGGTGAAGGAAAACATCGTGAGGAAACCAACATATCTGAAAGTTCTCGAAGATGTGTGACATCACATCACACAGTGCCAGAGTCAGTGACACAGTCTGCCAACCCACACTTGGCCAGCGTGGTGGACTATGACCTTACCCTTCTCACAATGAACAGAGGCCCACGCCCAGCAGTGGGACAGTTTTTTAAAAACAAGGCTGATTTGGATGGAGTAACAGAATACCAAATTTCGACTTGAACAAACCTGTAGAAGACGCTCATGTCCATTCATAAACAAAAAAAGCTTATAATCTCCAAACAAATGAACATATTTTCTTAAATCATAGATAAGAACAGTCTCGGTCAAGTCACATATCACACACAAAAAACTCGGTTCAGCCTTTTTGGAAATACTACGCCGCAGATACACACTTAAAATTATACAGCACTCTGTTTTGTTTACAAGAAAGAAGTAAAAAAAAAGAATTACCTTAAAAAGAGATGTTCAGTTTTTCGACAATTTGATTTATTTAAACGGTTCTGAACTGATTGCCGACGGGCTGTAAAGTTCTGGAGTGGAGACCACGGACCGGCAAGCGCAGCGTAGGATGTCCACCCACAAGGTGGACAGACGACCTGATAAAGATCGCAGGGACGCGCTGGATGCGAGCCGCTTCCAACTGGTCTTTATGGAAATCAATGGCCTATGTCCAGCAGTGGACGTTCTTGTTGACGTTGGATGAAATGATGATGATGAAACGGTTCCAATTACAAAAACGTTTTTAGAAAGATTTATTTGTCAACACTATAGTAAGTATAAGAGAGAGTATATAGTAATTGTGAGTAGAAATATAGAGAAAAATATGTTGTGGGAACCTAAATGAATCTTTTATAAATTCATATTATAACTAATTATATTTAAAAAAATTACACTAAATCTTTATTTCCTTAACATTTTTTTTAAACTAAAACTGAAATCTGTATTTTAGGTTACCCAAATTTAAATGCAGACGTCCTCCATGCCTCTCCGTGATCTTGGTCTTATGTACTTAAAACTAATTGAATATATAAAAAATTGCACATACGAGCACAAATTGCAACTAAAATTCATTTCTTTATGCAGATGCAGAATTGTCTCAAAGTAACGAAGAGCTGCCACCAGCTTCGGAGTTCATGCTTACTGCATCTGAAATCATGAGCATGAAGATTACAGCAAGATTGGTAAGATATTTTCAACTAGCAGCGCTATCCTACGGGAACCGTGGGTTTTGTTATCACGCTAATATAAAGGCAAAAGTTTGTGAGTGTGTTTGTTACTTCTTCACGCTCACACGGCTGGAATTTTGATGAAATTTGATATGGAGGTAGCTGACACCCTGCATTAACACATAGGCTACTTTTTATCTCGAAAAAAGTAGCAGGTAAAACCGCGGGGCGCAGCTAGTAATAAATAAATGAAATTGCGTCCAATCAGAGATTTTTTTAATGGTTAACAGGCTAGATATTTGACCACAGCCCGCCTTATGATAAGTGACGATGTGATCGAAAATACTAAACACCCAGTCTAGTATAAAAGAGGCTCTCAAGTGATACTGCGGGAACACACAGTTAGGTACTTGTCGGTAGATTTATAACTTGAGGAAGGTAGCTAGCCAGCCGAGTAGGCACTACAATGTACTCTTCCAACCATTATATGGTTTTCTCACGATGTTTTCTTTCACCGACAACTCAAGCTGTTTCTACGAAAAACACAAAAACATCAGTTGGCCTATTTGATCTAGTATTGAAACTCTATTGGTGGTAAAGCGGTGCCGTGGTGGTGCCGGCGTAAGAATAGTACCCCACCCTATCTACCCGTGCTTGCCGTAAGAGTCGACTAGGGGATGTAATCCGGAAGATGGGCAGCAGCGTCTTCCTTGAACAATCACACCTAACTGCGCTCGCCAACCCGCCTGCCAAGCGTGGCGAGTATCGGCAAAACCCCCCCAGGAAGAGGCCTATGTCCAGCAGTGGACGTCCTATGGCTGATGATTTGATGTGATGTGATTGAAACTCGTTTGCGTATTAGAAATAAATATAAAATTTACTCGCAACTAGATGAAAATTCTAATTAGTATTTTCGTGTAGGTGGTAATATCTTGTGCGCCAACTAGTGCAGCCCTCCAAGGATCCACGAGCGATGAGTCGGAAGACATCGGCTTGGCTGGCGAAGGAGTCTCGAAGTTATGTCGAGCTCTGTTAGCCGCTGGGGCTCAAGCTATACTATTGACCCTGTGGCCTGCACCTCAAGACACTGCTACGAAGATCCTGTATAGAGCGTTGTATTCAGCGTTACTGCAAGGAAGCAGAGTTGCCAAGTAAGTAATCAAAGGCTAGCATCCCATTACTTGAGTGTTTCTAGATGTTATAAAGTTTAATCGTGTTCCTTTTTTACGTTCTCTATATATAGTTCGTATAAAAATGAATATGTCGTTCAGTGGGCATCTATTTTCATCGGGTTATATTATAGTCGCTATAATTATCGTTATAATTTAGTAGTACAATTAATTAAAATTTAATGTGATACAATGATATCAAATTATGGAGCATGTGCTTTTGCATTGCAAAGCCACAGTAGGTACTAGAATTGCCACTAGGCTGCATGAAGCTACCTCGCTGTCGTCCATCCATGTCATCCGTGTCGCCGCAACAATACCTTAAATGCTTCTCGTCATCAATCAATGCCATTAAGTATTCCACCCATATCACCGGAGCTACTATGCCAGCGGCCCTCGCTCCGATACTTCAAAGAGTTGGGTTGGCTAGTAAGGGGGAAATGCACAAAACACTCCAAGCGGGACGTCAAACATTTACCCTGTTTACTCCTGGTAGTTAATATTTTTCTATGTTTTTTACAGAGCACTAGGTGATGCTATGCAGACAGTTCGGCATACCAAGCACTTTGCCCATCCAGCCCATTGGTCTGGTCTCCTCTTACTAGGAGCCAACGTGCGGCTGAGCAACAAGGTGGCTTTGATGGGCCAAGCTTTATGTGAGCTGCTTGCAGCACCAGATAAATGCCGGTTTGTATTCCTTATTTATAGACTTCTGACTTAATAACTTCCAACTTCCCCTAGCAACGAGGTGGAATCAACAATGCTACTTACGTGGAAGTTAGTAAATAGATTCTAAACCTTAAGGAATTGTGGTTTGTAAGTTTGGTTTCGGATTAAATTCCTTTTTATTAATCAGATTTGTTGATCCAACGATTCCTTTAAATACCTTACATAACCTTATTCCTATCATATTGTATTGTTATTGTGGTCTTTTGGTGTTGTGTGTGGACCGTGAATCGACACACTTGACGGTAACTCGACGAAGTAACGATATACATAGGACACTAGGCAGTTCCTGAAGGCGAAAAACTGAGAACCGAGCCGAGTGACGTATCTTGTAAATAACCTTGCTCAGCCCCCATACTCTGAGCTACTTATTGCGATGCTTGTTAGACATTAAGGAAACAGCTACGCGACCCTTTGTCGTATGCCTGCGCAATAAGATTCGAAGTCATATAACTTTTTTTCGAGCGCCTTACAGATATTGTAATACGAAGCACAGAGTACAATTATTTATTATTTATTATTCATTCATAAAACCTTAAAGCCTATTGTACATTGAGCTTAACTTACTATTAGAGTTACGACAATTGGCATTATAATTTTTAGGTAAGTACCCTAGACTTCGCACTAGGAAAACCTGTGTCGCGAAGTCTAGTGTCTTTTGTTCCAGTCTCAAATGCATAATAATTTTAACTTATATAATATATAAAGAAAATAAAAACAAGCTTGGGTGTCAATATGAGAGGTATGAATTTATGTGCGTGTGTGTGTGTGTGTGAATGTGTGTGTGGGTGGGTGCATTTATGTGTATGTATGTATGTTTTAATGTGTGTATGTAGGTATGTGTTTGTGTTTGTGTGGGCGCATTTGTGTGTATGTGTATGTATGTATGAATACGTGTGTGAGTGTATGTATACGCGTGAGTGGATGTGTGTATGTATGTATGTATGTGTGTGAGTGTCTGTATGTGAAAAGATAGAGTGTGTGTGGGTGGATGTACATAATGTGTGTGTAAATGAGCGTATGTTAGACAAATTTGCTTAGGGGAGAGAAGATTAGGGCGTGGGGAATGCATTAGTTATGCTATCTATTCCGACTATGCAGGTTTACTAATTGCAGTTTATTAGGTCTGGAATTGTCCCTGAGACAGAGGCAATCCAGACCATCACTGTTATCTTAGAGGCATGATTAGGCTTTCGATCTCATTGTATCCCAAAGACGTCAGAAATTTACCAAGTTTCCTCTTACAGACATATCGGGAGTCGTTAACAATGTTGAACCTTCTTTCAAGGATATTATATATGTAAGCTCCTCTAACCTTAAAAGAGCGTCGGGCAAACAGAGTCTTGGCAAACGGGACCTTCCAAGTATGACGTCGTTGGGGTCTCAAAGGTTCAAGGGCAGTAAGTAATGCAGTTCTATGAAACCTTAGCGTAGTAGCCATAATGTATAATCCTCTTACGTTAATGTGGTTGGTCTTCTGATACAGTTCGTCAGTAGGATGTCTATAGGGTTTCCGGTATGCCACTTTTAAAACCGCTCGCTGCGCTCGTTCTAATTTCAAGAGTACTGTTTTGCCTGCAGAACCCCAACATACAATTCCATAATTTACAATAGATTGGCAGATTGCTAGGTATACAATTCTAACAGTTTCCAGATCAGCTGCTGTACTAAGTCTTTTAAATATGTGGAGCAACTTTCTTAACCGATTACATAGGTTAGTTATTTGGTGTGCCCAGGTTAATTTGTGGTCAATGGTAATACCTAAGTATTTTAATAGTTCTACTTCTTCGATTTCATCGCAAAAACAAGGTGTTCTACAGGGACTTTCACACTGATGAAGTCGGAGATGAATTTTATTTGAAGGACTAGACCGTTCAGAGACTCGGAAGGCCATGAACTTTGTTTTATTTGTATTTAAGGTAAGTAAATTGTTTTGTAGCCATCTGGTGACAGTTGCAAGACCTTTATGGGCATTATCAATGGCCTCATCCCAGTTCTTGCCTTTAAATAGTAAAGCAGTATCATCGGCAAAAGTAAAGATACTGGTTTGACTTAGACTAAGGTTACAGAGGTCATTTATGTAAGCCAGGAAAAGGGTCGGGCCCAGGACGCTGCCCTGTGGGACACCATAATCAACACTGGCATAGTCACTAGTCACATCACCAATACATACTTTCTGTTTTCGTCCATTGAGGTATGATTTAAACCAGTCTAATGGAAGTCCACGAATTCCAAGCAAGTGAAGCTTCTCAAGCAGAATAGGCCGCGACACTGTGTCAAATGCCTTGGCCAAGTCCAAAAAAACTCCAATACACCTATACCCATCATTAATACCCTCACTAACAGCATCAACCAGAGTTACCACTGCATCCTCCGTAGATCGACTGTGCCGGAAGCCATATTGGTTGGGGGACAAAAGATTGTTCGATTCTAAGTATTCCAGAAGCCTTTTATTAATTACTTTTTCAAGAACTTTAGAAAGAGTTGGAAGAAGTGAAATAGGCCTGTAATTTGAGACGTCGGTCTTGTCACCAGCTTTAAAAATGGGAATAACCGTAGCTACTTTAAGAATATCAGGAACAGTGGCCGAAAGCATGCTAAGATTGCATATGTATGCGATTGGTTCAGCCAGAACGTGCTTAGCACTCTTCAGAACATCATTACTGATACCATCCCAACTTGAGGCTGAAGATGATTTTAAATTGCTTAATATCTTGTTAATTTCAAATGGGTCAGTTGGAGTCAAGAAAAAAGAAAAAGCGTGTCCAACATCAGCGGAAGAAGCAATGTTGGCTAGATGATTCTCATTCGTGCTTAAACGCTGTAAAGTCTTATCAGCCAGATCTTTCCCGACTCGTGAGAAAAAACAGTTGACACTGTTCACTGACTCTTCTTGGGTAGGCTGACTTGCTAGTAGATCAAAGGCTAATTGCTGGGGGGAATTCAAGTTGCAGATACTTTTAATAGTTTTCCAAAGTTTTTTGCCATTGCCACTAGATTCTTGAATAATTTTCTTTTCGTGAAGTTCCTTTAATTTTTTCAGAAGATTATCACAGTAATTACGATAAGTTTTGTATTTAATTTGGGCAGAAGAATCATTCTTGAAGCGTTTAGCCAGTGCATGTAAGCTATCCCTTTTCCTAAGGCATCTTAATAAGCCTCTGGTCATCCACGGCTTACACAAAAACTCAGCGCTACGCAGCTTATTACAGGAGGTATTATTTCTAATATGATCCGCTATAGTGTCTATAAAAAAATGAGATGCTTCGGTAACATCACTATAATTGTAAAGAGTAGACCAGTCAATCTTTTCAATGTCTGATATAAGAGCATTAAAGTTAATTTTCTCAACAAGCTTGGATCTTTGCGGAGCCAGTGGGGAAAAGTTCAATATAGTCAAAACTGTGTAGTGGTCCGTGATATCAGAATCACATACTAATACCCGTGCTGGAGCTTTGCTTCTTATAAGTGAGTGATCCAAGCAAGTTAGACTATCGCGGGTAGGTAATACATGACCTGACACGAAACCGTAGTATGACGTTATATCCAGATAGTCGACTGCCTTCTCATCTTTGGAGGTAAGTGATATATCAATATTCAAGTCACCAGTTATAACAGCAGGTCCTTTTATCATTTTGATTATATTCTCAAATGAAGATATGAACCTATCAATGTTTCTAAAGGAAGGAGAACGATAAATTGCGACAATAGTAACTTTTCCTCTTATTTTTATAAGTAGGCAGTTTGCATCAAGAATATTGGGTTCTTCAATATCTACATAAATATCATTTCTAGTATAGACTACAATTCCGTCGTTTTGGTTTAAATATTGTTTCGAAAAATGACATAAATATCCAGGCAAGTTAATTGGATGAAAACTATCATTTAATCTGCATTCAGTAAGAATTATCACATGAGGCAAAAGTTGTAATCTTCTAATAAAAACTGAGAGAAAATCTAAGTTTTTTCCGACACTTCTAATATTTTGACTAATTATCATTAATTTTGAATCAATGTCCTTTATGATACTTTTACAGTCCTCAGGCGAGTTCGCTAGGCAGCTTTCAATGAGTGTGGTGTCGTCTATGTTTTCAATTAAATCTATACTACTCATATATGAGTTTGGTGTAACTACATACAGCAATTTGTAAACTATACAAACTGCAGAGCATATAAATAAAAAATGTGACGACAACCACTACATCATTATCAGCCGGTAGCCAGCAATCCAATAGAATTTTACCAAAAACAAAACTCAAAAGACAAAACACAGTGTTTTTTTGTTTAGGAATAGATAGTACTGGAACCTGGAACTTTCGTTTAGGATTGATAGAAATATATTTCAAAAATATTATATAAAAAGAAGTAGCTTGTTTATATACCCACTGCATCTTACAACCATTTTGTAAAGCAAAGTTATGAATATTGAGACAGCCCTTAGTTACTAACAGCTGTACCGGTTCCTTATCTTTTCCCTGACTATGTATCAACTTATGAAGATAGATATTTACTCGTCCGTAGATCCCATAACAGTAAACAGCTAACTGGCAATACGCGCACACGCAGTTGCGTTCATGTAAATCGTGTATATAAGGAACAGTTAGGTTTTGATTTAAATTTCCATAATACAAGGTTATTAGTTTTATATTCAATGGGACACTAGATGAGTAACATAGCTTTTTTGTATAGGGAATGTGACATAACCTGGAATGCCGCACAGGTAACATAGTGTACAATAGTACACTCAAGCGGTTGCCTATTAGTATGCTATTGCAATGTAAGTCGTAGGTAATTTGAATGTAATAGTGTGTTATAATTGTTATGTATTTAGTTGTGTACTGAGTGTTATAAAGAATATATGTGAGTGTTATGTTTGTTGTGTATTTAATCGTGTAGTGAGTGTTGTAAAGAATAAATGTGAGTGTTAGTTTTGTGAAAACAAGCTTAAATGGTAATGTAAGTATTACACATAACTTAAATTCTAAGTTTATTTTAAAATAGTTGACAGTTTTATAATAAACATGCATTAAAGTTGAGGTTAGAGTAAACATAACCACCAAAATAAAAATACTAGATTCAAACAGTCATTTGCTACATTTTATATCTTCCAGCTGTGATTCAGTTTTCACATGTATATACTGGGAGCCTTCCTGTTTGCGTATGAAAACCTTGCCTCTGGAAACCCAGCAATGGGCATAAGACTCTGCTTTACTAAATTTACGAGCCAGAAAGAACAATTTACGGGTTTTAGCTGTTAATCGATCTGATATAAAAATAGGAACAGTTTCTTCTCCCGTAATTCCAAGGTGATATGAGTTAAGTTGTCCAGTGGGATGGGTCTTGTTATACAGTCTTGTGGCCTTTATAATATCCGATTTGAGAAATGTATTTTGTAGCTCGAATATCAGCGACGATTCTTTTTTATCGGATTTAATGGGAGTCCGATAGTAATCACGAACGTCAGATTGTGTAACGGGACATCCGATTTGTTTGCATAGGTTTTCTAACATTGAAAACAAAGATTTGTGAGATTCAGACTTCATTTTCGGAACATTACGTATTTCCAAGCACGTTTTAATAGCAATATTGTCCAAATATTCCAGTTTATCTTCCAAAGTATCGATTTTAGTAGACATATCAAGACGTTTTTGTTCTAGGCCAACAATATTTGAGTCGATAGTTTGAATTTGTTTCGAAATATTCTCAACGGCCACTTCAATTTTCGGTATTGGTGTGTTTTGTGCCTTTACTTCCAAAATAAGTTGCTCAAGGGCTGCCATTCTTGAATTTTGGTTTTCGATCAGATTAGAGACCAGGTTTTTAAGTTCATTAATCTCATTGCTTACACTTCCTTCCGAAGACAGTCCACGTCTGCGTTTTTTGGAGCCAGCCGAAATTTCTGATATATCATCCTTCAAATGAGACAGGATACTAGATTCTGAGGACGCTTTCTGCATAGAATTAGCTGACGCCAGGAGACGTGATTGGGGTGGTAAACGGGACATTGTTGAAATGTAGGCCTAAAAGTTCCGTCGGAAATTAAATTATTGCCGTGCGTTTCTGTTAGCAGTTAGGGTTAGGTGGGAGTGGCTTGTCCGACTGCACAATTTCTTAACAAGTGTAAATGGCTCGCAGCGTATCTGTCTCTTTTACACTTAGGCTTTAGCTAATTGTATTTGTTCCGTTCGTGCGCTACAAAATAGTGTAAGGTGCGCGCAAATAACGTCGTTATGGCACTCACCGCATAATTTTCGATTTTGGACAGCGAAACGGAGCGGTAGACACGACCACTAGGCTTGGAATCCGGAACGAAAGGTGGAGGAAATGGTAGCAGTTTTTATTTATAAAAAGCAATGAGACGATCGATTCGCTGTCCTAATGGTAAAAGATAATACTTTTCCATGACCATTTTAGCGGTACCCACAACCTTGAGACATTCCATGATTAGTCTTCATAGCTCTGTAATTTTGCTAGCTGCGGTATCCTTTAATAATACATTAATGTTTACACACTACTACTTGGCGGTAGAGTATCTGATACCTACATAGACGACCTACTAAGGAGATCTATCTATCCAAGTAGCGTGATAGGCTGATTATGTTGATAATGACTGTATTAGTAGTAACTAGGATTTTATTTCAGCGATGCTCTACGAGTATGCCTGCACTTGGTCGAGAAGTCTCTGCAACGGATAGTGCGTGGACAGAAGAATGCAATGTACACCACTCAGAAGAGCATAGAGAATAAAGCGGGCAACGCTGCAGGCTGGAGGGAGCTTTTAATGAGTGTTGGGTTTAGGTGAGTGGAAAAGTCATGGAGCCATGTCATAGTTTTTCCTTATGAACTTGCCCTTATGCCCTTAGTTGTTTGTTAATATAATATACACTAACCGATCATGACAAGCAAGCGTAGTGTAGGACACCCTGTGTAAAGCGGCGGCCAAAAACTGGATACAGAAAGCTCTCGACCGAGCTCATTGGCGCGGCCTACTTTCAGCAATGGACAGCAAAAGGCTGATGATGAACCGACCATAAAAATTCAAAATCTACTTGATCTAGAAAGTAGATTCCTTAAATCTAAACTCCATAACAAGCTAAGAAGTTTCCTGACTCCGGACAAAATAACTATAATTAAAGGAAAAATATAGCGAACATAACAAAGAATCGATTGACACCTCATTCAGCAAACCCGGTTAAGTAGTTTTGATGCTGCAGTGGAACAAACATACATAGATAGACTGTTAAAACATAACATTTCCCTTTAGCTATGCCGTACTCGGATAAAAATATTCCCTTCTTGAAATCTTTAAATTTAAAACAATCTCTTTTACATGTGCAAAATATTGGAATGTATATAATACGTACTAAAATAAATATACGATCACACTAAAAAAAGACATATTTTTTTATAGCTTACAGGCTTGGTGTTTAATCACAACTCACCTGATGTTAAGTGACGGTGTGGTCGAAGATGGTAAAGCACACCTAGCCTGGAATGGAACTGGCTCTCAAGTGAGGCTGCCGGATCACACCGCTAGATGCTTAGCGGCAGATTTTCAACTTGAGGGTGGTAGCTAGAGCCGAGTACTAGAAAGTACTCTACCACCACGCTATGGTTTCCTCACGATGTTTTCCTTCACCGACAGCTCAAGCTCATTGTTGGGGTTTGAACCCACGCCCTTCGGCATGCGGACCGACCACGCTAACCACTGAGCTATCATCGCTATAAAAAATTATAATTATATTACATTATATTACAATTATATTGAGGGGATCAAATCTAAGGTTAAAATTTAAAATGTAGTCACATGCCAAAGCTATTCTGTAATCAATATACAATCGACGCTTGTTGCGGCAAAAGTCTAATTCAAACTATATTTTTTTCCTAAAGATTTGAACCAGCAGCTAACGGCATACCATCGAGCGTGTTCTTCCCGCAAAGCGATCCAGAAGAGCGCCTCACCCAATGTTCCGCAAGTCTCCAAGCACTTTTAGGACTTTCCCCCACCACGCTACTCGCTCTGTCTAAACTCATATCCAATGGCGACGTGGCTGACGACATTATTGGGGTGATACGGTCAGTCATATCCCAGTTCTCCGTCAAGAACTGCGAGACTGACACTATTGAAGTTGCCGTCAATGTCAGGTTAGTACTTTACTTTTCAACTGTGTTTCATCTTTGTCTGTGTCCCAGTTAACCTTATAAAAGTACAGCAAAAAAGAAGCAGAAAATTGATTTGATGGTAGGTCTCCTTAGCAGGAGATCGTCTAGGTAGGTGACACCGCAGTTTTTTTTATTTTTTTTTATAGCTTTCAACCTTGGTGTTTGACCACAACTCACCTGATGTTAAGTGACGGTGTGGTCGAAGATGGTAAAGCACACCTAGCCTGAAATAACTGGCTCTCAAGTGAGGCTGCCGGAACACACCGTTAGATGCTTGGCGGCAGATTTTCAACTTGAGGGTGGTGGCTAGCCAGCCGAATACTAGAAAGTACCCTACCACCACGCTATAGTTTCCTCACGATGTTTTCCTTCACCGGCAGCTCAAGCTGTTGGGGTTTGAACCCGCGCCCTTCGGCATGCGAACCGACCGCGCTAACCATTGAGCTATCATCGCTACAAACACTGTATAGAACTCTATAGCACCTGTATAAACTAGCTTTAGTATTTTTGTCTATTTGCAAATTTCATATTTATTGTTAAAGACACAAAACATTGTCATAAACAAATTGAATCTCAGGTTATGGCGCGTGAATGGGTGCCACGAACTCCTAGCTTCTCTGGGTTTCGACCTCGCGGAGGTCGGCCAAGACGAGGTCACCCTGCGCACCGGCAAGGCGGCTAACAGGCGCCACATACAGTTTGTGCTCCAGGCCTTATTAGCTCTATTTGGTAAGCAATTATGCTTTGCTTTAGAATATATTGATGATTTTGAATGCCTATTTAGTACAAAGAAACAGATTTTTTTATTTATTTATTTACAGTCAAAGAATACTTCCAAAATCATATTTTATATAAATATACATATACGTACATGTAAATTTACATATATATATTCTCAGTTACCTACACTCTTACCAGAATTTTTTATCTATAAATATTATTTTTTAATTCTTACAATGTCTGTTGTAATAGATACCCAAGAGGCCCCGCGTAGTTTAAGCTTAGAGTCCAGCTCGAGCGTCGAATCTCTGGCGTCTATCGACGACGGTGACCTCGAGCCCCATTCGGACGGAGAGCATCCTCCGCCACAGCACCCGAGACAGCATCGACGTAAGTAGAGAACTAGGTCTGCTTTGCATTAAAATTAAACAAACCACACCTCATCATCTCTAAGACTTTAAAAACTATTTTTCGTTACAGAGGAAAGTGCATCATCTATCCCGCCGCCACCGCTGCCACTGGGTTCTTGTGGTGGCGCTTTCACGATGTACGTGCGAGGGTCTACGTCTTCAGCTGAGGCGGGACGCGGAGAGCCTGACGGGAGAACTGCCCCTCCCCCTGCGCCTCCACCCCCCAGATACCGCGGCGAAAGTGACGCCGCTTTCACCCCCTCACCACCCGCCGCGCCTCCGCCCCCTACCACAGCTCCTCCACGTGACGTCTCTCTAGCTCTCGCACATCAAACCAAAATAAGAACCCTGTACACACGGCGCCCCCCATCCGATGACTCCGACTGGGAAAGCTCCGGCCACGACACAGTCCTACGGCGTCGCCCAGAACACGCTCACACTAGATACTTGGACGCGTTCTATGAGCTAGCCTCGGCCCAACCGAGGAGGTCCGAAGAAGAAAAGACTGAGCAAGTGATGGCTCAACCATCGACTTCTAAAAGAACACCGCGTCCAAAAATGGGCACGTGCAGTCGGGAGTCCATGGCACAGGTCAGGCACATGAGCGGGGAACTGACACCGACCATATCGGAAGTCTACCACGAACGGAACATCGGCTTAGGCTTAGCTCCCCCACTTTCAGAGCTCCTCTTAGCTGAGGATTCTAAAACAGAAATGCGAGCGGCCAGCTCCAGCGAAAACCTTCTTCTGCAAAACCTCGAAAAGTTAGGACTTCTAGGAGACCCGGCCGAAGCTGAGGAGAGGTGGTGTGGAAATAATAGCCGGCCATGGCTCTCGGCTCCTCCATTAGAAACTGACGTGCAAGGCTCCGACCTCACGACAGCGGAGATCATAGAAAGACAAACCAAGTTTAAGAAAGACGCCGAACCGAAGCGGAAAGAAGAAAACGTTTACGAGTTAAAACCTAAAGAAGAGGCGCCTGGCCCGAGTGGGATCGAAAAGCGTTCTGTCTCACCGTTCTCAGAACTCTCTCGAAGGGATGAAGGAGACGGCAGGAGTATCGCCGACTCCCACTCGTCGTACAAAGCCTTAGTGCTGAGTCCCAGAGCGCCATATCTGCCTGAGGAAGGAGAGACAAGCCTGAGCGCGAACGCCGAAGGAGGCAAGACGCATCCTCGACCGAGGCGGCCGCCCGTGCCGAGGACGCGACCCGCTTACACAACGCTAGATTTTCCACCGAGTAAATGATTAGATATTGTACATTTCCATCTAGTTATAATAGGATACTTTTGATATAATGATTTAATTTATTTTGTAGAAAGAGCTTACTTTATTGGCTATGATTTTTGTAAGTATTAGTTAATTTACATATTTGTTACTATGTTATACAAATCGCATATACTCGTACAATTTTTATTATAAGTTTAACGTTTATTTACAAGTAAAATGCCCTATAGACGAAATAACTTTCCGTGCTAAAACGGAGTCGCTTCCCGCCGTCTGTACGCTTAGATCTTTTAAACTACGCAACGGATTTTAATGCCGTTTCCATCAAAATACAGAGTGATTCAAGAGGAAAGTTTATAAGAACAATACATGCATATGCACCACATCTACATTGCACTCGTGCGAAGCCGGGGCGGGTCGCTAGTCGATATAATTTATTGAGGTCAGAAAAAAGACATTACAATTTTTTTTGTTTCATTGGCACTACATATGTACTTACTTGTCGCTTAAAGAATTGTATAGTTATTTAAATCTAATAAGAATTGGTGAGAACTTAAAAATATTTCTATACATTATCACAATCAAACACATGTTTGTATAAAGAAAAATATAATAAAATATTTTTTAGTAGTTCACTCTTTGTTGGTTGTAAATTAATTATTAAGTAACATAGATTTTGTAGATTGTTTGTGAGTATAAGCAAGTACCTATTTATTTAATATATAACTACTACTGCTAATTATATTTAGTTTTATAACGTAAGCAACTAAGCACCTTACCTATAACTATTATTTGTGCCCATACTCGATCAATATCCTTGCCATTGTATAAATAATATCTTGATGTACTCATTAGTCCATGTTTTATGTTAAGTTCGTCGATAAAAATAATAATACAACATTTTTTAATTCTTTGCCTTTTATTTAATGATTTCCCAAACATTTTATATTCGTTTGAGAGCAAAAAGCACAGATAGGCACATTTTTTTTTCTTTTACTTATGCGAGATTACTTACATTTAAATTTGGAATATCGGATGCTCAGACTATAATATCGGGCACATCCAGTGGCCTTCTTCATGGAGACAAAATACCACGCGTAACGACACGCGCGGCCTTGTCTTGCCTCGCACGGGAGCAATCCCGCATAAGTATAACAGAAGTATTTAAAAACCATCAGTTTCATAGTACTGTTAATTTTGCCGAAAAAACGAACGAACGTTAATGTAAAGATTTTTAGCACTGAACACCTAATTATAAAGAATAAGAAAAGATAATTGAATATAACGATAGGTGCATAATGTAAAACATGTACACATTGTACCAGCTACGTCTAATCTCTAAATAGTATTTAAAAAAGTTGTCATGCGCGTCTGTCTGTTTCACCTCTTACTTCTTCTAAACCACGCAACGGATTTTCATATTTTTTTGTAATGTCATAGATATTTTTGTTACAAAGGGTTTATAAATACATATCTTAAAGGAATAGAACAACCTGCCGGCTTCCTTGTTTCCTGATGGATATAATCTAGATATTTTCGAGGTCACAGTGAATAGGTATCTTATAAATTTGCGTGCTTCTTCTTCGACCAGATCATCGCTTATCATCAGGCGAGTTGATGGTCAAACGTAGTCCACGGATGATATTATGGGGATGCTTGGTTGGGCGATGTTAGTCCCTTAACACCCCATATCACATGCACGTAGGTAAGGTGGAATAAAGGGCAGTCTTGATGTTACCCGCAATCCAAATGAGGAGATAATCTCTTAGGTATCAAATCAATATGTGTCTATTGTAAAGTTAGTATCAGTGTTATTCTCGTAAGCAATGTTAATGCGCAGTTGCGAAGTTCCGTCTCGCTGTCATCTGTCAGGCAGTCTGACCACTCGGTACTCGAATGACGCGATGAAGTGACGTTCAAAATTTTAAACGTCGTTTTAACTTGTCACTGGCAAAAATGTTAAATAAATTGCCATTAAAAAAAAAAAAAAAAAAGATGTGACGTTCAGATACTGAACGCCACAATATAATTATAATTAATACAAAAATGTTAGCCACACTAATTACATTAGGAAACCTCAATATGCAATTGCTCAGCTCTATTGGCATTTAGGTCCGCACTCGTTACCAAGTGAAACAACCGGAACTGTTAATAAAACTAAATAAGTACTTATAATAAACACAAGCTCGGCTACCGCAAATTATAATTTGCGGTAGGCTAAAAGTCGGATCAGGCTAAAAGTGGACAGAAGGACAAGTACAAAGAAACCAATCAATCATCTTTGGAAGTGGCGTACCACCGCATGAAGAATCATTTGTTCTAGCATATAAATAACGATAATCAAATGTATGAAAATAAGCAGTTTCCATTAAGTTCCGCTTGGGACGCTATCCCACTCTCCACGCGTTTTGTTTATGACACAGACACTCATCGTTAATAGATATGCATCAGATACTTTACCTCCAATAGTGTCTACAGTTCGAGTTGTAAAGAAAAAAATACGATACTGATTCCAAAATCATTTCGAAATATTACATTCCTGTACATCATTTTCCACTTACATTTTTTGCCGTGGTGGTGCCGGCGTAAGAATTGTACCCCACCCTCTCTACCCGTGGTTACCGTAAGAGTCGGCTAAGGGATGTCATCCGGAAGATGGGTAGCAGCGTCTTCCTTGAACAATCACACCTAACTGCGCTCGCCAACCCGCCTGCCAAGCGTGGCTAGTATTGGCAAAACCCCCCAGGAGGAGGCCCATGTCCAGCAGTGGACGTCCAATTACTAACAAAATAATAATATTAGTAAAATAATAATATTAGTTAAATTACTTAAAATAAACTTAACTTTCATTTGACCCCTCATGTCCTCTAATCACATAGTAGGCTGTATGGGGCTAATTTCATGCCTGCTCAGCTATGTATATTTTTTTTATTACGTGGCAAGGCGTACATATTCAGCTTACTTTATGACGTCATCGCCAAAAAAAGTTTGAAAACGTATTAAAAACATATTTATAGTCCGCTAAGCGCGACACCGTGTGTTGCTAGATAAGGTTGATCGACTGATCTACTAAAAAACACACGTTACTGGGAGCACATAAAATCGGGAAGTAAGGCATCTTCTAGGTGGTTGTATTCCCTGAATCTTCCCATGCATGACAAGTTGTTGTGAACACTCAAATAACACTGGAAACACTGGAGCGTAAAAGTCTGGTAGTGCCGTTACAATGGTCATGGGTAAGCCACTGATTAATGCATACCATCAAGAAAGAGCCTTGTTGATCTCATAACTTAGTAACAAAATATAGGAACAGTACTACACGATTAGATTATTATGTAAGTATCTGGCATTTTAATCTTCTACGCGGATTTGTTATTTCTCCGAAGCTTTTAACTTGGAGAAAAATTTTAGTGCAATAAGAAGTGATACTGAATCAGACCGGATTTCCTGAAATGACGTTTTGTTTTAAATCTTGTATTTATATCTATATAGTCTTATTAAGTATGAACATAATTTTTTTTAAACATCTGTGTCATTTAAAAATCGGTTTAGGGTAATGAATCGCATCATTAAAAAAAAGTTTAATTTAAAAAATATATATAGGTACTATTTTAATTTATAATTAAAATTCTAGAGTATATCTGGCATTTGAACTTTTTTTAAATTTCCAGCTTCTTAGAAATGTTTTACCATTTACACGGGATATATTTAAAAAAAAATTTATTTGCCACTTCTGGCAGGCTACAAAGCCATACTACCTCGTCCTACGTGATAGTATTACACAATTTATCTAAGAAAAAACCGTTTAATATATAATAGGATATCAATACAATGACACCCTTATAACAAAGTGTAGATATTCACATAAACATTAGAACTTTTTAATTTCAAAATGGAACGTTTGCTTTTGTTTTATTGTAGCAATTAAAACGTATCCTTTTATTTTATGTACATAATCTGTTTCCAGTTTCGCCTCTGAATCTTTTTAGTCTATAATTGTAAAAACCATTCGACTGACCTTGACCCAGCTGGCTAGCTCGATGAATACTTGCTGCCTACCTGGAGGGATAAAATGGAATTCTGTACAGCTGTACAGAATTCCATTATAGAGTATTTAGCTTAAAGCTTAGTTTCGTTGTGAGCATGATTGCTATTGAAAAATTGGTACTTGATATTTTTCTTTTAATTTATATAGGCTTGCATTTGACCGCCATCTCACCTGATGTTAAGCGACGATGCGGTCAGTACATGATAGTATTTTTTTTAATTTCATTTTATTTTATATGTGAACCAATGACGATGATTCTATTAACTGATGTACTTACTTACCTCACGCCAAATATAAGCTCGAAATAGTTCATGCGTAAGCATTATAAAAAGTGAAATCTGTCGCGCCAAACACAAAAGGAGTTAGAATTCTAACCAGACGAAGTTACCTTTCACCCTATCGTAATTTAATACTAATGTATTGATTAATTTGATCCTACACAAATGTTTGGAAAGCTAATCTCAAAGTATTGAGCTCCTATGCAGCGATGACCTGGACTTTGTTTTGCTACTCAAAGTTCTGTATATCGCTGCAAAGGTCATGAACATGCGTTGCCTTTTACCATCAGGAGAGCGCCTTGTTCGTCTCAATACTTTCTCATAAAAAAATGCTACTGAATCATCTGTCATCATTAAAGGATTTCCTAGGTATTTAGTTTTTCGACCGTTTATGAATAGACTTTAAAACTCAGTTTTAGAATGACCTGCTAGGTACTCGCAAATGAGTTTGTCATCTATTGCAATCTCTGATTAATTGATTTACCTATTTGTATACTATACAGTACCATAAAAGTTACAGTAATTCAAATTTTCAACATAATTTTAAGCTATTATAGCAATTGTAACCGGCTGTTTTAATATCTTCCGCATACCAAATAAAGTATGACAAAATGCTTCAATTGTAAAAGTAAAAACAGCGAACAGCTTAAAAACATTTGTAACAAAGGCAGTTTCAATTATAAAAAACTCGAACAAATCATGAATTTAAAAGTGTCGTGACCCGTATCGAATCGATCATCTCGTAGTAAGTGATTTGCCTTTAGAGTTATCAACAGTCCAATAATCTACGAATCCTTCTATGTTGGCGTTATTTATGCAAATGTTTAAATACAATTGCTTTTTTAATTTTACATTGTTAGGACTTCTTTCAGTCGTTGCGGTACTAAGTCTGAAATCGTGAATCTAATCACCTGCGTCTGACGTTTTACGTTTTCATTGCACAATTTTTATATTGGTATGTTCTAACTCGGTATCATAAAATAAATAATTAAAACATTAAATCACTTACTTGTTGTAATTGCACCTTTAAATCATTTAGCAGTAGCTCTGCCTCGTGTAGGGCGTGGGTTCGATTCCCACCCAGGACACATATTTGTGTAACGACCACAGTTTATTATGTGCACAAAATTTATTTATTATGTATTCAAACAAGAAATAATATTTGTATTATATCAGTTATCTGATTCCCATAGCACAAACTTTGCTTGGTTTGAGACTTTTAGATGGCGTGATCATAAAATAGTCTTACTGTTAAGTCGATTATAGATATGCCCTACATCCCTAAACCAAATATTGTTATCTATGACGGTTTGTTCACTCACTCTCTCTCTCTCTCTCTCTCTCTCTCTCTCTCTCTCTCTCTTCTGCTTCCGCTCTCTGATATTAGTGCTCGCTGCATGTAATCCAATAATATCGACTTAAATCATTATAAGATAATTTTAACTCACTTTGATAATAATCAGTTTCAAATATACGTGTATACAAATTATACTGGTGTGTGTTTATTGCGTTGGTCGTCACCTAACGGCGTTACCTCTCTAACTCTTACCGTATCATCAGTTTCTTAAGAAAATTATTATTTTATTACTTCGCGGACCTACGAACTGATGTTAGCGAAAAATTGCGCAATTTATCAGAAAAATAATTGTAATTAGCAAAAAGAAAAAGTACTGTAGCGACGTGAAGTCGCTACAGTACAATTAGTTGTTACAAACAATTATCATATTAGATTAAGTAAGAACGCTCCAGTTTGCGCTATGCAACGCTTTTTATTTGTTAGGTGGGCGTAGTAAGGGTGGGGCCGCGGCAAGCTTGTTTAGCCTATACCAAAAATAATAATAATTGTCATTCCGTTCACCTGTCTTACGAGAAATGGCCTTCGGTTTTTCCGCCAGATTTTGATCTACCTCGCTACAAAGGGTGAATATAAGGTCCTTAAAGATAGGTGACGCACCGATAATGCCCCGGGTATTGTAGGTGTCCATGTAACAGAGACCATTAGGTGGCCCGTCGCTTAATTGTCACTTTTTTACATAAAAATTTAAAAAAGGCTATCCGTTGAGCTATTTCTAGTGTTCACTATCTGTACGTGTTTTAAGTTACGTTGGCTACTTCGAAGTAGTGCAGCTAGACGCAATATAAATAGATGGCACTTATTTTTAGTTAATTTTAGAATTTTGTTAAATAATCCCGTATTCTTACGAAAATTATCCATTCTATTCTGCAACAAAAACCATGCAAATAAATCTCTACACAGGCGGCTCAAAAATACTCACTAATATAATCAAAGATACAATTGCTTTAATTTATCAAAGATAAGTTGTAATATTTATGGGCTTGGTTCTTTTATGGCTGACAGGCTATGTGTTTGACCACAACTCAGCTGATGTTAAGTGACGGTGTGATCGAAAATGGTAAAGCACACCTAGCCTGGAATGGAACTGGCTCTCAAGTGAGGCTGTCGGAATACACCGTTAGATGCTTGGCGGCAGATTTTCAACTTGAGGGTAGTAACGGTAGCCAGCTAGCCGAGTACTAGTAATCCACCACGCGGTATTTAGCATTATTAGGATTATTTCTTAAAGGTGAATATAATTACCTCCTTTCGACTTCGTACTCCACTACGCCTAACCTCGTATACAAGTTATGACTATAATAATCTGTAAGAAGAAATCTTATCAATAAAACTATTATCGATGTTAATTTTGTCAAATTCTTCGTCAAATGTTTTCTTTTCTGACCATTGCATTATCATGCTATATTTATCTTATTCCATGCTAAATGTAAGCTATTGTCATCATTTGTTTTATGAGAGATGTAAAACATTGTCTACTATTGAACGATGTTTTACATCTAATTCTCTACTCGAGTTTCAACACTCGTAACTGTACCAAATCGCAGAGCGTTACATTTTCTAATCATATAAAAATAATTTGTAAGAAAACTTAAGACAGTTACTTATATCGGTAGGTTTCTAGATATTATTTTTCATTATTTTTTTCCATGCCCCAATTGATAAAATCCTGAGTGCAGCCACGTACCCAAACATTTCTATGTGTTGAACTTGGCACGGTTATTGTTTATGGCCATTGTATTCTAATTCTCATTGTATTTCCTACTTCAATAGGGTACGTCTATAAATACATTTTGATCCAAGGGGCATATCAGAATCTATTAACGCTTTTATTAATATCGAATTGAATTTTGTCTCCTCACTGTCAGGACAAAATAAAATATGTATGTATAACGTTTAGTAACGATAGCTCAGTGGTTAGCGCGGTCGGTTCGCACGCCGAAGGGTGTGAATTCAAACTCCAACAATGAGCTTGAGCCGTCGGTGAAGGAAAATATCATGAGGAAACCATAGCGTGGTGGTAGGGTATTTTCTAGTACTCCGCTGGCTAGCTACCTCAAGTTGAAAATCTGCCACCCAGCATCTAACGGTGTGTTTCGGCAGCCTCACTTGAGAGCCAGTTCCATTCCAGGTTAGATGTGTTTACCATCTACGACCACACCGTCAGTTAACATCAGGTGAGCTATGGTCAAACAACTAGTCAGTAAGCTATATAAAAGTAACAATTTCTTTAAAATTCAACAACAGCATTTCATTCTAGCAATTAACTTGATTTATCATCCAATGATAAATCACTACCAATAAAGTTCACGTTATGTTTAAACTCAATTAATAACTACTTTTATGAAGACTTCTGAAGCCCTCAAAGATTAAGGTCAGTTAATGATGAATAAAACATACAATATGTAGTAAATAACCAGTTAAAACTACTATTGCTTAAAAATACGACTTCATCAAAAACCATTGCCGAATAATTTTAAAAGCAAAATTAATACTTTGCCCGCTGGCACACATTTAAAGTACAGATTTTATCTGGCGTCTGAACCTGACACAGATTACTTTTTACTCGCTATGTGAATGCTAAAGCAGGTTATGTACCTAAAAGAGAACTGCAAAACAAAGAAACATGTGCAAAATGATCAAGCAATGCGTGATTGTTTTGTAGATAACTTTGTCATTTGTGACGTTTTATCGCCGTAATGTTTTTTTTTCAAAACTTGTGTTTTATCATTTTTGTATTTATAAAAATAATGTGTGTGTGTGTGTGTGTGTACGTACGTACGTACTTAGATGACAATACAATGATATGGTATTATGGAGCTAGTCTGATGATGGAGACGGAAGATGGCCATAGGAATTTCTGAACTAGACAAGATAAATCCATCGAGTTTGGACTCGATTGATTTGTCTTGAGGAGCAATTTATGCCTAGGCGATATCCAAGGTCTGATGATGAAGCTAGAAGGTGGCCACGACATCTCTGTGATAAAACAACGTAGCCCCACCGAGTTTGGGCTCGATTGATTTGTCTTGAGGAGCACTCTCTAAAATACTTATCATCTTAAAATTTAAAAATAAATTAATGTAAGAAAATATTTTTAAAAACAAGCGTTTATCTGGGACAATGAACTAAAATTTAAAAATAAATTCTAGTAAGTTTTTGGCGTGTAGGTATTTACCTTAATCCTTAAAACCCGTTACAAGTTACAAATTAGGTACTTACACGTACTTCTGTGCCTCAAGCTTTTAAGAATATAGGTTTAATAGAATTTATTTTTAAATTTTTAGTTCATTGTCCCAGATATAAGCTTGTACTAAAAATATTTTCTTACTTTTAATGTATTTATTCATAAAGTGGCAAATTACGCTCGTGACTGTAAGAAACTTATAATTATAATGTAGATAAACATAACTTTTCGTATTGCTTTCAAATTGTATACTACTACAAGCTTCGGTGGAGATTTGAATCACTACTTTACTAAGCATAATAAGACTCTACTAACTTTGTGATTGTGATTTTCAAATATCGAAATATTTGATACTGGCAAATGCGCAAAGTGCGACGCCAAAAACAAAGAAAAAAAGACTAAACCAATTTCATTGTGTCACGTAACGAAATTCTTAATTTGTTCACAGATTAAAATATTATTTTCTAAATATTGATGGCGGTCCATCTATCCACAAACTTGCGTTTTTGTTTAGAGTGACTAGTCGCCTCTCGTCAGTTGTCACTAATATTATGAAGAACTTGCAATCACTGTAAATCAAGAATTTCATTATCTTCGACAGCCCTGTTGGCTTGTTGATAGTATGTCTGCCTGAGCTGTAGGGCGTGGGTTCGATTCCCGCCCAGGACAAACACTTTATGGTATACAAATGTCTGTACTGTGTCTGTATGTATTATTATAAGTATATATTTACAAAAAAAAAGTATTTGTGTATTCTATCAGTTACCTGACTTCCATCACACAAGCTCTGCTTAGTTTGGGGTCAGATGGCGCTGTGTGTAATGTGTTCTACGATACTACGATATCTTCCACTACCCGACAGTCACATAAGAGATAACGCTAAAGAGAAGATCTGTGTAGCACCGATACACAGAACTTTAAAAACTTTAAGCCGTGTAATTTATCTAGCAGTACTCTTCAAACCGAAACACAGTAATTTTTACACACTACTGCTTGGCGGATACAAAACTGTATATGAATATACTGCTACAGAATATGTAGGTATTTGAATATTTGGATTTTCCCTGCTAAATAGATCTACGACCAAGTAAAAACATTTATATCTTATACCTTTAAACGAGCAATTCTTGTATATTATATATATATATTCTGTATCTCGGAAATGGCTCCAACGATTTTCAAGAAATTTAGTATTCAGAGGGTTTCGGGGGCGATAAATCGATCTAGCTAGGTTTCATTTTTAGAAAACATCGTTTTATTCGAGTTTTACATCGTTGTTTCGAGCAAAGCTCGGTCAACCAGGTACTGAACTTATAATACAAACATCTACTTATTTACATAAATGTATGTCCTGGGTAGAGAATGAACCCAGCTCAGGAAACTGCTTTGCTACCAAAGGAGCTAATAGGGTAGTCAGATACTTTATCGACATCGATAAATTGAGACATACCTATTCAATCGTCAAACGTACAATTCAAACATATCTGGGAAATATCTATAAACAGTTGACGACGCGACTGGGGCACATAAAGCATTAAGTATTATATAATTGTACGTACATAATAGTTTAATTACCACACGACCTCGTCAAATCTACAGGCCACTGTAATTACGAACATGCCTATTTATTGGGAGCTATATATCTTCCGTTACGCTTACCGGTAAGTAGCTATTAAAATCTATTAACCTTCGACGTTGAGTATATGACATGTATGATTGTAAATGTTGAACTCAAATCAATGTTGATTGACAAGTATGATACTGTTCTGATAGTTTTCAGAATATGTGCCAAAACCGGATCAAAATAAACAACACCAGCCTATTAAACAACCTAGGTAGGTGATTAGTAGGTACCTAATGTGTTCAATAGTGTTTAAATCATAATCAAGAAATTACTCTGAAAAGTACTCATAGGTACATACGAGTATAAAACAAATGAATATGTTTTACGAAGATTTTAATTGACAGTCAAAAACTCATACTACTGGCTTTTTGGTGGAAAGAAATATTGTTATAAGTATGTTAAGACAACAAAATTAATGGCGTTGGTATTTGAATCCAGCCACCTTGCTCTAAGGCCAATTTCCTTTCCTTTTTTTTTCTTATTCCTCCGTGGAAAATTTGGCGTCGCACTTTCAGTGCATTTTCCAGTGTCGAGTTTTCTGTTTGTTTTTTTCTAAGGGTTCTTATTAATTAGCAGGATGATGGTAATGTTTTTTTTTCTTCTTTCTTCAGCTGTGGCACGTAGGTACGTAATAACGTGTGTTATGTCAGTTCTCAAGTTTTCAATATTTTTTTTTAATCTTAATAATTAAGTAATTCAATTTTATGTAAACGATACTAATGAGTGTAAAAAAACAGCTAAGCTTACAATTTTATAAATTCTGATGACAGTCAATACACAATATTTTTTTTCTTTATTTTTGAAATGGCTCTTCGCACATTTCGCTAGAGTCAAGTTTTTATATTTTCAAGTATTTCATGATAAATCAATTGAAATAAGTCTGACTCACAGTGCAACAAAAAAGTCAAGGTCAAGTCCGGTCAGTCAGCTTTAGTAAAGTAATTGCAATTTTACTAAAATCTTAGATAACAATTTTGAAAACAAGGCGAAAAGACATGTTTCACATTAGATTTATCACATTCTCAAACTCGTGCACTAATTTTTTGTACATAAACACTTGACAAAATATGTTCAGGTTTTGGTACATAAAACAAAGCGGCCAAGTGATAGTTCCGCGTTCCCGCCAAATTTCAATCTGCAACGTTCTGATATTATTTTCGATCAGATAATTTTTTTTCTATATCGGCACATATTCACTGAAATAAATTACATATGGCCATTTTTGGTTCTTGAATAGCCAGCCGGCTCGCATTATACGATTTTATATCGTCAGAAATTATTGGTGTTACAAAAATAATAAAGCGCGTCTAATGTTAATAGTCATAAAGCAAAAAACTCTCAATCAACTGTTACTTAATCTTTTATAATTCATATGATTAAGTTTTCTTTTGTAGGATTGGTGGCTATAATATTCACTGTAAAACAAAACCAATTATATAAACGTAATTGGCCATTATTTCTGTTCGTCCATTCATATATTGATTTAGAGAATATTAATGGCCGCCTTGGGTAACTTGCTTGATTAAGTTACGCATAAATAATTTTAAAACATATATATGTATATACATATGTAGATATGACCATAAACATATAATTATATTGCTTGAAATGACCAAAACAAATTAGTTTCACGACCATTTTGCGAATAAATCTAAATATTGTATATGTAAATAGATATTTATTATATGTTTATTACTCACATTTGTCACAAACTATATGTCTGAATCAGTGCCTACTTTGACGTTTTCTTTGTAGTATTTTAATTTGTGATATACATCAAGCATATGCAGGGTTATAAGTTTGGGTTGTACGAATCCGAAAGGAGGTCATTGTACTCATTATTATGAACAACTTACTACTTTTGCATAACTTTGAAATCGCAAAAAAAATCTGCTTTCCATGAAATTTACCCTTGACTGAATGTATGGAGCAGCTGATTTTTATTTGCAATTTCAGAGTTATACCTGTAGATATTCTGTTCGGGCCGTTCACGTATTACGTCACGCACCAAAGGGATATTTGGGGGTGTTCATTGTTTTGCATATTTTTGAAGAAAAAAAATAGAGTGCACGCGTTGATGTCTTTTCAAACGTTGTTGGTAAATAGAAGAACCGCCCTGTATAGTAAAAGCACATTTACGATGAGACGCACTATACATAATAAATTACCATAAAAATTCAAAGATATAGAAAATGTTGACATTTTCAAATTTAGACTTAAGAAGCTCTTAATGACTCGGATCATCATCATCATCATCAGCCGTATGACGTCCACTGCTGGACATAGGCCTCTCCCAGTGATTTCCACAAAGACCGGTTGGAAGCGGCTCGCATCCAGCGCGTTCCTGCGATCTTTATTAGGTCGTCTGTCCGCCTTGTGGGTGGACGTCCTACGCTGCGCTTGCCGGTCCGTGGTCTCCACTCCAGAACTTTGCAGCCCCATCGGATAGTACTCGGATACGAACATTATATATTATTCTTATAGTTTACTTTTATATAATTATAGGCATAATAAGCGACGTTGTATTCGTATAACCTCAGGCCTTACAACCACTTTTTTTACTCTCTAACATGAGCTACTGTAATCATAAATCATTCCACAGCTTATTGAGTTAACCACATACACGCACTGCATCTTAATCTATCTACATCACTACATATTATAAAACAAAGTCGTCCGCCGCGTCCGTCTGTCTGTTCGCGATAAACTTAAAAACTACTGAACGGATTGGCATGCGAGTTTCACCAATAGATAGAGTGATTCATGAGGAAGGTTAAGGTATATAATTTGTCAATGTTTTATGTAAATTGGTTGAAATATTATTATAATGGTTGGTGGTGTCGGAAAAAGTCAAGCCACCTGGGAGCGTTCATTGAAAACGCTGCCTAATCCCTTTGAGATATAACAAAACAATTCATAGTGGGATATTCCTCTTTTATAGATCTACAAAAAAGTCCTAGGTGGCATATATCTACCTTTTAAGGATAGCTTACTACACCCATTCTTACTACCCGTGCGAAGCCGGGGCGGGTCGCTAGTATACATATAAATAAAGTAAGAAACTGATTGACTGACAGGCTGATCGCTCAACGCACAGCTAAAACCGCTGGGTCTAGAAGCATGACATTTTGCACAAACGTTCCTTAAATGACGTATAAGTGTGCACTAAGAAGAGATTTTTGGTAATTCATCCCCTAAAGGGTTAAAGTGAAGGTTGAAAGTTTGTATGAAACTTCGTCACTTTTGAATTTAGAAATGTAAAAATATATATATATATTTGCTCATCGTTCAAAACAAAAGTTTACTGTATCACTATTTTAAACCACGTAACCACCAAACTTCTACCGGGGCTGGTGGTATCTTTCAAGGATATTCCCTGGGAGAAAAAAAAACATAGTTTATGGCCAGGATTAACATATAGGATACTTTTTATACTGCAAAATGAATAAACTTTTTGTTAAATTCCACGTGGACGAAGTAGTAGTATAGTAGTCGTATAGCTAGTCTGTCATGTGACCAATAGAGAAAAAGCAACGCTAACGAATAGAAGGCATAGGTATAGGTTTTAGAAATGGACAGTTGTTCAAGCAATTCTGACCTTTGAAATTGATTAGCATTTTTATCCAAATATTTTACATTACGACATTTTAAATTGTTTTTAAAGTTGTTAAAGCATAGCAGTGTTTAAGTCGTAAATATAATATCTGTAAGGCAAGTTATAGAAACAGCATTTTTAATTGCTAAATAAAATAATTATAATAAATATTCGAGGACATTTTCACACATCTAGCCCCAAAATAATATATGGGAACCAGATAGCTGACAAAATACTGAACAAACATATATGTTAGTCCTGTGTGGGAATCGAACCCTTCAGCTCTCGAAGCAGAATATTATATACCTATGTATTATTATATATATATATTAAACGGGATGTCTTGGCCATCTTGCGAAAAAAGGAATAGTGATATTTGTGATTTGCGTGATTAGCTTGATTGCTTATACATTCCGTTTGTTTCTTTATAATATGTATGTAATTCAACATATTTAATTTATATATAGTTTGTGTCACTCTATTTGCACTTTTTATGTATATGCTTCTAATTTATATTGTTCATGCTGTATACACATTTGTCTAGGAATGTAATTTAGTTCAAATCCTTTTTGTCATTTACATAATGCTGATGTAAAAATAATGTTCTGCTTCGTGTATCTTAGGGTTAGTAACTAAGTTAAGGTAAGTAAAAAAAAGTTTGCGAAATTAAAAAAAAAATGCCAGTATGTGTAAATTGTTACTGAGGACAACTATGTTATAATAAAATACTCGACATTTCCGGTAAATCGCACGTAAATAAAAGTATTGGGAAGTTTCCGTATCACTCAGATATATTCATATACCGGAAACATATCTGAGACAATCAAGTACCGTAAGGATTTCTTCGGTTGCATTGCCTCATAAAATCGTGACTATCAGTGACAGACAATAAATGTTCTTTGTCTTGCACACTGCAGACAAAAAATATAGCAAAAAACAATACATATGAATGAATAAACCGAAATAGGCATTGATATGAGTGGAATAAAATTCCTTTCACACTCGCCTATAAAGCGGTTAGCATTCCAGCGCTCTGTCAAGTTCATACGACGACAGGTCGTCCTTCTTGGTTGCGCAAAATTGATACACATTTTATAAACACAAGAGAGGTAAGACTTGTGCGGTCGTGCTCGAGGCGATTTAGTGACTGAGTAGAAATATTAATTCTGAACTAAACATGCTATAGGTAGCTGTACTATGCATAAATTGGCAATTGGGCTTTTAGATAAGGTTGTTCGTAATTTAAATTATGTATTTAAGTTTATACTTTAGATTTCAAACACGGAGCATAGACAAGTGTGTCTTACACCGTGTGCAAATGTGACATAGTTAGAATATTATGTGTCTTGTTGCGGCCACCATTAAAATTGTGTGCAATAAAACTTTATCTAAACGATATCAATGATAAGATCACATGTTTTATAATAAAGTTGTTTAAGAGCAAATGTTCAGATTAGTCGGGTTTTAGCGCCTCTTTATTACTTGTATTAACCGTCGGTAGAATGTTAAGCATAAGTAAAACAGAAAACGATCGATTTATGTATGTATTGAAACAGAATTAATCTGCTGATTGAAACTTGTATTTTGTTTTCATTATAGAAAGATAGACCTTGTTTTGTTTTTACCCGACTGCCAAGGAAGGGTTGTGTTTTACGCGCGTATCTTGTATGTAAATTTCTTTATTAGCACGTATTATCCAAACGGCCAAAAGAATTACGACTATTAAGGTATCGTTAGATTCATCTCAATAAACCAAGCGTCTTTAGCGCATAATAGTAATTATTAAATATATGTATAATAAACAAACTTAAAAAGAAAAGTAAAACCAACTTTAAGAAAAAAACATCAGCACTAAAAAGCGAAAAATAAACTTACTTAACAAAGTATTATTATTCCTGCTAGGTACTTACTGATCTGTTTGAAGTCGGTGCTTAGCCTAGCCTAGGTGCCGGTGGTTGGCACCGAGGCTACCACCGCTAAACGGCTCTAACTTTTTTTATGATAACTAAAAAGGTACATTTTTCTACATCTGCAAGGGACTGCAGATCTGCGTTTATGGTTTTAATTTCAACTCGATACCTCCACGCATTTTTAAGATAAAATGTCTTGACAGACGGACAGGTGGACAGCAGTGATCTTACAGGGGTTGCGTTTTTGTCCTTTTGAGGTACGGAACCACAAAAACAAGGCTCATCTGAAGTACAGAGAGTAATCACATCTTCGTTGTGTTTACAGCGCTAATCTTATATGTACACATGCATGTTAGGGCAGAAGGAATATAAAAATAGCTTACGACCTTGATAGAAATAAGCCTCGCAGAACTTGCTCTACTTATGGAGGTATGCTATTTTATCTAACTTTAAATCGTGAGTGATTCAGTAGTTCTAGAAAAGCGAGCTCCAACATATATTTACTTACCTTCAGGCGAGATGACAGAAACACAAGCCAATTCACAACCCCACGTTCAATGTGCGGACTGCTATACAGTGGAATGCGTTGCCTGTGTGGGTGTTCGCCGTTGGATATAATCTGGGTGTCTTCAAGTCGAGAGTGAATCGCTACTAGGCAAGCGTGCTCCGTCTTAGACCGCATCATCACTTAACATCAAGTGAGATGGCGATCAAACGTAAGCCTATTTCTTATTAAAAAATTAAATAATTATAACTTTTTTTTATAGAATAAATACTTAACTACGCGGTAAAAGTAATTCTAATGTAATGTTGCACCCAAGTGAAGTCGGTACGTGACCAGCGCCGAGGGCAACAGGTCAAGTTTCTAGGGTTGCCACGATCTGTAACTCACTTTAGATTATGATTTCAGATTTGTCCTTTAGTTCACAGAATATGCACATAAAAGCATTTCGTAAGACTAACTCCGTGGCTTTATTGTTTGGCCCAACAAAGTCTCTATTGTACAGACTAGATCTCCTTAGCGAGAGGTCGTTTAGGTAAATACTATCGCAGTACCAGATATTCTGCCGCCAAGCAGTAGTGTGTAAACATAACTGTATTCTGGTGTGAAAGGTACTGCAGCTAGCGAAATTACAGTGGTATTGAGACTAACCATTGAACGTCTCAAGTAAATGAGCGCCAATGTTGCGATGCGTTGGACTTTGTTTTGTTACTCAAAGTTCCGCTGCAATGCGTTGTCTCAGAATTTACTTCGTCTCATTATTCTAACATAAAATAAAAAATTACATACAGTCGAACATAGAACCTTCTCCTTTTTTGAAGTAAGTTAAAAAATATGGCGGTCTTTAGGATATTTTATTACTCATATTAAAACTGAGATAGATGGTAAGATTTTGCGTATGATTGTGTATTACTGTCTGTTTATGTTTCATCATTACCTTAACGGCCAATAGATTTCGGTTGTATTTAGTACAAAAGTAATGTATACCCTAGATTTTGACGATTAATTATGAAAAAATACACGGTTCTTTTACACAAACTACCTGCTACTGATCAGTTGAAATGATAGGTGTAACTTAAATAAATAAAAATAAATTACTGTTCTGTTCTGCCTTGCCCTGCCATGCCATGCCGTGCCGTGCCGTGCTGTGGTGTTCTGTTCTGTTGTGATTTATTGTAACTGATGAGAACCAGAAATAGTAGCGCGGCTTCTGGAATATCACCCCTAAGGATTGTCACTGACATCGTAACAAGCAGTGATATACATCCGATACGACATTGATGACATAACACGTCACACATCCGTGATAAATTCAGATTGACAGGTGATCGAAAAGATTGACAAATATGCCATTGTTTTACAATGCTGCGAAGACCGCCCACTTCGCCTAACAAAAATTATTTACAGGTAGTAAATAATTTTTGTTAGGTTTGTAGTTTTGTTACTAAAATATTTAGATGCTTTGTTTATACAATTCTTATTATTATTTTTAAAGACTATTGTAATTGGCGTATTATGCCGTTTTAGTCTATAAACAATAAACTATATTTATTCAACAAGTGCAATACACGCTTAACAAAAAAATCATAAAATCTATGTCGATTAAATCTATATCAGCACTGATACTTACAGATTTTTGGATGGGCTCTTCGATCGGTGGGAAATAACAAAGTCATGGATCAGAGAAAATGAGTTAAGACTCCCAGGTTTCACAACTTCACTTATATGCAACCTACACAAACACAGATATGAAGCTTAACCTATCCTGCCCGTAATTAAGTTAAATTTGACGTACGTCCAGATCAGTCCTGTGATTTCATAGACTGTGCCTCTATTTCGCGCGGGCCGCTTCTCATTGTGAAAAGATGTTTTTTGTTTTACCTGTACTTCCCTTGATTCAAATTGGGAACATTGTCAAGCTGAACATCTGCTTACACAATTTGCTATATTACATAATATATTGATCGGCTAGTGTGATAATCTTTTTTTTTAAATTAAGGTACGCCAAAAGATTGAAAAGATTTATGTTCCGATACATGCGCCAGTTATATGCATACATAGCTTGATAGACATATTGCTTGCAGTATAAAGGAATTAAATGAAATAAAATTATCGTTTTAAAAAGTACCTATCTAAACTTTTTAAAACTATAATTTTATGGAAAAACACAAATTATAGTAAACATAAGAACTCAAAAGAAATATTTTCTTCTGAGTTTTCGATATCTACATCTCCAGCACATTTTTTTAACATTTACAAGCATTTTTTTTTTGTTGATTTTTTTTCTTTATATCTTCGTGTACAAAGAACTCTCAAAAAGCACTTTTCCTTCATTTAGAGCTAGCGGCAATATGCTATAACTTAAAAAAAGAGATACGTGGGATTTGAACCCAGCACTTCCATAGTAAGACGGTCTATCAACTGTTCTAATAACTAACTGGTCTAATCAAGTCTGTTGTAGCTTCAATAGACTGAATAGAATGGAAAGGAATAGAATAGAATACAACTTACAACTTTATTATACACCAAACATACCAGTACATACATTATAACATAAAAAAGTTTAAAAAAGCGATAAAGATAACAAAAACAACATAAAATAATAAGTATATGGCGTACAATGGCGGCCTTATCGCCTAGAGTGATTTCTTCCAGTCAACCTTTGGATGATAAGAAACAGAACAGACCGCTTGTTTGAATTTGCGTTTGACAAGCGAACTTCTAGAAGTACCTATTTGGCCTTTTTATGCAACAAACAAACCGTACATTCTTAGTTTCGTACAACAAAGTACACAAAATGGGTTTTTTATGCGTTGCCTTAGTTATAATATTTTGTTATAGAACTTCAACCATGACATAGCTCGCGGGTCGCGATTACAGTGTGCATTGTGTCCGATGCAGCGACCACCTGGCGCGACAATGACGTCGAGTCAGCTATTAACACGCGGCCAAAAAAATTCAAGTCAATCTAGCAAAACTTTTTAACCCAGGAAACGTTCAAATACTACTTTCCAATTGTGCTTAATACGGTTGGTATCCGGCTCACAGAGACCTTCTCTGTGAGCCGGAACATCGGCAATATAGGTATTGTGGTACCTTTCATTGTAGTTAGGTCATCGTTCCCTCGGTTGCGGAACTCCTTTGATTCGTAGAAACCGTTTCAGTCAAAATTGAAGTCTGACAAATCATACAAAATTTAACTAATTAGTCATTCGAATGGCAGTAAATATGAATCAGTGACTAAATTTATCACTGATCGAAAGTGAGTGAACTTACTTATTCACTTAGGAACTAAACAGATTTCAGAGATAGACATGATCTTATGTCAGTTTCTGCGTTTTGAAACCTTTTCATTTAATGGTGAAGAACAATATATGGCGGTAGGGCTTAACGTTCATAAGTGCCTTACCAGGGCCTAAACTGAATAAATGACTTTTGATTTTGATTTTTTTTTGGGCCTTAATTTGAAATTTGTGTTCCCGCAGCCTCACTTGTGAGCTAGTTCCCATTCCAGGTCAGGTCAACCTAGCCTTGAATAGAACTGACTCTTAAACACCGTTAGTTGCTTGGCGGTACATTTTCAACTTGAGGGTGGTAGCTAACTATCCAAGTACTAGCAAATACCCTACCACCATGCTATGGTTTATTCACGATGTTTTCCATCAACGGCAGCTCAAGTTCATTGTTGGGGCTTGATCCCATGGCCTTCGGCGTATGAACCGACCGCGCTAACCACTAAACTATCATCGCTACAAAACTTGTAAATGATTGATATTACATTTAGATTTTGGAACTTGTCAATTTGTCGACAAAACGTGTACGTGTACCCCAAACTAAGCAAAGCTTAGAATACTTACATACGTTCTTTTTGTAAAAACATACTTATAATACATACAGAACACACATATTTTTATACCACAAAAGGTTTGTCCTGGGTGAGAATCGAACCCACGCCCTACAGTTACAATGAAAGTAAATGTACAAATAAGGTAGCTGCTGAAATGATATTCTAATACTTTATTTCCTAATCCGACTGTTCAGCACCCCAACGTTTCGCTTTCCGTCAATTGACAAGAGTAATGCTTATGCTGCTTTAAAACATAATAAACATAAATTTTCTTTGTGGCAATGCATTCCGCTTCAGAACAGACCTCTGTGTAATATGACCTGTCACCTAAAATGATGTTGACGCATGACTTGAGCTTAGCTAGGGCGAGACCACACAAGTGTTTAGTTAAAAATATTCCGTGAACATACCTACATAGAAATTTCCACTCCGCACAGCTGTATCCAGTAAACAATAATATTATGGTCTAATTATATTATTAATTGTTATACCACTCTCTTATTTATGTATACAAACTTTTTTTTTATTTTCAACAGCTCTTTGAAAAGAAAAAGAAAAACATTAACAATTTTTTTTTATTTTTGGCGTCGCACTTTTTGCATTTATCCGTGTCAAGTGTTTCGATATTTTCAAGTAAGTATTTTATTAAAAAAACCAAGGTAAATAAGTTTAAGTTACAGTTAAAGTCACGCAAAGTAAGTCCGGTCATGCCCTAGTAAAGTAGTGGTGACTTTACAACAAGCTTCGAAGAAGTTTAGAAAGCAAAATGAAATTCATATTTCACCACATTAGATCACTTTCTCACAATCACGCGCGTAATCCAACACTTTTTGAATAAATACCACAATTTTTTTATATAAAAAAATTACTAGTAATAATAATATTGGATAATATACAACATGGCGACATGTTTTAGGGTTCCGTACCCAAGGGGCAAAATAGGTCCCTATTACTATGACTCCGCTGTCCGTCTGTCTGTCTGTCTGACCGTCTGTCACCAGGGTATCTCATGAACCATTATAGTTAGACAGTTGAAATTTTCACAAATAATGTATTTCTGTAGCCGCTATAACAACAAATACTAAAAAATAAAATAAAATAAATATTTAAGGGGGCTCCCATACAATAAACGTGATTTTTCTAGCGTTTTTATAGATAATGGTACCGAACTTCTCGTGCGCGAGTCCGACTCGCACTTGGCCGGTTTTGTTTATTTTTATTATTGATAAAACTCCCCAAAATATCCTAAGTTTTGCACTTTTTATTCATTAGTGACATTCCTATTTGAGTTGCTAACATTTGTTAAAAAAAAGAAGTACCTATATAAAAGTTGTAGTACACCAATTTCTACATTGTGGACAAGATCTTGCGATAAAGATCACGAAGTTTAATTTTACATATAAGGGGCGTCTGTTTAAGTAAGTATTGTAATAAATATAAGTAGATACCTAAGTCAATTTTATCCCTGACATTTATATAACAACGCATGGTATTTGATTTTGTTATAAACAAAACACGACACATTCATTATTATATAAGTAGTAGAGATATCCTGAAGAAAGACCGAATTTAGCTTCATTTAACAATTGGAGCAAGGAAAACAGAAGTTTTCTTTATTTTTGGCATCGGACTTTATGCATTTTGTCAGTGCTGAATTACATCCATGAATGTGAGAAAGTGATATAATATCTTTTAGAGTTGCTGCCGTCGAACCTCCTAGTAAAGTCACACAACGTAAGAGAAGCGGAGTAAAATAGTGACAACTTTACCAGAAGCTTCGACAGAAACAACTCTTATAGACATTATATCATTTTACCACACTCATGCATGTGACTATCATCATCATGTTTGCCGTGATGGTGCCGGCGTAAGAATTGTACCCCACCTTCTCTACCCGTGGTTGCCGTAAGAGTCGGCTAAGAGATGTAATCCGGAAGATGGGCAGCAGCGTCTTTCTTGAACAATCACACCTAACTGCGCTCGCCAACCCGCCTACCAAGCGTGGCGAGTAGGTATTGGCGAAATCCCTCCCCAGGAGGAGGCCTATGTCCAGCACTGGACGTCCTATGGCTGATGATGTATGCATGTGCCTAACACTTGATGATTACACACTACTTTTAAAAATGTTCTCTAATCAAAATAGTACTTTCTCTATATTCCTAAATCGCATTGATTGTAATTAAAATCATATGAATGACTTACATTTACTTCAGTAATTGTACCTCTCCTACCTTGATACTCACAACTCGTTCTAAAAAGTTTATAATAAGAGTAAAAAACTGAAATATGTCGCTATGAAACGGAAGCACGGAATATGCAAGGAAAATGCAAGCAAGGTCGAATTTGTACTTTAATTACGCTATCTTATACATTTGTATCCTATCCATTGCCGTATATAATCGAATAAAACACTTAAAATATTTTCTAAAAAAGTAATGTATTCCAATAAAGCGTGCGGATCGTTAATCGAAGAGATTTGTAGTGCAGGCATTGGGTTAGTAACCGGAGTAGTTTTTTCGTCAGTCGAGTTCCAATGACTTAATTACACTTATAAAAAGTTCAAACATAAGTAGTCATTCTACCTTTTATGGAATTGATTAATTAAGTAGTTAGGAATTATGACATAACAACTGAAGAATTAAGATGTTTAAATAAAACTAAATTAAAAAGTTAAATGTTAGGCCTAATATTACTAAACCAAAGTGAAATTATTAAATAAATAAATATAGTTAACAATATACACAGCGCCATCTAGTTCCAATCTAAGTAAAGTTTGTAACTAAGAGAACCAGATAACTGATATAATGTTATTATACTTGTTTTTTAGGGTTCCGTACCTCAAAAGGAAAAACAGAAGGGTATAAGATCACTTTGTTGTCCGTCTGTCTGTCTGTCAAGACCCTTTTTCTCAGGAACGCGCGGAAGTATCAAGCTGAATTCATAAAAAATACTCAGGTCTACTGTCCCTTGGAGCTGTGAAAAAATCAAACTTCTAAGCCAACGCAATCATAAGATACAGCCGTTTAAGCTGCAAATTTTCGACACTCGCAAGGGAATCAATACCTACAGGGTACTTCCCGTTAACTCAGAATCTTGAAATTTGGTACGAAGCAACGTCTTATAGCACAGATAAAGGAAAAATTGCGAAAAGCATAAATTACCATTAACAAAATACCATAACTTTTACTTATATACCTACAGGTTTGTACGGAACCCTCGGTATGCGAGTTCGATTCGCACTTGGCCGGTTTTTTTGTGAATACATTATAACACCGAGAAACAGAACAAACATAAAGTTAGTCACAAATGGTTGACCTTAGTGGGAATCCAATCCACGTGTTCCAACTCAAGATGCAGAGAAGCTACTTATAGGACAATAAAGGAGCTAACACTTAACAAATTTAAAAAAACTGACTTGGATTGGCCGTCTGACTTCCAATCTAGAGGTCCTGAGTTCGAATCCCACGGCACGCTCATTTCTAAGATATATGCGTATTTCCGTTGACTTCAAATGGTGAAGGAAAACATCCTAATGAAACCAACAAGACCAAAACTTCTTAAAAAAGTTTTTATGTCGTGTGAAGTTTGCCAACCGGCACTTAGCTATGATCTTACCCTTCTCACAATGAGAAAGCCCGCGCACAACATATGCGTAGAAAATAGGTGAAGACTTTCCGCTTGTCATACACAATAACATCAGGTGAGATGGCGATCAAATGCAAGCCTATTCTTCATAGAAGAAAAAAACACAAACACGGCCAGGTTTTAGGTTTAAAGATCAAACTACTGAATCGATTATGAAATTTTTATGGGTGTTTGAAAGATATCCTTTCAAATAACAAGGAGTTGTACCTTCCATCATCAGCTCACCTGAATAACTCAAAGGAACATAAATAGCGGTCTATACGAGCCTATAATATTTAAAAAAATAACTCCTAATAGTTAAGGAGTTATATTTTCTATCCAGCTCAGCAAAATGAGATAATGAGTACCAGACGCAAATAGTTGAATAGTTTTAGAAAATATATAGAACACATTATGCGACCCTATTAAATTTGAGGGATGCCCTCGATTTTTCTGGCATTTCATCATCAGATCCTGAGTTTTTTTTCATGTTTGACAGGCTAGGTGTTTTGTCCACAGTTCACCTGATCTTAAGTGACGATGTGGTCGAAGATAGTAAAGCACACCTAGCCTGTAATGGTACTGGCTCTCAAATGAGGCTGCCGGAACACACCGTTAGATGCTTGGCGGCAGATTTTCAACTTGAGGGTGGTAGCTAGATAGCCGAGTACTACAAAGTACCACCTACCACCATGCTATGGTTTTCTCACGATGTTTACCTTCACCGGCAGCTCAAGCTCACTGTTGGGGTTTGAACCCACGCCCTTCGGCATGCGAACCGAACCTAACCACTGAGCTTTCATCGCTACAAATGGACTTAGTGCTAATGAGCCCATCTGGGAAGTATACCCTTTTAAACAAAAAAAATATAATTCTCGAATCGATTTAGGCGTCTTCTTTTACAAAAAAAAGATTGCGACCAATTGAGAACCTCCTCCTTTTTTTGAAGTCGGCTAAAAAGTCTTAGGTGACACCACGCAACACAAACACAAGACAATTAAAACAAACAGTCGAACTTACAAACATTAACACCAAATAAGCCATTTCCATGCTCGTCCATAACAATAACGACCCATTGAACAAGTACCAAGAATGGGATAAGTGAAATACATAAAAATTACTAAAATCAACCGTGTCCAAGGAGAACGGATATGGGTGAGTAAAAACCTTCAAACGAACCATGAAGATGCGCAAGTGCCCAAATTAAGTAAATCGATGTAATTCAATAAGTACGAAATAATAATTGGGAATAAATAACAAGCATAATGAGTTGGGTGTCAAGACGTTGCGACGGCACGTCAAGTGAATGAAAAGGTTATTATCGATCTGACATCGATTTAATACGAGCTGATACAGAAGTATTTTATTACTAGCTGCGGTTTTACACCAGTGGTGAGGGATTATGATGATGATGATGATGATGACGATGTTGATGATGATGATGATGATGATGATGTTGATGATGATGAAAAGTATCCTATGTCTTATTCCAGGGCCTAAAGTACCTACATGCAAAATTTCACCCAGATCCGTTGAGTAGTTTATGCGTGAAGGCGTAACAAACTAACAAACTCACTTTCGCATTTATAATATTAAGATAAATCGAATCTATCTAATCTAATACCTTTAAACGAGCAATTCTTGTATATATATATATATATATGTATATGTATATAAATATAATCTGAATCTAGGAAACGGCTCTAACGATTTTCATGAAATTCAGTATGCAGGGGGTTTCGGGGGCGATAAATCGATCTAGCTAAGTTTCATTTTTAGAAAACGTCGTTTTATCCGTAACAAAAATGGTATTTAGGAATCCAGTTAACTTGACCCAAAAACGAATACAAATCAATTGAATTAATCAATTTAATAAAATGGTACACCGAAACTCGAACTCCGCAACCATGACCTGAAATCTCACCACAACATTCGCACCAGCTATATCACAATCACAGGCTTGTATCAATTCCTGAATAAAACCGTTGTAATGCTAGGTACTACCAAAGTACACTGAGAAAAGTAGTTCATCTTAGGTCGGTCGGCGAGTTAAATAGCCTACTCTTGCGTTGACGCTTAGGGTTGTCACTTTCATTTTTAGTTAAATATTATTTGCGTATTATGAGCAACCTGCACACTATAAAATGGCCGGTAAAGTGTAAATAATAAGTATTGTAGAGGCGGCATGACGGCATAGAATAACGTCACACCGTTTGCCGTCACGGCATACGATTCGGTTTTACTGAGACTCGCTAATAGATGTTTCACATCCAAAAAAAAATTAGCGTCGTAAGGCGTAATATATAAAGAAAGTAACGTAAATGTTTTGTTAATTTTACTATCGAAAAACCACTTGTATACAATTGATTGGAAAAAACCATACCCATATCATACCTGTAAAATAACAACGAATGATTGGCGTAAATTTATATCTGACTAGCTTACGCCCGCGACTTCGTACGCGCTGATTTTAGAATTGAGTTCAAAGATAAATTATATATTATATAGAATTAATCAAAATCCTTTCTTAGCGGATGCCTACGTCATAACATCTACTTGCATGCCAAATTTCAGCCCAATCCGTTCAGTGGTTTGGGCTGTGCGTTGATAGATCACTATGTCAGTCAGTCAGTCATCTTTGAGTTATATATATTTAGATATATAGCCGTTGCTTTGTATCCGGAATCAGAAAAAATGGCATACATTCTAAATCAATTTTTCATTTACATTAGTAGAATAAACCATGGATATATTTCTTTTACTTGGAGGTAGATTTCCTTAGCAGGAGGTCGTCTAGGTAGGTACCACCGCAGTACCAGATATTCTGCCGCTAAGCAGTAGTGTGTAAACATTACTGTGTTCCGGTTTGAAGGGTACTGCAGCTAGTGAAATTACAGGGCTATTGAGACTAACCATCTAGTCTCAAAGTAATGAGCGCCAAGGCAGCGATGCCCTGGACATTGTTTTACTACTCAAAGTTCTGTGTATCGCTGCAATGAATATGGACAGGTGTTATCTCTTAACATCAGGAGAGTGTCTCGATAGTATCATTACTGTTATATAAAAAAAAAAACTTGCACTTAAGTCATAAAGTTAAACCGTGGTCCCAAACTCCATTAAAATTAATTACGCGTACACATTGACAATACTGACGTCTTGTAATTTGTACGATCAGCAAGAAACATGAGATACGAATTATACATATTACAGGTAAAAGCTCTTTATTAATTGTAATATTGAACGAGAATAATTTAGTTCGCCTTCAGCTTGTCAACTGAATATATGTCTTTTCATAATATTATCGTTTTATAAATAATTCAAGACGTGATATTTTAGCCGCTTATGTGAAATAATGCCCCGCCATATGCGTCATGGTCATAGTTGTTCTGAGGATGTGATTTTATGTTGTCATTATTTTTTATGTAGGACACTCTTTAATGCGATAATCTACGTCATTAAAAAAAATCTAAAGTTTTTTTATCGTTGATAGGCTATTTGTTTGACCACAGCTCACCTGATGTTAAGTGACCTACATTTACTTACATTTACTTGGTGGTAGGTCTCTTTAGCAGGTCTTCTTGGTAGTTACCACCGCAGTACCGGATATTCTCCCGCCAAGCAGTAGTGTGTAAACATTACTGTGTTCCGGTTTGAGGGGTACTATAGCTAGCGAAATTACAGGGCTGTTGAGACTAATCATCAAGTCTCAAAGTAATGAGCGCCAAAGCAACGATGCCTTGGACTTTGTATTGCTACTCAAAGTTCTGTGTATCGCTGCACTGGTCATCGACAGGCGTTATCTCTTACCATCAGGAGAGCATCTCATTCGTCCCACTATTATTTCATTAAAAAAACATACCATGGTGGTCGGATACAGTACTCGGCGGGCTAGCTACCACCCACAGAATTAAAATCTGCTGCCAAGCAGTCAGTGCGTTCTGGCCTCACTTAAGAGCCAGTGCGTTACCCTGGCTAGATGTGCCTACCATCTTCGACCACACTGTCGCTTAACATAAGATTGTCACTTATATTTAAAAAGTTTAAGTTTCCGTATACGCCAGTTTTTTCGAGCGCGGATCCATTTTTCGTATATTTTCGTGTCGACTTGACGCAATTTTTTCGCTAGTTGTTATCCGAGACCCTCCGTTGCAAAAGAAGCTCTATGGTTGGAACTTAATACTATTACTAGATAAATTACGATGTGGTCGTGTTCGAATACGTGTAACTCAAACCTTGTTACATTTTGGACTTAATCAGTTTTACAATCTCTTTAGGCCAATGAGATTTTAATTAAAAAATAGTATCTGCATACTTAACAAGTTAATTACAACCTAAGTGGACATAGATTTATTACCAACTTCATCTCGCTGTTTTATACGATATTTTGTAATTCTCTGGCAATTTCTAGCAGATCTTCTAATTCATAGCCCTGTTGGCTCATAGATTGGGCGTGGGATCGATTCTTACCCAAGACTAACATTTTGTGGTATAAACAAATGTTTGTTTTTGTGTCTGGGTGTTCTGTACGTATTATAAGTATGTATTTCGAAAAAAAAAAATTTGACTTCCATAGCACAACCTTTGCTTAGTTTGTGGTCAGATGACGCTGTGTGTAATATCCTACAATATTTATTATTATTTAATTTGTACCCAGAAGTGTGGTGCAGGAGATCCTTAAATTGACTGTTGATTAATAAAAACTACAAAATACTTTAAAAGCGTATATATAAATATATGTATATGCCATTCCTTATTATATTATTTACGCTACACTAATGCCCTAAAACGCTTCTCACAGCAGTAATGGTCCTTAAGTTCGAAGTCGCTCAGCGAGCTATGGAAAGAGCTATGCTCGGCATTTCTCTGAGGGATCGTATCCGGAACGAAGTAATTCGCCAGTTAACTATAGTCACAGACATAGCTCAGCGTATTAGCAAGTTGAAGTGGCAATGGGCTGGACATATCTCTCGCAGAATCGATAACGGCTGGGGTAGACGTGTTCTAGAGTGGAGACCGCGAATCGGCAAACGTAGCGTAGGACGCCCTGACACTCGATGGAGTGACGATATACGTAGGACAGCTGGCGGTGGATAAAAGCGAAAAGCCTAAGATCGGTGGCAGCAGTGGCCTTCAATAGGTTGATGATGATTTGCTTTATTATATTTTGTTAATAATAAATATCAATTATATTAGTATTAATTTTAGATTAAATTCATTTTATACCTTATGTCAATATTCGAGTTTGTGAAAATTTAACTAAACAACTTTTTTCAAGAGAGAAGTTTCATGTTTTCAGGTCACCAACAAGCCATTCACTTATAAGAATCAACTGTCATCAACTTTTTTACAATATGATGAACAACTTTTGTTCGGGAAGAAAATCGGCTATTCCAAACAAAAACGTTTCTATGAAACACTTGCCGATGTATATTTTTTGCTGCTATTAATTAATAGCCAGTGATCATAATTATAAAGGTCATATTTTGAGTAATATTTTGAGTTGCACAGTTGGTTAGATAGCACAATTCTATAAAATGTACTACTAACTATGAACTACTATTATTTAGTATGACTTAGCAATATTCATAGGTGAATGTACAAAACAACTCACTTTCATTAACAATTCAAATTTATAATAACAAAACAATTCAAAAGGCACAACTCATAACGAAACCTAATTTTCGACACATAATGAATTCTAGATTAGAATTTTTTCTACAATGAACCAACTAAAAAGCATTACCTTTAACTTGTTATCTAGAAACGATCTAAATATATTGTTTCTTCACTTTGTTCCGTTTTTGTAAGAGATATCTTTGAGAGTGCAATCTTAGGCCTTGTTCTGTCAACTTACTTAGGTATTAACATCCGATCATATGTGGCAATATATAGTCTATACTCAACCTATCCGCAGAATAAAGTTACATATGGAAAAACTCAACTTTACAGGAGAGCAGTTTAAAGGCTTTTAGAAAAGAAATTATAGGTTTTTAGAAAATAATTTTGCTTATTATGTCTTTCCAGAAGTTCCCAACGTATGGGTCGCGATCCACCTGCGGGTCACAAGAGGATATTGAGAGGGCCCTGAAAAAAGAGACCGTAAATTGGGCGTACCAAACTCATTACGATGAAAAATAAAAAAAAAATAAGTAAAGTATTAAAACCTTTAATTAGAACTGCGTGTTTTTTTTCTTCAATGAGGACAGTTATTCATTTATATAAATATGTCCCTTTTTATAAGTTACAAGCTTTTATTTAACTAGGAATGTATGTATGTATGTATATGTGTTTGTTCGGGTGAAATCTTGCAAGTTGAATTTGACCCACTTTCCGATGTCTGATTGCACTCAAATTTAGTCTACTTATGTATCTTCACAATACAATTATATGTTACCATGGAGCTGGTCTGATGATGGAGACGGAAGATGGCCATAGGAACTTCTGAACTAAACAAGATAAACCCACCGTGTTTGGACTCTTAATTTTAATTTATTTATTCACGACAATCAAGCAGTGAGTCCCGAATTTGGAAGTTTTTATTTAATGGGTCTCGATTTAGTAAACTTTGAGAACCACCGGTCTTGTGGATTTAAGTCAGAAAGTAGAGTAAAATTCTTTTTTATAAACCTTTCAATGCTCTCTCTTGTAAAGTTGAGTTTTTGCATGTGTAACTTTGTTCTACGAATAGGTCGATATATACGGTCCAAGTGGTGAAAGAGATCAAGGTTTAAGAGGAGTGGCGTTATCGTGTTATCGTGTCTTACGTCCCTAGGAGGGGCATGATATAGGCTTTGTATTGTGATCTTGAACTGTCGACATAATTTCACCTGTGCCTAGTATAGTAAATATTGGTATTATATCGTTTATAAAAGAAATACAATATTTTAGAGACCAAATTATCGGAAACTTGTTTGTTGTTTTGTTGCGATGATAGCTTAGTTGTTAGCACGGCCGGTTCACACGCTGAAGGATCACAACAATGAGTTCATACCCCAACAATGAGCTTGGGCTGCCGGTGAAGGAAAATATCGTGAGAAAACCATAGCATCGTGGTGGAGTACTCTCTATTGAAGAAGTAGTAGAGAACATCGTGAGGAAACCATAACGTGGTGGTAGGGTAGGTACTTTCTAGTACTCAGCTGGCTAGCTACGACCCTCGACTTGTGTTCCGGGAACCTCACTTGAGAGCAAGTTACGTTCCAAGCTAGGTGCGTTTACCATCTTCGAAAATACCGTCACTTAACGTCAGGTGTGCTGTGGTCAAACACCCTGTCAAACATAAAAATAAACAAAGATTAATTGAAAAACAAATGATAAACGGATAACGGAGCAGATCTAAATCTTGGCAGGTGCAGGTTGAGAGATGCTAAGAATAGATATAAAATATACTGGATAAAATTAAAAACAAAAATATAAGTTGTTTTTGGAATTAAATTACTCAAAGAAAGAAATAGGACAAAAATCATTATAACATTGTAAATAAAATTATTTCATACCTAAAAAACATCCCTGAAAAACATATCAGGGGTAATAGTGGAGGAAGACGGCGAAAAAACCGCCAAGCTATGCAGGACTTCGCGCTACAAAATAACTCGCACATTAAGGCTGACCACTCAGCTTACATTAACTTAGTATCACAAGTAATCTTGAAATGTATAGTAGGTGAACGTTATGCGATGATTATTAAGTATTTTCTAGGTCAATTGAAATAAGATTTAAGTGATAAAGTCATTACGTATTATAAACTTAATTCTATGGCTGCAACTCTATAATCTATATCTATAACTGCCTCAGGGTCGGTTGATGATAGTTCATACATTTTAGGCACCTCACGCACTAACACTACTATATCCATCTCTACATAGTATAAAACAAAGTCGCTTCCCGCCGTCTGTACGCTTAGATCTTTTAAACTACGCAACGGATTTAATGCGGTTTCTATCAATAGACAGAGTGATTCAAGAGGAAGGTTTATATGTATAATACATGCATTTGCACCACATTAGTATCTACATTGCACTGGTACGAAACCGGGGCGGGTCTCTGGTGATTGATATAAATGTACTACGTACCAAATGAACACTATTTTTGTTCAGTTAACTGCAGAGCAGTGTATTCACCTCGTGTATTCGACGTGGGGCGATAAGTCCTACACTGACGTCCAACTTGGAGTATTTTGTCAATTTCCTTCTGCAGCATCTACCCGAGTCAACCCAGCTCATTGAAGTATCGGAGGCTCTAGGCTGCTGGCATAGTAGCTTCAGTGTATACACCTTATTCGGTATTCAATGGTAGCTTAGGAGCGATGCTAGCTTATGGTTGGCTGGTTAACGCGGTCGGTTCTTACGCTGAAGGGCGTGGGTTTAAACCCCAACAATAACTTTGAGCTGCCGGTGAAGAAAAACATCGTGAGGAAACCATAGCATGATGGTGGCGTATTTTCTAGTACTCGGCTACCTACCACCCTGAAGTTGAAAATCTGCCGCCAAGCAGCTAAAGGTATGTTTCGGTAGCCTCACTTGAGAGCCAGTTCCATTCCATGCTAGGTGTACTTTACCATCTTCGACCACACCGCTAACATCAGGTGAGTTGTGGTCAAAAAACTAGCTTATCAAAACATATTAAAAAAGTATTTAAGTATTCTATAAGTTCTCTGACTTCCAAAGTATAAGCTTTGCTTAGTTTGGGGTCAGATGGCGCTGTATGTAGATAATGTTTTACAATAATTATTTATTTATAATTTTTACTTTTTTGTAGAATACATAATGAAATAACAAAAAACTACTTTTTAAGGAGTGTTCCACTAAAAAGTCTCATAGCTATTGAAAAACTCACTAAGAAAGGGCAAAGAGGAACAAATAAAAAAAGAGGTCACTCAATCAATCAAGCTCCCAAAAAAGACATCCGAATGTTATTTGAAAAAAAAAAACTGTCTTTTGACCAATCTATTTAATGTATTAGAACAAAATTACAGGGCTGTTGAAACTAACCATCGAAAGTCTCAAAGTAATGAGCGGCAAAGTAGCAATGCTCTGGACTTTGTTTTGCTACTCAAAGTTCTATGTATCGCTGCCATGGTCATGGACAGGCGTTATATCTTACCATCAAGAGAGCGTATCGTTCGAATCACAGCTTTTATAAAAAAGCGGTTATTACAAACTGCAAGCAATAAATCTCATTGAAAACCACTTACATATAATCTATCTAATAACGTCGTTTTATCCGTGTTTTCAGCCGAGCAAAGCTCGGTCATCCAGGTACTAAAATATGATAAGACATATCTTGACATGTTATTTTAAAATAACGTTTTTCTTTACAAATTTCCAATTCATACTTCTATATTTACACTAGCTTGTGCCCGCGGCTTCGTCCGCGTAGACTTAAGAATTGGGTTCAAAGAGAAATGAAACATGTGTAACAAAGGAGTTCCGCCTGCCAAGCGTGGCGAGTATTGGCAAAACCCCCCCATGGGGGAGGCCTATGTTCAGCAGTGGACGGGTTGGCGAGCGCAGTTAGGTATGATTGTTCAAGGAAGACGCTGCTGCCCATCTTCCGGATTACATCCCCTAGCCGACTCTTACGGCAACCACGGGTAGAGAAGATGGGGTACAATTCATACGCCGGCACCACCAGTCCACCACGGCACGGCTATGATCTATGGGCATCTAAAATTCTTACATACTCAATCACATTATTCTTATATACATTTATCATTCTTCCAGATCCAAATTAGCCCTGTCTTTATAAACTGCTGGGCGCGGGTTTCTTCTCATTGATCAAAGATAAGGCATAGGCCACCACGCTAGCCAACTGCAAATTGGCAGAATTCAGACATGTTCTAGAACTTTCTTTATGAACTCTTGGACATACAGGTTTCCTCACATGAATGTTTTCCTTCACCGCGCACCGTTTGAAGTCAGCACATGAAGTACGCACATTTTGACATTTTTATTATATACTACCTATTTATTATCTGCGAATTCGTCCGCGTGGAATTTATCTACAAAAAAATAGTTTTTTTTTTGTATGGCTGACAGGCTAGGTGTTTGACCACAACTCACCTGATGTTAAGTGATGGTCGAAGATGGTAAAGCACACCTAGCCTGGATTAGAACTGGCTCTCAAGTGAGGCTGCCGGAACACACCGTTAGATGCTTGGCAGCAGATTTTCAACTTGAGGGTGGTAGATAGCCAGCCGAGTACTAGAAAGTACCCTACCACCACGCTATGGTTTCCTCACGATGTTTTCCTTCACCGGCAGCTCAAGCTCATTGTTGGGGTTTGAACCCATGCCCTTCGGCATGCGAACCGACCGCGCTAACCACTGAGCTATCATCGCTACAATATGACATTTTCCAATTTTCTGCGCAATTTTCTTTCCTCAAGAACCTTCTATGAAATCGGTAAAGTCGTTCTCAAATTATGGCGTGACCAAGGGAAACAGGGATTCATTTTTACCCGACTACGACGAAGCAAATGGGAAGCTTATGTTATTGTTATATATACAGATTATTGCATATTTTTTTATTACGGAATATTTTATTTCCCTTGACATTGTTTACTTCTAATTATTATTGAGGAAATTATTTAACTTTTTTTTTTAATATCTGACAGGCTAGGTGTTTGACCACAACTCACCTGATGTTAAGTGACGGTGTGGTCGAAGATGGTAAAGCACACCTAGCCTGAAATGGAACTGGCTCTCAAGTGAGGCTACCGGAACACACCGTTAGATGCTTGGCGACAGATTTTCAACTTGAGGGTGGTAGCTAGCCAGCCGAGTACTAGAAAGTACCCTACCACCACGCTATAAAATTATATTCCTTGTTCTTACTTGACAGCCCTGTTGGCTCTTTAGTAATAAGTCTGCCTTAAGAGCCGTAGGGCGTGGGTTCGATCCCGCCCAGGACAAACATTTTATGGTATCAACTTTGTTGTGTGTCTGGGTGTTATAAGTATGTATTTACAAAATAAGTATTTATGTATTCTATCAGTTATCTGACTTCCATCACACAAGCTCTGCTTAGTTTGGGGTTAGATGGTGTTGTGTGTAATGTGTCTTATGATATTTATTTAATTATTTATTTATTTACTAGTACGTAAGTATTCAGATTATAATCATTAATATTAAAAAATATTTTGACTTGTAACATCTCGTTAACAATATGATAATTGTTATTATTTGCCTATCCAAAAATCCCATTCTGCTATCAGATGGCTAGGAACTCAAATAAGTGACATCGTTTCATGATTGAAAACCCCAAAAAACAGTTTGATTTCACTTTCATTATGACACTAAAGAGCGGAATGCCGAGCAGCGGATGCCACTGTGTGTGGGTGTTTTCTATTAGACACAATTTGGATGTCTTTCAGTCTTTGTGACAGCTGAAACGTTTTTTTTTTTGACAAGCGTGTCTCTTTTTCATCTGCATCTTTCCTTAACAACTAGCGAGTTGATGATCAAGCGCAAGCCAAATCAAATAAAAAATACAAAAGCTTCAGTGACGTGAAGAACTCGTATTAACCGTTCCGCCATAAGACAGAAGAAGAAGTGTCTCTAAGAATTGGAATAATCTCTAATAAATAAAATTGGAAAGTTATGAGATTCTAAACAATTGCAATATAAAAGAGAACAAGATAAAAGAGGTTGATTATTTGAAAATCTTCTCATCGCTTTTACCATTTAACCATACCTAAGACACGCTACCTAATTTTTGACAAAATTATCAGTTAGTGTTGCAAATATTAATGCAACTCTCACAAAAGGACGGCTGAACCGATTTCAACGAAATTGGAATGAAAGTCCAGTGTATTTCAAGGAAGAAAAAAAATAAGAGAACAATCGAGGGGCGCATCTACTTGATATAAAATAATAACGCAAACAAAATTCTGCATATAAAACTACAAGTAACTGATATTTTTTAACTCTACACGCACCGAAATATTATTTGTAAGCACCATTGATCTATATGTACCTACATAGAATTCGTTAATGAACACAAACAATCTGTAAAAGAATTCACAATGTTTTCGAAGAAATGTAGACTGTATCAAGTACCGTTAATACATTTAACTAATTACTAATTGGTAACAAAACAAATTCCTTTTGTACTCTATCAGGCACTGTACAACGAAACACATCGACGACTTACACAAGCGGTAGATCCAAAAAGTTCCAAAATACTGTCGAAACGTCCACACACTGGATTATGCCGCGCACAAATTTTGCCATTGAAATGTGTATGATATTCGCCTATTATCAATGGCATGTCCCGATACTTTCACGCGGCGCACAATCTAGCGGCACGCTATAATGACACAAGCAGTATCATATATGACATGATATTGATACAAAAATACTAGAAACTTTGGGAATACTATTTTTTAATCCATATTATTTATGGGACTGGCCACAAACACATGGCAGTCCCTAAAAGTTTTTTTTTTAAATACTAACCTTACGTAAAGTTTTTTTTTTTTTGCCAAACTCTAATAATTACGATAAAGGTGGATCACTTAAGGCGACACGCACAACTGAACAATTTTTTGTCTGTGCCAAGGCAGGGTTCAGACAGCAGCCTGTTAAATCTGATGATAAGAGATAACCTATGTCCATAATCATTGCAGCAATACACAGAACTTTGAGTAACAAAACAAAGTCCAGGGTATCGCTGCTTTGGCGCTCATTACTTGGAGACATTCAATGGTTAATCTCAACAGCCCTGTAATTTGTTTAAATGATATGTCATCTCAAGCGCCCTCTCTCTCGGTGTACACACACATAGTCCACCAGGAGGCTACACATCTTTACAATTTATATTTCCGATATTTATTACTGAAATTTATTTTTATTTCCGTTTATACGACTGGCGACGGGCGTGAGTGGGCGCAACACAAACAAACATAATGATAATGAAAGACTGGACGATTAGGGGCTAGATATACATAGGATTAGGGATTTCGGGAATAACCCAAAGAAAATTATAGTGACACTAACGACTTATTAATTATATTGCATTAGTATTTATAATATTGGTAGTGCCCATACTGCAAGTAGAGCTTGCCGGCGCTGGTTGCTCGTGCGCACCCCCCACGCCCCACGCCCTCGCCCCACGTCGTCGTATAAAAGCCCACTCCCGCCCTCATTTCGACCAGACGCAAGTTGCACTCCAAACATAGCGAGTCCTGGAAGATAAATCTTCCAGCAGCGCTATTAATCGATACATTACTAAAAAACTATTTCCTAATCTTTCTCTCTTTCACTTCAGTGCTTAACTTCTATTCAAAATGAAAACCATGGTGAGTACATATCTAAATATTTTCAATGACGTGTTTGTGAAATGTGATAAGGATATTGACATAAAAGAACCATCGAATGTGTCCTAGAGCACGTAATTTGATTTTTTTCTAAGTGTTTGCTCAACGCGATGGCGTTGTGACTTTGGCTACGGGAACAAGGTGTACTTTGTCTTAAAACAGCGCCTTGCCTAACACTCCACGATTGTTGGACGTCTATAGTAACAATCCGAACCGTTCCTTTCATAATCGTTTAGTCAAACAATCAAATGATAAGCATCTGACAAAAGTTTGGCCGCCGACGGAGTAATAGAAAACTGTGGGAATCTAGATAAGATTTATCGGTTATTAATTTAATTAAAAAGCATGAAACGTGCAATTTTGACAGCTAGTTTGCTTTGTTGCTTAACCTAATAAAATGATAACTATGACGTTGTAATTCGTTGATAATCGTTGCCGTAGCTAGAGACGTAGCTAACTCGTAGCGTATCGCGTAGCATGAGTGTAGCTTCTTCATTTTCACCGCCAATTCTGTGTACGTTTTCTTTTTATAGGTATTTTTCAAGAGAACAAAATCACGTTTCAAATTAAAAACTATAATAGCAATAGATAACATTACAAATGTCATTGTGATCCCTATACAATTATTACTTCTAATATAGATTTTCAATAACGACTTAAAGACCGGACTGTTCATGAAATACGAGCATATATAGCAATTTATAGCTATACAAAATTAAACATACTAACGGTTTATAGCTACAAAATTAATTAGCATGAAATTTTTATAGCAAAATTTACAAATATCTGTTAACATGCGCGTGCGCAGAGGTCAGTGTCGGCGCGCATTATTTCTCACAATGCGTTGCAATGTTGCGTGAATTGTGACAATAAAAAGCACTTCCGAAACTGTGCTTTTTTTATACATTTCGTTCAACTAGAATCTTGGTTATATTAAGAAATGAATAACAAAGCCTGTTTGTTGTTTTTAACATAAGTAATTTTTTAATATTTATCTGTTATTTTTCATATCCTATTTGTACGATTTTTTAAATTTCAATAACAAAAAAGTATCTAGTGTTATCTCACACGTGACAAGGTAACAGACCTTGTCACGTGAAAAAAGCATAAACGCTTGAAATTAAATATGTTTGACTAGTGACCCGCACTTTGCACCCGCACGGGTGCATTGTAGATACTAACGTAGTACAATTACTACGTTAGTATCTAATTTGCAATATAAACGCACAAAAATATGTTTTTTACATCAGATTACAAATCATTGAAACTTTCTCTACTATAATATGCATGATTATAAACCTTCCCCTTGAATCACTCTGTATATTGATGGAAATCGTATTGAAATCCATTGCGTAGTTTGAAAGATCTAAGCGTACAGACGGCGGGAAGCGACTTTGTTATATACTATGTAGAGATGAGAACAAAACTTAAAGTAATTCACGTATAAGAAAATAGAGATAAAAAGCAGCTAAAACCGCTAGACAGCTAACAACATACGAAATGTAAAAAGCGTTACATCACTTATTGCGAAGTTCATTACAATGTCATGCATTTTGTTTTCCTTAATTGTGTTGCTATTTCTAACTCGCACGCATCATTTGTCTCGCGTTTACGCTATGACTTTCTCACACTCATTTGTTACAATGCTTTACGTAAACTTGATAATTAAAATAATCAAAGTTACTAAAGATACTAGATTGAAGCGGTGGGTTTTACTCACAAAATCCCTTTGGAGATAAGTCGCAACTGAAATTGGTTTATTTATTTCGATACATCAGCATTATGCAAATGAGAAAAAGAATTTGATCTAAAAATACAACTACATTTTTTTTTTATGGTTGACATGCTTCGTTTTTGACCACAGCTCACCTAATGTTAAGTGACGGTGTGTTCGAAGATGGTAAAGCACACCTAGCCTGGAATGGTACTGGTTCTCAAGTGAGGCTGTCGGAACACGCAGTTAGATGCTTGGCGGCAAATTTTCAACTCGAGGGTAGCTAACCAGCCGAGTACTAGAAAGTATCACTATGCTATGGTTTGTCTCTCGATGTTCTCCTTCACCGGAAGCTCAAGCTCATTATAGGGATTTGAACTCACGCTATCCTGCGTGCAATCCAACCGCGTTTACCACTAAACTATAATCGCAACTAAACTAAATATTAAACCAATTTAATTTACCATTTCAAGTAGTTTCCAAAATTTTACTACTACGTTTTTTTTATGACAATATTAAAACTTTGTTCATAAATAGAGGCCGACATTTAGATCTTAACTATGGTCCCCTAAAATATAGGATGCGTACAAGAACATAAAATCTATGTATGTCATTAATTACGAAACGACTCGCATTTCTGTAGGCAAGTGTTAAATCTTAAGATTGATCTCTAGATTGCACCAGATTCATCATTCTCACGCCATTCATAATCTTTAATCTTATATGAAACTAAGACATCGTGTTCATTTAATGCTTCTATTTCACATCATATAAATACAAGTAATGTTATTTTCATTAAGTATTGAAATTCAGCTTTTTCATTTGTAATGTTATACAAAGAACTTTGCCAACCAGTTAGATTTTCACCAGTTATAATTACGTTTGCTTAATATTTTTTTTTTAAATAAGATCAGAATTAGATATGTCCCTCAAACTCTTCATACACCTTTACACTATAACAATTTTGAGGGCGAGCGAAACTAGCCCGGACACTATTCCACAACCTGAGCATTTTTGTGGTACACTTCACTGAAAAACTATCACGCCTATAGCTTTGTAACTTAACATAGTAATTCAACTTCACATTTAGGTGTGTTATCTGTAAAAAAAATATAAATTTATAACCATTAAAAAATGAACATAAACAATTTTGTATTCATTAAATAGAATTTTATTGTACTTCTAACGCCATCTGTTAGAAAACCAAAGAGTTAACATCGCTGCAACAGAACTAAACTCAATACTGAAAAATACACCGTAGTTATCTACTTAATACAAGATGACACCACTAGAATCAGGTTGTAAAATAGCAACTGTCTTAAAAATTATTACCCGTTAGAAAAACTACGCAAGCCCTCACAAAGTTCAGCTTTTTGCTAGTATAATATATAATGTATTATTAACAAATGTAGGATATAGCAGAATCATATATATATAACAGAATCATGAGCATTATAATATTATCAGGCTAGACTTTTTCCATATTATATTGTTAGCGGAATGTACAAATTGCTACACTTATTATTCTAAATTATAAAGACCGTTACACATCGCAGATCACGTGTGCAAAGTTATTCGCACTAGGTGCGAAACGTTCGCATATTTGTGCAACCAAACGCCTCGGTTAAGGTTCTGCACGGTCCAAGCGCAGTGAATCAGAGCACGAATACTAGATGTCAATGTCACTGAAAGTTGACCGGTGGGGAAGTTACTTGTTACTTGACACTTCTTTTTGGTCCATGTTAGTCGATTTGTAACCGGCTTAAAATGAGTTCAATGATATTAAGGATTGTTGAGGGGCAATATTAAGTGTTATAGTAAGTATTTTCTCGCTGGAATCCCGCGATTTTGCATACAAATTTGTAACTATCAAAATACAACTTCACCAATAACAGTTCAGTTTGAAGTTGTTCTATCAATATCAGTACTTCTTACTTATAAAATGGTTATAAGCAAACATGTACAAATAGTTTATGTATTAGTAATGAGAAGAACAAAACGCTCTCCTGATGGTAAAAGATGGCTGTCCATGATCATTGCAATTGTATGACTATGCTGCAATTATGGTAACCATATTGCTGCTTTGACGCTCATTACTTTGCGACATTCTATAGTTAATCTCAATAAGAAATATATATATATATATATATGTATATCGTAATACATTACACACAGCGCCATCTGACCCCAAACTAAGCAGAGTTTGTGTGATGGAAGTCAGATAACTGATAGAATACATAAATACTTTTTATAAGAAATACATAATTATAATACAAACAGAATACCCAGACACAGAACAAACATTTGTTAATACCACAAAATGTTTGTCTTGGTGGGAATCAAACCCACACCCTACAGCTCTAAAGCAGATATGAGCCAACAGGGCTGTCAAACTTGCAATTTCCTGTAATAATTGTAATAGAAGTGTAATTTCATTAGCTTGACAGCAATATACCTATTTGATATCGCGGTACCAACATAGTTGCTTTCAAATTGATTGTAATTCAAGTCTTTGGTAAAGTGTTCCAAAATCTATGCGTCAGCTTTATCTATTCCATACAAATGTTTGTAACTGACATTCACAAATCGTCTGAGATCATTTAAATAGAACAGTCAACTATAGATCGAGATTAATATTTTGACATAGACTGCTTTGAATATCGTTTTGGATATTAACTATGTTGGTATTAACCTAAAGTAGATACTTGCAAGCCAGGTTTCTCTTATTCGTGGCTGTATTGAAAAGTTTGCCTTCATTAACGAGATATCGATCTTTATTAACTTATTACATAGCGGTCAGACAAGAAACCCTTCATAGAATTAATTGGTAATTAATATATCTTTATAAGACACAAAATACGCGTATTTGTCGCGATCATTTTACTATTTTCATATTTTTTTTACATTATATACATATAAATTAAATTAAATAAAAAAATATAAATTAAATTACAATATTAAAAATTATGGCGTGATCCATTGCAGATCGCATCATCGCTTGACATCAGGCGAGATGGCGTTCAAACGCAAGCCATTAAAATTATGAATTAATTTAAATATAAATATTCAAGTAATCATTCGTGTTAAAGATGTCAATTGGATCCGACAAAATAATCTTAATACTTCCATTACTAATAGTGCACTTGCCCTTTAAAGGAACTTGTCCCGTCCAATCGATCAACAGCTAGTAAAGCTATTCAATTACAGTCCAATAACTCCGAACAGTAGCTAAGCAACAATGTTGAGGCCAGTCCACTAGTGGCGAGTGTTATGCTCCATTTATGCAATGCCAACTGGGCCATACCTCTTCAATCACCTTCGAATTAAAGCTCCTCATTTATTTTCAGATAATAGTTATTTTCCATGAATTGGCGTGAATATGAAACAAATTTTAAATTTGACCCGTAACAAAGGACTTTACTCTCGCGAAAACGAAACAAACCTCTACCTTTGTCACGTTTCCGCGTAGGGAAAGACAATTTTGTGCACGACGTATCGACGTTTTGAGATTGTCCGTCTCTACTCGAAGATGCATCGAGTCATTAAGATATTGCATCACAGAGATACATATGTTACAAACTGATCTGATTCATGTCAAAATATTTAATTGTGTCTTTATTTCAACTTTATAATTTTGCTACCAAGTACCATATAAAAATTCGTATTTCATGACACATACTTAGTTGCAGTTGGTTTTAACTTTTACAATCAAATTACGAGTGCATTCATGAAATAATCGACATCGATAATTTAGTCAGTGCATCCCTAGCACTTAGTCAATGGAAGGCGCACCCAAGCCGCTGGCGTCGGTGTGACCACTAGTGTCGCTTGCCTCGTCGACTTGCCGCTCACCCGAGCTTTTTGTCTGCATTCCGACGCGTACCGATTTAGAAGGGCATGCCCACGCACCTCGCGCCTGAGACCCGTGACACATTAATCGATATCCCTAATTACAATGATAATAACGCCCAACACTAAAACTAAGTACAGTAATTTCGTTATACTGTGGATGAAAATCAGTTCGAGTCAAGATTAATTACTGTCAGCTTTTTGAAGTACATAACTTTCAGGGAAAACCATAAAAAAAACCGTTAGGCATCTTAAAAAATGAATATAACAAGAAATGGTCTAAATCACCTAAGCTAAGTTATTATCCCATTCATAATATTCTAGATCTATACACCTACGCCGCACCCAGCAATACCTACAAATAATCGTATTTCTGTTGTTTGAGGGTAGGTATAAATTGACCTAACAGAATAATTCAAAGGAAAGCTTAATTTTTCGTAGAGCACGTAACAAACCTAATGGAAAACGCAAAAGAGTTTGACAAGCGAGGGTAACCGGTCTCTGAATGTGGCTGGGCAGGTCCGGAAGGCTCACTTCCTGATCTCTGACCTTCGGACAGCCTTGAGCCGTACCGCCGTTCACTCATTGCTCTCAATTGCTTTTTATTTTTAACATATTAAGAGCGAAAGCGTGGGCACATACCTTATACAGGTGGCGTCGATTGGCGATAATGACAAAGCAAGATAATCAAGGCGGTTGTAATAGTTCAAGTACTGTATGCTCTTTGTCGAATAAAATTAACGCGTCATAAACTGTATATTGTTTCTTTTAAAAATAGATAACGATGGCTTTAAGTAACGTTAGCAACGTTGCGCCTTTTTATTTTATAGTTGACAGGCTAGGTGTTTGACCATAGCTCACCTGATGTTTTGTGACGGTGTGGTTGAAGAAGGTAAACATACCTACCCTGGAAAGGAAATGGGTCTCAAACGAAGCTGCCGGAACACACCGTTAGGTGCTTGGCGACAGATTTTCAACTTGAGGGTGGTAGCTAGACAGCCGAGTACTAGAAAATACCCTATATACACTATGCTGCGCACCGGCAGTTTAAGCTCATTGTTAGGTTTTGAACTCACGTCCTTATGAACCGACCACTCTAACCACTAAGCTATCATCGCTACAAAACTTACATTAAGCTCATTAATTTAAGATTTTTCTTATGTAACAGTAATGATACGAACGATACGCTCTCCTGATGAAGAGATAACGCAGACAATTGCAGCGATACACAGAACTTTGAATAGCAAAACAAAATCAGGGCACAATATATCATTGCACATTTAACAGGGACTAACAAATTGAACGCAATGTCATTGACACGGAACAAGCATATTTTTTCTAATTCAATTATTCGGTCACAATCGAGTAGGCACATAAATAAAGTTATTAACTTGTTTTGTAAATCTATAACTCAATTGCGGAATTTATTTGAATAACGTGAATTTCAACATATAACGAGTGCTAGCGGTTCTCAAGGGCGCACTAGCTGTTCTGGAAGAACTCATTGCAAAAAAACATTAATTGTGAAATTTTAACGAGAAATCTGTTATCTGATAGCCTTGTAACTGAGGCTTTATATCATTTTTTATTCTAAATTGATGTATTGTCACGCCTTAGAAAGGATGCCAAGCTTTTTAGCGATTTAGACCCTTTGGAATTCAAATAGGTATATTGGAACGGAATTCCTCATCGCGTGTTATCGTTCTTATATTTGTTTACCGGCTGAGGGGCTAAACCAAATGTATAACAATGAAAAACGACACCAAAAACCCGACATCTTTTTGCAATAATTAACAGTACGTAGTACCTACTTAGAAACAAAACTGGATCGCTATCACAGACCCTGACATCGTTGAACTAACTTGTAGATCGTGAATTCCTTGCTTATGCATTCATCTTGTTAGTGTTTGCGAAAATAAAACACTTTTCCTAATTTATGTCGTGACTCAAACTATGTGCGAAACGCAATAAGCGACTCACAATTTGTGAATAAATATTAACGTAAGTAACAACCGTGACATTAATTTTAAATATGGTTTGAATTTGCATACAGTTTAGTTGACTTTAATTATTTTATTGGTCGACATAAATTAGTATGACATTAATATGTTCAAAGCTGATTTTGCGCGTAGATTCGCTCGCGAATACGAAATTTATTTAAAAATCGGTTTACTAGTGTTTGGTATTACATGCAACTAACAGCTTGATGATTGGAGCCAATTTTAATTGTTTCAGTTACATTTCAACAGGCGTGCAATATAGAATTTGTAGTAGCGATGATGGTTCAGTGGTTAGCGCGGTAGGTTCGCATGCCGAAGGGCGTGGGTTCAAACCCCAACAATGAGCTTGAGCTGCCGGTGAAGGAAAACATCGTGAGGAAACCATAGCGTGGTGGTAGGGTACTTTCTAGTACTCGGCTGGCCAGCTACCACCCTCAAGTTGAAAATCTGCCGCCAAGCATCTAACGGTGTGTTCCGGCAACCTCACTTGAGAGCCACTTCCATTCCAGGCTAGGTGTGCTCTACCATCTTCGACCACACCGTCACTTAACATCAGGTGAGCTGTGGTCAAACACCTAGCCTGTCAGCCATAAAAAAAAAATGACTCAATGTTTTTTCGATCCAAAGGCCGAGCCATTTAAATCGAATGTACATAAAGTGACAGCATTCCGTATGGATACTGTCACCCCAAGCAGACTTGCTCCGACGCATTGCCATAATTTGCTTTGACCTTTGTTTACTGCGACCAGTAGGTAATATAATAATTTTAAGCTTTACTCGTAATGCACTTTTAAAGTGAAGTTTCACTTGACTTGTTTGGTATACAACCTTCAGATTCTAGTCTTTCTTGAGATAACATCTCGACGTCTAATGTAGATTAGTCTAGTCATAGTGGTTATAAATGTTACGCAAATGTACCTACAATCGTAAATATAACAAAATATTGTAAGTGCTATTTTAGATTTTGGCAAATAAAGCCAATACCTGTCTCGAGGTACAGACAAAGCACCTATTATGCATAAGTACGGACAAGACACAGGACAACATTGGGTATTGATCTAACTGACCGCCCACTATAGCGACAAGCCCTTGCACGATTTCGTTGGTTAAGCATGAATAAACAAGTAAACAAATCCTGATAGGTAATAACTTTACGGAATGCTCTTAAAACATCCGAAATGGTGTTACTGGTCACAGAACTCACGAAGGATATTCACGTTTAGTAACTTTCAACAATTCATCAAGATTGTAGATTTTAATCTTAGTGTGATTATACATAAGTACCATTCCAGGCTAGGTGTACTTCACCATCTTCGACCACACGGCCACTTAACATCAGGTGAGCTGTGGTCAAACACCTAGCCTGTCCACCATAAAATAAGTTTCCAATTGTCCATACATTAGCGATAACATCTCAGCGGGACAAGTTCTAATATCTTCAAAATGTCAAGTCAGTGTCTTGCGTTATTCACAATTAAAGTTAGGTAGGTATTACAGATAAAGCGGATCTTAATTTAGCAATAGACACTTGACTAGAACGAGGGCAAGTTATCACAACTACTAGAATTATAAATATCATATCGACCAGTCCAAGCGTAATGAGAGGTCTGGGAATAAGCGTCGCGGCCATTAACTTTGAACACGCCCAACTCTGAATATTATCTCGTTAATGCAGGATACGCACCGCTAATTATAAAACTACCTAGATCTAATTTATTGCAAATCATAAAACTTGATAGTGATCCGAAAATTAAACAAGCGTTTCATTCACCAAGCTTAACGTATCTACGAGTTATCAGTGGATTAAATATTGGTGTCCTTTGTCCGCAGATCGCATTGGCTTGCTTGGCGTTCGCGTGCGGCGCCCACGCTTCCCAAGGCTGGGCTGGCCCGCCCGCTAACATTGCCCTGTCCCAGGACGGGCGCAACATCCTCGACACACCCGAGGTAGCACAGGCGCGCGCCGCCCACCTCTCTGCCCTCCAGCAGGCGTCACAGAACAACCCCAACCCCAACGACGACGGCTCCTACAACCCTCAGTGGGACAACGAAGAGTACTGGCAGGGACAGCAGAACAAGTGGAACGGTGCCCCCGCTCAACAGTGGAACGCGGCTCCCGCACACAACCAGTGGAACGCCCCCGCTCAACAGTGGAACTCCGCCCCCGCCCACAACCAATGGTCCGGTGCCCCCGCTCCCGTCGCTGAGACCCCAGAGGTCGCTCAGGCCCGTGCCGCTCACCTCGCCGCCCTCTCAGCCGCCAAGCCCGCTCAACAGTGGAACGCTCCCGCCCAGAACCAATGGGACGCTCCCGCTCACAACCAGTGGAACGGCGCTCCCTCATGGCAGTCCGGCAACCACGGCCAGCACCAGCCCGCCCAGATCAGGCTAGCTAACGACGGCTCCGGTATCCTGGACACGCCCGAGGTGGCCGCGGCGCGCGCCGCTCACCTAGCCGCGCACGCGCAGGTCGCGCACGCCGCCCCCGCCCACCCCCAGCAACAGCACTGGTGAACCCTCCCTTCTTCTTCCCTTCCCGCGGGCTCTGCGCCCTGAGTCAGCCCGCAGGCTCGTTTCTCTGGTCCCGGTGACTGCCCGCCTGCGTTCTAGGCTCAAGGCGAAGCGCCCGTTCTGTTCCTCCGATCTCTTCTTCTTTTAGGATTTTTCTAAGTGCAAGTGCGTCAGCCTATTCCTTCTCTGTGGCTTTTTGTTACTTTTATAAGAAATTTCTATTGAACGAACTTTTGTACATAATAAATAATAATTTGTATGTATGCGTAATTAACGAATTATATAAAAATGGAAAGTATCCTTGTTGTTTTAATTGGGCCGTTTATAGATGTAAATTAATCTAGGCGAGTGGCTGTCTGCTTAGACTATGAGCGCTGACAAGGTCAGCAGGTGGAATTCCAGGGCAATAAAAAAATGTAGGTACGTGGAATTCCAGGGCAATAAAAATCTTTACAATTAATAAAGAATACTAACAAACATTATCGTATTCGCATCAAACGGAGTTCAATAATTGATGACAAATCGGTACTACACTACCGGATTTATCAGTGTATTAAGAACTGATTTAACTGTACAATGAAATCGCTACTATAATAAAGTCAAGACCAGTAGGTACCTACATTAAACGTTTGAAGAGCAATATTGTAAAGACAAAGGAGATTATTACACTTGACTCTGATCCTCACTCTACTTCATAAGATCCAAGATTTACGACTAAGTTAGGTTAAGCGCGTAATCAAAACGTACAATAAGCCTTAGATACAATTAGTACATGTTATATACATTTATTGTTATTAAGATAGCACGCGGTTTTATGTAATTAAACTAATTTAGGCAAAAAGCAATCGTATAACGGATACAATATGAGATCTAGTAATCAAACTAAAAACTAAAGTAAGTAGATGGAACAATACAAAGTAAACATTTTGACATCATGCAGTGAGAATCCAATTTAACTTAGGAGAATAGGCTGAAGGGTTCTGTGCTCGATTTGTGAGCGACAACCAATAATTACATAGTTAAGTAATTCAGAACGACAAATAACACGAAAATGTATAATTTTGTATCGAAAGCAAACCGGGAGGCGGCGCGAGGTCAATTTATCAACCGCTAGAAGCACAGAGGCAATCCACGCAATAGAACACTTATTCCACAAACATTTGCCAACCGATATTAGGTCGCGATCGGAACTATCAATTGGAGTTCATCAAATGAGTTTTATAACACAAACTATACTTTGTAAAGGGTCATTTCGTTGCGACACCTAAACGACGTCGGTCTATAATCTAAAACTGGAGTGCAATGGTATTGCCTCACAATTCGGGTGGCCTACGACCCCGAAAAACTGCCATGGAGACTTTCAGAAAGGTTTGTTACAATAGAAAACTCTTTACTAAATACTTTTAGAAGTAACAACAAAAACACAATAACAATTCAACTTCTTTTCCAACTAAAGCAAAACTACTGGATGACGCAAAGTGCCCAAGACCCGCCACCTTGGTATGTTTGGGATCATGCGGCGACTTCTTCGAGAGGCATGACTGAGGTAAATAAATACACACTTATTTTTTTATGCCTCTGGTGGCCAACTAGCATACGAGTCGCCTGATGGTAAGCAATCACCGTCGCCTATGGATATCCGCAATACCAGGAGCATTCCAAATATATTGCCGAGCTTTTAAGATTCTAATCTATTATATTCTATTCCAACATCAAATATATCATTCATATATTTCTATTTATTACTCTTCTATGTTTCTATGTTGTGTAGTTTTTCGAGTTATCGCCGCTCGTCTGATGTTAAGCGAAGATGCAGTCTTCGATGGAGCACGCTTACCTAGAAGAAACCGATTCAATTGCGACTCGACACTATCGGGGAACACCCACTTTGGCAGCAAATCCCATTGTACCTATAGCGGTTCGTATGATGAAAGTGAAATCAAACAGTTTTATTCGTGTTTTTGGAACATCGACAATGAAACGCTGACTTTTTAGAGCTCTTGTCGGTCCGATAGTAGAATGGACAGGGTGAAATTAGATCACGCAGACCCTAAGTGCACTCTCCAAAATGCGTTTGATCGGAAACCAATAGACTAGAAACGTTACGTTGGTGTTCAAGGCTTTGAAAGTTCGAACAAAGGAATCATTACTGATGAGCTTCTTGACACGCTTCTCAATTGACTCCAGCGCCTAAACTAATACTGCTACTTAACAGATGCTGGTACTTTAGCTGAACCGTACCATAGGTAAGAACAATTCTCCATGCATCATTAAACTTATTATAAAACAAAGTCGTCCACCCCGTCTGTCTGTCTGTCTTTCGCGATAAACTTAAAAACTATTAAACGGATTATCATGCAAGTTTCAACAATAGATAGAGTGATTCATGGGGAAGATTTAGGTATATAATCTGTCAAGGTTTTGTGTAAATTGGTTGAAATATGATGATAATTGTTGGATGTGTCGAAAAAAGTCAAACCACCTGGGAGCTTTCATCGAAAACGCTGCATATTATACATAATCCCTTTGAGATATTTTGTTTAATTCCACGCGAATGAAGTCGTGGCTAGTTCTCTATAAAAATATTAAATTGATATACAAAGATATTTGTTCACAGGAAAAATCATCCCAGAACAAAGGAAAAGGTGATTCGAAAAATACCTTCAAGGAAGACTTCCGAAATTATCTTCTGACTTCTACTTTGCACGGGTTGCGGTATATTGGAGAGAAGAAACTAACTTGGTTTGAGAGGTTACTTGGAATAGTATTTTTTTTTTATTATTTTGTACCTTCCATCTTCCATTTGTACCTTTCTTCCAGCCTTTAGCCTTCAGCTTCAGAGCTATTTTTCTCGAACAAGAATAATACAAGTTCACATTTGCGTACTCTAGCAAATAAAATAATTACAGAATAGTAGTTTGACTGCCCTGACACTTAGCTCATTTGGTAGTTGGCTTGGGTTCGATTCCCACTCAAGACAAACATTTGTGACAAACAATGATATCTTTGTGATATGAGTTTTAAATGTGCGTATACATGTTTGCGTGTGCGTATATTTTTGCGAAATTACTCAAGTTTAATTACTTACTACTCCGACTATTGTTTTCTTATCCGTATGTCATATCCGGTGACCTTCTTCAAGGAGTCAAAGCAGAATAAAACGCGCACGTAACCTCGTCTTGCTTCGCACTGATTGTACTTTTTTTTAATAGTATGTCTGATTCGCACAGTGCATGTTTGGCTTAGTTTGGAACTAGATGGCGCTGTTTTGTTGATATTTTAATGAATGAAACGGTGGATCTTTTATTTGCAGGTTTTTTTGGTTGACAGCTTTTATATGCTCAGTAATTTGCGCGGCGTTCTTTATTTTGAACGTTTACGCTAAATGGCGGCAATCACCTATGATCGTGAGCATCAATCCCGAGAATATGCCGCTGATGAGTCTGCCGTTCCCTGCCATTACTATTTGTAATGTCAATCAAGCTAAGAAGTCCGTGGCGGAGCGATACAGAGACGATGGGTGATGTGATTTATTGCTTTTCACTTTTGAATTTTACATCTAAACGTGAATTAAGGTGTATCCAACACCTAATTTTTAGAGTTCCTTACCTCAAAAAGAAAAAACGGAACTCTTATAGGATCACTTTGTTGTCCGTCTGTCTGTCTGTCAAGACCCTTTTTTCTCAGGAACGCGTGGAGGTATCAAGCTAAAATTCATATTAAATACTCAGGTCTACTGTCCCTTGGAGCTGTAAAAAATTTAACTTCTAAGCCAACACAATCAAAAGATACAGCCGTTTATGCTGCAAATTTTCGACACTCGCAAGGGAATCAAAACCTACAGGGTATTTCCCGTGAACTCAGAATCTTGAAATTTGTTACGAAGCAACGTCTTATAGCACAGATAAAGGAAAAATCGCGAAATTGCGAAAAGCACAAATTACCATTTTAAAAAACATAACTTTTACTTATATAGGTTCGTACGAAACCCTCGGTGCGCGAGTCCGACTCGCATCCGGTTTTTTTAATATTGTGTCAAATTGCAGAAGTAATTTTTGAAAATAAGAACGAAACAGATCTTAGAGTTTAGCATGAAAACTTGTAAAGAAACTTTCTTCAAGTTTTCAATACCGAAATGTATAGGTAAAAATGGTAACTTAAACTAAATTCAAAATATTTTATTGCCGATTTTACTAACGTGAAGTTTTTTTTAGACTTTTGTCGGTCTAAATGGTCACTTCAAAAGAATTTACATATTTATACAAATTGTAAATGAATAAAATAGAAAAGCTCTCCAGCAGAGTACTAGAAAATACCCTACGCTACGATATATGTGGTTTCCACACGATGTTTTCCTTTAGCTCATTGTTGGGATTTGAACCCACGCCCATCGATATGTCATCCGACCGCGCTAACCACTGAGCTAACATCGCGGGAATAAAATCTGTAGATAAGACGACGTTACTCTAGAAGAAATATATTCACTCTAACGTTAAAATCGTCCAAATCGTTTGTCACACTAATATTATAAAGGCAAAAGTTTGCAAGTGTGTTTGTAGCTTCTTCACACTCAAACGGCTGGACCAATGTTGATAAAATTTGGTATGGAGGTAGATGACACCCTGGATTAACACAGTTACTTTATATCCCCGAAAAAATGTAGTGTTCACGTCGGAACAGCAGGTAACACCGCGGGGCGCAGCTAGTAACTACTAATGAAGCAATCTTTGAGACCCCACTTGTAATGGACAGAAGATAAACCATCGTCTCCACATTTAGCTGAGAAAGTTTCGAGTCTAGGTCGATTCTAATCTTCAGTTACATTACAGAGACACCGTTGACAAGAAGTTGCTACAGAGTTTATGTTCGTCTCGCGATGACTCCGAGATATTTGAAAATGACATCGCAGAAAGTGCCGATTGGGATCACACACGTACCTTCCTTATTAACGTACTTAAAACATTTATTTATAATCCTATCCTAACATAATTTAGACCACCCGAAGGCCACAGTAATTTTGTAAACTAGTTCGTTATATGAAGGAAGTTAAAATTGTCAATCAACACCGTTCTCGAACTACGTAAATCGAACTATTGTTTGTTTATGAAAATACTTGGCTAGCTAACAAGTTGTTTAACGAAACCTAGGAAGTAATCGCCCAACTCAGGAATGCTGAAATACAAATTGCCTTCACTCTGCACCTTTGCAAATAGGTACCTACCTACCAACAACGTAGATACAAAAAGTGTACTATAAACTGAAATTTTTATTATATCATTATCATCAGCCATAGTACGTCCACTGCTTGACATAGGCCTCCTCCTGGGGGGATTTTGCCAATACTCGCCACGAAGCGAAGCTGAGCGAAAGTTGAGTGTGATTGTTCAAGCAAGCCGCTGCTGCCCATCTTCCGGATTACATCCCTTAGCCGACTCTTACGGCAACCACGGGTAGAGAGGGTGGGGTACAATTCTTACGCCGGAGCCACCTCGGCGCCTTATTTTTATTAACTAAACAAATTTTACTAACAAATTTTTATTAACTACATTCATAATGAGATGGGAATGTACATATAATTTTTAGAACTGAACCAATAATAAGCGGTACATTTTATTTTTAATACGGCGAGGCTAGACTAAGTAACATCCGATAAGCCATAACGCTGATAGTAAAATCCAAAAATGATTGAAAAGGGAATTGACATCCTAACTAATATAATTGCGAATGTGATTTTGTTTGTTACACTTTTACGCCTGAACTCAAGCGATCATCTTGAAAATTTGCATAAACGTTACGGGGTACAGAAAAGGACATAGGATATCTTTCATTCAGAAAAAAGCAATTCCCGCAGGATACAAAAAATCTAGATCAACGCGAGCGAAGTTATATAGCTAGTAAGCTATATACTTATAGCACGTGTTATTGTAGTCTAACAGAAATTTGCTAGACAATGTACCTAATATTCGATTCCGTGAATCGAATAAACATTGTCGATCGATTAGTTTTATGGTTGTTTGTACTACAACAACAACGGTGTTCAAGTCCTTGAGCGATGAATAATCTCTAATATTATAAGATTGGCCAATCAGTCTATACAAATATTAGTTCTATTAACATTCTCTGACACTTTCATGCACTTGTATTTAAAACATGGTACAAGCTCAATTGTCCTGTAGTCATTTGTAAATACCGTTAAATCAATATAGGAAATTAACAAAAAAAAATGTTACCTTCCAACCAGTAACCTTCTAACGTCTAACCTTCTAGCACATTCTTATAGGTGACACAACCATGCGCCGAGATGCTAGCGATGTGCATCTGGGACTCTGAAACTATGAACTGCCAAGACTTGTTCAACGCGCAGCTGACGGATGAAGGTCTCTGCTGCACCTTCAACGTCGTGCATCGGAATAAAATGTTCCGTAACCCGTAAGACAATAAATATTTTACTTTGTTTCCCTCCACAAAAAATCTCGTTGTTTTTATCTTTGTGCACATTTCGAATATACTGGCACGGTCTCGGCACCTCTCAAATAGGTAACCACGGCTGGTTACTTTAATTAATCAAATACCTAATAGTAAGTGTAATTTCGCAGCAGAGATCTGAACGATCTAAATTTGACATTTCCTTTACCTGCTGTTGACTGGACACCTGAAGACGGCTATCCTGACGATGCTCCTGCAGATGGATTCCCTTGGAGGCCTAAAGGTAAGCTTACGAGTAAATGAACTAATACTTTATAAGAGTCGGGTCAGCGGTTCATTCTCTACAAAGCTTTGCTACAGGTTCGGCTTCAAGTGGAATATTGGTTCCACCCCTGGAATAGCGCATCGGCTTAGCAGCTTCAGCCTCTTGGCACACCAACAAGCTAGATCAACTTATTCTGCGTAAAGACGTAGATTCCCCCTGCATATTTTACGGCTTGTTCTTGGGAGAATTCTGAGTTTATGGACTGAATTCCTGCGACGGAATTTCACTACTATACATCCCGTCACCGTCAAAATGCTCATTTCCACGTTTTTCAAATCTGCAAATTCAGTACCATACTATTTTAGAGCTCATTCTTTCCGTGCACTTGCGAGATGTGGAATGTCCTTCCTGCGAAGGTTTATCCGCGGAGTTACAACATACAAGTATCTCTAGGTTTACAACGCATCGACAACATGCCTAATGTTGCAGGTGACCATAAGCAACGGAGAGCTTACCATCACGAGAACGTCTGTTCGTTTGCCGCTCTTTTTATAAAATGATAATAAGATTGAAACGCATTTTCAAATAATTATTTGAAATTTATGTACCTTATTGTCTTTGACTAGGGACTGGCACTCAACACGGTCTAACTCTTGCCCTGGATGCCAACGTAGAGGAATATTACTGCGCTTCAACCAAAAGTGCAGGATTTAAGGTAACATTATTTCATCGTTTTAGTTCTAGTCTTTCATACATATCTACTTCATAGTCCCCGTCGTTTGTGAACTGAAATTTTATGGAATGTCGCATAATAAACATGAATATAACGTCACCCTAATATGGTGGATATTCCCCACACTTCGATTCCAAATTTTTGTACGCACTGCCAACTTGCCAAACTCTGCCAGAATCTATTGCCCGTGCATTACAATAAGGGCGTCTTTAAATCCATAGAAAACAACTTCCTACCAGGTAAGCGTGCTTTTTCTTAAATCACATTAAACTTCTTAGAGAAAAACGCTTCAAATCTCAACGATAGGCAGGATTGTTTCAAAAGAGGCTCCTTATGATGGTACAACTTTCAAAAGATCTCTTGCAGATTCTTCTCCATAACCCAACAGAGACGCCAAAGATACGAAATCTTGGAGAAATCTATGGGCCCGGAGAAGAAGTAAGAGTGGTGATTCGACCGAGGATTTTGGATGCGCAAGTTGCACTCCGATCTATTGATGTCAGCAAACGACTTTGCTTGTTCTCTAGTGAGAAAGAGCTTGTATTCTTCAGGTGAATTCAGATATTCATCAACTATTATTTAGTTACTCAGCAACTTACATTCATTTTAACTCTTTCCATTTGATACTGTAAGGCTTCTACAGCGACTCTCCATTTTGTCCTGCTTTGTCTGCATACTTTATGACATGACTTCAAACAGTCCTAATTGAACGATAATGTAACGAGTTACCCGCCTGGTGGTAAGTTGAGTTTGCTCAAATGAAAAGTTTGCTTTGGATTACCCCATTTTCTTTAACCTTAATAAAAATACCAGCAAATGATCGAAAAATGATTTGCAAGTTTGAAACGAACAACTTACTTTCATACATACATACATACATACATACATACATATCAAAACATAAGTATGAACATTGTAAAAATAGAATATGGTCAAATTTTAATGGCTTCCGTTTGCTCTTTTTTTTACTCTGGTCTAGTTTTCTAAATGTAGCCTTGAAAAGAACTTCAAAACGTGTGCGAGCCAAGAGCTAACGTTACATTTTTTATTGAAAAAAATAATTGCTTTAATCAATTTATTATTTTGCCATGTTACGAATTTCTTAATTTATTCACTAGATATTTAAATACACTGTTGTATAATTGAACTGTGAGTAGGTACCTACTTATTGCGATCGCGCCATCTAGTGTCAATATGCAATACATCTATGTCAATAAGATAATTTCTATGGTTTTCTATGGTAAGCCAAATTTTTTTTTTGGCTGCTACCCTATTCATTCTGCCAATTATGACATAGGCATTAAATAACTATTAATTTATGGGTGGTATGGCGGTCAGCCATGCTCAACTATCATGTATCATTTCAACAGAACTTACACGTTGAAAAACTGCGAAATGGAGTGTGAAGCTCGCGCTATGTTGGAAATATGCAAATGCGTTTATTACTACATGCCGAGTAAGTAATGCGCCTATAATGTAGTGATTGATGGATTGATAATATAATTACCTAGTTGTATTGTTACAGAAAACAAATCAACGCGTATATGCGGAAAAGCTGACGCCAAATGTTACTCCAACTTGACTTTAATTATGCCGGAGGGTGAGTTTCAATATACCTTCAGAAATCTACACCTATGAACAAGGATAATGATAGCGATGCTAGCTCAGTGGTTAGCGCGATCAGTTCGCACGCTGAAAGGCATGAGTTCAAACTCAACATTGAGCATGAGCTGCCGGTGAAGGAAAACATCGTGAGGAAACCATAGCGTGGTGGTAGGGTACTTTCTAGTACCCGGCTGGCTAGCTACCCTCAAGTTGAAAATCTGCCGCCAAGCACCTAACGGTGTGTTCCAGCCTCGCTTGAGAGCCAGTTCCATTACAGTTTAGGTGTGTTTACCATCTACGACCACACCGTCCCTTAACATCAGGTAAACTGTGGTCAAACACCTAGCCTGTCAACTATAAAATAAAAAAAGCGCAACGTTACTAACGTTATCTAACTTTGGGTATCGTTTAAGTGAAGTTTGCATTCCCCTGATTATTGGGATCTACATAAATAACCACTACGCCAACCTGTAGCCGTATTCTAGAGTGGAGACCGCGAATCGGTAAACGTAGTGTAGGACGCCCTAAGACTAGATGGAGTGACGATATAAGCAAGACAGCTGGCAGTGACTGGAAGCGAAAAACCGAAGATTGGGCTGAGTAGCGTGTCCTGGAAGAGACCTATGTCCAGCAGTGGACAATACTAAGTTTTTGATGTCGCAAAACTATTTTGGATTTAATAAAAATACCCACTAATCAATGCTAGTGGGTAAGGAAATTTAACTTGTTGATTCATTAATTCTGTACAGTCTACTCCAGATTACAAAAAACAAAAAAAAAGTGTCACGACTTACATGACAACCTTGCGTTGTTTTACTGTTGTCTTTATATTTTTGGCTAGCTGTTGCCTGCAGTTTCGCTCGCGTGTACCTATGTATGTATATAAAATTACAAAAAAATATCTTTTGTTAATCCTCATGATATAAAGTATCTCCTTGTTAAATTATAAGTAGGTAACATCAGATCAGCCGTAAGTGTGAAAAGCTAACAAAAAGACAGAAAGGTTTCTCTATTAGAGAAACCTTTCTGTCTGTCTGTTTACCCTGGATACTTTAACCTTTAATATCTTCTCTCTCTCTCTCTCTCTCTAGGTCGCGATGTAACTTGCAAGGAGTGCTTACCGGCTTGTACAGAAATAGCCTACCAGGAGAGAGCCAGCTCAGCATCTTTCAAGAAGGCCTTAGTGCAGCACCTAGCATTACAACTGGGAAATAAGAGTGTGGAGTATTTTATGTAAGCATCTTGCAGCTGAATTACCAACGCTCCTCTTACCTAGGCTGGGCCACCACTCCTATACAACCTTAATCCACGCGTCATCACATAAAATATCACGTAAATAAAAAAAAATATCGCTATAATAAATATAGCGGTCGTATAAAACTTACCTACGTACTCCATCGTCAGAACTACAACATACACACATATCTCTATTTCATCTTTTACCTTAAGAGGAAACAAGTCGTCATTTTCTTCATACAAACGTTTTCCCCATTTTCCTTCCAGGATTTTAATACTAGAGCAATAATTTTTAGATAGGAAGTAGATACTTGCTAGTTTCATACCCCTCTGTTTTGATTTTTTGATATATGTTTTTTTTATAAGAGCTAGGAATCTTCAAAAATCTTAAAATTTACCTAGTTTCAACGCTGTGTTTCAACGTCCAAATTTCCAATCTCATAGACATAATCTTAAAAAAATAAAACGCACAGGCAAAGAACACATCCTTCTTATTTACTTGTTAAAAGAAATACTAAAATCGGTCTAAATTTGGAGGAGGAAACAGAGGAATACGAAACCTCGATTTTGCTCATTTTATTTCGGGATAATGAGCCCGAGGTGCAGTTGTCCCTTTCGCTCAGTATGTACGCGGGTGCTGCGTGCGGCGCGACAGAAATAGCTTGGTGAAATTCCTAATTTTCAAATGTCTCAGTTGACTGCTTTCCTCTTAACCTTTGAAACCAAAAAATTGCCTTGGCGCTCATTACTTTGGGACTAGATGGTTAGTCTCAATAGCCCTGTAATTTCGCTAGTTGCATTACCCTTCAAACCGGAACACAGTAATGTTTACACACTACTGCTTGGCGGCAGATCTCCTTAGCAAGAGGTTGTCTAGGTAGGTACCACCGCAGTACCAGATAGTCTGCATTCTCATTTTCTTTACATAAAAAAATAATTTACAACAATCTACCAAGGAGAAAACCTAGTATACTTATTGTGTAATTTTATAATCAGGTTATATAACGTAAGTAATAAAGTGTTTGGTTCTGGATCTCACAACACAGAACGTTTCCTGGTGCGGGACCCAGGGACTGCAATTGAATCATGTTTGAACTGATTTTTATCTCAGATAAAGATGTCATGTATGATTTTCAGAGAAAACATGTCGCTAATGCACTTTTACTTTGAGGACAACAACTTTATGAGATTTACTAAGGGTGAAATTTTCGGTCTGACAGAATTTCTATGTAAGTACGTTTAACTCTCAAATCGATAGTTTTTCTATTGCATATACACATATATTAAAAAATTGCTAGACTCGCTTGATAATATTAAGACGCAACGGTAAATTTGGGCCTATGTCCAGCAGTGGACGTCATGCGGCTGATGATGATGGTAAATTTGGAATGAAGCTCGTCTATGTAGAAAATTATAAGTTAAGGCTCTCAATCTCGTTCTCATTCTCAAAACACTCAAAATCATTTTGCAATACATATATATAGCAAAATAATAAATAAATATCCCAGGACAGGGGTCGGCAACGCTCGGCTCGCGAGCCGCATGCGGCTCTTTCCAAGTAAAGTTGCGGCTCTCCAGTTCCATTCACAAAAATTAAAATAATGAAGTATTTTAAATCGTTTATATTAAATATAAAAAAATCAAGTATGTGTTATAATAATAGTTTAGTGGCCCTTTAAATTTTACTTTTTGGCTCTTCCGTCTCAACAGGTTGTCAACTCCTGTCCTACGACATTTCACACAGCGCCATCTAACCCCAAGTTAAACGAAACTTGTACTATAGGAATCAGATAACTGATAAAATACTTTATATACGTTACCTACTTTTTATGGCTGACAGGTTAGTTGGTACGTACCTACACAACACCCAGACATATAACAAACATTTATCGTCGTATAAATGTTTATTCTGGTGGGAATCGAATAGTTCGGCAACGTATTCGCAGTGCCCCTGGATTACGGATATCCATAGGCGACGGTGGTTGCTTATCAACCAACCTGCCCACAAAACAAACATTTATCCTCGTCACAGAAATGTTTGCCTTCTCTTTTCTCTTGATAAATACTTCACTTCTCAAATATACTGCCAAATAAGCTAACAGGGTAACCAAAAACCACGAAATCACGAAAGTTTATTTACATGATCTCTATATTGTCAAGTTTGTGTTATTGCAGCTAACACTGGCGGACTTCTCGGCTTGTGCATGGGTTTTAGCATGATGAGCGCAGTGGAGCTCTTGTACTTCCTTACTCTACGAGTATTCTGCAACGGTCGCAAACGCAGACAACCGCTCACCTTTGTCAAATAGTATTTGAAATATTGGCAAACGTCCCATTCCTTATATATAATTATTTATTGTTTCGTATATACGGGCTGACAGTTTGAACATTAGCAATATTCAAAGATATGTTAGTTAGTGGTCAAACAAAAAACAAATACAAAAACAAAACTAAGAAAACTTTGGTTAATGTTTTCACAAGACCCCAGAACGTGTGGACAGCGTGCAGCCTCACGCACCGAGCTAACGCAGGACTACCATACATAGACTACGTAGTAACTGTTATCTAATCTGGGACCGCGCGCGACAACCATGTCATTTTCGGTGCGCGTGATTTGAGTGTCCGTATTTTTGTGTTTGCTCAGGATAATTAGATCAAATATGAACCACCTATTTTTATTATTTGGAACGACAATCGAGTACTGAACCCCCTGTATCAATATTGCTGATGTTCAAACTTCCACGGTGTATATACTCTTTATACAAATATGTATTTAATACTAGCGACCCGCTCCGGCTTCGCACGGCTGCAATGTCGATACTAATGTAAATTATACATATACACCTTCCTCTTGAATCACTCTGTCTATTGATAAAAACCGCATTAAAATCCGTTGCGTAGTTTAAAAGATCTAAGCGTACCTACAGACAGCGGGAAGAAACTTTGTTTTATACTATATAGAGATTAATTTTATATATTAGTGTATTCTTAATCATTCTAGCTAATCTATGTATTAGAATATGTTATTATATATTTATGTATTCCCCTATATGCAGGTACATATATCCTCGTTATTGACACACCCGTCTTTTTCTTTCTTTAATCCTTTCCATGCTAAGGTTGCCTGGATGAGATAGCTCATTGATAAGGCCGCCAATTGCTACACCTATTAATTATGTTTATTTTAGTTGTTTTCTTCTGTATTGTATAATTTTTGGTGTGGACAATAGAGTTAATCAATTTATTTATTATTTGTACAATCTTTTCGACCAAAATATTTTTCGTTTATATTAGTCGTGAAAAAAAAAATTTTTCACATTGCATTCACTTCCAATTTTCCTGGCCTATATTACAGACAGTCATTTAAAAGGCAGTATTTTTATAGTAACTTCGGTGTTCCGATCTAGCTACTAAGACAGTGTGGTGTGTTTATATGTGGTAAGTTGGAATTAAAACGAATATGTAATGTAAAACTAAATTATTTAATAAAGATGTTAACTTATCTACCACTAAAATTACTTTATTCTACCCTTTTCTAACACACATCCATAAACCATTCATGCATCTTTCAGTAATGATTACATGATATATTAAACAGTTTTATAAGTTCGGTGTGTTTTAAGACAACATAATAAAGATTGATCATAATGATCCATTATGATCAATCTTTACTACGAGCACAAGTATGAAAACGCAAAAAAAACACCTGTTCCACTGAAAAAGTATGCTGACCCTTGATCAAAATGTGTATGGAATTTTTTTTAAATACTAAATAGGTTTGCGTTTGACTACGCCCTGCCTTATGTTAAGCATGCTTCTAAGATGAAGCACATTTACCTAGAAAAACCTATTTACTCTGGATTTGAAGACACCCAAATTGTACTTCGAAGAAAAACAGACTCCGGCAGAGTTCCACATCCTTGCTGTACGTATTAAGAATATGGAATTGAAGCGTTTAGTCCGTACGTGGGGGATATCCACCATGTAAGAATGGCGCTTTGGCCGTGTCTGCCTAGCTGTCCGGTAATAAAAAGGGGCAGGTGGAACTAAATTATGCAATTCCAAGGCACACTCTCTGAAATATATCCGATAGAAGACAGACAAACCCGCAATTTTACGTCAGTGCTCAAGGCTTTGCAAATGAGACGTGTGTGTCGTAACCTGTCGTATATCGTCGTCAGAGTGTCGTGTCGTCTTTCGCGATTGTTATAATATGTAGTTAAAAGTTGTTCATATTTATGGGTATAATCACTCTCATTCAGCTTGGTATACCCAAAGCTTATAACCCTGAATATACATAATAGATACTGGTAATAATATAGGGGGTTTTTGAAGTGTGTTGTGGTAATATATGATATAATATTAGTCTTATAATACGGTTAAGATTGTCCGGTTTCACGGTTCAGAATTTCCGATTGCCTATGATTCAAGCGCTAGCGGTTTGTGCGAAGTATAATGGAAGATAGACAAATCTTCAGGTGTGTTGAGTATGAGTGAGATGGCTAGTTTGATGTGAGAGTAAGCGCTCAGTCTAAACGTTCTTTTTACTGGACTATTATCGGACAATAGATATGATATTCAAATATTTACAAATCGTGATATTCAATAAGATGATTGCTATGATCCTAATATAACACCTGTATTTTTAACCCCCGACGCAAAGAAGGGGTGTTATAAGTTTGACGTCAATGTCTGTCTGTGTGTGTGTGTCTGTCTGTGGCATCGTAGGTCTCAAACGGATCGACCGATTTCGATGCGGTTTTTTTCATTTGATTTATTTAATTGCGTAGGGGGTTTTTAAATTTTTAATTTAATTACTTTTATAGGATACAATCTGTATGGTAATGGATAGTGGTACGCTGCTAGGGATGTTGCCTGGGCGCGGGGTGCTGGGCGGGCGCGGGCGGCGCGGGAGGCGCAGGCGCGTCTGGCGGCTGCAGCGTGCGCGTGCGCCGCCGCGTGTAGTGCTGCCACAGCAGGATCGCTTGGTCATCCATGAACTTGCACACCTGCAAACCCAAACATTCCATATCCTCTACATTCAAAATCAAAATCAAAAAGTAATTTATTCAGTTTAGGCCCTGGTAAGGCACTTATGAACGTTAAGTTACATGTTTGAATCTACCACCGGCTCGTAATTACACTTCACCTGAGAAGACTCCGGCAAGAAACTCAGCAAGACATTTTTTTGTGGATCTTTCTTTTCATATTAGGTTACAGTTTACAGCTATAAATATTAATACATACATTATGCTTACTAAATTGTCACTTAGCCAGGGGGATGCAAGTGCAGAGAGAAGCTACTACAACCATATATTCCAGTCTTCCACGTGAGATGAGCCACCTTATAGTAGGCTTTGTCAATACCCAAACAATGTTAAGTTGTTTGGCATTTATTAAGTGTAACAACCACAAAGAAAAAAAATTAACTAAAAAAAAGTGCCGCCTGCTATAGATTGTTTGCACCATCTCTTGCATGTATCGATTGTATCTTTTTTCATTATTATGTAAAAGTAATGAGACAAACGAGATGCTCCCCTGATGTTAAGACATAACGCCTGTCCATGACCATTGCAGTGATACACAGAACATGAGTAAAAAAAAGTTTTTTTTTATAGCTGGACAGGCTTGGTGTTTGACCACAGCTCACCTGATGTTAAGTGACGGTGTGGTCGAAGATGGTAAAGCACACCTAGCCTGGAATGGAACTGGCTCTCAAGTGAGGCTGCCGGAACACACCGTTAGATGCTTGGCGGCAGACTTTCAACTTGAGGGTGGTAGCTAGCCAGCCGAGTACTAGAAAGTACCCTACCACCACGCTATGGTTTCCTCACGATGTTTTCCTTCACCGGCAGCTCAAGCTCATTGTTGGGGTTTGAACCCACGCCCTTCGGCATGCATCCAAGGCATCGCTGCTTTGGCGCTCATTACTTTGAGACTTTCGATGGTTAGTCTCAATAGCCCTGTAATTTCGCTAGCTGCAGTATCCTAAAACCGAAACGCAGTCTCGTTTACACACTAATGCTTGGCGGTAGAATACCTGGTACCGCAGTGGTACCTACATAGACGACCTTCTTGTAATGAGACCTACCAAGTACGAAATTGTCGACTATTATACTGCCACCTATAAAAAGGCTAGTAGACAAAATTTCAAAAATTAGTTATTACTGCACTTTTATATCAAGTTAAACTGAAAAGGTGTTCTTTTTTAAAAAGTTGCATATTTACATAATGTATTTTGCGATTTCAAAAACCAATTAAAATTTACCACGATTACGGCCATGGCTTCTAAATAAAATCACGCGCGCCTTTTGTAATAAACACAATTGTATGGCAGTAATTGTTCTACAAAAATTACATACAATATCAATAGCATTTCGCATGCCGTGACGTAACACTCTATGTTTGGTGTTCTTTCCAAAAACAAAACGGAATAATAAAATAACTCATGCATATTATTTAGCACTTTATGATTTAAACTTAAACCCTATACGATTGGTAATATAATATCGGTATAGATACATAAACCATACCACACAAAAAATACTAGTTCTTGCAATGAGGGACTAGATGTCACTAGTCTCTGTGCGTGTATTGGCTTCATAGTAGGGTAGCGTCGAAACAATAGGCACTTCTTATTGAGTAAATTTTCGTGATGAGACAGATGAAACTTTACCTGTGCCGAGACACATTCTCTTCTGAACGCCTCATGCTGCAGTAGCTCCAAAAAATGTAAACTCATAGGATACTTGAGATAACGTGCATACTCCGGCTCCCGCCAGTACTGCAAGTACTTGAGGTAGTTTACAAATGTCTGTTCTTTGAGGTATCCACGCTGTGCTAAAACTGAAAAGCAAATTCAAATATTTTACTATGGAAAACCATGTTGTTTTTACAATTTTTTTTTTTTCAAGTGTTGAAAAACCATCCCACCCCAACAAACCTAATTTACTGTTTACATTCTAATGTGCCTAAATTACTATCATAGCTCAATTCTCTGTTACAGTGAGAGTAAGCTTGCATAAAACAATAAATGTATTTTCTAATGCCACAGGTAAATAACAACTTTTCTGATGGTAAGGAATCATTGTCGCCTATGGATATCTGCAACACCACCGGTATTATATATATCCTTTGTAAGCATATTGCTTATAATGAGTATGATAAGGCGACATTAAAATACAAAAAAATAGCATTACTCCATATTAGAAAAATGGGTACCAAAAACTAGATTTTCGTGAATGTCTTCTCTGCAGCGTTAACTAGATTATAAATGTTCATAACAAAAATTATAAGGCATGAACTTTCCAACATGGCAGAGCAAACGGGGGTCACTCAGTCACAAATTCTGAATATTAATTAGAGCACCAAACTGTTACACTCTCCCAAATTAGAACTATCGTTGACCTTTTGTAGCGACAGCCCCTTTTTATGTTTTTAAAGACTGAACTATGTAGAGCTGGTCCACACTAGACTTTGACTAGTTTGATTCTTTTGATGTCACCATTTTCTGGCAGATTACTATCAACAGAACAATCATAGGTTTATGCTGCAACATGCCGTTAGAACCAACAAAATATATTTGTTGCTTTTGTTTTGAGGGTACACAGCTTTACTACTATTTTACACTGAGAAACTATAAAACCTTAGACTTAATCATTTGCAGCACAATCAATATCTTAAAAGGTGCACTAAATAAGTTAATTTTAAAATTGCTTATGGGTCAGTAGTTTTAAGTAACACATAAATCGTAAACAGTTTAGATTAAGTATTTTGTGGCTTTTGGTTAGTTATTTAGCTTTTGAAACTTCTCTGATAACTTTATTAACTTATATAGATATTTAATTTTAAATTTTACTCACAGTGTATATAGTTTGGGTTGGCTAAACATTGGACAAACTCCAATTCAACTTGAAACCTTATTCTGTTCTGCTCCTCTGATTCTGCAATTACTGTAAGTAAACAAATCCATATATTCTAATAATCATGGAAAGTCTTGGGCTACTCAATAGGGAGAATAATCACCAGGATCAACAATCAACAAAAGTGGTTAGAAGTAAGGTTACATACCAACAAATCATTACTTTTAACATGTCACAAAAAAAATATTTTCTAGAAAGACTGCACAGAGTCTGAATAAGGGTCAATCTAAGCAGGTATTATGCTCGACTTTAACAGAATTTAGGGGAATTCCATTCTCAGGCTACCCAGGAATACAAATTGTTCGAGTTTTAGGATCAAAATGTAAGTGATAGTTTCATGTATAAATTATCACACTAAATTATTTTTAATTACCTTTGCCGGTCATCATTTTTCAAGCTGTTAGTAAACCTCAGGTTTACCAGGGATCTCCAGATCTTTGATGAGGATTCCAAATTCAAATGACCATCGTTTTCTTGTCCTGAAATCACAAACTACTACTGTTATAAAAGTACTCTGGTGGTGGTTTCTTGAACAGCTCATATTTCATACAGCTTACCTAGTACGTACCTTTAGGTATACCTAATATAATTATTAATAAATAAGATCACCGAGTTATTTTCTTGTTTTTATTTATTTATATTACCTTTTTTTCTTTGTTTATGGCATGGGCATCACACAGATCACACTTTGGGTAAATTGCCAGTATCCAGTATTTTAATGTTTTTAATTATTTGATGAAAATAAGCTGCTATTCTAGTGAAACAAGCCTAATAATAGTCACAGTCAAATTCACTTGAAGTAAGGTTTAAATCCGATCATATCATAAAAAGGTTACAAAACTTTAATCCGAATTGGAAGCTTCAATCTCCGTCGAAGGTTGTAATAATATCGCACATACTTGACTTAATTTGTGTGCTGGATGACTTTGTCATTGTGTCTTTTACTTCGACTTGTTTCACTTTATCTCTTGATTAATAGATTCTACGAAACAGCTCCATAATTATTTCACTTGATAAGTTATGTTCGTAAGAACAAATCGAAATTTACTACGTCTGACATCTGTCATTGGCTGTCTATGACTCCATCGTATCTACATGATCTACGTCACAAAGAGAAACCTCAGGAAGTGTTTAGAAAATCGAGTTATAATAGTTTCACAGCGCTGTTTTGGTATTCCTTTTGTTTAAATATTACATTCCAGTGTAAAATCAGTCGATTTAAAGAAGTTTAAGGAAACCATAAATATGGCTAAACATAGATATATTGCAAATTCAAACGATCTGTTCGAGGACGAAGTAGATGATGAAACATTCGTTAACAGCTACAGAGCTAAGATACCACCCCCTCAGCCAAAGCCGAATGCCAACTCTTATGGCGGACACATAGGAGAGCTAGAGCGACAAAGGCAAATGATGCTGGAGAAGCAACGAGAAATCGAGCAACGAACATTAGACTCTTCTGCTAGAAGCATAGGTCTTCTTCGAGACTCGGAGCAGATAGGAATTGCTACCGCTGAAGAACTCGAGCGCCAACGGGAGCAGCTTCAAAATACTAATAAAAGGCTTGACGAGATAAATACCAACCTGAATTATAGCCAGAAACATATTAACGGTATCAAATCAGTTTTTTATGGTCTCAAGAATTACATTTCGGGTAAGTCAGATCCTCCACCGTCAAGAAGCGGCGCTTCGCCAAGTACTCGTAGTGCTGGCCCCAGCAGCAGTCGATTAGATGATACTATAGATAATTTTTCTCAGCGAACACAATTGGACAATTTTGAATCACACCCTTCAACACGTCTGCGTGGCCTAGACGCCCAAACATCTGCTGGGCCTATCACCAACAGTCAAAGAGTAAATGATGTACTAGAAGCTAACTTGGAAGAAATGGTACAGCACATCACAAGACTTAAAGGGTTGGGTGCTGAACTTGGTAACCAAATAGATCATCAAAATGAACTTATTGACACAATTCATGATAAAGTTGAAGTTGCTGATATCAAGATTGGCAAACAAAATAAACAAATGAATAAAATTCTTGGTAAATAGTCAATTATGCTCCATATAGCAATTCCAAGCCTTATCACATCTTTGATATCCAGTATAAAAATCTTCATCAGAGAAGAGGAATCCATATAATAAATATATAATAATTAAATTTTTCATACTAACCACAGAAAAATATGTAAATAAATGTTACTCATTGGGCTTGTACATGTGTGTAACATAACAGGAAAAACATTGAACATTTTATCTGCAACAGTTTGTAATTACCATTTGCTTGTGAACATTTAATTGAAATTCAGTGTTAATTAAGGTGATTTTGTGTAATGCCTAAACATCGATATATTACTGGTGTTTTATTTGAAGATGATGGTAGTAGTGAAGAAGATGAATACAGCACCAATGGCTTTCGAAGCAGGATACCAGCTCCTATGCGGAAAAAAGGTATTGACAATGAAAATATACCAGAGCAAGAACAACAAAATCAACTTACTGTAAAGAAAATACAAGAAATTGAAAAGAGAACATTAGAATCTGCCATAAGAAGCTTTAACTTGTTGCATGAAACTGGAGAAATTGCGATCCATACTTCTAAAGAACTCGCCATGCAAGGAGAACAACTGCATAACACAAATGTGAGACTTGATGAAATTGATTCAAATTTGAAACAAAGTCAAAAAGATATTAATGGCATCAAGTCTATTTTTAGTGGATTAAAAAAAATTCTACCAGGAAAATCACGTTCACCTTCCCCGTCTAACCGTAATATTTTACCTCATAAGAAGAACCCTAAAATTGGCAAAAGCAAATTTTATGGAACAGTTGATCAATTCTCACATGAATCTACGAAAACAAATAATCTCGAGCCTCCATCTACTTCGTTATTGGGGCAAACAGCAGGACACCCTAGCAGCCAGCAAGTTGACAATATGCTGGAAGCTAACTTAGAAGGAATTGCACATCACATTACAGAAGTCAAAAAATATGCCGAAGTGATCGGTAAGGAAATTGTTCACCAAAATGAACTCATTGACAAATTACAAGTCAAAGTGGAAAAGGCAGATATCAAGATTGGCAAGCAAAACAAAGACATGAACAAAATACTTGGAAAATAACTTATTCATTCCATCTCAAGGCCATACAAGATGGAGGCATTGGAGGCTGATCAATTAAAGAGTTTTAATTATACTATTTTGTAGGAGTAATCTCCAATTACACACATCAATATTTTATCTTTGTTTCCTTTCTAGGTTGTCACAAGATTCTTTTATAAATTTATGTATTTAAGTGATATTACTGAATTTCACAGCACCTACATAGCACATAATTATTCTGTGAAACCAGTGTTATGAAAGTTGTCTAAAAGCCCAAATAGCCTAGTTTTTTTTTGTTAATATTTTTTCAGAATAATAGCAATATACATCATTATGTACAATATATGGTAATAGACTTGCACACATTACTGTGTATTGTATTTACCAAACAAGGATTGAGACTTTAGTATGTTGATTATGAATCATTATTTCCCAGCTATAAAGTTCCCTTCTGAATTCTTCAAAATGTGTTGTTTAGGTGTTGTGATGATATATTTTTAAGCTCACTGAGCCACCATTATAAATTGGTTTTGTAGTGTATATACATAATTATAATGGTTACATTACAAACATTAGTAATAATTTATTATTTAGAATTTATATAGAATATTGTAATTTTTGGTGGAACAGAATATTTATTGGGTGTTTATGAATTCTTAACTTGTTGCTGCAAATGAGTACCTATTTGCTAATTAAGAACCTACTAGTTTATTAGTTCTATTGTAATGTAACATGTATAAATTATAATGTATATTTTTTTGATTAGTAAATAATATACAGTTTTGAAATGTTATTTATTTCAAGCACCTACAACCAACAGACAAGAATATATTGAAAATCCTAGGTAGGTACATAAACAAAGTTAATTACTATTCACTTACATTGCTCTTAGTTAATTCTATCATATTTTTAAGATTTGAGAAAATCATTGTATCACATTTTGTGGGCAAAATATCTTTGCTTTTGTTTTTTCAGTAAATTTGATCAAAGAACACATTATCAACCACAGTTTCAAGTATCATGTCATTGGCGTCTACATCATGAGATTTTATATGCTTCTGTAATACTCTCTTGTTAGCCAGTATTTTGCCACACATCTCACAATTTACTTTCTTCTCAGTGTGGCTCTCTTGGTGTGTCTTAAGACCAGAAGCAGTTGCAAATCCTTTGAAGCACTTATCACATTTATGGGGTCTCTCTTTCGAGTGGCTGTGTGCAATATGGACTAACAAGCTGTGTTTAGTAGAAAACCTTCTGTCACAACCACTGTGGCTACATGAAAATGGCCGAGGCTTCTCTTGACCAGAGTGTACTACACTGTGAGCTCGTAGATATGAAGCTCTTGTGTATGTTTTTGGACAATAAAGACATAAAAACTTTTCACCATTATGGGACTTCATGTGTGTCATTAAAGTGGATTTTGCTGTGAATGTTTTACAACATATGACACATTGAATATTTGTCCGAATACTGGAATGTGCCATACGAAAATGCACTTTAAGTGATTGCCTTGATTTATAGGTTTTATTACAAAAACCACATTTAAATGGAGCCAGATCTTTGTGTGATCTAGAATGCTGTTGTAAGCCACCTGGGGTAAAAAATTCTTTCCCACATTTTGGACACAAAAATATCTTTGCACCTTTATGTTTAACCATATGATAGCGCAATCCATATGGTCTAGTGAAAGATTTATCACACAATGTGCAGGAATATTTCTTATCTCCTTCTTTTCTTGATAATTGTTCAGTCGAAGTTATAACAGTAACTGGAGGTAGTGGTGTCAGTTCTTTTTTTTCAGGTAGGTGGGTATCAAAGTCTAAAGGGTGGTTACTGAATAGAGGCACATCATATTCATGGTCTTGGTAAACTACATTGATATCTATGGCATCTATATCAGTCCTCTGAAAGTTAGTAGGGGACTGTATCATAAAGATCCTGGACAGTGTAGAGGTTGCTTTCAAGCAATTTAGCTTGAAGCTATAAGCTGACAAGGCTGTGGAAATGCAAGATGAACAAACCACTTGTGGCCAGTTTTCTTCATCATTATTCTGTAAGGAAATAACACTGAGTTACATTATATTTAACTAAGAATGTAACCTCCAAATACATAGCTATAATTAGTCACCTCTAAACAATTCAAATAAACCAGAATATCTATAAGCTTTATCTTATTCGAATCGTGTTCAACTAAATCCTGAACGTTCATGAACATCGATGATTCAGACTCCATGAGGCACGTACGACATATATTTTTAGTAAGTGGTAATATTAAACTTGAAAAATCCATTTACTTCCAGACTTTTAAGGTTTACGATTCTAATAACTGGTTTTATTGGATTTTTGAAGAAAAACACGGAAAGTGGAAGCATCGCATTTTCAATATCCAAGAAAAATGGCTTATGTTGTGCAGTGTTGCCAAGAAACTTTTTGCAAGAGCACTAGATGGAGGTCCTTAAACCACCAGAATTTTTAACGTATAAATGAAATAAAAATGAAACCACTTAATTATGAATTTGTATGAAAAATCAAGTTTTAATGCAAAAGTAAAGGAGAATTGAGTCAATATTCAATGATAGTAAATTTTATAAAAACAAGAAATTAGGAAAAAATAACAAATTTGGTAATAAAATTTAGTATAAAATTATGAATAACTTAAGGAGCTATCTTCTGAATAATACGTCTCGTGTAGCAGAGATATATTCTTCAGAAGATGACGTATCGCTATCGTTTTCAGTCAGAGACAAATAAGTTTCATTGGTACAATTTTTTTTATACATTGATTCAGGAAGAGTTATTTATTATTTATTCTACAGTTACATTTTTCTACGAGTGAAGGACTATCCTGCGTGAATACTTAAAATTGATGACAGCGGCAATTTCATGCGATTTCTAAATTTAGATTTTATTAGGTTTATAGAACTGAGAACTCGTTCTATATCCACGTTAGAACGAGGAACAAAGAAATTGCAAATTTTGCGACTTCTTAAAACCGAGCTTATCCCAGGGAATTTTTGAAGGCTATCGCTTCGTATCAAAATCTGGTAGCACTGGTAGCGTGATTTTTTAAATCTCCGTAATGATTCCTCAATATTATTCCGCGAAATTTCACTTGGCTGTGGGCCGTACTCTTAACTATTTGAAACCAGCTAATGAGAACGGCATCCTGACGCGACGAATTCCGAAACTTTTGCATGTACTGTGGTTTCAGCATATTTTCATAATATAAAAATATCTGCATAATAACGAGTAAAAATAAATTTCGTTCGTTGATCTACTATCTTTCCTATTTCTTATAAGCGATCTCTTTCTTACCTAGAAGTCTATCTTAGTCTTTATCTAGCTTGCTACGGGAGTGAGTGCATAATCCACGATAATCAATTTTGCCACATAATAATATATAAATTTATATTTTCCCTAGATATACACGATGAGATACTTACCGAGTGTTATATTGTTTTTATTTAGCAAATTTTTACTTTGTTTTTAATACTATCAACCTATAAATTGCCCACTAAAAAAACCACTAGCCACTAGATACAAATTTTGCCCACTAGCACCCGGGGTCCCAAACCACCAGATCTAGTGCTAAAACCACTAAGTTGGCAACGCTGGTTGTGTCTGTGCCTGTTCACTGTTGTCTGTGTCGTGCACAGGGCTGGATTCAGGTACGTTAAAAATTTAGTATAAGCATATCAAAAAGATGGTACGCCGATAGTACACTTTTATTATTTTTGTAAATCTAAATACTTAATCAATAATAGTTAGAAACAACACGTTTAAGAAAATTTAATCCTCTTCTAAATTAATCAGTTCTTGAATATTATTTCCTTCATCCTTAACATCTAATCTTATCAACATGTCTTCTGAGGGTTTTGGCGGGAACTCGGAAAGAGTCGTGTCGCCACATTATATTTTTTCCCAAACTTGTGTTTTTTCGAGTGTTTATATATAAAAATTGTGTTTTATTCATAAAGTGCCAAATTACACGCGCGAGTGTGGGAAAGTGATAAAATGTGATGACGAACCAACTTTTCGTGTTGCTTCCAAAGCTCTATCGAAGCTTTTTTTTATGTAACAATAATGAAACAAACGAGACGTTCTCCTGATGTTAAGAGATAACGCCTGTCCATGACCATTGCAGAGGTACACAGAACTTTGAGTAGTAAAACAAACGGCAGAATATCTGGTACTGCGGATATAGATGACCTACCTACCTAGACGACCACCTGCTAAGGAAATCTACCACCAAGTAGTAAAATCGCCACTACTTTACTAAAGCATGACTAGATTTGACTGGAACGGACTGGACTTGACCAAGACTGGACTTTGAGTATAGGATTAAATTATAGTATTTTTCCGTACTATCCTTAGATCTGGATAGTATCTAGTACGGAGCATGAAATAGTAGTACAAATACTATAATTATAATACAAAATCCAATGCTGAAGTGGTAAATGTACAAGAAGTTCAGACTCCACACGAAGAAAAAAAGCGTGCTGGGTACTTCATACGTAATATTCTGTGGCTTGTTTATATCTTATTGGAGTTTTGGCGGGAACGCGGTAAGACTCGTGTCGTTTTTTCGAGTGTTTATGCTTAAAAATAGTGGTGTTTTATTGATAAGGTGCCAAATTACAAGCGCGAGTGTGGGAAAATGACATAATGTGGTTAAGCATGACTTTTCCTGTTGCTTCCAAAACTCCATTCAGACGCTAAAGTAAAGTCGCCACTATTTATTATGGCATGACTTGATTTGACTGGTACCGACTGGACTTGCCCAAGACTGGACTTTGACTGTAACTATAGTATAGATGTATATTGCAAAAACTGAAGACAAAATTATAAAAGTGAAGAGACATGGTTCGAAGTAGCCAGACCATAAACATTAAAAAAAATTATATAAATTATTTCATTCGTTCTATTTTTTAGTCTTTTTGACATTTAGTGTGTCGTGGGCAAGCTGGATTTCTTCCAGTTTTATGTAAAGTGTCCGATACTTTCATGAATTTAAACAACTTAACACTTTCCATCGATATTGTTTCACATTGTATCACTAGAAAGAGGTTGGTGTACTCGAAATTAAATTCACATTATTCTGAATATCATAACCTCAATTTTCCGTTTTTTACCTAGTGTAACGTTGAAATTAGCCGATATTTAGCTTTTGAAGGATTTCTGGGTAATAAAATATAACTCGAAGTGGTTTCTGTAATATATTCTTATAGTTTTTGTCCATTACAGATAGATTAGTGTGAAGACGCAATCATGAGTCGTTTTTTCGCTACCGGGACTGATTCCGAGTCCGAAAGCTCCTCCGAAGACGAGCCAGTAGTACGCGCGCCAGCACCAGTTTACACGGTCAGTACTATCAATAAAACACCTGACAGGAAATATCATTTCGAACTAACAAATTTTCATACTTGTTTTATTTATTATTATTATTATTATTATTAAGCCTTTTATTTCCTGATATTTACATTTAAACATACATTACAACACTTATTTATACATAGTAAATATCAGGAACCCCTCTCAGGTGAAGGCCTCCCCCAAGGTTTGCCATCTTTCTCTGTCCTGAGCTATTTGCATCCATTGTGGACCTGCAATATTTTTTATTTCACGTCACGTTTTATTTATATACATACCATAATCCTGTAAAATTTGGTAACAATTATCAATTAATGTGTGTACGCCCTTTCCCGTAGCTCAAAGTTCAATGAGTGTAATAAGAATTTCTACTGAAGCTCCTCTAATTTTCTTCTGCAATATTACTACAATTATTGTAAAGTAAACATTACTGTCATATTACTGCAAGTATTTAATAACTTAAAGGTGACGAAAATATTGGTGAAAGTATGTCAACATTAAATTATTAAGTGTCATAGTCATAGTTCCTAATGTTAAAAGACTAAACATATTATTAGACACTACATAAATAAACAAAAAAATACATTGTGAAGTGTGAGGGATTCACCTTATTATTATTATTTATTGATAAGACAAAAGGCGAGCAGCAAATGCCTACAGCTTACAGTGTTTAGCTTTAGTATTTGTCTGTTAAAATTATCTTCTTGTCTAGTTTATTCTTGAATTTAGACAACCTATAATCATTGTGTTTAATAATGTGTATAATTAATTAAAAAACAAAAAATAATGAGTTTATGAATGGTAAAACTAATGTGAAGATATCATATTTGAAATACACAAATTCATTACCAACAAGCATGTTGGCAATCAAATGCAAGTTTACTCATGATAAAAAAGAGATATAATAGTGGTCAATCAAAGAGTACTCACATTCTTTTCATTCTTAGTTCAGCGACGATGAAGAGGAAACTAAGCGTGTTGTGCGGTCCATGAAAGAGAAGCGTTATGAAGAGCTGGAAGGAATCATCCATTCATTGCGGAACCACAAGAAGATCAAAGATTTCGCATCTGCTCTATCATCTTTTGAAGAACTCCAGAAAGCATACACAAGAGCTGCACCTGTAGTAGCAAAAGAAGAGAATGGTGTTGCTCCAAGATTCTTTATTAGAGCGCTTGTAGAATTAGAGGACTGGGTGGCTGGAGCATGGACCGATCGTGATGCAAGGAAGGGCCTGTCAAAAGGAAATAGCAAAGCTTTGACCTCCTTGAGGCAGAAACTTAGGAAGTACACCAAGGAGTTTGAAACTGAGGTGTCCAAGTTCCGTGAAGATCCCGACCAGCCTGATGATGAAGATGAGCAAAAAGGTTAGTTTGAAGTCTATTGAACAATAAACAGCTCTTATGAAATTTCATTTCATGATGACTAAAAGCTCTGCGGTTTCACCTGCTATCCTATGGGAATTAAATATTTTTGCAGCATCAAAATAGTAATTTTTTTTCAAAGTTGATACTCAACTTTAAATGTTCTATAAGGGTGATGTATCAATGCTGTCTTAGATTTTAAACAATTGTCACCATTTTCCATCTACAGCAATGTAAGAGCCTCATAGCACCATTCTTTCTGATCCTATAAAATAAATACTTTAGTTTAATTTAAATCTATACAGATTCATCATCCTCCGATGAGTCAGAAGATGAAGAAAAGCCTAAAGAAAAACCTCGCGCCCGGCGCTCGCCGGAACCGCCGCGTAGGCCTCCGCCACAAGACGACGAGTCCTCTGATTCTATGGACTGGGGATCCAGCTCCTCCGACTCCAGCTCCAGCTCTGATGATGAAGCTCGCGGAGCTGCTACCATCCGTGAACGGTTTTTGAAGACGAAGACTGAAGTTGGTGATGATGAAGAGAGGGATAAGCTGAGGGCTAAGCGACGTGAGGAACGCCGTGAAACGAGGGTCGGCAAGTCCACCAAACGCGACCAGGCTGACGATGGAGGCGAGTGGGAAACTGTGAGGAAGGGAGCCGCCACTTCGGATAAACCAAAGATGTTCGCTAAGGTTTGTATTGTTTAATATTTACTACAGTTAATAAACTTCTTTATTTAGATAAAGGTCTGTGCTTAAGTACTGTACTGTACTATTGAGACTGTCATTGCTGTGATGTCCTCAACTCTGTCTTAGATAGGCATTGTCTTTTACAATCAAGTATCCATTAAGAGAGTTTCTTATCTTACTAAATACCTTAAAATTACATGTAGTACGTTGTAGTTTTAAGTGTTCCATGAAAGTAAAATGCTAGGTTCTGATGATTTAAATATTTTTTTTTAAATCAGGATAGTGACATCGACGCTGCACTAGTAGTGAAAAAGCTAGGTGAAATCAGCGCAGCCCGCGGCCGCAAGAGGACAGACCGTCGCGCGCAATTAGAGCTCCTCCACGAGCTTAGAACTGTCGCCGCTGCACACAACCTCGGCGACGCATTACAGCTAAAACTGCGCGCCGCCACCGTCGCAGCACTGTTCGACTACAACCCCAAAGTTTCCGATGCCATGAAACCAGAATACTGGTCGCGCCTCGTTGAAAACGTCGACCACATGGTAACCCTGCTACTCGCTCATGAAGATATGATGCTTAGCGAGTCCATTACAGAAGACAATGAGCAACTTGTCACGGGCCCGTTCAAAGTGCGCGGCTGTGTGTTGACAGCTTTGGAACGTCTCGACGATGAATTCACCAAGCTATTAAAAGAGTGCGATCCCCATTCTAACGAATATGTTGAAAGGTTGAAGGACGAAGTCCGAGTGTCGGCTTTGATCGACCGCGTCTGTCAAGTTGTAGAACGCGACGGGACGCCTCAGGAAATCTGCCGTGCTTACTTGCGCAAGATCGACCATCTGTACTACAAGTTCGACCCTCGTGCCGTCCGCAAGGACTTGCCTCCCGCTGAAGAAACTTCCATCAAAAAGATGGAGAAGTTCTGCAAGTTTATCTACGCTAACGACGAGTCGGATCGTTTGAGAACTCGAGCAATTTTGTCCCATATCTACCACCATGCGCTTCACGACAACTGGTTCCAAGCACGCGATTTGCTTCTGATGTCTCATTTGCAAGAGACCGTACAGCATTCTGATCCGAGCACTCAAATTCTTTACAACCGTACGATGGCCAATCTAGGTCTTTGCGCCTTCCGCCGTGGCAATGTGAAAGAAGCTCACGGCTGCCTCGCCGAGTTGATGATGACTGGAAAGCCTAAAGAGTTACTCGCTCAGGGTTTGCTGCCTCAACGCCAGCATGAGCGCTCCAAGGAACAGGAGAAGATAGAAAAGCAGCGTCAAATGCCGTTCCACATGCACATCAACTTGGAGCTTTTGGAGTGTGTGTATTTGGTGTCAGCAATGTTGATAGAAATTCCTTATATGGCAGCGCATGAGTTTGACGCCCGTCGTCGTATGATCAGTAAGACATTCTATCAGAACTTGCGTGCGAGTGAAAGGCAAGCATTGGTGGGGCCTCCGGAGTCGATGAGGGAACACGCCGTTGCGGCTGCTCGGGCCATGCGGCGAGGCGACTGGCGCGCGTGTCTTAACTTCATTGTTAATGAGAAGATGAATGCTAAAGTAAGTACATAGATAGTCTTATATTATCCACAGCAGGAGGAAACCTAAAAATTCTAAGCTTTATTCTAACCTTTTAAGCATTTCTTGTTTACATTAATGCAGATAAACATATGGGGTAAATTTTGTGCAAAAAAGTTTCATACAAACATTACTTTATTTTGTTTAAATTATTAAACAAGCTTTTAAGAATATAGCTAAGTATCAATACGCCATATACTTACTAGAATTTATTTTTAATTTTTTAGGTCAAAGTCCCAGATAAAATCTTCTTTTAAAAAAATATTTTAGCCTAAAACAATGTTCTTGTTTATTAACCTAAAATCTTATTCTTCTAGGTGTGGGATCTAATGGTGGGCGCAGACAACGTACGCGCGATGCTCGGGCGATTGATTCGCGAGGAATCCCTCCGCACCTATCTCTTCACCTACGCACATGTTTATGCTTCACTCTCGCTACGTTCTCTAGCTGACATGTTTGAACTCCCGAGGCAACGAGTGCACTCTCTTGTCTCTAAAATGATTATTAATGAAGAGTTGCTTGCTTCGCTGGATGATCCGAGCGAGTGCGCGATACTCCACCGCTCTGAACCGACTAGGATGCAAGCGCTGGCGCTTCAGTTGGCTGATAAGGTAATTATATCATTAGACAAGACAAATTTTAAAATTCAATTGTTTCACAAAGCGGGTGCCATGTTCATCGAAACCCTTACATTATATCTGACCGAGTCCTGAGGGTGCTCGAGAGCTGCCCGCGGTTGGCGTCGACTCGCCTCTACGCACCCCTGAGGCCAAAGTACCCCAGAGCCCAGCCTCGGCTGTGGGGATTAACTTTAAAGCCGAATCCTGACCTCTGACACTGGAGAAGGAAGAAACTAAACTTGAACCTTACAGTATCTAGGACTTGTTACCCAGGTGTAGACTTAACCTTTTGAGTGCCACGCCACAAACGCATTCCCGTGTCCTGTATACCAAGGCCCAAAGTAAACACAAATACCTACAAATAAAATAGTGCTGCCAAGAGTTTTTATATTGGTAACACACAGTGTTTTGTTTTTGTTGGTTTTTATGACTATGACTAATGATAATGACTACTTATAATCAGGAATGTTTTATTAAAATCTTGTGAGATATTCCACTCTCTAGATAGTTTCAAGTTTATTTGATGGCATTTATTTTATTCATGTGGCTGTTGATAGTTTTGTTTCTTACTTTTTGTTTTATTCAAATATCAATAATAATAGAAAAATAACACTGAAATTTGAATAGTTTTCAAAAAATCTATGCCTCCCGCACCACATCACTAGCGGTCAACTATAGACTACTTTGACGCGCTAATCTTCTTTTTTTTCGAGTAATGCGTTCCTGCAATGCTTCTGTGAAATATTAACCAATTAACAGTAGAACAGACGGAACTATTAAATTTATTATTAATTACATACCTGAAACACATGAATGATATTCTTTGGATGAAATGGACATAATCTTGTCATACATATTGCATACGAATTTATAAAACTTTTTTTTAGTATTTGGCAGCGCTAAATAAAAAGTATATTCCTTTAATCGCTTCCTCTTTCAGGTCGGTAATTTAGTGGATTCAAATGAGCGTATCTTCGAGAAGCAAGGATCGTTCTTCCAGCGCGGGGGCGGAGGCGGGCGCGGCGAGGGGAGAGGGCAGCGTGAGCGCCCGCGTGAGGGTTGGAATCGTCGCCAACGTAACCGGCGCCGCGACGACGAACGTGGCCATGACGATTAAAACATCGTGGACACCCCTTCTCTTCTGGAATGAATATTCGTGGAGGCCGCATTCGGTGACTGCTGGATCAAGACTAATGTTTATTAGATCATCATTTTAACTCTTATTGATTTCGATCAATAATCCAATTTATATTGTTTGTGTTAGATTTATCGAATTGTGCCAAATCTATACTACTTTAAGCCTGTTCCAGACAGATTTCTAAAGTATAGATTGAGGCCATCAACCGAATTGATACTAGCGCAACCAATATTATATGGCCTTTAAAATTACAAAATATCTTATTTACGCAGTTGCCGAATGCGGCCAAAAATAAAACTAAATACTTAATTTACATTTATAAACAACTCCCTGAAATTTTGTTATTTGATTTGGTAATAGCCCATGCTTTATATTTGTATGTATTCACAAACATTCAGAAGATTTTAATAAAAATGTATAGTCACAAAGGTTTTTTTTTTGCAACCCTATATGTATATAGAAAATTATATACTAGCTGCGCAAAGCGGTTTTACCCGTGTGGTGATGGATGATGACGATGAAAGTATCCTATGTTTTATTCCAGAGCCTAAAATATCTACATGCAAAATTTCATCCAGAACCGTTCATCCGTTCTGGCGTGATTGAGTCACAAACATCCATCCATCCAAACTTTCACATTTATAATATTAGTGGGATATAGGTACTTATACGTAATTAATTAAGGACACCAACTACATAATGTGTAGCGCTAAAACAATATCTGCAACTATAACTATTTGATTTTGTAACTAGGAGACCAAGCGCATGAATCGCGGCTACACCATATTTCAGCCGGTGAGACGTTTCAATAATCTTTACTTTTAGTAATAACGAAAGAAAGGGCTAGCAAATTTATGAGACTAGTTCGATATAAATAATGGTATGATTAGTTGCGGATCGGTAACGGGCATGAAGGGCTAAGTATAAACTGCCACATTTTCAGTAAGCCTAGCTGGAGTTTTAGTTAACTGCTACCCTAGGCCGTGTATGTCTGCGGCAGGCTTTACCAAGATGTGGCTTGACCTGTGTAGGTACACTGTACAGATCCGTCTAAACAACATAATGCTATCTCTTTTCATTTTATTAAAACAAAACAAGAAAGCACTACGGTCGTTACCACGGTTTGTACACAGAGTATCCAGACGGCGGCGATGTGATGGCAGCGGCGATTGAAAATACAGATGGCAGGGCAAACTATACATACATGTATGTATTGTATTGTATTTTAAGAGGCAGACTTGAATAGCAGTGAATGTTGAGTTTTATTTTTGAAACTGTTGTCGAGTAAATAGCGAGTACATAGATAGATATTATCTTTGGGCATTTGTACTTGTGATTCCTCTGAGTTGGGCATCATCATTCCTTGCTATATAGAGCGTTTCCTTATTACTGTTAAAAACTAGTTTAAGATGCTATTTATTAGTTAAATAAAAAACAGGAAATTATTGCGATTAAAAATAAAAATTTAAGAAATATTTTGTTGTTAGAATAAATTATCTCATTTTGATTCTATACATACAGTAAAGAACGAAACGCAATGTAGTAAATTTTGACGGACGGACGACGAAGCAGGGTCGTTTCGCGTTTTGCAATTACAATTTCGTGACGATTTACTGCGATACCGTATTTATTTTTTATTGCTTTGCCTAGCTATGGTGTTCATGTGGGCCTCTAAATAGTTATTTTCAATTTTAACATAGGTGTTTTTGATAAATTCGAAAGTTGTATTTCTGACAGCTCCGCTATCCATACAATGGCTGCAACGAGGAGACTCCAAAAGGTGAGCCATAATTTTTTACTAATGAGAATGATTATTTTCCTATTTATTCGCTTGTAGACATATTTAGAGCCTAGTTGGCCTAGTATGTCCAGGCCTTTGACTGGCTAGAGTTATATTGTAATACTAAACAAAAATCTGTCAAGAAGTAGGTAATTTAGTGCCTAAACAATAACCTAAATTATAGAGCTTATAAACATGTTGTATTTCCAGGAGCTCAATGATATTCGGCAGTCTGGGATGAGGTCTTTTAGGGAGATACAAGTTGATGAGTCCAATATTCTGACATGGCAAGGGCTGATTGTTCCTGTAAGTAATGTTCTTGGGAAACCAGGAATTATCCTTATTTATTGTATGTTTGACAACAGACCTATACAATCATTTATAACTTATACAGTAATCTAAAATTCTCTTAATTTTCTTAACACATACCCAGTCATAAATGGGTAATAGGCCTGTTCATAACAGGATATGTGTTTGTTATCAATTTCTTTCTAGAATACATAATCAGAACAAAACATCATTTCTAATGGATAAGGTTAATTCAGCTGTACATAGATAAGTATCCACATACAATTATTATTATGACTCATATTTAGTGTTTCTGTCACAAAAAGTGCTTCAATGACGTCATCAAATTGATCACAAATATTTTTCCTATAAGTCATTTAAAAAAAAATAGTTTTATACTACAATTGTTATAACATACAGCAAAACTCTACAGTTGTTGTAAATATTTACAGGAAAACCCTCCATACAACAAGGGTGCTTTCCGCATAGAAATTAACTTCCCAGCTGAGTACCCATTCAAGCCCCCCAAGATTAGCTTCAAGACTAGGATATATCATCCCAATATTGATGAGAAGGGTCAGGTGTGCTTGCCTATCATAAGTGCTGAGAACTGGAAGCCAGCTACTAAGACTGATCAAGGTAACTATATTTTTAAATATTATATTGACTAATTATGATTTAGTCTAATTTTGATACCTTAATTTCCCATATTAATGGATGCCACTTCTTCCTACCTAGATTACCAAATGGGTAATTAGAGCAAATACTTGCTAGCTAAATCTATATAAGGAAAATTAGGAGTGACATCTTAATTCTTGTGTATTGAAATAATACTATTATCAAAATAATAATACAAATAAATAAATCTTGAATCTTGACTTGAATAAATACAGTCTTCTATTTAGCTATTTGTGTACATACCTATTGTGAATTCCCCAAAGTTTAACAAAAATATTTACCTAATATAATAGTGCATATTTTTTAATTATGTAAAATAGGTAATAATTACTTTTGTAGACAGTAAGTTGGGTAGGTAAGTCTGTCTTATGATGGGATTCTGCCAAACTCTCAATAAGATAAAACAAACTCTAAGGAACTATTTTAGATTTACTTATTAAAAAAATAAGAAATTTGAACTTGCATAGGTCTGCACAAGTTTGAATTAAAGCCTTATTTTAATATTATTGTATTGCCTCATGTAAATTGGTATTTTTCTACCAAATACCATTCTTCACTAAGTAGAAATCCATGTTCCTTCATCAAAATATATTTTGATGAAGGAACGGATATGTTTGTATCTTAAGTTAAATTGACTATTTTCTTGGTTTTAGTAATCCAAGCACTAGTGGCCCTTGTGAATGATCCTGAGCCAGAGCACCCTCTTCGTGCAGAACTCGCTGAAGAGTACCTCAAAGATAGGAAGAAATTCTTAAAAAATGCTGAAGAGTTCACCAAGAAACACAGCGAAAAGCGGCCAACAGACTAGGATAGGGATATGGTTCTTAAAATTTAACTTGGATTCACAGCAAAGAGACAGGTCAAAGTATGCAAGTGATTGAGTGCATGAATCATAGGCTCAAAGAGCCTTTAGCAAAGGTATTACAAATTATTTTGAAGGTTTTAGTTGGCAGAATTTGATTCAGAAATATTGTTGTCTTCGTTACTGTGACAACAATATTTCTGATATATAATAGAGGGGGATAGTATTTTAAGGCCATTAAGACAGTCCTTGTATTGGTGTAGTAGCACTGTAAATAGTTTTTGTAGCTAGTCACTAATAAAAACTATATGTAATATCACTACCACACCACTCCCAAGACTTGGAGATAGTATATGTCTCTATAAGTTGGCCTTATATTCTGTCATTCAAAGCTTTTAAGTTTATGTGATTATTTCACTAAAAATTTCATCATAATTATTACAAAATATTCTACAGCTTTACTTGACAAATTTACTGTCACATTTGCTGAGAATCCAACTTATATGACTTAGTTAAACCCATGTACTAAGCCATGCTTTTCGTCAATCACCATTTTGCTTGCAATAAGAGATAAGCACTAAAGTTGATCTAGGCATTTTATAGTTTGATTCTGGCATACACTCTTCAAAGGCCTTCATTTGTATTATGTTTAGGTATTTTTAAAGCTTAAAAAATTATTTATCAATGAGAAAAATATACTACTTAATAGCTTGATATGTTCAATGGAATGTTAGAATGAAATTCGTTTCGTTTGCTCCATATCTAAGCTAGCTTCACTTGTAAATAGTTGGTTATCTTGATTGTGTGGGGTAAGGATCCAAGCTAATTTGTGTCTAGAACAAAATGTGCATTTTGTACTCGGTTGAAATGTTTCGTCCGATTAGTGATAATGTCAAGTTGAATAACTTATAACATCAGGTTTATTCTTGCAGTTGGAAAGTTGTGAAAATCTAAGTCTTTGAAATATATTGCATCGATTCCTCTATTGGTATACCTATATAGATCTCAAGATGATGATACTGCTATAAAAGTGATGAGAAATTGTTGCAGGGCTTTAGTATACAGTCATTACTGTGTTACGAGGGGATGATCAGATGAGAATGCCATATTCTACCAGTGGTTTCCCCTGCAGCCAATGCCTCGGAAATAAATTATAAAAACATCTAATTTGTAAAAATAAACCATATGATGACAATTCTATTTAGAGATTTAGAACCCAGGATACAGTTAATTTTCAATACATATGTATAATTATGCTACTTTGTAACTTCTGTGTGCTGAACAGTTCAGTGCGTGAATTTAAAAAAATATATTTTTTTTCGAATTACCTTGAGGTTTATTTTCTAATCACTTTTTCTAGTCGAAATAGATTTATAAAGATGAAATTGAGGGTAGTCAGTAAAATGCTTATACACGTGTTAAAAAACTTTTTAATTTTTAATCTACAAATGCATACACATCATCAGTTTGAACAGGGTTAGGAATATTGTGAGATTGCTTTGAGCTATCTTTTTTCACAATACTTCTCATATTATTCCTTATTGTTAAGCTATTTATATTACAACTTTCTTTATTACTCTTCTTTAGTAGATATTTTTCCAAATTACCTGTAAAAAAAAAGACATGTCAAAATGCAGCCATAGACAGGTACATAGCCGTGATAAGTATCCGCTCATAAAAGCAAACAGACATATCCATTTCTTTGTCACATTTCACAAGGGAAGAATAAATTTGTCTCATGCTATGAAGGAGGCTATAGTTCTGGGATATAGAGACCTCAACAATACTATATCAAATTTTATCCAAAACATTCAGATTTATTTGCACACTTCACTTGTCATATTTAAATTAGTGCCCGCTAGTTATCTAACCTCAAGATCAGTTAGCAAACATGCTACCACTGATTCACAGAAGTTGTTTTTGAAATAATCACCAAGTCCAAATATTTTTTTTTACTGTTACTTCTTTATGCTGTAATGGTTCAATAAATTTGAATGAGATTTGAATGGGTAAAATTGCAGGTTGAGTTTTAGATAATTTCTAATCATAACTACCTTGTACTGTGGCTATACATTGATCTAAATAACTTTTGCTATTGTTGTCTTTAGCTAGATTAGATTCTACGGCGAGCGTGAAACACGGGCCGTATTGAGGCCAGTGATCGTGATCTGGAATGTTTTCATCTAGAGTTACACCTGCCGCCAGCGCCGTGAGGGAGGCCCAGAGACGTGCTGTATTCGGATGATTGTAACCACCTGTAAATTACACTGATTTTATATAAAAGGAGACAAACAATTGTAGCGATGATGGCTCAGTGGTTAGCGCGGTAGGTTCGCATGCCGAAGGGCGTGGGTTCAAACCCCAACAATGAGCTTGAGCTGCCGGTGAAGGAAAACATCGTGAGGAAACCATAGCGTGGTGGTAGGGTACTTTCTAGTACTCGGCTGGATAGCTACCACCCTCAAGTTGAAAATCTGCCGCCAAGCATCTAACGGTGTGTTCCGACAGCCTCACTTGAGAGCCAGTTCCATTTCAGACTAGGTGTGCTTTACCATCGTCGACCACACCGTCACTTAATATCACGGGAGCTGTGGTCAAACAACTAGCCTGTCAGCCATAAAAAAAAACAATGGTAAAAGATAAAGCCTGTTCATCATCATAGCATTCATCATGCAGCGGTATCCAGAACTTTGAGTAACAAAGCAAAGCGTATGTTACTTTGAGACGTTTGATGGTTAGTCTCAATAGGTCTGTAATATTGCTAGCTGCAGTACTCATTCAACCGGAACACAATGTTTTCACATTACTGCTTGACGGCAAAAGCTTGACCATTCGGCACTTATGGCGGCCGTAAATCGAAACTGACACTAACATAAACTAGCAAAAAGCTGAGCTTTGTGAGGGCTCGCGTAGTTTTTCTAACAGGTAATAAATTTTAAGACTTGTTATTTTACAACCTGATTCTAGTGGTGTTATCTAGTATTAAGTAGATAACTACCGTGTATTTGAGTATTGAGTTTAGTTCTGTTGCGATGTTAACTCTTTGGTTTTCTAACAGATGGCGTTAGTAGTACAATAACATTATATCCAAGAATACAAAATTGTTAACGTTCATTTTTTTAAATACATAGTTATAAAGTTATTTTTTTTTAGACAGATAACACATCTAGATGTGAAGTTAAATTACTATGTTAAAGTACAAATCTATAGGCGTGATAGTTTTTCAGTAAAGTGTACCACACTAATGCTCAGGTTGTGGGATAGTGTTAGGGCTCGCTTCGCTCGCCCTGATTAACGTAATCATTTTAGAAATTGTATCGAAAAATTAAAATTACCTCCTCCAAGCAACATAGTGGGTATTCGTTTGTTAAGCACAGTTCTCACACAAGTGCTGTACCCACGGATAGAAAGACGAGCGCCTCCATTGGGATCGCGTGCTAAAGCGTCCGCACCACATTGCACCACTACCGCATCAGGAGAGAACATATTGTACACTGAGTTGAATATTCTGCAACAAACTGTTTTTATGCGCTAGATTTATTGGCATTGTCAGGTGTTCGACACTGAACAAGTTTCGATAAATAAAATTATGACTATACTTCGTACCAACATTCAGACATACACACTCTTTATATATTATTTTATTATAAAAGGAGAGAAAGAAAGAAATTAATAAGTTTTAATAATTTTTTTATAAAATTATATGCTTAAGGTTAAACGTTAGGTCCCGCTAAGCTACTTATCCCATATTTATTTGTTTGCAAAGGTTGTAACGTTTAACCTCAAGCCTCTGGTATTTTTTCGCTAAGTTTTAGGTTGGACGCCCTCGAGTAATGCGAAATACTTATATTGTTGTTCAAAATACAGATTGATTCAGTAATTTTTTTTATTTTTATTTTTTTTTTATTTTATTATTGCAATCTGTCCTCTTTGACATTTAGCATTGCTTGTGTCTTATTTATGAAACTATAGGCAAGCTTGGTATACGCCCATTGGCATATCCACATCAATATTGAGTAAGGTTTAGGTGACTATCTTAGCAGGTCTTGTGGGGCTACTCTTTTGAGCCTCCTAAAAGTTTTAGTTTTCATCAAGTTTGATGCCAATTTATTGGGATGTATCAGGATCCTTTTCTTGTAGGCACTGACTCGCTGTGTAATTTCTTCCTTAACCTGTTGCATCTTCAAGTCCCGATGCAATTTTAAATTCAGTTAAGTGTTATCTTACTTGTCAAATAAATATTCCAAAGTATCATCACAGTAGCCGGCATGCAACGGCACATTACAAGAATACCCTGTGCCATTTAAAGCACCAACATCTTCTATACTCCCGGTGCCAGGGTAGAAGCCAGGTTCATATTTATGAAATGATAGAGTGAACACCGATTTACTAATGTTGTAAGCATCTTGGACACCATTCCCTTAAAAAATAAACAATACAATACATAAAAGTAAACAACTACTATAACACAACAAACATAAACATTTCATATAAATGCAAAAGGGTCTTATATCTAAAAGCTATTTCTTCTAAGTAATTTACTTCAATAGCCAATAATGACTTCTGAAAATAAATATTTTGTTTGGTACATATGTATGTCAGCCCTATAAAAGTATTATACAGACAATGTTGAAAGGAGCCGCCTTTTCCGATCGTGTGCTTACTTTATCCACAGCAAAAACATAGTAAAAATTGCTGTGGTTAGTGCAGTCGGTTCACAAGCAGGAGGGCGCGCATTTAAATCCCAACAGTGACCTTGTGCTGCCTTACTGGGGCTACTATGCTAGCGGCCCAGATCCCCACTCCAATGCTCGGGTAGATGCTGGTAGGGGGAAATGTACAAAACACCCCAAACGGGATGTCAGTGCAGGGCTTCTCACTCCCACTTAGAATAAGAATAAGCTTGTGCTGCCAATGAAGGAAAACATTGTGAGCAAACCATAGCATGGTGGTAGGTACTTTCTAGAATTCATCTGGTTTTTGACAGCATGGTTATAGGATATTTTCTAGTATTCGGCTGGCAGGCTACCTTTAAGTTGAAAATCTGCCACAAAGAGCTTAACTATAAGTTCTGACAGCCCTTGAGAGCCAAACATGCGGGTGGTAGCTAGCCAACCTAGCACTAGAAAGTACCCTATCACCAAAAATAGTAAACATTGGAAAAATAACATGATGAAATTGAATATGCCATCACCATGCCATCTAGTCCCAAACGAAGTAAATATGGGAACCAAATAATTGATAAATTACAACCACAAGACCAATCTTGAAGTCTTTAGTTGAAAGATCTAAACTTATTAAAATGTTTGTTGTCATTATCTAATGGACTGTCATGAAAAGGATAGTGATAATTTCAGCAAGTTTAAATCTGTCAACTAAAACATTCAAAACTGGTCTCACTGTTTTGTAAATACACAAACAAACATCTATGCTCACCAGATAAGTTTTTCATCTGGGTAAGAATTAAACGCAAATTATGATGAGCATGACTTCCTTTCAACCCAATACCACCGTTTCATGTAACCCTTTAAAGTGTGGATGTAGTAAAATAAGTAATTACCATGATGAACATCCAAGTCTATGTATAGCACTTTGGGGAACTTCTTTCTCAGCTTTTCAATTGCTATCACTATATCATTAACATAGCAAAACCCTTCAGCAGCAAATCTGTAAGTTATTAATATCATACTATTATTCAAATTCAAATCTATGAAAACTAAATGCATACATATATATTTAGTTTCCATAAAACAACATATAAAAATACAGAAAAAATATTTATCTAATTATAGTGTTAAAAGTTTACATTATTTCATTAATAAATATTAAAATTATTGTATGACTGTTCATCATGACTAATCCAGTTTTGTGAAATCGTTCACTGATTTTGGACTATTGAATAATAATGTGATGTGGTTGATCTAGGAGAAAAAAGGTAAACCTCTGAGCATGATGCCATCCACCGCACCAATTAATAGCGACATCAGCGATGCCCAAAATTAGACATTTTGCGGCAGCAATACTTCCTCCAGCTATTGTAGTTATTAGATCAAACATATTGGATATGGGTTGACAGTCATATCCTGAAAAATAAATACATTAATTTAAACTGGCCACTTTTGTAAAAGATACTGTTTATTATTAAGTACCTGGATGACCTTTTTGATGATTTTTTATGTTAAATGACGTTTTTTAATAATGAAACCTAGCTAGATAGATGTATCGCCCCCGAAACCCCTGCATACAAAAAAATCGTTGTTTCATTAAAATCGTTGGAGCCATTTCCAAGATTCAGATTATATTTAAGTATATGTATATACAAAAATTGCTTGTGTAAAGGTATTATATAGATAGATTGATGAGAATAACATTGTTGAAGACAGTAAATCTTTACTTCTTCTAACACATTAGACAGGCGTAGATTTTAGAGTAGAATGTAACAGCTTTATAATTCTCAATGTTAATTTATATTTTTAATTTATTTTATAATAATTTATATTTTCCTAATAACGAAATGTATTTGACAAAAATATAAATCGTAGGAAAGAATCATACCAAGTCCACATTCTTCATCTTCCGCGTTTGTCATATAGTCTTCGTCGACCGTGGTTAAGTTTTTCAAGTGGTCCAAGTATATCTCGGAATGGAACTCTTTCAAGTCATCATAGGAGGCTGGCGAGGACCGTACCACTTTAATTTTGTAATGCAGATCATAGGCGCAAATCAAACTGTGAACGATACTTGCCTGGAATGGAAAATACAAACTTAGAACTGAACATGAAATCTTGTAACTTTAAAAACATTGCAAACTTTTAATTTACACGTCCAGAAACTGCAGGCAATCGATCACAATGTTGAATTAGATTTTCGTCCCATATATAACTTATTACTATAGTTTTATTCATTTTTGTGGAAATAAATTATATTTGGAATGTCAAACTAGAGTCTACTACTCTAATGTGTGTAGTGGTAAATGTGGTAAGTGGATTTTCGATTTTTGAATTCAAATCAAAACAATTTTTTTTTTTATTGTAGGCATCTGCATTAATGCTAAAAGCATTCATCACACACACATTGGCGCGGTTTGTAGATATGACCTCTAAAATAGCGAATTTAGTTGCTCCTGTAGATCGAGTTGTTTGAAGCAGGCTTTACTATTTGTGCATCTGCCAGTCACCAAAAATTTAGTAAGCCACGTTGAGCGATTTTTGTGCGTTAAACGTGCGCAAAACTATAGTTGCCAGCGCTGGCATTGCAAGCATTTTAATACATGTCAATAAAATAGAAATAAATACGTAAAACGGAACACAATTGTCAGCTTCACATGATGGCGCGCATATTACGGAAATGACAGAGCTTGTGATAGGTTCGTATCTATGGTTAAAAGCTAATATATCATTGGTTTAAATTAATGATTTTCAAGTGTGATAGCCAATGAGAAACATTTAAAATCAGAAAACAAGCGTCCAGTCCATCCATTTTCTTTCTGAAAACATCAATCAATCTTGACGTTTTCGGTTTTCTGACTTGGATGAAATAGCTGAATTTTAGAGAAATATTATAAAAATCGTGCTGTTTGTGTCCATGATAAGAAATAACTCATTTCATTATGTTATAATATAATTCCGTGACATAAATTAAATAATCAGATATTTCGTGTTAGTGTTGTACGAACCTAATATGACAAGGTCTATTACAAAATAGTGGTAACTCGACTCGAGTCAATCTGGTTTGTTTGTGTCAGGTTAGACCACTTCTTCGATGGTGTTGTGTGATTTTATATTAGTGATTATCAAGTTCAAGTGGAAATGGTTCGAGGTTTGTAAAAATTCTTAGCTACGATAAGTTGTAGGAATAAAGTTAGGCTGCATCTGCGGCAGGCGTCCTTTGTCCGTCATATGTAGGTACCTCTTTTAATTTTCGGTGTCATCCCGAACATAATCCAAATATATAATGAGACAATTGATTAAAATACTTCATTGTAACCTAACAATGCCTAAAATATTTTTAGACTTGCTATCACATATCTAGCATATAACGTGTTTGTAATTCTGCACATGGCATAATAATTGCCATGGTGCTTACATTATGCCATGATAAATATTCATTAGATGAAGCCAGTCTAGTTAAGCCTAGTCACTTATTTCAGATCACATAGATTTAAAACTTCTGTTATTTCTTTATTTGCCCTACTGATAATAAAGTATGAGCCTAGCCTTCTTTTCATCTTAAAAACTTGATTTTTGTATAAAAATTAACTGGGGTTCAGGAACATGTATAAAAGATTAGATTTAGTTTGAAAATCATTGTCGTTGTCTGTTTCTTTTGTACTGTAAACAAATTAAAATTAAGAAATTTAATTTAAATGATTATGTAACATGATTTAGTTTTCTCTTAATAATAACAATAAATTCAACCAAAATAATAAAAGTCTCGTGTACTTTGACTATGAACAAAATAAATAAAGTAATAATATTATCTGATAACTCAAAATCAAATTAGATCAACATTTTTTACTAGATTTACTCAAATAGGGAAAATTGGTCACTGTGACATAAAGCACTAGTTAGGTCACCGACCTCTTGACTGTATTAGATTGGCCTTAAGTTATATTACATTAGTTCAAGGCTGAAATACAGTATATTACCTGGAAATGTATAAGAAAGTAAGAAGCTAATTAGAAGTGCACTTAGCATTTAGAGTTGTTTTGAGATTTTTATTTTATATCATTTTGTAAATCTAAAATTCATCATCATCAGCCATGGCCTTCTTTATCTCACTGCTGGTTGGTCGCTCTTGTAATGCTAACTGCCTCAGTCTTATGCCCATCTGATCTTATAATTCAACCCATCATGCAGCTGGACATCCAAAGTTACTTAATTCTATTTTTTTTTAAATATGAAGATTTATTTGTGTTGCTTGTAAGAATCAATGTTGCCCTAAAAAGGGTTAGTGTATATAATTTGTACTATCAAATGCATGACAATTGTAGTTGGCTTTTACCTATCTTAATGAGGGTTATGGTTTTTCAGCTAGTAGCTTGATGGCTGCACAGGAGGGTGTGAAAACTCCGCACCGAATTGAACTGTGTGAGGAGCAGCCTGTCAGACCTACGCGCAACTATAGAAAGCGCAGGTAACTGAGGCATTATTCCTTATTACCCAAAATAATTAATCCATTTTTTTGTTTCCAAAATCTTATGGTGTATAGGACAGACTTATGTGATGAAAAAATATGTTTATTACAGACAGACAGACTTATGTGTTCATGTCTGGGTGTTTACAAAATAATACAAAAATGTGTCAGTACCATGTTAACTTCTATAGCAAAATAAGTTAGTATATTATGTTTGAGGGTTTTGAAAACTGGAAACTACTAAGCAATATATAAATCAATCTGAAACTCCTCATTTTTCCGATTTAATAATAAAAATAACCCATGAACTGTGGCACACCATCCTACTAACTGCCTGACCTACCTGTGGCAATGGTTTGTTAAAAAAGTAGACCCACTCATTTAATGCAGTTATTTCATTTAAAGGATTATACCTCCCACGCCAACAAAGACTGAGAATGCTATACTGAAATCTGAACCTCCATTGAAGAAGACAGAATTGAGATCGAAGCCTTTGAAGACTAGCAACGGCTTAGCAAATATGACAAATGGTCACACATTGAGATCGCGGGCATCCAGAGCAGCTGCACGTGCTGCTGAGAGTCACAAGCTAACTGAATACTTTAAAGAAGAACTCAAAAGCCCTAAGGTTGAGCCTCCTCCTTCACCCCCACCCATAGAAAAGACTGTAAATGTTAAAGTAGAGCCCAAACTTACAAATGGCACAAACCATAAGTTGACAGAGTACTTTCCAGTAAGACGTAGTGTTAGGAAGACTTCAAAATGTGTAATGGCAGAGAAGATGAGGGATCTGGAACGGGCTGTGAGGGAGCAGAGAGAAGACGGATTACAGGTAATTTAGAGATTTACTTACTGGAATTAATTAAGCTGTAAGCTTAGGCAAGGTTCTATAGCTTTAATTGTAAGCAGTCCTTAGTATGCTAATTGTAGTTAATTGAATTGAAAACAATTTTCCAATTATATGGGAAATGTTTAGTCTTGAATTTTAACCCACTTGCATTATTGAAAGTAATATAACTTCTTTGCACATTTAAAAATACACATACAAAATATTAAACAAAACAAATTAAGTTTTAACTTTAACCTTTGACATTGAACTGTAATTTAATTCAGTGAATTACCATATAAAAATATTATTATTCCAGATGTGATTTTCGTTAACTGTGTATTCTATAATAATTTTTAAATATATTGACATAATTGTCAATAGACATGTTAATCTTTATGTTAAATATAAGACAGCTGTAATATTTTTCTCATATAATATCTAAAGTTCGAGAATAAAATGTTTTAACTGACTGTACCTGTGCCAATGCATGAGTTGGCAATATAATACAAAATCTGAGAATTTGTATGAAAACAAGACTATAAATAGATATAAATGATTAAGGAAGTTCTTCCTGAATCATTTATATCCTAAGAAAATACAGGTAGATAATTTACTGATTAGTCATAATGGGAAGCATGCTCTTGTTGACATATTGAGTTAAAGCATATTTGTGTCACAAGAGAGTACCTAACTGTACAAATTATTGTGATTAAACATTGCAATCCAGCAAGTCATGGGTTATCTTGCCTGTTAGTGATAAAACTATTTTGCTGCTGTTCTGATTGAGTTTTTACCTGACTACTGTAAAGCTATAATAAAGGATTTTTGTTTTAGCAGTCTATTTGCATGTTTGTATTCCACTAGGACATCAAAACTACTCGACCAAATATGATAATACTCTCACTTGATTCTATATTATGCTCTAGGTGAAATATTTTTTTAAACAATATTCTTTTCTTTAATTATATATAGGGAATTTAATTTCTTCTGTAGTCCGATTATACTTAGTTTTTTAAACATTTTTGTTGTATACACTGGATGGACTCAGATTATATTAAAACACAATTTCTTTTTGTGTGTTTGACAAGCTAAGTGTTTGACCACAGATCACCTGATGTTAAGTGACGGTGTGGTTGAAGATGGTAAAGCACTAACAATCATCAAATACAATCTGACGCCAAGCACTAACAGTGTGTTCCGGCGGTCTCACTTGAGCGCTAGTTTCATTCTAGGCTAGCTATGTTTATCTTCTTCCATCACACTGTCATTTAACATCAATTCAGCTGGATCATCATACACTATACACCTTTCAAACATAAATAAAAAGTTACATAATCTGACAGAATGAGTTTTGCTTTTGTATTAGTGTGATACTGTTTCTATTATGGACTCGTCCTAGGCGTCACCCATCATCGCATTTACGATTATTATCTATTTCACTACCCCTTTCAAGAAGCATGCTTGACTGCTCAGCAACTGAAGCATGACCGATTTCTTCAAGGTAATGGCAAAGGTTACATCAATTAAAATTATGTCAATTAGATTATTATTTTATTATGCTAGCCCATTTTATTAGGCTAGAATTATTATTATTATTATTGCTGTTTACACACACTAAATTGTAAGAGTCAAATTTTATTGTTTAAATTAATTTCAATTATATATTATTTCTTGTTGGTGCCCGCGGTACATAATTATCATATATCAATCATTTTATTACGCTAGTCTATTTTACTGGGCTAGAATTATTATTATTATTGCTTTTATACGCATTCAATTGTACTAGTTTAATTTTAATTGTTTAAATTGATTTCAATTATATATTATTACTTGTTGCCCGCGGCTTTGCTCGCGTGGACATATGATCATAAAATTCCAAAAAATTTGCTTATGTTAATCTTTATTATATAAAGTATAATGAATTTGTTAAATTATAGTAAGATCAGCTGTTTAGGCGAGAAAACGTAATAAAAATACATAGTTACAAACGTTTTTATTTTAGTCTGGATACTTGTATGGCCTTTGCCCAGCAATATGAGATACCATAATAAAAACAACTTGGAAAACTAAAGGTTTTACAAATTTTTGGTTTTGTAGTGTCTACTTCGTAGTAGTAAATAGGGATTGCAATCCGGAAAAACTGGACCGGGAATCCGGCGAATCCGGCATCATTAAACTATTATCGGATCCGGAACCAGTATTTAAGATCCGGTGATAGTAATTTATGACAAAAAAAAATAGCGCTGTTGCACAATTCACTATAACGAAAGGTTAAGTTCAATACCTAAACACGGAAAACTATCGGCTCTCGGTAATGCTAAACACAATTAAAAAAAAAACAAATACATACTGTCGAACATAGAACCTCCTCCTTTTTTGAAGTCGGTTAAAAAGCATCAAAATGCTTTACAGTCACAAAACTACGTAAATCGTTCAAAGTGTAACGTTTCATTTTGTACCGAAAAGTGAAAATCATCCTGATTTGATCGATCCGGCCGAATCCTGCTGGATCGATGGGAATCCTGTCAGATCCGGCCGGATTGAATATGACGCCTTATTTCAATCCCTAGTAGTGAAGCATCAACTCCTTTTTGAGTTAGTTTTCGTATCTTTATTATGAAATCCTGTTCTTAAGCTTTAATGTGTTCCGTTCCAGGTGGCATATTTCGAGGGCAAGGGTCGCGGTGTGATCGCCACGCGGCATTTCGGGCGTGGCCAGTTCGTGGTGGAGTACGCGGGCGAGCTCGTCGGCACCGCGGAGGCGCGCGAGCGGGAGCGCCTCTACGCCCAGGACCCCGACAAGGGCTGTTATATGTATTACTTCAGACATGGCGACCAACAGTATTGGTGAGTTGAGAAAAATTATACAGGAGAGTCGATGATGATGGAAGATAGTTTCTGGTGTTAACGTGTCTGATGTTATCGAAGATAGTAAAGCACACATAGCCTATAATGGAACTAGCTCTTAAGTGAGGTGATATACCACAATATACAATACTCGTTGGTAGATCTAGAGGTCGTCTAGGTAGGTACTACTGCAGTAGCAGATATTCTGCCGCCAAGCAGTAGTGTGTTAACATTACTGTGTTCCGGTTTGAAGAGTTACTGCAGCTACCGAAACTATTATATTAAAATAGTTTTAACGTTGCCACTACCTGTGAAGCGGAGCGCTCTTTCTCCAGGATGACGTATATAGGAAAACAATGTCAAAATATTGGCTAAATCATTTATCAGTTCTTTCCGTAAATTGTGATTTAACAAAGGATTTACAATGTGCTGAGCAAATAAAGGAATTTGCGTCGCAAAAATGCAAAAATATTTCTATATAATTAATGTATCGAATGCAACTACAAATAACATGTTGATTTCTTTTGCGATAATGCTTCTCAGTTGCTGTTTGTCAAAGGTATACTATATAAATAAACTATTTGATTGCCCAAATTTTTTCCTAAACCACATCCTACTAAAGTACACATTATCGATAACAGGTTATTGGCAAAATGGCAATTGGTTGATTATTTAGGCAGGCCCCTAAATAGTACCTATTAGCCCAGGGCCCCCACAAACTTCTGGTCCGCCAAGGGCCGGATTTGGGTGAGGGCAGGCGGGGCTACTGCCCTGGGGCCTCTACAAGAGAGGGTAATAGAATTGTAACTAATCACTACATTCTTTGATGAAATAATTTTATTCGTTAGCAATAATATCAATGTATTGTGAATATATTAGGACCTACATAGTTTATTACTGTTGCATACCAGATGGTAGAATATAGAAGAGCGTTTAACATTGTTATAACAACTGTATAATATAACCCATACCTACTAGCAATAAACGATTTTGATTTTGAATTTTTATTCGGAAAATAATTAGGGGCCTCCGCTTCTTCGTTGCCCCAAGGCCTCCAAACCTCCAAACCTCCTCCGGCCCTGGGTCCGCCCCTGAATACAGGTAGTATTGTATGGCTCAATTATCCTATGTGGAAAGACTTGATGTGTGATATATGAAAGACTAACGCATAACTTGGTATTCCGCTATTCCAGTATTGACGCTACAGCGGAGTCGGGTCGCCTCGGACGCCTCGTCAACCACTCTCGTAACGGGAACCTTTCCACGAAGGCGTTGTGGGTTGACGGGCCGCGGCTGGTTTTGCTCGCCGCACAAGACATTTCCCCCGGAGAGGAGCTCATGTACGACTACGGCGATCGCTCTAAGGAGTCACTGCAGCATCATCCATGGCTCGCGCTTTGACCTGGGTATGTCCTCACTTTTTAACTGCATGGCAGGTTTTTTTTTAAAGTTTTGTATATAATAATGTATGTATGTTTGGTGTACAATAACTTCTACTTCTGTAAGTAATAAAACTACTTTCTTCTTTCAGGTACTCCTAAAATCTCAATTGGACTCCTAATATTTATTATTCTTAGATTTATTTATGAAGTTTGTTTGTTGCAAGAGTTTTTCTGTTTGAGATGGAATATGTATTGTTACGAGTAAATAGTGAGACAAAGTGGCCTAACACAGACTTATATGTGGAAACGTGTGCGACACTGCCTTACGCCACTCGATATACGGAAATACGGTAAGATGTTTGATAGAGACGATCTAATGAATGTACAACAAATATTTTATAAAAAGGTGTTTTCAAAGCACACCGGGGTAAGCACAAATTATCTTTCCTTCAAAAGTAAACAAAACAAAGTTAAAACAAGGTTACGCGGAAAAGAACTACTAGGGGAACGACCCTGAAATCGTAAAACAATCAACTGTTCTGAACAAAAATCATTTACCCTTGACGAAATTCAAAAAAGAATTTATTTTGTTTTGTGATTTCCAAAGTCCGGCCAACTCCTTTCAGATTAGTATAACTATTCCACGTACCCCTGTGGATAAGTGTGCCTCGTTTTCGGGAGATAAATTGAGAGGATAAGATTTTGTCACATCCTGTGTGCTAATTCGGTTGATTGACAAAGATTCAACTCTTGTATTAAAATGACTCCGTTTGCATAAACGTAGATGAAATGTAATATTGACGATATATGAAACTTGAATTACAAGCAAAAAAGAAAGTTCAAAAATCCCTGTTGAAATCTGCTTTTGAACCCCATTGGCTCAAGATAAACCGACTACGAAAGATGTATGCTGAAAAATGCTACTGAATATTTTTTAAGAACATGAAAGAGATACAAGTACTTTTAAGGGTGATTTGATCACTGAGATAATGATACGTTTTGTAGTCGAAGGCAACTATTAAAATAATGTGCTTTTGAATACATATGATTAATTCAAATGGCCAAGAGGCTGAAATTGTACTCGATGAATTGACCAAAGCCTGATTCTACCAAGTGGTACAAATTATTCAAATCGATGTTGAATGTGGTGAAGTAATTTTCTAGCAAGGAGATGATATCCATGAAGCTATATAACCCATTCCGTTACCTGATGGTCGCTGAATGCTGCAATAAATTGCAAAAGGCTGAATGAAAGTATTTGCTCGTCTTGGAAGTTATCCAATTTAAATGACAAAAGTGGCAGTAAATTTTAATTTAGCATTTTGCAACTTACAGCTGTCAAAAATTATCATTCGACGGATGGATGTAAAGTTTTTAAATATATTCATGCATTATGGTGCAATTTCCAGATGCAATGATTGTGTACAATCGTCACTGTCAAAATGGTAAACTATACATTTGACAGATTAGTTACATTTGAAAATTAGATAATAAAAAATACCAATCAAATTGAGAACCTCCTCCTTTTTATTTGAAGTCGGTTAAAAACAAAGATATTTATAGGCCACATGATTGATTACCATCAAGCGACCTATATGCTTGTTTGCCTCCAATGGAAAAAAATCCATGGAATATTATGTGTGTATTTATGACTGCTATGGCAATTTGGCCCAAGTGGTAATTGAAATAAGATCCAGTTAGGCAAACTTCGCACCACACGCGCTCATGAAAAAGTAAAATGACGCGTTCACGACACAAACTCGAATAGTTAACATATTTATGGAATAGTTTAATTTTGTAATGTTAAGTAAACTAATTTAGAGAGACATGAGATTGTATAAAAGCTGCAGAGTGTATGTTAAATTAAAACTCCCTACCTTTTTTTTCAAAATGAACTGTGACTCGTTTAAATTGAAATGTAATTCTAAATTTTATTTATTGAAATATAAATTGCGAAGAATTGCCCACCGTTCTCTTCATTTGAAACATTTGTTTGTGGCCTTCATGTTGTTCCTTGTACACATAATTTTGTGTAGTTGTTAATTAGAATTTTGTACATTTGTAATGTTTATTGAATTGGGTGGGCATAAATAAAAGATCGCCATGAGACTCGAGATTGTATTAGGGGGCGTTCAAGTATTACGTAAGCACCAAAGGGGAGTGGGGGTCTTTACTTTGCTTATTTTTGACGACATTGGGGATGAGGCGATCTGAATGGTGATAATATCAGCAAAGTCGTATAAATTATGCTGATTGTTTGGTTTCCTTGTTATCGACACACCACGTTTTAGCGAAATGGTTGCTAATTAAACCAATATTTACTTAAGCATAGGAGAAGGAAGTAAGAGCTTCGCTTACTTTTGCTGACAAGGGGGAGGGAGGGGTTAATAATTACTAAAATTCTGCTTACGTAATACTTGAATGGTCACTTATTGTTATTTTAGGTTGATCGGAATTATATCAAAAACTGGTTATGATTTATTATTTATATAATGACAAACGTCCAATGTGTAGCAAATATTTTTATAGAATCGTTCACAATAATTAATGGATTCTGGAAAATAGTTGATCTCCGTGCATTTTCCTATAACATTATGAAATCAAAACGCAAGTCCATAAGACTTGTTACTTATTAATATTTATAATTATGATGTAATAATATTATGATAAGCGTATGTGTGATAGAGACTGTATCCCTGATTAGTGAATATTAAAAAAATGAATTCGTCTGTTGATTTACAAATAAAAATTAGTTGCAATGTATTTGAAATATATGACTAAACTTTTGGAAGCAATCTATGTACAAGCTACAAAAATTACATTAATATTTTATCATATATGTAAGTAGGTTTTTTGTAACATTATTGTGATGTTATATTTACTAAATTCTATTTTAAAAAAAAACTTTTTCAACTGTAATCTTTACTATTTTTGCTTCTTATTGTTTACTTGACATAGCTGATAAGCTACCAAATTGCTCCAAAAGATACTTTATTCATATGTATAAATAAAGACTGAGTGACTAATTTATTTTTGTAGTATAAACTGCGATGAGTGCATGGAATGTGTCCTAGTAGTGTGTTTAGTGAAAAACTATAAAACCTCATACACAAACTTTATAACTTTTGGGAGGACGCAAGACATAAAAATTTTGATACAAGTATGTTGGAATTTTTATATGTAACATTAGAGTAAATTATTACTATATTAATACAGCAGGTGGGGTAGCCGTGATCACCAAATAAGTAATTATTAATGATATCTAATATAAATTTATAATTAACATAACCTAATGTCAGCCAGTCTTATTATTTTATAGGATTATAAATTCGTTTTTACATGAAAAGCTGAAAAATCACAATTGATTAAAACAGGTTCGTTTATATGAAACGTTCTTGTATATTTTGCGGATATTTCTAATGATTATTAGTGACGCTCCACGTTTTTATCGATATTGGGACGATAAAATTATCTATCGATATAAATTTAACTACTCATTTGGACAGATTACAACTTATTACTTCTAGTTTGAAAAAGAAAATGACGAATTTTATCCCACTTTAGTGTTTTATCGACTGGCCGGCTTTAAATGATAATATAACAATACCAATAGTGCACTTGATATTTAATTATTTACTATATACATATGTGTATAGAGACGCCAATGTGGCTGGATTTATAGATTCTCATACAATACTATGCTTTTAATTCTAGTTTGCACATATTTATGTAAATAAAATCGTATAGAAGAAACTACTATGACAAAGGTACACACCTAATCAAAAACGAAACTATAAGTGAATAAAACTAGCTTTTTATATGTTCATAAGCATTATTTATAGAGACTGCCTTTCTCTTCATATCACAAAGTAAGAAAATATAAAGAAATCTCATCTTGAGTGTTCCTAAATTATGATCCAGGGCAATTATACTAAAATGCTTTCTGTAGTTCCTATTTCCCTTTATAATTTGGCATAATTTGACTCAAATTTCTGAACATAGTAAGACATATACGAGTTATTGGTAACTAGCTCACGACGTTTTAAAATCAACTGTAATACATCACAACAAATGTTTTTTTCTTTTATGACTAAAAGTTCATGAAAGAATCCAGTTGTTTCTTAAATTTACCAAAGGTAACAAATGTAGATCGACTGAGTAGGTACCACCGCAGTTATACCTAGATATTCTCCTGGCAAGCAGTAGTGTGTAAACATTACTGTTCCGGCTTGAAGGATACTGCAGTTAGCGAAAGGTTAGAGACTAACTATTGAATAACGCTCAAGCTATTGAGCGCTAAAGTAGCGATGCCCTAATTTTGGGTACTCGTGGTCGCTATAATAGTAATGGACAGGCGTTATCGTACCATCTTCAGGACAGCGTTTCGTTCGTCTCATTTTTCTCGCTAACTTTTACATAAATCATAATTTTTGTTTTACTTATGCGGGATTACTTACGTTTAATCATGTCAGAAACGTACGTTAACGTTTTGTAGCGATGATAGCTCAGTGGTTAGCGCGGTCGGTTCGCATGCCGAAGGGCGTGGGTTCAAACCCCAACTATGAGCTTGAGCTGCCGGTGAAAGAAAACACCGTGAGGAAACCATAGCATGGTGGTAGGTTACTTTCTAGTACTCTGCTGGCTAGCTACCACCCTCAAGTTGAAAATCTGCCGCTAAGCATCTAACGGTGTGTTCCGGCAGCCTCACTGGAGAGCCAGTTCCATTCCAGGCTAGGTGTGCTTTACCATCTTCGACCACACCGTCACTTAACATCAAGTGAGTTGTGGTCAAATAAAAATCCTGGCAAAATTAAAAAAAAAAAAAGTGAGTAACATGAGTATCAAAACCACGTCAGTTTCCATAGTAAAATAAAACAATCACGTGTAAAGGTGTAATTTGGCAAGTTGATAATTGTTTTAGACTAGAGACGTTAGCTAAAAATTGATTTTGAATAATTCATCTTTACCTCGCGAGAAAAGCCACGGGCAGCACCTAGTGTTGTTTTTAACTCTATCTGCAAAAGTTGTTTGTTAGTCACCAATAACTTTATACAAATACATAATTATTTAGAAAGGTGTTATGTTACACTGTATTATGATGACTCCAATATTCCTTTAGTGAAAATTTTGACTATTTAATTTTAAAGTGTCATACTTTGCACCCTTATTACTGTTGTTTTATGAAGATCATAATATTATCTATAAGTACCTACTGTAAGTCTTTATTTATATTAGATAATTCAATCGAATATTATTGAAATATAGGTACACTTAAATTGTTGCAGTATAAGTTAGTTAATCTATGTGTTAAGTTATAGTTGAACAAAAATGTGTTTTATATAAAGGTCAAGTTGATCAGAATGAGTAATGTAAAATACATTTTTGAAAATACATATTATTAGTTACTAATTAACGTTGTACGTTATTTAAAATCATTTTATATACGTAACATTCATATTGCGGCGTGAATAACAATTTAAAACAGAAAAAATGTTGGCGATCTATAATTTGAAATTTTAAGTATTTTTGTGAGACACGCTATTGGGAATTGGTTCTAAATATAATTATTATGATTGAATGATAATGATACCTATTGCAAGTGTCGTTAAAGGCTATTTTCCTACGCAGTAGTGTTATGGGACTTAATATTTATTTTTAATTGCGGGCGCCACACACTGCCCGTTAAATATTAGTCAGTAGCGATTTATTGAGTGAATAAAAGAATATGGATTTTGATATATTTGTATTATTTAATTCTATATTCCCTAATATTTTGACAAAGCCTTTGAAGTTGGCAATGCCTTCAACCCTGTAGAGTAGTGTAGAGTATAGATGGAGTTTTGGAGGGAACACGGAAAGAGTCGTGTCGCCAATGTAGAGTTACATGTAACCTGCTCATGAACAGATTACATTTTTTTTCAAGAATTCTTAGATGTGTAGGTTTCCTGCCAATGTTATCCTTAACCATATGAAGTTGTCGGCAATGCGCAGACTTAGAAAAGACAGAGATACGTGCCGTTGGATTCGATCCCAGGTCAGATAGCGATCTCCCAACTAAGCTACCGTGGCTTTAAAGATAAGATGAATAGCATTATTATCCAGTAAAGAAGTTATTCGGTCTCTAACCTTTTCTTATTATAAACTTACTTTACAAAGTATTATTATACCTGCTAGGTACTTACTGTTCTGTTTGAAGTCGGTGCCAAGACAGCCAAGCCCAAAAATAATAAGATGTATTAACACCTATTTGTTGATATGTGCAAGTTTAAATTTAAACGTAAACTAATTCTAATGAAATCATTATAAAGGCCTAGTAACTACAAAAACCGTAATGTACAAATGTGCAACTCAAAAATCACGCTGTATTACGCTGCGCGGTGCGACGGCGCAGGGCCTATCAAGCCTATTTGGCTTGGCACCGACTTAAAACAGATCAGTAACTTTTCTTATTATCTAATACCTTTAAACGAGCAATTCTTGTATATATGTATATAATCTGAATCTCGGAAACGGCTCCAACGATTTTCATGAAATTTTGTATGCAGTGGGTTTTGGGGGCGATAAATCGATCTAGCTAGGTTTCATGTTAAGAAAACGTCGTTTACCAAAAAAAAACTCCGAGCAAGGCTCGGTCATCCAGGTACTAGATATTAATAAAAAAGGTTAAATTATAACATATAAAAATAAATAAACACTATATTGCATCATCAGTCTGTTTATTTCAAGCAGTAGTTATAAATATTACACATACACTTAGTTACTGGGATATTGATTAGATGACAGTTCAAGCAATGGAGACATTATGATGCATCTTGAGGTAATAGAGCTGAGTTTGAGCCTCGAGCTCTTGGAGAGACTTCACCACCGGCGCCATCTGGCTGACATGGTCCTGGCAAACAAAGGAATTTTATTAGTCAGAAAAAACTAAAGCATTATTCCGAATCATTAAAGAGAATAAAGACTTATTAGAGTTAAAGTTGTTTGAATACCTGCCGGTGAAGGAAAACATCGTGAGGCAACCATAGCGTGGTCGTAGGGTACTTTCTAGTACTCGGCTGGCTAGCTACCACCGTCAAGTTGAAAATCTGCCGCCAAGCATCTAACGGTGTGTTCCGGCAGCCTTACTTGAGAGCCAGTTCCATTCCGGGCTAGGTGTGCTTTACCATCTTCGACCACACCGTCACTTAACATCAGATGAGTTGTGGTCAAACACCTAGCCTGTCAGCCATAAAAAAAAACAACAATACAATTAATTATTATTTTTGTTTAACTTGATAGAGTTCTCCCGTTTCCGAAGAAGAAGAAACAGAAGAGTTAATTTATATTTGGTTGGTCAGAAGATAAAAATTTGTGAACTGCATGTATTTTATATAGCTACTTTTTGTAATAAAATGTATGTAAGTTTATATAAAATCTGCAATATACTTAGTTATTTCGATGGATAGTTTACCTGATAGCCAGTTCCAATGTTAGTCCGCTTCTGGCCATACACGACTTTGCCATCGAACTCGTTGCTCGGCACCTTCATATCCTTCTCGACTTGCTGGATCGTGATCGTCAGGTGGTCTTCTATATCAGCTAAATACTGAAACAATTATTTTTTTTGACATTATAACGTCTTTTCAATTAAGCTATGCCGTGCCGTGCCGTGGTGGTGCCGGCGTAAGAATAGTACCCCACCCTCTCTACCCGTGGTTGCCGTAAGAGTCGGCTAAGGGATGTAATCCGGAAGATGGGCAGCAGCGTCTTCCTTGAACAATCACACCTAACTGCGCTCGCCAACCCGCCTGCCAAGCGTGGCGAGTATTGGCAAAACTCCCCAGGGGGCCTATGTCCAACAGTGGACGACCTATGGCTGATGATGTGATACATGCACGTGTACACACATACAATCACACGTGCACACTCTCACATGTACACACTCTCACATGTACACACGTGCAAACGCACACATGCACATGTACTTGCAAACAACCATACGTGCAAACACACACACACACACACACACACATAACAACCACACGTGCACGCATACTCAATGTATACATATACAACAATACACATGCACACACATACACCACACACATGTACACACAACCACACGTGCACAGACTCACATACAACCACACATGCATACACACGTCAAAGTTAATTTGTATCTATGTTAAGGAAGAGAATCTTAATACAGGCATTATTTGTTTATAAAGAATTCCGGTCGCTTAAAATTGTATTTTTATTGCTTGGTTAATGAGTAAATATTATTACTATTGTACAAGGTTTGCTTAGTTTAAGGTTAGATAGTGCTTTGCGAGAAGTCCTGCAATATTTATTTATTATTATTGTTTTTTATACCTGCGGCTCGTTGTACCACATGCAGCAGCCCTTGGGTCGGTCGTCGATGAGGTTCGTGTTCCAGCAGTTACGGCCGCGAGACGAACACCACTCGCCATGGTACCACACCTGACACAATGTAACGTCAATAATAATATTTTTTTCTTTGTTTTTGGCATTGCACTTTGTGTATTTGCCAGTATCAAGTATTTCGATATTTTCAAGTATTTTAAAATAATAAAACACCTACAAGGTAGGTCAAGGTCAAGTTTTGTCATGCCCTAGTAGAGTAATGGTGTCTTTACTACAAGCTTCGAAGGAGTTTTGAAAGCAACACGAAAAGTCATGTTTCACCACATTATATCACTTTCTCACACTTATAATTTGCTACCTTATGAATAAAATACCATTATTTATAAAAATAAATACTCGAAAAAACACAAGTTTATAAAAATTATATAATGTGGCCAGGGCCGGATTAACCCTATCGGGGCCCCTAGGCAATGCAATTCTCGGAGACACATTCCTTTACCCTTTTCTTACTTTTGAATATAATTTTTTTTATAATACACATGTCGATTTTACTTTAATATTTTTTTCTATGGCAATTATCACCGGATGTAAATAATGGGGAATGTCACGAATGAAACGTTTTTTTTTCTTTGTGCGTGGCCCTCATCGACTAGGCCCCCGTGGGCCCCTAGTCTTTGCGGGGCCCCTAGGCAGTTGCCTAATCCGCCTTATGGATAATCCGGCCATGAATGTGGCCACACGACTGTTCCACGTTCTCGTCAAAACGAATCAACAATAAATAATTAACACCCAGACTAATCCACTAAGCTGAAATACGGCTGAGAACATTGTTTTATTACGGAGTTTTGGTGACAACTTTTTGGTTATCGTCATTGATGGTGTAAAGATAGGTAGTTTACAACGTATAAAGTCTTTTGCTCAAAATCTAACATACAAATTAAAGGAATTGCTTGGTTTTCTGAAGGTTTACAAAGACAGTTTAAATTTTTTTTTTTTTTTTTTTTTTTATAATAAGATGTATGACACATGTGCGTGTGTATGTATGTGTTTTATACCTTTTCCGGGACAGTTGAGACGAGACTGATCGCGAGTCCCATCCGTTCGGCGCGTCCGACTCGACCGATGCGGTGAACGTAGTTAGACTTCTCGTCGGGCAGTGTTATATTTATCACTGGAATATAATTAATTGGATGTACAAGGTATATATTTAGTTTAGTTAGTCTCGGCCAGCGTTGGGCGTCAATTAATTATTTTTTTAATCATCTTGTTAACAACTAAAATATCAATTGCAATTAATTTAATTACAATTAAAGTATTAGTTGCACATTACAATTAATTTATTTAGATTAATGTATGTTAATTATACCTTACAATTAAAACTAACAATTGAATACCGAAATCTAGACTGATTAATTAGGTTACAAGATTTGGACGATTTCATCTACATGAATGAAATTCAATATTTCAAATGGTCTTTCTATAAACTATAAACTTACTGAAAGGCAGTCCTGAGACGTCGATGCCTCTAGCGGCGACGTCAGTGCAGATGAGGAACTTGACTTGCGCTTGCTTGAAGGTTTCCAGGTTGGCCTTCCGTTCCTTCGGCTTGCGGTCTCCGTGGAGGCAGACGCACGAGAACTCGCTGCCGAATGACTTGAAGAAACGCTCCAAGTTGTCGCAGTCTAACTTTGTGCGGCAGAAAATAATGGCTCTAACGAAACAAAAAAAAAAGAACATATTTGATGTCATGGACAACACTCATTTAGAATGGAGTGGTTCTGAAAACAATCACAGAAACGTTTAAAACCAAAATTTTCCTTAGCACGGTAGGACAAGTAATTAAATTAAAATTTAAAAAACTCCCTACGCAATTAACCAAACAGCTAAGAACCACCGCAAGGAAACTGACTTTCAAATGAAAAAAATCACATCGAAATCGGTCCATCTAAATAAATGCTACGATGCCACAGACAGACAGACAGACAGACATCTACGTCAAACTTATAACTTTTTGCGTAGGGGGTTAAAAATAGATATAACGATATTTTTTAAAAAGAAAAGGTGAAAAAGTAGTGAACACATAAGTTGTAGAGAAAGTAATGAGCCCCAAAGCGGCAATGCCTTGGACTTTGTTTCGTTACTCATAGTTCTGTGTATTGCTGTAATGGTGCCACTGCAGTACCAGATATTCTGCAGCTAAGCAGTAGTGTGTAAACGTTACTGTGTTCCGGTTTGAAGGGTACTGCAGCTAGCAAAATTACAGGGCTATTGAGACTAACAATCGAAAGTCTCAAAGTAATGAGCGCCAAAGCAGCGATACCATGACTTTGTTTTGTCAAATTTCTGTGTATCGCTGCAATGGTTAGGCGTTATCTCTTACCATCAGAAGAGCGTCTCGTTCGTCTCATTACGATTACATAAAACAAAAAACAAGTAACAACAAAAGTAAAAAACAACAGCCCTGTAATTGCGCTAGCTGCGGTACCATTCAAACCGGAACACTAAAGTAATATTTGCATATAACTTAGCGGCAGAATATCTGATACTTCAGCGATATCTACCTAAACGACCTACTGCTAAGAAGATCTGCCACCTGAGTGCAACATGTACCTATACTCTAGTATTTTATTATCTGTGGTTAAGATTAATCAGGGCGAGCGAAGCGAGCCCTAATACTATCCCACAACCTGAGCATTTTTGTGGTACACTTTACTGAAAAACTATCCCGCCTATAAATTTGTGCTTATAGTATAGTAATTTAACTTAATATTTAGATGTGTTATCTGTCAAAAAATATATAATTTTATAACCATTAAAATAAATGAACATTAACAATTTTGTATTCATTAGATATAATGTTATTGTACTACTAACACCATCTGTTAGAAAAAACAAAGAGTTAACATCGCTGCAACAGAACTAAACTCAATACCCAAATACATTGTAGTTAATCTACTTAATACTAGATGACACCACTAAATATAAACAGTTTTACCTATCCATTTTGTGTTCTCTGATAGCACGAATGCAGTACTCTCCTTTGAGCAGCTTCACGGCCTCCGAGAGTGTCTCGGGAGTGGTGTTACCGCTTCGAATGTTGTCTTTAGCGTGAACGCCATCCGTTTGTACGTGCCTGTAGAAAAGATAGTATTTATATAGATCCGCCATACTAAACCACCCTAGGCGTCCGCAAAGCCTCTGTAACGGCTCCGCGAAAATACTGGTCATAACGTTATAAAAAAACCAGCCAAGTGCGAGTCGGACTCGCGCACCGAGGGTTCCATACAAACCTGTAGGTATATAAGTAAAAGCTTAGAAGTTTGATTTTTTCACGGCTCTAAAGAACAGTAGAGTATTTGATATGAATTTCAGCTTGATACCTCCACGTGTTCCTGAGAAAAAGTCTTGACAGTTGACAACAAAGTGATCCTATAGGGGTTCCGTTTTTTCCTTTTGAGGTACGGAACCCTAAAAAAACTAGGGAGAGAAAAAAAAAACTAAAAGTGCAAAAGAGTAGTAGTGGAATGCGTAATATGAGAGCGCGACATTTCAGCCAGGAGCATTAAACTGTTGACTACAGTTTAACACTGACTCAACTTACAATAAAAATACAGATAAAACAGTTTTTGATTACTTTAGGGCTTCGTCAAATATTTCGCTTCCACGAAGGGCGCCCTCGCCAAAAAAGTTTGAGAACTGCTGATATAAGTAATAACAATAACACTTGGAACAAACTTATGCACAATTGTAAAGGAGAGAAAGATATGTTGTGTCCTTAGAGTGTACAATGAAAAGATTATTTTAAAATTAAGCTGTAAAAAACTGCATGGAAGGCGTTTTTTTCCTTTCTTCTTGGCATCGCAAACTATGCATTCTGCCAATTTCAATGATTTTTTTTCTTTATCTTTATAGTCAAAGTCCAGTCTTGGTCAAGCCCAGTCCTTGCCAGTCAAATCTAGTCATGCTTTAGTACAGTAGTGGCGACTTTACTATAAGCTTCGATGGAGTTTTGGAAGTAACACGAAAAGTCATGTTTCACCGCATTATATCACATTCCCACACTCGTGCTTGTAATTCGGCACTTTATGAATAAAACACAACTATTTTTAGACATGACCACTCGAAAAACACTAGTTTTGGAAAAAAATACAACGGGGCGACACGACTCTTTCTGCGTTCCCGCCAAAACTCCCCTATACGCGTTCTATGTTTTCTTGATGTGAAACAACTCTGATGACCAAAGCAAGGTCTGCGTTTTATATTTGTGCGGCCCGCAATGTGTTTTTGATCTACCGCAAATACGAAAGTACAATTTTTTTTATGATATCCCTAATAAACATATTAAATATGAAATGTAAAAATGAGAACTTAATGAAATAACTAATAAATTTAAATATAACAATGGTATACAATCTTTAAAAAATTTTGTTTCTGCGGCCCCTCCTATATTGGTCCAGGATTTAATCTGGTTTGGTCAGCTCTGCTGCAGAAATAATATAACAACCACCAATACATGTAGTGCTATCTCTTTTTGTTCCAATGAAATGAAAAAAGACACCACATCATTCCTTAAAGTTTTTTTGAGCCGGTTTGAACCCAGCATTAGAATTGTTACTCACTGGCGAAGTGTCTCCCAGATGCGGTCTTTCTGCGGGTCTACATTCACGACCACGTGGTGAACGGTTTCCGGGACCGCGTCTTCTCCCTTCAAGTCCACCCACGTAGGAAAATGCATCAGTTTCTCCTAAAAAAAAGAATGATTTTTTTTATGATAAACAGATTTCGTCCGCAATTTAACATTAAAAAAAACCAAACAACAAAAAAAAAAAACTCGCCGCGTTGTATCATTTGTTAAACTCACCGCCATTTTCTTAACCTCGAACGCGTGCAAAGTGGCGGAACACACGACCATTTGCAACCGTCGGCCGTCGGAGGTAATTTTCGGTATCTGACGATGGAGGCGCTCGATGAGCTCCGTGTATCCAGCTTTCAACAGCCCGTCAGCCTCGTCGAGCACGAAGAAACGGCAATGCGTGAGAGCGAGATACCCTGAGGGAAATCTTTTCGTCCATTTTCACCTTTTTATACGCCGCTTACAGTTAAATGATTTCATTATTGGTATTGCTCACTTCATTTTTGTATTGCGCAGATGTTAAATATGGGTATTAGGGTTCAGTACCCAAAGGGTAAAACGGGACCCTATTACTAAGACTCCGCTGTCCGTCCGTCTCTCACCAGGCTGTATCTCATGAACCGTGATAGTTAGACAGTTGAAATTTTCACAGATGATGTTATTCTGTTGCCGCTATAATAACAAATACTAAAAAACAGAATAAAATAAATATTTAAGGGTATTTACAACAAACGTGTTTTTTTTTGGCTCGATATTGATAACGGCAACAGGTAGGCGCTTGAAATATTTACAGAATATTTAATTATACTATTCACTTTAAAAAAATAACATTAATATTTAAACCCCATAAAACAAACTTTTTTATTTTTTTGAATAATGGTACTGAACCCTTCGTGATCAATTTCTTCGTGATAAGTCTGTCAACTATAATAATGAAAAAAAACAATGAGGCAGAAAAAATAAATAAAAAAGGGAGCAAAGCATTCAACAACTAATTTTTAGCGATTATTAAACAAATCCACTAAGCCTTATCGTTAAAAGAAACTTCTTAGCATTCATTACCATTAAATGCTATAAGTTTGTAGATGGTGTTACAGGGGCAGGATCCCGTACAGGGCCTAGGACATGAGTCTGATGCTTAAGAGGCCTATTTTTAGAAAGAATTTATATTTAATATTTAGTTAGAACAACTGCACACTAACTGCTAGCTTCCAGCAGCGAGGCATCCCAACGCACAAAGATTTTCGGAACACCGAGAACGCTACGGGAATTCTATGTGGGTGTGAACGAGCTACTGGCCTTCTTTGGGACACACAAATACACGGCCCAATGGCGGCCCAGAGTACAAAGAAAAAAACCCCACCAGGCAAAAAGCCTTTTTGATATGCTTCAGTGCTCACCTTCACTACCTGTGTCTGTCTAACCAAATCTTTATATACATATTTGACAGCCCTGTTGGCTCATTAGTAGTATGTCTGCCTGAGCTGTAGAGCGTGGGTTCGTTTCCCGCCAAGGACAAACATTCTATAATCATTCTATAATACAATTTATAATCGCAATATTTTTTTAAAACAAATTATTTGTTTATTATGTACGACAAAGAGGTATAATTATATCTATGGGTTCCATAAAATTCTAATAGATGGCGGTGTAAGGTAATTTATTGACTGGATCGAGTAAGTATCCAATAGATGGCGCTACGTTAAAAGTACAAACATTTCATATGCGCTACAATTTATTTCACGTTACACGCGTGTGTTCAATTTGACCACAGCAACGCGTGGCCGGGTCTGCTAGTTTAATATATACTGCTACTTACCTCCAGAAATGAGATCTTCGAGTCGGCCTGGCGTACCTACGACGATATCGACTCCACTGTTGAGTTGATTGATCTGATCCTTCACGTTAACACCTCCTACCACGAGCAGTTCCCGCACCTTAGGGTTGTCTAGGTATTTCTTGAACTTGGTGATTTGATTGCAAGTTTGCTCGGCTAGCTCACGAGATGGCTGTAAGATATAATAAACATTGAAATGCATGGAAGTTAAAGAACTACATTTTTTTTTAAATGTAAATGTAATGAGGCGAACGAGACGCTCTTCTGATGGTAAGCGATAACGCCTGTCCATAACCATTGCAGCGATACACAGAACTTTAAGTAGCTTCACGTTTAAGTCCAGGGCTTTGCTGATGTGGGTAAATGCTAATGATAGTGCTTTTAAAATTTCCCGTAGTTTCCAATTTTCAGCTAGGTAATCAATGTAATATCAACTGCCCTGTAGCTCCGTATACCACTGCGTATGGGTTCGATACCCACAAAGGACAAATACTTTTGACAATATAATATATTAGATCTGTTTGAGCACTCTAAATGTACTACATATTTATAAAAAAAGTACAAGGTATTCAATTTTATTGTCTTTGGTTAGTTTGGGGTAAGAAAGCACTATGTAAGTAAAAGTTCAATTTTTTTTTTTTGTTAGGCTAGGTGTTTGACCACAACTTACCTAATTTAGAGTGATAGTTTGGACAAAGGTGGTAAATACATAAAGCCTGAAATGGAACTGGGTCTCAAGTGAGGCTGCCAGAACCCTGTTGGGTGCTTCTCAACAGATTTTCAACTTGATGGATGTCGAGAAAAAAACCTTATTTTTTATTTATGTAATGATATTTTGGTTAAATTGATGTAGTTACCTCTATTATGATAGCCTGTGGTGCATTGTTCACAATTTTAGCTTCAGAGATTGTGGTGGCAGATACAACATTCTGCTTTACGAACTCTTTTGGGGCCTGGCAGATGGCTAAACAATCAGATGGTGGTGGGAACTGAAATATGTAAATACATTTATGTACATCCATTTTATTATCTAATTGGAGCAAATTGACAATTTACCTTTAAAACCACAAGAAAATTGTCTTACAGTTTAAAAAAATAGAAAAAAAAGTATAAAGTAGATGGTAAAGACTGGGAGAAGGAGGGCAGAGGGAAGTATAATAGTTATCTTCTGAAGCAAAGATGGTAGGCTTGCGTGCACTAGGAATAAAATAAATGAGCTTATAAAAAATAATTAGTTATTTATGACTCATATTCCTAGACAAACCAACCCTACAGTTTCAGCTATACATTTACAGTTTTCTTGCCTAGTTTTATTTGTTTTTTTTTTCTCAAAAACCTCATTTAAGCGAAAATTGATAATTACACAGTTTTGTAAAGTTTTTTTAAAGCTAATCTCGTTTTTCTCCAATTATGGGATGGCAATACTGCTTGTAGAGAATAATAACCAAAATCGTTTATTTTACTTATAAAAGACTATACATTGTCACATGACAGTAAACACCAGTGTAACATGCTATTGCTATTGTTGACATTTATGGTAAATAATTACCAGAAATGATTGTTTCACCTGCCACGCCGTGACGTCATTCCAACGGCATGACAGTCCAGGCCGTTTTCGCGGCAAATTTATTATGTATGTGTAGCATTTTGTGCATCAAAATAATATTATTGATATTTAATTCATAAATTTATTAACATATCATCTAATCACCACTATTTACTCTGATCCTTTCCATCCGAATGTTTCCTGGAAGAGATTGCTTTTAGCGATAAGGTATAACTTTTAGTGTGTACAATAAAGAGTCATCAATTAATCAACCAAAATTTTGATAAAAACATCTCCACATCATTTAAATAATTAGATTACATGGACAAACTGAAAGAATCCATCTTCTTTTGACTCAGGGGTCCTTATTTTTCTATTTACTCTAAAAATTTGTTTGCTGTTGCTGCATCATCATCATTATTTTATATGTGTATTTATTTATATTGTTTTATTTACTGATATTTATAAATAAGTGTTTGTGGCAAATTCAGTCTAGCCTGTTTTAATTTTGTTTAATCCTACAGTTGCCTGGAAGTAACCGCTTTTAGAGATAAGACCACTACTTGTGCCCACTAAGCTCATAATGTTCTAGTTTGTATTTTTTGTCTCGTTTTTAGGGTTCCGTACCCAAAGGGTAAAAACGGGACCCTATTACTAAGACTTTGCTGTCTGTCTGTCTGTCACCAGGCTGATCTCAAGAACCGCGATAGCTAGACAGTTGAAATTTTCATAAATTATGTATTTCTGTTGCCGCTATAACAACAAATACTAAAAACAAAATGATAATTAAAGGGGGCTCCCATACAACAAACGCGGGTTTTTTTATGCCTTTTTCATAGATACTGGTACGGAACCCTTCGTGCGTGAGTTCGACTCGCACTTGGCCGGTTTTATTTTTCTTATATATACTAAACTTACTATCACTATTTAAAACTTACTTTGAAAGGTGTGGCTCCAAAGTTAAAGCTCATCTCAGCATTCTTCAATACAACTGCTGGAAAGTAACAGTCTGACTTCCTTGACTGGTCCAACTTGAAGGCCACTCCGAGGTCTTCACCATTCTTGGTGTAGCGAATCTCTCCACTATTGAGGTTTAGCACACAACCTGAATACAAAATTGGTTATATGTTAATCTGTACAATGGTGAAAAACTATAAGATACAGGCATTATTTAGTTTTGGAGACCAAAGGCAATATTCCGATAGACTTATATTACCTAGGTTAGGGAAATAAGACTAATTAAAAACTTTTAGATAAACATGCACTGATGTAACACTCGTGGTAGACCAAGGAAAACAACAGAATCAATGTCAATAAATTAACAAATACAGTTTATCAACAAATTGTTAAGAAACATCATGTCATTATAAACAAAAAATTGTATGTAAGACAAATGACTACATTACAGAATGAAAAATGTAAGATATAACTAGTACAGAATGCTATAAAATGAAATACATAATATACCTATCCAAACGCAGCCTTAATAAACACCACCAAAAAATTCAGATACAATAGTTTGCATTCAGCCACATTGAAGTTGTGACGAATAGTCCCTCACGCAAAGTAAGTATTAAATCATGTACTCATAGCTTAGGGTTATTATCAGTTAGAATAACTAGTATATAACATTATTTTTCCTTTGCATGTACAGCCAGGAGTGATTACTTCAAAGTTTAAGTATGATTAACTTATTATGTGACAAATAGCATTTGGTTGCTGCTTTCATATTTGTTGTAACTAAAGACCACACTTTTATTTTTAAGAAAAATTTATTCTACAGTTTTTATGATTTATTTGTATACATTGTAGAGTTACAACTTTTTTCAGAGATAAAAATAAACACTTGTCACACAAATTTCAATTTCCCATGCAAGCAAGAAGCGAGTGCGCACAAATGTATACTGGCAAATCCCAATAGGGCTCCCAAGACACCGGCCTGGCCGAGTTTGGGGCCCACTGATAAGAGAATTTTTGTAAAATTTTAATTATGTAAATAAAATATTATTATTATTATTAAGTAGGTAACAACCAGAAAAACTAGGTAAATTTTTATACCCAACTTTTGTTTGGGTGTTATCCTTTCATATTTGCATTACTTATTCTGAGGTATAGAGTTCCTATTTTATTTGTATCTTTAATCAATTAATCAATAACACAATAATATTAAATAACTAGAGGTTATATTGTTGTATTATTACTGCGTTTGTCAAGATATCATAAACAGAACAATTTCACTATAATAGATAACTAGGACAAACAAGTCTACATCTAGACAAAATTAGTAACAGGAAAATATTATCATTGAATAACATACCTATAACATCATTTATGCCATATGCCGAGCCATAGTCATCAAACTGCTTCGCATTGGATTTCTTCCCAGTTCCTCCAAAGCCATAGCCTAATCTGTCTGTACCGAGGTCAAGCCTCGCCTGGAAGAAAAACATAGATGCAAACCATCACTCCAATAATTATTTAATTAATTTAAGTTCCGCTATATAATTAAAATCTATAATTTGTATTGCATGTTTAAAGGTCTGATTTGAGTAAGAGTATTACAGTAGCATTATACAGGAGTATTATATGTTGCAAATAAAAACAGCATACTTACCATACACATAGAATATACATTAATCAGTAATAATGTGGTTATGCTATGATACAATGTTGTGAAATATAAAATATTAATCAATTTATAGATACAAATTCAAGCAATATTTGAGTGGTCACAGAAAATATTTACTAGCTCAGTTTTCAAACTTACAGCTTGTGTAGACCATCCCACGCGACAAAGACCTTCATCTGTGACAGTGGCTTCATAGTAGTATACTCCCTTGGTATGCACTCCCTTGGTTGCCCTGCTGCCATGCCATGACTTTTGATCTCTGGACTGGCATCGGAGCCCGTCTGGCGTTACGGCTAACGCGTCTGTTCTATCAAAGAACGACATAGTCCAATCAGATGAAATCGTCTGTATCACTTTATTAGACTTCCCCTCTTGAATATCTTTAAGCGTCTCCCAGACAATCTGAAGTATGGGCAAACAGAAGGCGCCAGTTTTCCCACTGCCTGTTTCGGCAGCCATCAGTACGTCTCCTCCGCCCAGGATAAGAGGAATAGCTTCAGCTTGAACATCTGTAGGTAAGTTCCAATCCATTTCCTCTGTCGCCTTCCCCAGTTCGGAGAGAACACCAAATTCCTCAAATGCAGTCATTTTGAGGATTAGGCTTTCTCTCCAATATTAGAGACAAATGCACTGTACAATGTAAATATAATAACTAAAATTGGATTATCACAATACGCTTGGACTTTCCAGCTTCGGCCCGGCTCATATAGAATAATGCCCGGCTTGTTAAAGCAGTGTTGCCACTTTTGTTTTTTAAGAATGGCGCCTCGACACTCTGAAAAGGGCTAGAAAGGGTAAAAAATTAATCAAAGCCGTGTGGTCACGAATAATGACTCAAAGTGGTAACTGTCCAGTACTGTAAGCCAAATTGAACTGAAATGGACTGTCTGATTTCGTTCCGATCGCTAGGCTGAAAATTAAAGAAGGAGAACTGTTCCCACTCCGCCATTGTTTTCACCATTTTAGTTCGTGGCTGCAGCGCTTCCGGCGCTACCTGTTAGTATCGCGATTACCATCAGAACATTCAGAACGCTGAAAGTTTTGAAAGGTGTAAAATGATACCTGTTCATCAGGGCCGCTTGGTATACAAAGGTTTTTTAACATTTTTTTATTTGCCATGCATTAATATATCTAATAATAGTCGTAGATAATTCTGTAATATAATACATATGCCGCGTAATTCTTTTTGTACTCTCATCTGCTCCGAGTCCGGGCATTTTGATTAGTGGACTGGTTGATTAAGTCGCTCGGTTCGTAAACAAAACCTCCCTTGGCATAGTGAAAAAGCAAAAAAATAATCAAAATCAACCCTCACTCCCAGATGATTGTGAAATCTGCGAAATAGGGCTAGATTTCTCTTTTGGGACTAAAGCGTTAAAAACGGGTTAAATCACCAGGAAAGGGCTAGATTCTGCCCGAAAAGGGTTAAGGTGGCAGCACTGTGTGAAAGCTGAAAATGTTGGATATGTCGAATCAGCGCTGCCAGATCGAAAAATAGGTCCGGAGAGGGATGTAGTCATTTTGCTGTTGCGATAGAACAGCAAAATAAAAGCATAGAATTGTCCATAGATGATCATAGATTCCTACGCAACAGACAATCTGTATTTAGGGCTAGGTGCTAAAACTCTCAGATGGGTGCTAAGTATATTAAAAAAGAGCTAGATCTAGCTTCGAAAAAGCTAATATGGTAGCACTGTGTGGGATATAGATTTGGTTGACAATGTCACGTTATCTAAGATTTGGTTGACAATGACAAAACACATAAATTTTTGACATTTTAGTTTTTTCATTTTTGATTTCTTGAGCAGATTCATGCTAAAGCCTGCCGTAGATGGTCGTCGCTGAACCACTTGGCCGTCCGACCTCTAAATCGACTTTACCGTCATACGTCCAGCGTTTTCGCGCGCGAGCGCCGTTGCCTGCTATGCATAACCTTGTCAACAAAACCCGTGATTATGGCTAAACTATAGTAGCTACAGAATATAAAAAAATATGTAAAAACTCTACAAAAAACGCAGATTCAAACTTTATATTAAAATTACTCTTGGATTTTAATCTTAAGCCTTAAAAACTGAGTAAAACATGCGGATTTGATAAAAAACACGTAATATTTTATTTATTTATAGAATAATGTTATTAATTAAACCTTATTTTTTAAATGTGCTTGTTAAAATGTAAAGAAGAGGATTCTACATTTCTAATGGTACTATGATGTTTATGTTTTATTTACTTAAAAGAAGTAAATTAATCAAATCTTTAGACATAGTCATCACATTCTGTTGGTGTGATATTGAAGTCGTACGGAAGAAAAGTCTGTGGAACGCGTCGATATTTCCTTAATTTTTTTGTAAATCTTTTAATAATACGATTCGAAAAGTAAATCACGACAATATTTATGAAACATTATTTAATATTTTACCAAAGTTTTACTAAAATAAAGCAATTATCACAAAAAATTGACAAAAAAGCGCTAACCAACTATCGTTTCCGAGCGCGTACCATTTTAAGGTTGATAAGGTTGTTAAAATACATAATATATTTAAAAAACTAACGACATATTTGCCAAACCAAAATTTGCACGCGCATATACCAACAAACTGAGTTTCGAAAAATTTACTCTCTTTAATAAATTACTTCGACAATGACATCTTTGTATTTTCTAGTAAACTATTTCATAGACTATCGATATATATCGTGATTTAATTCAAAAGTATTTCGCTAGGTGCTACTTTTCAGAATTATTTGAAACGAGAGCGATTGGTTACTGTGTTAACCATGGACGTAAGACCGGAATTTCAAACTGGTTAACACAGTAACCATGGACGGTTGAGTGCTTAAGGTAGAGACGTATTTGATCTGAGGGTAGGGACATAAAATACAGCCAGTTAAAAACGCGGTTAAACCGACATAGTACCGTACAGCCGAGCTATATGCTTATAACCTCAGATCAAACACTACCTTATAACGATGGTTGGTAGTAATGAATAAATTCGACTATCACAGACCACGGCCTGTGTAAATCAATCATGTGTTTTAAAGAGCACCCATCTGCGAAAGAGGCAGTCAGCTCGGATTTTTTTGGACTCAATCTTAACTTATTTTGTGTGAATATGACTTATACTCTCGTTATATAAAGCACCCATCTGCAAAAGAGGCAGTCAGCTCGGCTTTTTTTGGACTTACTAGCAAATGCACAAAATGTAATGCCAGAAATAAAGACGAAGAAGTTCACTGTTGCTTAGTCCCCTGGTAATAATGGGATAGTAGATCGATGCGTTGATTTTAGAGTCGGGAAGAGCAGGAGTGTCCCCCCCAAATATTATTATTCACTGAGGAGTGATTTAAAGTCACCATTTTACCAGTATGTAGTTAGGACTAGGTCTTGACTACATGTAATCAAGGCATTCCTCACGATGCTCCTGTAGATCAATATTATTTCCTACATAAATATTTATTATTATTCAAATAAAAAACTGCAATGCTAACAACGTATTATGTAGAGCCAAGAGCAGCGCGATTAGTATTATTTCCTCTGACCTCTTCCATAAAGTCGTTTACGTGTACTGGGAATCACAAGACTGATCAATCAATCTGTATTTTTAAGATAAATGTGAGGCAAGTTGCCGGAATTTAGATTATGAATTCAGATAGACATTCCGGCTGTGTGAGGCTAGCCTTAATAATCCATGATTCGCTGTCATCTTAAGATCAGCTGTTTTATGTCAGGTATCAGGTAACGACTAAGGGCAACGGTCGGTTCATAACCTATATTTTTGTTTTCATTTTATTTTGAATTCATCAATAGAATAGCAGAAAGTAAAAATGGAGCTGGAATTGCTCCAAAATTCTAAGCCAACAAAATCTAAACTGTCGCCTATTGGGAAAGTTTTGATTTACACCACAGGTGGCTTAGCACTTGGTGTTAGTGTCGTTTGTATACCTTTCGTGTCGCCGGCGTTGAGGAAAGTGTGTCTTCCTTATGTACCAGCTACTACAGAACAACTTGTTGGGGTGACTAAAGCTCTAGCGGGCCGAAGCGGCCGCGTGCTAGATGTGGGATCAGGAGACGGGAGGATAGTATTCACAGCAGCCAAACTAGGCTTCCAAGCCGACGGAGTAGAGTTAAATTCTTGGCTTGTACTTTATTCAAGAATAGCTGCTATTTTTGACCCTCAATGCAGAGATACTATGTTTTACCGCCGAAATCTATGGACTTTTAACTTGAAGCCATACAACAATATAGTGATATTCGGTGTAGAACAAATGATGGAGCAATTTGAGCAAAAGTTGTTAGATGAGACAAATAATGATACTGTTGTTGTTGTATGTCGGTTTCCATTGCCAAATATGGTGCCCATACAAACAATAGGCCATGGGGTTGATACTGTTTGGAAGTATGTGGTGAAGAGATAGTCTGTAGTATAAATATTAGTGCTTTATTAATAAAAATAGTATTTACAGAATATTGACTATCATTTATTCAGAACCGTCCACTTCTCTTCCGGCCTGTATATTTGCTGTCGAGTGCTGTTTCTTTGCCCTGTTTTCTTCTCCTTTCCTTTTTTTCCATGATCCATGCTCTACTACTTTTCAAAGGTTTCCCTCTAGCTTTTTTACATAATTCCCTTTTTGCATATTTCACTTGGAGGGATTGATCAGTTTCTTCAGTACCTGTAAAAATTTAATTTAAGGTTTTATTTCAAGAGCTTTGTCAAAAATAAGACAATTCAAATTTTAAGAAGAGATCAGCTTAATTATGACAAAAATTATATTGTCCAAAAGAAATTACATACAGATTTTTGTCTGTTTTTGATGATGTCTTGAGACTTAATGTGAAAACCAGTTTTAAATATGTCACACTAGGTTGGTTTAGTCTATTTAGTATCAACTTAAAACATCTAACTATTATGGACTTTTAAAAAATAGCTCTGTATTATACCTAAAGCTTGTGGCAAAGGAGCTGCTCCACCAGTCATAAGCACCAAAAAGAATTTCTTCGCCTTAGCTGAGTTGGGATAGTCTATTACAACACCTCCATAGAAACCAGCCTTCATTGCTTGTGAAGTTAGCAAATTCAGTTGGCTCTCATTTTCTGGATAGAATTGGAATACGGCTCTTGCTGATCTTGACTGAAAGAATATTATTTGTAAGCTATAGAATAAATAAATTTTATACTTTTATAGACCGAAGACATTCACAAAATATAACTTACCAAAGAAGCATATAATGAGCTAAAAAACTTGTACAGTCTTTTTACTGGCTGATGTGATTTTTTATCTGCATTGAACAACCATTGAATTGCTGATACAGACACTGCTCCATCAAAACTACCGGCTCTGAAAGGGACTCCCTCACCCATATCTGAGAGGATAAGATCACCTTCAGTCTCTCGTTCCAACGCCACATCTAGAAATATTAGAGTGAGATTAGTATCATAACATTTATTAGAACACTTCTTAAGCCTATAAATTATTGCTAATTATTAATTCAGAATTCAAGAATACTTATTATCTATCTACTATGCAAAAAATATTTTTGACAATATTTTTTTTATGTTATTATAATGATTTAACCTGGTAAATACATTTTAATTTAGTCTGGTATTTAAATTAACTGTGAGAAAACTTTAAAGCTCTTCAAGAATATTTACTTAGCATAGCAGGAGAAATGTCCATGCCAATCCACATATGTCCATTTTCTTCTAACACAGTGCCAGATAACCCTGATCCGCAACCAATATCTAGTAGGAGGCACGAAGTATCTTCAGGTAGTAGTAGAAGTTCTATGCATCGCTCAGTCATCTGTGCTTGGATGTCTATGATTCGGGTGCTAAAAGAAAAATAATATTGGTTTAGTCTATTTAGTATTTAATTTAATTTAACTCTTGAAACGCTTGTATTACGAAATTAGTTTTACGTACTTTTGTGTGTATTTTCTCGCTTCATCTTCGTTGTAGAACTGTAAAATTTAATTTTTAATCAGCAACACTATCAGAAATACTAAATCTTTACAGTAAAAGAGCATACTTACAACTTCAGGGGGAGCCTGATGCTCTGGCCTTCGAGACATTTTTAGCACAGTAAAATGCTTTACCTATGAAGTGTATTTGATTTTAAATAAATAAGCTAAACGTAAACAAAACATCCACGAGATATAACCTCCAAACATTAATTGGCAATTGACATTTGACATTGACGTTCCATTACATAATTACTTTTTTTTCGGGCATGACACATTCGTGTATTTTGCCAATTCTCATGTTTTCTTAGTTACTTATGCAGTTAATGGGCCAGGTTTTTCTTCTTTGTTTTTGGCGTAGCATTTTGAATGAATGCATAACTCTTTATTGTACACACTAAAAATGAGATAATACAGAAGAAATAAACTTGGTTAATAGATGTAACAACTGGCGACCTTATCACTAAAAGCGATCTCTTCCAGGCAACCTTAGGATAGAAAGGATCAGAGAAACGAGGTGTGTCAATATCGAGGATGTGCATATAGGAGAATACAAAACTATAACAATGACATTTAGTGTATCTGCCAATGAAAGTCTTTCGATATTTTCAAATTTTGTAAAGTTATAGTGTTGTAATGAATATAGTTTATCCATAACACAAAAAGTAAGTCTCGGTCGGTCAAGTTCAGTCATGTCTTAGTAAAGTACTGGTTACTTCACTATAAGTTCCGTATTCCAATGGAGTTTTGATAGCGACACGAAAAATCACCTTTCACCACATTATGTCATATTTTCACACTCACACACGTTTTGAATAGATACGTCTTGCACTTCTGACTCACTTCGTATGACTGACTTAAATATTTGTCTTGCTAACATCCAAAACATATAAATAACTCATAAGAAAATATTACTGAGTACTCACGTTAATCCGAAAACTCAGTAGAAGTTTCTAGTAAAATGATTTTTCTAGTAGATGACTTTGACTGTGACTAAAAGTAATTTTCAGTAATCATAAGAAACTCGAATATACAAAATATTTGACACTGGCAGAATACATAAAGTGTGATTCCAATAATAAAGAAAAATATAAATAGATAATTTAAAAAAATACTAACGAACCGAAATGCTACCAACCTGACCTTACTCTCGCTCAAATTGGTTACATGAATGTTCAGGATGAAAGATTCTAGTAGTTTTTTAACCAGTTGCAACTGTTCTGGTAATAGTAAACGCAATGAAGTTCATGATTAAATCATTTTATGCAGTCATCTATTTGTATTCGGGTTTTTACCTTATTATATAAAAAAGTGGGATACGGGGGCGATAAATGGATCTAGCTAGGTTTAATTTTTAGAAAACATCGTTTTATGCGTGTTTTCACCCGAGCAAAGCTCGGTCATCCAGGTACACCTTAAATGTTATAAAGTTGGCCATTTACCTACTCATGTGTTAGGTATGTTTTAAACTTCGATTAGGTAAGTGTTTACTTGTTTTTAAATCAGGACAGAATAAACAACAAATTTTACTAAAAGTATTTATTTCACTTTTGTCTTTTGTTACTTAGAGATAAACCTGTTACCTATATACCTACCAATTTAATGTAGGTAAATACGTAAGTACTTATACAATAGTAAACGGTCTCTCAGAATCACATAAGTAATTTAGAATAAGATAGAACATGGATTAGATAAGTACATTTATATTGATATACGAATAATATGTAAGTATGAAACATAGCTTTTAACTTTATCAACTCATAAAATATATCCCATGATATAGCAGCCTTCCATCTCTGATTTTTCTAAATCGGAGCAATTATATCCTAAGTACAATATTATGTGTCTAAGCTTGCGAACAACGTCACCTCTTTAAAATAATAGTCATCATTTCTAATAAGGACAACATAAGTACCTAATTTGGCACAGTTATAAATACCTATATATACTTAGCCTCTATACATTTTGAAACTTAAACAGAATGATACCAAGAAGTTAGGTACATACATACGTATTGGGTACTTTACGCCTAACAAACAAGGCTCCTACTATACCATCGCGTTAGCATCCATTGAATACTAAATAGTTTATGTATTTTTTACATGGTTTATTAGTCTCCGATTTGTGTCAGTACATCAGTATACCTTATGACTTCTTCTATATTTTTAATAGATTTGATACACAACAAGCACCACATTTTCATCAAAGTTCCAACAAGCTCCTCATTGAGGGTGGGATTAAATAATAGATAAATACGAGATATGTTTGGCTACTTAGATATTATGTACAATGGCGTGTTTTATGTAGGGTGAAAAAGTATAATCTATTAGAATTAGCATTTTAATCAAAGTTGACAGCCTACTGACGGACAGTGAGGCTTATTTTCTCAAAAGTTATGGGGCCCTGGATTGTAGAATTTTAAAACGGATCTGAAGTTAGGAAATTATTTGCATGCCACATGGGCCAGTATGTACAAAGTTCAATTTTACAAGTGCTGTGTATCGGTCAAAGAATGCCATTGCTCGTGTCTATGGTCCGGAAATTTGATGCAATCCATCCAATGCTTTAGTCTCCGGCCTTTGCTAGCCGCCCCCAACACTAGGCTGCCAAGAAAGTCGTTCTGTTTGCCATAATCTTTGTCCCAAACAGTCAATGTCAAATTTTGGCGCGAAAGCTCAGTCGGTCGCGTCTCGAAAAAAAATTCCTCGTTCCATACTGGATTTAAGTTCCGCCATTTTATAGAGGTCTTGTGCTTTTTGTGGTATGGATCTGGATCTAAATGCCTGAAAGAAAAAAATATTGTTATCGATCAAAATTATTCTTTTGTTCAGCCGATATGGCGATTTAGACTCAATTTTGGTTTTGATTTTTGCAAATGGCCACTGGTATTTACGCGGGTCCATAAGGAACAGCTCTTTGGCAAAAGTTATTTTTATTCCTATTTTCATGTTACCGTTTGGACTAAACGTGAGATACTACTGACCTACAGCTAAGTTGGTCATTGGTATGGTAGCGGTAAAACTTACAACTTAACAAAAGGATCGGAATATCCATTACTGTCCTTAGGCGGCAGTTCAGCAGCCCTGCACACCGTTACCACCAGAGCTCGTTTCTTCGTACTATAACACAGGGCTAGGAGCACCCGAGGCCCAGTAGGTTCCGACCCTGAAGAACCGGAGAGCGCCAAACGTAGCTGCGAAGGAGTTTTGGCACATTCTCGTAAAGACACCGTTGCTGAACCCATTTCATCGCAGCCGTATCTGCAATCAGAAAGACATCATTTTGTAATGGAGTTACTCGGTAGGTAAAAACAATGGAATTAATTTTAGGAGAAAAAAATAGTTAAAAAAAGAAAAGTCCCACGTTGGGCGCCTAAATTAGGAGCCAAGGATCGAAATACTCACTTGTCATCATCAAATAGAACGATCTCTAAAGACTTTGCGGCGAGGTCAGATTCGGTAATTCCAAAGAAATGCAGTGTTTCGTTGAACTCGGGATTTTTAGTCTTGTGCACCGTTTTTGTTCTAAGTCTGTTCGAATAGGTTCCTTCTGAAAATTATACTTAAGTAAGAATTTGAGTTTGAGTAACGAGTGAGAATTTATAAAAGAACTAGTTAGTCGTAGTTATCCAGCAACTTTACACATGATTTTATTTTGATCAAAACAAGAACATAATCAGAATCAATAACGGAAGTCACACTCAATTTATAAATGCAAAAAAAAATAGATATGTTTGTTAGTTTTTCGTGCTGTAATGGCAAACACATCTTGCTAAAATTTGACATATATATATCTAAGAACCTTTAATTATAGATATTTTTATCCCGGAAAACACCAAAGAAGTGTGGGATGAAGATACTAGATGAAAAAGTAACTAATCTGATTTTGAAATTAAGAACCAACATTCAAATCTTACCTCTAGGTAAAACCTCCAATCTACAGAACGGGTCAGAAAGTCCCGTCATATCCATTCCAATGAGGCCGCGCGCTCGAAGCACGGTGGCAGCCAGCGATGACGTCGCGTTGTCATACGCTAGCCTAATCTCCAGCGTCCCAAACCCTGCGTCCGGTATCGCTGGAGCTCGTTCCACCTAAATAAAGAGAAAAGGCCGAGCTTAGAATCCAGATGTATCATAGAATACAGCTTCGGTATCCTCTGCCTGTCGTTAAAGTCGAAAGCCTTGCAGGTGGTCAGATTTGGGGATCTAAGAGGTTACCGGCGCGCTCCTCTTAAAATCCCAATGCCTTCCGTCATGCATGGTGGCAGGCTTCTAAGGGGATTTTATTGCAATTCTACACACAGGTTACCTATGTAGAATTAATTATTTATTATTGTAATACATTGTGTACTCCAAAATTAGCCTTCGTTATAAAAACAAAGTCAATTTACAAAGTAAAGGGTGGGGGCTCAGGGGCTCTGACCCCCGTCTTAATCTAGACGACAATGTAAATTTTCGCCAAACCACCTGGTGAATAGTACTTACTATTCACCAGGTGGTTTGGCGAAAATTTACATTGAGTAATAATATGTTGTAATTGTCAAATGATTGATTCTATTGGCCGTTACAATTATTTCTTATTATGGCGTGAAGTCACGGACGAGAATTATGGTTTATGTATCTTTGTGGACAGGAGAGTAAAATCTACCTGAGTTGCTGGCTTCAAATCCTTCCTGACGCTTCGTAAGCTGTATGCGCTGCCTTTACTCCCGGTGCGTTTCAAAGCTCCTAAAGGCCTCTGCGTGAGGCTGTCTGTTCGATGGAGGCTGAGCCCGCTGACCCCATGTGAAAGAATTTCCGTCTCACTCCATTCGTAGTGGGTTTCCTAAAGTAAGTGAAAGATAAACGAAATAAGAGATAACGCATGTCCATGACTATTGCACTGGTACCCAGAACTTGGAGAAACAAAACATAATCCAGAGTGCTATGGCACTCATTACTTTGAGACATTACATCACACATCATCACATCATCAGCTATAGGACGTCCCCTGCTGGACATAGGCCTCCTCCTGGGGTGGTTTTGACAATACTCGTCACGCTTGGCAGGCAGGTTGGCGAGCGCAGTTAAGCGTGATTGTTCAAGGAAGACGCTGCTGCCCATCTTCCGGATAACACCCCTTAGCCGACTCTTACGGCAAGCACGGGTAGAGATGGTACTTATTCTTACGCCGGCACCACCACGGAGACATTACATGGTTAGTCTCAGTAACCCTGTAATTTCGCTAGCCGCAGTACTCTTCAAACCAGAGCACAGTAACGTTTATTGACATCCACAGCTCAGTGCTGATGCATTGATTCTGAAATTAACGGTCCTAATTAATGGATAACCGCACCCTAAATATCAGTCATTTACGGCCCACTAATGATCATAGGGCTATCCTCGAAGGGAGGGCTGGTATTCTCTTTTAGCCATTCACATAATCAGAGTTTCGAATTTTCGATCCGCCTCGTAGGATCGTCGCAGGTAGGCGGATACTAGTTTACTTTTTATAATGGATGTACATAAAATCCTTGAATTTATGTATATATAAACAGAGATATCTTTACGTCACTATATTTATCCGAAAGGTCAGAGGTGTACATGTTTGAAGCACAATTATATTTAATTAAAACACTCAAATTGCTTTCGAGCCAGATAAATAAAATAGGTTTCCTCTTGAAGCTTCGCGGATTTGCAGCTCACCTACCCACAATTTGTTCTTATTTTAATGATACCACAGTATGATAACGAAACGATCTGTACTCATTTAATTATGATAATACCGAAGTATATAATTCCTTATTTACTTTTTTATAAATTAAAACACGAATAGAAACTTTTATCTTTTATGTTACGTCATTGCGAAAACCTGCATAAATTCTTGGTCTATTAGATGTTGTTTAAACATGAGCTTCAAATAAACTAACCTACCTAGTAGTTAATAAAAACAATTGGTGGTCGAATAGCCGTGAACCCAACCCCCTAAGCAAGTTTCCGTCGAACAATTAGTCCACAATCACCCTTGAGGTCATTCGTATACAAGGCGATGCTATTCAGTATAGGTATGTACTTGGCAACACAAATAACGCTGCGCTTGTCAGCCATCAGCGTAACGCTTGAATGGAAAACGTCGCTCCATTATGCCAAGAGCTCTTCCAGGATTATTTTAAGAAATAGTTCAAAAGAATGTACGATTTGTGTTGATTTATTTACAAAAAAAAACCCTCGTGTGTCATGGTTTTGTTTGATTTAAAATAATTTATATCTTGTTCACGTATTGTCCCTCATAACTCGACATATACACTGCGCGAGTTACGAGTTACGAGTTAGTAGCGATGATAGCTCAGTGGTTAGCGCGGTCGGTTCGCATGCCGAAGGGCGTGGGTTCAATACCCAACAATGAGCTTGAGCTGCCGGTGGAGGAAAACATCGTGAGGAAACCATAGCGTGGTGGTAGGGTACTTTCTAGTACTCGGCTGGCTAGCTACCACCCTCAAGTTGAAAATCTGCCGCCGAGCATCTAACGGTATGTTCCGGCAGCCTCACTTGCGAGCCAGTTCTATTCCAGGCTAGGTGTGTTTTACAATCTTCGACCACACCGTCACTTAACATCAGGTGAGTTGTGGTCAAACACCTAGACAGTCAGCCATAAAAAAAGACTACACGAATTACCAGGTTTTTCCGATACATCGGTGGCCTAGTGTACGGACGGGCACAGCCTCCCTTGCCAGCAATATCGGGGGGCTGATAATAAATGACGCACGTCTGACGCAGACAAACGCGTCTTCCATGACCATCTTTTGTTAGTATTTCGATATGTATATTTAGATTACACGTGTATTATTTACGAACCGGAATCAAAATCGTTTTAAATAATTCCATCACTTGTGCTAGAAAGTCCAATGTACAATTAAACTAGGATTGTTTTCGGGTAAGCGTATGCATCATGCATGCAGTCCTGGCGATAAATATCTTAATTTAAGTTTAGCAGAGAATTAATGCATGGGATCTGTGTGACAGTTTAAAATTTGAGCAATGTATTGGTAGGGTTCTTGAGGGCTTGGCCCTAAGTAACATTCGATATATTCGATAACGCTAATAGAAAAGTCCAAATATTTACAAGATTGACATAAATTGCCCACGTGATATATCGACAGCTTATGTCAGTGCCGTACATTTTTAACTTTTCTGTTAGCGTTTGTTATCAAATGTTACTTTGTTTAGGCCCTCTGGTATAATAATATTCATAGGCGACGGAGATTGCTTACTATCAGGCAAAATCTCTGTTGGTACTATCTTTGAAAAAAATTATCCAATCGTTTTTGAGATTTTCTTCACGCAAAAGGTCCTCCGTTTTTTTCACTAAAATATATTTTTTATTCTATGATTATACGTATTATAAGTGAGTACTAACCTAATTATTGCCATTCTTATACAGATACGACATAATTTTAGTAGTTCTTTGGGTACAAGACGGTGCCTAAACTAGAATCAATACTTTTGATCTGAATGCGTAGCGATGATGGCACAGTGGTTAGCGCGGTAGGTTCGCATGCCGAAGGGTGTGGGTTCAAACCCCAACAATGAGCTTGAGCTGCCGGTGAAGGAAAACATCGCGAGGAAACCATAGCGTGGTCGTATGGTACTTTTTAGTACTCGGCTGGCTAGCTACCACCCTCAAGTTGAAAATCTGCCGCCAAGCATCTGACGGTGTGTTCCGGCAGCCTCACTTGAGAGTCAGTTCCATTCTAGGCTAGGTGTGCTTTACCATCTTCGACCACACAGTCACTTAACATCAGGTGAGCTGAGGTCAAACACCTAGCCTGTCAGCCATAAAAAAAAATGTACATATAATAATATTGAAATTCTTAAAAACATTAGGAAGGGCAAAGGGCGTTAGCAAAACACCCAACGTTAATACAGAATAAAACCTAGCTGGTAGCAATTCGGTATGTAAAGAAAAAAAATACTTTGCTGATTCCAAAACCATTTCGAAATATTACATTCCTGTACATTATTTTGACGTTTAAAACTCTCTAAACTATGAGATGGGGTATATTTCAATAAAATACACAAGATAAACTTGACTTTCAATGAGTCCCATAATGACGTCATGTAGTTCGCTGTGCAAAAGCAATGGCGAACCTAAACAAAAACTGTCAATGTCAAGTCAACGCAGCGTTGGATTTTGTACTATAATTACAGTATTTGTACAACTATTTCATGCTCCGTACTAGATACTATCCATATCTAAGGATAGTACGGAAAAATACTGTAATTTCGTTACTTCATTTATAAAATACCATAATAGGTAAATATAACACCCGTGCATTGCCAAATCACGTAAAAAAAAAGTTCATTGGGTTTGTCCTTTTTTTTTGGCATCATACTCTGTGCATAATGTCAGTTCTAATGTTTCTGTAAAACAACTGTAATAGATCCATCTATTTTTTTAAATCTTAGTAGATTTGCCCGCGGCGTTATAGCGTAATAATTCATACAAAAAAGTAATAGATTAGCAACATTAAGAAGCTTTGATAAACAAAATTCTTTACTTCATGTCAGTTGTCAAAGTCAATCAAATGTGTCAAAATATTATTTTTTGTTTTACATGGCAAAGGCCTACTAGGGATATTCAGTCAACCTTATGACGTCATCGCTATCGAAAGTTTGAAAACGTATTAAAAATCAACTACCGCATAGAAAGCCAAAATATTCAAATTAGTTTCATGAAATAAAGTTTACTATCAGAAAAAAATATAAAATAAATACCAAAAAAAAACTTTACATACCGAATTTTATAAGAGAAAATCTTGATTGTCTTGAGATACAAAATAAGAAAATATAAGAATGGATTATTCTTCGCTAAACATCTTTTTCATTTTACTGTCATCTGGGCTTACCCCTGTCTTACTAAATTACGTGAGGCAAAATAAAAACCTCGAACAAAATTCTTCATCTTGGATGTATTGTAGTAAAATTCCATCATGTGTAGGGTTGCCATATTAAAGCTCTACAGGCGTTTTTTTTTAAATTTTGACATGCATTGGTAAAATATTGGTCTATCAAGGAAATTTCTAAGCCATTAAACAAGCTAAGAACAAAAACTTACATAATTATGTACACACTTGGTGTAAGGGCAAAGCTTCCGAAAACGTTTTGATCTCAGTCTACTCGAATAAAGTTATGTAGTTATAAGTTTATGGCGTTCTGTTTCCGAACTTCATTTTTGCTATCTGTGGTAAGACTGCCTGACATGTGACAGATTACAGGAAGGCCTTTCGCGCTAATTTGTGATTCTTATTGTTTTTGGAACATATGATATTGCCCAATATACATCCCCCCAGAAGTTTTTAAAATGGACTGCGTGGCGACTATGGAACCAATCTCCACTTGATTAACGACCCCGAATTCCCGAATCCCCAGCCACCATGCAATCACATATCTTTCTCTATATCTTTAAACGAGCAATTCTTGTATATATATATATGTGTATATTCTGAATCTTAGAAACGGCTCCAACGATTTTCATCCAGGTCCAGAAATTTTGTATCCAGGGGGTTTCGGGGGCGAAAAATCGATCTAGCTAGGTTTCATTTTCAGAAAACGTCGTTTTATCCATGTTTTCAGCCGACCAATGCTCGGTCAACCAGGTACTTTACATTAAGTTTAACCTTACACCGGTACATTACCTAGTACAAAATATAAAAAAAAAAACAATAGTTTTTTTTTATTTACCCGACTAAGTACTTCAAAGCCAAAAGGAAAGGTTATGTTTTTACCTATGTATATGTTTGTATTAACGTGTGTTCCACTGTCACGTAACTACCCATCCGATATTGATTAATGAGGTTTCAATCTGCTCGTTATTATGCTCCGGCTTAGGTTACATTTCCCCCTTTAATTAGTGTTGTTTTTTCCGTAGTCGGATTATACTTTTTTAATATAAACTGTTGTTATAGCTCGTTTCCCCCTTTAATTAAAGTGTTTTTTTTCCGTAGTCGGATTATACTTTTTTAATTTAAACTGTTGTTATAGCTCGTTTCCCCCTATAATTAAAGTGTTGTTTTTTCCGTAGTCGGATTATACTTTTTTAATATAAACTGTTGTTTTTTCCGTAGTCGGATTATACTTTTTTAATATAAACTGTTGTTATAGCTCGTTTCCCCCTATAATTAAAGTGTTTTTTTTCCGTAGTCGGATTATACTTTTTTAATTTAAACTGTTGTTATAGCTCGTTTCCCCCTTTAATTAAAGTGTTTTTTTTTTCTGTAGTCGGATTATACTTTTTTAATTTAAACTTGTTATAGCTCGTGGTAAAAATAATAAGACGAACGAGATGCACTTCTTATAGTAAAAGAACGTCCACAACCCTTTCAGCGATACGTAGACTTTGATATAAAATAACAAAACATTCAAGACATCTTCGTAATTCCGTCATTAACACCGTTTTATCAGGTTTTCCTCGTTTCTTGAAAAATCAAGTACATAATTATTTGAGGGCAGGTATTACCTCTATATTAAAATGGTAGCCCTAATCATGTGTCTCCGGGAGACTTGTAATTGTAGACATAAGTAGGGCGACCCCTGCGGGGCTGACTCGACAATCATCTCGGCCTGATTTTGACGTCACCATGTTATCGTACCAACATAAAAACACTCGACTAGAAAACAGAAGTACATACCAACATTTTATTTACAGGTTTAGTCAATTTGTGCAGAATTATGTGTAAAGCAAAGCGAGCATTAACAAACAATAACGGCTAAAACGGCTAAAAGTTGACAGCCGTTAATAATGTCTCTTTTGTACTTTGCCAGCATCACTTGAGAGCCAGTTCCATTCCAGGCTAGGTGTGCTCTACCATCTTCGACCACACCGTCACTTCACATCAGGTGAGTTGTGGTCAAACACCTAGCCTGTCAGCCATAAAAAATCAAACGAATTTAAAAGTCATATGCGCAAATTGAATAAAAACCATTTCAATTCCATTTAAATATTATCACGTAGTACATAGCTTCCGAGTACTTAACGAATATGGGGGAGCGAGATCCGACATGTAGGTACCTACCTAATTAACACAAAGCTTTTCATTATAAAATTAATAATGAGTAATATGATACCTGTGAAGTCTTTATCTCCTACTTATGCCACACGCAAGAAGGGAAACTCGTTAAATTAAGAGTTTTAAGTTCAAATATTTACGTTATACTTTTTGCCTATGTTTTTAGTGTTCCGTACCTCAAAAGGAAAAATCGGAATTTTTTTGTCCGTCTGTCTGTCTAGACCCAATTTCTCAGGAACGCGTGGAGGTATCAAACTGAAATTCATATCAAATACTCAAGTCTAATGTCTCTTTGAGCTGTGAAAAAATCAAACTTCCTAGCCAACGCAATCAAAAGATACAGCCGTTTATGCTGCAAATTTTCGACACTCGCAAGGGAATCAAAACCTACAGGGTACTTCCCGTGAACTCAGAATCTTGAAATTTGGTACGAACAACGTCTTATAGCACAGATAGGTAAAGGAAAAATTGCGAAAAACATAAATTACCATTTAAAAAAAACATAACTTTTACTTATACGAGTATACCAGTAGTGTACCTACAGGTTTGTACGGAACCCTTGGTGCGCAGGTCCGACTCGCACTTGGCTGGTTTTTTCTTCAATTTAAGACTTACGCACAGGCACAGGTAACAGATAACGCATGTCCATGACCATTGCAGCGATACACAGAACTTTGAGTAGCAAAACAAAGCTCAGAGCATCGCTACTTCGGCGCTCATTACTTTGAGACTTTCGGTGGTTAGTCTCGACAGCCCTGTAATTTCGCTAGCTGCAGTACCCTTCAAATCGGATCACAGTAATGTTTACACACTACTGCTTGGCGGCTGAATATCTGGGACTACGGTGGTACCTACCTAGATGACAATCGATGTACCACCAAGTATACATAATTATATAGTATTAAGGAAGGGTGATAAATTGGTATAAAATATTCTCTGACGGCAAATAAGATATTTCCTGAATAAAAGTAATATAACTTTAAGTATTTGATATGGTTAGAATAGCAATATTGAGCCCGAGCTTTAGAACACGGAAAGCACCATGTCACCTCAATGTTATTTTTTCTAAAAGTTGTGTTTTTCATGTTTATGTATAAAAACAGTGGTGTTTCATTAAAAAAATGCCGAATTACAAGCGTAAGTCCGAAAAAGTCATATAATGTGGTGTAACATGACTTTTCGTGTTGCTTCCAAAACACTATCGGAGCTTATAGTAAAATCGCTACTACTTTACTAAGTTATGACACGATCAGCATGGACTGGACTTGACCACGACTGGAATTTCACTGTAACTAAGCATGTTAGAGATAAATGACAATAACCGGAGTGTACCTATATAAAAATAAGACGCTTCCAACGACACCTAATTTGTCAAATTATGATAAGTAGTTTAGAAGTTATGACGGAACAGATGAACATAATAATATATCTATACACATATACCAGTGAAATACATAACTTTCCCTTTTGCTTCACCGTAGTCGGGAATTAGGCATCAAGGAATCCATATACATTTGCAGATGAATTAAAAGAAAGTATTAAACACAGTAACGGAGATAGACTTGACTCTGAAATATCGAACGAAACACGCGTTGCTGAGAATAAGGTTACGTTCAAAAGCTGGTAATCCTGATATCAAATCACATCTAATCCATCTAATACCTTTAAACGAGGAATTCTTGTATATATGTATAATTGTATATATATATATATATATATAATCTGAATCTCAGAAACGGCTCCAACGATTTTCATGAAATTTAGTATGCAGGGGGTTTCGGAGGCGATAAATCAATCTAGCTAAGTTTCATGTTTAGAAAACGTCGTTTTATCCGTTTTTTCAGGCAATGAAAAACCGAGCAAAGCTCGGTCATCCAGGTACTTATTATTTATGTGAGAAAGACAATCTTTCACACGTAAGATCGGATATTATAAATAGAGAGTTTGAATCTGTACTCGAAAATCAATAAGTACATTCTGTCTATGTATATACATATATAACAAATATAAATCAACAATTAAAAAAACCGACTGTATAACTGTATAAGCCCAAACACGGGTAGATTATAGGCTTTATTTTAGTTTATAAATCATACATTAACCGATTTTCAAGATATTTCTATATCCTTTTGAAATTGGTTCAGAAATGACGAATTTCTAAGGTAAAAAACAAAAAGAAAACTGTATTGAAAATCTTCTTTTTTGAAATAAGTTAAAAACCAAATTATGTTCGTTATTTTACTATGGAAACTGACATGTTTTTGACACATTTTTGTTTAACTTATGCGGGATTACTCACATTTAATTATATCGGATTAAACTTAAGTAATCCCGCATAAGTAAAACAGAAATGAACGTTATTATCAAGCTATGTTCCATTTAGCTGTTTCTTTTTTATAAATGGTCGTGATACTTTAAATGAGGTTTATACATATATGCGAAGAAGGCCGAGCACTAGCGCATTGAGTACGAAGCACCGGGCATTCAGTTAGTTTATAATAGAAACTAGCGACCCGCTCCCGCTTCGCACGGGTGCAATGTATATATTAATGTGGTGCATATGCATGTATTATACATAAAAACCTTCATCTTCAATTACTCTTATCTATTTAAAAAAACGCATCAAAATCCGTTGCGTAGTTTTAAAGATTTAAGCATACGTAGGGATATAAGGTCAGAGAAAGCGACTTTGTTTTATACTATGTAGTGATGATGAGCTAAAAGTGCTCAGGTGGTTATGAATGAAAATTAAAACAAAATTGCTTAACGAGAAAACTTAAACACAGGTCATTAATTAGCCGCGCTTTGTTTGAATTGTAGATTAAAGCCCGGAGGGAAATGAGATACCTATTTATACATGCACCCTTAAAATGAACGGACCCGGATGGCGGGAAAAGTAAAACATCACAAAGTATCTATATACTTAGAGATGTTTTACTTTTATAATAGAATACTTATCCGTCCAATACCTACTATAGTAAACAGGGTTATAAGCTCTATAATAAGCTGAAAATAGGTCTTTGTTAATTATTATGAGCTACTTTTAAATATGGGACGACCACGTAATAGTGAAAATAAAATCAGGTTTTTTTTTTAATTCGCAGGCTAGGTGTTTGGCCACAGTTCACCTGGAATGCAACTGAGTCTCAAATGAGGCTGTCGGAATACACTGTAAGAAGCTTGGCGACTGATTTTCAACTTGAGGGTGGTAGGTAGCCAGCCGCGTACTAAAAAGTACCCTCCCACCATGCTATGATTTCCTCATGTTTTCCTTCACCGGCAGCTCAAGCTCATTGTTAGGGATTGAACATGTGAACCAACCGCACTAATCACTGCGCTATCATCGCTTATAATTAATTAGTACCTGGTTGACCGAGCATTGCTCGGCTGAAAACATGGATAAAACGACGTTTTCTGAAAATGAAACCTAGCTAGATCGATTTTTTGCCCCCGAAACCCCCTGGATACAAAATTTCATGAAAATCGTTGGATCCGTTTCCGAGATTCAGAATATATATATATATTCATATATACAAGAATTGCTCGTTTAAAGATATAGATAGATATGTAAAAGAAATGAGATGAACGTAACACTCTCCTGATGGTCCTGTCCATGATAATTGATTGATTAACTCTTTATTGTACACACAAAAAAAACAGCATTACAACGGTATCCAGAATTTTACGTAATAAAACAAAGTCCTGTGCACTGCTGCTGCTTTGACGCTTATTGTTGGAATTTAAACTCACGCTCTGTGCCCACGCCGTAAGCTCATAAGATTATTTTGATTTGTGTACTCTTTTTTTCTATTTTTTGCGTGCACAATAAAGAGTTTCTATCTATGTATCTAAGGAGGTATTTATTACTTGAAAATCTCTACACCATCGGCGTAACATTATATAACTTGTACAGTACTTAAAATGCACTCTCAACATCTTGTAGACGTGAAATGTTATGCGTAGAAACGAGACAGCCTACATTTCGATATTAGTAAAAGCCCAAATTTCTACTATGAAGAATATTAGGTATCGTCTAGCAGTTCTATCGCAAATGGTCAACAATGTCCACAAATAGAACGTCCCTGACCGAGTTAGGAGGAAAACTTATCTGGATCGGGGCTCCGGTATTTTTTGCAATTAAACTTACCGCGGAAACATGGAAATGTTTCACTTTGTTTCTTAAAAAGTTCGGTTTACGAATTTTTAAGTAAGATTTTTTTATTTTTGTTTCCTGCTGTATTAAAACCCATAATTTGAAATCTACGTTATAATAAAAATGCTTTTTTATATTATTTCCGTGTTATCAGATACGAGTTTAATGGTTTTTCGGAATAATACTGTAGCGTTAAGCCAAAAAGGTTTCATCATGTTAATCATTACAAGCAAAAATTTACTTTTTTTCAAAGGATCATAAAGCTAGTGAAAATATCTTTATCTGTATATGTACGAGTATATGTCTATCTACTCAACCGATCATTATGTAAGTTTGGGGTACAGAATAGAACATAGGGTAGACATAAAGTACTGTTCCCGAGAGATAGAAAAAACTAAATTTTGAGATTTAACCTTGAACTAAAATTTAAAAGTAACGTGATACATGCAATTTGTAGTCGCTCAACCATAAGTGGCGCCCACATGTGGCTAAACGGCCACTTGGTTAATCTAACGATTAATAAAATAGTGTTGTATGGAACTATTTTATGAGCTTGCCCTTATTGTTAAATTAATAATAACAGTTACTAATAATAATTATTCTGGATCGTAGATATAACTATTTATTCTGGATGAGAACCGAATCCTTTGGCTTAAGCAAAACTAATATCGAAACAGCTAACAGGGCAGAGGAATTAAAAAAAAAGGATAAATGGTTGTTGTGTGTCTGGGTGTTCTGTATATATTTTAAGTAAGTATTTACAAAAAAAAAGTATGTCAGTATTATATCAGTTATCTGGTTCCTAGACTGATAGAGAGACTGAGAAGTCTCAGTCTCGGCCAAGCGCTCGGAGAGTCAACACGTCCTGAGGATGCCTCGTGTAGAGGCGAAACACGTGTCGGCAAGTGGTTATTGCAGCGAAGAGCATATAAATACTTATGTTGGAACGACTGTTAAGCGGAAATAAACTAAATATATACCTAGAACACTCAATTGTGACGACAACTTAAGGTTTTATCGTCTAGAGAGTAGGCGTAATCTGATACTTAGATAACACAAACAACCTTAGTTGTATTCTATTCTCGTGCTTATTGCTCGTGTCGGCGTCATAATACTTACACCCAATTGTATAAGTATTATTGGCGCCCAACGTTGAGCTAATTCTTATCAATCAAATCTTGTTATTACAAGTTTCGATCTACTTTTTATAGTAAGGGATATCAGTACATGTGTTTTATTTATTTAAATAATAGGTATGGTTAAGAATTTAACTAAATCCAAACTTTATATTTACACTGAAGAAATACGCAATTAAAGGAAATACATTTCAATAGCCGGCGACGTGGCTATGGCGTCTTAATGAGGCAGAGCTCTTATAGCGAATGATGAACCGACGAAGCTTGGCATCGCTTACTGAAAATAATAAATAAAATGCATATTCTTTATTTGCTAGTAAAAAACATTTTAACTTACGTGAGGAGATCCCACCGACTTCCTGCTGTCGCTGTTACTAGGCTGACGGGAGAAGATAGGAGCGTGGACACTAAGTGGAGATCCCGGTTCAGAATCTGTTTTTCCTTCGTTGCTGCTATTCCCTGTGTCAGGCTGAAAATACAAATATTGTTGTACCTATTATTGTTCAGGAGTGAAATTGTTGATTCGCCTAAAAAAAGCCTAGCTAAACGTAGAAGTTTTGTATTAATGCGGATCAACGTTTAGCTGGATTGTTATTGTGATATGTTCCGCAATACAGCGGCTTATATTTAGTCATATTGTTATTTTTTTATGGCTGACATGCTATGTGTTTGACTACAACTCACCTGATGTTTAGTGACGATGTGGTCGAAGATGGTAAAGCACACCTAACCTGGAATGGAACTGGCTCTCAAGTGAGGCCGCCGGAACACATCGTTAGATGCTTGGCGGTAGATTTTCAACTTAGTAGATAGTCAGCCGAGTACTAGAAAATATCCTACCACCACGCTATGGTTTCCCCACGATATTTTCCTTCACCGGCAGCACAAGCTCATTGTTGGGGGTTGAACACGCCCTTCGGCATGCGAACCGACCGCGCTAACCACTGAGCTATCATCCCTACAAAAATTGTAATCAAATTGTCTCGTACCTTGTAGGGATTCGAACAAAACAATTGTTATCAACGTGGAAAACGCAAAAGACGAATATAATGTTGTAGACGAAATATCAACATGCCGAAATACAAAAACGCTTTTTCAAATCAACCTGATATGTAATACGCCGAATTCTACAATTTGGCTGCAATATTTATACTAGTACTATTTTCTTATTTTTTTTTTATTGCTGATGGCTAGTTGTTTGACCACAGCTCACTTGGTGTTAAGTAACAGTGTGGTCGAAGGTTATGAGTTAATCTAAGGTGTCAGCTATCTTCATACCAAATTTCATCAAAATTGGTCCAGCTGTTTTAGCGTGAAGAAGTAACAAACACATTTACTCACAAACTTTCGCCTTTATAATATTAGTGTGTAAAGTGTAATGAACGGAATCATATATCCGCGTTTGGATTTGTACGGCATTTGATTTGGAATGCAGCCAACGTATTCTTGCCCTAGTTGCGACGATAGTAGGAAAAGTTTTACCTTATCGGGGGGAGCAGCTACTTTAATACGCAACACGCCTTTGAAAAGTAAAAAACATAATTGCACTCCTTGAAAAACTTTCAAAAAGTATAAATTGGGTATTGTCGTTATGTATATCATCTCTTACAGGACTAAAAAATAATGCGAATTAGTATCAACTTTTAAAAATAAAATTGGTTTAAATTCAAGGCCAAATTCAATTCCAGGGCAAACTCCAACAATGGGCATAAGCTGCCAGTGAAGGAAAACATCGTGAGGAAACCACAGCATGGTGTCAGGGTACTTGGCTGGCTAGCTACTACCCTCAAGTTGACAATTTGCCTCTAAGCACCTAACGGTGTGTTCCGCCAGTCTCACTTGAGAGCCAGTTCTATTGTAGTCTAGGTGTGTTTTAACACCTTCGACCACACCTCTTGAAAAACATTTAAAAAAGACAGGAGATTTCATTACAATACTATGAATACTGTACATTTTTGAAATATTATGGGTTTAAAATACCCAGCGATCGTTCTCAAAGGCTGTACTCAGACAGGTTCTTACGAGTTAAGCCCATCTTCAATCCATCAAAGACTGTTATTACGCAAGTGTTCCGTTACGGTGTAAATAAAGGTGATCCCTTTAGGAAGCCCAAATCGATTGGCAGAGCTCTTTGGTTGGTGTCAGATTTCAAGTAGCTTATTGGAGAGTGTTATAGTGGGTTAGTGGTATATTTGTATAGTAAGATGACGAGAAGGATTAACTAATCCTTTATATAAATTCACAGCGTATTCTGCTAGTAAATCACAATATATTGTATTAGGCGTTCGTTTTTAGAAGTCCGTACCCAAAGGGTAAAACAGGACCCTATTACTAAGACTCCGCTGTCCGTCCGTCTGTCTGTCTATCCGTCTGTCATGAACCGTTATAGTTAGACAGTTGAAATTTTCACAGATGATGTGTTTCTGTTGCTGCTATAACAACAAATACTAAAAAACAGAATAAAATAGATATTTAATAAGAGCTCCTCCCACACATCAAACGTGATTTTTTTGCCGTTTTTATAAATAATGGTACGGAACCCTTCGTGCGCGAATCCGAAAATATACAAATTAATAATGTTGAATGACATATAAAGAAACAGACACGGAATGTACAAGCCATCAAGCTAATCACTATTGCTTATTTGCAAATAAATGGCCAAGATATCCAGTTTAAATTTATTATATGTATGTATTACATCATCAGCCATAGGTCGTCCACTGCTGGACATAAGCCTCCTCCTGGGGGGTTTTGCCAATACTCGCCACGCTTGGCAGGCGGGTTAGCGAGCGCAGTTAGGTGTGATTGTTCAAGGAAGACGCTGCTGCCCATCTTCTGGATTACATCCCTTAGCCGACTCTTACGGCAACCACGGGTAGAAAAGGTGGGGTACTATTCTTATGCCGGCACCACCACGGCACACGGCATATGTATGTATAAGTAGATATATTATATGTATTGACTGTCTTACTTGCAGTGATCTAGCTACATCAATTTCGTTATATCTTCCGGTTGCCTTCCTTTCGGGTAACACGTATTTGGGTAAAGCTTTGTAGAACCAGGCTCCTGATTTCTTCCACATTTCTCTCGTCTCCGCGCATAGATTACACATGTAACCTTCTCTGGAGTATATTGGTGACCTGCAAAAATGGCACACTTAGGTACATTTTTTTTATGGCTGACTGGCTTGGTGTTTGACTACAACTCACCTGATGTTAAGTGACGGTGTGGTCGAAGATGGTGAAGCAAACCTAGTCTGGAATGGAACTGGCTCTCAAGTGAGGCTGCCGGAACACAACGTTAGATGCTTGGCGGCAGATTTTCAACTTGAGGGTGGTAGCTAGCCAGCCGAGTACTAGAAAGTACTCTACCACCACGCTATGGTTTCCTCACGATGTTTTCCTTCACCGGCAGCTCAAGCTCATTGTTGGGGTTTGAACCCACGCCCTTCAGCATGCGAACCGACCGCGCTAACCACTGAGCTATCATCGCTACATACTTGTACTGATAGTTGCTGCAATGTTGCAGATTACTTTTCCACTGAATGAATGTTTCCCAAATTCCCAATAAATGTAGTCTGGATGTCTTTCAGTCGTGAGTGAATCGGTTTCTGTTCTATCGTAGACTGTATCTTTCGATACAAGATGGCGGTCAAAAGCAAACCTATTCCATAAAAAATATTGTAACTGCCAAAGTTTGATAATGAGTAAGTTTTTACATAATTATGTTTGTTGCCTTATTCACGCTGTAATGCCTCAACGAATTTACCTGCGTTCGCAATTTCACATAAATATTTGTTCTGGTGGGTATCGAACCCAGAAGGCAAATGAACACAAACGAAGCACAATGCCACAGAATAAGCAATAGGTATTACGAAATCTCGTACGCCTTGCACTTATAAAACCGGCATGCTTTGTCAATAATATTTGCCGAATTTTTTATCTGAGAAAAATAATATCATGTCCGTCCCTAAGAAAAACCTATTAACCTTGATAATTTTGATCAAGATTTCAGTCGTGAAAAGGTAACAAACAGACAGACAGAGTTACTTTGGCTTTTGTAACAATATTTAGGATTCAATTTTTTATAGTCTAAGAGATTAGGTATGTTGTATTTTACTTTAATTCACATAGACTGATTTTTGTTTTAGTTATGCGGGATTACTCACGTTTAATTATATCGGATACTTCGACTATACGGTGGCCGAAACTATAATCGTGGAGACAAAGCTGAGTACAACGCGTGCGTGGCCTCGTAGTGTAAAGGAAGACGAAAATGTATCAAAACCACATAGTAAAATTAATATAGGCTCTGTAAAAAAGGAACTTACCTGTGTGGAGGATTTTGTGTTTCTATTACACATTTGGAGCAGGCCGTGTGTCTGCAGATTGTGCAGGTCCGCAACGGCGAGAGTAATCTGGATGTGTCACCGCACAGTAGGCATGTCCTGGGGGTTGGACCTTGCGCCGACCGTCGCATGCCTACGGTAAAATACATTTATAGTCTTCACAATCCAATTCTCAATTCTCCCTTTCATATTCCGCTCACTCTGAGCTCTCTTTAGTGTATGGCTTCTTTTTCTTTAATTACTTATGATGTTGCGTAATTTAGTAATTGTTTGATAAGTGGTAGGATTTATTTACATAACAAGCTACGCCGCGTTTTCACTTGCGTTTTCTGATTTAAAATGACCTTAGTTGTTAGCGGATAATAAGTTGAGCGTGATAGCTATCCAGTCACATACTAGGACCCTATCACTATGCTATGATGTCCTCACGATGTTTTCCTTCACCGGTAGGAATCATTGTTGGGGAATGAACCCAACCCATTGGTGTATTATCCAACCGCGCTAAGCACTGAGGTATCATTGCTACAAAGGGAACGTACATGGTGACGTACGTATGTACGTTTCATTCTTGGCACTGGCGTGTCGTCGTAGTAAGAATTTGAGTTCAGCAACTGATTCCCTGATTCGTGATCACGAAGCGTATTAATAGCAAAACGTGATTGCGACGTTATGAAGGCTTCCCTCATTTCCATTCCCAAATATATATATAGAATTACTCATATTTATGGAGATTAATGTACAATGTTTGACTTTGTAGATTGTTAGCTCACGTGTCTGGCAATATCTGTCTTGCTATATAACATCACTTCACAATTTTCATCTCCTACAACTGGATGAAATTTAGAGAAACTTTTGCCAGTTTATCCTCTCATCCCTCATCCATCCCTAAAGTTTTGTTTATAGCTCGATATTTGCTCGCATAAATATAAGTGCGCTAACTAAACGAAGCGATGTTCATTGCTTAAACAAACGCTATAAAGATAAGTTATTAAGTTCCCTGATTTATATTACAGAAAAGTAGTAAAGGCTTTTTACCCGACTGCCAAGGAAGGGTTATTTTTTTCCCGCGTATCTTGAATGTATGTATGTATGTAAATTTCTTTATTACAATTAAGGTATCGTTAGATTCGTCTCAATAACCCAAGTGTCCTTAAAGGGTGCTTTAAAAAAAATCAAGACTGGATTTTTGGCGCGAATTTATTTGTTGAAAGTTTTTGATAATTGACATGTCCAAGTGTTTTTAATGTTCCATTGGAATACAATACACAATTTCCCGTGAGTTAGAGAAATTTACACTTTGAGCCGTAATAGTTATATTTACTCTAAAGTTTTACTTTTCTATAACTGAGTGTAGCAGGCAGTCCCTAGTTTGTAATCATACCTTCAAGTCTTGCGACCAGTCGTCCGACGCGTTTGGATTCGACTTCATCGAGTTTTTCAGCGCGCTTCACGACTGCAGCGATCGCTTCTCGCTCACTGGTACTCAGCGGCGGTTCGCTTCTAGCCGCGCTCCAGCCAGTCCGGAGTCTGTAATAAGAAATCATTTTTTAAATATCTCTCTGGGCTTCAAGGTAGCGATATTGTCACTAATTCTGCCCGTAGGTGGGGGGTTTCGTCCCATTTGGCAGACATATATACATGTCCGTGACCTTCTAAATAAAAGAGGGTAGTTCCGGAAATGATTTGTAAAACTAAAAATAATATGTATTTGAAAAGTTTTGCATGGTGGTAAGGTACTTGGTAGTTCTTGTCTAGGTAACTACCACTCTCAAGTTGAAAATCAACCGCCAAGCACCTAACAGCTGTTAGATATTTTCTACAAATTAATGTGTCGCATATATCAATACCGGTTACCATGTGAGTGAAACCCCCTAGATCTAGTGCAGTGTGAATAACGGGAATTGATTATTTACTGAAATATAATACTGAAACTGATCATAGACGTATTCTTTTGCTAGAATATTATACCCTCTCTAATATGGTGTGTTCTGGCTGCCTCACTTGAGAGGCAGTTCTGTTCCAGGCTAGGTTTGCTTACACCATACCATCTTCGACTACACCATCACTTAACATAGGTGAGCTGTGGACAAACACCTAGCCTGTCAACCATAAACTTTATAATAACATTCTAGCCTTTATACTTTTATTCACTCTTTTTAGCTTTAAAACATTTAAAATAAAAGTCTTGCGAAAGGTCAAAAAATAATTGCCGGAATTCATAAATGGTTGCCTCTGAAGTCTTAAAAATTTCTTCCACGTAGCACTCTCTAATTGTGAGAAACAAAAAAAATAACACGAGGCCAGATCTGGGCTATACATTGCCATCATATAGGTACAATAGAAAATATACGTTTCTAAGAAGCTTTAATATTAAAAGATTGAAAGTAATTCGGAAATGGTCTAGCTCAGGAGTCAACCCGTTAAAACGGAAGATACAAAAAGTAAAATTTACAAAATTTGTTTTTTAAAGAACCACAAAAAATATTTTTTTTTTTTTAAATTTAACTTTACTACTAACATGACTGTAAAAAACTTAATTATACCCGACTGCCAAGGAAGGGTTATGTTTTTCGCGCGTATCTTGTATGTATGCAGTGAGTATCTGGATGACCGAGCTTTGCTCGTTTTTTTTTCGTTTTCTAAAAATGAAACCTAGCTAGATCGATTTATCGCCCCAGAACCCCCTGCATACTAAATATCATGAAAATTGTTGGAGCCGTTTCCGAGATTCAGATTATATATATATATATTATATATATATATCGTAAACGACAATTAAGGTATCGTTAGATTCGTCTCAATAACCCAAGTGTCCTTAGAGGGTGGATTTATAATAAATCAAGATAGTGGATTTTTTACCATACATATCAAGCAGATTACAAAATATATATAAGTTATATGTTTATATTTCATTAGGAATAATAAATCTGTTTAAAAAGTTTTTCCTTCAATTATGCAATTTTAATCGCAGTCGGGTTATATTTTTTTTTAATTCTTTAGCTTGTTGCGTAAGGAACTGGAGAGCCGCAACATTACATGGAAAGAGCCGCATGCGGCTCACGAGCTGTAGGTCACCGACCCCTGGTCTAGCTCGTTTACCTTCACAGTGTTCGCGAATTTTGTATTGCATTAACTGTTTAGCGTTTTCCCTAAGTGCTGAGTCGTTGACTGAATGTAAGGATAATGGATTAACGTTGTTGGGTCCTTGATCTTGACCTCCGGTTATTGGTGCTGAAAGGCGATTCGGTAACTGCCTAATGGAATGTATGGGTTTTATTCCTTGTACGGGTTTTATTGCTTTCTGAACGAGAAAATACGTTTTGAGGCGAATAATTTTGTTTTTACGTACAGTAAGTCGAATTTCTATAGCTTTACTTATAAGTATTCGTTTTAGTTAATCTATGTTTAATATGGGGTAGGTGGTGGTGGTTTTTCTATGGTAGCCAGTCTGATTGACATGGATGACAATTTTTGGTATAGATTTTTAACCACAGCTCACTTGACACTGTGGTCGAAGATGGTAAACACACCTAGTCTGGAATGAAACTAGCTCTCAAATGAGGCTGCCGGAACACAGCGTTAGATTAATGGCAGAATTTCAACTTGAGGGTGATAGCCAGCCGAGTACTAGAACCCTACCACCTTTCGGTTTCCTAACGAAATTTTGTATTTTCCGTTACGGGCAGTTAAACCTCATTGTTGGGATTTGTACCCACGCCTTTTGGCGTGTGAACCGACCGCGCTAACCACTGAGCTATCATCGCTACAAACATATGACGGAGCGCCTAAATTTCGGACACAACTATTCCTAGAAAATATTTAAATGTCATATTGACAATAGAGTTTTTGTCATCCTATTAGGTACATAGTTCATAAGCAGCAACCTAGCCTGCCAACCATATAAAAAAGTTGGTAATGTATGGTTGTGTGTTTATTTATATGGGACTAGACTGTATCCTGTAGATATGACTGTGACTACCAAAAAGCAGGCAAAATTCTAATCTAATCCATCACGGTAACCTGAGTGATCGACAAATTCCATTTCGGGACAATCTACTGGGAAAATCAAATCACATTAGCTGTCCAGAGGGTGACAAATCACCCAATACTTACTGTTTGTTATAACCATTCAATTGATATGAATGCTTAGGGCTTGTTAGGTCCCCAACCTACGGACTTACAGACAGGGTTGGATCTAGAAACGTAGATACAATAATTAAAAGAACGTGTTTTCAAAAAGATATCGTGTATCTCAATATTTCTCTTATTTAGAGTTTGAAAGTTTATTAGTTACTCTCTACTTTTCGGTATGTTTCGCAGCCTCACTTGAGAGCCAGTTCCATTCCAGGCTAGGTGTGCTTTACCTTCTTAACCTTCTTAACAGGAAAAATGAATCAGTCGACAAAATCTAAACAAAACATACTGGGAACCTTCCTCTTTTTTGTCGTTGGTTAAAAAAGTAATATCTGCAACAAATAAAATGTGTAACTAGTTTATATGTACAACAAAGCATTGCGAGAACGTCTGTTTGCCCGTTCTATTTGTGACGGCTTTCATATGCCATTGTGACTCACAGTGAAAAGGCCCAGTTAATTAACACGTATGAACGTAGCAAAAGCTGAAAAGCGAGACCACGCGCGTGGGCTAAACCTTCAAAGAAGTCGCGTGGGTCAGTCATGAATAAATAAGCCGCTTACGGCTAACAAGTGCTCGTAGTACCAGATTACATTTTGAAGTAGAAATAAGAAAATGGCGGGTCTTTTTAAACTGGTTTTGATGTTTGTCTTATCAAAGATTTAACCGACGCGGGCCTTTTGTATTAGCCATGACCGCTTAAATATAAATAACAAATGACCTTTTAAATGATACGAGCAACGGGAATTATCTGATATCCTTGTTTGAGTATAATTAATTTTGAGTGTCATATGAAACTTGAATTATATTATTACTAGCGACCCGCCCCCGCTTCGCACGGGTGCAATGTAGATATTAATGTGGTGCATATGCATGTATTATACACCTTCCTCTTCAATCACTCTATCTATTTAAAAAAAACCGCATCAAAATTCGTTGCGTAGTTTTAAAGATTTAAGCATACATAGGGATATAGGGACAGAGAAAGCGACTTTGTTTTATACTATGTATGTAGTAATGATAGTGATAGTGATGATGATATTACAAACGATCTGCCCTAGCTTCGGACGGGTAGTAAGAATGGGTATAGTAAGTTATCCTCAAAAGGCTTATATCTAGCCACCACGGACTTTTTTGTAGATCTAAAAAAGAGGAATATCCCACCATGCATTGTTTTGTTATATCTCAAAGGGATTAGGCAGCGTTTTCGATGAAAGCTTCTAGGTGGCTTGACTTTTTCCGATACTTCCAACAATTATCATCATATTTCAACCAATTTACACAAAACCTTAAGAAGTTATATACTTAAACTTTCCTTTTGAATCACTATATTTATTGATGAAACTCGCATGATAATACGTTCAGTAATATTTAAATTCATCGCGAACAAGCAGACAGATATACAGACGCGGCGGACAACATTGTTTTTTAATATGCACTGAAAAAATTACTTTTTAGGTAGAGAAAAACCGACATTTATTCAACTGACCATGCATGTTTTCAATAAAAACTAAATCAAATATCTAATTCTCGTGTCTAATAGTAAATATATTATTTTTCGGGACCAGCCCAAGCTTTCATTGTAAAAACATGCTATATTTACAGCAATAGATAGGTAGGTACATGTATTTTTAATTTCGGTAAGCGGAATTGGGTTACGCATCTTACTTTTCTAATAATGTGAGAAAATACTTAAAAAATTAAGTTAGACACGTATGATCTTGCGTAACTAACTGATTCGACATTAGACTAACTACCTGTACCTACGAAATAACAAACGTGCTCAAAACGACGAAATATATGGACATAATCTATGCACCAGTTCATCATCAGCCATAGGACGTACGTCCACTGCTGGACATAGGCCTCCTCGTGGGGGGTTTTGCCAATACTCGCCACGCTTGGCAGGCGGGTTGGCGAGCGCAGTTAGGTGTGATTGTTCAAGGAAGACGCTGCTGCCCATCTTCCAGATTACATCCCTTAGCCGACTCTTACGGCAACCACGGGTAGAGAGGGTGGGGTACTATTCTTACGCCGGCACCGCCACGGCACACACGGCACCAGTTCGGGTACTACCAATACCTATTAGCAGTAAATTGCATTATAAACGAACGAATGGTTATCTAGTAGTTATCTACGTGAGTAGCGCTCCATCCAACTCGGATATGATTTACAGGCAGACACATTTTGATTGTAACAACCGTCTAGCTTTTGTCGTAGCGCTCGCGTTGAACCAAGCTAGGCATTATACATAGGGTTTCTGTTCGAGAATTCTCGAGTTTGTCTTTAGTCGAGATGGGAAAATACTCAACGCCGCGAGAACTCGAGTAATCAATTCCATGCGCTAGGTAACAAAAAACATGCATATAAAGCATACAGAGCTCAAATTAAAAAAAATATATTGAAAGTTAACTATGATTAGTTTAAACGGACTGTAATGTAATTAATTTAATCTATCTTCTATATACATATATAAAATTATCGTGTCACAGTGTTTGTGGTCGCACTCCTCCGAAGCGGCTCGACCGATTTTTATGATTTTTTTTATGTGTACATATTTGGTATGGGAATAGGTCGTAAAGTATATTTCATGCCACTAGGGACAATTCTTAACTCAATTCTTAATGAAGTCGCGGGCGTAAGCTAGTAGTTTATAAATATAAAAATCATTTTTAGCAAAATATTTTGTTAAACAAGTTTTTATAGTTATCTACATATGTAAAAAAATACTTTAAATGTATGCATATATTTATGTATATATTTAAAGTATATATACACAAAAAACCCCATATTCAATACCCTAATATTACAATAGTTTGGGGCTAAATAGCGTTGTGTGAAATAACAAAAAAAGAAACAAAAGAAAGATTTTTATTTTTATTTTGAGACATTAGGTACACATTTACGTACAATAATATTAACAATAAAAACTAAACCACCTGACGCTAAAAACATATATGATATGATGCCGCAAAATAGGTCTCATGTCAGCACAAATGCTGTTGGGCCATCTGCCAACAGCGCTGATCTTCCGATGAGGCCGTACGGTGACGTCACGAAAGTCACCGGTGAGTGTCGAGTATTACAAATATCTCATCAAAAATAAATAAATTAAATATATTTACCAAGAATTGGCAACACTTAACATACGTACGTACGTAATGTCACTGTCATTAGAGAATAGAATCAGCTAAGTTCACAACATGTTCTCAATTTCACAATCTGCATACATAATAGTTATATAAATTTTTGCATTTATTTTCTATCATTGGATGCACAATATTGGTTGACCTAAGTTACCTAATCCTATAATGCCCTCATATATAAAAATTGGGTCTTATTCAAACATTATAGAAAGCCTAACCACTCAGCCTGTCCCGAGTTTGTTGACTTAGTTATATGTTAGATATCTAACTGTCTATCTTAGATTCTTTATCTGAAGGCAAGGTAACATAGAAACTCAATAATTGCCCTATTTCACGTTCACAAAAATGCCATTTATTGGACTTCTATTTTTGGTATCAGCCTTAATGTTTTTGGAAGAAGCCTAGATTCATAAGGGATGGACACGTACGAACCGTGTACCATGACTTAACTAACGTACGTACGTATAACTCAATACTTGCCTAATGAGAAATTACTTACTATATACTATATTTTCGTCGTATAGATAAGTACCATCGCAGTACCAGATATTCTGCCGCCAAGCAGTAGTGTGCAAACATTACTGTGTTCCGATTTGAAGGGTACTGCAGTTAGCGAAATTACAGGGCTTTTGAGACTAACCATCTAGTCTCAAAGTCATGAGCGCCAAAGAAGCGACGCCCTGGACTTTGTTTTGTTACTCAAAGTTCTGTGTATTGCTGCAATGGTCATGGACTGGCGTTATCTCTTACCATCAGGAGAGCGACTCACAACTAGCCTGTTAACCATAAAAAACAGTTTTTTAACGTAATTCTCGCAAATGAATATGTAAGAGCCACGGAATCCTAAAAATGACCTAATCTGCGATATAAAGCTGACTCACATTATGCCACGATTAGCCGTACTATAGATGTTTATGCAGTTTTATCTACCCTAGGATTTAGATAGTTTCAATCTAGAGCTTACACACAACTGACACGAAGCAGGAAAGTGTGGTGTCCTATTTTATTCTTTCATATAGAATCCGTAAGAGTCATTGTTCTATTTCCGTCTACATAATCTCGATCTCTGTTATTCATTTTTCACATTTATTTTTATTTACCCTATTATATTGACAGACTATTGTCTATCAAATTTAGAGTTGGAGCTGTCACAGTTTGGATGGAAATCTATGGATATAGAATGGTGCCCAATCGTATATTTAATAGTTAGAAACAAAAAGTAGCTAGCTCGGCTGGCTAATTACTACCTTCAAGGTAAAAATCTGTTGCCAAGCACCTAACGGTGTATTCCGACTTCCATTCCAGGCTAGGTGTTATCACAACGTCATTTAACATCAAGTGAGCTGTGGTCAAACACAAACATACATTCTCCATAGTTTCGACAATCTCTATTTCAAGATTCATCGAAAAAATCTGTGGTTTAGGCGTGAAAACGTAACAAACAGACAGGCAGACATAGCTACTTTCACATGCATAATATTATGCAATTGCCGTGGTGGTGCCGGCGTAAGAATTGTACCCCACCTTCTCTACCTTTTGTTGCCGTAAGAATCGGCTAAGGGATGTAATACGGAAGATGGGCAGCAGCGTCTTCCTTGAACAGTCATGTCTAACTGCGCTCGCCAACCCGCCTGCCAAGCGTGGCGAGTATTAGCAAAACCCCTCCCCAGGAGGAGGCCTATGTCCGGCAGTGGACGTCCTATGGCTGATGATGTGATGTGTGTGTGTGCATAATATTAAATAATTTACTAATTTAGGCGTTACTTTGCGGAAGTTTATTTGAAGGTATTTATAGCGGAAATTTACTGAAGATATAAAAATACCGTTATAATATTACTATAGACTAGGTACATTGCTACAGACACCCCGTGATTTCACTCATGTTTTCTGGAATAAAAATGTTTTACCTAAATCCGACGTGAAGAAATTACCTACATACATCACATTTTTTTTTTAAATTACTGACAGGCTATTTGTTTGACCACAGCTCACCTGATGTTAAGTGACGGTGTGGTCGAAGATGGTAAAGCACACTTAGCCTGGAATGGAACTGGCTCTCAAGTGAGGCTGCCGCAACACACCGTTAGATGCTTGGCGACAGATTTTCAACTTGAGGGTTGTAGCTAGCCAGCCGAGTACTAGAAAGTACCCTACCACTACGCTATGGTTTCTTCACAATGTTTTCCTTCACCGGCAGCTCAAGCTCATTGTTGGGGTTTGAATCCACGCCCTTCGGCACGCGAACCTACCGCGCTAACCACTGAACCATCATCGCTACAAACATGCATATTATAAATCAGGTGAGCTGTGGTCAAACAACTAGCCTGCCAGCCATATAAAAAAAAAAATTAGACAAATAATCGAACGTTGTGCATTTACTGTATATTAAATATTAAATTGTCCTTAACATAATCTTACTGTAAAGGGATCATTCCACACTGACACCACATTAGTGTCTACATTGCACACGTGCGAAGCCGGGGCGGGTCGTTAGTATAACATAAGATGTTACAAGCTATCGCCCACATGTCGGGTAACAAGGCCATTTACGTGCTTATTATCAACATGCATTGATTATGTCGACGCAATAACTGTGAATGATATGGTTATGTTATAAGAACGGCTGGGGCTTTCAGTTTATGATCTGGATTCAAGACTGAGTACGGTGTAATATAAGTAGGTATCGATAGAAGGAACTGAGTAAATAAATAAAATCGAAGTTGAAGGGAAACTTCTATGAAATCCTGATATCCTGAAAATTTATATTTTTTAATTATTTTTAAGGGTTGACTGCTAGGTGTTTGACCACAATTCACCTGTTGTTAAGTGACAATAGTCAAAAATGGTAAAGCACACCTAGCCTGAATGGAACTGGCTCTCAAGTGAGGCTGTCGCAACACTCCGTTAGGTGCTTGGCGGCAGATTTTCTAGGGTAGTAGCTAGCCAGCCGAGTACTAGAAATCCACCGGCAGCTCAAGCTCATTGTTGGGGTTTGAACCAACGCCCTTCGGCGCGTGAACTACCATCGCTAACCACTGAACTATCATCGCTAAATATTCAAACAATACAACTATATGTTATAAATGATGTAGGTATTATACTTGTACTGATGTATACCAGTGGCGTAACTAGGAACCCAAAAATTCCTTAAAAGTTTGAATTGCTTTTAACAGAGTTGCCATAATTATAGTTGCGTTATTAAGAATCATCCATTTTTGCAAGTTTAAGACTCAATGGCTTCCTGGCACTCAGGATATAAGCAAATATAAATTTACAATTAAAACGACTCCATGCCCCTAAGCTCGAATACGGCTAGGTTTTAGGTATTATGGTTTAAAAATCAAACTACTCAATCGAGTTTTCATATAATGTCTATGGGACCAATCTGAAAGTGTATCTTTAAAAATAAAAATATGTATACAGCGAGGCGCTACTGCGCCGACATTAAATGAAAACACATATCCAGTTCCACGTTCTCATACATTCGGTATGCTTTAATTTCATTAATTATTATTATTTACTGAATTATTCACAATTTTCAAAAATTCCATTTGGAGCAACCTGTATCTAAAAAACTGCAGCGCAAATGTCATTAGCCGGAGACAGAACAAAACGTATTATCAATTAAAAAAGAAATACTATTAAATTAAGATAGTCCTGTATTTTAACAGCGAACGGTGCACAGAACCGTGCAAAGACACGCGTGTGCGCGTTTCTTAAATGCAAACGATAAAGAAATACTTACTGAATGAACTAAAAGCTCGCACAAACTTGACCGCGCTTCCTATTTTCTTTTCCTCATAAATAACTTTGCTAACAGACGGTGCTGTAAAGTTCTGATGATGAAGCTAGGAGATGGTGGTAGGACTCTGATTTTTATTCATGAACCATTATTAATTCACAAAAATTTTTGATTCTTGTAAACAAACAATAAATAACCAACTCTGACAATGTCAGTACCTAATAGACTAGTTCTTACAAAGAGATGAGTTTGCAAAAAGTTTACATTTAAAAACTTTTTTCAATTAAAACTTATTGTTACTTTGTGTTGATAAGATCGTGTTTTGTATGTGACTGTGTAACATAAGTAGTTATTTGCCATTGATGATGTCAAATTCACAACATTACACCATCATTTAAAATATTATTAAACCATGCATTATACTGCAATTGCACGAGTTACTATAAAATAAGTTTAAAAAGGTTTTAACAAACTTATACAAACTGTTTGAAACATTGATCTATTTGAATGAACCAATATATTTGCTGACATTGGCAGTATCATTGTTGACGTTTGTCCGTCATGTTTTATTTACAAAAGTATATGCTTATAATATTTAAAGAGTTCCCTCGATTTCTCCTGGATTCCATCATCAGATCCAGACCTGATACCAATGGGACCACATGGGAAGTACACACTTTCGAAGAAGAAAATAATTTCCGAATCGGTCAAGTGGTTTTCGAGTAATCGGTGAACATACATAAAAATAAAATAAGAAGATTCCGAGGAATTGATAACCTCCTCTTGAAGTCGGTTAAAATTAGAAAGTGTTAATAGTGATTGTGAATGCGATGTACATCATACCTAGTGCTCTGAGCGCACCGCAATGCGGCTTGCACTGTGCAGTTTCGTTTGAATCAATTGATACCTACGGTGTCAAAGAATCGCCGCGCCCTCTAGCGCACACAGCTGTAATTGTATGAACGAGTCACAGGATGATTCTAATTCGGGTACTTGATTTATTATTTAGTTTGTTTGAAAATTGATTTCTTTTAAATTTGCGAATATATTTTTTTTACATTGCTTATATGATTACTGATCATTAACCCTACCCGTGTGTTAATTTAATGTCGATGCAAAGTATCCACGTCGTACATATAAACACATTATGCGTCCCTATACAGTTTGAAGGTTGCCCTCGATTTTTCTGAGATCTCATCACCAGATCCTTACTTGATGCTTATCTACCTGGGAAGTCTTCGAGTAATAGGGGAACCTACATTAAAAAAAGATTCCGACGAAGTTAAAACCTCCTTTTTTTGAAGTCGGTTAAAAAGGTTATTTTGTGTAATACGCTCCAGGCTGTTCGTGTTCATAATGACGTCAGAGCTTCTTCAAATAATTTCCTTCATTTTTATGTCAGGATTATAAAAGGGATTTTGTTTGGCTAACTCAAGGACTTAGTGGTTGTCTACACGAAATATTTTTGTGATGCAATTAATAACTATAAGGCTAAAGTCGAGTTTTGGCGGAAACACAGAAAAATCATATGTCTGAATTGTATTATTTTCCAGAACTTGTACTTTTTTCTGTATGTATAAAACTATGTATGTATGTTTTATTCAAAAACTGTCGATTGACAAATAATAATATATATATTTGTATTTTTTTTTATGTAGAATATTATGAGACGCTCTCCTAATGGTAAGAGATAACGCCTTTGCAATACCATTGCAGCGACACACAGAACTTTGAGTAGTAAAACAAAGTCCGGGGCATCGCTGCCTTGGCGCTCATTATTTTGAGACTAGATGGTTAGTCTCAATAGCCCTGTAATTTCGCTAGCTGCAGTACCCTTCAAACCGGTACACAGTAATGTTAACACACTACTGCTTGGCGGCAGAATATCTGGTACTGCAGTGGTACCTACCTAGACGACCTCTTGCTAAGGAGATCTACCACCAAGTAAAACACACAAACTATTGATATAATTATACTCGTATTAGTGTGATTGGAAATCTCCTATGATGACATTACTGACGCACAAGCCGTACTTTAGGCGTCTTAACGCGATTCCCACTAGGCGCTCACAAACAAGCTATGCGACCGCATATCGTATACACGGGTAGTAAGGTTCGCAGTTGCGTAGCTTTCTCGTGAGCACCTAACGGGAATCGCAATATGACTCTCAGAGAATAGGGACAGGTTATGGCGTTTCAGGGTACAATATAAAAGCTGCCAGCGACAATAATCGTGCGTGTTAATGACGACTTAAGAAGTTAAGGTTTTATTATCTCGTTTCCCGACAATGTTGGGATAGCGTCGTTATTGTGCCGTTGGTTCCCACTCATGCATGTGAATACGTAAAGAAGACGCTTGGGTACGCTAATAACTTATTTGTTAGGGGAATTGGAACGCCCTGAAATATTTAATTTTACTATGCGGTGGCTATAGCAATGTTTCGTGTTTAGGAATTAAAGTATTTATTTATGTTCCTATGGAAACTGAGTGGTTTTGACACATTTTTGTTTTAATTATCCGGGATTGCGCACGTTTAATTATATCGGATACTCCGACTATAGTTTCTGACTATTGTCTATGGCTGCTATACTCAAAGTGTGTTCCGCATTTGTTACCGCAAAGCCTCTGAGAAAGGTCTCCACGAAAATACTGGTCATAATGAAAAAAAAAAAAGTTTAATGTTACTATAAGTATTCCAACATAACTAAAAGTGTAAAAGAGTAGTAGTAAAATACGTAATATGAGAGCGCGATATTTAAGCCAGGAGCATAGTCACCAGTTCAACACTGACTTAGGTATACCTACGTCAAATATTTCGCTTTCAGGAAGTGCTCTGTCGCCAAAACAGTTTGAGATCCGCTGGTCTATGGTAAATATACATAAATCTCTATGGTATGGGACAGGCCTTAGCGTATTTTTTTTACGCGACGCGGTACCCCAGTATTTGCCTGTTTAATGAGTCTTTTATTACTAGGCTTTGAGCCTTCGTCGTCTGTCTGTCAGTCTTTCCGCTTATTGTCTTTTGACAGTAGTGATTTTCTGAGATTTAGTCAGATTTTCTACTTCAATAAACAGTTTACTGTTTCTTTTTGTTTTTTAACTTCGTGCCTTTTTATGTCATTACATTATTAAATAATAAGGTACTATTTTAAATGGGATTGAATACTTTTCAAAACTACTAGTTTTGAGGTCGTGAGGAACGTTATGTTCTGTAATTTTTCTTACATTTTGGTATCCCAAAATTTGACGAATGCTTTTTCGCCATTTAATTTTGCTATGCTGGGCACTCAGACCAGCAATAAAAAAATATTTAATTCATTCGTTTACTAATCTAATTTGGATTTTGGATGTCGTTTTGTCATGTGAATTAATGATCGAGAGAGAAAGATAATATATTGTCCTCTTTTTAGCTCTAAATATTGTTTACACGTTTGCCATAGGACACTGTACAATCAATTGTACAAATTTGTAGCGTCGCGTCGTCAAAGCAATATATTCATTCACAATGTCATATCGACTTAAATTAAGCGCCTACTGCTCATAAGTAAATCAACGATAACATTATTAAATAAGATAAAAGGGGTTTCCTCACTCTAAATGCAATTAATGTTCAGACTTTGATAGATGGCGCTGAGCCCGTAGAGTGATGGGAAAGTTTTGGGTCTATTATTTAGTTAAAATTTAGAATATGCGAGATGATTACAAAACTTATTCAGCAATGCACTGTGTCGTATTTAGCGGAGAAAATATATGGTAGTTACGTTTTATTGATCCTATACACATCAAATCAAACGTCAATTGAGCGTCAAACCAGTGATGCCGTGGACTAAATTTTATCTTTAACTATCAGAAGACAGTTTGAACTTTAAATTAACATATAAGTTTTTTTATACCGAAATAACCGAACCGCGGGACGCTTGTAAAGAAATAAAACTACAAAAACGTAAATATGTTAAAAAAATAATCACGAAAGCTTAAAATTTACTTTGACGCATTAGGAAGATCTGAGTTAAAATGACGGAGGAATATTAAGTTGTAATTTATTCGTTATTACAATACTGCCCACGAAAGTTCATAAAAGTTCACAGTCGCCTCCGTAGATACATAACAGACTGCTAAACATCTGGTGGAAGTTTATCGCTCATTGCCACTCGAGCGAACAACAGACTTGAGCGAAACCCATTCCAACTTCAATAAAACAGTCGTCTTTCACCCTCCTTAGGTACTACTTTATACAGCCTGTTTGGTATCTGGGTGATAAGTTCCTAAAGTGCAACTCCTTAAAGTTTAAAAAGTTCTTAAAGTTCTCCAACGTAATTTTTAATCGGTTTTAATTAGTTTACTCTAGTTGTTGTTTTCTTTGTTTTGGGTCAAAAGTAATTGAAATTTATCCCCTTCCTACACACCTTTACACCTTTAGTTTTGATGACAATACAATTTAGTAATTATATTCAGTATTATTGTAAATCCAAGATGGCCGCTGCCACAAGATGGCAGATTACATATTTTTTCACAAGGTATCAAATGAAAGGGCTTGACTAGTAGAATAGACACTTAAAAATGCAATTCCAATATTCGGCAAATCATTCTTAGATACCAGTCATCCCACCACTCTCCACATCAATCAAGGGCAGTGATTGGACAAAAAAATCAAATGAAATTTTTATCAACAGTCAACCGCTCATACCGTTATTAATGCTATTTACATATTTAGTCAGGTTACGATACGCCCCACGATTTTATTTTATTGTCTGATCAATGTCCTAGACCGATGAGGAGAGCGGTGTGATGACTCGCACCTAAGACTTAACGAATTATTTTTAGCGTTTAGTACATTATCAACATCATTATTGTCTTTATTTTCAATAAAACCGCTTTACTTTTTTTTTATTCATAATGAGTTTGCGTTAGATCACATAGAGCAGGCTTAAATTTAATATTATAAACTCTTTATTTGGAGACCCACAAATGATACTTAACGGGAAATATAAACTCGCACAGAGAGTTCCACATCCTCACGGGTCGGTATAGAAGTATGGACTCAAAGCGGTTATCGTGGACCTGGGGATTGTTCACCATGCACAGATGGCGTTTTGTATGTCTATACGTCTGGTAGTAGAAAGGGGCAGGTGAAATCAAATTATTCAAATCCTGGGTACATGTCCCTTCAATGAAGTCTGATCATTTATAATTATTGTGATAAGCTGATTATAATCAGCTTATTGTCAGTCTTCTAATGAACCTAGGTCTCTCCTAATGTTCTCTATTCGGGATTTTACTTCCAGCTGGGTAATTCGTATTCCAGCCGCCGCTAGTTGTCTTATGTATAACATTATGTAATAGGGTATCATATATTATATTTACTGATTCGTAGTCTCTACATCAACAGTTATCGTCTACTGTCAGAATTTATCTTGCTAACACGCTATGTCGGAACTTTGAAAGTTCTCTGGCGAATTACTTTTTTGGATACTTACGATCCCATAGAGAAATGCCGAGCATAGCTGTTTCTGTAACATGGTTAGCCACTTTTGACAGAACTTTGCAACATTAAAAAGTCGGATCATTTTTCGTTTATTTATTTGAAAATTTAACTGTTAAAGTGATTGGGGGATATTTTACCACGCAATACTGGTATAATTATTTGAAAATTTAAATAGCATATTTAGTCAATATACAAGAAATACCTAAGACAAAAAAACAGAGTTTGTATCTTACTTAGAAAGCTGATGTGGTTTTGAAACATTTTTGTTTTACTTATGCGGGGTTGCCCATCGTATAGTTTTGGTTAAATTCGGTGACCTTCTTCAAGGAGTCAAAGAAGAATACAACGCGCGCGCGGTCACGTTTTGTTTCGCACTACGAGCCCACGCGTACCTCGCACGTGATGTTTGCGATTGGTGCGCAGGCACGGGTATCCAATGTAAATGAACGTTAGTAATCCTGCATAAGTAAAACAAAAGAGCTTATATTATTTAAGAATCTGCGGATCTCGCTTAAAAAAGCTTAAAAAACACAGGACAGGGTTTTCAGCCAAACAACCTGTATAATGAACTTTTTGAAGTGCCTATTTGTATTTCTCCGAACTGTAACCTGGTCTTCACAAATGACCTCTTATTTATCGAGCATTCTCGAAAAATGATGAAGCATTCAGTCTATCGAGACAACTCGAGGGGGATTGTCAATTGATCGTCAAATTCATGGAATTTACTGCTAATAATTGTGAAGAATAGGCTATAAAATTCGAGCGTCAGATAAATATAGTATCTACCTACGTATAGAATTCTTTTTTTTTTTGTATTGAAAAGCTTTTCAGTGAATGCTTAAATTGATTTAATTTATTTAAACAAGGGTACGCTATTCGAACCGCAAAAACTTAACTTTTCTATAGAAAAAGTTCTTTGACCTTTGACTTTTTTTTTTCTACTATGGACATAGCATATCCGTAGTAAAAGTTCATGGTAAGAAGGTAAATGATGCCCTTTCGGCAGTGCAGCTTAAGCTTATAACCTTATACTATAGGTTTTCTAGAATTTTAATAGTCCGTTAAAAAAAACACATTTTTCATATTATTACAGATCATGCAGGGTCCTTTGTGTGTAACTAGGAACTTAAGGCCTTATGTCCCAGCGTTTTGAGCACGTTTGTTCTTGCAGTGGATAATGAATCTGATGCAGTGTGAAATAGAGTTAAATGTAGCAGAACAAAAATATGGCGGTTAACTTCAACTTCAGAGATTACTATATATTTCAAATTTCTTTAAAAAAAAATAACCTCCATTAGAAGTCTTAAGAAATAAAATAAGTTATCTATGAGCATTGCATTCGCGTGATTTTACAATAGAATTTCTTATCAGATCTCGGAATGTACAATATTTATTGTCGTATTTGATTTAAATTTCTAACAACACACACTCACACACACCGGTTTAAACACACCGATAGGTGCTTGGCGACAGATTTTAATATTTTTGATATTCAAAAGTTATATTTTATTTTAGATAGAAATGCATATTAAAATTAATAATATTAGGAAAGTATCGACTTAACAGCATAATAAATTCGCGGACTTAATTGAAAGATAAAAATCAGATGGTTTATACATGTCGAATATATTAAAATAAAAGATTCTGTGGAAATAAACTAATGTTTTTTTTTTACTTGGCATGTCACACGGTAAACTTTGTTTATTATTATGTATAGGTTGTTAGCTAATTCCCAACTTCCCAGTAATCTATACAATTCCAAACCAGATATCTTGAATAATCCCAAGCTCTCAAATCTCAACTTGATAGCGATGATAGCTCAGTGGTTAGCGCGGTCGGTTCACACGTCGAAGGGCTTGTGAATTTGGGCTACCGGTGAAGAAAAACATCTTGAGGAAACCATAGCATGGTGGTAGGGTATTTTATAGTACTCTGCTGGCTAGCTACCCTCAAGTTGAAAATCTGCCGCAAAGCCCTTAACGGTGTGTTCCGCCAGTCTCACTTGAGAGCCAGTTCCATTTCAGGCTAGGTGTGCTTTACCATCTTCGACCACACCGCTACTTAACATCAGGGGAACTGTGGTCAAATACCTAGCTTGTAAATAATATAAAAAAATAGTTGCAGAAACTTTATTGTCTAGGTCCAAAAGCATTTGTTTCGAGGGGAACCCAGTTATCTCGTGGGTATCTTACGGAGAGATTGGATAAGATTCCAAATCACATACATTACTAATGTAATGTTTGCTGTGCCGAATAATTATTTACTCTTGTTCGAATTGCTCTTCAGGCAAATATTTGAGGATCTTTATTGTCTGGATTGGATCTTAATTAAAACTTAAAATATTGGTAATACTCATTTGGTAGAATATTTGCTTCAAGAGTGTAGGGAGTGGGTTCGATTCCCACCAGGGCAAACATTTATGATTGCCGTTAAATGTTTGTTCTGTGTCTGGGTGTACCTACAGTTTATTTATATTTTATTTAATTATCAGTAAGGTAGAAAATAATTACAAAGAGCAAACAGGTACCTTGGATTTTGCATTAGGAAAACTTGTGTCGCAAAATCCAGTGCTTTCCGTTTCAAATTTATATTATAAAGTATGTATTCACAAAAAAACATCCTGTCAGTCATCTATTTCCCATAGTACAAGCTTTGCTTAGTTTGGCGCTAGATGGCGCTGTGTGAAATGTCTGACGATATTTATTGTTATTATTTAAGCAGCTATACGTGGTAAGTATATAGAGATGAATTTAAATTTAAATCAAAAGAGCTCCAATCAACAAACATTTTATACATAACCAAAAAAGCAATGGATAGATTGTGAATTTTGTGTTAGAAGCAAGAACAACTTTGATTGATTAATAAGCTATAGTCACTAATCTGACGGGTTAGCATAACAATTTACGTATTAGGTAGGTTAACGATTGAAAGACTTATGGAAAGTGAAACAGCGCCACTGGGTTAAGACCGAGACATGTTTGACTAGATAATATATATGAACTAAAACACCGGGAGAATGGACAGAGTGCGATGCCAATAATAAAGAAAAAAATTGTACGTTACACGTGCAAAAGATAGCGATACCAACATTACCAACAAACAAACTCCGAAGCAGGAAACGGATGTACCCGCACAGAGATAGTGATGTGCAAGGTTGTTGTAGAGCGAGGTCCTTGTATCTATTTATAGCTATTACGAATGGGTGCCGATTTTCCTTGTGATTGCATTTTCGGGTTAATGCACGGCGGTTATTTTTGATAGGGTGTCATGAAGGTATTTTTAGACTATAGGAGATAATTACACATTATTTTGATCAACTTTTCTACGGTATCGAAAGTCGGTTAATGTGCTATTAATTATGTAAAAACAGGTAAATCGTAAAATAAAAACAGGTATTCCATGCAAAAAGTGGTGGCTGGTGTTTTTATGTAAAAGTAATGAGACGAACAAGACGCTCTCGTGATGGTAAGAGTTAACGTCTATCTATGACCATTGCAACGATACACAGAACTTTGTGTAGCTAAACAAAGTCCAGGGCATCGCTGCTTTGGCGCTCATTACTTTGAGACATTTAATGGTGTCTCAACAGCCCTGTAATTTTGCTAGCTGCAGTACCCTTCAAACTGAAACATAGTAAATGTTTACACACTACTGCTTGGCGGCAGAATATCTGGTACTGCGGTGGTACTTAGACGACCTGCTTAGAAGATCTACCACCAAGTAAAGTGTTTTTTGGCGATACCAATAGTAATCCCATAGTAAAAGTTGTGCAAAACCCCCTTATCGGCTTGATACACTCTAAGCTTATATAAATCAACCATTCTTGGTTGTCTGGAAGAGATCACTCTTAGCTAGAAAGCCGCCACTTGTGGCACTAGCTCATAAGATTCTTTTGTTTTCTGTACTTTTTTTCTATTTTTGGCGTGGACATTAAAGAGTTTCTATCTACCTATCTAAACCAGTTTAAGTAACACTCGTTTTAGTTCAATTGTAGAGCAGTGTATACTCCTTGTTATACTCCACAGAAAATATCGCATTCACCATTCAACTTTAGTCTTGCTCTCTTTTTACTTAGGCTTTTCAAAATGTAATCATTTACAGAATACCTACGTCTAATAAATAAGGATACAAAAGTAGGTAAATAACGACGCGACCAATATTTCGGGGCAGAAGATATTTATAGAAGAAATAGGTAAATACCTACAATGTCATTCCTAAAAGTGTGCGATTTATGATTGAAATCAATTACACTGGATGTAAAGGTAAAGTTCTGGTTATTTTTTGGATCAAGTACGTTGAATTTTAATGCAGTTAATAAATATTCAAAGTTCTGACTCAGGCAATTAGGTAATCTAATAAACAACAAGGTATAAATAATACTTTTCTCTAAATACATAGTATAAAACAATGTCGCTGTTTGTGTCTGTCTATATGTCCCCTTACTTCTTTTTAACTATGTATGCAGTAGAGTTTGATACGGTTTCCACTGTTATAATGAGATTTTTCCGAAAGGTTTGTACAGAAGTCCAAAGTAAGAACTCCTTCAGATTTATATGTTTCTAGTCCTCACTCAACGTAACGAATGTTTCGATCCTCAAATCATGAGTAGAATATTCATTACCATTACTATTGTGACACTCGATGACATCTGGTGGTGGTGGTGACAATCATGCTGTGAAGCGTAAATATTTTTGAAAATCCCACAGGAACCTAAATTTTTATGATATCAAAAATATCTTATATGTTAATCCAGGTAATAAACTATATGTGTGCCTTTCATTCATAATCCGTTCAGTTCAGATTGAGTAACAAACATCCAAACATCTAAACATACGAACCTTTACATTTATAATATTAATACTTTTGTGTAAGTAGAGAAATTCAATGTTTTGAAAACAATTCGTCAAAAAGTCGACAAAATAAATTGCACCTGTGCGAAGCGGGGACGGGTCGCTAGTACCCTAATTTATCATCATATAGTTCTTCTTCCTGAGACAGAACGTTAGTAATAAAAAAAAGGCAAATCTTGATTCTAGAAAACACATAAAATAATGGGTATGAACAAATTTTATGCTATTAGATATTATGCTGCGCTTACGTATTTTCGGTTTATTATTAATATGATCCTATGCTACATAGGTTGACAATAAAATATATTGAATTTGAATTTTAACACCAACCGGCTGACGGATTTAATGCAAACAACGTAAGATGTAAGCAATTTATATTGACAAAAATATGTTTTACGTCACATAATTTATGAACAATACCAAAATAACACCTTAGGCAGCTAGTTGCTTTTTTGGCTATTAAAAAAGTTACGAGCAGTCAAATCTTCGGTGGTAAGCGTCACATTTCTTCTAACTTCTAAAGTTATCAAAATATAAACAAAAACGTCCTTGGGAGTTCTAAAATAATTGTACTCACTTGGCTCGAAGAGAAAGCTGTCTGTCGTTAGGGCACACATATTTATTGGCTTTACTTTGGTAGTTCATTGCACAGAAAAAAAAACTTAAGAGGAGAAAACGATTGTTATTTTTAATTTTCGCGGGAAACGTGGCACCGCGCGTTCCCGCCTGTTGATGCCTTCCAACTGTTGCTTGGCGCGTGGCGAGCGAGTCCTAATAAATCGATATTATAACAACGTACTTGAAAACTCACATAAAATTACGGATAGCGACATCCCTTTATCTTTGCGAGTGAGATAAACATGACATGTACATGTTTTAATTTTTTGGCATGTTATGTGTTTGTACCTACTGTGATGTAGGAGTTAGGACGTATGTAGGTAAATATTAGGAGTAATTTTGTAGACCTTAGTTGCCAGATCAGATATTGAAAATGTTGGAGTCTTTTCTAATGGACTACAATGAAAGAGATTTTTTTGTGCAGATTAATTTAGACTTATGAATTAAAGCCTTCAAAATTGGACTACTTATTAGCTAAATAAAAATATTGCCGGCTCCACAAAGTTTTGGAGCTTTAGTTATCCTACTAATATTATAAACGTGAAAGTTTTTATGTTTGGATGTTTAAATGCTAGGATGTTTGTTACTCAATCACGCAAAAACGGCTCAGCGGACTTGGATGAAATTTGGCACACATATAGATTATTACCTGGATTACCATATAGGATAGTTTTTATCTCGGGAAAATGTTAGAGGTTCCTGTGGTATTAGCAAAAAACGAAATAAAGAACGTAACCACTTGAAATTTTTGTCTTACGGAACATTTCCAGAATAAAAGGCATTCTTGATATTAATCTAGGTAAGTAGCGCAAGTTTCATGAGGAATTAAATCATTGCTTTTTGTTATTTACAAATGTTTCATTTCTCTCTGAACCCAATTCTCAAGTCAACGCGGACGAAGTCGTGAGCGCAAGTTAGTTTTTTACGGCTGACAGGCTCTGTTTTATACCACAACTCACCTGATGTTAAGTGACGGTGTAGTCGAAGATGGTAAAGCACACCTAGCCGGGAAAGGAACTGACTCTCAAGTGAGGCTGTCGGAACACACCGTTAGATGCTTGGCGGCAGATTTTCAACTTTAGGGTGGTAACTAGCCAGCCGAGTACTAGAAAGTATCACCATACTATGGTTTCCTCACGATGTTTTCCTTTACCGACAGCTCAAGCTCATTGTTGGGGTTTGAACCCACGCCCTTCGGCATGCGAATCGACAGTGCTAACCACTGAGCTCTCATTGCTACAAACTGCTAAACTACTAGCTATATTATAAAAACATTAAATAAATTAACTACTTTCGAACTAAGAACACTACATGTAAAAATGTGTAGTAGAACCAATGAATTAATTTTAACTAGAAGCCTAGAAACAAAGAAGAGAAGTGTGCGCAAAACGGTCAACCAATCGGCGTTGTTCTTTTAATCGTTCGTATTCGTTACAATTTTTTTTACCCAACTGCCAAGAAAGGTGTTTGTTTATCGCATCTTGTGTGTAAATTTCTTTATTACCTCGTTTCTTCCAAACGACAGAATGGATTACGACTATTAAGGTATTGTTTATCTATTTTAGTTAAGTTAAATATTGATTAAAGTTCGATTCGTCTCAATAACACAAGTGATAGATTGGTGTTAGAAAAAAAAAAAATGGCGGATTTTTGGCGCGAAATGGTAATAAGTACATTAAATAAAATAAAAAAACAAACCTATCACGTAGGTTAATTTAAATAAAGAAAATTAAAAGAGAATTACATAAATACATTTTGAAGTTATATGTTTAATTTAATTAGGAATAATAAATTGGTTTAAAATAATAAAGTTTTTTCTTTTAATCATTAAGTATAGCTATTTTAAACGCAGTCGGGTTATAGATTTTTAAACTCTTCAGCTTGTTTATCGAGAAAAGAAGTTTAACTGATTCAATTTCGTATTGTGTGGTTTGTTAATAAGTTTCTATACTTATTATAAAATTCTAAACAAAATAAAATAACATCTTTGTAGAGTAGATATCTACCTATTGAAAAAAGTGTATGTTAGTTGAACGAAGTGAATGTTTTGAACGTTCACTTCGTTCTTGTTCACTTGAGATAAATCAAGTGAAATAGGTTCAAATCATAGAAACTCAGGGTCGAGTTCGGTCATGTCATAGTAAAATAGACGGCAAAGATTTGGAAGCGACACGAAAAGTCATATTTGATCACATTATATCACTTTCCCACACACGTGCTTGTAATTCGGCACTTTATGAATAAAACACTACTATTTTTATATTAACACATTCAAGTAATGGTAAATAATAAAATGCAGTGACACATCCTTTCCCCATTCCCTCCAAAAACTCCTATAAATCTATTTATATTCAAACTAATAAAAAAAAAAGAGTTTATTTGTTTGCTTTTGACCGTAGTTTTTGATCTGAGCTTTTGACCACTACCTTATTTGGATTTGCATCAATAAAAGTAATGCAATTACAGAAAATTAAAATTTGTATTCGAAAGCAAATTCATGTCGATATCCGAACGAAATACAAGGAGACAGAAATAGCATTCTCGCTCTTTCTTTCGTAGTGTTGTAACTATTATTCATTAACAATGGTGCTATTGATTTCAGAATAACTAGCAATATACTTCAATAACCATAAGCATATCTAGGGAATCAGGAGAAGGACGTTTCCGAAAGTTTCTATGCTGATGTACTAACAATATTCTAATCTAATCGCATATCGTTGATGTCGATAGTAAATATTCATAGTTTGTATTACGTATGAACAAAGCTTGGCCAGAAAAGCGCGTAATATGAATATCACTGCAATAATTTTACTAATAAGTAAATTGTTGAAAGTGGTAAAATTTTATGGCGGGTAAAAATATTTTATGTTCATCAAAAACAATCTCCAAGTTTCCGCGTAAACTTTAGTCACACCACTTTATTGTCGAATAAATAGTCAGATTATTAAGAAATTTATTTATAATTAATATCATCTTTCATTATTATTATAACACAAATTCTTTGAGCTCTAAGCCATCAGTCAGTGTATCAACATTTTGTAAGTTTGAAATATTCTCGTTTTCTACGCATAATTTGATGCTCTGTAGATTTTTATCAGTACAATACAATAGATAAGACCATAACACCAAAACAGCAGTGCTATGAAATATTTATATGCTTCATATAACGCTAGTGTTGCCTGCTATTTTTCACAAAATAACTACCTTACGTTATTCGGCACGTCACTAAATCTAGTTTGACATTTAACTTTTTTTCTTTCAGTCATGATGGCGAGCTTGCGAAAGGTGTATGTGATATTGTAAAATATTTTATTTGGTGTCGTGAAGTGAAAACAAGGTGATTTTAATGCCGTACCGCAGGCGCTTTTCCGCCAAGATGCCGGATTTCGAAGACGACGTAACCGTCGTCGATGTTTACGATTTGGCATCGGATATTGGCAAGGAATGCGAGATAATTATTGAAAAATACGGCCCTGACGCTGTAACAGCGCTTCTGCCGAAGGTGATCAATGCGCTGGAACTGCTGGAGAACCTGGCCATAAGGAACGAGAAGGAGAATCAGGCCTTACAAGAGCTGACAGCGAAGATAGCTCAGCTGGAAAACGATAAGATCGAGAAGGCAGAATATAGACAACGATTCGAAAAGGTAGGTGTTAGAGGTCACTTGTTTGGTAAATTGGTACTATTGGTTTATGCGTGCTGCGATATTGAACGCACGAACGTTCTTTATTTCGTCACCAGAATGCATTGAATGCAGTTACAAAAGAACCTTAGCTGGTGATGGAATGATGCTATTGCGCGACACATCGCTTCAAAACACAGCTGTTTTTTAGTGGTTACACCGTCTTAGCATGCTAGTTACACTGTCATGTTGAAGCGATGACTCAAGTTATTGACTATTTGTTCATTTGTAAGTGTATTTATTCATATTAATGAATTTAAGATTGTTTCTATTTATTTGTGTGGTAAGTATACTATCAATTACTCTGTTCATGATGTAATTGTAATTAATTTAGTTGAGTTTTTGCATAAAACTGACATTAACTAAGTTGTTACTAAAGATATGTTGCAGAAAGTGAAAACTTGATGCAGAAAATGTAATGTTTTTTTATTTATTTACAATTTCAAACATATATACAATCTTTACAAAAAGCCTGATTTGGAAATGTTTCATAAACTAAACTGTGCTCTAAAATGCCTTATCAAATACATCTCTCATGATAAGTGACATGTTTGAAAAGAAGATATAATGCACCTCTAGGCATCCTATATACTTCTGAATCATCATCATCATATCAGCAGTAGGAGTAGGACATCCACGTAGGCCTCTCCCAATTATTTCCATATAGACCGGTTCGAGGCTGCTTGTATCTAGCAGGTTCCTGCAATCTACATTTGATTGTCTTTCATACTACTGAATACCATGAATCTTTTTAAAAGGAAATATCTAAAGTCACACAAGAAAATACCTATATAAAATAACAAAAAACAACTAGTAGTAATCACTGCTAATCTTTTTACACAACAAAGATAAGATTTTCAATCTCATAAAAATTAATGATAACAACAATAACAAAACATATCAATAGCAGAAATGATTTCTACTGACCATTACAATAAGTTTGTTTATGCTTAGTAACTAGTCTTCCTGTCAAGGTTTTGTGAGTACTAGTAACAAGTTATTGTTTTTATGGGACTAATTACTTGTTCCTAAATACTAATTATAATGATAGTGCTCAGTACCAAATACTACTTGTATGATTTGTAATTCTTTATGCTTGAGTTTATAAATCATATAGATTGCCATAAATGCTTTTAAATGATAAGTGTCCCTCCTGAATGCTTCCCGGCGTCATCTTTGATTGTATTATAAAAAATACAGAACATAAAGGTGGGGTGGGAAGTAAGCTTTTAGTAAACAGATCATCTGAAACACAATAAAACAAGAACAAAACTAAATAGCTTGGAGCGCTCACTAATCACAAGATTTGGTGATAAAGCCTCTTCTAACTTTGCTATGTACCTAAGTCAACGGCCGGATGTAATGAGAGCAAACCAGGTTACTAAGCAGCAAGCCCTAAGCAGCAATGTCAGAGGGCACCATATTTATATGTTTGAAAGTAATCACATTCAGTAGATAGGTGAACCTATCTCACTGGAGCTACTATGCCAGCGGCGCAGAGCCTCGCTCCAATACTTAAAGGAGCTGGGTTGGATCAGGTAGGGGAAAATGCACAAAACACCGCAAGTGGGACGGCAGTGCAGGACCTATCACCCCTTTGAATAAGAATAATAAGAATCCAGTAGATAATAATTTGAAGTATTTAATAATTTATCTCAAACGCTGCAGGAGATATAGGTGTATAACCACCCAAGTTTCTGCCAAGAATCTGAAAAATCTAAGGTCCATGGCTGTATGTATATTCACACTTACAAATGCTCTGATCGAAATACTATAAAACTGGAGTTACTGTGCTGTGCATACCTTTATACCACAAAACAGATTTCGTTACAGTTTTCACTGTCATTAAGATATTTTTACAGAATGTTAATGCATTTTATCCAGATTAAACTTTTGTGTACCTAATTAGAGACAGGCAATGTTTTGTAATCAAACCGCCAAAAAAATTGCACTCATGGGAAGTCAGTTGCTAGTAGTATATAAAATCAGGAGAGCCATTGTGAGAATGATATTTGGAAGAAACTACTCCACTAATGACAGTAAGAGCAACTATTGGAATAAACATTAGACTAAACATGATCAAAAAAAATAATTATTCATAACCATTCTTGATAATAAAGCACTGGCAGCCATGTTCTTACACTTACACATTATTACATAACTGTAGAACAACAAATCATTTTATAAGCTCATAAATTGATCTAATCATGGGTCTAGAGCTTTCACTAAAATAATGTTATGAACGCTGTAAAACTTTCACTAACTCAATTTTGAGACAGTGGATATTCAATATTAAACTATTAAAATTGTTTTATCAACTTGCCTGAGGCAATTGCTATAGGCTCATGCAATTTTTTTCCTGTTTATTATTTTTGTCTAACAAGTTATAGTTGAGGTTACATTCCATCCTAAAATGTTTTGTATTTTTTACTTTGTTTGAATTTTTTTATCTGTCTGGATGTTATGGCTTAAGGGAAATCTTCTTATGAAGAGGATTCTTTTTCCACATCAGACCTGCAATACTACAATGTTTCTTGAATCGAATCAAAGGCTATGCTCCCTTATTTTCGAAGAATTTATGACAGGTAGGGAAGCACACTAAATATCCAAATATAACATTATTAGTGTTATCTTATTTACAATTAACATATAGTTAATTCGTTTCTTTTTGCAAATCTAGTGTCTTCTATCATAAGAGCTATATCATTATCTCTGTTACAGCTGGCATGACTGGTAGAATATGCATTGGCATTCCGCCTCCATACCTACATATAACTTAGTTGTAAGAATTAAACAAACAAACAGCTCAGATTCTAGTAGAAATATTTGCTCTCTAAAGCTTCATGAATATACTCAAAAATAGGAGAAACAAGCAACAAAATAGCTTGAGTTTTGTTGTACAATCGCATAATGATTGCAATTGACCACTTCTTGCCCACATACAAAGGACCTAGGTATAGCTTCTAGAACAGTATTAAAGTCATGTTACTTGTTTGATTGTGTGTATAAATTATTGTTTTTGCTAAATTTTATAGATCAACACCTATGCAAGCACTGTGTTGTATCTTTAATGACGTGGCAGAAGGGGCTAGTTCCAGAAATCCTCTTATAGAATTTCCTGTGAAAAGGATTGTCGAACTTTTTTAAGAAATAGGGCTGAGCCTATATGCTATGGTGTCCATGGCTTCCTGATAACGACTTGTCTTATACGAACTCCACCTGAAGTTGCTAAAATAATCTTTTGAGCTAATGCCATAAGTGGCGGCCTTATCGCTAAAGGCGATCTCTAAGCTACAAGTTTAGCTATGACTGATACTCACGTATTTTGAATTAGAAAGCCATACTATTCGCCACATCGTTAGATGCGGCGGTACGAGTACAGCGCTTTATCAACGCCTTGGCATTCACAGAGTTCTGTGACGTCGTTACAATGATCCTGTAATAGAGTTGATAGCACAGTATTAGCGTTTTTAATATGAATTATCATCCTACTGCCCTTATCTCAGCATAGCATATCTCTTCACTGTCAACAGTCATAATATCTACATTAAATTCTCTTACGAGTATATCATCATTACCTAACAACACAGTGGTAAACTTAGCTTGGAAAGAAAAAGGCTCACCAGTGAGGCTACATAGTACCTATATAATAAATTTCCACATTAAATTTTTGAAACTTCTTCACTCCCAAACGTTGCTTTGCCCGACAGGGCAAATTTTGCTGTGTACCATATACCTACTATTTTGTATTTATAATATTATTATCTTGTACAAGCAATAAATATCTTGAATTTTGAAGCTGCCGGAATACACTGTTAAGTGTTTGACGGCAATTTTTTTCTTGAGGTAGCTAACCCCCCAAAATACTTCATAGTTTTTTCACAAATTTTCCTTCACAGGCAGCTCAAGCTCATTCTTGGGATTTGAACCCATGCCTTTCGGCGCGTGATCCGTTCACTCTTACTACTAAGCTATCGTTGCTACAAGCTTATCCTATAAACGTACACGAAGCTATAGCACTCCTATAATCTATAACTTACTAGCGACCAGCCCCGGCTGCGCACGGGTTTCCACGGGGCTTTTGATCTATCTCAAAGGGATTAGGAAGCATTTTCGATGGTCCCAGGTGATTTGACTTTTTCTGACACCTCCAACAATTATTATCACATTTCAACTAATTTACACAAAACCTTGACAAATTTTATACCTAAACCTTCCTCATGAATCACTCGTATCTATTGGTGATGCTCGCATGATAATCCTTTTAGTGGTTTTTAAGTTTATCGCGAACAGACAGACAGACGCGGCGGACGACTTTGTTTTATAATATGTAGTGGTGTTTGTTTTCAATCAAATTCCTTTCGAAAAACACTGCCAGACGTTTCGCAACGTAACTGCGCAGTTGTTGTTTACACCGTATATTTTTATTCTATCTGAATCATATAGAACATGAATAAAGAAAAATCTTTCAACATTTGTCATGATAGAGTATACTAACAAATATTTTATACAAGCTGCATTTCGCGGTTTCACCCGCACTTTCCAGGATGAAAAGGTGTAAGCTCGTTGCAATAAAAATTTCATCCAAATCCGTTAAGCGTCAAAAACTAACATAACTTTCACGTTTATAATATTAGCGAGATATATGTTACCTTATTGAAATAGCTATACCTACTACATACAGTTAATTTACATCTCTACAAAGTATGAATAAAACAAAGTCCCTTCCCGTTGTCTGTACGCTTAGAGATTTTTTAAACTACGCAACGGATTTTAATGCGGTTTCCATCAATAGACAAGAGTGATTCAAGAGGAAGGTTTATATGAATACATGCATATTATAGTAGAGAAAATCACGCACCCGTGCGAAGCCGGGGCGGGTCGCTAGTAGTATAGTATTCATATTGATACAGCTACCTACATACTTTGTTAATTAAAAATAAGTACCTGGTTGACCGAGCATTGCTCGGCTGAAAACATTGATAAAACGACGTTTTCTGAAAATGAAACCTAGCTAGATCGATTTTTCGCCCCCGAAACTCCCTGGATACAAAATTTCATGAAAATCGTTCGAGCCGTTTCCGAGATTCAGAATATATATATATATACAAGAATTGCTCGTTTAAAGATATAGAGTACCTGGTTGACCGAGCATTGCTCGGCTGAAAACATGGATAAAACGACGTTTTCTGAAAATGAAACCTAGCTAGATCGATTTTTCGCCCCCGAAACCCCCTGGATGCAAAATTTCATGAAAATCGTTGGAGCCGTTTCCGAGATTCAGAAAATATATATATATATACAAGAATTGCTCGTTTAAAGATATAGATATAATGATTGAATGAAAGAAATTTTTAAGAAGAAAAAAAAGAGTTTTTGTGCATCACCATGCCTAATACAGAACACGTCAGTATAGACAAGATCATGAGTAAAGTGAGGTGAAAAGCAAAACAAATCTTTTTTATTTTTACCCGACTGCCAAGGAAGGGTTATGGTTTTTGCGCGTATCTATGTATGTATATTTGCTTGAAAATTTCTTTATTACCTCGTATCTTCCAAACGGCTCTGTATGGATTGCGACAGTTAAGATATCGTTATATTTATCTTAAAAACCCAAGTGTTCTTAGATAGGTGTTTGAAAACAGACCAAAATGGCGGATTTTTGGCGCGACATAAATAATTAATAAAAGAAAACTTAACCTGTCGAGTAGGGTATAAAAATTATGAAAATTAAAATTGATATATTTAAATTTAATTAGGAACAAAAATTAGTTTAAAAAGTTTTTTCATTTAATTACCTACCTATTTTATTACAGTCGCGTTATAGATTTTTTTAACTTTTCAACGTTTCACAGTCGGCTAATACTTACGTAAATATTAGCAAGAGCAAGCACCGCGAAAATTACTTCAATGCATTTAAAGAATGCGTCTCCTTCAATGTCCCAACTATCACCGCTTATCATTTTTACCTACATACCAATGAGAGCAGATCATTGCGATCAAGTTGATACCTTGTCATGCAATACAACATAACATTACAATCATAAGCAGCTAATGGATTGACGTACACTACCTACTACTAATTAATCCGATAACTAATTATAACATTAAATAAATAAAATAAATAAATATCGTAGGACAATATACACAGTATAATCTGACCCCAGACTAAGTAAAGCTTGTACTATGGAAGTCAGATAACTGATATATTATTACTTTAATGCTTTTTTATGGTAAATACATACAGAATACCCAGATACAGAACTAACGTTTGTTTACCTATATAGGTACCTACAAACAAATTTTTTTATTATTATTTATTTATAGATTTGATCAAATATATATTGTATTGTATTGTATTGTACGACACATTACACACAGCGCAATCTGACCCCAAACTAAGCAGAGCTTGTGTGATGGAAGTCAGATAACTGATAGAATACCCAGAATAACCAGAGATCGTGCGACTCAACCGTAGCGACGCGAATAGTTGTGAAAATATATCGTAATAATCTGTAACACCGTGGGTAAACAGTCGAGCAGGTTTAAGCAAGCGTATCTTAATTGAAATCAGCTTTAATAACATTCTATAACCTAATCTACGCCTTTTGCGCTGATAGGCTGTTATTTTCGGACTTCCTGCACCCGCCCGTCGAGATTCGTTACTTGGAATTTTTAGGCGTTTTATTGGCTCCTGCCTCTTGTAAAATAAAAAAGGCCATATTACACCACGCTGGTGTGGAACATGTGTGGTATTTCCATGCCCATTCTGTAAGACGAACGAGGCGTTCTTCTAGCAAGAGATAACGCCTACCTACTTTTTTCGCGCTTAGGTGTTTAGGGACTGTTTTTCCAATCAGTAGTGTTTAAAACATTACTGTGTTCCGGTTTGTAGGGTACTGCAGCTAGCGAAATTACAGGGCTGTTGAGACTAACCATCGAAAGTCTCAAAGTAATGAGCGCCAAAGCAGCGATGCCCTGGACTCTTTATTTTGCTACTCAAAGTTCTGTGTATCGCTACAATAGTCATGGACAGGCGTTATCTCTTACCGTAAGGAGAGCGTCTCGTTCGTGTCATTACATAACATAAAAAAACCTCGATAGAGCTAACAGTTTTATATTTAATATTAAATGTTATATCCCTTTGTCTGGTTTAATTATGAATCGATCCTAATGAAACCTAAGAAAAGTCTAGGGTTGAAAGTTACTGCAAATGTAGGAGGTTTCATAACAGTAAAACTGTATTTATGTTTATATGCTATGAACCTAAAGTATTGGTTTTCAAGGCCAATTTGAATGTTTTATTATTTTCCTCATGAGAATATAATGTTTTTGAGATAATGCGAAGGTGAATCCTGCATCCTAAACATGAATGCTGGTTGTGTAAGGTTGACCATTAAGTGAAGGTTTCCGACGGTTCTTTATCGACGAAACTGTGGTTTTCAAGCGGTTTCCTAATGTCTTCTACCCCAGGGGTCCAAAAATGCAATAAATTTTTACAACTCGCCTTGTAATGCGGTTTGATCTTACAGCCTTCTAAACGTTTTATCATGATATGAGTAATAAGTTGGACATAGAAGTTTACCTACTTTTTTAATGTAGGTAATAAAACGTTATCGCAATAAAAAAGATCAGGAAATATACACATTTTAAAATAGCAATTTTTTAAAATTAAACTTTATGATAATTATGAGGGGACCATTGTTTTTAAAAAAGATAAAATAAATATTCTCGATGGAAAATAATCTTAGGTGCTTGTAGGTAGGTAGTCAAAATGCTATCGCAATTAAAAAATGTGGAAATAGTATAAACTTTAAAGCAGCAAAAATTTATTAAGATCTGAGGGGACCATTATTCTTAAAATACGATTACTACATATAAATATTTTTGATAGAAAACAATCTTACAATAATTATAAATAAAAATTCTTAATCTTGCTGCAGCTAGCGATGAGCTGTTGAGACTAGCCATCGAAAGTCTCAAAGTAGCGAGCGCCAAAGCACCGATGCCCCGGACTTTGTTTTGCTACTCAAAGTTCTGTGTATCGCTGTAATGGTCATGGACATGCGTTATCTTTTACTATCAGGAGAGAATTAGTGCCTCATTACTTTTACACTAAAAGAAGAGAAAAACCTCTAAAATAATACTGAAGTACGTTTTCTGTAAATTTTGTATCAAGACGTTTTTAATTAAACTATTGAAGGTTACGCACTATTCTTTATTAAACGGTATTGTTGTCTTTTTTTTAAGTAACACAGCAGTTTTATAGCAATATATTATTTTCCAATAAACGAATCGTACATCGACGCGTATCTGTCATATTTTTGCCCCGCTTAATGCGACACTATTGCTGAAAAAGTTTTGTAATCAACTGAGTTACCAAAAAACAAGTTACTAGTGGCGTCGTAATTGATGTTACTATATCATTATAGACGCTGTTAGCAGTTATTACAAGTTTTCTAACCTAACCATCAGACGATTTATTTTTAGTTATAAAGACAACAATTTTGGCTGAAGAAAAAGGCTTAGTTTAGTACACTATTACATAGTAGTTACTCTTGTCTGAGTAGCTTGGACTGCTTTCCTATTTGAGGTAATCTCGACCTTTCACTTAGTATTGTGAACGATTTGCTTTGACCATCTCTATATTTCTTTCAACCACCATTCTAAGGAGACCCCTCGATCATTTGTTTATGTTTTTTAACTCGTTAAAGCCCAACTCACCTTTTTTTATGGTTGACAAGATAGGCCACAGCTCACCTGATGTTAAGTGACGGTGCGGTCGAAGATGGTCAAAACACACTTAGCCTGGAATAGAACTGGCTCTCTCTGCACTTGCATCCCCCTGGCTAAGTGACAATTGTAGTAAGCATAATGTATGTATTAATATTTATTACTGTAAATTGTAACCTAATATGAAAAGAAAGATCCACAAAAAAAATGCCTTGCTGAGTTTCTTGCCGGAGTCTTCTCAGTTGAAGTGTAATTACGAGCCGGTGGTAGATTCAAACATGTAACTTAACGATCATAAGTGCCTTACCAGGGCCTAAACTGACTAAATGACTTTTGATTTTTGATTCAAAGATTCGTGGACCATATCATGTTACTGAAGTTTGAGATAATGACAGATACGTTATCGAAGACACCCCGTTGCCTCGAAGAGGAAATAGGAAATTTATTGGTATTTTTCGGTGGACAAAATCTACCCATGGTTGGTTTTCGGTAGAGCTGATACAGAATATGAAATATCTAATAGTGGTAATGACACTTACTGAATAGCGTTTGATGGTTGTAAAGATAAACTAAATTGAAAAATAATTGTAAGTAAATGTGTAAAAAGTTGGCAAATGAGTGCATTATATGAATAGCAAATAATTTTATTATTAAATTACCTGAAGTAGATAACATATTATGTTGATGTGTGAGATTTAAATATGATATGATTTTGATAAGCCTTGATTGACTTGACCAATGACGACAAATTAGACATTTATAGGTGATCTTACGAACTTGACTGGGAACATATAAGGGGTCTCAGAAGAGATGTTTGATCGACTATTTATGGTTAATGACTAGAAGAGATTAAGAGTACCAAAGAAAGTATTAATTAATCGACCTTATAAACTTGGCTGAGAACAGATAAGGGGTCTCAGTTGAGATACTTGGTCGATCGTGTACAAGAGTTAAAGAGACATTGAGTCATTTATACCCGATCTTAGGAACTTAACTGAGGACATATAAGGGGTCTCAGGTGAGATATTTGGTCGGTTATTAATGATTTAATGTGACTAGAAGAAAGTAAGACATTTTAACAGAATTTACAGACTTGGCTGAGAACAGATAAGGGGTCTCAGTTGAGATACTTGTTGGATCATGTACAATTGAAGAGTTAAAGAGACATTGAGTCATTTATACCCGATCTTAGGAACTTAACTGGGAACATATAAGGGGTCTCAGGTGAGATATTTGGTCGGTTGTTAATGATTTAATGTGACTAGAAGAAAGTAAGATTTATTTTAAGAGAATTTACAGACTTGGCTGAGAAGAGAAGCCTCAAGTAAAATGTTTTTCGATTATTTATGATTCTAAGGAGTTTTGATAATTGTACTAACTTGTTGAGAACAGAAGGGGTCTCGGGCAGAGAGTACGATTTATCTAATAATTAATTTAGTTAAGGAAAATTAAGTTAAGTTTATTAATTAAGTATCTATTATCCCTGCGCAGTAGTTTGATTATTGTTAATAAGTAACATTACAATTGTATAAGCATATAATAAAACGTGTTTAGTTCTTGATGTAATAAAGTGTGGTTAATTACATTGTGTCAACTGTTATAACTCAATAAGATTGATAATTATAAATTGTTAAATGCAAATTATAATTGTTACTTTATGATTTATTTAAGTATTTGGGGTTTTCCCGAGACGGGAAATTGTCAGGAAAGGCCGACTGTTAGAGACAGCATTATTTGTATTATATGCGATTGAACATTGGTGTTGTAATTGGCTAAACTAATGTATAATAACGTAATCTAATAAGAACTCATTTATTGAATTAAAACTGTTCAGTCGCATAATATTTCGTGTGACAACACTAAGAGCATGGCCGTGGAGATTTTTAGGCGACTGGTTACCCTCGCGGCCGGCGTCGGGAGTGAATTGGGGAACATAAGGAATATTATAAATATAAAATTATCCAAAATAGACGCTGTTTCCTTATTATTAGTTATAAATCAACACATCGTAACAATCGCTGGTTTGCTGAAATTCAACGTGGACGTGTCAAGCTCAGTGATGATCCCCGTCAAGGTTGACCAAAAACTGCAGTCACCCAAGAAAACGTTGATGCTGTGCGTAAGCTGATTAAGGAAGATCGACATGTGACATACCGCGAAATTCAGGCAACTTTAGACATTAGCATGAGTCAAATACAAATAATCTTGCATGAACAATTAGGTGTAAAAAAATTGTTTCCCCGATGGATACCGCATTCGCTCTGTGAAGAGCAAAAAGCGGCTCGCGTTACTTGGTGCGTCAGAACTCTCGAAAGATTCCACGCAGGATCCTCAAATGCTGTATACAACATCGTATCAGGTGACGAATCCTGGATATACGCGTACGAACCCGAAACAAAAAACCAGTCACGAGTTTGGGTGTTCGACAATGAGTTAAAGCCAACAAAAATTGTTCGTTCACGGAGTGTTGCAAAAAAAATGCTGGCCACGTTTGTCTCCAAAACCGGCCATGTTGCGACTATTTCTCTTGAGGGACAAAGAACGGTTAATGCAGAATGGTATGCTAGCATTTGTTTGCCACAGGTTGTTTCTGAACTCCGTAAAGAGAACTGCAACCGTCGCATCATCCTCCATCATGACAATGCGAGTTCTCACACCGCGCACAGAACAAAAGAGTTTTTAGAGCAAGAAAACATAGAATTATTAGACCATCCGCCGTACAGCCCCGACCTAAGCCCTAATGATTTCTGTACTTTCCCTAAAATAAAGAATAAATTGCGTGGTCAGAGATTTTCATCACCTGAAGAAGCTGTGGACGCCTACAAAACGGCCATTTTGGAGACCCCAACTTCCGAATGGAATGGTTGCTTCAATGATTGGTTCCATCGTATGGAAAAATGTGTCAAATTTTGCGGAGAATACTTCGAAAAGCAATAAATACATTTTTAAATAGTAATGTTGTGTCACTTCCTTGATTCCCGAAATTTTCAGTGCCGCCCTCGTACCTACATCGGAGTTGGGATGTCTTTGTACTTGTTTCGTAGTAAAAAGGGAATGGAAGGACAAAATCGTACAGCTCAGGAGCATATTCTCCGAACAAGTTACTTTTTACCTTGTTTGTAATCCTAGTTCTTTTGTCGTAGGAAATAGAAGCTATCGAAGAGCAATGGAGAACAGAGTCGGCAGAGCTTGTGACGGCGGTGGCTCGGTTACAGGATGAAAATAAACGCCTGAGACGGACCCTCAATGCACCTGCGGATGGTAAGCGCACTCTTTATTTGCCGTTTTTAGGGATCTCTACCTCAAAAGGAAAAAAGGGAACCCTTTTAGGATCACTCTGTTGTGCGTCCGTCTGTCAAGACCCTTTTTCTCAGGAACGCGTGGAGGTATCAAGCTGAAATCGTATCAAATACTCAGGTCTACTGTCCCTTGTAGATGTTAAAAAAAACAATCTTCTAAGCCAACGCAATCAAAAGATACAGCCGTTTATGCTGATTTTCGACACTCGCAAGGGAATCAAAACCTACTGGGTACTTCCTGTGAACTCAGAATCTTGAAATTTGGTACGAAGCAAGTCTATAGCACAGATAACGGAAAAATTGCGAAAAGCATAAATTACCATTTAAAAAATCCATAACTTTTACTTATATAGCTACAGGTTTGTACGGAAACCTCGGTGCGCGAGTTCGACTCGCATTTGGCCGGTTTAAAATTTTATGATTGTGCCAAATAAAACCCTTTTTGAATGACTGCCCAAAACAGGAGGGTAATGTTTTTACTTTTTAGAGTTCACATATGTATGAGTTTATTCCACCATAACTTTTAAACACCTGAACAGGATTTGGATGTATGGGGTATCGATTACAATCCTTATATCGTCTCGAATGACACGGGCTATAAAGGCATTTTTTAGTTTTTTTTTTAAATTAAGCTTGTTTATAGTATGATGGGCGTAGGTACGGTAGGAAGTATCACGAAACTATTTAATCTATTTAATCCAATTAGAACCGCATACATTGCGAATTATACTAAAGATAGAAATGAATATTAAAAAAAAAAAATTGCTATAAGCTAACAAACTAATTATTATCTTATTACATTAAATAGAAGTTAAAAAAATAACAATAAATTATGGTGCACAAATAGTAAAAAAAAACGCGGAGCGATGATAGCTGAGTGGTTAGCGCGGATGGTTTACACGCCAAAAGGCGTGGGTTCAAACCCTAACAATGAGCTTGAGCTGCCGGTGAACGAAAATATCGTGAGGAAACCAAAGTATGGTGGTAGGGTATTTTCTAGTACTCAGCTGGCTGGTTACCACCCTCAAGTTGAAAATCTGTCGCCATGCACCTTACTGTGTTCTGGCAGCCTCACTTAAGAGCCACTTCCATCCCAGACTAGGTGCTTACCCTCTTCAACCACACCGTCACCTAACATCAGGTGGGCAAACACCTAGCCTGTCAACAATAAAAAAAAAACTTTAATTGAGGGTGAATTCCAAGTTCTACCGTATCGCGTTTGAAGTACCGGGCATTCAGCTAGTGATAACTAACACATTGATAGCAACGCATACACCTTCTATCTTGAGACAACATTTCGTATCAAGCTTGACGGGTTATATCCGGGAAAACTAGTTTGGCGACTCGGGAATCGATAGTCCAAAAGATTTCAGGTTCAAGAAATTTCTTCTATGCTCGTCAATTTTGTTTCAAATTAGTCAACATAAATTCTTCCTTCTAAAACTTCAAGGGTACAGCCTTTATAATCCAAGTACTAATTAATTAATTCTGTTGCGATTAATTAAGAGGCTTGTAACAAAGGGCTTTAAATTAAGCAATTTCAATTTATAATGCTCAAAAGCTGACTAATTATGTTATTAACGACTAAAATAGGTTAGATTTGCGCAGACGATACTTACTTTGTCGATAAGTTGTCAAAAATTCTGGGGGAAAAGCGAGAGGGAGAGAGCAAAAGATAGCAAACATATTGCTTACTTTACAGTGAAAACATAGTAATAACTAAATAGTACTTAGTTTTTGACTTGTAACATTGGTGTTATCAATAAAATATTTGTATTTGTATTTACTAAAGTTGCGTATGTATCTGTTAGCTCGCTTAGTTCTTCCTAACTGGACAACTTTTTATTTAATTTAATCACTAGCTGAGCACCGTGGCGTTATCTGCTGTTCCCACATGAACACTAAATTTTTAGGGATAAAAAGTATGTGTTAATTCAGTGTGTCAGCTACCTCCATACCAAATTTCATCGAAATTAATCCAGCCGTTTGTGCACGAAGAAGTAACAAACATACACTTACAAATTTTCTTCAAACTCAAAAATTCAAATTCAAATTCTTTATTGGTAACATCTTTGTTACATGTCATATATCTACGTACATTAAATTTAGTAAAATCAAATTGAATACAATTAAATTAAATAAATATTAAATTAAATACTATTGAAATCAAGTACAATTAAAGTAAATAAAATAAAAATTAACTATTTATTTTTATTTTCAAAATATCGTCAAATGAGTAAAATGCCTGTTCGACAAGCCAGTTTTCAAGAATTCTTTTGAAAGCTACCCTGGACGGCACATCTTTATATTATTAGTCTAAAGTGTGATTTTAAAGTAATTAGACAGACGAGACGCTCTCCTGATGGTAAGATATAACGCCTGTCCATGACTTTTTTTAATAATAATAATAATAATAATATTTTATTTACATAATTAAAATTTTACAAAAATTCTCTTATCAGTGGACCCCAAACTCGGCCAGGCCGGTGTCTTGGAAGCCCTATTGGTATTTGCCAGTATACATTTGCGCGCGCTCGCTTAATATAATTTTTACATAATAATTAGATTAAATATACATACATACGCATATACTCAAAAGACACATCAATAATTATACCTAAACACTGTAATTATTGTATATACCTAAACATATATATATATAAAACATAAATATAATACGGATGATAAATAAAAACATCATACCTAGATAGATAATATATAAAATAGACTATAAAAATGAGTGTAAACCAATATAATAGCAGCAATATGAAATGGTGAGTGAGTGTAAATGTGTGAGTTTGTGTGTGAGTATCTGTGTGAGTATGTGTGTTTATGCGTGAATTCGTGCGAGTATACTTGCAGCAATACACAGAATTTTGAGTACTAAAACAAAGTCCAGGGCATCGCTGCTATGGCGCTCATTATTTTGTGACTTTGGATAGTTAGTCTCAACAGCCCTGTAATTTAACTTCCTTTAGTAACCTGCAAATTGGAACACAGTAATGTATGCACACTAATGCTTGACGGCAGAATACTACGGCAGTACCTAACTATACGACCTCCTTATAAGGAGATCTACCACCAAGTATAAAATAACAGATGTTGATACAGTTTTCACAATCATGTAGATATTGTTTTATAATATCCGTGTGAAACTGGCCGGGTCGTTAGTCGAGATATAAATATATATTGTATATACATATACTCGTTATTATGTTTATCATTGGGAACTAGTAGCGTCTAAAATAATTTGAGTAATTTGTGTGTGATATCGCAAGTCTAATTTTTTGTTTTGTTGACAGGCTATGTGTTTGTTTGTACTGCTTGGTTTGGTTGTACTGCTCACCTTATGTGAGGTTACAGTATGTTCGGACATGGTAAACATATAGCCTAGAATAAGAAAAAGCTCTCTAGTGAAATAAGGGTTAAAAGCTACATCTATCTATCTATATTTGTATATAAAAATCTCGTGTCACGGTGTTTGTGGCCGCACTCCTCCGAAACGGACAGCAGATAAAGAACAGCAGTTAATGTGATCTCACCGAAAAATTTGTTCACTTTAATGAATACGACGACCTCCTTTCGGTTTAGTGCTACCATTCCACGTAACCCCGTATACTCGTGACTATTTTATTATAAAACATGATTGGAGCAAGAAAAAAAATGAAAGTTTGTAGACTAAAAATAATGTCGTTATCTACTATGTCGCCTACTATCTTAGTGTCTATCTATTCTAGTTAACATATTTTTTTACCAAATACCTAATTATTATAAAGTTTAATTTCGTCAGCAATGGTTGTTAAATGTAGTTACAGTTATTTAGCAGGTAATACTTTGCAGCACCCAAGAGGAACTAATATTGATGACCTTGGACACAGTTTTGCAACGCCCAGTCTAGAGTTTAGGTATTTCTGTTTATTCATCGTTGTCACGAATGCTATTGTCAATTAAATTACTAATGGAAAGGTTTAGGCATAGGACACATGCATATTAAAGAACATGTACGTGATAAACATGGACAGTAAATAGTCTTTTCTTCGCACGTAAACGCAGCCAAGCTAGAATTGCTTGTCTGTTGGTTTTCTACCGGATACGCTTTGGAGAGTGCGCTTCAGATCTGCATGACTTAATTCCACTCTGTCCATTCCACTATCGGACTGCCAGGAGCTCTAAGAAGCGATCGAATCTTGGTCGATAATCCAAAAACTCAAACTGAACGGTTCGAATCTATCTTCATTGTATGAACCGCTAAGCAATAGAATTTGCGGCCCGAGTAGGTGTTCCCTGATAGATAGTAGTTTTGGCTATTTTGCCGTAGCTCGTCATTTGAACATATATTAAAGCAAAATAATATTAACATCAGATTATATAAATAAAGTCGAAAGAACGTTGCACTTTGAATGACCTAAAATGTGTCTTGGCCTTCGATAATAATCTAGACCAATAGATAAATACTAATCTATTGCCAGATACATTTAAAAATCGCCTAACTTACCTAAATTTTGAGGTATAAATAAATATAGGCTATTATTATCGCAGACCGACTTATTACCTAAACTTGAAAATATTGAATACATTCTGCTTCTTTGTTTTTGGCGTCTCACTTTGTGTGTTTGCCAGTGTGAAATGTATCGATATTTTCACATATTTTATGAAAAAAATCAAGTTATGTGTAAGTCTTGGTCGAGTCCAGTTCTGCCCTAGTAAAGTAGTGGCGACTTTACAAGCTTCGATGGAGTTTTGGAAGCAACATGTAAAGTCACATTATATCACTTTCCCACACTTATTTCGGCAATTTATGAAAACACTATTTATATATTTTAAAAACACTTAATGAAACACAAGTTTTGGAAAATAATACAATGCAGCGAGCGACATTTTTCCGCGTTTTGGTTAAAAACTTAAAAATAGTCCTGTCTGAGATACTCTTACAAAACCTTATGACGTAAGATAAAGTAAACAGTTTTATACATCTATCTATATTTTTAAACGAGCAATTCTTGTATATTTATAAATATATTCTGAATCTCGGAAACGGCTCCAACGATTTCATGAAATTTTGTATCGTATTATTGTATTGTAGGGGATTTCGGCGGCGAAAAATCGATCTAGCTAGGTTTCATTTTCAGAAAACGTCGTTTTATCCATGTTTTCAGCCGAGCAATGCTCGGTCAACCAGGTACTTAAAGTTAATGAAAGCTATTTGCATAAATTTTAAATGTGTAGTTGATAATTATAATTCTTCATATGTTACTTTTGCTTAGTTTGAAGCTAGGTGGCGCTGTGAAATAACTACCAATATCAATTTATTTATTTTTATTTGATTTTTACGAGAGAGTAAATGGAAATAAAGGTTTTGAAAAATTTGCAGTTAAAATAGCTTTTTAAACTATTTTAACTGCAAATTAGATTGAAAAAAATGTATGATATAGTTGAATGACTCATGCTTAAACATGAATAACACACTTATTGTAAGAATCGAAGTGTAGGTAATATATGAGATCATCACACTAATATTATAAATGGAAAAGTTTGTGTGTATATTTGTTGTGTCTTTAGAATGTAGGAGTTGGATGGATTTGTATGAAATTTTGAACGGAGCTAGCTTATAACCTGGATTAGCTATTTTTATCCCGAAAAACGCGGGGAAAACCGCGGTGCGTAGCTTGTCACATATAATGTCTTAAGTCCTTGTATGATATAAATTACCATGTATGATATAGATTATTGGGTAATATTTTTAATTATATTACTTTTTTGTAATTTTTAAACTTAAAAATATCATGAAGTGCCTAATTACACGTATAAGTACAAGTGATATGACGTGATGAAACATGTCTTTTTATTCTCTCTTAATACTGGCACAGGGTGCCGTGGTGGTGCCGGCGTAAGAATAGTACCTCACCCTCTCTACCCGTGGTTGCCGTAAGAGTTGGCTAAGGGATGTAATTGGAAGATGGGCAGCAGCGTCTTCCTTGAACGATCACACCTAACTGCGCTCGCCAACCCGCCTGCCAAGCGTGGCGAGTATTGGCAAAACCCCCCCGGGAGGAGGCCTATGTCCAGCAGTGGACGACCTATGGCTGATGATGTGATGATGTGTGGCACAGTACACATAGTGCGATGCCAAAATTTAAGAAAAAAGCTCGATTGGTTGCTAAGGTCAGCTTTTTAAGAATAGTTGTAGTACCTATCGCTATAATAATGAGTAGTGTTTCACATAGGCACGAGTGCACCGCCTTCGCCAGCTCGTGAGCACGACCAGGAGGTGCTTTCACGGCTTACCAGTACCGCGGAGAAGCAACGCTCTACCCTGCGGCACCAGGAGTTGCAGCTACAGGAGAAACAGCAGAGGATCGAAGGGGTAAGTAATGGTCTTACTACTTGGGAAATTACCTATCTGCATCTTCGGGTAGCCTACGAGTACAGGAATGCCCGACTGACAACGTATAGCTTTAGACATATTGTGACGTTTAGAACACGTTTTTTTATTGCAGGCGATTTATCATTCTAATCATGTGTCATATAGGGTCTCATTTAGCGGAGCAAAGTATGGCAGTTACGCAAGCGCAAATACGTCACACTTTGATATATTTGCGTTGACGCAAAGCACTATAAGTAAATAAATATCGTAGAACATTACACACAGCGCCATCTGACTCCAAACTTTGCAAAGCTTGTAGTATGGTAGTCAGATAACTGATAGAATACTTAAACTGTTTTTTTTGTCAATACATATTTATAATACATACAAAGCACCATGTTGCTTCGGTCTTATTCTAATTTTACCTGGAAGAGATCACTTTAAGCTATAAGGCTGCCATTGTGCCACTATTATTAAGCTGTTTCTATTATTATTTTATATATTAAACTAACTTGTAGGTAGAAGGGAAATACTACATATAAATATTCAAACCAAAGAACCGGCAATGGTGCCCTATTTTATGTCAGCTTTTAAAAGCTATTCTGATACCTATTTTTATCCCTTGAAAGCGTAAGTAAAACTGGATTTAATCGGCCATTTAGGGGCAACCATTATCTTCGCTGAAAGGACTAAAGGCCCTTTAAAAGTGAAGGAATTTCCGAAGTTATAGTTAAGAACTACGAGACTATGTTGATATTATACAAATCGTCTAAACGTGACGGAATATTGTAAATTAAAGCAAATACCTCTGACCTTTCTTGAACATTATTTACATCGATCCAAAGTAAACGAAAGCAGGCTGAGCGTTACAAAGCAAGTTTTGAAACGATTATTTTGATTAAATATTATTTGTATATAAATATTTCACGATTTTTCGTGAACCTTAGATACTTCTTTTCTGTGTATTTAACTGATGAAACAAGCTTTCACGACCGCGCTACAAATGCCTAAAAATCAGTGTTATTGTATTATATCAATTCAAATGTCCGGCCTAAATCAATAAGTAAAGTAATAGGCGCGAATATAATAGATCAAATCTGGTTAACGCTCTATATTTTGATGTTTCAAGCATGTTTGTCACTAAACTCGATCATCAGTATAATTCTAAATTAGATAAAGTTACATTTAGCTGAGCAATTATATGGCGGCTACGCCTATATACGCTACGATCATGCGTATCAAATTTGTGACGTTGGTCTTTTTTTTTGTTGTTGGCTTCGCACTCTGTGCATTTGCCAGTGTCAAATATTTCGACATTTTCAAGTATTTTATGATAAATCAAGTTAAAATAATCTAATCCACGGTCCGAAATTTTAGGGTAACTTAAAAATTCGAGGTCATATCTGGTCATACCTTAGTAAAGTAGTGGCGACTTTACTATATACCTTGAATCGCTTCACTTTATGAATAAAATACCACTATTTTAATACATAAACACTCGAAAAACACAATTATTTGGAAAATAATACCGCATTTCTAAATAAATGAACGATGAAATGACTTTTACCCTGCTCCCTCTGTTCCCGCCAAAAGTCTAAGGTTTGTCTAACATTACTCGAAAAGTAAAAAACTGAACCTTTATAATTATGTCCTACGAAGTCCTAATAAATAAAAGTATATTAACATTAGCATGTTTTACATTGGAATCTCTTAGCAGGTCTCGGAAAAGTCACATTTTTCAGTTTCATATTTCAAATTATTTTCTAGCAGATAGAACGTTCTAACATACGTTTCTAATTTTTTTTGTAAAAGTAATGACACGAACGAGACGCTTCCTAATGGTAAGACGTAACGCCTGTCCATGACTATTGCAGTGATATACAAAACTTTTGAGTAACAAAACAAAGCCCAGGGAACAGATTCCAATTGGGCTGTTGAGATTTTCGATGGTAAGTCTTAACAGCCTTGTAATTTCGCTGGCTGCAGTACCCTTCAAACCGGAACATAATCATGTTTACACACTACTGCTTAGCGGCTGTATATCTGGCCGGTTATCTGATTAGTCTAACTTTTATGAATTTCTTGAATAGATATATGATCTTTTAGTAGATAGAAACGTAAACTAAATTTGCTTAAAGTCAGAAAATATCGCTTTAATATTCAACCCTCCTACTACATTCTCTACTTTAAAGACGTGGCAAATGCCAAAGTTCGAACTATGCGCTCCACCAACGATGCCATAAGTTATGCATGAGCAGGCGTGCTTCTCTAAATCTTCGTGTCTTTACAACCTTTAAAAATGGCAATACCGCAGACAGTAAAAATTGACAGTTCATAAGATTTTGTAATCTTAATTGGTTAGCGATCGTACGTGTAAACGATGGGTTGTAATATATATATATTTTTTTATTTTGTCTCAGTATTAAGCCTATCATAGTTCACTGCCGGACATGTTCACTCAAGACACGCCAATCAGCCTGATCTACGGCTTTTCGCTTTCAGCCACTGCCAGCTGCTCTCTGTATATCGTCATTCTGTGGAGTTTTAGGTAACGTTTGCTAATTCGCGGTGTCTACTCCAGCATACGTCTATCCCAACAGTTATCGGTTCTGTGTTAGAAATGACCAGCCTATTGTCACTTCAACTTACTAATTCGCTTAGCTATGTCGGAGACTGGTTTTCTGGCGAATTACTTTGTTTTGTATATGATCCCTTAGAGACATACTTAGTGTAGCTTTCCATAGCTCGCTAAGCGACTAAGAACTTGTAGAACCATTCTGCCGATGCCGAAACGTAGGTACGTTTCGGCATCGTAGGCCAGGCCTTACAACAACCTGGGTCTGACTAAAGACTTGCTTTGAAACGAGACGAGACGAGATTTAGTATTTCGAATGCTGTCAAGCCCAACTGCTCGGTCGGTTTTATGCTTGTCCGAGAGTTCGTGAGTCGTGCATATGACATCGTTAGGTCGTACGATAGTACGATTACACAATTAGGACGCGAACGCCCCTTTTATTTTCAACTTATCTTTCACCTTTGAGTTAAACGTTTCATACTTCAAATGTTTTTGACTTGTAAAAATGTTTTACCTACTGCAGCGGCTTTGTGAACAAGAACATAAGTAAAAACTTATGTGAACAACATGGAACAATGTGAAAATGTTTCAGTTGTGCGAATATTAAGTACTCATCTCTATGTTATGCGATACCTATGTAATGAGTCTGTATTCTTAGTCATTGCGTTCCATATTTTGATCGCAATTTTGTGTACCAGACTTTGTCATAATATTAGTATTATGTTCGATGTTTTTTTAAACATATTCTATGTACAATTTGCCGTGGTGGTGCCGGCGTAAGAATTGTACCCCACCCTCTCTACCCGTGGTTGCCGTAAGAGTCGGCTAAGGGATGTCATCCAGAAGATGGGCAGCAGCGTCTTCCTTGAACGATCACACCTAACTGCGCTCGCCAACCCGCCTGCCAAGCGTGGCGAGTATTGGCAAAACCCCCCCAGGAGGAGGCCTATGTCCAGTAGTGGACTATGGCTGTTGATGATGATGATGTACAATTACATGAATTTGAAAAGCTTTTCATCATCGTCTTAGTATTTGAAGCATGACAATTTGCATTAGGTAGTTAATGAGGTATCCTAGACTTTACACTAGGAAAACCTGTGTCGCGAAGTCTAGTTTCGTTGCAGTTGCTCGTTTACATAATATTTTTTAAATAAATTTACATACCTAAATATCAAAAATAAAAACAAGTTTGTGTGTCAATATGTGTGTCCTTTATTATTATCGGTTTCAAATCAGAAATGACATTTGTATAATTATTTATTCATTATTAACAACGTCAAATTTATCGATAGACAAAATTCCGTACTTGCGGTGTTGGTTTGCAATTTCGGAAAATGTAACTTCGGTACTGTGTTAAACTGTCTCACCTACGCCTCAAGCAAACATTATCTCACCTTAGTGTTTGATGTTAACGATCCGTCTGAATCCCCTATTTTATACGCAATAAGGCTGAAAATCTATTTATTTTTACTGCGCTTAACATCGTAAAGTTTGCGCCGACCTCGTTTAGTGTTTCTTTTATATCGACGATAACAAAAAGTAGGCACTTTCCTAATCTGGACTAGTCTTTGTTCTGTATAGTTCAGAGACTAAAAATTTACATTAGGTCAAGCTTTGTTCTTCGTAGGTATATCTGCGAGAATAAGCTTAGCTATACCGTTGCGGTAGACCAGTGCGAGACGAGAAAACGGCGTACGTAGTGAAGGGCACTCTCTTGACGATATACCTACGTAACATTACGATTTACGTAATTTAGCTTAGATAATGTAGTTAGGTACCTACATTATCTAAGCTAAATTTTTATTAAGTATTTTATTTTACATGTAATAAATTTTATATATCATAACTAATTCATTTTGCAAACCATAATGTTTAAAACTTGGCGATCTAACTATATACCAAACACATTGTCTCAATGAAAATTGTAACCTGCATTTTGTGAAATAAAAGTTTGAATTTGAATTTGTACACAGTGGACACTGACTGGAAGTGAAATGCTGTAGGTTGTGCTGAGTGTTTTGCATTGGGAATATCTACATATGTCCAACAACAGACAGTAGTTGATTGAAGTAGGCTGACGATGATGATAATGATTTGTTTAATTCAATTAATAATTTATTTACTTGGTGATAGAAATCCTTAAGAAGGATCGTCTAGGTAGGTACCACCGCAGTACCTGCCGCCAAGCAGTAGTGTATGAACTTTACGTTGTTTCGGTTTGAAGAGTACTGCAACTAGCGAAATTACAGGGCTGTTAAGACTTACAATCGAAAATCTCAATAGCTCAATTGGACACTGTTTCCCTGGACTTTGTTCTGTGTATCGCTGCAATAGTTATTGACGGGCGTTATCTCTTACCAACAAGAAAGCGTCTCGTTCGCCTCATTACTTTTACATAAAAAATAGATTTACAAAACAATAAGATCCTACCTAAGTTATGCTATTATAGATAAGTTATATTCTCAGTGAAAATATATATTATTTAGCCATATTTTTTGGTATACGTATTCGAAATTGGTAGACTTTACAAGACAACGAGGATTCAGTTTGGAATTTTTCGGTAAGTTGAGTTTGAAATATACTCAATTACACGAGTAAAAATTGTTAAGACACCCGTATTAGCATTTCAAAGTAAAGAACTGTTATTAGCACTTTGCAAGCGAGTTGATTAAATTCAGAAGTACCAAGGGATTTTCTTGCAGCTTACTGGAGCTATTTCGCTGTCTGGAAAGAAAAAAGTAATTTAGTTCGCTGCTTTATTTCGTAAAGAAAATATTAGGAGGCTACCACGAAAACATTCGCCATACACCACAGAAAAAAGACCACGCGCTATAGCAAAAAAAAAATAGCTTAGTTCAGAAATTCGGTCGATTGGTATTATATGCACACCAACTAATTTTAGAATTTACGCAGCGTAAGCCCAATTGTGTACATTAAAACGCTTTGAACAAGTATGCAGGGGTTTTCGGGGGCGATAAACCAAACTAGCTAGGTTTAATTTTTAGAAAACGTTGTTTTATCCGTTTTTTTCAGGCAATGAAAAGCAAACAAAGCTCGGTCATCCAGGTACTATTAATTTATGTGAAACATTGAAATCCATTGAAACAATGGAGTAACAGATTTAGTTGTCTTAAAAAGAAAAGAGCATGTGATATCATGTGTGCATGTGTGTGTGTGTGTATGTGGTATGTGTGATATGTGATAGGTGTGTGTGTAATAAATATCGTAGGACATTTCAAATGGCGCCATCTAGCCCCAAACTAAACGAAACTTGTACAATGGACACCTGATAACTGATGCAGCAATACTAATATACTTTTTTTTTTAAATTGTAAATGCAATACATACAGTATATTTTTGTATTATTATTAGCTAATGTAATGGGGTGCATGCAACTGTTTTAGTTAATAAATGGATGGTAAGGCCTTCAGCTGTGGTCTAAGCCGACTGGGCTAAATAACAATGAAAGTAACCATAGTTGACATTAATAATATTACTCGTCCGCATAATATTTGTTTTGAGAATGTTTCTGCAATCCGTGAAATTTGAACAAAGAAGCTCTTAGTAAAATATTTTTGGAGAGTATGAAAAATATTTTAACTTTAGTATAATTTTACGCATAATATTTTCATACCAAATGTCTTTGAGCCAAGTTTTTTTTGAATTTACCGCGATGTTTTTGATCTTCTCAATCTTTATTATTCATCAGCACATTTTAATATTACACTCATATTTTTGTTTTATTTATGCGGGATTACTCACGTTTAATTATATCGGAAACTCCGACTATAGTTTCGGCCACATCCGGTGGCCATGCTTCATGGAGACAAAGCTGAGTAAAACACGCGCGCAGCGTCGTCACGAGGGCCACCGGATGTGGCCGAAACTATAGTCGGAGTTTCTTATATAATTAAACGTGAGTAATCTCGCATAAGTGAACCAAAAACGTGTGAAAACCACGTCAGTTTCCATAGTAAAGTATTAGACTCATTCTTCCAACCTTATTATTATAATAGATACATATTGAAATTAAAAATATGAAAGTAGGCAAAAGTTTTTATGTAAACGAAATACCGGCCCACCAAGAACATCTAATTAATTGCTGAAAAGAGTTTCCACAGCAGCGTTAGTAGGATCATATCAAATTTGGTCGGGGATTCACTTCACTTCAATTCACTTTCCCTGCCCGTGTTCCCAACACGGGCAGGGAAAGTGAATGTTAACACGTAAAACACGGGACCTCTTAAATATATGTATATATTTGGGTCGCAAATTCTACGTATTGTACGGGCTCCTGTCCCTACAACGATGTACCCACCACCCGCACGGCGATACCATTGAATGTTAAGTTTCGCCGCGTTTCAAGGTATGCTGTTAAAAAAAAAACAATCTTTGGTAAAGCATGGCAAGGAAATGGTTCCTTGAGATAATGTAGAAAAAAAAAAACTAAAGTGAATATACACGGAAGAAGGTTTTTAATACGAACTTCATTAAGTAAAGCTAGTTTCATTCGTTGAAATAAACCAATTTAAATAAAATCCGCTCCATTTCTTAACTGTAAAAAATATGTGTATACGGTATTTCATATCTGTTCCTCCAAGGATAAAATGGAGATGAAAAGCGTCCAAAGGAAATGGAATTACCCACCTTATCAGATAGCGGCCGCTGACGTTTGCCCTTTCTACAGAGATAAAATAATATTAAGATCTTGAAATATTTTCAAACGCAAAAAGTTCTCTATTTTGTGTAAGATCATTTTAACGCGTAATTTTTAGTCTTGTGGCCCGACAAAGTGGTGCTGTTACTAAACTTACCTTGTCTGTCCCTGTTACTACTAACCTACTTAAACAAAACCCCAACAATGAGCATGAGCTGTCGGTGAAGGAAAACATCGTGAGGAAACCATAGCGTGGTGGTAGAGTACTTTCTAGTAGGTACTTGGCTGGCTAGCTACCACCCTCAAGTTGAAAATCTGCCAACAAGCATCTAACGGTGTGTTCCGGCAGCCTCACTTGAGAGCCAGTTCCATTCCAGGCTAGGTGTGCTTTACCATCTTCGACCACTCCGTCACTTAACATCAGGTGAGTTGTGGTCAAACACCAAGCATATTAGCTATTAAAAAAAAACCTTGTTGTCAGTCTGTATGTCTGCCGTCGCGTCATGGGCTTCAATTATAGAAGTCGGTTGAAATAAGCACACCCTTAAGTACTACAATTAGATTTCAATGGAATAGTTCAGGTAATAAATATACGTATGTAGGGCTTTTCCCTCAGCGCCATCTAAGTAAAGCATGTACTTCGGAAACCATATAATTGATAGAATAATTATTATACTATATTTTTTTGTTAAAATAGATACATTTACGACAAACGTGCATGTGTGTATGTAACGTAAATGCATGTCCTGGGAGGGAATCGTACCCATGCTTCCTAACTTGAGAAGCAGAGGCATAATGAGCTAACAGTGCAACCCCGATTACTATTATTAATCCCGTATTATTATTTTATTGATCTCGTAATTCTACCCATGTATTTCAGAACTATGGCTTCAAGCGAATCTACTTTTTATCCGACTACGGCAAAGCCAAAAGGAAGGGTTATGTTAGCAGTCTATTGTATTTTATTATGGAAACTGACGTGGTCTTGACACATTTTTGTTTTATTCATGCGGGATTACACACGTTTAATTTTATCGGAAACTCCGACTATAGTTTAGTATAGTGCGAAGCAAGACGAGGCCGCGCGCGCGTTGTCTCAGCTTTGTCTCCATGATGAAGGCCACCGGATGTGGCCGAAACTATAGTCGGAGTTTCCGATAAAATTATACGTGAGTAATCCCGCATAAATAAAACAAAAATGAGTCTATTGTATGTATGTAAAATTGTATTTACGCCTTAGTGTCAAAACTACTCACTCAATTTTGATGAATCAGGCGTCAATAGATAGTTCTAGGTCACATAGTCTTTATTTTCCTTTGATTATAGTTATTTTTACCGTAGTTAGGTTATAATTATTGAAATATTTAGTTATCTACTACATATACATATATTCGTTTTATTTAAATCACATCATCAGCCATAGGTCCACTGCTGGACATAGGCCTCCTCCTGGCGCAGTTAGGTGTGATTGTTCAAGGAAGACGCTGCTGTCCATCTTCCGGATTATATCCCTTAGCAGACTCTTACGGCAACCACGGGTAGAGAGGGTGGGCTACAATTCTTACGCCGGCACCACCACGGTATTTTATTTAAATACATTATTATTATTACACATGTCATGCTATACCTATGTATATGCATTTTTTTTTTATTTTTTTTTAATGTTATTATTGTTACATCATCTCCCGTCTGCTCTTTATTTTATATCGTGTTTCCATTCTTGTTTGCCTGGAAGAGATCGCTCTTAGCGATAAGGCCGCCACTAGTGGCACTAACTCATAAGATTCTTTTGTTTTTTGAAATCTTTTTCTATTTTCGGTGTGCACAATAAAGAGTTTCTATCTATGTAAAACATGGACAAATAAAGAAGAAAGTCCCAAGATTTTAATTTATATTCAATTCAAGTTTCTTCTTTACATCGGTATAGGCTTAGCGAAAGGTTTACAAAAGGTAAGCTTGGGGTAGAAAATTGTCCAGAAAGGTCGACGAAACTAGAATTCTCGATCAGGGACGCTCGTAGAGTTAGTATACAAGTATATTGTAGTTGACAAATTTACTTTTGGTCTTCTGCTAGGGGACTGGCGCCCTTATATCTTACCCTATTTATATTGGGGGGAGGAAAAGGTCAGACATGTCTTCGACAATAAAGATCTTGAAATCTGGATTGGATCTGGCCTGAATTTTCACTTGAGTAATTTTTTTTTCCATAGAAGTTTTAATTAATAGATTTTTTGACTACACCTAACGAGTTGACTTGAAGAGCCTGCGGTTAACCTGAAAATTTTCAACTTGAGGGTGGTAGTTAGCCAGCCGAGTACTATAGAAAGTACCCTACCACCACACGCTATGGTTTCCTCACGATGTATTCCTTCACCGGCAGCTCAAGTTCATTGTTGGGGTTTGAACCCACGCATGCGAACCGACCGCGCTAATCATTGAGCTATCATCGCTACAGATCCATCGCTACTCCAGTTTATTTAAAAAAATAATAACAATGTTCAACACAACAATAAAATATAATAATAAGTTATACCTATACATGAAGCACATAGATTCTTTGTCAAAATTAATCAATATCAGTTGTTTAGTCGCGAACAGTATCATGTAATATGATTTTTTAATATTAGCTGCGATTAATATTACAAGCAGCAAGTTCTTAGTATCATCATAACAAATAGAATCACAGACTAAATAACAGTTATCTACTGTTAGGAACCACATACTTTTCAAGCACGATTCTGATCCAATCGATCATGCAGTAATCAAATCTAATACATCACTATGTAGATTATTATCTTTACGATTGTACATATGTTCGCGTTTAGAAGTTATGTAACAACATTTTATGACTCTCATATGCCAAGGACTTCCTCATGGAAATTCAGGCTTTCTGCAGAAAATGTTAAGGTAGATAATGCCTAGAGAATTTTTAGTTCGTGAATAGGTATGTGGTATTTCAGGACTTGGTTCTATTTCTATACGGGTTTTTAGCACGGCATACGTTGTTATGAGTACAATACCGTGTGCATTTGATCTAATTTCCTATATTAGAAATAGATGTAGTTATTTTAGATAAGCGTCTGTAGAAGATTTCGACTTTTTTCGAATTGTCTTGTCCTTTAAATGCAACGACGCGTTCACAAATTTTATATCAATTAAAAAAAAAAAATGAATTCTCCGTATCAGCTCTGTCCCACAGCTGGGTGTGGGCCTTTTCTCGTTGTGAGAAGGATAAAACAATAGTCCACCGTAATGGTCTAATGCGTGTTGGCAGACTTTATGGACTTAGAGAACACTAAGAACTCCCAGTTTTAAAGTTAAGGTCTTAGACGTGCAGGTTTCCTCACGATCTTTTGCTTCCTTGTCAGAAGCTGACAGTAATATGTACATAGACAAGCTGAAGAGTTTAAATAATCTATAACCCGGCTGCGATTAAAATAGCTATAATTAAAGGAAAAAAAAAACTGTTGAAACAATTTTATTATTCCTAATTCAATTTAAACATATAAGTTATACATATATATTTGTAAACTTCTTTTAATTGCCTTTATTTATATACTTACCCTAACTTGACAGGTTTGGTTATTTTTTTAAATTAACGTATACGTTCTATTTCGCTCCTAAAATCCACCATATTGTATTTTTCTTCTAAATCCACCTTCTAAGGTCACTTGGGTTTTTGAGATGAATTCTAGTACCTTAATTGTCGTAATCCATTCGGCCGTTTGGAAGATACGAACGAGGTAATAAAGAAGTTTAAATACTTATATGTATACGAGATACGCGCGTAAAACATAACCCTTCCTTTGGAGTTGGAGTTGGAGTGCTTGCCGTGGAATTCGAACTCGGGACCACACGATCCAACTAGGCTACTGCAACTTAAAGATAAATTGAATTAAAAATTTAATAAACTCCCGCCGATTTTCGTCAAACATAGCTAAGAACACTTCCGGCTAATTAACCTTTCAAAGAAAAAAATCATAATCAAAGTCGGTTCATCCGTTCGGAAGCTACGATGCCACAGACAGACACACACAGACACGTCAAACTTATAACACCTCGTCGTTTTTGCGTTAGGGGTTAATAAGAACTATGTTAAACAAAATAATTGAAAGAGTCATATAATTTTTAAAATACATATTATCCTTACAATAAATACAAGAAACATTTAAGTTCGTCATATAAATGTTTTTTCGTGGGTGGTGGGAATCGAACCTTCTTTATATGATAGTCTTTACCTGCGTGTGATCTATTTAGTTTATGAAAAACAGTTTCTATTAAAGTATTTCTGTCACTCATCATTGGAATCTAGATTAACATAATAGCGACGGGGATAAAAACAGTATTCTAGTTCGTAAACTGACCCCGAAGCTTAAAGGTTAATACGCTACGAACCTCGCCCTAGCTGAAGGTTATCCTAATACATCACAGCGTCCCCAACGGAGTCTTGTTACAACTTTCATTTGCAGAGTTTTTCTGTCGTTTTTCCCGCTACCCACTTGTTTCCCAAAAAGTAGTCATTTAATTTTTGGCAAGAGCTCTCTTGGGGGACATGAACAAACATTGTAGTTATGTTTGAATACTTTTCCTTTTACTATTATTTCATATAGGAATTACAAAAAACACACTCAATGCTTCCTTATCAAACCATGCCAGCATTTTAGGGCTATACAGAGTTATTAATTAAACCGAAAATGGGTCATTATGAATCACTTTTATGTGAACAACTCTTAATCATAAAACAAAAATCAACGGATCCATAGAAACAATATGTTGACCGTTGATCAAATTTATGGGAACCTAGAAGGAACCTGTTTACTCTTGATTTAAAGACACTCATATTGTACTTTTCGGGAAACACAGACTGCGGCAGGGTTTCACATCCTCACTGTGCGAATAAAAAATGTGGATTCGAAGCGCGTAGTGTGCTTATGGGAAACGTCCACCATGTACGGGTGTCGCCTCGGTCGCGTCTGGCCGTCCGGTAGTAAAATGGCGCGGGGGGAACCAAGCCGTGCAACTCGTAGGCACAATCCCCGAAATGTATCCGGTAGAAAGACGATAGACAGACACCTTACGTCGATGCTCAAGGCTCTGCAGCCGAGACTTAAACAAAATGTCATTGCCTATCAACCTCTTAGCGCGCCTCTCGACTGACTCCAGTGCCTCAAGCTAGAGTTTTGCTTGTATTAAAAGTTATAATGATGACTTCAAAAACCCCCTATCAGCTCGTATACCCTAAGTTTATAACCCTGTGTAGAATTCATCTATAAGTTTTCTTGAAATTAGGGTTTTGGGATGGTTTAGGGGGTTTTCTGAGTTCATATAATTACGTGGCGCAGCAGGTTAATTACTGGGCTGTCGAGACTAACCATCTTATTGTAATGTCTCCAAATAATGAGCGTCAAAGCAGCGATGCCCTGAACTTTGTTTTTTACTCAAAGTTCGCTATATCGCTGCAATGATCATGGACAGGCGTTATCACTTACCACCAGGAGAGCGTCTCGTTCGTCTCAATACTAGTTCATAAAAATATGTTGGAGATTATTTTTCTTTTAAAATTTTGGTAGTTAAATACCTAAGCTGTTTCTATTGTTCTGCATCCAGAACAAGATAATAAAATGTGTTCCAAGTATACAAGTCCAAAAGTGTGAATTTGGAAGTAGACGAATCATATTTCAACCGTTAAATATGTACATACATACATACAAAACGCTCGAATACAGCGCTACGTTGGATACAACAACAATATATAAATCTGTCTGTCAGTCATGCTTACTGACCGAGGCTCCCGAGCTCAAATAGAATTAAAATAGCTATACTATATCGGTTAGAGCTAGTTTCAGACAAAATTGAATTAAAGATAGGCAGTAGCTAATGGCTTTGTCTGGTCAGAGAATAAAATTATGCCGGGAATGTTAGATAATGTGTATTCTTGGTTGAATTCAGTTGCTTTGACCTCATTTCACATTCTATTTGATAAATCGAATAATCTTTTCGCGATTCATGCTTCCGAATTGAATTAGTTATCAAGCGTATTTCGTTATTCGATCATGACAGTGGAAATTATTTTTGGTTTCAGCTTTTTAACTGACTTCAAAAAAGGAGGAGGTTCTCATTCGACTGGTTTTTTAATGTTTGTTACCTCAGAACTTTCGACTGGGTGAACCGATTTTGTTTTTTTTATTATTTGAAAATTGGTTCTTCCCTTTTTGTATCATTTCCAATTTGGTCCAATTCTGACTTTTGTTAAAAATTTACTTGTTTAATAATTGTTTTTGCTTTTTTTAAAGTAGCGCCTAATGAGCTAGTAATAAAATATAATTAAATTAAAAATTTAAAAAACCCCCTACGAAATTAACCATACATAGCTAAGAACCACCGCAAGGAAACTGGCTTTCAAATGAATAAAACCACTTTATATTTCACACCAAACCTGATGTAAAAAACATTTAAAAATTAGTGAAACAATTGGCGGCTTCATCACTTAGAGCAATTGTTTTTATTATTTGTAAATACATATTTTTTGAAACACAGACAGAAAACAAACACCTACATAGGTATGTTCGTCCCTTAAACGTCCTTTAAACAAACTCATATTCGCATTTATAATATTAGTTAGGATTAGGATTTTAATTTTAATAACTATCTATGGTTTAAATTTCGGATTAACACTGATTATAGAAATTACATTAAATTTATTATAGTAAAATTAAGTTCGAGTAATGCAAAGAGGCCACAAATATAGAAAACAATATGAGAGTGGGTGTGTCTTTCTAGAATAAAGGTTTTTTCTTCCTCGAGGCTACGTTATCTTATCTGAATATCTTATCCGTTGTCAAAATTGTTTCGTAAAATAATACATGTCATATACTCCTGTTGGCCGATAGCGAAATGAAATACGACAACCATATCTTCGTTTTTGTGTTACAATACAGATATACTCGCTTGTTATTTAAATCAAATATTTACTACAAGTATTATTGTCAATTCAGTCACGTGTTCACAATACGTGTTTTATTGCAGAAAAGTATTTTCTTACAAGCGTTCGATTGGATTTCCACGCTGAAACTCTCTTAACTATTTACATTATAGTTTGTTTGCAGTTTCGAGTATTAAAATGGCCATTTTGGACACTTTCCAGTTGTCGAGTCAAGTGGAAAAGTTGGCGCAGGTCACTCGCGATCTCAAAAGGAAACACAAGGCGCTGCAAAATCAGGTACGTGATCTAATTATGTTATTCCGGTAATTACGCAGAGAATCGAGCAGGTTCTTCATACTTTAGTATTTTATTTAGTACCTACTATAGTGCAATGGCGTTAAAAGTAGAGAATTGCAAGTAAATATGTAAGCCGTAGCTAGTGAGTGCTTTTCTTAAATACCTAATAGGTTTGTTTTTGCATTTCGCTTGATGTTAAGCGAAGATGCGTGTTTTCGATACAGTATATTTACCAAAAAAATATTATTATTTATTTTTATTTATTCTTAACTATGCCCCGGTTCGCACGAGTAGTAAGATTGGGTATAGTAAGCTATCCTCAAAAGGTAGATTACATGCCACCGCGGACTTTTTTTTTTTAGATCTATAAAACAGGAATATCCCACCATGCATTGTTTTGTTATATCTCAAAGGGATTACGTTTTCGATGAAAGCTCCCAGGTGGCTTGACTTTTTCAACCAATCAACCAATTCAATCAATCAATCAATCATTCAATCATAATTCAACCAATATACGCAAAATCTTGACAAATTATATACCTAAAGCTTTCTCACGAACCACTCTAGCTATCGGCGAAACACACACGATAATCCGTTTGGTAGTTTTTAAGTTTATCGCGAACAAACAGACAGAGGCGGCGGACGACTTTGTTTTATAATAAGTAGTCATAGACGTTAGTTCGAACACGCCCTCCTTAATTTTACACAGTTGTGCGGGTTAGGACGAAGCACGCTTACCGAGAAAGAGCTTATGTACTTTCCATTTTAAAACTTTCTTATTGTACCTTTCGGGGAACACAGACTTTGGCAACAAGCTCGGTCAGCTAATAAAAAAATGTGGAATCAATACGTTTTGTGCGTACGTGGGGAATATCGACCCTGTATATGTAAATGACGAGTTAGGCTTTGTAGCTGAGGCCTTTTTAAGGTGGTGTCTCCATTCATTCGCGAATTGTAAGACATTTTATTGAAATCCACATCTATAAATTTATTAATTTATTTTATAATTATGCAGATGCGGCTAGTTTGCGAGGAGCGCTCTGAGTTGACTGTCATGGTGCAATCCCAACAGAGAGACATCGCCGCGCTGCAGCAGGCTGAAGCGCAAAACAAGGTATTGTATCTCTTTTCAGAAGGTTTGCTTATCTAATCTAATACCTTTAAACGAGCAATTCTTGTATATATATTTTCTGAATCTCGGAAACAGCTCAACGATTTTCATGAAATTTAGTATGTAGGGGGTTTCGGGGGCGATAAATCGATCTAGTTAGGTTTCATTTTTACGTCGTTTTATCCCTGTTTTTAGGCAATGCGAGGCGATTGTATGCGTACATTTTTTAGTGTTTTTTTTTTATGTGTCATGTTTTGTATGTGTTTATGTAAAATATATTATGATGCATTTTCTAAGACATTGTTTAAATATATTTAATTGATTTTTCACGAAGGTCTATACTAAGGGTTCGGTTTCTTCATGCGCGTGAATTTTCGCAAGCGTATACGGTCGACTTCCATACAATATCGTGCGAAAGTCGGACGCATAAAAATCGAATTTCAGAAGGTCAAACGCTTGAATGATCATGTATCGCCAGCCAGTACGCGCGACATTCAACTGTTACAAACACAGAAAGGAATAAAGAATCGTGTATTATGTTTCAGAAGTGCGCTGCATGTGGCGCGGCGACGGCGGACGGCCCAGACGACGGGGACCAATCGTCGAAGCCGGCGTTCAGCGTACACGAGCTGAAGGCCATCCTGCACGAGCGGGACGAGCTCAGGAACAAGCTGGGTCGCGTTGAGGAGCAACTGCAGGCGCTGCAAGCGGGGCCGCAGCCCGAGCCTGACAGGTATGATTTTTTATGGTTTACAGGCTAGGTGTTTCACATCTCAGTGCATTTGGTCGAAGGTGGTAAACACACCTAGATTTAAATGTTAGGTACTTGGCAGGTAGCCAGTCGTCTACTAAAGTGTAACTTACCTTGCTATGGTTTCTTTACAGTTCATTGTTGGGATTTTGAATCCACGATATCAAATTATTGAAAATATCGTAATACTAGACACTAGCAAATATCCGAAAGTGAAAAAGGAACTCATATTTAAAAAGAAACCGGCCAAGTGCGAGTCGAACTTGCGCACGAAGGCTTCCGTACCATTATCTATAAAAACGGCAAAAAAGTCACGTCTGTTGTACGGGAGCCCCCCTTAAATATTTATTTTACTCTGGTTTTTAGTATTTGTTGTTATAGCGGCAACAGCAATACATCATCTGTAAAAATTTCAACTGTCTAACTATCACGGTCCATGAGATACTGCCCAGTGACAGACAGACGGACGGACAGCGGAGTCTTAGTAATAGGGTCCCGTTTTACCCTTTGGGTACGGAACCTTAAAAAAGAAGTATAGGTAAACTAGTAACGTGTCGTTTGACGTCCGATAGCAGTTTAGAAACATCGCCTGTGGGCGGAACTCGCGAAGACGACGAGCCGCCGGTGCAAGGCCCGCTGCCGGCCGAGCCCGACGACGCGCCCTGGAAGAGAAACTCCGGCATCAGGAAGTTGTAAGTACTTGCACTACATATCTAATTAAAACATTAACTGTATAAGGACTCAAAACTAATCAGAATAATGATGTTGTAAAAAAGTTTCGCATAAAAGAAAATAGTTGTCCATACATCTTGTAGTAGGTCAATGACATTTTTCTACACAACAGCTGATTTATTTTTCATCTCTTTATTGACTTCTTCTGTATTCTGATTAGTTAGAATATCACAATTTTTCTGGTGTATTTATAGCATTGTCAATCGGCTACACAAAAACTATCAAAAACAGTGCGTATTCGATAAAAATATACACCATGAAAGTTTGAACATCAGCAATATTGATACAGGGGTACAGTATATATAGACAGTAGGTATAGATTGTCATTCAAAAAATAAATAAAAAGGTGGTTAATATTTGTCCTAATTATCCTGAGCAAACACAAAAATACGGACACTCAAATCACGCGCACCGAAAATGACATGGTAGTCGCGCTAGGTCCCAGATTAGATAACAGTTACTGCGTAGTCTACGTATGTAGTTACGTCTTGCGCTAGCTCGGTGCGTGAGGCTGCGCGGTATCCATATACTCTAGTCTTGGGAAACATTTTAACCAAGGGTTTTTTTTTTTTTTTTTTTTTCGATTTTATATTTGTTTCGATTTTATTTCTTTATACGTTTCATATGACCACTAACTAACATGTCTTTGAATATTGCTAATGTTCAAACTGTTAGCCCGTATATCGAATGTAAATGGAAACGATTTTCAAAAAAATACTTATTATTTTTATCGAATAGGTACCCAAAGCGTACTTTTCGATTAGTTCTTGTGCTATGGGTTTGGTTTCGATCCTTATTACAGTACACATATTCGTAGACCGGTTTTCATGGGCGTGGCCACTTGTTCGCGTATCGCCTCTCTTTTAACCTCCTTGGTATAAAAGTGTGATATATTCTAAATTGGTGTAGTGTAATATAGGCTTTTAAACCAACATAGTTTCGCTTATTTTACAATGCGATGTTTTGTTAGTGTCTACTATACTGTATCTGACGTGAACATATCTTTAAATTTGCTTTTATAGAGGCAATTCAGTTTTTTTTTTGTTTGCGTTCTTTGCGTTGCACCTACATATAAAGTAAATATCGTAAGACATTTCACATAGTGCCATCTAGCCCCAAACTAAGCAAAGCTAGTACTCTGTGAACCAGATAACTGATAGAATTACATATGACTGTCCTCTTAGTTCATTTCGTAGAATTACTGCTTCTAGAGCTGTAGGGCGTGGTTTCGATTCCCACCAGGACAAACATTTAAGTGACGATAAATGTTTCTTGTCTGTGTATGTATGGTAAGTATGTATTTACAAAAAAAAGCATATATGTAAGTATTCTTAGTTATCTAGTTCCCATAGTGTACAAGCTTTGCTTAGTTTGGGGCTAGATGTCGCTGTGTAATTTTTTTTTGCATAAATATATACTTGTAATACAAACAGTACACACAGACACAGAACGAACATTTATCGTCACATAAATGTTTGCTTTGGTGGGAATTGAACCCTAACCTTATATTGTTAGATACAAGCAGAATATTGCATTGTAAGAGAAATAAATAAAAAAGTGTATTGTTTTGTTGTGGCAACTTACGATCCTATAGTATTATTGTATTTGGTTGAAGGTCGTAACATATTAGGTTAATATACGTTGTAAAAGGTAAAGGTAACAAAAGCTTTAGGCGGTAACGGTGTTCTTGGTGGATGTTAAACGGGAATTTGGGTTAAGATGGGGGGGATGTTACTATCCCACGCTTTTTCAAATTGCTTGAGACTAGAGAAGAAAAATTGAGACAGACGTGGAGGTCCACCAATATTTTAGTATTGCATCTTAGAAAATTGAGAAAAGTTTTTTTTTATATTTCATACTCATTTACTACTATCGAATGCGTATTTTTCGATAGGTTTTATACCAAGTATAATTTTTTTTTAATTTGTTTTTCACATGCACCTCTCTATTTTATACTTTTCACGTCGATTAACAAACTTTCACGCGACATTGAGAATAACTAACTTTGCATGAATCTTAAACGTTGCTATGAATATAAGTAATGACGCATTAATTCCATAGACAACTGCATCGATTTGTGTTTATCCGAAGAGAAAGCAATTTATTGAGACTTGAGATGTAATAGTATTGAGCGGCCATTCAATGTGATAACTCATTTTTATAATCTAGTACTTACAGCATTATTACCGTTAATTTAATAGGATACCCACATCCCGTAACACACTCTTTTGTTTTACTTCTGCGGGATTACTCACGTTTAATTATATCGGATACTCCGATTATAGTTTCGGTCACTCCGATTATAGTTTCGGCCACATCCGGGTCCTTCGGACCTTCCGCATAAGTAAAACAAAAAAATGTGTCGAAACCACGTCAGTTTCCATAGCGCCTCTCTATTTTTAAAGTATTTGTCTGCAAAAACGCACTTGGCCAGCATGGTATACTCCCTGGGGAGGATCGCTCCCACAAATGGGACACGGTGCGAAATAGTTAAATACTGATTTTTAACATAACCCAGTGTTACGATACGATTGTATGGTCCAAATACATAATGCTCAATACAATTACACTTAAAATATGAAAATAATAAAAGTGACACAATTTCAAATGACGAATTTTGGATGTAAAATGAATTCCTTGATAATTTTGTTTCGGCTTATGTGTAATAAACTATACTTTACAAGATACATTTGTCATTTTTCAATGCCTTGCCTTCTGTCGGTCCACTGTAGTGGTTGATTCATATCAACACTGAACACACGTACATATATTATACAGCTTTATATTTGGTTCTGGTACATTTTTCTATTCGTTTTCGGTGATACTATTTTAATATCAGTTCGTAAAGCATGAATGGGTAAAGTATACGTTAAGTTTAAAGATTTGGCGTTTATGTTTCAAAATTTTGTTTGTCTTTTTAGGTGTGTTATTGCTTAAAAAATGGGGAAAATGACACCAGGGCCGAAAGAGATCACGCACACGAAGATCATCGGTACACTAGTCACGACGCACGGCTATGCTTGTTTTCTATATAAAAAAAATAACTTGTCGAAAATGCTTTACGCTTGTACCCTACAACCCATATCCTTCCCTTTTTTGTTTTTATTCGTTGACCTTTTTCATCATACCTATTTAATATCTCCATTGTAAAAAAATAACATGTTATTCTGTTCATCAAAAAATGTACTTAATATATTCATTTTTGGCACACATTCTTATGAAATTTATAAGCTATACATAGCTGATTTGTTACATTATTTTTATTATTCTTGTATTCTTGAAACTAAAAACTGGCATACAAGATGCAAGTAATTTGGAAATTAAATCTGGTACATTTGGCTGCATAAATGCTGTATGAATAATATACCTACCTAAGTAGAACTAATTCTACTGACATGTGCAAAGTATTTATATTGTTTAAGGTTTATAAATAAAAGACTGATTTACTATTAGTAATTTAATTATTTTTCGAAACTTACTTTTAGGTCCATTTTATTAAAGGATCATCAATATAAGTGCCGTCCAAGTGGTCTCTTTGTTTATGATCAAAAGTGAGCAGCAATTGACCTTTGGGTACTTCGTTAAAGTATGCGAATTTAATTTAAAAAAACAAATGTTATTAAAACAATTCTACTAGCCAATGATAAAGCACTCAACTTACAAATTAGGGTGTAGTCAAGCATCATGGATATCTTTCTCATAAAATATTTTTTATGTACTTAACTACATGTGTGGTTTTATAGTGTAAAATATTATTAAAATCTAGGGTGCCGGTGGTTAGGGCTGTAGCATAAGGAACCTCTTGATAATGCGTGCCATGTCAAGCATTTTGGATCTAACTCTTGGCCAAACAGTCTAGCGAGAGACTCTTAAGATGTTGGACTCTTTGTAATAAGGCCGACTTAGTGATTGTTATCGGGACAATGATCGTCAAGTCAACATCTTACGAAAGATATATGATTATAATAAAAAATAAACCCTTTTTATGAATTCGCAAACAAATAGACCATTTCGGCCCGCTTTCCCTGTTTTCTTTTGTTTCTCCCCCTTTATGTTTTGTTTGGCCCGCCATGGTAGGTTCTGGCTGGCGCTGACGTCACGCAGCGAGGGGCGTCGGTCGCCGCCGCCGCGTATCTCTTTCGGCCCTTGGTACTGACGGGTGACCATCACGGTAGGTTAAGGCTTTCGTATAGTATCTATTCGAGTTGCGTATTAGCATTATATTGCTTGCATACATTAATGTACAACAAGAATTTGATGGTTAAAACATTTTCTAGGTGTTGGCTGTTGGCGAAAATGTAATGATAGCATCTTGCCGCGAAATAATTTAAATTTGACCGACTTTGAAACGTTACATTTTTGACTAAACGCTTTATAATGAGGGCGTCATCTTACTTGTACGAACTATCAGGTTGAGATGTGTCTCGAAAGGATGATACGGGAGTACATGCCAACTGCACTCTTAAACTGCTTGTTTACAATCACCGCTAAAAGCCTATTTTACTATTTGAGTCGGTTTAGATACTTCGTGGTAACAGACCTGAGAAATACGTGAATGCGCGCGTTTTAAGACGTCTTTTATAATTGACTAATTATTATATTTGATACCCCGTCCGGAATTTGGGAACATTTATATTTAAACGTTTTATACTAAAACCAAAGATCCTTTTTATCCATATTAATTTTCCATATATCTTTTTTTTCTTCTCATTGTTATTCACTATGTGAAACAATACATTATGTTCGGTTGTTGTGTTTTAAGTTACGAAAATTGTGGTTTAGATGATGATATTCGCCAATAGTCAATTTTGCTTAGGTCTTTTGTTTTAATTTCATATCATACGCTTTCAATGTTCTCTAATGCCGTAACCAACATTGAACAAAACCTTAAATTAATTATGAGTTTTCGTCCACAGTTTTCGCAAGTTCTTTGCTGAGTCTGATTTCGCCGTGGGCACATTCTCCCGCAGCTCACTATCCTCTCTCACCAAGATGTCCGCGCCCAGTGGCGCCGCCACCGCCTCCGCGTAGGCACTCCGACCCCACATACACAAACATCATCACGAACACCGACACAACAAAGAAAACAAGACGCTATTCCGAAATTAAGAACCCACAATCCAAGCTCGACCTCAGACAGGAACTGCAAAATCTAAACCTCAACAGACAAGAATTTGTCGGATGGCTCGGCAATGAATTTGAGGAGAAGGATGAATTTGAATTCGATCACGAACAGTTTAAACATGACATTCCTCTGCAGCGCTCGATATCCCTCGATCGGGGGATAGATATATTCAACTATTTGCAGACGATAGGTTCGGATTGGTCGGGCAGCGATGTTGGATCATCGTGGACGGTGCATTCTGATGAACGCGATAGTCTTGTGTTCGAGCAGTACAGAAGCTTCGAAGATATCCCGGCTTCTCAGAACAAATTGAAAAGCAGACGAGTATCTGATATGGACGCTTTCGGACCCAACCTCGCGTTATCGGTGTTGAAATATAGCTACAAGGGCGTGGACACGGTCGGCGGTAGTTTTACACCGCAGATAAAAAAGTTGCAAAGAAGTTTTACTTTTCCTGATAGATTGGAAGACTTCATAGAAGCCGTGAGGAGTTCGACGGAGAATCTAAACGAGGCTGGGCGAGATTCAAGTCGTGTCGACTCACCGAGTAGTTCTAAAGCTTCAGATGTCAGCAGAAGTGGTTTGGAACGTATGAAAATGTTGCACAGAAACTTGTCTTTAAGAACCGCTGACCAATTTGAAGCCACAAACTATGAGTCGATTGACGATGACGAATTAGATCTACTAGAAATAAGAACTCCATTTTACAGAAGCATATCAGTGGAGTCCAATCGCGTAGAAAAAGAGACGGAAGCCGGTAAGAATATGCGCCAGAGAAGAGTTGGTGTGACCGAGCTTTCCTATCAGGGGAACAAGAAAGAAGTCAATTTGAGGAAAGAGGTTCTCACCAAGAGAAACCCGTCTGATTTTAAGAGCTGCGATGACATTTCGATTAAAAGAGTAAAACCGCGTCGTGGCTCTGCCGAAGGCGGCAATTTGTGTAAACCAACGCTTGTAAAAGGCAGCTATGTAGACTTTACTAACAACACTGGCAACGTGGCAGGGATACGAAAAGTAACAAAAACATCTTTATCAACTTCGGATTTAAAAGAGCGTATAGCTCCCGCGATCATAGTAACCGATTACTCTGTTAACGATGTTGTCAGCGATGAAAATGTACCCCCAAATTCTTCCAAAGTAGTAGAAAAGATAGGAATAAGTAGATGTGACTGTAGGATTTGTACGGACGACGTGGGAGAGGACAGAAGTTGTTTCGGGCGTAAGATACTCGGCAAGCTGTTGCTGAATATTGTTTCTTGTAGAGAGTACGGTAGGAAATTGACGTATTGCGATGAAAACGACAATTTGGACGATAGCGAGATGTTCAAATGTATTATTCATGTTTTGAAGCTGATGTTTGGTTTGTGGTTGAGGCATTTAGATCATAGCAATGATTGAACTACGCGTGGATGTCACAAAAACCCCGAAGGTAAGATTGTATGTAATCTGATTGTGTCATTGAATTATTTGGTTACCAAATAAACCTGTATGTTATTGCGAGCAGAAGAGGGTTTGATTCCCGTTATAAAAATCATATGCTTTCATAAAGTTTAGGCATTATAGATATCTTCGTTTCGATTTTGTATATTCAACCAACAGTTAGTATTAACCCAACATCTCCGAAACTTATTGCGCGTCACTTGATATATCTGAATCGGGCACGACAAATTATAAACACTAAACAATCTGATACCCTAAGAGTAGTTTTTCTAATAGTACCTAATTATTATAATTAAAAAAAAACTTTATTTGTTCATTAAATTTAAAAAAAAGGCCTAATAAATGACATTCCATGTTATCGAGACAAGCTAAGTTATTAACAGCAATGTTCATAAGTAAAGCTACTGATCTTAAAGTAAATATTAAGGGAAGATAGGGAATTAGAATGACACAGTAATGAGGGATTTAATATACGAAGTTTTCATTATTTCGTAACCAAAAGATTCAATGGTTTTAAGGTTCTAGAATGTGAGTTATATCCAAGGGGGTTATGATATTTTTAATAAGATATTCAATTTTAATATTGTTCGCGATGTTTTCGCTTGACATAGTTGTACGCTTTATAGTTGTTATTGAGTGTTGCATATTATATAGTAGAGCCCAATGGGGACAAAATGAAAAAAAAAAAATGCTTGGTATATAATCGACATGAAGTGGTTTTATTGACACTTCTTATAAAGTTACACAAATGGCAAAAATAAGAAATTGCGCCTTTTTCAAAAATGATATCGAAATTATTTTATTCCTTTAGCGTATTTTGTTTGCAGAGGATCTGCGAACGAAATCGATGTTTAATTATTTATATTGTCATGCTAAACTAGGCGTTAGTTTAAAACAAATTAAAAAGTAAATTGCTAATCAGAGACGTTATGCTACATTTATATTTCGGCCGTAGTTCATAATGATTGAACTAAACTGTATCTTCTAAGGTAGTTTTAGTAATATATCTTATGAAATGTCTTATCCAGTCTATGTCAATTTCCTACACGTATGCTAAGTATGAATGTGATTTAGAAATTATTTTTATTTATGAACAATAATTTATACCTATAATATAATAACATTTTAATTTTCTATCGCACAGGTGCTCTTTTTAGTAATATTTTCCGTTTCAAAATTTTGATTTTAAGCGTTTTAAATGACTGAATTAAATCGAATGCTGCTATGATTGTCTAACGCTCGATAAAGTGCATAATTTAAAATGCGAAAGTTAAATAATTCATACATTCTAATTATATTAAATTTAACAAGTAAAGTACCACATGTTTGTTTTATTTATGCGGGATTACTCACGTTTAATTTTATCGGAAACTCCGACTATAGTTTCGGCCACATCCGGTGGCCTTCATCATGGGGACAAAAGCTAACACAATGCGCGACTGTCATCGTCTCAGCTTTTGTCCCCATGATGAAGGCCACCGGATGTGGCCGAAACTATAGTCGGAGTTTCCGATAAAATTAAACGTGAGTAATCCCGCATAAATAAAACAAAAATGTGTCAAGACTACGTCAGTTTCCATAATAAAATAGGAAAGTACCATGTAGCATAGCAGACTTTCAAGCGAGATGTTACTAAATTTGATTAACATCCAATAGGTAAAAGACAGCAATATTTGAGTATGTTCTGTCTAAAGCGTGCATAATCAAGTATAATAATTCATAATTTTCAAAAATGATATAAATAAAATTATTCTATAATTTAAGGCTACGTTTTTATCTTACGCGTGACATATTTTTAATAAAGGACATGACTTGACCTGACGAAACCGCATTGCATTCACTATCGTTTTGATGTAACTTCAACCTTAATATTTCAAAAAAAAATTCTTCGTAAAATTACGTAAATGCAAACCAACGAAAGGAAGAGATATCGGATGCAATGCTTGTGGTTTTTTGTCACGATTGTCTATTAACACTTTTTTTTTGTAATTTTTTATACACGTCTTCTATTGGCAGATTTATTGGTTGCATTTTTTTGAGCGTGATTTTGATAGGCCTATTGCGATTACTTGCCAATTAATTACCGAAGAGAAGAGGGATCTCTGTGACGGGGACAAACAATTTCAATTGTTGAAATCAAACCGCTGGTCACTCTTCAAATTAGAGTGCAATTTGTAATGAGCATTTGCTCCTAATCTATTTTTACATTTCTTTTGTATCGTAAGCAACTTGCGAAATATAATAAATCCATTTCTCCCTGAAAATAACGATTACAAAGAAATTTGCTGTCGAACACGTGTTTTTTGATGATTGCTTGATTATATGATATAATTAAGTTCTTCAATATTTAAATAGTATTAATGAAATAAATATTGGAGAATATACATTTTAAAGTAGTCTGATATTTTGGATAGAGATAATTTAGTGTGTGAGTGCCATGTGAAATGTTATGAAAGAACATATATCTTCCTTTAGTGGTCTTCTTTGTGTACTTTTCATAAAAAAATTATACTAGCTTCTTCAAGATGATGATACTTCGAGCCAAACACAATGGCACACTTTTACGATAGCAATGTTTGGTACACTATGGCCTAAAAGTAATGTATACCCACATGTCTGATTTTATTATATTGACTAATTAAAATTCAATTTTGCAAGTATTTAAGGTAATGAAATAGACTTTGTTATAGCATTTCAAATCTATGTAGATCCATTATAGCACTTGACAATAAAATTGCAGTCAACCTAAACTTTATACAAAATAATAAATAGAATGGAGATAACTGATAGAATAAATGATTAAAAAAGTTTTTGGAAAGATTTTCATGATGTTGTTGAAAATAGATACTACTCGAACTATAGAATAGATGTAATAGACCAGTTGATTAGATGTAAGTATGTCTATTACAATGATGATAATACATTTTAATACAATTTTATAAGTAAGTTGTTCATGAAACGTAAATAGGTGATATTTAGTGAGCGCATAAACACAGGCAGGCGTTCCTTCAAAAAACGTGTATACTGTATTTTCTTAGAACCTAAAATAATGATCAAAATCTTTCACGTACACAGCTATAATATATATATATATATATATACGTATATATGGCCTAAAGTAACAACTGGCGTTGGGATTTTTTCAAGCGATAGAAATGCCTCTACGATGTCTTTATGTGCTCGCTGATGAAATGATATTTCGTTTTGAGTTATACGACAATTGACTTGCCCACATGGCAACTATCTTACAGGTAGCATTCCCATTAAAACTCTGATCGCGCTGTAACTTGCGCCTTCATATTGAATTCAACTATCGGAATGCTACTTTATTATAAGTATGTTAAGATAGATATTTTGCTGCTACCAAGTGACGCCATCACTGACGCGTTAACTTGGTCGCCTACATCGGTATAGTACTATTATAGGGCAGGTATACATTGCAATCTATGAATTGAAGGCAATAAACCCATATTCGACATCCAGCTAATAATTTTGTGGTTAACATGTAAGAACTATAAATTTATCAGTGTTATGTATTGAACGTGATGAAGTGCCTCACTAATACACCGTTCCAATGTCAGTTTATGCTATTATGTACCGTCGGAAGTTACTAGCGTTTTTAGACCTTAGCATTCATCTTGAACGGAACAGACATCACTAGTAAATACTTCTGCAAATATCTATTCTTTCAAAAAAGGTATATCTAGGAATTATGTATCACTGTAAGAGGCTTTACTTTTCTCATGATGACAATAATTGTTCTCGGAAAAGATTTCAATATATTTGTCTTTTCGCTAAAACTGAAATGCTCTAGTTCTATGCGCTACCCGCGTGCTTGTGATGTGCCTAACGTGTGCTATAGGTACTGGAATTCTTACAAGTGAATGCTTGGGTTTATCATCGTCTTTATAAGCTATTTGCTATTTTATAACGTTATATTATTGTGGTATCCGTAACGAGTTATTGTGAGCTGTTTTATTTGCTCGCAACTGTTATTTATAGGGTTCGCTTCATTCCATGTTTTAGTTGTTTTTTTTAAGAATAAGTGTATGAATTAAATAATTGATTATTTCTAGTCACACTATTTCAGTGTTAGACATTCTAGACGTAGGTTTTACTAACATCACACGTCGTGGATGTTTGTTAAAAGTAGATTTCAACAGAATTGTTAAGATAGTTGAGACCCGCTATTCCCACGTGAACACTACATTTTTTCGGGATAAAAAGCCTATGTGTTAATCCAGGGTGTCAGCTACCTCCATACCAAATTTCATTAAAATTAGTCCAGCTGTTTGAGCGTGAAGAAGTAACTAACATACAAATACACACATTTTCGCCTTTATGATATTAGTGTAATAGAACGAGACCATATAGCGAAAACACGTCTACACCCCACATTGTCTTAGTTGCATTAGTAATAAAATAGCAACTAACAACTTTGTAAATATTCGAAGTTGTTAGTTGCTATTTTATTAATAAAACTATTGCGGTTTAAATCCATTTTAATTTACAATACAATATAATATTTTACCAAAGTTACAAGTCATATTTCCATACAAAATAAAAATAATATTAGCGATGTCAAAATAATACATATCAGTATAAAAAAGAATATTAATTAGGACCTAATTTAATAATCTCTGAGTAAGGTCGTCAATAAGGTTTTTTGCCAAGTTTGGTTCTGAAGCACGCGGTGGAAGGTGCATCCCGGAGTGGACGGAAGAGGGTGTGCGGTCGTGGACCACGGGCCCCAGAATGTATACCTATATCTCCGACTTAATGAGATGGCGTTGTTAGTTTGCTTTTCTTCTTATTACTGCGAATTTCTAACGTATTATTCCTACGGGATTACTAAGTAAGTTTGTGTTTACTTAGTTGAAGTATCTCACGTCTAATTCGCTTACATAAACGTTAGATAACCCATATAATTGAAACGCATGCTGTAACTGGGTAATAAATGTAATAAAGGATATATGTTTTATGTTGTATACTATTTTTAACAAACATGCATCAGTGTCGTACTGGTTGAAAAAAAAAACACAATCTTCATGGGTTTTTGGGAACACACAGGCGCGTTGATTAGTTTGGAAGAAATGTTATAATGCTGCCTACATTGATTTTGAACTAAAATTAACGGACCTCAAAGGTTTTCACGTAAATAGTAAGTAATTTAATTGAATGTTTTTAAGGACAATTGGTACCTACCTAATGATATATTATGTAATATTTATAAGTTGACAGTGTCAAAATAAATATATTATCTGTTTATAACGTAAATTGTGTTTTATTTGTATTTTTTGTTGGTTGGTAATTCCTTATCATTGGCATCTTGTTTAGCCTAGGGGAGACGATAAGTTTTTTTTATGGTTGACGGGCTAAGTTATTGACCACGTCTCATCTGATGTTAAGTGTGGTCGAAGATCAATCGAGCCTCAGTTGAGAGCTAGTTCTATTCCAGGCTAGGTGTGCTTTACCATCTTCGACCACACAGTCACTTAACATCAGATGAGTCAAACATCTTCAGTCAGATGTTAATTGACGGTGTCTGTCTGTGACCTGTCACATAAAAAAATGGCCATAAAAAAAAAAGAAAAAGAGATGGTAAACACACCTAGCCTGGAATGGAACTGGCTCTCAAGTGAGGTTGCCGGAATACACCGTTAGGTGCTTGGCGACAGATTTTCAACTTAAGGGTGGTAGCTAGCCAGTAGAGTACTTGAAAGTACCTTACCTAGCGTGGTGGTAAGGTAACTTGGTTGCCTCACGATGTTTCCTTTACCGGCAGCTCAAGCTTATTATTGGGGTTCGAACCTCTTTATACATATAGTGAAAGTTAAGCTTAGTTTAGCCCTGGAAAAGTATACTAGAAGCTTCTAAGCACTTGAAAACGACACGGAAATATGACATGTCCACTGCTTTATATCGTTTCCCCACACTTGTGTGATCTGCACTTTATGATTTAAACACAAATTGTTCAAGATAAACACTTTAAAACGTAATTTTTGGAAAATTATACAATCAGGCGACATGATTTATCCCGCATTTTTATCAAAATTCATTTAATTGCCAGGGCCATTGGCCGTTGGTGTCAAGAGCAATTTTTATTTATTTCTATATCTCTCAAGTTTCAAACTTCAGTAGAAGTAAAAGCGCAATGCGACTCGAAAACGAAGTACTTTCGTTCTGTATTAATTAAGCTGTACTTGTTATTAATGATCCAACTGGTTATGCACATTCGTCAAAGCCGCATGCATTTGATGCTAATATAAATAAAGACAGTAATCACATTATCGTTATTCAAACTATTTTCAAATCACTATGTAAACAAATAATAAAATTATTATTTTTTAATCCTACGTGCTACTTTCTCTAATGCAAAGAAACATTATAACAAATGATAATAAGAAATTTTGGTCCGGTTAATCTAGACCAAAAAATGAGAATGAAGGTGCATAAAATCACAACAAGCTGAAAATCAGTAAAATTGTTCAAAACATAATTATAAATGAAAAAAAAATTATGTTTCCCATCATTCCCGTGTATGGTTTTTTTTACTAGAGGTCAAAGGTCAAAACATTTTTTTTTCGCGATTTTCATCAAAACGGCAAGTTTTATCATAAAATTACCCCATACAAAAATTGTAAAAATTATTTATAAAAAATGTATCAATACTTTTTTCCTACGAGCCACCGTATCTGAGATATAACGATTCGAGCTCATTGTTGGGGTTTAAACCCACGCCCTTCGGCATGCGAACTGACCGCGCTAACCACTGAGCTATCATCGTTACATTATCCATTATCCCTGGGCCCAAAGTAACGTCCTGATATTCCTGTTTTCCGAACCAATCTTGTTTTCAGAAACTGTCCCACTGCTGGGCGTTCTCATTGTGAGAAGGGTAAGGCCACAATCCACCACGCTGGCCAAATGCGGGATGGCAGACTTCACACATCATCGAGAACTTTTATATGATCTCTTGGACATGTAGGTTTCCACAAGATGTTTTCATTAATCGTTTGAAGTCAACGACAATATGCACATAACTTCGAAAAAGTAGAGAGGTGCCCGCCGTGGGATTCGAAGCCTGGATCTCCAGACGGTCTCCTAACTAGGCAGCTGAAACTTCCTGTTTTTAACCGACTTCAAAAAAGGAAGAGGTTTAATTCGTCGGAATAGTTTATGGGTGTTCACCGATTAGTCGAAGACGCCTGAACCAATTTTGAAAATTCTGTTTTGTTACCCAGGTTAACCAGGTTAAAATTGTATACTAGTATATGGATGATATATTTAATAAAGGATAGACGTTCGGATTGGTCCCATAGAAATTACATGAAAAATCGGGTTGAGTAATTTGATTTTTAAACCATAATATCTAAAACCTAGCCGTGTCGAGCTTAAAGGGCATGGAGTCGGTTTTTTAAATTGTAAATTTATATAATTATTAACTCTAGTATAAAATTAAATTGAGTTACTGTTTGTATTTGTATTATGTCAGGCGTTTCAAATAACTTGTACTATAAGTAATTCATTACATGTTCGGGCAATAAGTCATACGAGATAGTGGACTTTGATTGAGTAGGAAGGAAGCTAGTAATGGCTATAATATTTTTCATGTTTTAGCTAGAATACGGAACTGGATCCCGGAATAATAAGGCCTAGGTTAATTATAGTATTTAGAATCGAATAATATAATCGCCTAGGCTTATCGTTTTTTACGAAAATTTCAACTCTCCAAAAATATTTCTCCCTTTTTACAGCACCGTTAATGTTTATGGTAAACTTGCTCTCAGTTCAAGAGACAATATTTAAGTGAATTGATTTATGTAACCTCGTGGACGGAATGAATCGTCGTACCTAATTTTTATGGCGTTGACATTTCTTGCCATTTTGACAGATAAGGAGGTGACCGAGCTCAGTGACCGAGTTAATCGCTACATAGGTAGGTACCTATCTTATGATTTCCGCTATTCCTAACTACCTACTCAACACCTAGCACAGTTAAAAACGTTTTTTTTTTTGTAGCGATGATAGCTCAGTGGTTAGCGCGGTTGGTTCCAAAGGGCGTGGTTTTAAACCCCAACAATAAGCTTGAGCTGTCGGTGAAGGAAAACGTCATGAGGAAACCATGGTGGTAGGGTACTTTCTAGTACTCGGCTGGCTACCACTTCCACTACCACTTCAAGTTGAAAATTTGCCGCCAAGCATCAAACGGTGTGTTCCGGTAGCCTCATTTGTGAGACAGTACCATTCCAGGCCAGATGTGCTTTACCATCTTCGAACAAACCGTCACCTAATATCAGGTGAGCTGTGGTCAAACATCTAGCCTGTCAACCTTAAAAAAAACACGATTGGTAACAGATGCTGAAGGTGACTGTCACAAAACTCCCATATCGTTAAGAATTCAAATAGCCCAGCCATTTGAATTCCACGAACTTCAGCTAAACTGGCTATACTTTGTAACCATCTAATTTACATTCATGGGCCTATAATTTCGGAGCTGCCACGGGACCGGTCCGGTCAAGTTCACCAGCAGGTTGCGACCCACATGCTGGTAACTTTCTTTGGCTCGTAAAAACGGCTCGAACAGCGCGATGGGTTGACAGATTTTGGAATTTCGTATTTTGTGGCTGGAAATGTTGGAATAAGGACTTTAACAATCTGTCCAAATTGTTTCCGTATCCTCATATTCCTTTTTTTAAGATATGCATATTGTGACAAACACTTTTTATAAATTTGTATGAAACTCTGCAAACTAGGCATTCTGTGGCAAGTCTCATTTGCCCGAAATGAAGCTTATTAATGATTTGTTCCAGCTAATATGGTCTGAAGAGAAATATTGAAGGGAGCTGAAATCGTCCGTGCAAGATATCATGAGGTTAAAGTAATGTTAGGTGAAGTTTAGGTTTGAAAAGATTGTACATTTGTAAATGCAATGTGCAATGCAAATAAAAAATGGATTTGGATATGTAAGTGGTCCCACAATTTGACTGGATGCTACGCCGTCACTCAACATCAGGTGAGCTGTGGTCAAACACAAAAAAAATGAATGATATCATTGTTATGACTCTTTACATACTGTATGTAAAGTATGTTTAACCGATTTAAAAGATTTTTTCTATAAATGGACGACATTCTACAAATTCTTGTAGTACAATCTATCGAGCTAAGCTGTTGATCACTTATTAACAGAGGTTGATCCAACTATTCAGGGTTGCTACATATTTTGTAAAATGTCCAAAATTAGTCATTGCTAGCGACATTGTACCTATTGAGGACAATTTTTCGCTTCGATGTTTATTTCGTTTTGATTACGAATTTAAATGTTAATGTTGTACACATTATGGTTTCGTTTGGCCTACTGAGGACTGGTCAAATTCTTCGACGAACTTGGACTCAATTTTAGATACATCGATAAAAGTTATTAAGTAAGTATTTAATTAAATACCTTTATTGGATCTAAATCCATAATATTTAAAAACAAATACCTGCTTTACAATGCAGTAAACTCATAAGTACCTTGCCTTTCCTTCTTATCAGTTCTGAGTGCGTATTCCTTACCATTAACATTATTTTAACTTTATACCTCTCTTTAAGGAGTAATGAAAATGAGATAAAATGTTTGGTCTTTTTAACCGACTTCAAAAAAGGAGGAGGAGGTTCAGGCGTCTTCGAGTAATCCTCGAATTATTGAATATTATTATCCTCGAAGATTCGGAAAATTCTTTTTTTGTTTCAATGAGTATACTTCCCAGGTGATCTCATTTATTTTATAGATATCGGTCGAGCGGTTTTTAAAAAAATCAACAAGAATAAATGTATTTCGTTTACTCCGTAACCTCGCTGTTTTATTGGAGCAGAGCGTTTAGTTCGCCTAAGGGCAATGGAGTAAGTTTAAAAAAAAATAGATTTGTTACATTGAACGTTGTACTGTTTTCGAATAAGCGATACCCAGGCTATCTGTTCATCACAACGATTTTTGCCTACGTATGTCAATACATAACTACTAAATCATTTGATATAACTCAACAGATTAAACTGTGTTGAATAGAAGCGGCTAAATAAACTGGATGCTAATTTTTATCCCCCAATGTAAGATTTATGTGACGATAAATGTTTGTGCTACTTCTTGGTGTTCTGTATGTATTTAAAAAAGTATTCTATCAGTTATACCATAGTATAAGCTTTGCTAATTATGGGCCTAGATGACGCTGTGTGAAATGTACTACTATATTTATTATATTTTATTACTTATTTAATTTCTAAGTTAGTTCATTGCCGTTAGTTTCAAACGGTGAAAAAACACATCGTGAGGAAATGTATGTACCAGTGTACATACAGTGTACTATTAGAGTTTTTAATGTTTTCGAAGTTTTTGGAACTCTGCTTAAACGCACTTGGGCAGATTAGGCTAAGATCTTACCCATCACATAAGAAAAAGCACCTAACAGTCAGGCAGTTAATAAAAACAGAGCTGATTTTGAGGAACACACTTTAAACATTTACGGAGACATTGCAAGTCAATTGACGGCCCTGTTGGCTCACATCACATCATCAGCCATAGGTCGTCCACTGCTGGACATAGGCCTCTTCCTGGGGGAGAGTTTTGCCAATACTCGCCACGCTTGGCAGCCGGGTTGGAGAGCGCAGTTAAGTATGATTGTTCAAGGAAGACGCTGCTGCCCATCTTCCGGATTACATTCCTTAGCCGACTCTTATGGCAACCACGGGTAGAGAGGGTGGGGTAGAATTCTTACGCCGGCACCACCACGGCAAACGGCCACGGTCTGTTGGCTCATTAGTAGTATATCAGCTTCAAGAGCTGTAAGGCGTGGGTTCGATTCCCACCTAGGATACATTTTTTGTGGTATAAAATGATTGTTCTGTGTCTAGGTGTTCTTTATGTATTTACAAAAAAAAGTAAGTAGTCTATCAGCTATCTGACTTCCATAGCACAAGCTTTGCTTAGTTTGAGGTCAAATTAAACAAAATAATAATAATAGAAATTGAAGACTTCATTTCTCACTCATAAAATCTAAGCTTACAGACTACTTACCAGGAAGCGGTACCTGCAATGGATATTTAATTAAATTATTGTTACATTCTTGAGGTTGTTGCGTTGCGTAACCACCAATTAACACTCGGTAAGGTGTTTATTGTGCCGGTTGATAAATAATTTTCGTTATGTAACCGTCGGTACTGGAAGTGTGTAGGAAGTGTTATGTGACGGTTTGCTGAAATTTGAAAATTTGACGGCTGGTTTTGAAAAATAAGAGTGCAGGACGATTTCACCTAACATGCATTTCAAGAATCCAGCAGCTGTTAAATGGATGGAAATTATAAAAGATGAGATTACACTACATTGAATCAGTGATCGGTTTGCAAGGCGGGCGTCGTCACTAGTTCTTTATCGACGCTCTTTCTGTTATTACAAAAAAGAAAAACTAAAAAGTAGTGAATGCTGAAATAGAAGTAACAATATTTTAAGTCGGTAGCGATGATAGCTCAGTGGATAGCGCAGTCGGTTCGCATGACGAAGGACGTGGGTTCAAATCCCAACAATGATCTTGAGCTGCCTTGGCGGCAGATTTTCAGGTAGCTAGCTAGCCAGCTGAGTACTAGACGTTAGGTTACACAATTTTTTGTTTTGTTTCTTTTACTATTGTATTTATAATCTTTGGTGTGAATAAAAAATAATTTATCTATTTGTTAAACCGAGTATCGTGCAGAATGCTTTGCAGTGAGATTTATGCTATGCTATGTATGCTATGCTAAATATTATGCCATGCCCAGTTATCAGTTAATGGTCGAGGGGTAAAATTTACTACAAGTGTAAGACGTTTCCCATACGTATGCAGCCTAGTGAAGAAAGCAAAGTTGGTGATTGAAAAAATATGCAATGTTAATTTAGCTAAATCTATGTAAGAATGTAAAATAGCTCGATAGAGCGTAGAGGTGTTCTGTTCTTCCGAAAATCGAGGCCGTGACACGAGATGTGAACTGCGATCGATTGTGTTTGATACTAGAATCAAAAAACTAAACTCAAGTCTCATAACGTCATCTAAAGCCTTTTCTACGATGTCGTTTAAGTAACCATAAATAATATTTCGATGCAAAATTACTTTAAAACTAGCTTTTACTCGGTGGTAGGTACCACCGCAGTACCAGATATACTGCCGCCAAGCAGTAGTGTTTAAACATTACTGTGTTCCGGTTTGAAGGATACTGCAGCTAGCGTAATTACAGGGCTGTTGAGACTAACCACTAATGTCTTAAAGTAATGAGCGCCGAAGCAGTGATGCCGTACTTACTTAGTCCTTGTTTTGTTACTCAAAGTTCTGTGTATCGCTGCAATCGTCATGGACAAGCGTTATCTTTTACAATCAGATGAGCGTCTCATTCGTCTCATTACTTTTACATAAACTAAAGAAGAATCACGTAAATCGGATCATAAATCTCAAAGTAACTGGTGTACAAGCAAAAAAAAAGAAAAAACAAACAATCAAATTGAGAACCTCCTCCTTTTTGGAGTCGGTTAAAAATAAAAGCCTTTTCTCCACTTTTGCCAATTTGGATCGAGTTTCATCTAACTTTTTACTTATTTTAAGCAACATTAAAACGTCGCGTCGGAAACCAACCCGACAAGTATCAAGACATTAGTTCCAGCTACTAACAAAGTAAAGGTGAGTTCCGCACGGGCGCAGCTTGTGACGTGTCTCTTCTCGCTTCTTTTACCTCAGTGAACCGCGAACCGTCTTGGAAGGTGGACTTCTTGCTGTCATTGCCTTCAACCGAATACAACAATAACCATTGCTAATCGGTGCTTTATTGATTCAGTGTGTTTGCGCGTTCACCAATCGATAACCAAATAAAAACCCAGCGCGGATCGTTAGTCCACGAAGACTTTTCGAAAGTTTTACCGTTTAAAAGTTTGTTTTCAATTGCAAGGACAGTGTTACGAAAGTTTTTGATTGTCAGTACGAGACAGTGAATTTTGTAGGGAATTGTTAAATCCGGGATTGTTGCGTGATCAAGAATCGAGGGTGGGTATACTTATATATTTTATTAATTTCAATTTAATTAATCGTTGTTTGTATAAAATACCAATCTAAGAGCTTAAAATTATGAGTCACTATAATATTAAATAGGTAAATATGCACACAGGGAATATTATATTACATCTAAAGTAACGTTGACCTTTAGAATTTTAGAATATAAATTCAGGTAGGTAATTAAATGGCTTAATTAAAAGCATGCGAAATATTTATAAACTTAGCCAAGGTTGACTTCATATTTTCTGTTCTATTTAGATGTAAAAATTGTTCTTAGATACCTACCTACTGTTCAAGTGGCTTGTGGCTGACGTTCTCTAGGGAAACATGGAGATTTTTATAGATGTTGTTTTCACTGAGGGACATACCCATTTCCAATTAGAGAAAAGCAACTTTACTCGTTAATATTTTGACAAGATAGAACATAAATAAGTCACATTTTTGTTACTAGGTGCTAGCCGCACCCTGTGGTACCATTCGCGTTTTACCGGATAAAAACTGTGTTGATAAACAACTAAATAAATATCGTTAGAAATTTCCCACAGCGCCATCTAGCCTCAAACTGAGCAAAGCTTGTATTACGGGAACCACGCTTGTATTACCGTCTTCGACCACACTGTCACTTGACATCAGGTGAGCTGTGGTCAAACACTTAGCCAGTCAACTCAAAGTAATAGAATACTTATATACTTTTTTTGTTGACTTTCTATACACCGCCTTAACATACATATGCATATGTATTCAAGAACCATCGCCGATGAATCTCAATCCTTTCACAGAAGATAAATGGTTAGTTTTTTGCATACACGAATAATTTATTACCATAAAACGCATGCACCTTCGTTCCGTGGTAGTAATAAATGTCCGGGGAAGATCAAAAGGCAGATATGCAATAGTAGAATGTCCAGTTCAGTACTTAATGACGTTTAGGAGTTACATATAGAATGAAAAAAAATAAAATATGTCGCATTGTGTTATTTTCCAAAACTTGTGTTTGTTCGAGTCTTCATGTATAAAAATAGTGATGTTTGTACATAAAGTGGCAAGTTATGCGCGTGAGTGTGGGAAGTAATAAATCATGCTATGGTCATTTCGTAATGCTTTCAAAACTCCAGCTAAACTTTTAGTAAAGTCACTACTACTTTACTAAACAAAAACAAAATATAGGCTAGAGTACTAAATTCCGCCAGAATATTTTAATTTATACATACATATTTGGAATATACTCTAAATATAACCCTTTCATTTGACACTAATCATGGCATATTTTTTTTTAAACATGAGGTTTAACGTTATTAAAAAAATCCACCATATTGGATTTACATTGGCGTTATGTATAACATGCGTAGACGATAAACACATATGTCAAAATAAGATTAAACTTATTTTAAAAAAAAGGTGTCCATTAATACTAATAGTTTAGGAGATATAGGGGAATAGTAAACATGATTTAGGTACGAATCCATGCACCTCTGTATTTTATTTATTTTTATGTAGTTACTAGCTGTCCCATTGATATTTTCACACAAAATTTCGTCCAAATTGGTCCAGCCGTTTAGGAGGAGTTAGGTGACAACATACAGAAGATTTATATATATTAAGAAGACGTGCTTATTGTCACTGACTTCTAACGGTGAAGGAAAACATATTGTGGAAATCTACATATCTCGAGAGTTCTTAAAAAGAAAGTTCAACCCGCACTTGGTTAACCTGGTGAAGTACGGCCTTACCCTTCTCGTTATGAGAAGCCCGCACCTAATAGTGGGACAGCTTACATTTTATCTGGTATAAAACCACCTGCATATTTTGTTTTTCTATTTCGTACTGTCAAGTGGGTCATTAGCACACAACGTTACTCGGAATATTTCATTTCTGTGATAAAACAAAGCTACCTGAGAAATTTATGTAAATATTAAAATGTCATCATCACTTATCGACAGTCCATTCGGCTTCATTCCATCAATTCATATTAAACGTAACTGATAAGGTATTAAGGTTAAATGTCGGTATTTCAATGTCTCACCAATGGTAACAATGTTTCACTCTCGGTTATGAACAAATCTAATTATTCGGTGAGTACAAAGTAAAGATCATTGTCTGTGAAATCATTTTAATGTTATTCGGTTTTAGCTTAACGCGACTAATCGAAATCATTTTCAATTTTCATGTTTAACTAGCTGAATACCCGATACTTCGTACCCACTACGGTAGCGCTCAGCCATTGCCTTTGCATGTACATACATATATATATAAACATTATTAAAAAACTTTGACTTAGACTTTATTATTTTTACACACTATAAATATGTATTATTTTCATTAGTGTATTTATTTTTTAATTATTATTATTTCTTTTTAGTGTTACAACATCTCCCGTCTGCTCTTTATTTTATATAGTTTTTCCATTATTGGTTGCCTGGAAGAGATCGCTCTTAGCGATAAGGCCGCTACTTGTGGCACTAGCTCATAAGATTCTTTTGTTTTCTGTACTCTTTTTCTTTTTCAGTGTGCACAATAAAGATTTTCTATCTATCTAAAAAAAACAGCCGATTTGATTCATCCGATTCATTCGCGCTTACCAACAAACATTTCATATTTAAGGTTCCGTACCTCAAAAGAAATAAAAACGGACCCCTTATAGGATCACTTTGTAGTCCGTCTGTCCGTCTATTAAGACCGTTTATCTCGGGAACTCGTAGAAGTATCGAGCTGAAATGAAAACCATACGTAGATCTGTAGTCCTTAGGAGAAAAAATCAAACTACTCAGTTATCGTGGTAGCTGTAAACTGCGAATTAAAACTGGATGGATATTTGTCGATTTACGAGTATTAACTAGTTGAAAATATTAAGAACCAGAATACTTACTAACTTGTCCCATTTGGCTGATGTCATCGGCTTTTGTAAGTAGATACATAAATACAGAAACTTTATGATAGCATACGACCAATTAATGTTTATAGCAATGTCAAGAATTTACCCTTTTACAATATACACTCGATCTTTAATGTGATATAAAATATTAAATTTTAACGGCGAGGAATCCGGAATAAGTTCTTGTATGTAAGTAATCCTACTAATATTATAAATGTGAAAGTTTGTTTGTTTGGATGTTTGTTACTCAATCACGCAAAAACGGTAAAACAGATTTGGATGAAATTTAGCATACATATAGTTTATTGCCTTGATTAATATATAGTATACTTTTTATATTAGAAAAATGTTGGGTTCCTGTGGGATTATCGAAAAACGAACAACTGTACGTATCCACTTGAAATTTGGTATAATTGCGTCTTATAGAACATCATTCAGGAATAAAAGATATCCTTTATCTAAATTTAATAATAAACACGACTATTGCTTATTTGTTACTTACAAATGTTTCATTTCTTACTGAACATAATTCTAAAGTTAACGAAGTCGCGGGCGTAAGCTAGTGATATATATTAAAGACTTATTTTGTTGTGTATGTCAAAGCATCTCATTTATAACAAGAGCTTAATTAATTTTGCAGTTTAAAGAATTAATATTTAACCTAAAATGCAAAATGTAACCTACCTGCTTATTTCAGACGAATACTTACATAATACGAATTACTTAATTTAAATGAAAAATAAAGTAAAAGACGCTGTATAAGTATTTTTAACTAAGCAACTTTGCTTTTTTAGTACTGGTTCTGCTTATTTAGATGTTAAGCGTGGATTTGATTCTCACCCAGGACAAAATAAACTGTGACAAACAGTAATATTGGTTTTGTGGCTGGGTATTCTAAATGCATGTATTTATAAAAAAGTACGTAAAAATTATATCTGTTATTTGTTTGACGTAGCATTATATTTTTTTTAAATTATGGCTTGTGTTCTATCATCTTGGAATCTACATTTAAAACCACCTGTACCACCGCAATACCAGATATAATGCCGCCAAGCAGTAGTGTGCAACATTACTGTGTTCCGGTTTGAAGGGAACTGCAGCTAGCGAAATTACAGGGCTGTTGAGACTTACCATCGGATGTCTCAAAGTAACGAGCGCCAAAGCAGCAATACTGGATTTTGTTTTGCTACTCAAAGTTCTGTGTATCGCTGCATTAGTCATGGACAGGCGTTTCTTTGACCATCTTTGACCATCAAGAGAGAGTCTAGTTCGTCTCATTACTTTTACATTAAAACAAATTGCCAAAGCATCGCGCTGGCAATGATTGCTTTAGATATTATCAGAAAATCACTTAGCATATATTTGGCATGCCATCTCACCTCGGGCGTTGTTGTACTTGACCGGTCCAATAAAATAAAAATATTCAACCTGTATTCGAGAACGAAAGTAGCTTAAGAATGTGTGGGCGAAATTTTCTCGAATGTAAGCACTTTCGAACCTAAAAGATTAGGTATCTGGTGAATACTGTTTAAAAATTAAGTCACTATGCTTATTAAATATTATAATTGTGAAAGGTTATATTATGTTTGGACGTTTTTAACTCAGTTAAGCAAAAACAGCTGTACGGATATGGATGAAATTTGGCACACATATAGTTATACACCTGGATTAACTTATAAGATACTTGTGTGTGTTACCAGTGATGGCTTATGGTGTTGAAACGTGGTCTCTGACTAAGTGCCTTCTTGATAAGCTCAAAGTCGCACAACGAGCTATGGAGAGGGCTATGCTCGGAGTTTCCCTACGAGATCGAATCAGAAATGTGGAGATCCGTAGACGAACTAAAGTAGCCGATATAGCCCAGCGGATTAGCAAGTTGAAGTGGCAGTGGGCAGGGCACATAGCACGCAGAACTGATGGCCGATGGGGCTGCAAAGTTCTGGAGTGGAGACCACGAACCGGCAAGCGCAGCATAGGACGTCCACCCACAAGGTGGACAGACGACCTCATAAAGACTGCAGGAACGCGCTGGATGCAAACCGCTTCCGACCAGCTTTATGAAAGTCAATGGGGGAGACCTATGTCCAGCAGTGGACGTCCTACGGCCGATGATGATGATGATGATGATACTTTTATATCAGAAAAAAATTAGGTTCCTGTGGGATTATTAAAAAAAGAACTACAGGACGTATGCACTTGAAATTTGGTATACGTAGATTCGTCTTATGGAACATTATTCTGGGATAAAAGGTATGCTTTATCTTAATCTAATAAATGTTCAATTTCACTTTGAACCTAATTCTAAAGTTAACGCTGACGAAGACGCTGGCGTAAGCTAGTATGAAATAATGTAAGTAACACAAGTTTTAATATTAGAAAATAATATTTCGACTGGCCTGTTAGGTCATGTGGTAGTAGCTCTGCTTTTTAAGCTGTGGGGCGTGGGTTCGATTTTCGCCCAGGGCAAACATATGTGTGACAAACATGAATGTTTGTTCTGTAGCAGTGTGTTCCGTATCTTTAAGTATGCATTTACATAAAAATATATATTAAGTACTATCGATTAACTTGTTTCCATAATACACTCTTTGCTTAGTATGGTCCTAGATAGCGCCCTGGGAAATGTCCAATGATAAATAATTAATTATGACATAAGCATAACTCAATATTGCGTAAAAAATTTACTGCTTTTATAGGTCAAGGGTCAACGAAGTTTTTCTATGGACCAGTTGATTTTATTTCACGATTTTAGAGTTGTGACCGTAGTAAAAGTTGTTCCAATCACAACAAATGTTCCCTTTTGGCTTAGTAGAAGCTAATAACTATTTAAAAAAGGCTATCTTTTAATGTTTATGGTCGATCGTTCTATGAAAAAAAAAAATGTATCTCGTTGATGTCTTTTGTTTGGTACAAAGTAACTTTTGTTTATCAAAGTAATTTGCCTTTTCTGTCTTAAATAACTACTATAACAACAATTTTGGAGTTAATTTCAGTTCGTAAGAAATTTTGCTAAAACTGTCTTGTATTGGCCTCTTTGAAAATCAACCTATAAAACAGGGTTACCAGTATAGGTTGAACATTAAAAAAAGTCATTGTGGACGCTCTCCTGATGGCAAGAAATAACGGATGATATAGCCATATACAGAATTTTGAGTAACAAAACAAAGACCAGGGCAACGTTGCTTTGGCGCTCATTACTTTTAGACTTTCGATGGTAGGTTCTCATCAGCTATGTAATTTTGCCCTTACTTTCGTAGCAGAACACAGAAATGTTTACACACTACTGCTCTGTTATTTATATCGGTTACCTTTTATTGATCACATTTAATCCCACTAATATTATATATGTGAAAGTTTGGATGTATGGATGTTTGTTACTCATTCACGCCAGAGCGGCTGAACGGATCTGGATGAAATTTTGCATGTAGATACTTTAGACCCTGGAATAAAACATAGGATACTTCATCATCGTCATCAGGTAAAACCGCGAGGCGCAGCTAGTAAAGTAGGTACATAACCCCTTAATGACTCTATTCGAATATAGAAACATTTTTCTGCCTCATCACTAGATGGAATTCAGTTTACCTCTCTGTTGCAGTGTCGTCGTGAAGCCGAGGTATTTTAATTGCTTATAAAACACTGGGTACCCTTTCAATGTTTATTTACATTGACATTGTTTGGAATCAACAACGGTACCTATTTATTGTTTAAACGTAATCTTTGCAATTTTACCAAACAAACTAATTGAAATTTCAATTCAATACTCTTTCGCACCTTATTGTTCTGATTCATTTGCGGGCCGGGTAACAATGTATCTTTTTGCAGTGATTTCTAAGGCACTTCCCGATCACCTAAGGAACTGAAACTTTTTTCAATCTACTCGTATTCAGCTTGCCATTAATTTTGAGAATATGTACAAATAACTTATAATTAAAAAAATAAAGCCTTTAAAGGAATTCTGTTCCAACCGGGTGTCCATAAGACACCTATCATTTTTTCTATTTTTGAATTTGTGTATTTTAAATTAACAACAAGAAAGTAATAGGTTCGCAATTAGTTTTGTACAAACTTTACTTAGTTTAGGGCTATGAGAAATATCCGCTAATAATTTATATTTTTATTAAAAAAATATAGTGTTTTAATAATTTTTTTATGGATGACAAGCTGAATGTTTGATCTTAGCTTACCTGATGTTAACTGGCTCTCAACTGAAGCTGCCGGAACACACCGTTAGATGCTTAGCGGCAGATTTTCAACTAGAGGGTGGTAGTTAGCCAGCCGAGTAAGGAAGAAATACCTACTATTTCTTTTGTAGCTTTTGTTGTTATTTTCTTTGTATATAGCAAGAAATAAAATATAATTATATAAAAGGAAAATATTTTTGAACTTCCGAAGAATTTACATGTGTTTGACTGAATAGAAATGGGTAATAGTTTACCACACATACTCAGCATTATTTTAAAATACCTACTTAAAGTTAATCAATGCTTAATAATAATAATCTCTCGTTTTCTCCAGTGACACTTCACGTCAGAAAAAGTCGATAGGGAATTTTAAACATTAATTAGCTAAGCAATGTTTTCAAGTAAGGCGTATAATTTTTGGACAGCGATAATTTGTATAATAATAGAGAAATAAATAACAGTTCGACCACCCAACGAAACAATTACCAATCCACGAGTCGTCGCTACAGTTACTCGTTTTTGTCACCACCGGCAAAAAAGATTTATGACACAAACAACTATAAATCAAAAGTAACTTTAATTCAATGAATCATGACACATAATTGCCTGATAAAGTCTTTAGATTCAATAGAGAAGAGCTCGAGTAAAAAATGTCGCTTCAGTTATTGAATTCTATTTTCTATCGTATTTGAATATTTCGATTGTTTTTGTGTAATGGAGAACTGGTCTTAAAATGTTGGTTAGTGAGACTGCAGTTGGAAATAGTTCTTTGAAGGCATTAACGAGATAAGCATGAGATACATTCTATTGTTCAAGCATTGTAGATTAAATCTTGATATTTTGCGCATGTTTCTCGCAATAATATGAGAATAAATACCGCTTATTTAATCACCGTGACGTTTGCTGTGGTGGTGGCGGCGTAAGAATTGTACCCTACCTTCTCTACCCGTGGTTGCCGTAAGAGTCGGCTAAGGGATGTAATACGGAACAGACGGTTAACGTGAAACAGAAACGGTGTGGTCGAAGATGGTAAAGCACACCTAGCCTGGAATGGAACTGGCTCTCATGTGAGGCTGCCGGAACACACACTGTTAGATGCTTGGCGGCAGATTTTCAACTTGAGGGTGGTAGTTAGCCAGCCGATTACTAGAAAGTACCCTACCACAACGCTATGGTTTCCTCACGATGTTTTCCTTCACCGGCAGCTCAAGCTCATTGTTGGGGTTTGAACCCACGCCCTTCGGCATGCGAACCTACCGTGCTAACCACTGAGCCATCATCGCCACCAAGCCTATGCATTGCTGCAATGGTCATGGACAGGCGTTATATTTTACCATCCGAAGGGCGTCTCGTTCGTCTCTTTACATTTAACTTTTACAATTACAATTAACATTTTTACTTGTGTAAAAAGAAAATGTGGAACTATATATGTAATACCTAACAATTTTCGCGTGTTTTTAACGCTGTAATCTTCTAAATATATATAACTCAAAGGTGACTGACTGACTGACATAGTGATCTATCAACGCACAGCCCAAACCACTGGACGGATCGGGCTGAAATTTGGCATACAGGTAGATGTTATCACGTAGGCATCCCCTAAGAAAGGATTTTGAGATGCAGGCTATATAAGATTAGTAACTTTTCATCATCATCATCCATCCCCACGCGGGTTAAACCGCAGGGCGCAGCTAAGAAATTATAAAAATCACAGACCTTGGCGTATATTTAGATGTAATTACATCTACTATTAAAGGAAATTTAATTACATCAGTTTACAGTAACATGAACTTTATTTTTAAAACGTTAAAGTTTATTATAGCGCTGACAATTTTGACATGTTCATTAACATTTGAGCGTAGCAAGTTAAATGTTATGTAAGTGTCCATGTTCATATCACATTGAAAATGTCTCATTTACTTTCCATTTGATTAAACCCGATGGTTATCTCTTATATATCTTTTCTTATTTGAACTGCCAGTTCTCTTTATTCTCTGTGTCTGTGATCTAACTATGGGAGCTTTCGAATTTGTTGTGATATAATAAATAGTTACTATGAGTAGATAGAGCATAACAGGAAGTTAATCGATATCTTAGCTGATTTCACTATGTCCATCATATTGTGAGAAAGGTAGCCTGTTAAAAGGTACTTGCATAAACAGTGTGTGTTACCAGTGATGACTTATGGTGCTGAAACGTGGTCTCTGACTATGTGCTTTATTTTATCTTCGTGGAAGATTGCCCTAGTGCACCCGATCCCTAAAAAAGGTGATCAATCTGAACCTTCTAACTACAGGCCCATAGCAATTACCTCTCTACTTTGTAAGGTGATGGAGCGAGTAGTAAATACTCAGCTTCTCGGTTACCTTGAGGAACATCAGCTGATCAGTGATCGTCAGTACGGCTTTCGTCATGGTCGATCGGCTGGTGATCTTCTGGTTTATCTTACTCACCGCTGGGCTGAAGCCGTTGAAAGTAGAGGGGAGGCGCTTGCAGTTAGTTTAGATATTGCCAAGGCTTTTGACCGGGTTTGGCATAGGGCATTATTATCCAAGCTACCATCGTATGGCCTTCCCGAGGGATTATGCACTTGGTTTGCTAGCTTTCTATCTGATCGGAGCATAAAAGTCGTTGTAGACGGTTCTTGCTCCGACTGTATGCCTATCAATGCTGGCGTGCCGCAAGGGTCTGTGTTATCCCCGACACTCTTTATTCTGCACATCAATGACATGTTGCTTAATAGTAGCATGCATTGCTATGCAGATGACAGCACCGGCGATGCGCAATATACCGGCCGTGCTAATATCCCTCGTGCCGAAGTTGAAGAAAGTAGGAACAAACTAGTGTCTGAAGTTGGCACTGCTCTTAAGCAAGTTTCGGATTGGGGTCAATTGAATCTAGTTCAATTCAACCCCAAAAAGACACAGGTTTGTGCGTTCACCGCTAAAAAAACCCCATTTGTTGTGGCTCCTCGTTTTCAGGACACTCCTCTACAGGTTTCGGAGGGCATTGGTATTCTAGGCGTTGACATTTCTGCAAATGTACAGTTCCGCAATCATATTGCTGGTAAGGCCAAACTAGCCTCAAAAAAACTTGGTGTGCTCAACAAGGCAAAACGGTACTTCACGTCTGGTCAGAGACTTCAGCTGTACAAAGCGCAAGTCCGTCCTCACGTGGAGTACTGTTCACACCTTTGGAACGGAGCACCCAAGTATCAACTTGAGGCCCTTGATGCAATACAGCGTAGAGCTGTCAGAATTGTTGACGACCCTGGGATCACCGATGACCTAGAGCCACTTAGTTTGCGTAGAGACGTTGGGTCTTTGTGCGTTTTCTACCGCATATGCAACGGGGAGTGTTCTGAAGAATTATTCGATCTTATGCCGGCGTCACGGTTTCATCACCGCACTAGCCGCCATCGTTTAAAAGCTCATCCACATATAATCGATTCATGGAAATCGCACACTGTGCGATTCACGCGATCCTTTTTGCCATACACTTGCAAATTGTGGAATGATCTTCCTTCTTCCGTATTCCCGCGGAGTTACAACATTGGGCTCTTCAAAAGGCGTGTAAATAGAATCTTAAAAGGTCGGCAACGTATTTGTAGTGCCCCTGGTATTGCAGGTATCCATAGGCGACGGTGATTGCTTACCATCAGGCAACCCGTCAGCTTGATTGCCACCTATGGCATAAAAAAAAAAAAAAAAAAAAAAAAATGTGCCTTCTAGATAAGCTCAAAGTCGCACAACGAGCTATGGAGAGGGCTATGCTCGGAGTTTCCCTACGAGATCGAATCAGAAATGAGGAGATCCGTAGACGAACTAAGGTAGCCGACATAGCCCAGCAGATTAGCAAGTTGAAGTGGCAGTGGGCAGGGCACATAGCACGCAGAACTGATGGCCGATGGGGCTGCAAAGTTCTTGAGTGGAGACCACGGGCCAGCAAGCGCAGCGTAGGACGTCCACCCACAAGGTGGACAGACGACCTCATAAAGACCGCAGGAACGCGCTGGATGCGAGCCGCTTCCAACCGATCTTTATGGAAGTCAATAGGGGAGGCCTATGTCCAGCAGTGGACGTCCTACGGCTGAGATGATGATGATGACACAGATGGAGCACGCTGTAGCGGCTAAATTTGCGGTTGCTTCTGTGTTTGTTTGTTGCCGTGACCACACCAAAAACCGCGGCTATTTCAGCAGTCCTAATTCCACCGTCATCATCATCCCGTAATCGGCCACTGCTGAGCGGTCACCAATCCGTCAATGCCTTGGTTCACATGCCATCACTTTGCCTGGCGACAGGTCCTGCCCTCGTGATTGCCGAACGGATATCGCACACTTTTTAGTTTAGCGTCGGTACTCGACATTTCCATCGCTCGGCACCTTATGTCATGGTAGGCAGAATACACTGGTTATATTCAACAATAGGCGGCGTCAGTGTGAGGCATAAATTCGTTCTTCTTTCTACCTTCGATTAAAATTGTCATGAGACGGTCTTGTTCCATTTTCAAGACAAATATTGTTTGACTTCGTTTATTCTTCTTGGCTTTATATATAAACATTAAAACGTCCTTAGACTGTCCTTGGTCAGCAAATATAAGCTAATTCAAAACCTATTTATAATCACATTAACGTTGACTACCGTTGAACTAGTAAGATAAGTGGTGAACACCTAGAAATTTTCGCCTACTAATCTATTTTTGTTTAGGAATTTTCTATTCATGTCCATTCAACACAAAGCTTGACTTAATGACACAGACTGCGCGTCTAAAGTAACGCAAATATGATACTAATTTATATGACAAAATATATTTCAATTTTGAAATCAAATTGTTTTACTCTTTAACTTAAAATATAAAAAATATAGCTATATGAAAAACTCCCTTTGCAGGTCCTTTTTGTGTGAGTATAAACGTTAATAAAATTATTGAGAGCAGAACTTAGGTACGCTATATTTTACAAACCTAACTGCTTATATAACTGTAAACTACTTTATATTATCAAACTAACCATCTTGGTAACAGGTAGTGATAAGTATACTATGACTGGAACTAGAAGTACCTAAGGCCGCGTTTACGACGTCCGTCTGTGGGACAACAGAGACGGCGGCAGGCGAAGGCGACGTTATATATTTATATTAATGGGGCTGTCTAGGCGCTGGTTATTCGAGTAGGGCAGCAGTGAATGTAAATTAATACTGCGCGACTAATAAGCGACTCGCCCTGGCCTCGCACAGGTGCAGATATTTCAGAAAACCTTCACAAATTATATACCTAAACCTTACTCATGAATCCTCTATCTATTGGTGAATAAATGATAATGAGTAATGATAATCCGTTCAGTAGTGTTAAGTTGATAGCTAACAGACAGACAGACGCGGCGGACGTCTTTGTTTTATAATATGTAGTACGTATGTACTTTTTTTAATAAATAAATAAATATCGTAGGACACATTACACACAGCGCCATCTAACCCCAACTTAAGCAGAGCTTGTGTGATGGAAGTCAGATAACTAATAGAATATAACTTTTTTTTGTAAATACATACTTATAATAGGTACATATAGAACACCCAGACACAGAACAAACATTTGTTTATACCATAAAATGTTTGTCCTGGGCGGGAATCGAAGCCACGCCCTACAGCTCTTAAGGCAGAAATACTATCAATGAGCCAACAGGGCTGTCAGGGTTTTTGTATTTCTACAAGCTTTGCTTAGTTTAGGCTAGATGGGACTGTGTGAAATTCTCCGCCAATTTTTTTTATTGGCTTGGCAAAATCATAATTGTTTCATTTTGTGATTCCTAAAGAAAAAAAAAACGCTTTGGTATATATACGAAACGCTGGCAGTCGCTTGCAAATGTTTATTGTTTGATTTTTTTTTAAAAGCATGTGAATTCGAATTGCCAGATGCTTGCAAACTGGTAAGATGGTAAGTAATATCTTACCGATTTCTTGACTTATAATCACAGCTTAATATTTTTCGTGAATACATATATTATGAAAGCGCGAGTTTCGAACTTTGGCCCACGTTGCTCACACCTAAGTCCGCTCCGCCGTCTCTCTTTCTGCTGCTTCCAGCCCGCTGCCCGCTAATGTGTAAAGACAGCCTAACTGACCGCCTAACTAACTGCTGAGTATTCTGTTCAAGGGGTGACTGGCCACGCTAAATATAGAATCGTCGGTCGATCGCACTATTGATGCTTCCGACCGTGCCTGCGAATTCGTATTGGCATCGTTGAGACTGTGTTCTTTTTTAACCTTTTGAAGAGTTTAGCCAGCCTCTATGCAGCGTGATATGCTTTCCAGCTTACTCGGTAATCATATATATAATTTTATTTTACTCATGAGACAAAAGGGTAAACAGATCAAAAAATATATAAGCTCTCGCCCATTAGCAGAAGTTATAGCGCTGGAGTATGTATTTAGATATTGGATTGGTAAGGTATCCATACATTTTTATTTTCAAAAATGTTTGATACTGGAAAAACCTTGTTCGTACGTGCTAATATTACAAACATATCCGTCAATCTGACCCATATCCATTACCGGACGTAGAAACAGATTCATAGATCTGCCTGATCTTTACAGCACCAGGAGGCAATAACCCCAGAAAAGGCTTTCCGACCCAATGTCTCTAGTATTCAGGTCCATACACAACAGTTTTTGTGCCATGCCGGACGCGCGTGCGCCGTAGAATATGGACGCATCCGGGGGAATCAGGACTTTAACCTGGAATCAAACAAATACAGGCTGTATGTAATAGTTTTACAGTTTTAAATGGTTTGGTTTTACACACTATAATAATTTATAGGATTTTGATAAGTATCTAGGTATAAACTTTTTTTATCAGATTTAAAGTGAAACGCAGGAGGTTTTCTGGACACGATTCTTATTAATTGCTGTTTTAAATGTACTAGTAAAATACTTATTTAATAGGTTTTTCAACACTTAATCTAAAGTTTGTTTTTAAGTTTACAAATGTGAAACATGATCGTAATTGTGATTGTTTGTATTAAATCTGTGATTGTTTGTATTAATTAATCAAAATTATTCACTCATATAGATTTTTATTACCAAGTCTCTATATCTCGCTACCCTCACACAGGAATCTTTTCTTTGAGAGTCTATATAAACAATAACTTTTTTATATAATCCACTAGTTATAACGTGTCGCCAATACAATGATATCTTAGTGGATCATCATAGATCAATAGATATATTTAACTTAAAATTTACAAAGTTTAAACGGGATGTCTTGGCCATCTTGCACAAAAAGCAATGATTTTTGTGATTTGCGTAATTAGCTTGATGGCTTATACATTCCGTCTGCTTCTTTATATGTATCTGTTTATTTATATGTAATTCAATGTTTTTAATTTATATATGGTTTGTGTCACTATATTTGCGCTATTTATATGCATCTGATTTATAATCTTCATGTTGTATACACATTTGTCTATAATACTTTTTGTCATTTACATAATGCTGATGTTATAATTGTGTTCTGTTTTGTGTATCGAAATAAATAAATAAAAACTTTAAAAATATTTGTTAACGCTTAATATTTTTGAGACGTGACGTGCATAACTTAGTCCAAAAGTAATAGTCAGAAGGAAAAAGTAACACAATAAGATGCTAATCTCTTAATTCTAAGCAGTTTCTTTTAGAATTTTACTTTCTACGCGACAACTAGGTAAATGGTTAATGATCATAGACTATATAACTTCGGTTGTATACTCTTTGCTAACGTCGAATCGGTTAGGTACCTCTAAAGATGTCACCCGTTTCGCTCCACAAATCGTATAAAGTATCAAATTGTGCACAATTCACTCGTACTATGTATTTAGGTCTTTGTATCTGCTAGAAAAGAGTGGCTTGTTACATTCTAAGCACACTGACAATACTTATTTATGTATAATAGAAAAACATTTTTTTTATGGCTACAGCTCATCGATTGATAAGCGACGGTGTGGTCGAAGATGGTAAACACACCTAGCTTTGAATGGAACTGGCTCTCAAGTGAGGCTGCCAGAACGAACCGTTAAGTTCTTGGCGGCAGATTTTTCTACATGGTAGCTAGCCAGTCGAATGATAGAAAGTACTTTACCACTTCGCTACGGTTTCCTCACTATGTTTTCCTTCACCGGCAGTTCAAGCTCAAGCTCATTGTTGGGATTTGAACCCACGCCCTTCGGCATGTAAACCGATCGCGCACTTGACGTAGTCCAGATAAGGTTCTAGAAAGCAACTGACACTAAGCAAAAGTAGCCAATCTTATATATTATGGGTTTTCGTGGCATTTACAACTATTATCCGATATAACAATTTATAATAGTGAAGTCTTGTTTTTGTTACCGTGTTTCGTGTAGTGTGTTCGAAATGAAGCCATGTTTTTTTTTTCTTTGGGTGCCGCTGCCGGATGACCCAGATTCTTTCTCACTAGAGGAGACTCTGTAGTTAAACCTTGATGATCGTTATACAGCTTACATAAATATAATTAAATGCAAAATCAAGTATGTAGATATAGTCTGCCGATTTTATTGGTAAGTATGGTTTGAGTTTTATCGAAGTGTGAGTTTGGAATCTACATATTAAAGTACCAAAACGACTTTTAGGATACTAGTTTGTTTAATTCTAGAATGAATGTTGTGTCCCATTTTGTATCGAAACACATATTATTTTCGGATTTAGCAATCTGATGATCGGAACTTTAGAAGTTAACAGCATTTAGACTCTAAAGGCTGTTAACTTTGATGGATTTAATTCTTGTTTATCTATAAACACATTGTATGATTACAAATTATCAATTTGTAATGATTATACTTTCTCTCAAAAATCATTGGTTATTTCCCTTGGCCCCTTTTCAGAACGTTTAATCGGAATTAATTTTAGTACTCAAGAATGTTTTAAAGTTCAACGAAAATACTTTATCGTAGTTAATTTATTTAGTAACTTTCCATACATACTTTCTTTTTATTTGATGACCTCCGGCACTTTTATTTCGTAATGAGGCTTAAGATTTAATTTAAGATTTGACGACAAATTTTAATTTTCTTTTTTGACGATTTCTCTTACATGAAAAATACCTACAAACTCCAAATGAATTTAAGTTGATAAAAATTAAGTTGTCTAAGGTTCGTCCTGAACTTGAATCTTGCTTGAAAGACTGGACTCAGGTCCCAAAATAATTAAAGGAAGGAATAAAGGCAGATAGATAGTACTTTATGTATATTTATTTTACGTCTGTGGTTTACCAAGAAGTGCTTAGTTGTTGTATATTCAGGAGGACCTACTTAGTTATTTATATATCTATTATAAAAATCAATTGTTAATAAGTAAAAGTAACATTACACGTGCAAAAATGAAGTGCTAACTAAACTAAAACGTTGGTTACACAGGGTTACAAGAATGGGCATACCAAGCCGAAAAAGAGTCATAGTTTTTGTGTCATAGTAGAGTCGTAGTCACAAAGATGTTTATATTGATAACTATGTCTCTTTTATCTTAATTAGGTACTGTGTCCCGGTTTGAAATGTTTTCGGGACTTTAGCTAGCAAAATTACAGGACTGTTGAGACTAACCATTGAAAATCTCAAAGTAATGAGCGCCAAAGCAGCGATGCCCTGGACTTTGTTTTGCTACTCAAAGTTTTCTGTATCGCGGTATTGTTCACGTTACCTGTTACCATCAGGAGAGCATCTCGTTCATCTCATTACAATAATCATCATCAGCCAAAGGACGTCTACTGCTGGACATAGGCCTCCTACTGGGGGGTTTTGCCAATACTCGCCACGCTTGGCAGGCGGGTTGGCGAGCGCAGTTAGGTGTGATTATTCAAGGAAGACGCTGCTGCCCATCTTCCGGATTACATCCCTTAGCCGACTCTTACGGCAACAACGGGTAGAGAGGGTGGGGTACTATTCTTACGCCGGAACCACCACGGCAACCACACTAAATTACAATAATATAAGAATAAAAATAGGTCTTTTCCCTGTAGTGGGACAGTACAGGCTGATAATAAATATAATTCTTAGAATTATTATACGGATTACATTTCAATCGTACCAATAACAAGACAATACATTGAAAGAAAGCAGATCATATAACAATCCCACGCAATATTTCGTCACATTTCCTCTTCAAAATCGGGTTTTATTCGATATTGAAGTTCAATAACTCGATTCTAATAAACGGTAAAATTGATCGAGTTATACGAGATTGGGTGTGCCTAAGGCGAGTGCAGAATATATGAAAGTTGTAGTGCTTTCACCTGTCGGTGAGTCGGTGTAACGTAACAATCGCTTGCGTTTGCAGTTCGCTTTGAGATGGCATTGTTGCGAAGTCAGCACGTAGTTTGTATTTATGTGTGAGTGAGCTTGGATTGCTGGTGAAGGAAAACATCGTGAGGACCATAGCGTGGTGGTCGGGTATTTTCTAGTACTCGGTTAGATACCTACTACATACGAAAGTCTGTCGCCAACTACCTAATGGTGTGTTCCGGCAACCTCATTTGAGAACCAGTTCAATTACAGGCTAGATGTGCTTTACCATCTTCGACCACACTGTCACTTAACATCAGATGAGCTGTGGTCCAACACCTAGTTTGGCAAACATAAAAAGACAAAAATATGTTTGGAAAGAGTAAGGTTTTTTAACGAAATGACATTTTTGCCACGTCACTTGTAACAATCATGCGTATAATTCCGTACTTTATGATTAAAACACTACTTTATTTTTAAACGTAAGAAAAAACACAAGTTTTAGAATGTGTTACAACCCAGAGACTCGTTCCCGTTAAAACTACGATCTGTGGTTCTTTTTGCTTCTTTTGAGCTTTGCTTCGTTTTTTCAGTTATGGCTTCACACGATTCATATATTTACCAAGCAGGTATGTATATATGTCAATATCAGAATTAATGTGTTAAGTGAATTTGTACCTACATAAATGTTCGCTAGATTGTTCGCCAGTAAATGTAGATGAAATAAAATAAGAATCTATGTGGATATTAACTAGATATAGTTTGGCTTGCTGATGTCACTGTCTGATTTTTCTCTTGTAAGTATAATTGGAAACGTACCTAACTAGCCTACAAAAACTCTGGCGCAAGAAGCGGTAAAATACATTTTACGCTACAATCTGGAGTTTGACTGCAATTATTAGAAATACGATTCAAATGTACCAATATGAGTAAATTAAAAGTATAGCTTAGGATTTTTTATAACTTCTCAAGGTTTGAGCTCTCCGTCACACAGCGAAGAATTTGTTGCATTAGATTAAGAAAGAGCTAAGCTTATCAAGATTTTGTTTTAACAAGGTTTTTTTTCTTTTTGGCTATTGCTCTATTACGCTAAGGGGCAGTATTGCCATCAACGGTAATAGGTAGTAATCACAGAAAATATTTAATAAGCTGGTTAATGAAGACTAACTACTAAAAATATTTGTCTTTACAACTTTAGACATAGCTAAAAATTTTTTTTTTGTTTCTCTATGTTTTTATGTCCTTTCTTTCATTTTCAGGTCATCTTCTCTACAGATCTTCTCGACTTTGTAAGTACTTTAAATTGTTACAAGAATAGCCCATATATATGTAAGTAATATTTCAATAGCGTAGTATTAAATTTTTTATATTTTGTAGCGATGATAGCTCAGTGGTTAGCGCTTTCGGTTCGCATTCCGAAGGGCGTGGGTTCAAACCCCAACAATGAGCTTTGAGCTGCCGGTGAAAGAAAAACATAGTGAGAAAACCATGGCGTGGTGGTAGAGTACTTTCTAGTACTCGGCTGGCTAGCTACCAGTTGAAAATCTGCCGCCAAGCATCTAACGGTGTGTTCAGGCAGCCTCACTTTAGAGCCAGTTTCATTCCAGGCTAGGTGTGCTTTACCATCTCCGACCACACCGTCACTTAACATCAGGTGAGTTGTGGTCAAGCACCTAGCCTGTAACCGATAAAAAAAATATATTATATGTTCTGACTACATTGAAATCAATGGCATAGTTACTTAACATTCTTTATAGTAATTGGTTTGGTGCTCTACGTTCTCTAACTTTTATTTGATGACCTCTACCTCTATTCAGTACAGATGCGTACACAAGTTCCTAATAAAATAACATACTATAATAATTTAACGCATTTTTTTAAGATAAAGGTTAAAAAAATGCGTTAAGTTATTATAAACTGATTAGGTGCTAACCAATAACGCAATGTAGGCATGATATACTATAAAAAAAAACATCAAAATCGTGAGGATATCATAGCATGGCGGTAGGGTACTTTCTAGTATTTGGCTGACTGACCTTCCAGTTGAAAATCTGCCGCCAAGCACTTAACGGTGTATTCCGGCAGCCGCCTTACTTGAGAGCTGGTTCCATTCCAGGTTAAGTGTGTTTACAGTCTTAGATCACACCGTTACTTAACATCAGGTGAACTGTGGTACACAGCTAGCTTGATAACTTTAAAAAAAATGCCAGCTAGCTGACGACGAGTCCAAGAAAGATCTTAAAAGCTTAAATAACAACACATGGCACAAAATCGTGCTAAATAGAGAACACAAACGAAGAAGTCAGGCTAAAATGAAAAAAAAAAAGAGTATCTAGTCTATCTTGTCACTAGCGCACCAACTATACGGGCGTAGTGCGTATAAAATCTTTAAAAACTAAATTCAGTTATTTGTGTCGTTGACTGTACACAATATTGATTGTAACGATTCATTAGTATGTCAATATTTCGCGTTTATGAAACAAATAATTAAATCTTAATTATTATAGTTCTAAATAAAGATCATAAATGTCAAATCAAACTGCTTTGAAAGATTAAGATAAATAGTTGTAGCATTGATTTTAAAGGTAACTTTATATTTGACCTAGCGTAGCGAAGGTCTCTAACTCACACTGAAGTGTTTTTTTAATATTTTTTTGGTTTAACCAGAAATTCATGAAGAGTAACTATTTAAAAAAAAACATTATATAGTAGTGTAAATGTATTATATCAAGTTCGAATATGAGGTCTACAGATTATGGGGATAAAGACGTTTCGAGATCACAGTTAAGTATAAGAAATTAGTAGCGATTTGGTAGCGATGATAGCTCAGTGGTTAGCGCGGTCGGTTCGCATGCCGAAGGGCGTGGGTTCAATTTAAACCCCAAAAATGAGCTTGAGCTGCCCGCGAATGAAAACATCGTGAGGAAACCATAGCGTGGTGGTAGGGTACTTTCTACTACTCGGCTGGCTAGCACCCTCAAGTTGAAAATCTGCCGCCTAGCATCTAACAGTGTGTTCCGGCAGCCTCACTTGAGAGCCAGTTCCATTCCAGGCTAGGTGTGCTTTACCATCAACGAGCACACCGTCACTTAACAGCAATTGAGTTGTGGTCAAACATCTAGCCTGTCAGCTATAAAAAAAAAGTCATCAAATTACTTACTTCGGATGATTTAGTACCGATCTGCGGTTTTTATCACGTAATCTCACGGGAATCGTGACATTTGTAGTCCTTTCTAATAACACTCTTTGGCCCTCCAACTATTACTAACCAAAATCTACGTCTTTCTGTTAATCTGATGCAACGAGAAACAAGAAAAAGCAAATCAACAAAACTGTTTTTAATGTACACAACGTTAGTAAGAATGTGGATTTTGATTGTACATATCGAATTGTATATTTTTCTTCATTAATACCTTCATACAAAGAACATAAGTCATTTTCATAAACGATAAATTAAAAAGTTCCGCTGGCAGTTGGGAAAAGAAATTTCGTAATTTATTTGCCTGTCGTAACTAGATGACTGCACATATTTGTAAAAAGTTTTGGAGTCGTAAGTTTATTAAATCACATGCAACTACCATTGAAAATTTCTGTACAAGTGGTCAAACGAGTTAACTTTTATTTTCTACGAGCGGTTGTCAGTTTTGTTAAGATAAGTGCGATTGTGGCGCCGCTACTCGTCGCTACGGATAAATTGGTAGCACTGTAAACAAGTTTGTGTTGCGTTCGAAACGTGTGAAATATAAACAGCGTGAAAGCCGCCTTGTACGTACAGATATGTAAGTTGACGCACTTAATGCAGAATAGTTGTTCATGAAACTGAGCTTTCATTTCCGGATGAAGTTGGGCAATAATAAAAAAGTTCGCTTTTGACGTAAATACGTCTTTAAATTCGCTTCTACAGTGACGTAATTCAGAAAATTGGTGATGGCAAACTCGGGGGATACAGTTTCATGTTGCAGCTATCTATGTATGTATCTATCATTTACACTACTATATATATTATATTGTAGGACACATTACACACAGCGTCATCTGACCCCAAACTAAGCAGAGCTTGTGTGATGGAAGTCAGATAACTGAGAGAATAAATAAATACTTACTTATAATACATACAGAACACCCAGACACAGAACGAACATTTGTTTATAACAAACAAACACTTGTCCTTGGCGGGAATCGAACCCACGCCCTACAGCTCAGGCAGATATACTCCCAATGAGCCAACAGGGCTGCACTACTGTAGGTACAGTACTGTTTAAACACTACTGTCGGTTGAAAGGGTACTGCAGCTAGCGAAATTATAGGACTAATGAGGCTAACCATTGAATATCTCAAAGTACTTGGAGCGCGTGGTTCCGAGTAAGTAGAACATCTTCCCTACTAGCGTTGACTCACGCAGTTTAGCGCGAGGCGCGTGTAGGGATGTCGACATCGCATCTACGAACAAATTTTCTATTGATATTTTTTCTTCATGGCTTCGCTAACATCAAATCTATAAGACACACGTAAACTTCTGTTACTTTTTAATACTACTACTCCAGTAGACCTGAGTATTTGATATGAATTTCAGCTTAATATCTCCAAGCGTTCCTGAGAAAAAGGGTCTTGACAGATAGATGGACAACAAAGTGATCCTATGAGGGTTCCGTTTCTTCCTTTTGAGGTACGGAACCTTAACCGTATTTCCTAGGCAAGCGTGCTCCATCTTCGGCCACATCGTAGCTTTCCATCAGGTGAGATCATGGCCAAACGCATGCCAAGTCTGATGAAAAAAAAACTTTATCACCAGGTCTTAATCGCGCATAAAATACTATGAAATTAGTTTCGTTTACTTAAAAAAAGATGTTCTAAACAAACAGGAATAATAAAAGTCGAGTATTTTGAAACTGTTTTTCCAGAGTTCTGTAAGCAAGTTAATCCGTGTAATTACAATTCTTATCAGCAATCAAGATAACCGTATGCTAGCCTTCTTTGTATGACTATATACTTAGTATTATATCTACCAGTCTAAGAGGATGCCAAGGTGATCTGAGATCATCGACCAGATTAATCCCAGTCTATTCGGATTGTTTGAGGATTTCGTGAGGTCATTTCTTTTAAGAACATCGAGCTTGAATAAAATACCGGTAGATACAAGAATGTCGGTAGGTTTGAAAAAAAATGGTTTTATGCCACGCTATGGTTTTACACGGAAAAATTCAACCGCTGCATTGTATTGTTTTGTAAAACCTGTTTTTTTTGCGCATTTGGGGTTTTTTTCTATCTCAAAGGGATTATACAGCGTTTTCGATGTAAGTTCCCAGGTGGCTTGACTTTTATCGACATATTTCAACCAATAAACACAAAACCTTGACAAATTATGTTCCGAAACCTTTCTCATGAATCGCTCTATCAATTGGCGAACTCGCATGATAATCCGTTCAGTAGTTTTTAAGTTTATCGCGAACAGACAGACAGACGTGGCGGACGACTTTGTTTTATAATATGTAGTGATGATGTGCAGAATTATACACACGCGTGCAGAACTGATATAATGCGGTAAACGTTTCCATTCGTGTTGTTTCCAAAACATCTTCGAAACTTTATCAATTAGCTCTACCTAAGCTTTAGTGTCTAGGACATGGAATGAACTTAACTGTGACTATAAATTATTTTACGTGATTTTATTCGGAGACACTTATAAAATAATCTACGTGACACTGGCGGAATGCACAAAGTGCGATGCCAAGAATAAAAAAGGAAAGGACCTAATTTTCTATGAATAAAACTTTCGTAATGCAACTGATGTCGGAAACAGGAACTAAATCATGAGAGCAAAGAATACTTAATTAATTAGAAAGGGAATGTGCAGCCAACGCACTGCCTTTCGTGTATAATGTCCATCATTGGCGCAATTTGCATGTACTAAATGGAAATGTGATAAATAATTAAAGATAGATACATAAAGATGTGTTCACAAACCATTCTAGCAATGGGCAAAATGTTGGAAATCTTGTTGTGGATCATATTTCATTTAATAATTTAAAAAAATATCGTATAAAGTTTTCGCCACAGATTAAAAAAGTAGAAAATTACTGGATAGCAGAGCCCCTGGCGGGAGTAGATGGAAACTGCTTCATTTCAAACATTTCACTATTGTTTTCGTCGTAATTCTCGTAAATCAATGTTTTTGAGCTACAAATCTAACGTTACTTATACGGTTAATATAGGCACACAAATAGTCAAACCTTTACGTGACACGAATAATTTTAAGTATTTGAGTCCTTGTAAACGAAATGTTGTATTAAGGAGTCTTTACTCATTTTTTGCGCACGATAATATCTCTAAACCTTTTTTTTAACTATGCATTAACATTACAAACTCCTGTATTACTTTTGCTCTTATTCTTACGATTCACGTCTCATTCATTCTTATACCACTTTCTTTTATTTTGTGTTGCTAATGAGTTATGCGTAAGGAATAGTACTTGCTACAAAAGATAAGGAAAGAAAATTTGTTTAAAGAGATTTTTCAGTAGATATTATGAAATATGTACTGTTATAGCATAATTTTTTGGGCGTCTTGTATATTTGGAACACATCATGGAATGTCCATTTTGTTTTCTGAACATTGTTCCTTTTTATTTCTTCTAAACAACCTTAGGTTTTTCAGAATCTGTTCTAACTATTCTGTTCTGTTCTCTTCTGTTCATTACTAATCAGCCCTGTTTATTCATAAACTGTCCCAGTGCTGGGCGTGGGACTCTTCCCATTGTGAGAAGGGTAACAAACTTTTCAAAGAGTTTCATATAGTTTTCCTTGTCATAAATTACAAAAAACAGAAGTACGTGCTGTGGGATTCGAACTTAGGACCTCTGGATTGGAAGCTAGGCTGCTAAACCTTCTTCTCTAATACATACCAAATAGATATATTTTCTATTATGTACAAATTATATTTCACTGTTATTTTTTCGTAATTCCAACCCCTTATCATTTGCCTATCAACGACGTCGCGAATTCACTTTTACCATTGATATTCACGTGCCAAGGTGAAAACAGCCCGTCAATTGTATTATGTATGTGTAAACACTTTCACAAGGCATTTCTGCGCGTATGTGGCGCGACTGAATCCTGGTGGTAGACGGTGTGTCATTTCTGTACTTGTTGTATAAGATGTATTGTATCGTTCAATGCCACATCTACTAAGAAGAAAATCATTTCTAACTCAGTACAGTCAACTAGTTGTTCGATCCGAACATTGACCTATTATGCGTTGATGCGGCGATGCACTGGATTTTGTTTTATTACATCAGCGGTTCTCAATCTTTGACGGAGCCCTGAAGTAATTACTGTTTTATGTGTATTTTTTATTGTAAGTTGAGTCAGTGTTAAATTGTTGACTATGCTCCTGGCTGAAGTGTCGCGCTCTCATATTACGCATTCCACTATTATACTTTTACACTTGTAGTTATTGTTTTAACTCTATGTTCGAATATTTAGATATATAGTAACTCTTTCGTTTTTTTTTCTCATTTTGGCCAGTATTTTCGCGGAACCCTCACAAAAGCTTTGCGGACCCGTAGGATTCCGCGGAGCACACTTTGACTATGGCGGTATTAGCGGTATTACATAGTTTTTTTAAATAAGTTATAGCCGCTGTCACGCGGGATAAAGTAAGGATTCTAACGATACCACACATCCAAATCTGTTCAGGCACTTAAAAGTTATGGTGGGATAAATGAATTCACATACATATGTACATAATCCCTGAAAACATTAAATTATTTTTTGGGCAGTCGTCACGATCAATTTTGTTTAAATTTAAAAAAAAAACATTAGGAACATTCAGCAAAAAGTTTGTTTACTTATTACATTCTATTATATAGAAGGCTAGAAATAAATATTATTACTACTTCTTCATTGTTTTAGGCGTCGGACTATGTGCATTTGCCGGAATCAAATATTTTAAGATAAATCAAGTGTAGTTGTATGAGTTTGAGTGACAGTCAAAGTACACAGACACAAAAGTAAATAAGGGTCGAGTCCAGTCATGCTGGACAAATTCACCACTACTTTATGTTACTCCGATGGAGTTTTGGAAGTAACACGGAACACGGAGTTATGTTTCACTAAGTTATATATCACTTTCCCACACTCACGCATGTAATCCGATACTTTACATCAACACACAACATCACAAGCAGGTACTTAACTTTTTAAGGCAACTTCGCTACATTATAATGGACAAATTATTATTTAACTGCATGATCAAGAACTAAGTGCGATTCATAGAAATACCTGAATCTCATTACTTTAAGAATCAAGGTTTCCACGAGCAAACACCATACAAATAAAAAATAAAACGATTCCATTATAGAACCTTGGCGGTCTTCAGACAATTTACTGCCTTTAGAATACAAATAAAAGTGCGGAAGAATGCATCACATATACGATCAATGGATAGTTAACAACCCTCATTAGCTATTAATTCGATTAAAGCGTTAAATTAGTTATGTTACTCTTTTTGTTTGTTTGTTGGGAGCAGTGTAACAGATCTGTAGTAATCTCAGTAGTGAGATAAATTAATATGACATATCTAGCGATGATAGCTCAGTGGTTAGCGCGGTCGGTTTACATGCCGACAGGCATGGGTACAGACCCCTACAATGAGCTTGAGCTGCCGGTGAAGGAAAACATCGTGAAGAAACCATAGCATGGTGGTAGGGTATTTTCTAGTACTCGGCTGGCTAGCTACCACCCTCAAGTTGGAAATCTGTCGCAAAATACCTAACAGCATGTTCCGGCTGCCTTACTTGAGAGTCAGTTCTATTCCAGGCTAGCGGTGCTTTACCAACTTCGATTACACTGTCACTTAACAGCAGGTGAGCTGTGATCAAACACCTAGCTTGTCAATCATAAAAAAATAATGAAACATAAAAGTACGTTTCTTCGTATTATGTGGCCGCCCTAGCGTCAGAAATAAAGTGGCGCCCAAAACCTCTTGACAGAATGGACGGTTACTTTTCAACACGCCACGGTAACGATCAGATAAAAAAAATCCCTTTATGGATATAAAAATTGCCGGACCGTCAGTTGTTAAAAGAAAGTTTAACGACACCAGTCCAAACTAAGCATTGCCAAGTTCTGGGCTAGCTACTTAACAGCTTTTCTCGAAAGCTACTAAAAAAGCTAACCAAACCCAGAAAACTAATTTCTTAATAGTAATTCGACACGCTTACCGCAAACTGATCTTATGAACTAAAATTCCATCACGAACTGGCAGTAGAAAAAATATCAAATCTCTACAAAGATGTGTTCGACACAAAATGATTAAAAAAATTAAGGGAGGTATTAAAATTCCTAAGCACGGCACGCGATCGGGAATCGAACCTGTACCATTAACGCCGACACACCTACCTGTGTCGAAAAAGTGACCCAAGAGTACAGTTACCAATAAAAGTGTTTATTTGGAGCGCTTATTTTGTTTTTGGCCGCTATCAGTCAATATGTAAAGAGTAAAGTTTAGATGTCTATACAAAAATTAAGAGCGCTACAATTTATTATAAATTGGTGGACATTTCACCCAGCGACATCTAGCCGCAAGCTAGGAAAACCTTGTACTATGGGAACCGGCTAGCTGATAGAATATTAAACTTTTTTCTTTTAAATAATAGATAAGCTAGCGTTTGACCTCCATGTGACTTGATAATAACTGATGATGCGGTCTAAGATGGCGCATACTTGCCTAGAAGATACTGATTCACTCACAACTTGAAGACACCCAGATTGTATCTATCGAGGAACACACGCTCAGGCAGCGAATTCCACTATCTAGCGGTTCGTACAATGAACGTGGTATCATTCGTTTCGTTCGAGTTTTTAGAACATCAACCATGAAAAGATGTCGCTTTTTCGAGCTTCTGGCTGTCAGATAAAAGAATGGGCATGGGGGATTAGACCGTGTAATTCTAAAACTAACGATTTTGCGACGATGTTCTAGGGCTTCTAATTAAGCTTGAACAATGGAGTCATCGCACACTCTTTTCACACTTCTCAATAGACATCTCAAAGGAGCGAGCAGTACCCCAATATTTTTTGAAGAATTTTAAATAGTAGTTATACAAAAAACTTGGGCAGGCTACTAACTTATTTCGTACTAGGCAATACTACAAATGCTTTTTTTTTCCTAAAAACATACTTGTAATACATACCAGACCAAACGAAGATCTCTGTCTTATCACATAAATGTTTGCCCAAGATGGGGTATTAAGTCCACACACAATATTCTTAACTACCGATTGAGCTAAATACAATATAGAGAAAGCTAAAAAGGGTATTTGTAGTTATCATTATGAACAACTTTTACCACGGGCACAACTCCTAAATCGTTACATAAATTCTACTCTTGCCATAATACTTATCACTTTCGTGCGTAATGATACAAAAAACGGGCTAAACAAGTTTAGAGGTACGAGCCGCATGAGATTTCAGATAACAACAACACAGCACGGCCCAAAATATGCATTTATTGGTTTTAGATAAGGCCTTATACTATAACTACTTATTTACGTACTTTCTTATGATATTTATTTGACATAATATTTCTGTCTTTCAGTTGCTATCACTGTAATTTTATACGCATGTAATTATAATAATACTTGAGGCACAGATTGGAAATGTCTCAATGGCTCTTTAATTTTTGCTTACCTTACATTAACTACACCAATGCAAATGTTAAACAATTAGATTGAAATGTGCCTAAAGCAAGCAAAGAATCATCACTTATTTCTATCTGTTTTTTTTTTTTATGTTTAAGTTTGATGGTCTATCTGTCAAATTAAATAAGTTTAAGAAAACTAATTAACGAAAAAAACGATTCTTCTTGTACGATTTTTTTCTTCAAATTTAGCAAACTAGAAGTTCTTTGCTTTGATAGGTAGATGTAAGATGTAACTACAATATACACTTCAATGAAATATTAAATGGTTATATTTTAGTTAAAAAATTTATGAAGCAAGTTGAGCTGAAAAGTAAGATTGCACGCAAGAATTTGCATAAAATGGACATATTTATTGTGTTAGTTATTTATTTATTTCTGAATAATAATTTCTGTTTGACCGCCATTTCGCCTAACGAGCACAAATGGATGACGAACCAATTCACTCGCGACTTGAAGGAACCCAAATTGTAACCAGATTATTTAAAAATAACTTGAAAAAGTTACATAGGTATATAGTCGTGTGTGAAGGTTTCACACACGTCTATAATAATATATAATATTTGTTCAGTAATTACAGTCCTCATTAATTTACAATTTTACGTAAATCCTTACGTTTCTCTGAATTGCTCCAAATGCAGACACTACATAACGTCCTTACATACTTCATTAAGAACATTCTCCATCGCCTGATTGAAGCGATTTAACCTTTTACGGCAATCACGTAACTGCAACGCTACTGCACATTTTTCAGCTATTATGGAACTTAGTACCTCGATATAAAGTCGACATTATATCGTTGATGTAACAAGTATGTTTCTAGATTACGATTACGAATACTAAGTATGTGTGTTCCCACAAAATACTTGTCTGACCATTTCAGATTGTACTAAATACCGATTGAATGCCGGAAGCCTTATCGGACGTTATGTTTGCGGTCCGAGTGATGAAATGAAGAAAGCCGAAAACTACTTTATTATTATACTAGCGACCCGCCCCAGCTTCGCACGAGTGCAATGTAGATACTAATGAACTGCATATGCATGTATTATACATATAAATCTTCCTCTTGAATCACTCTATCTATTGATGGAAACTGCATTGCAACTCCGTTGCGTAGTTTAAAAGATCTAGGAAGCGACTTTATTTTATACTATGTAGCGATGAAGGTTTTTTAAAATATGCCAGCCAGCTGAAATTTCACTTTTCTAGATAGGCTTGCGTTTGATCACCATTTCGCCTGATGTTAACAGGCCTTAATTAAGGTTTTTTTAATAAAAGTATTGAATCGAACCACATGCTCTCGTGATGGTGAGAGATATATGTACATGACTATTGAAGCACTACCAAAACTTTGAGTACCAAAACAAAGTCTAAGGCATCGCAAGGCAAAGGCTGCTTTGTCTCATTACTTTGAGAGATTGAATTGTTAGTCTCAATAGCCATATACCACTAAAGTATCACATATTCTGCCGCCAAGTAGTAGTTAGTGTGTAAACTTTACCGTTTTTCTGTATATTTGTAAATTTCTTTATATAAAACGGCTGGATGGATTTCGACAGTCAAGGTCTTACAAAATCAAGTGTCCTTAGAAAGGTATTAGAAAAAATAGCGGATTTTTGGCGCAAAATAATAATACAAATAAGTAAATAAGTAATAAAGTAAGTAAGTAATAAGTAAATAATAAATAAGTTAACCAAACCTATAGAGTAGGGTTTCATAATAAAGAAAATAAAAAGGGGATTACAAATATATATATAAAACTTATATGTTTAAATTGAATTAGGAATAATAAATTGGTTTAAAAAGTTTTTTCCTTTATTTATAGCTATTTTATTCGCAGTCGAGTTTAGATTTTTCTACAGTTTATGTTGATGTAGTCTTAGTGCATGTTAGTAAATCTTAATTTTGCACATTTAATCCAACTTGTTCAATGAACCAATTAACGCAGCGCAATCTATTAATTGATCACTTTCAACAGCGGGCTGCAAAGGAAAGTTGGGCTCATCTATGCATGGCATGCAAGCGTATGGTATAAACAGTAAGGCAGTAATAATGTAGAAGTGTCTTGTATTACCAAACAACTTTTATCCAAATAATTTGGTAATATAGATATGAATATTGTACTATTGAAAGTTATACAATGTTGTGCAGAAAAAGGGCAAATCTTTCTTGATGCTACAATTTCGTTTGTCATACGTGGAATCTGCGTAGGTTTTTGGAAGGAATACGGAAAAGTCTTGTCAACTCGTCAAATTGTTTTCCAATACTTGTATTTTTTCAAGTCTTTATGTAAAAAATTGTGGTTTTTTTTCCACAAAGGGCCGAATAAGTACTTAATTATGTAAAGTTAAACATGACTTTTCGTGTTGATTTCAAGACTCCGTTGGAGTTTGTAGTAAAGTCACCTACTTTACTAGGGCATGACTGGACTCGACTAAGACTTACTTTGACTGTGACTTAGACTCATTTACTTGATTTTTTAAATAAAATATTTGAAAATGTCGAAATTCTTGACACTAGCAAATGCACAAAGCTTGTCACCAAAAATAATGAAGAAGACACAATTTAGTCAAGTACTTTTTTTTTTTAAATACTTTATAGGTTTGCGTTTGACCACCCTGCCAGATGTTAAGCAAGATATAGTCTAAGATGAAGCACGCTTACCTAGAAAAAACCTGTTTACTCTGGATCTGAAGACTCAAGTTGTACTTCGCGGGAAAAACAGACGCCTCATATAAATTCATCAAATTGTAGCGTACCTATAACACTCGAAATTGTAACATTAAGGACCACTCATTTTTGCGCTAAACTTTATCTGTATTATCAAGTTATTTGGATAGAAGTTTTTTATATGCTCGTTCCGCATTTCAATTTTACGAGCAAAATGTCAAAAATTACTTTTATAACTTCTGGTTACGTTTTGGTTTGTCATATTGAAATATAGCCCATACTGGGTACATTGAACACTCTGCATATAGGACCTATAATAGGAGAATCAAGTTGTTACTATACAAAAACACTTGCAGTAGTTTGTGCAACTAACAACATAGTAAGCTTTCGCCATTGCAGCTATGAAAGTTAAAATTTCCATTGCACAGAAACTTGCAATAAAGACTAATGAGCGAGGCCTTCACTGCTAATAGATCTTAGGTTGTATAAGGCACTTAAGATTTTTAGATAAGTAGGTACTTTGAAAGTAGATATGAAGTACTGCACTTCATTTTTAGAATATTTTGTGTTAATTAATTAACAAAACACTATGTGTTGGTAAACTTGAGCATGTCACGAATGGCGAAAGTTTGTGTGTTTGTAAGTTTCATTATTTATTACTTCTTTATAGTATTACGGCTAAACGAATTTGATGTCATTGAATGAAATTTTTAATGGCAATAGCTTTTAATTTAAATTAAAGCAACGACTATTTTTTTATTCTAATACGTGGATAGAACAGCGTGGTATGTAAAATATATGTATGTTCATATATATTGAACAACTTTTGTTAATACGACTCTGTTTTTTTAATAGCGATGATAGCTCAGTGGTTAGCGCGGTGGGTTCACACACCATAGGGCGTGGGTTCAAACCTAACAACAGATTTCAACTGTCGGTGAAGGAAAACTTTGTGAGAAAACCATAGAATGGTGGTAAGGTATTTTCTAGTACTTGGCTGGCTAGCTACCCTCTACCCTCAAGTTGAACATCGTCCAACGTCGCAAAATAAATTTTTATTTAAAAAAAATTGCATTAAATTTTATTGGGAGTCAATCATTATGAATTGTTATAGGAAAACATATAACTCCAGAATACTATAAGAAGAACGTCCGCAAAGTAACGCCTTAATCAATAAATTATTTTTCAATAAAGCGAAATCAACATTTAATGTGGATGCTCTGTTTTGTTAAACGTTAACCGACTAATTTTAAATTAACTAGAAATGAATCTATTAAGAACAACTAGATGAAAGCAGATCAACTCGATTGTATCAACAAAGACAGACTCATCAGCAACTCAAGAACTTTATTATCGTGTCGCTGTATTCGATTACAACATCGATTTTCCGGAAACGATTCATTAGCAGTAATTGGCCATTCAATACCTGCAACTCAACCAAGTGCTTGACAAATCGGCTGATGGATTATTTATCTACTTTGGTTAGTTTATAGATTCAGATAATTTTAAAAAAAAAATTATACCAATTATAACCGCGCTAACCACTAAGCCATCATCGCTACAAAAATTATAAGTAAGATATAACGTAATGACCAGGTCGTACTTTTGTTTTATATGAAACGAACGGTTGCATACATGTTCAAATTCCTACAAAGGGGGTAAAAGCGTTCTGGCATATCGATCCGACGCCGAAATATTTTTTCCCAAGTTTCCGCACACGACCTTAGTGTTTATATAATTAGAGGACACTACCGAATGTTAATGAAGCGTCACGTACCCGTATTATTAGCATACCAATTACATAGATTTTTTGTTCGTTAATTGTCCTTTATTTATATACATATATCACTTTTATAATCCCACTTGAGGGAACTAAAATGTCCTATAATAAATTCAAAGATTTTATAAAGCAGAGGTTAATTGACAAACCCTACTATAAGGTGGCTCATTACGTGGAAGACAGGAATATACGGTTGTAGTAGCTTCTCTCTGCACTTGCATCCCCCTGGCTAAGTGACAATTGTAGTAAGCATAATGTATTAATATCTATAACTGTAAACTGTATAAACTGTAACCTAATATAAAAAGAAAGATCCACAAAAAAAAAATGCCTTGCTGAGTTTCTTGCCGGAGTCTTCTCAGTTGAAGTGTAATTACGACCCGGTGGTAGATTCAAAAATGTAACTTAACGTTCATAAGTGCCTTACCAGGGCCTAAACTGAATAAATGACTTTTTAATTTTGATTTTATTGTGCACGGAAAATTGAGGTAAAAATATTAGTGGCGGGTACTAGCTTTATGGAAAAAATGTTCAAATCCCTTCAAGTGCACCTGATGTTAAGTAAAGGTGCGATCGATGATGGTAAAGCATACCAAGCCTGGAATAGAACTGGCCGGAACACACTGTTAGGTGCTTGCCGGCAGAATTTCAACTTGAAGGTGATAGCTAGCTAGCCGAGTACTAGAAAATATCCTACCACCATGCTATGGTTAGTGGTTAACTCACGATGTTTTCCTTCACCGGTAGTTCAAGCGGCCGAAATTTCAACCCGACCACACTAACCACTGAGCTATTATCGGTACAAACTATTTGTTAGCAACTATTAAATGAGAAAGTATCTAGTTGTAAATAGGTATGTAAATAGAATAAGACCTTCCGAGACCCGACCCTTGACTTACCTCGCTGGCGAAAGCCTGACCAAGGTTGAGGTACATAAAGTCGTACAATAGGAACCGGACCGCCTGTTGCGCCTATAAGCTAAACTTGTTTTCAATAGTTCCTTTTTTGATTAACATTCTTATAAATATTAACACCAATTGGGCTTACTGTGATCTCCGATTTATTAGCCAGTATTTTAGGGCTAAAGAACATGATATGTACAGTCCTGGATTTAAAACTTTTCTGAACCGGGGCAGAAAATTCATAGAGGCGCTCTCTCCTCCTAGAAATTATTTATTTTACAACCAATTTATCTACTAAGTATTTTCAAGGTCAGCGTAAGTAGGTATCTTCTAAGGCTACGTGCTTCATCTTCGACCACATCGTCGCTTACCATCAGGCGACTTGGTGGCAAAAAATGTGGCATTTTATTACTTTAAAGATGAATATGGCACCCTGTGTCTTTGCCGCTCGATGCAGATATCCGGGTCTATTAAGCAAACGGATTTTAATTCAGTTTCCATCAATAGACAGATTGATTCAAGAGGAAGGTTTACATGTATAATACATATAAGTATCTACATTGCACTCGTGCGAAGCAGGGGCGGGTCGCTAGTTCATTAAATAAATGTAAATATTCGGTCAAAAAATTGGTTGCTTTTCAAATATACAAACTTATTATTTTTGGTTTATTTACTATTTTACAGCATTTTTAACATATTGAGCAGATTATGTAATAGTTACCAGGTAGATAAATACTTCGAGGACGTCTAAATGGCGAACCGCACTTAGCCAAGTGATATCATCCTCTGAACGTATTAAAAACAAACTTGTAAATGTACAGGAAGTCGTAGCAATTTAGATAGCAATCGTGGTGATAATTACCAGAATACATGATGGTGTTTTTCAATACTTTTTGAACGAACTATGAGCCAACATACATAGGTAAAGAAACAAAGAAGAAACACAATGTTACTTCATAGCTGCTATTATTTGTATGAAAACCTCGCGTATCTTAGAGTTCTTCTAGTAATTTATAGCGAAAAACACATCAATTACCTAATTATAACTTTACTGTAAGGAGATAAACTAAAATATTGAATATCTTTACATTCACTAAAAATTACATTATTTATCCATAAGACGAAACTTCTGTAGCGACTGCCTACCTAAGCAAATTGCGATGTGTAAGCATAAATAAGGCGACTGGACAAGTATCCCTCCCGCAACAGTCTTCTCTATACCTTGGCCCGCGCCGCAAGTTCTATTTGTATTGGTTGTATAAAGTCGAATTGCGGCGCGGGCCAAGGTATGGAGACAACTGTTGCGGGAGGGATGCTTGTTCAGTCGCCTTATTTATGCTTACACATCGCAACTTGCTTAGGTAGGCAGTCGCTTCACTTCTTAAAATTCAATGATATCTCTGTGCAAGTGCCAGTTCCATTACGTCGCAGGGATATGAACCAGTACAGTGATATGGATTTGCGTCTCAGGAATACAAAAAATATATCTACATACATATATTTGGGTTCTTTTTTTTTTAAAAACACACAACAAACATTATGCCAGATGTTAAGCATCGATGTAATCTCGGTTGGAGCATACTTACGTATACCATATTCTATTTGTCGGGAAACACAGAGTCACACAAAGTGTTCATCTTCCTTATCGTGCGAATAAAAATGTTCAATCGAAGCGCATAGGGCATAAACTATAAATGTTGTGCAATTTGGTCTTCCCTCTCAGATATAAAACCTAAGCAGTCCGTTGAAATTTAGTGCCGATCTGCTTTTAAAATTATTCTTTGCATAGTAGTATGTCCACCTTGGCTTTGGTCAAGTCGTAGTTCGTAGCATTGTCTAGGCAGCGAGCGGCGCCCTCCCTCCAAGGCTGGCGGCGGTCCGGTCGCATTCCATAGGCTTACCGATAATTCTTACCGACACAGCGTTGCCTCGTTCCTTGTTGGTAAACATTTGTTTTTGAATCAACAGACAAATAGTTTGATACCGTACAATGCTCGGGTGCGTGTTTATGGCATGCTATAGGATGCGGCTTTAAAACTTCCGCTGGTAAACAAGTACGTATTGTGCTTAATTAAAGTATAATAAAAAAAATCTCTTATGGATCCTTTATCAGTTAGATTCTCACGTATACTTTCAATAAAAGCCTTTCATGGGAAATGAAAGGCTTTTCCTCAGCCTCAAACGCTTTAAGTCAAACGAGAACGAGTCCTATTCAACTATTTATCCAAAGATTGTCGCAAATAGATTGTTTTATCGATTGGACCGCCTTTGTGCCTATCTGGGTCTTTCTTTATGTTGTGTTATTATATTGTTATCTTGAAGAGCCGGAATCGATTCTGGCATTGCAGAATTTCATAGATGGTGATGACCAGTTACCATCAGGTGACCCGCTTGATTGTTTGTCTCTCTATTATTTATATAAAAAAGTACCAACTTATAGTTTAAAACACCGTTTATCTTTGTAGATGATTGATTTCAATGTTAGTAAAAAAAAACTCAAAAATTTGGAATATCTATATTATTCAAGGGTTATTTCCTAACCTAATAAACAAGGCGTTAAAAGTGTTGCAACTACGATTTTGTACCTGTCTTACCTTGTCGCCCCCTCCCCGTTAGATCCTCGCCTAGTTGTAGACAATATTATTGGTAAGTCATTGAGAACTGGATAGATTCATTGTACCACCTCGTGAAAACGCAACCGAGTTAGCGAGCTCACGCTAAGTAAAAGTGCCTCGCTGTTTTGCACAAGTTCGCTAACATATCTAAACATTACTGAAACTCAGTTACGTAAAGTTTTACTTATTTAACATGTAAATAAGATAAAATATTACTTGAAACATTGTTTTTTTTTCTAAACAGAATATGACTCATAATATGTAGTTTGAAGACTTAATTTTGCAAATACATCCAAGATATAATTGACGACAATGGAATGAATGAATTGAGGTGACGATATACGTAAGACAGTGGGAAGGAAACTGAAAGCAAAAAGTTAAAGATCAGGATAGGAGGCGTGCATTATGAGAGGCATATGTTCAGCTGTTGACCAAAGTGGGCTAATGATGACGCAGACTTACGTTTTCATAAAAGTGTTTTACTTTACTTCAAACGTTACTACAGTGAAACAAAAGCAATTCAATTCAATTATTTAATTATAAATACAATAATGTACTTACACTAAATTTATGTATGTTAAAATACAAGCAACATTTACCAAAATGATTAAATGTTTTAAATTTTTAAATGTCAGGTAATAAAAAACAAAATGATAATAATAAAAAAAAGTGGAAAAAATATATAAATGTCAATGATAATTAATATAAAATTAAATAATTAAAATAAAAAGCTTATGATATAACGATAACGTAGAGTAAAATTGACTATTTAATTATTTTACAGACTATGGATTTAATTTGCTCACAGAGGATTTTTCACTAAGTAGTAGTATCAAGATACAGTACCTGGGTGACCGAGCTTTGCTCGGCTGAAAACACGGATAAAACGACGTTTTCTAAAAATGAAACCTAGCTAGGTCGATTTATCGCCCCCGAAACCCCCTGCATACTAAATTTCATGAAAATCGTTGGAGCCGTTTCCGAGATTCAGAATATATATATATATATACACAAGAATTGCTCGTTTAAAGATATAGATATGAAATACATACGTATAGTTGTACAGTATTATACTTATTTCGACAAGTTACTACTAACGAGAACAAAGATAGCAACTTAGATAGCTATATTTGTAAATCTCTAAAGAAATCTTGCCTGCACCTGCGCTATAATTCTGCACTTTCCATCAGATGTCATGATAACCTGCACGCTGCATACGCATTTCTGACTTAATACTAAGTTCCTACCTGGCTATTAGTTCTAGATAAAGTTGCGAGTATTCTGTGACACTATGTGACACTGTTGTATTATCTGTGGCAGAATAATCGGCTGCTATTAGAAGATAATGGCAAACACCTAAGCTACATTTTCTCTCACGTTCCACAGTTTGAGGTCACGACGAAGACAACAGACCAACGCACAAACGTATGCAAATTATTCATTGCAAGGGTTACCATAACAACAGTATGAGTACATTTATTTAGTAGATACATAATTTAAGCAACTATTGCAATGAAAGTGTCTTAAATACTAATTATATATCTTCTCTTATTGCATAATATTTTTTTGCAGCTTTTTGACTCGAGATTCCTATGTGTGTATATTATCTACAACCACAAAGCGAGCTCTGATCAAAAACGTAGTCTGATAAATAATCATTGGACAGCCAAAAATGTTGGGAGAAACATAACAAGCTGAAGAGTTTAAAAAACCTATAATCCGATTACGAATAAAATAGCTATAATTAAAGGAAAAAACTTTTAAAACAAATTTAATATTTCTAATTGAAAAACATATAACTTCAATATATTTTTGCTTTAATTTTCTTTATTAAGATAACCTACTTGATAGGCTTGGTTATTTAAAAAAAAAAAAAAATTACTATTTCGCGCCAATAATCTACCATCTTGTTTTTTTTTTTAAACCTGGACACTGGTTATTGGGACAAATAACGATATCTTAATTGCCGTAATTCATTCGGCCGTTTGGAAGATACGAGGTAATAAAGAAATTTACATACATACATACAAGAAAGCGAAAAACATAACCCTTCCTTGGCAGTCGGGTATTTTTTTTTTGCAAAAAATTGCCGTTATGTTGTATCCAGCACTAAGTGATGTATTTTTGAAAGTGTTCCTCTTGGAAAGGTAAATTTAGAGGTGAGGGGTCGAACTTTAGTTCTGGACCGTACTCTTAGATCTAGGACTAAAGTCACGGACATCGGTTTTACTATAGCTGTTGAGGAGATATGACATAAAAGTCTTAATCTATTTAGGTTGTGCTTATATGCATGTTTTAACCTTTTTATTAACTGAAAAATTTTCTTTGCAAACTAATAATAGAAACGCTGAATTTTTTTTTCTTTAAGAATCTGTATGGAAAAGCCGTTGATACTCTTCTTAACAAATAATAACATCTAACTACTTTTTAATTAGTAGTTGGTTTTTACCGGAGCATATCCGGCTATCATTATTTTAACTTGAATTCTTGATTAGGGCCTTTACGAATTCAATAGAACGTGAATTTTAATTTTGATTTGTACATAAAGTTGCTCGTTGTTGATTTCCTACCGGGTACACTTTGAAGAGTACAATTCAGATCAGCGTGGACAGCCAAGAGCTTTAAAGAGCGAAATCGTATCACGGTTGATGTTCAATAAATTCGAACTAAACAGTTCCATTCCACTTTCATCGTACGAACATCTAAACAATGGAATTTGCCGCCCGAGTAAATGATGGATGAGTATCTTCTCTGATAGATATGAGATCTGGGTATGCTACAGGTTTTTTTTTCTCTGACAGGCTAAATGTTTGACCACAACTCACCTGATGTTAAGTGACGGTGTGGTCGAAGATGGTAAAGCACACCTAGCCTGGAATCGAACTGGCTCTCAAGTGAGGCTGCCGGAACACACCGTTAGATGCTTGGCGGCAGATTTTCAACTTGAGGGTGGTAGCTAGCCAGCCGAGTACTAGAAAGTACCCTACCACCACGCTATCGTGTCCTCACGATGATTTTCCATCACCGGCAGCTCAAGCTCATTGTTGGGGGTTGAACCCACGCCCTTCGGTATGCGAACCGACCGCGCTAACCACTGAGCTAACCATCTTTGCTTAACATCAGGCGACATGGCGGCCAAACGCAAGCCTATTTGTAAAAAAAAATTGAGATAATTTCTGAGACTGCTGATTGGACATAGACATTGTAGACATAGAGTATCTGGCTATAAAAATATCTTATTTAATGGACACAAAATATCTAGAATGGCATGGAAACTCTACACATGACTGGGTAGGACTGGTATTTGTGCCGAGAGGCAAGGACGAAAGCGTGTATTAACATACGCCAACAGCATCTTTGCGGCAAACCGCGTGAAATCAGGTTTTATGACTACCTACCTTATCTGAATGAAAGTTAAGATTTTATATTAGGGAGTGCCTGCATAGATGGAATTATATAGAATTGTGTCAACATTTGACATTATATTATTTACGGTAACCTCTAAGCGGGGACACGCGAAAGTTATGACGCGTGTAGCGTAGTTTGATTATTTTATTTTTATTGCTGACAGGCTAGTTGTTTGACCACAACTCACTTGATGTTAAGTGACGGTGTGGTCGAAGATGGTAAAGCACACCTAGCCTGGAACGAAACTGGCTTACCTACGCGCCATGTACCAATTTTGATGAAATTTGGTATAGAGGTAGCTGACACCTTGAATTAACACATACTTTTTATCCCGAATAAATGTAGTGTTCACGTGGGAACAGCGAGTAACACCGCGGGGCGCAGCTAGTAAATTAAATAACGTAATAAAGAAAAAACAAAAGCCAAGCCGAGTAAGAAATACAATGATGTAATTATGCAGTTCTTCATTGTAAATACTGTATTGAGATAAAGTTCAAAATGCCAACGGAAACAAGTTGTTTTGCCCAACTCTATAGAACCGACATAACATGGTAGCAAATTGGCTAAGGTCAGGCCGACATTTACTCTCATCGCTGTAAGGTCAACTCACTTCAGCAGGTGTTTGTAAGATTGTTCAAATGCCGTGAATTGTTTTGTAGTAGAGCAATTTTTATTTTATAGTTTATGACTTTTGTCGTAGTAACATCCCTATTTTCGTATCGTCGTTTCATACAAGCTTAGGCCCGCGACTTTGTCCACGTTAACTTAAGAATTAGTTTCGGAGAGAAATTAAACACGTAAGTCACAAATAAGCAATAGTCATAAAACTTGCGCAATTTTATTATTAGATTAACACAATGGATACCTTTTAATCCGGAATAATGCTCCATAAGACGCAGCTGTACCAAATTTCAAGTGGATACGTCCAGTAGTTCGTTTTTTGGTAATCCCACAGGAACCTAACATTTTTCTGATATAAAAAGTATGTTATATGTCAATTCAGGTAATAAACTATACGTGTGCCAAATTTCATCCAAATCCTTTTAGCTGCTTTTGTGTGATTGAGTAACAAACATCAAACATGAAAACTTTCACGCTTATAATAATACTAGAGCCCTGGCTTCTCACGGGTGCAATATAGACAATAATGCGGTGTATATGCATGTATTACATATAAAACCTTCCTCTTGAATCACTCTGTCTATTGATGGAAACCGCATTAAAATCCTTTGCGTAGTTTAAAAGATTTAAACCTACAGATGGCGGCAATCGACTTTGGATTATACTGTGTAGAGATATATTAATATTACATATAATTGGAATACCTAGACACAGAACAAACAGTTACGTATGTTACATAAGTTTGCCTTGGATGGGAATATCGAATAGGGATGGGCTTAGGAAATAGAGTTACTACCAATTTAGCTAATGATAAAAGTTGTGAGCGAAATACGTATTAGCATTTGTATTTTATTTATTTGTATCACCAACACTATACTCATCACAACATTTATAACGGTCATCAACATAAAAAAAAACTAGATGTTATAGCAATCAGTGACGACGATATGCATAAAAATATAAAGTTAACAATTCTTATTAAAAATAAGACATTTAATTTTTTTTGATATGTCAGATTTAGTTCAAGATGCAGATAGGAACGCGACCACAACAAGTTTCCCAATCAAGCTATCACCGTATTGTCCCGTTAAATGAAAACGATTAAGTAATTCAGTTATATTATAGTAACGGGCGTGGAAGTAAATTTTAACACTGCACTATTAACCTAGTGGGCGATACCTATGACTGATTTGATTTATCGGTGTTTATGGTGACCTGAATAGTTCGAACGATTTGAATAAATCGATTAAAAATGGCCCAGTAACATGTTATGCCTAGAACTGTGTTCATAAATGTGATTTTTACTAAATAAATACTGACTTTAAAAAAAAACCGTCCAAGTGCGAGTCGGGCTGGCGCACAAAGGTTTCCTTACGATTATCTATAAAAACGGCAAAAAATCACGTTTGTTATATGGGAGCCACCTTAAATGTTTATTTTATTCTGTTTTTAGAATTGTTTGTTATAGCGGCAACAGAAATACATCATCTGTGAAAATTTCAACTGTCTAACTATCACGGTTCATGAGATACGGCCTGGTGACAGACGGACGGACAACGGGGTCTAAGTAATAGCGTATTACCCTTTTGGTACGGAACCTTAAAAAGAACTTTAATAATCTTTAAACAATAACTTTAAAAATATTTTAAAACCAATTAAATAAATTGCCTAGTAAAAAAGATGTACAAACACTGTGAATGTGATTTTTTATATTTTTTATTTTGACATTTGTTTGCTTTGATTAGGTTGAATTTTTATCCTGAGGATTTGGGCGGCGGACTCGGGGGTCCATCGCATGATAGGAATAGCCCCTGAGGTGGTGTGCGCGGTAATTCCGCGTGCCTTTCAAGGACAGAGAGATGGAGGCTCTCCAGCTCCATCCCTAATAGGGAAGAGTCCCAGGCCATCAGCGCCGTCAAGGCCGCGAGCGAGTGCGAAAGCGTTCCCGTAGCCTTGACAAATAGATGCCAGACCGAAACACTCCAGGGTTTTTTAGTGGGTAGGTCGCTACTATGGCGGGGAGACTCACATACTTCCCCCGAAACCGGTGGTATCCATTAATCCTTTACGCGTTTTGATTGTTCACATTTTAGGCTCGCATGGGAGTGCCCTTGCGCAATCAATGAGGGATTTCCCTGAGTAGAAAAAAAGGTTTAATTTTTATTCAAACCTTCTATTATAATATAGGTCAGTCCTTTTATCGATGTCCATAATATATTAAGGCAGGTACAAAAATTATGATTTTATCATTTACCAGAACCACAGCAATGGATCAAACGGATATTCCGCACACAACTAGCCATACATTGTCGTACATTCCTTACCTGTCTCTTTTCAAGGCTAAAACCACATCACCCATCGTCTGTAAAACTAGAAAATCTTGTCATCATTTAGATCCTAAGATTGTCATTTGCATTGTAACTTGTTTGTAATTTTCACAGACTCGTTGGTAATCGTAACAGGTGCAAAGCTCGATCAAGTCATTCTTTGGATAGGTAACTGTAAGCAACTAAAGATTATCGCGTTTTAGATGAACTGCCAAGTTGTTGGCCACACTTTAAAATTGCAATCTTTTCGGATAGGTAACTGTAAGCAACTAAAGATTATCGTGTTTTAGATGAACTGGCAAGTAGTTGCACACACGTTAAAATTGAAATTTTTCGGATAGACTACTGTTAGCCACTGAAGGTAACCGTTTTTTGGATGAATTGTCAAGTTCTTGGCTACACAAAAATTGCAATCTTTTCGCATAGGCAATTGTAAGCAAACTGAATATTATTGCATTTAAGACAAACTGTCAGGTCAACTGTAACCCTTTAAAATTACAATCCCTGACACAGATGTAAAACAGCAAAGCACACTTACCAAAATTGTAGGTTGAAAGTCTCAATATCCTGGACTTTGTTTTGCTACTCAAAATTCTATGTATCGCTGCAATGGTCATGTACAGGCGTTATCTCTTACCATCAGGAAAGCGTCTCGTTCGTCTCATTTTATTAATATAAAAAAAAAACCTACTATAGTCGTATGCCAATCAAACTTTTATTACCACAAAATTGATATCAACTTTCAAATCAAAATTTACTGCCATTTAACATTCATATTAACAACCTCTTCTCAATCTCACCCACGTGTTTCAATAAAAAGAATTAGTCTTCACTAATTGATCGATCATCCTTCAATCATGATGATCGTACAACAGCTTCAATGGAAATTGTACGTCGTGGAGGTCAACTCATGCTAATTGATCGATTTATGATAACTAATACTAGATCGCGGATCCGCTCGTCAATATCCGGGATGTAAAAACTGTTTTTGCCAAATGAAAGTGATATCCAAGTAGAAATTACCGGTACAACTAGTTTTAAAAAGTAATATTCCATGTTTGTTTCTACTGTCAGTCGCTTCGTGCATAGTATGTACGCTTTTGTAAAAGTAGTTGCGTCGTGTACTTTTTTTTACCCGACTGCTAAGGAAGGGTTATGTTTTTCGCGCGTATCTTGCATGTATGAAAATTTCTTTATAACCTCGTATCTTCCAAACGGCCGAATGAATTACGACAATTAAGGTATTTAAAAAAAAACAAGTTAGTGGATTTTTGACGCGAAATAATAATAAGTCAATTAAAAAATAGCAAACTTATCAAGTGGGTATCAAAATAAAGTAAATTAAAAGGGGATTACTAAAATATAGATATATAAGATATATGTTTAAATTTATTTAGCAGTAGTAACTATTATGATACAATAAGAAAACGGAGGCACAGAACAAACATCTTCGTTTCATGAAATAATTGCCCTAGGCGAGATTGGAACCCACGCTCTACAGCTCGTAAAACAGTGCTATTACCAAATGAGTTAATAGCGCAGTCAATATGTCCTGTTGGTGTTGATTGGCTAGCTTTTTATCTACTATTTTTTTCTGTAAGAATTTTATTCGGACGTCCACAATAAATTATTTATTTATTTATTTATTTATTGACATAAAAACGTTACACAGTTACATTTATGTCACAGACTTATGCATTAATTAATAAGAAAAAAGAAAGCATGTCAAGTTTAAAATCATATAAAATCATTATGGAATAGGCCTGTGATCAAATGATGCCATCACACTTGATAAGTGACGATGTGGTTTACGATGCAACACGATTGTCTAAAAAACTAGCCAAATGCGAGTCGGACTCGCGCACGAAGGGTTCCGTACCATTATTTATGAAAAAGGCAAAAAAATCGCGTTTGTTGTATGGGAGTTGTATTAAATATTTATTTTATTTTGTTTTTAGTATTTGTTGTTATAGCGGCAACAGAAATACATAATTTGTGAAAATTTCAACTATCTAGCTATCGCGGTTCTTGAGATACAGCCTGGTGACAGACAAACGGACGGACAGACAGACAGCGAAGTCTTAGTAATAGGGTCCTGTTTTTACCCTTTGGGTACGGAACCCTAAAAAGTAATTCAGTTATTTGCATTTATCAGAAAACAGTCACTCAGGCATTGCATTTCTTTGTAACGCTTCATATATTAAAAGTGGAAGTACCAGGGAATCATAAAACCATGGGTCATGTAAAGAACTAGAGTCAACTACATGCAATCCCACGTTTGTGTTCGCGTGAATCGTTGCATACAGTCGTTAATATGACTCCTCTGTATTCTATCATCTCAGGGCAAAGAATACAATTACTTGGTGGTAGATCGTCTTGGTAGGTACCACCGCAGTATCAGATATTCTGCCGCCAAGCAGTAGTGTGTAAACATTAGTCTATTCCGGCTTGAAGGGTACTGCAGCTAGCGAAATTACAGGGCTATTGAACCTATGTCTCAAAGTAATGAGCGCCAAATCATCGATACCGTTAACTTTGTTTTCCTACTAAAAGTTCTGTGTATCGCTGCAATGGTCTTGGTCAGGCATTATCTCTTACCATCAGGAGAGCGTCTCGTTCGTCTCATTACTATTACATTTAAAAAAAAAAAAACAAACCAACCAACTGAAACGAACATTACTTAACCCAATTTGTTCAACACGACCGTCAAGAAACTATCATAATATTAAATGCATATTTGCTGAACAGACACGTAGACTTTATAAAGAACGACTAAAGACCTCACTTTTGCATTAGAATGTGAATGTGTTTGCTCTGTCCGAGACAAGTTTATAAAACGCTTTGTGTAGAAAGGTAAACAATATTTGAATTATACAACAAGCAGGAAAACAGTGATAAACGCTATACTCTACCTTAGATGTAAGGTGTGGCTAGATTAAAGTAAAAACGTTTATGGAAATAGTTTTATCTCGCCTTTTTAACCGACTTCAAAGAAGGAGGAGGTTCTCAATTCGGTTATATTTGTTTATTCATATTCATATTTATTGATAAAACAAATTTACAAGTCAATAATATTGATATTATCTTGTACATACAGTAACACTCATTATAATAATCTATATCAAATTAATTATCAATAATAATAATAAAATAAATGCAAATAAATTAAATAAGATGTCATTAAATCTATAGAAAGATTGCTTGACAAGCCATTTTTTTTAACCTTCTTTTAAACGCGTGCAGTCTTTATGTTTGTTACCTTACTCCGTCATTTATATTCCTATTCATTTATTTATTTCCGTATTTATTTTATTTTATTTCCATTGCCAGCTTCTTTGTTTTTTCCTATAAACTATAATCTAGAGTGAATAGATTTCATCTAGATCAGCGTGTTTCATCCTCGGCCGCACCGTTGCTTTCCATCAGACGAGTTGGTGGCCAAACGTATTTTTTGTATAATATTTTTTAAAAAGTTTTGATTTTTTTATATGATATTCAGCATATTATATGATATACATTCAGCAATCTAAAAGTATTCATATTAATGTATAAATTTTAAATTATATTATTATGATTATTAACTCATTCTGTAATCTGAAATTTCTATGGGACTAATGACCTATAACAGTTTCAGCAAAATCAGTTTAGTTGTTTGATTTTTAAACCAAAATAACTGAAATAAATATGTCGTCTAATTTATTTTTGACTGGCTATATTATAGTATTAAGACTTTCAAAAAGATTACTGATGACCTAATTTTATATTATTGTATTGAAATCTAACACATTGTAAATCGTGACGAACAGTTAGTTATTCGTGTGGAAGGAAACTACGTTTGTTTCCGCATCTACGTCTTACATTGTAAGATGAGTTAAGACCACTTGAACTCGACACTAAATGTTTTTTACACAAATAGCGACTTTATTCCAGTAAGCTCAAACACGAATAGGTTACATTGTTTACTACGGAGTTATGGTGCCTAGGCAGTTCTTTAGGACTATAATTATTCATGTGACTATAAATAACACTATAAAGTCATAGGAAAACAAAATACGCAATTTCTCAGTGGTTAGCGCGGTCGGTTTACATTCCAAAGGTGACCCAACAATGAGCTAAAGCTGAAGGAAAACATCGTGAGGAAACCATACCAAGTAGGATACTCTTTAGTACTCGACTGTCTAGCTACCACCCTTAAATAGAAAATCTGTCCCAATGGACCTAATAGTGTGTTCCAACAGCCATATTTGAGAGCCAGTTCCATTCCAGACTAGGTGTGATCTGTGGTCAAACACCTAACTTGTCAACCATAAAAAATATACAGACGGGCTACATTTGGATTGAATTTCATTACTAGCGTGATGTTTTAGGTAAATATAAAAATATAGGTGTATCATTGAGGAATTGCAAAATCCCATCGGAATTTCGTCAAGTGCAGATAAGAGAGGAATCCGTCGAAATACTCGAAAAGATTTGATGAAATATGTGTCTAACGATAAGATAGTTGAGTTACTTCGATGGGCCCTACATAAACATTTCCTGAATACTTTTGCCGTTTGTCATTCTAAAGCACTTATAGTATTTAAAAAAAAAAAACAGTTAAGTTTTTAAAATACACGTCACTGGTTACTTATACTTTTAAAAAGCCATTGTGGAACATTTTTGCTATTAAAATTTGACTGCGTTAGACCTATGACTGGTTTTAAGGAACCAATAAGGTAAGGTAGTTCCTTGGAACTGCAAGTTCCTTTGTGTAAGTTGTGTAAATTGTGTCCAAAATCGTAAATTTAATTTTGTTTGCAATTAGTCTCTATCATTGAAGTATTACATTGACCAAGTTTCCTTGAAACTACTGAACTATAGTCCTGGCGATGTCGTATGACAAGAAAGTCGTAGCAGAAATATTTATCTATAAAAATTACATTACGGTACATGTGTCTGTTTCCACTAATCTCCATTATAGTAAAACAAAATTTTAAACTTAAGTCTGGATTGACATATTTGAAATATAATATGTCATTTTGTCTCGAAGCTTTGTTCGCACAGACATACACATCTTCCGGAAAAAAGTCTGTATTATAATAAAAACTGTATCAAAATTTATTGCGTAAATAAGAAGAACTAAGCAGATACACGTGCAATGTAATTCTGTTATACTATTCAGTGATGTTTCCGTAAGATAGTGTGTGAAACTGTAGGGAACAGCTAGTAATAAGTTTTTGTTATAAATACATCACTAAGAAACGAAAATTTATTGAAAAAAACGCCATCTATCTTTTTGACGCTTCACTACTAACTAATGTAGCCAACGTAAAGCCAAAATGATTCGAAACACGAACAGAAAGTAGCGCCATCTAGACCCCACGGGGAAAAATAAAAGATAATAGTAAAATAATTCTATGGATAAGCTCGATTTGCTATGGTATCGTTTTTTCTATGGGATGATGTATCTGTACTAGTATTATATTAGCAGTGCCATAAATAATACCTAATTATTATTGATTTGATGAATTCACATTATGTAAATGTTTGTAAACAATAGGGTTTCAAAATATATGGAACGTCGACTTAATTACTGTTGTGTTAAATTTATCGAGGCTAAACTTTGGGCGAACAGCTAACGATTCATAGAAACGACTAGAAATAATACAATTACATTGTTTCACTTATTTACTGCAATAAAATATCTGGAATGTTTCACGTCCGCGCGTTTCTTAATCATGGTTTAATTTTAGCTTCTACCACAATGGGATAGAGTTCGAATTAGTGTGTAAAGTAATTTCAAAATGTTCCGTAAGTTGTATTCGTGGTGTTGCGTTAATAAACGCAAAAAACATTTCAAATCGAATCACGTCTGGTTCATGACCGGTTACTTAACGTTTTAAAAGTCATTGATTTAAAAATAGTGCCAACAAACTAGTTGGCAAAATACACTAGTGTATAGAAAACATAAATTATAAGGCATGTTAAGTATCTAACGTTAACGAACCCATTTTTTAGTTTTTACCTAAGTGCGCCGAAGCTGAAACAGGAGGGCTATATGCGTTTTTTTATGGTTAGATGTTTGTGGTTAGGCTACGTTTGACCATAGCTCACCTGATGTAAAGTGACGGCTTGGTCGAAGATGGTAAACACAACTTGCCTGTAATGGAACTAACTGGCTTTCAAGTGGTGCTACTGAAACACATTTTTAGGGGCTTGATGGCAGATTTTCAACTTGACTGTGGTAGCCAGCCAACCGCGTACTATTAATTGTTTAAATGATTTGAATCCATGCCCTCGGCATGTGAACCCACTGCGCTAGCCACTGAGCTATCATCGCTATGAATATAATGAAACATTTATGCTTGCCTAGAAGAAACCGTGAATCGGTTCACGACTTGAAATCATCCAGATTATTCTATACTACATCTATTGAGGAACACCTAATACATTCGCCAATTTTTGGCCGTATTTTTTAATGTGTGATGTATGACTTCTAGTATGTAATAGAAAACGGCTCGTAAGGATGCTAATGGAAAATAATCAGTCTGTATCACTTAAAAGCCGGTGGCATTTGAGTCGGTATTTTGTCTCCTTGTGTTCGTATAATTTCAGCATTTATCTTGTGTAGGGTACAGTTATTTCCCTAGCGTTAAAGTTGTATAGACTGGTTTACACCTAGATTTAAGGCAAACACTCAACGACCCTATTTAAAGGTGCTGTTCTACGTATCGCTGTAAATATGTTATACAGCTGTTACACTTCGTCCGCGTGGAAATTAACAAATAGTTTGTACAGTGTGCAGTATCCTATATGTTAATCCAAGCCTTAAACTATTTGTGTACCAAACATATAAATCCGTTCAGTAGTTTTTGCGTGAAAGGGTAATAAACATGCATCCATCGACACAAACTTTTACATTTATAATATTAGTAGGATAGGACTATATGATCGACCAAAAACCATCAGTTGTTCCATAGATTTTGTCAAAGGTGATTGTGTTACCTCTCATTACTTTGAGACTTACGATAGCTAGCCTCAACAGCCCAGTAATTTCGCTAGCTGCAGTACCTACCCTTCAAACCGAACACAGTAACGTTTACACACTACTGTTTAACGGCAGAATATCTGGTACTGCGGTGGTACCTACCTAGAAGACCTCCTGCTAAGGAGATCTACCACCAAGTCAAGTGCTTTACCACCTTCGAATACACCCACCGTAACTTAACATCGAGTGAGTTGTGGCCAAAAACCTTGCCTGTCAACCATAAAATAAAATGCATTTATGATATTAGTGTGATGTTAATGGTACGTTGCGATTTAACCCTTACGGCTAGATTTATTCAAAGGAAGTGCCCGTGGACCTTGAATAGGATAAGATTGATAGTTATTATGTATTTTCTGTCCAATTATCACAGAACTCTGCATTCTTGACGCGAGTTAACTGTACGTGCGGTGATATAGCGCAATTAGGTTTAGAATTTACGTTAATTTCCTTGTTTGAAGTTATTTTGGTACCTATGTTACAAAAAAGGAAACGTGAGCGCTTTAACAGCGTGACTAATAAATTTTATCGATTATTTTGTCAGAATTAAAATTTCAGTAGGGAAACTAAAAATCATATTTTCCTGCTTTACAGTAAAATATTTGCGAAAATGAATTGTCCCTGAAAATTTATGTACAAATAGTTTTGTACAATAAAAGTTTCACATGTAGTGTGCCATATTTAGGGTTCCTTACTCGAAGAGTGTCTAACAGGATATTGCAAATCATACCCTTGCTATTTATCTATCTATTCTATCTGTAATATATCTTTATGACCTTGGATAAATATAATGTTTTACTATGGAAACCTGATGTGTTTTTGACACATTTTTGTTTCACTTATAAGGGATCAGTACGAAGCAAGACGAGACCGCGCGAGCAGTTCTTTAATTTGGTTCCTTGAAAAAGGTCACCGAACAGAAAAATAACACATTCACGGTTACTAATTACATTCCTCAATATCAAAGTTAAAAAGTAGATTATGTTAACCCAGAGTCTAATCTATCTGCATTCCAAATTTCATCCAAATCAATTAAGCAAAAACATAAACTAAAAAAAAAAAAACGAAATATAATATTTAACTGATAGTCGTTTCTTTTTTTGTATATAATATAAGTGTACATAATTAAAGAGGGATTCCTTATCTATAAGAAAATAAAGTGTTTTTTAATCTTTTGTTTTTGTTCTATCGTAAAAAAAATCGACCAACTTGGTATGATTATAGAGCATACTTTAATGAGTTACAGAAAATAATAAAAACTGATCAAATGCGAATCACGTCTTGGACAATTACGTAAGTAAAATTGATACGGAATACTCAGAGCACAAACCCCATTGGCACTTGTTCGGACTTTTATTTTGATTGATAGTGTGGTTGATATGTTTTCTCATTCCAAATCAACGGAATTTAAGTAACTCGTAGGCGTATAATTCACGGTTTCATTTATCATGATTACTGAGATTATGACACTGTTCGAAATATTTTAGACAAATTGTGCGTATGCGAACCTTGTTCCCAATTTTTACTGCTTCGCCTATGTCGTTGGGGCGAAGCAATTTGCCTATTGTATGGTAAGCAAAAAAAGAGATTGTAATATCTTAAAATATTCTAAAGAAACGATAAAAAAAAATATGCAAAATCAAACTTCTGGTTACTCCATTCCATATTTCATAATTGTCTTTTTTTAGGGTTCCGTGCCCAAAGGGTAAAAACGGGACCCTATTACTAAGACTTTGCTGTCAGTCCGTCCGTCCGTCTGTCTGTCACCAGGCTGTATCTCAAGAACCGCGATAGCTAGACAGTTGAAATTTTCACAAACTATGTATTTATGTTGCTGCTATAACAACAAATACTAAAAACAAAATAAAATACATATTTAAGAGGGGCTCCCATACAATAAACATTTTGACACAATTGCATTTTTCATAGATAATGGTACGGAACCCTTCGTGCGCGAGTCCGACTCGCACTTGGCCGGTTTTAATACAAATAGCCTTACAATTCACCGCTATCTCGCCTGATATTGAGTAAAGATGCGGGCTAAGATGGAGTACGCTTGCCTCGTAGAAACCGATTTACTCGCGACTTGTAGGCACCCAGATTGTATCTATCAGAGAACACCCACTCGGGTAGCAAATTCCAATGTTTAGCGGTTACAAAGATGGTGGAAACGTACTGTTGAGTTTTTAGAAAATCTTCTATGATATCACGTCTCATACCTACTAAGCTAATCGTGTATAATACAAAATGTGAATCCATAAGTTCACTGAACTGAGTAAATTATTGCGTACCCGTATTCTTTTACTAAATTCATTTATATTGTATGTTAGCCCCAATAAAGTTTTAATATTTTCTGTAAAAAAAAAAGTTTAATTTCCTTGGGTGCGTACCAAACGTTTTGACTCTACGTTTCCCATCCGTGCGACCAAGGAATGGAACAAGGCTGCCGGCTTCTTTATATCCTGAGAGATATATCTAGATCTTTTCAAGGTCAGAGTGAATAGGATACCAAGTCTGCGTGCTTTATCTTCGACCACATCATCGCTTACCATCAGGCGAGTTGGTGGTCAAACGCGGAATTACCCGTATAAAAAAAAGTTTAAATCTTTTTATTTTTGTGTGTTGTATTTAATTCTATTTGTTGTAGTATCTTTCTTTCTTTAATATAAAGTAATGTTAATGAATAAATTTATATTGTGTTAAACGTTTCACACAGCACCATCTAGTCCCAAATTAAACAAAGCAGATATCTAATTAAATTTATAAATACTTTTGTAAATGTCATTTTATGTATTGTATCAACAGGTTATATAGTTTATACACGTTGGGGCCGTTTTTTTCTAACGCTACTTTTAAAATTAAAACCGTTCGGTGTGAATTTCACAATATTGGTCTAATCACCGCGAGTGCCGTGGTCAGATGTAATAAATGTATCACGTAGTATTACTTACAATCTATTTCTTTATTACCTTCGAATCTGAGACCACACATCGCCAGTCAGTATTGCTGTGCGCACATGTTACCTACACAAGTAAGAATATTTCACGGTCTTACCATGATTTCCAGAATAAGGAGCCTACATCTTAATCTAGGTTACAAGCTATCTGCATTCAAAATTTTATCATAAATCATAATCGTAAAGAAACAAAAAACACACCCACACAAATTATCGAATGTAATGTATTCGTCCGGAGTGAAATTCACATTATTTATTTTGGAGAAAAGAATAACCTTATAATAAATAATAGAAGAATAAACTTATAATAATATAAATCTACTATCTATCTACTGACTCTGATTTAATTTAAAACTATGTTTCAAAAGCCAGTAGTTTCTCCCACACAATCTAAAGTTAACGTAATTTCATTCCATTAATACATATCAAAATTTAGTGTATGAAAGATTAAATATATTTTTTAAATGTAATTGCAGTTACTATGTACGGGGTGTCTGAATCGAGTGCATGCCTATCTATCGTGTTTTTAGCTTGTCGATGGACAGAAAAAGATTAGAACAATAATATGTTTTACGTTTACATAGATCCTAAGTCATGGTTCATTTACAATATTACGGAATGACTTGTAACATTGGTGTTAACAATAAAATGTTAGTAAATGTATTTATTCGTTTTTTTTTTTTACAAAATAATGTTATAATAATAAATACAATATCATGTTTAAACGTGCACCCTCCTCTTAATTAATAAGACATTGCAAAAAAATCTATATACTCGTAATTATATTTCTATATACCTATTATCTCTAAATATATATAACTCAAAGGTGACTGACTGACTGACTGACATAGTGATCTATCAACGTACAGCCCAAACCACTGGACGGATCGGGCTGAAATTTGGCATGCAGGTAGATGTTATGACGTAGGCATCCGCTAAGAAAGGACTTTGATTAATTCTACACCCAAGGGGATAAAATAGGGGACGAAGGTTTGTATGAAACTTTGTCAATTTTAAACCGATCGGGCTGAGACTTTGCATGCGTAAAGCTACTATGACGTAGGCATCTAGCGCGGGTGAAACCGCGGGGCACAGCTAGTTGTGCATGTTACTAAACGTAATTAATACTAACATATCATTTCCAAGCAAAATCGTAGTTTACAACTGTACGGATCTCTCTCGCTCGATCAATTCATTAACCCAATATTCAAAACACGATCTAAATAACTACCCTTTACCTTTACCGTTCAGGGGAACGGTGTCCAAGAATGTAGGATCTCAACGGCACCATCCACCATAGCTTCCATAGTGGGCCGTTGACCCTTAATGTTATTTTAATTCTTTGGAGTAGCTTTTCTACTGGAAGTATGTTTACATCGCTACTCACTTTATCTGGGGTCAACGTACTGAGATAAGCTGTACATGTTAACACTGTAGGGCTGACGAATGACCTACTCGTGAGAAGATATGAGCGTAACGCTGATTTTGTTTGTTATATACGAATTAGCAGGGTTAAAAAAAATAGAAGTTGGGGTGCACCGGGCCCACAGGGAATTTTTTTCGGAATTAAAAACGCAAATTAAATAAAAGTCGGAGAATGTAGTAATATGATGTTACGGACTTGAGTGTGAAAAATATATAAGATAAAGTCATCACAAATACAATAGTAAAAATAAAATGAATGGGACATCCCTATAGAGATATTCATAGCTTAGTTGTAAGATATAGGAGCCTAGAATCAAGCTGTGCTCAGAACAGGATAGCTCGGAATGCTGCTCAATTAAATGTTATGGGGAGATGATAGATAAAAACACGCTGTTTCAAGCTACTTTGCATAGAAATAACTAATGCTAAATTAGGTTAAACAAAATAGCATTTTGTTAAGGTTATTATCAACTGAAATATAGGGTTATCGATGCAAGAAGGTGTAACTTTATAAAATAAAATTTTGTACATTACAAGAGACACAAGTATTGCTTTATGACTTAAAAATTTCCAGAAAAAACAGATATACGTTTCCCGAGTGTAAATTACTTTTTTAGGGAACAGTAGATTTTTAAATTCACAAATGTTAAGTTATATAGAAAAGTAAGTAAGTAATAATTTATTTGACATAAAAGAAAATAATACAAGCAGATGTAGTTCCATAGGCTCCCGAACTAGTCAAAGACTGTGTGTCAGAAGCCAAAGAATATTAAGATCTTTAAACTTGTTAATTTGTTACAAATAACCCTATGGATATGAATTTGTTGTACTTAATCTTAGATATTTATTTAATTACTAGCTGCGCCCCGCGGTTTTATCCGCGTTGTGATGGATGATGATTATGATGATGTTGATGAAAAGTATCCTGTCTTATTCCAGGGCCTAAAGTATCTACATGGAAAATTTCACCCAGATCCGTTGAGTAGTTGATGGCGATGAAGGCGTAACACACAAACTCACATTCGCATTTATAATATTAGTTAGGATTTGCATATCTCACACAAAATATTTTTATTAATATTTATCTTTATTTTAATTTATTTACATCTAACTACTATAGAGAATCGAATATTTAATCGAATATTTTTGTTTCAGGTTAAAGTCAATACAAGAGTAGCAGTATAAAGGTAAATAATCAATCATACCAAATCCTTTAAATAGTTATCACCATGTCACATGGTTATCGTTGCTGTGTCAGATATTCTGCCGTCAAACAGTAGTGTGTAAACATTACTGTGTTCTGGTTTAAGGAGTAGGTATAGCAGTTAGCGAAAGGGTTTTTGAAACTTCTCAAAGCAATGAACGCCGAAGTAGCAATGTTCTGGACTTTGTTTTGTTACTGAAAGTTCTGCGTATCGCTGCAATGGTCATGGACAAGGGATTACCACCAGCCTTTATTACTTTCACGTTAAAAAAATGTAGCAGATCTTAAAAATAAGGTATGTTTAATACTTATTTATTTATTTCATATTAGTTTTAACTAAACAAAGCCAATCTTGGTACAAAATATGTACCTACATTATTAATTTTACAAGAACTGTTAACACTAATATTTCATTGCTAATATTTCGGATGTCCATAGGCAGAGGGTTCGTTTACCATCAGACGAACAACCTGCTTATTTACTACTCTTTCTATAAAAAATTGTGGAACGAAAGCCCTCGCTCACCTGTGAAAAATCTTTTGCCAAGTCAATGAGTGAAATTTATAACAAAAACACTAACGAGGCCATGCAGTTAAAGTTAAATAGATACCTATTGTTCCATTTCTAGTAAGTGAGTTCTATTTTATGGCAAGTAAGGTGCTTAATTATCTTCTTAAATAAAAGTAAAAAATCTACCACAAAGTCATCACACACGGAGCCCATCGATTTAACTTAGTCATCAAAAAGGTCGAAGATTTTTAACAATTCAAATATATTTAGGTTCTAGTTAAAAATCGCTTCACAAAGTCATAGGCGCAGTAAAAAGGATGTGACGTCATAAGTGCTTCCGTTATCGGAAGTTAGATCATTTCATTTGTCGGTAACGTGTTCTATTATGTTAGATATTATGTCACACTTTGAAGATGGACGAATAAAACGTACTGCATTGTTAGCAAGATGCGCTAAAATTGTGTGAATTTAATTTGCCATCGTTTCCTAGAGAACAATCCGTAAAGTATTAGGGCGAAAGCACACACGATACTTTTAGCATCGGCGGCTGGCGAATATGCGGCTGCATATATATTGCATCAGCGTTCGATTGCTGTATCGTAATCGCGCGTTCAGCAAAAGTTTCTATGTACAAATTTCGCTTTATCAAAGTGAGAAGCAGTGCAGCTTTACTATAATCCATAGTAATGATATAGTTTTGCCAAGATCTAGTGTAAGAACTTAATGTGAGTAGATAGAATTGGTCATTGCATCGTGCGTGACTAAACAACCTTGATCGCCGCGAGTTTTTATGTGTGCGGATTTAAGCGGTCGGATGCGGCATCGATTTTTCAAATAGCGAGAAAATCGCCGATGCTAGAAATAGCGTGTATGCGTTGGCCCTTAATGCGTATCCTTAACACTAATCGAATAATTGTTGGTGTAATATTTTAGTTCCTGGATGACCGTGCTTTGCTCGGGTGAATACACGGATAAAACGACGTTTTCTAAAAATGAAACCGTTTCCGAGATTCAGATCATATATATACCTATTATATTATATTTATTTATTTATTTAGACTAAAACGGCAATCGCCAATTACAGTAGTCTTAAAATTATAATATACAGTTTATCTAGAAATAAAAATGTCATAAAATTAGAATTACAAATACATACAGAATTACAATTATCTTAATCAATCAAAAAATAAATAATACGTTAATAACAATAACAATCGGCAAATATTAAATAAAAATATAATAATTAAAATTGTAAAAAAATAATAATAATAATAATGTCAAAATAAAAAGAAATAAAAAATTGAGAAAATAATAACAATAATAATAATTATAATTTACCAAAAGTCAAAGTCACACTGACACAGAAACTCCCATTCATCATCATCATCCATATATATACATATGTATATACAAGAATAGCTCGTTTAAAGGTATTAGATAAATAGATTAGTGGCTTTTAATTAGTACTATTACTTATTCTATACTCTAGTTCCATGTGCATGCACTGGTGATGCTGTAAGTGTGACAAGCATTTGTAATTAATTTGAAATAATTTAGTTGCCACCGATTTATATAAGCTTAGATATCTTTGCGATAATAAGAAACATGCTATGAGCAAATAATTCATAGCAACTACTATGCAAATCCAGTTGTATGATTGTATGCAAATAAATGTTAATATTATTTTAGTTATTGTAATAAACATGACATAGGTTGTACAAGAATGTAGTTTGGGTCGCAGGCTAGGTGGCTGCCATCTGATTCTATGTATATATGCTGTAATATTATACATTATGCTGTATTTGTGTGTAATGTATATGCTGGTAAGGGGAAACGCACAATACAGCCCAAGCGGGACGTCAGTGCAGGACTTATCGCCCCTATTCCGAACAAGAATAGCCATCTGTTTTAAGTGTTTTATGAAAATATCGGGATAGTCGAGTTCAGCGCCAGAGATAACATTTCCATTTTATCTGATGGAAAATCATGTAGGCTTGCATGCATGCAGCGCTGTCAAATCGACTATTTATTCCAAGTAGCGTAAACAATGGCGCATAAAAACTCATAATTGCTATGTAAATAACAAGTCACATGTAAGTGTGCATTTTCCGAACAATTTCCGACTTTCATTTCAGCAAAAAGTACGAAATACAACGATGCAGTGTGATGCAGCGATAAATCTTAGTGCAAAAGATGAAGGCGAAGAAATGAAATATGTTATAAAGATGGACATATGTATAGTTACAGGTTATAAGTTTGGAGTGAATTAAGTCGAAATGGGGTCATTGTGTCTTTGTGGACTGCTCTGTTAGGTCTTTCTCTACTTCCTAAGTGTTAGGGCGTGGGTTCGATATCCACTTAGGACAAACATTTGTGTGACGAACATAGATGTTTGTTCTGTGTGTGGATTTTCCGTATAAATAAATATGCGCTTGCAAAATTAAAGTATAAATAGTGTTCAATTACCAGATTCCAGTAGAACTGATTTTGCATAGTTTGGGATAAATGGCGCCTTGTTTTTTTTTTAAATGTCAAAGTACTCGTAATAAGACGATCGAGACGCTTTTCTGATGGTATAGGGTAACCTAAATGTCCATGACCATTGCCGCGGTACATAGAATTTTGAATAGCACAAAAAAGTTTAGGGTATTGCTGCTTTGGCGCTCATTACTTTGAGACATTCAATGGTTAGTCTCTACCCAGCCCTGCCCAGTAATTTCGCTAGCTGCAGTACCCTTCCGGTGTTCCGGAGACAGTTACAATCTGGTTGCCTTCAAGTTGCGAGTGAATTGATTTTCTTATAGATAAGCGTGTTCCATCACCGCATCTTCGTTTAATATCAGGTGAGTTGAAGGATAAACGCAGCTTAATCAGTAATAAAAAACACAAGATCTAACATTGTATATTATAACATAGATTAGTATAATGTCAATTCAAGACAGTGTTAGGAAAATCTGAGAATGCTATGCTACTGTCTATTTTATAAATCCTGCTTGTTCATGCAATCGTTTAACGCGTCATTGAATTCTGCTTCATCGTACAGTAATTCGTATATTCATCAATAAATAATTTGTAAGCAATCAATCAAAATTCTTTGTTTTTTATTTTGATCCAAGAATATGAAATCAATCTGTATCGTTTTCAATTTGTTATTGCAAAAACGTGACTTGTCTCAATGTTATATTGGATAATTAGTGCCATTGTATATTCTATAGTTAGGCATTTATATCAGAGTATCCAAACAAAAAATGTTCAAACACTTGAAAACTATTGTAACAAATTTGTTTATATATTATTTTGTTATTGCTTGCCTGTGGAAATTTTTGCCTCGATTCCATTAATAGTTTGTTAACGACCCTACCTATATATTATTATTTAAAAACTAGCTTTTGCCCGCGGCTTCGTCCGCGTAGAGGTCGACATCAGATATCGTAGAGTATACCAGCTTTTTTTTTTCTGATAGAGAATAAATAATTATACTGAGAGTAGTTCCTCCCTGCGGGTGGTTATCAAAAAATAGTACCAACGTTTTTTAATACCTTTAATAAAGAGTATTTACTGTAAGTTTGAATACGCTACTACCAAAAATAACGAAGTTTCATATAAATTTCCAACCCCTATTTTGCACCCTTAGTTAGGGATGGGATTTTTAATAATCCTTTCTTAGTGCACACTTGCGTTACCTAAGGAACATTTGCTCAAAATTTCATGCTTCTAGACCCAGACCTGATGTGATTAAGTAACGAACATCCATCCATCCATCCAAACTTTCACATTTATAATATTAAGTTATTACTGTATATCAGATTTATACATCTCACTGCTGGGAATATGTCTTACCTAGAAAAGCAATTCTTTTAATTCGAATCCGGTTTAGCTCTATTTTTATAAGCTGTTCCACTGCTGGGCGTAGGCCTCTACTTACTGTCAGAAAGACAACCATGTCCACGGGCATTCCATACTAGTACTAGCAGACTTCAAACGTCTTCGTGTTCATTAAGATCTCTTAGACACGTGTGTTTCCTCGCGATGTTATCACACTTTTCAATCTAGCGTCAATACGCACTTAACTTAGAAAAGACATGTGTGTGGGATTTGAGCCCAGGACCTCCAGATTAGACGTAGCCAGTCCACCTCCATAGTCCGATGTAGGTTGGCGATTCATTTTTAATAATTAAAGACTATCAATACAAAAAGTGTGAATCTATTTTTAAATTATTTGTCGCTAAGAAATCGTTCTGGATGTACTTCTGAATTTGTAGAAATCTTTAAAGCATATCACGATGTAACCGTGTTAGAAGTCGGTTCATTCACACGATCCTTACAGGCTAAAGGCGTGGCCATACGAACAATACACCATTAAGCCAGGTTCGGACAGCAGGCTCGCCACAATAGCCTGATGCTAATAATATTGTTTAGTTATATTGTTGTTTTTTAGCCGGGAACAGGCTTAAGTTTGGTTCATTTTTTTGAGGGATTTTGAGGTCATGTTTTTTTAGGTACTTTGCTTAAAGATGCTCCATCCTTTCTATATTGCTGTTAACATCAGTTTATGAGTATTGAGTATCTGCTAGATACTCAGCTGAATATTGCGTATCTATTAAATATATGTATGCTCTGAACAATCATATTGTAGCGTTGTATGTATTTGTATTTGTAGCAATGATAGCTCAGTGGTTAGCGCGGTCGGTTCCCATGCCAAAGGGCGTGGGTTCAAACCCCAACAATAAGCTTGAGCTGCCGGTGAAGGAAAACATCGTGAGGAAACCATAGCATGGTGGTAGGGTACTTTCTAGTACTCGGCTGGTTAGCTACCACCCTCAAGTTGAAAATCTGCCGCCAAGCATCTGATGGTGCGTTCCGGCAGTCTCACTTGAGAGCCAGTTCCATTCCAGGCTAGGTATGCTTTACCATCTTCGACCACACCGTCACTTAACATCATGTGAGTTGTGGTCAAACACCAAGACAGTCAGCCTTAAAAAAAGCCAAAAAAAAGGTAGAATTTTGTGCTAGTCATTGCCATGTGTGTAGTATTTTAGGCTTCACATTTTGTTAGGGTCTAAAAACTATGATATCATAATTTTAGTATTACTTATTTTTCGAACAAGTTCCTTACCGCACGTTATGATTAGTTTGCGGGCTGAGGGGCTAGACCGAAAAATGTGTAACAATGAAAAATGACATTAATCGATTCAGCTTACCGTCAATTTTGTGAATATGCAAAAATATTTTATAATTAAAAAAAAGCCTTTATAGGAACTCCGTTCCAACCGGATGTTCAATTCTCTCATCTCTATTTTTTATCAGTACTATGGTTATTAGATAAACATTACATGGTACAGTATACGACGAAACAATATTTCTCCTGTTTGTTGCACGGGTTCATGTGCTTAGTTCTTTTAATGTACAATACAGAATATGATACAGTTGTTAAAATTATTCAAAAAAATTCTTCTGGAAAATTCAGTGCGAAGCTAAGGCGAGTTACTAGTAGAATCTATAATGAACCTTATCAATGAGTTTTGGCGGGAACGCGGAAAGGTCGTGTCGCTACATTATTTAACTTGCAAAACTCCATCGAATCTTGTAGTACAATCACCACTACTTTACTAGGGCATAACCGGACTCGACTATGACTTAATTTGTGTGACTTTAATTTACTCAACTTATTTTTTATTAATATACTTTTTTAAATACTTGACACAGGCAAATGCCAAAGTGTGACGCCAAAAACAGAAAAGAAAAGAGACCAATATTGATTTGATAGTGATTTTTAAACTTCTTAATTGTTATAAACAAAGGAATTTGTAAAACTCAGCGTCCGTTACAATATAAATAAAAATACGAAAATACATTTTGTTAGATAGATACTAGTTTTGCACAAGATTTTTGATTTTGCCACTACTACTCGCCTTGTAAATCTGTTTCGTCAATGTTCTTTCATGCAATAAGCAGAAATACTTTAATAGATAAACGTATTACTAAAAGACAATAGACAAAACTTTATTTATGACATTAAATTACAATCATCATCATTACAATATACAAACAAAAAGAAACAACAAACATGAATAAAAAATTTAAGGATAATAAAAATAAGATATTTTTTGTCACAAACCTCTTCAGCATACCGACTATAGTCAGCCGGCGCTGGTTTATAAGTCATATTTTTTTTCCATCGAATCCATTTAATATGTTTGTGACCTTGGAGGTCAAATTTGTAAATGGATGAAGCTTCAGTCCGTAATTGTAACGGTGATGGCGATCGTTACCGTAACGGTAGCACCGGTAACGGTGACAGGCGCGCGCGCCGCTCACGCCCGATTTGCCGGGATACGGATCACATAATTACCATCCATCATTTGCAGCTAGCCAACAAACTACAAGTTTAAAATACATGTCATGGTGATTTCAAATTGTGTTGGCTAAAAATTTAAAAGGGTAAAAATTATTGTCAGAATAGATAATGTGTTTTATCGTTTAGGGTTTAATATTTTATAGCTTAGAATCATTATTAGTATTATTATTTATGTTTTTTATTTATTTATGGCTAGGTGTTTGACCACAACTCACCTGATGTTAAGTGACCGTGTGGTCGAAGATGGTAAACACACCTAGCCTGGAATGGAACTGGCTCTCAAGTGAGGCTGCCGGAACACACCATTAGATGCTTAACTTTACCTGGTATTGTTAGAATCCTTACATCATCCCTAATGACACAGGCTATAAATTTTTTAAACATTAAAAAAAAACAATTATTCTTGTGTATTAGTTTTTTAAATTTCGTAATTATGCTTATTTTGACAGGAGTTTTGGCGGGAATGCGGAGAGAGTCATCGCTCCATTGTATTTTTTTTCCAAAAACTAGTATTTTTTCGAGTGTTTATGTATTAAAATAGTAGTGTTTTATTCATAAAGCAAATTACAAGCGCGAGTGTGGGAAAATGATATAATGTGTCACCACATTGCATGAAACATGACTTCATATTGCTTCCAAAACTCCATCGAAATTTATAGTAAAGTCGCTACTACGAGTTACTAAGGCATGACTGGATTTGACTGGCACAGACTGTATTTGACCAAGACTAAACTTTGACTGTAACTAAAGATGTTAGACATGAATTGCAAAAACTGAAGACGAGGTAGTATGGCTTTATAGTTTTAGCCTGCCCGATGGGGCAATTTAAATTTAAATAAAACTGTTTTGACAGATTTGTAGCGGTGATAGAACCGTGCACTAAAGTAAACAGGTCGAAATTTAACGTCACCATTACATAATATTAAATTCCCGTTACTTGAAGACATTACTAGCTGAAATTGAAGAATAAAAATTACAAATTTAGCTGTGAACGACCAAAAAGCTTTTCAAATTAGCAAATAGAATCTGGCCTCGAATGAAATACAAAATATATTTAGGAAGGTATTAGTGTATGATCAAAATACTGAGAAAAGCTATGGTTTAAAAGTTATAACAATAGATATTGTTAAAGATGTACAACAACGTAATACATTTTGTAAACTCCGAAGTTTTACATTACAAAAAATTACAGTTTCGAATTTTACTGTGTTGACTCGTTCAACAACCGTTTTTCTAGAGCTTGCAAATCTTCTGAACAGTTTCTTTTAATATTTTTTGACACTTTGATGCTATTTACTTTGCTTTATGTTTTTGAAGATGTTGACGTTATGTGATTTAGATTTTAGTAAACCTTTTTTTAAAACAAACGTGGTTACTTAATATTAGGAAAATGTAATTATCTTAAAACCGTCATCCCTAACCTTGTGACAAAATTTAAATGGCATGTTTTGTTCTAAACATAAACATAACTATATTTTAGTGGCAATAACTGTACGCATTTCTGAATATAAGAACGTGATGGGGTTGTTAAAAAAAATGCAGACGATAATTTTTTTAAATGGGATTTGATGTAATTGGATAAAAAATAGCTAATTTTTTTCTGTGTGTAGGTTGCTACATAATAAGTTGTTAAGTATGCTTTAAGAACACCGGTAGCGGTTAAGAAAAAGATAACTCTTTATTATCATCAAATATTTATTAAAAATATCAACAAGCCCGTATAATTTTCATGATTATTAGTTGTGCACATATGTATGACCTTTAAACCTCTATAAATACTCATAACTGAATAATCGCAACTTCAAACTCGTGTACGGAAATGCAGGCAAAGAAGTTCTGCTTGCCTACAACATATGATAAAGACTGGAACAAGGACTCAGAAGCCATTGCAGAAGAACATGAAATACAAATAAAAAATGAAACATTTAAAAACACTACTGCATGGTGAAATAATATCTGGTAACTGCTAAAGTCTCAATGTGCAAAAGGCAAATAGTTTTATGTTCGAAGATCCATACATCATACAATTGACTTGCGTCTTGTCTTGTGTGTCCAAATTTTATATTAAAAAAACAAAAGTTCCGCAAACTTTCGTTCTAAATGATTTCGCAAACACTCGCACCTATACAAACTGTATCCTAATGAGCGAAGACTAGAGCCGCTATAGGACCGTTAGAGCGCCACGAGCGGGTCAGCTAACAATTCACCTCGACTGACACGGGCCGTGATTATGCCAAGTCTTACCTAATTATACGTCATGATAGGCTGTGCTACACATATAGGTCGGGCACGGTAAGACTGTCGATCGAGTTAACGAGGTTCTGTAGGAACTTATTACTGTCATCACGTCATAACTAGTGATTCAATTAAATTTGAATAGAATAACGGAACTAGCACTTTGCAAATAATAAAAATGTTTGACATTTCAGACAGCGCCATCTAGCCCCAAACTAAGCTAAGATTTTTTTTTAAATGGCTGACAGGCTAGGTGTTTTACCTCAACTCACCTGATCTTAAGTGACGGTGTGGTCGAAGATGGTGAAGCACACCTAGCCTGGAATGGAACTGGCTCTCAAGTGAGGCTGCCGGAACACACCGTTAGATGCTTGGCGGCAGATTTTCAACTTGAGGGTGGTAGCTAGCCAGCCGAGTACTAGAAAGTACCCTACCACCACGCTATGGTTTCCTCACGATGTTTTTCCTTCACCGGCAGCTCAAGCTCATTGTTGGGGTTTGAACCCACGTCCTTCGGCATGCGAACCGACCGCGCTAACCACTGGGCTATCATCGCTACAAAAGTCTTTACTATGGACCGTATGATGACGTGGTTTCACATCACATCATCAGCCATACGACGTCCACTGCTGGACATAGGCCTCCTCCTGGGGGGGGGGGGTTTGCCAATACTCGCCACGCTTGGCAGGCGGGTTGGCGAACGCAGTTAGGTGTGATTGTTCAAGGAAGACACTGCTGCCCATCTTCCGGATTACATACCTTAGCCGACTCTTACGGCAACCACGGGTAAAGAGGGTGGGGTACTATTCTTACGCCCGCGCCGCCACCACCACGGTAATAATAATAATTATTATTTACTCCCTTTTAATATTAAAACACAAAGGAATCTTGTGAGATCAAACTCTTTCATTTCCACAGCCGCATAGATTGTTAAACTATTTCCACATGGATATATATGTCATATATTAAAAATATATAAAGAGAAGCTCATAAAATTAGAGAATAGGTAAGTTAATATCGGGTAACATGTCAATCAGCATTAAAATAACTACGAATCGAATTTCCATTGTGGCGAATAAATTCCCCTAATATCCATTTTGATTATCGATTATCTCCATCATTCGATTATCCAATTCTAAACATCAATTGTTCGATTTGTGGTCAACAAACCGAGGCAGACCAACATCGTAGCTTAGTCACTCAAGCAGTTAAAGAATGGCTGTTAACCGTCTGTTTCCGTCGGATTACGTAGGAAGTACCGAAAGTAAAAAATATATTCGAATAGTACATTATTCACGGCTATTATCAATTTCAATGAGTAAATAACCAGTACTTTAGTCCAAATATGTAAACAAACAACCAATAATTACCTTCTTGTAATTAATATTCAGAGTTGTTATTGGTTGATAAAGATAATATTTCTTTGCATAGTTAGACACATCGATCACTGAATGATCAAACATTGAACAAGTCTGTTTCAAAAACAAACACTTGTTTTTCGAATCCGAAGCTTTTAATGGATATCCTTTCTATATATTTACATTCTCCCGCGCACTTGCAACATGTGAAATGTCCTTCCAGCGAAGGTCTTTCCGCGAAGACAACATGCAAAAGGGCTTTTATAAACATCTCTCTGGGTTAGTAACACATCGATAACATCCCTAATGTTGCATGCGTACATAGGCGGCGGTGAGCTTACCATCAAGGGAAACGACTGCTTGTTTGCTGCTCTTTCTTTAGAATATATACACCTCTTAATCTACTGGCAGACTAATGAACTGTCATCAAAGGCGTAGCCCATGCAATCATTTCAAATTAAAATAAATTAATTTTATTCATAGAGCACTTAGTGAAAATAGACAAATTATAAACGCGGATTATTAAGCATACAATTGGGGAGTCACTTCGTCTCACAACAATTTTAGGTGTATAATCAGATCATTCCATAAAAATTAATTGTCACCGGCGTTGAAATAACTTGTCATATTTCTACTCCGCATAAGAAGAATAAGGTTTTATGCATACACTAGCGAACCGCCCCGCTTAGCACTGGTGCAATGTAGTTTACCAATGTGATACAAATGCATTTATTATACACTAGCTGTGCCCCGCGGTTTCACCCGCGCTAGATGCCTATGTCATAGTAGCTTTATGCATGCAAAGTCTCAGCCCGATCGGTTTAAAATTGACAAAGTTTCATACAAACTTTCATTCCCTATTTTATCCCCTTGGGGGTAGAATCGGATGCCTACGTCATAACATATACCTGCATGCCAAATTTCAGCCCGATCCGTCCAGTGGTTTGGGCTGTGCGTTGATAGATCACTATGTCAGTCAGTCAGTCAGTCATCTTTGAGTTATATATATTTAGATATAAACATTCCTCTTGAAACACTATGTCTATTGATGGAAACCGCATTAAAATCCTTTGCGTAGTTTAAAAGATACAAGCGTACAGACGCCGAAAAACAAAGTCGCTAGACTTTGTTTTATTCTATGTAGATATACTCGTTTTAGTATTTGATTTGATTTATTGGGAGAATGACTAGTAGAAAATGCTTTATCATTAGGTCTTGTTTTTATACATATTATCGTAAGTCTGTAACAAAGAATTAAATAAATAAATAAGGTTCTAATTCGTCTTGAAAGATTTGAACTAAACAAAATAAGAAACACATACATTGCAAGTTATATGAAAGCTTATTTAAAAAAACTGTGGCTAACTTGAAGTATGAAATACTTTGCTAACACGTTCAGTGAAATTATCATCGACATCCACCGGTTTCTAAGTATTATTTATCATTACGACGACTTGTGAAAGTTGAATGGTTTGTCGATTGTCTGTTAATTGCACAACGTCACTCTAGGGTTCATTATGTAAGTGCTTTTTTGTTGGTCCTAATAGAAAAGGTGGTCCCACCTTTTTGTAGTACAAGCACAGTCTTGCACCAATACTAGTTAATTTCGGAAGCTATGTTATAAGAGAAGGGAAACAGTAATGTAGTGATTAAACCAGATTGTCTAAAAAGCATCTCAATGCGTTTATTTTTTGTTATTTATAAACCGATTAGATTTTTTTTAATTTGAAAATATATACTTTTGATTGGTCCTATAAAAATGTCATCAAAATTAGTTCGGTAGTTTGATTTTTAAAGCAAAATAACTGGGAAAAATATGTCATCGAAATAAAATTTTGTACGATTACTACAATAGTGTCAAAATCGTAAGGTAGGTCTTATGGCTTCATCATCAGATGACGATGAATTGGAAGGTAGGCAGTAGGAAAAGGAACTTCCTAAAATATAATGTAACCTCGGGTAGGTTTTGTTTTGTTTGTGCTTAGCGGAATAAAGTGGATATGTATATTTTTTTGTAAAAACTATATCTAAATACTTGTCTGTGTAAACAAAATGTTTTAAGACTAGAATTTTAGATGTATAGGCATCTCTGATGTAAGAAGTACTCAGTCACTTAACAGGTAAGCTATACTCAAAAGCCTAGCCTAAAACAACCATAAAAAAGAAAGAAGAAAGTCACAAGTCCAATTAATTAAATAAAAGTATTTCCGTTCGAATGTTCTTGACCATTCTCCTTTTTGTCTCTATTATTAGGTGGCCTTAAAAATAAATAAAGTAAGTTGTATAAGTTGATGTAACTCCTTCATAATTCTTAAATGTTATGAAATTAGTATCTTGGTGTCATCATGAGAATCATTCGGTTGTAGGAATGTTGGAATACGTAATTGTTAAATAGCGGTGGCGACACGCAGTCGCTCTTAACGATTGTTACTGTTAGTGGCATTTATATTTAACATACTTACCTAGTAAGGTAAGTAAAAACTAGTAAGGTAAGTAAGTACAAACTTGCCTTTACTTGTCAAACAAAATACGATCTGCATTTTGCAAGAATTTGGATACTTGGATAATAAATATTTGTTCAAAGATATCGACCGAACCGTTTATCGGAGTCTTTTAAAATTTCGTAATCAACTAGTTTGAATAAATATAGTTAAGTTCTAATATGAGTCAAATTGGTTAAGAGTTTTATAGAAACAATCTGGGTGTCTTCAAGTCCCGAGTAAATCTGTTTCTTCTAGGCGAGCGTACTCCACCGTCGACCGCATCTTCGCTTAACATCAGGCGAGTTGGCGATTACACGCAAACCTACTTGCTGTAAAAAAGCGGTCAAGATACAGACATCATGAAATCACAGTTTGGGATAGCCAAGTCAATAAATTAGCTTAAAAGTTTAAAATATATAACCCTACTACTAAAACACAATGAAAGGAAGAAACATACATTCATAGTCATACATTGTCAATTTGGCATACTTAAAATAAAAACAGGTAGCCATTTTGCAAGCTTTCATTTAACTTGCAATGTATATAGGTAATGTCAGGTAATAATGAGTATGTGTTAAATATCAGTTAGGTATGCTGAATTTTGATACTTATTAAATGTGTTCTTAGTTTTAGAAAAAATATAATGAAAACTAAATGCTAATATAAATAAAATATTTTTTAATTAAAAAAATATTCTAGTAGGGATAATATTGGGTCTTTTTAAAAGCACAGTTTTATCGATTATGTTGTATTTTCTTTCGATAGTTTTGTGCGAGGATTGCAGTGCTATCAAATTAATCATTAATGTCTTAGCAAATACGTCATTAAATCTGGCTAAAAATAAATTAAAAAAAAAAAACTTGCATAATAAAACTTGTACATACAAGTTATGTGTCTGTTGAGGATCTTGATGAATATTAAAGAAAAAAATAACGAAACGGAAAAGGAAATGAAAAATCATATAACTTGAAAATGACGTAACTTAAAACAGCAATTGGTAAAATAATATTCATGATATGCATTTAACTTATAAACTTTGCATGATAAACAACGCTTAGTAAACATCTAGTCGCAATGTACTACATCTAAAGTACCATTGTATGTACATGCTTATTTACACATATCACAAATTGTGGACGTAAACCACAAAAAATTAAGAACGCAAGAGCGAAATTAATTAAACCAGGACACTCACCTGCTTCAATGAGCTTTGTAACTAACTTATAGAGCTTATAGAACAATTTACATAATGATATTTCAACTATTCAGGTTGGTGCTTCAGTCTTTTTTTATAAATTATTAACTAACGGGTGTTTTCGTGGTTCGAATTCTGAGTAGAGTCTAACGGTTGTCTTGCTTGAGACGTTCTAACTCATCAGTTTTTAGCCCACGGACATAATTTGAGAACATAAGAAGAACTACTCATTGCTATTAATAATAGGTTATATATTAATGATGGTTAGAGATGTACTCGTCACGAGGCATCAAAATTGCGTTAAATGTCATAAACCGTTGTTTTTCTTCGCTTTGACTTGCATTTAAAATAAATGTTTTTTAATATTAAGCTGTCTCACCTAACTGTTAAAATGTATTCGTAATGTCAATAGTCTATTCCAACTTTGGAATGCTTTTTTTTGCATTTGGATATACCAAAAAATAATGTAGAGCAAGTAATTTCTAACCAAAAAAAAAACCTAAATAACTTGTCTTAGTCATCAGTTTATCTCGGGTATTTACCCATGTATATAAATAAGTAAGTTGTTTAAATAAAGATAAGTGATAGTATATTTTTTACGAGAATTACGTAGTATGTAAACGGCAGAAAAATAACTGTTCATAAATAGAACAAGATACCTACATATATATTTAGACGCTGCTGTCCTTATTTTTTTTTTCATTCCTATGCAGGCCTGATATTTTTTGAAGTGAAAACTTCTTTAGCCACCTTGAGTGATTTTTGGTAAAGGCAAATGGTACCTATGAGTTTGCGTCACCAATATGCTAATGTGTCGTATATTAAACATTTACTTCTGTTGGCAGTCCTCATGATTGCAATTTTTTTAAATCTTTAATTATGAAGACGAAGTTTGCAACAAAATTAAGTGAATCTAGTTTTAGTTTAAATGATGATTTGTTGTGTATTTATGAAAATGTGAAAGAAAGCGAAAGTAGAAAGTCATTTCTTTGGTAACGTTACGTGAAATGTCCCGCAACGTCCATATAACTTACATTTTGTTACGTGACAATGCGTTGCGGTCAATTGGCGTGTTCTTTTCATAATGATCGTTATAAAGTATAAAAAGTTTTTCGTTGTATTTTTACTGATATTTGACTAGGAACTGAGTACTCAAGCTTTAATTTTTACAGAGTTTCCTTGTTTTTGCAATAATTAGCAATAATTTATTGTTTAATGTTTTAAAGCCAATTTTTTGACAATTCTTCTTAAACAAGCTAAAAGAGGGCTACGAGCCGGATCGACAGGAAACCGTACAGTGCCTAGAGGTTGTGACTTGGACTTGCCTAGATTTATTTATTAATGCTAATCTACAATGCTCGTATTGCCTAACCATTCTAAGAATTTTAAATACCCATTCTAGCAATAAGTTTAAGGTTGTTTCTGGCAGGCTGAGGTCTTTTAGTAGATTATAGAAAGATTTTGCTGTTATTCCGTTTGTTTCCATTTCTACTGTATATAAAATAACAACAAAACCATTAATGATCAATTCATTTTTAAGATATGACCGAATATTTACAGGTTTGTATATTTCTTAGATAATATATACCTACGTTTACACATCGTGTACTTGTCTAGTTTTAATCGTTCATTTGGGCACAGAGCTTAACTGTCCATCAATTATTATTTATCAATAGGAATCATTTGAGTCTGTAATAGTTGTGTGTTTCGTTGAGTGGTTAATAGCAAATTTTAGTAGATTAAAGTGTCAAAATTTAATTAATGATCTTACCGAAACAGGATATTGCAGAGATAGTAGTTGCATTTGTAATAATAATACATAATCATTGAGCAACTAATTAGATCGAATAGAAGTTATATAATTTAAAATCATAAATAACTAATTTGAAATATACAAACATGTATATATCGGAAATTAAATACATTTTGTTTAAATTTTTTGTATTGTTGGTTCCTTGCAATTCATATTTTCAAAGTTTCATAGGTAAGTTTTTAACCATAGCTCACCTGATGTTAAGTGATGGTGTGGTCGAAAATGGTAAATACACTCAGCATGAAATTAAACCGTCTCTCAAATGAGGCTGCCGGTACACACCGTTAGATGCTTGGCGACAGATTTCCAACTTGAGGGTAGTAGCTGGCCAGTCGAGTACTAGAAATTACCCTAGCACCACGCTATGGTTTCCTCACGATGTTTTCCTTCCCCGGCAGCTCAAGCTCATTGTTGGGGTTTGAACCCACGCCTTTTGGCGTGTGAACCGACCGCGCTAACTACTGGACTATCATTGCTACAAAAAATATACTGGAACTACAATTCTTAAGCAATAAGGTGTTAACATTTTATATCATTATTTCATAAAAATATTTAAATAACCATTGCATTTACATAATTGCCTAAATTAGTAATTTAAATCTGTTTTTACAAATGAATCTAACTATGTTATAATCTACATAATAGTATCGATTGTTTCTACCAAATAATCAACAAATTAAAAGTAGATACCTGTCTCTAGCGAATACGATTTACATTTGTCGAAATATTGGCTTAGATAAAATATCGTCAAGGTTTCAATTCTTGCATAACAAAATAAAATTTGTACTACGTTTGCTTCTGTTTTGAAATAATATTGTTACACTCAAATTACACATAAAGACTATCAAATTTGCTCCCGTGGGTAAACTATGACCACGAGAAGTCGGCAGTTGGCAACATCTTGGCAATAATACATGTAATTTACAAAATTACATCGCTTACAAAACCGTAATAAACCGTTACTCGCGAATTAAGTCTACGCTTAAATATCGAAATTGTAAATATTTAAATAAATATTCTTCTTACCGTACGTATAAGAAAATAGCATAGTTGAAAGTTACCTTTGAAACTACTGCAGTGATGCAATAGTCCTGAGAAATTAGAGTAATTTAAAACATTACAAGGGATAGCGTTAATATATTTAAACAATATAACCAATTTCTTTTTTTATAATTCATAATAATGTGCTGTGTGTTTTTGTAATTCATATTATAATTAATTTAATATCATTCTCCGATATATTTTTGTATAAAAAACTTTATGGATTTGTTTAGGTATTTTTTTTTCTATTTTATTCAACTAGTAAAAGCAAAACATATATATAAGTACTTGAATCTTATAACCTGTACTTACCTATATTAATACAAATTAATCATTTTAATTTGTAGTGATCGAATAACTAAATTAATTTAGAACAGACTGATAAATAAGTAGGTTTTACTATAACCCTATTAGGGACTAAATAACTATAATTAAAGAAAAAATATAGCCTAGGCCACCCGGAGCAACATATCAAATCGACTGACACACCATTCATCAAAACCGTATGAGTAGTTTCGCCGCTACAGTGGAACACGTGCAACATGTATATTATACATAGACTGCAAAAAACATAACCCTTTTGTTTTATTTTGGCTTTGTCGTAGTCGGGTTAAAATTGTGATAGGTACTCTTTGTTATATCGCGGGAATAGTATAGAAATTAATGAGAATTACGTAGTGCGTAAATGATAGAAAAAATTATGAAAAAGACTAGTTTTTAATTACGCTGACCATATTAAAGCGTAGTAATATTTTCATACATTTCTTTACACATTTACAAGAAATACGTACTTGTTTCTCGTAGCCTCTTTGGATTATATTCGAATATGCAGGACTATTTGCTAACTAGTAGTGAACTTGTCAATACTATGGTATTCAGGCCATCTGAGCTACTGAGCTACAAAAACCTGATTCTAAACACATAGAAAACACCTCGATCTTGATGAGGTGATCTTGATTTGCATACATATGTTAAATTTTATCATCGCTGTTGTGATTTATGGATATTTCAAATATTATTTCAACATTAACATACATAGGTGTTTAATACGAGAGTAGTAATGGTGTATAGGTTATTTAAATTGTTTATCCAATGAGTCATGGTAGAAAAATAGCCGTGTTTGCTTGGGTTTTATATCAATATATATTATACCGATATAATTTATTTTTATGCTATTTTAAGTAATACATACGTATTGTAACTTGAAGCGTAATTTTGTGAGTGTTCTGTGTATACAAATCACATCATCAGCCATAGGACGTCCACTGCTGGACATAGGGCTCCTCCGAGGGGGTTTTGCCAATACTCGCCACGCTTGGCAGGCGGGTTGGCGAGCGCAGTTAGGTGTGATTGTTCAAGGAAGACGCTGCTGCTCGTCTTCCGGATTACATCCCTTAGCCGACTCTTACGGCAACCACGGGTAGAGAGGGTGGGATACTATTCTTACGCCGGCACCACCACGGTGAATATAAACACAAATATTTTATTGATAACTCCAATGTTACAAGTCAATAAGTATATATAAGTATCTGATTACAAAAAAAAAGGATATAAGTATTCTATCAGTTATCTGGTTCCCATAGCAAAAGCTTTGCTTAGTTTGGGGCTAGATGGCACTACGTGACATGTTCAAAGATATTTATGTATTTAAATATAATATAATGAATGACATAACGCGATCAACGCATTCACTTCTCTGTTTATTATTTTTGGCATTATATGTTTCTTTTTATGGTAATTTATGCTTTTTGCAATTTGTTCTTTATCTATAAGACGTTGCTTCGTACTTAATTTTAAGATTCTGAGTTCACGGGAACTACGGTTTTGAACCCTTGCGAGTTTCGAAAATTGCAGCATAAAGGGCTGTATCTTTTAATTGCGCTGGCTTAGAAGTTTGATTTTTTCATAGCTTCAAGAGACAGTAGACCTGAGTATTTGATATGAATTTCAGGTTGATACTTCCACGCGTTCCTAAGAAAAAGGGTCTTGACAGACAGACAGACGAACAACAAAGTGATCCTAAGGGTTCCGTTTTTTCCTTTTCCGAAACCCTAAAAAAGTGGAAATTTGTGTTTTTAAAGTTTCTTATTTCAACCTGTTTTAGTATAGTTCCATCCGCTAAATTTAATTTTACTTTAACTGGCACTAAGTGAAGTTTAACTGTCTGAGGTTAAGTCGAAAGTAATAAAACCATATTTCTCACTGAGATTGACTATCTAACCAGCCTCTAGAATAATATTAGCATATAAATTAATCTCTAAAAAGATAATTATGCTTGCTCAATGAATTCAGAAGTATCATATCATATTCAACATGCTCTTAGGTTTAATTGTATTTTGGCAATTAAAAATGTAACTCAAGGTTATGTAGGAGATTAAATAATAGGCGCGTGAGAGAATTTTTGAAATTTAAATAGAATTAATAGGGCTGATGTCCACTATACCACAATAATATGCGTTATCTTTTTTTCACTAGAAATGATACCATCTTTAGTTTATGGTTTTAGAATTGCGAATGTTATATGAATGGGAAACTTAATAACTCCTATAAGATTATAAGTTATGAAGAGATTTACAGCTCTTGGGGATAGCGGTAGTTCAAATTTTGTGTGCAATATAATTAATCAACACTTGTTCTTGACACGTACATTTACCTGCAAGCGGTCCAACTAGGTAGGTCCAACTTCAAGAAAGAGGTCAATCGTCGAATCCAACTCGGCTGGGCAGCGTTCGGAAAACTGCGCAACGTTTTTTCGTCTGATATACCTCAGTGCCTCAAGTCGAAAGTCTTCGACCAGTGTGTGTGATGACTTAAGTACCGGTGATGACTTACGGTGCTGAAACGTGGTCTCTGACTATGTGTCTTCTTGATAAGCTCAAAGTCGCACAACGAGCTATGGAAAGGGCTATTCTCGGAGTTTCTCTACGAGATCGATCTAGAGCTCGCGACATTGTTTCTGTCACTATCGCACTTGTGTCAATTTAATAGGCTGAGGTGGCAGAAATCTTGTAAAAGATTCCGGAATCGCCGGAATGAGTCGGCGAAACAAATCAGTCGAATCTCGCCGTGAGAACACACATGCAACTTGAGTCGACGGTTGAGGAGATATCTCATGACTTGCGTCAGGTATGAATCCTCAAACTGCCTAAGTGTTGAGTGAACACGTAGCCAATTTAAAATTTCAATCATTTTTGATTAACATACTTTCATACTATAATATTATTTTTTGGTTTCCTATAATAAATTCAGCCAGGCTAGGTGCGCTTTACCATCATTAAACACACCGTCATCATAAAAAATAATAATCGTAGGACATTTTTTGTATACAGCCCCATCTAGCCTCAAACTAAGCAAAGCTTGTACTATGGTACCGAGATGGCTGATGGAACACTTATACACTTTTTTTTCATAAACACATACAGAACATAGACACCGAATAAATGTCTACATATGTTCGTCGTACAAATATTTGTCCTGGGTGGGAATCGAACCTACGCTTTTAATGCAGAGCTATCAGGGCAGTCAAATCAACTGAATATCCTTTTCAAAATATTATTAATTAAATAAGTAAACCAATGTCAAAATTACATAATACTTTTATCCCAGATAAATAGAAAATTGATATACAAATCCATCACAGCCCCAGTAGGTTCTTCGACTATCATGACCAATGCCCTTATTTCGTAAGAAGTTGCGAGTAGGCCGTGATCTGTTTGGCAACTGTGTGCTTCAGCTCTGGAATTCCAATGATAACACGCATTGAATGAGAAGTAGCGTCTTACTGCGAAATAATGTTGATTTTTGTGAATCTTGCTTGTATTGGTTCTCTCCATATAGTATAAAACAAAGTCGCTGTCTACGTCTGTCTGGATCCCCGCTTACTTTTTCGAAAGTGATTTGATACAGTTTTTAATTTATGTTAGATACTTTTTACAGAGTTTTGAAGTGTTGGCAGCCTAGGTATTTATTTTATTTTTATTTATTACTAGTGACCCGTCCCGGCTTCGCACGGTTGCAATATAGATACTAATGTGGTACATATGCATGTATTATACATACAAATCTTCATCTTGAATTACTCTGTCTGTTGATGCTTAAAATCCGTAGCGTAGCTTACAAGATCTGTGCGTACAGAAGGCGGGAAGCAATCTTGTTTTATACAAAATCAAAATCAAAAAGTAATTTATTCAGTTTAGGCCCTGGTAACGCACTTATGAACGTTAAGTTACATGTTTGAATCTACCACCGGCTCGTAATACTATGTAGAGATTATTATACACATATATCATCATAGCTGAGAGACTGTCTGGCTTTCAATCTGAAGGTCGTGGGTTCGAGTCCCACGGCACGCACCTCTGTATTTTCTAAGTTATGTGCATATTGCTGCCGACTTCAAACCGCATCTTCACTTAACATCAATCAAGATAACGGACAAACGCAAACCTGTTTATTTTTTTATTTTATTTAGTTGTTAGGTGTGTGACCAACACTCATCTGATGTTAAGTGACAGTGTGATCGAAGATGTTATGCCCATTGCTCACCTCGCCTGGAATTGAATAAGCTCTCAAGTGGATCAGCCGGAACACTCAGTTAGGTGCTTGGCAGCAGATTTTTTTCTTGAAGCTAGCAAGTCGAGTACTAGAAAGTACCCTACTACCATGCTATTGATTCCTCGCGATGTTTTCCTTCACCGGCAGCTCAAGCTCATTGTTGGGTTTTGAACCCACGCCCTTCGGCATGTGAACCGACTGCGCTAACCAGTGGGCTATCATCGCATTTATAATATTAGTCTTAAGGAAGTGGAAAAGGGGTCTTTAACAATATTTAATGAAACTTAAAAAGTGTTCGTACATCGTGGATGGTAACATTAACAAAAACTTGAGTAGCTACAAAGTCACGGTCTAGGTAATCTATAAAATGACGTCACGAGGTCTCTGACTTCTCTGATCTTCAAAATATGAATCATGCTACCGTTTTGGTGCCCACGTTGTCAAAACATTTTGGATCTGGTTCTCCATATAGAGCAGTTGACGGTCCTGTACCATACAAGTATATTCAAATTTTACTCGTGGGAGCGAAGTTTACGTATTTTTGTCGATTTTACAAAAGTTTCCGTTTTACGCCTACGATTACTGCACAATATAGCTGTAAAATTATGTTAGTTAAGAAGCCTAATGGTGTGGTAATCAAACATACAAAAAAAATACAGTGCTTAAGAAAAATATCCTACAATAATTCTGTTTTTATAAAATTAGAAAGAATAAAAAAGATGAAGTTGTTGCTATATCAATATTTTACACTTCTGCCTTGGTGCGTTGGTTTCATGGCAACGCACCCCGGAGTCCGTGGAGTGTAGATTAAAAAAAATACCTTGAAGGCAATTTATGATCGTTTCTCTAGATATTGGTGTTGAATGTATTTAAGTCCTATAGTTTCAGTTCAAACAAAGCATCTAGTTGACTACCCTATAAACTCATTAGGAAGTTGCTCTGCTTTCTGAAATTTGTCATTAGTACCTCGCTTGTTCGGAAAAGGATACAAAGTCTTGAACATCGTCTCAAAGTTACTTGTCTGTCTGTTTTCTATCAGATACACTTTGGTGAGTGCGGTCCAGATCTACATGACCTAATTCCACCTTGCCCATTTTACTATCGGGCAGCCAGGAGCTCCAAATAGCAACACTGATTCATGGTCGATATTCCAAAAACTCGAACTAAACAGTTCGAATCTATCTTTATTGTACGAACCGCTAAATAATAGAATTTGCTGCCCGTGTGGGTGTTCCCTGATAGATACAATCTGGGTGCCTTCAAGTCATGAGTGAATCGGTTTCTTCTAGGCGAGCGTGCTCCACCGTAGACCGCATTTACGCTTAAACTCAGGCGGGTTGGCAGACAAACGCAAGTCTATTTGAAAAAAAAAATAGGGCTTGGGTTGGACAGGACAAACATTTGTGTGACAAATATATATATATGTTTTGTGTCTGGGTTTTACTTATGTAAAAATATGTTTTACCAAAAAAATTCATACAGAAGTATTCTATCAATTATCTGGTTCTCATAGTAACCTTTGCTTAGTATGCGGCTAGATAGTGCTGTGTGCATTGTCCTATTTTTCGTTTATCTATACGTAGGTATATTGTATGCATTATTTGTATAAAACAAAAAGTCAAAACTATTTGAAGTCTCCCGGTGGATCAAGCCCTGGCTATAAAAGTCCTCGCAATACTGGCCACGTTCCCCCGCTGAATCGCAAGGGAGATTCGTTGAATTAGGAACTAGCCAAAACGGAGAGAGGAAGGGGGAGCCCTTCCTCCTACAGACGGATACCCAAATCCCGGACGAATTTCGGCACACCACATCTTATTAATTATTTATTTATTCAAGAATTTTATAATCTAACAAAATATATCTTTTGTTCCAGACAGCTAAACATGACATAACGCCTCAAGATGGCGCTCCGTATAAAGAAAGACATCAAAAAGGCGTCCTACTACGTGTGGTTCCTAGGGGCGCAAGAGTCCCGGGGACTTCGCGGGGAAGAGTTCGCACTGCCAGCTATCCAGATACTAGAAGAGCGAGCCAGAGACTTAGAGCCGTTCAAAGTCACTCTTCAGGTCAGTATCACCACTTCTAGTAGGCTACAGACTTCCTTATGGTGGCCTTTTAAGTGATCGGTCTAGTCACCGCAATAGTAATCAATAATGTTATTGCTTATAAATAAATGATACTGACGCAAGTCGCTTGTTACAAAAATCCTCAAATCTGATAAAAACAATGTGCAGTATTAGGAAGAACGGGTATTGTTATTGATATGCACAGAAAAATTTCTTCGGAAGTTATGTTTTTCATTATGTTTGAACCAGTGGCGGATTTACACATTTTCAAGGTATAGGTTTAGTAGCGATGATAGCTCAGTGGTTAGTGCGGTCGTTTCACATGCCAAAAGGCGTGGGTTCAAACCTCAACAATGAGCTTTAGCAGCCGGTGAAGAAAATCATCGTGAAAAATCATAACGTGGTGGTAGAGTACTTTCTAGTAATCGGCTGGCTAGCTACCACCCTCAAGTTAAAAATCTGCCGCCAAGCATCTAACGGTGTTTTCCGGCAGCCTCACTTGAGAGCCAGTTCCATTCCAGGGGAACTGGCTGTTTGACTATAGAGAGAAGTTTGCTGCACTGTTGAATGTACAATGAAAAGGAAGAGGGAAAAGTCATAATCAAGATGTGTTGCAGACTTCTCTCTCTCTCTCTCTCTCTCTCTTACAGACATCAGAAAATTGTCGTACAGAAATCTTTTTGATTTCTATGAGGTAGCAAAAATAAATATTCAGTTCCCAAATTTGCCGCCCCAAAAATCTGCCGCCTTAAGCCTACTCAGACTGCTATTAAATCCACCACTAGTTTGAACTTCATAGTAATATGTTTTCTCACGAAGAAGATATAGTGTATTGAAAGATATTAGATAAGGCTATAATAACTTTGGAGATACTTAGAGGGGTCATAAGCCACTGACCGGTTAAAGACCAACGAAAACCCCTTAAGCTGCTTAAAAGCCTTATCATTAAGTTAATCGAACTATTAGGTCATAGCCTGTCGCAAACTACGATCGACGTGGAAAATAAAATTGTTTTTCCTATAATCCTAGACCTCTTCCTTCAAGTTACAGACATGTGGTCTCATGTATCGAAATAAAATTTTGATTATTAATGTCATACCTACCTACCTACACATCACTACACATTATAAAACATAATTGTCCGCCGCGTCTGTTTGCGATAAACTTAAAAGCTACTGAGCGGATTATTATGCGAGTTTCACCTATAGATAGAGTGATTCATGAGGAAGGTTTAGGTATATAATTTGTCAAGGTTTTGTGTAAATTGGTTGAAATATGATGATAATTGTTGGAAGTGTCGGAAAAAGTTAAGCCACCTGGCTCGAAAACGCTGCCTAATCCCTTTGAGATATAAAAAACCAATGCATGGTCCTTATTTATAGATCTACAAAAAAGTCCGCGGTGGCATGTATTTACCTTTTAAGAACAACATACTATACCTATTCTATCATGTAAAAACATTGTCACGTACAAAGCGTTATTTGGAAAGCTATTTAGACGAATACCGTATTAATCTTTGTTAACTTAAATACGTTAGTAACCTCAAGCATTTCATGCACATTTTTATAATAATTTAGTGGTGTTTATGCATGTATGTAGTGATACATGCATAAGCACCGCATTAGTATGTACATTGCACCCGTGTGAAACCGGGGCGGGTCGCTAGTATCCCTATATACGAAGTTCATTATCTCGCTAAGTCGGTTTTCTTTTTCTACATAAAATAATTATTATGTGTTTTCAACGACGGAATAAGTTGTGTAATGCTTAATAACAGCTTTGTAATACTTTCTATAGCTTTATACGGATGTAAGGACAGCTCTTGAAAGTGTAAAAAGATGTTCTAATTGATTTATGATTCTATACCATTATCGTCTAATAAGCAATTGATAGTATTATGTAATGAGATCGCGAGGTATGTTTCGTTTTTGGGGTTCCGTACCTCAAAAGGGACAAAAAATGAAACTCTTATAGGATCACTTTGTTGTCCGTCTTTCAGTTTGTCTGTCTGTCAAGACCTTCTATCTCGGAAACGCGTAAAGATATTGAGTTGAAATTAAAACCAGTCATAGATCTGAAGTCTCTTGCAGCTATGAAAAAAATCAAACTTCTCAGTTATTGTAAACAAAAGTTACAACCGCTTATGTCGCAATAAATAGCATATTTCGACACTCACAATGGAATCAAAACCCATAGTATAGGGTATTTCCCGTTGAGCTAGAACTATAAAATTTGGCTTTGTTTTGTACACAGAAAGGAAAAAATCCGAAAACTACATTTTTAATTTAATTATCATACCTACTAGTTTGTACGGAGCCCTCGGTGGGCGAGTCTGACTCGCACTTGTCAGTGTATTTTAGTTATCTAAGGCTCACATTGAATGGACGTTATCGAATATCTATAGATGATGGTTATTGATATAGTCTTGGATTGACAGCAAAGTTTTTTTAAAATATTTGACTAGCTACGTGTTTGGTCAGCTTACCTTTTGATGAGTGAAGGTGTGGTCGAAGATGGTAAAACACACCAAGCCTGAAATAGAACTAGCTTTCTAGTGAGGTTGCCGGAACACACCGTTACGCGCTTAACGGCAGAATTTCAACTTAAGTGGTAGCCAGCCAGCCGAGTACTAAAAAATACCCTACCACCACTCTATGGTTTCCTCATAATGTTTTCCTTCACCGGCAGCTCAAGTGTTAGCGTTGAACCCACGCCCTTCGGCGTGTGAACCGACCGCGCTAACTACTGAGCTATCATCGCTACGAAAGCAGCAAGTCGTAGCAAGAAGATATAATCTACGTACTTTTATAAAACCTATTGAAAGTGTTCGATAAATAATGTAATAAAATAAATGTTCACAGAAACCTAATCTATATTAGCATTGTACGTCACTAAACATTTCATTCTTCTGCAGGTATCCCACAAAGGGTTGAAGATCGTGCAGAATGTGACGGCGAAAGGCAAGCAGCAGACTATCAAGCACTTCATCCCTCATGGTAGCATCACCAGCGCAGTGGTTCAAGGAGACGTGGTAGCATGCGTCTTACTGCTCTACAATCCGCTTACAGGCTGCCCTGTACACGTACATGCCTACAGGTTAGTACAACTTGCTATGTTCTGAAGCATCTTGCACATCCAAATAATTTACACAAAGTCAAAGCTTTTACTTAGCAGGGAGCCGTTTAAGTACCACCGAAGTATCGCATATTCTGCGAGCAGACTGTGTGTTTTTTTTTTATTAACAGTCTAGTTGTTTGATCATAGCTCATCTAATGTTAAGTGTGGTCGAAGATGGTAAACACATTTAGACTGGAATGGAACCAGGTCTCAAGTGCGGCTGGAATACACTGTTAGGTGCTTGGCGACAGATTTTCAACTTGAGGGTGGTAGCTAGCCATCCGTGTACTAGAACCTACCAACATACTATGGTTTCCTCACGATGTTTTCCTTCCTTCAGACTCATTGTTGGGTTTTGAACTTCCACCCGTCGGCGTGTGAACCGACCGCACTAACCACTGAGCTATAATAGCTACTGTGGGTAGATACTATAGTTACTAAAATTGCGAATGCAAGCAACATTCAACAGAGCTGATGCGGCGATGCCCTGAACTTTGTTTTGTCTCTCAAAGTTCTGGTTATCGCTGCTATAGTCACGGGAAGGCGTCATCTCTTACCATCAGGAGAGCACATTGTTTCATTACTTCAACTATAAAAAATCATCCCCATACGAAAGTACGTCTTGTAAATTTCATTTATACGTATCACGACAAAGACAATATAGTTTATTCTACAAACAATTAGTGTAAATCTCGAATGTTTACTCTTAAAAAGTCCATCATCATCAGCATCATTATCATCTCAGCCGTAAGACGTCCACTGCAAGACATAGGCCTACCCTATTGACTTCCATAAAGACCGGTTGGAAGCGGCTCGCATCCAGCGCGTTCCTGCGGTCTTTATGAGGTCGTTTGTCCACCTTGTGGGTGGACGGACGACCTCACTCCAGAACTTTGCAGCCCCATCGGCTATCAGTTCTGAGTGCTATGTGCCCTACCCACTGCCGCTTCAACTTGTTAATCCGCTGGGCTATGTCAGCTACACATAGCCGCTAATCACAAAGACAAATGCATTATTTCTTTAGTAAAATAATAAAACTCAATGTGACCTCTAAAACAATTGGACACAAATTACTGTAAATTTATTCGCTGACTGCATACGAGTGTTTCGACCAAACGACATTATTTTATGCTTTAATATTTACACGAGCTGAATACCTAATACTCGATTTAAACCTGCGTTCAGTGGGAGAATATAAACATAAGGTAGCGCATTGGGTGCAACAAGACGGGTTTGCGTAGACACAGCTTAGCGAGTTTTGTATTTTTGGCTTTCATTTACTTATTTGACTTCCTGTTAGATAATTTAATGATTGAATGTTTTTATGACAGTTCTGTTGGCTGATTGGTTGTATATCTGCTTTATGAGCTGTAGAGCATAGCTGTAAGTTCGATTCCCACCCAAGACAAAGATTTTGTGATATAAACAAATGTGTCATCTGTGTCGTTATGTTCTGTATGTTTTAAAGGTACATATTTACAAAAACCGGCCAAGTGCGAGTCCGACTCGCGCACGAAGGGTTTCGTACCATTATCTATGAAAAAGGCAAAAAAAGGCGTGTTTGTTGTGTGGGAGCCCCCTTAAATATTTATTTTATTTTGTTTTTACAATTTGTTGTTATAGCAGCAACTGAAATACAAAATTTTTGAAAATTTCAACTGTCTAGCTATCGCGGTTCTTGAGATACAGCCTGGTGACAGACAGACGGACGGAAAGACAGACAGCGAAGTCTCAGTAATAGGGTCCCGTTTTTACCCTTTGGGTACGGAACCCTAAAATAGGATATTAAAATATTCTGTCAGCTCTCTGGTTTTCATAGTATAAAGTTTTACTTTGTCAAGGGATAGATGGCGCTGTGTAAAATGTCTTTCAATATTAAATATATTAAGAAAAATATTTTTTATCACTTGACAGGCTAGGTGTTTGACCACAACTCACTTAATGTTGTGTAACGTTGTGGTCGAAGATGGTAAACACAACTAGGTCCGATTGATATGATTTTTTCTCATAAGCCTAAAAGTCTTCAACGTCGTAATATATTGAAATAATTTAAATATATTAATTTACAAACGTTTAACGGTAAACTTATATGCCATAGTAGATTGCTTAAATGTTGGTATGATGGTAAAAGTAGGTTTTTTTTGTGATTGACAGTCTAAATTTCATATAAGAAAAACGCAGCCTAAAATCGATGCTTTGTAAGTTTCGCAAGCATAGGAGTGTTCCTAACGAATGCGTAGCACTGAAGTGCTAGAAAAATATTGTAAACACTCGACACTTGGCATTTGAGATTCGACGACCTTTGTAGAACGACTAAATGCCATCTAAAACTGTTAGTGAGGTTAGTAAAGTAATACACAATAATTGTTTCATGTTTATATTTAAATTGTGGTACCCATACAAATTTACTTTTTTGTTTTTTATTTATTATCTCTACGTAGTACAAAGTCGCTTCCTATACATAGATCTAAGCATACAGCCGTGGTGGTGCCGGCGTAAGAATAGTACCCCACCCTCTCTACCCGTGGTTGCCGTAAGAGTCGGCTAAGGGATGTAATCCGGAAGATGGGCAGCAGCGTCTTCCTTGAACAATCACAGCTAACCGCGCTCGCCAACCCGCCTGCCAAGCGTGGCGAGTATTGGCAAACCCCCCAAAGGAGGAGGCCTATGTCCAGCAGTGGACGATCTATGGGTGATGATGTGTGTGTGTGATGTGAAGCATACAGTCGCGTCTGAATACTTAGATCTTTTAAATTACGCAACGAGATTTAATGCAAATTTTTAAAAAGTATTCTATGATTATTAATTGAGGTAATAAACTATATGTGTAATTTCGTCCAAATCTGTTCAACCGTTTTTACCTAATTGTTTTTACAAACATCCAAACATACAAACTTTCACATTTATGATATTATTTATTTATTTAAAGTATGTGTATATACATTCTTGTTTATTTGCCATTAGCTATTAGTACATATACTGTCCTTACCAAATTACATAGATACCGCTAACAAAGGGCTAAGGCTTCTTCACTTGACATTTCAGCTAAGTGCCCATGTTGTAATAATGTTTAGCAATCGATGCCTACATTTGCTTTACCACAGTGTCCATAGACAATCAATATAATATTATGGTGTTATTATGGCGAATGACTACTCAATTTATAAACTCGTAATAAAATTAACAAAATAATATTGTCGTAGTGAGCATTTAATAAACTTTAAATTAGCGAATTTAATTTTCATAAAATCGCATTTAAAAAAAAAACCACTTCTCATCTCATTTCTTTTTTATATAACTGTGTGTGTGCGTGTGTGTTTGTGTGCGTACGTGTGTGCTTGTATGCGTGCGCGTGTGTGCTTGTGCGTGTTTAAGCGTGCTTGCATATGCTAATCACTTATTCATGCTGTAACAGCTTAACGGTTTGGGTGTATGACATGTAGATAGCTTATGCCCAGGAATAACACATTGGCTACTTTGAAAACGGAATGTTTCAGACTCTAAGTCCTATATAAAATTCCTTAAAAGAACCATAACTTAATAATCCTGTTTGCTTAGTTCACACTATCGTTTATAATTATAAAATGTCCCTTACTAATGATCTTAGACAACAACTGAAGTTAGAAGTGCATTATTAAATTACTTATGTATTTAGGTGATCTGGCTAGGTCTTATAAAAACCTTAACACGGCCTCATGCCTTTTAAGGCCTCACGTGTCTAGGAATGCCCGGTACCGTGCGGTCAAGTGGAAATATGTCAGCCATTGGTTAGAAACAGACAGTTAATGAAACTTAGAATAATAGACAGGTTGTTTAACACTTACCTATTAAAAATTCTTTAGTTCGTTTCTCATCGGGTCTTAATCGCGCACAAAATACTATGAAAACATGCAGCATGGCCGAAATGTCGATGTAAATGAACAAAACTATTTTTTATAATATTAGGGGATTAGGCCCCCTTTGATAAACATAATTATGTGTTCTAGTAACAAACTAAAAATTAAAAATTCTTTGTTTAGTTATGTATTTTAAGTTAATTTCTTGTTTGATATTTGTGTAAACTAAATGGTGTAAATAATGTACTAAACGCTAAAAAATAAATTGGTACTTCTTATGTTATTTCACGCGCCTCTCGATTTTATTTTTTTGGCTTGTCAATGCTCTAGATCGATGAAAAGAGTGGTGTGATGAATGGGTACCTGAGACCTTAGTAACACACATGACATCATTATTATCTTATTTTCATTAAAACAATTTAACTCAAAAATTTTACTTGTTTTGTTATGAATAAAATTATTTACAAACCAGACGGACAACACTAAGATTATAGGAATAAGAAACTTCTTATTACCAACATTCAAAGAAAAACTTATTAAACTACCAAATTAAAAAGCGTTACTTTTACCGTGCACCTAGTTATCGTATAAAGGGTTGTAATATGATTTTAAATTTGGTCAGCTTATGCAATTTTTCTTCGTAATATTCACGAAAGTTCTTATTTACAAAACGAATTGTTAGGAAGTGAATTTTAAACTAAGTGTAAATATTTGCCATAAACCATAAAAATTTGAGAATCAGCCACAAGTTAGTTTTTTTAATTTTTATACTTACAGTTTTATTTATTTTCTATAGATTTAGAAATCTTCACTTTTAACACTAGAAACATACGGTCATATAATTAATGTTCTATTATCGTGTACTTAGTTATATTTTATTCTCTACAATAATCTGCAAACTATTTTTACGTATTTTTATTCATAAACATAAGTTTCAAGTTTGTAAATAGTCAATTGTTTTACAACTTAAGCATTGGTATCCAAACTCATAAACTTGAAAATAAATTGGCAGTAAAACAAACTAACTAGAACTGCACCTAGGCCCGCAGCGAAATAACCTAGGTTTATAGCCTACGAAGGAATTAAATTTAGTATATATGGAACTCAAGAATTCAGAATTAATATCTAAGTTTTACAGGTGTAAGAAACTTGTTTGGTTTACATGATCAATGTGTAATATTTAAAGTATTTTTTTTTTTTTTTTTTTTTTTTATTATAGATAGGCTTACGTTTGACCGCCATCTCACCTGATGTTAAGTGATGATGCGGTCTAAGATGGAGCACGCTTGCCTAGAAGATACCGATTCACTCTCGACTTGAAGACACCCAGATTATATCCATCGGGGAACACCCACTCGGGCAGCGCATTCCACTGTCTAGCAGTCCGCACAATGAACGTCGAATCAAATCGTTTAGTTCGAGTTTTTGGAACATCTACCATGAAACGATGTCGCTTTTTTGAGATTCTGGCTGTCCGATGGAAAAATGGACATGGGGGAATCAGACCATGTAGTTCTGAAGCACACTCTCCGAAATGAATCCGATAAAAAATCGACAAACTAGCAACTTTGCGACGATGTTCTAGGCTCTGTAATTTAACCTGAACAATGGAGTCGTCGCAGATGAGCCTCTTGGCACGCTTTTCAATAGACTCCAACGCCTCTAGGTGGTATGTAGCGGATCCATCCCAAAGGTGCGAGCAGTACTCTATGCACGAACGAACTTGTGCTTGGTACAGTGAGAGCAATTGTTCTGATGTGAAGTACCTTTGTATATTTAAAGTATAATAATTAATTAGATATTTATATATTATTGACGACAAATACTTAAGTAGTTTTTAGTATTTTAATTAGTCACAGTATTTTTATAAATGAGAGTATTTAAGTGCTTTAGATATACTTGTTTCAATAACTTAACTAATAATGTCTTAAGTTGATGTATACTTTCATTTTGTAGCGATGATAGTTTAGTAGTTAACGCGGTCGGATGACACGCCGAAGGGCGTGGGTTCAATCCTCAACAATGAGCTTGAGCTGCCGGTGAAGGAAAATAACGTGAGGATACCACAGCAAGGTGGTAGGGTATTTTCTAGTACCTACTCAGCTGGCTAGCTACCACCCTACCATCAAGTTGAAAATCTTCCACTAAGCACCTGACGGTGTGTTCCGGCAGCTTCAATTAAGAGCTAGTTCTATACCAGGCTACGTGTTCTGACCATCTTCGACCACACTGTCACTTAACATCAGATGAGCTGTTGTCAAACACCTGTAGGCTGTTAACCATAAAAAAAAACATCCTAGCGATATTTAATTACATTTACAAAACAAAAACTTTGATTGAAAACAAAATTAAATATTATTATTGTTTAGGTTACATTTAATCACTTATGTAAATACAAATAATAGGTAGTCAAATTATAAAACAAAATATTTACATGAAATGGCAATCAATCTTTTAATCAGGGGTCAAGAAAAAGTTTGACCAAGCTATCAATACATTTTCATACTAATCCGAGAAAGAGGACTTTACCGTTGTGAGCGCGTGCTTTCTAATGAAATGAAAAGAAACAGGCGTCTTCACGTTATCTAGCGCAGAGTTGACTATCGTGACCCGAGACACCAGAGACATACAAACCCAATAACTTATAAACAAGCTATTGCAAAACCACACATTCATCGAACGTCATCTATCCGACTGTTTTTACCACATCGTTTCACTGCCAGCAATGAGGCACGTACAAATCGTATTTCACACGATTTGACAGTTCGCGGCATTTTTGACAGTTGTATAAATATGGCCGATGTATAGACAAAAAAGGTGGCTAACTTTCACCAATATTTTGTCGTCGGCCAGTGTAAATAATAAAAAAATACAGTCATCAACAATGGAACACGTTTGGGCGAAAAAATTCGTGATTGAATGGTTTGTTAATAAAGCGTGAAGTGAGAATTAAAAATTCTCAGTTTGGTAGCGATTGTGCCGAGAGGTTTTTTCCATTTATATAAATGACAAAGGAAAAGTTTTGATAGAGTCGCTTTTATTTGCGTATTGAATAGCTTGCTGTCGCTGATATCTTTACGTTACTAATGTTTTTATTGACTTTCAACATTCATTATAGCTTATTTATTGTTATGAAATGTAATGGATACATTTTTAAATGATTGAAATAAAACAGGCTTTCAAGAGAGACTGCCACAAGGTGCTTGGCGGCCGCTTCCATTCGGGATGCGCCTTCCATCACGTGCTTCAGAAGCAAGCTAAGATCTAGGCTTCAAGAAACCTTGTTTTATGACTTTGACGATCATTTAAAAAATAGAGTTCATTACTAGTAAGTAATTTTTTTTAATTGACATGTAATCATATTGACATATTTTATATTTGACATATTATTATATTGATATACGTTATGATATTGACATTTTAATGTTATTTTTAAATATGAATAGAAAAATAACCTGTAACTTTTATGTTACCAATAAAATATTTGTATTTGATATTCTACTTAAGGGTAGCCAGCCGAGTACTAGAAAATACCCTACCACCACGCTATGGTTTCATCGCAATGTTTTCCTTCACCGGCAGCTAAAGCTCACTGTTGGGGTTTGAACCCACGACCTTCGGCATGTCAACCGACTGCGCAAACCACTGAGCTGTCATCATTACGATCTGGATTTCAAGTTACATCCAATTCCGTTTTAGTGTGAAAAAGTATAATAATAAACATACAAACTTTCGTTTTTATAATATTAGTATGATGTTACATTAAGATATGAACTTAGCGTTAACTCTTAATTGATAATACAAACTAAGTAATAATAAATCAGATAGAAACAAATATAAAAAATAGAATCATCATTCGTCCACTATGAATAATAAATAATAGTCCATCATATTGCAAACTTCACTAGGATCAGTGTAAATGCTTGTCTCTTTTAAATACCTTATTAACGTATTAGCTGGTCCCTGACATTCTTCAGATAGGTCACAAATGAGTCAGAGGTCTCTCTTGAGGTCACATATGAATACCTAAATAAATTAATAAACAAAGCACTGACATCTATATCTTTACAAGAGCTGTCTGTTGTGTAAAATTAACATCAAAATTTTATACTTTATTTTTTAGATTTTTTTACCTGACTCCCAAGGAAGGGTTATGCTTTTTAGGGTTCCGTACCCAAAGGGTAAAAACGAGACCCTATTACTAAGACTTCGCTGTCTGTCTGTCTGTCACTAGGCTGTATCTCATGAACCGTGATAGTAAGACAGTTGAAATTTTCACAGATGATGTATTTCTGTAGCCGCTATAACAACAAATAAAATAAATACAGAATAAAATAAATATTTAAGGGGGCTCCCATACAACAAACGTGTTTTTTTTTTTCTTTTTTATAAATAATGGTACGGAACCACAAAGCGCGAGTCCGACTCGCACTTGGCCGGTTTTATATATGCGTATGTATGTATATTTGTAATTTGTAAATTTCTTTATTACCTCGTATCTTCCCAACGGCTGGATGAATTTTAGCAGTTAGGTTAGTCTTAAAAACCCAAGTGTCCTTACTTACCTACTTTTTAATTCTCCCAAATGAATATATACAAGCTATTGTTTATTATTGTTCATTTTATTTTCGGATCACCTAGCATTTCACGTAAGAGTAGAAAAAGTAACATTCGATTTTCCTTAACGCGTAAACAACATCCGCGTTTGACCACCAACACACTTGATGGTAAACAATGATGTAGTTGAAGATGAAGCACACAGCCTTAGAAGATACCTGTAACGCTAACATTTTTGGCTTTTCGAATTACGATAACGCTAATAGCAAAGCCAAAAATGTTGCTAGCATAAGCTGTCGATATATTACGTCGTAGTTAGCTTATGTCAATCCCGTAAATTTTTTTGCTTTTCTATTATCGTTATCGCTAATCGAATGTTACTTTGTGTAGGCCCTCGGGTATTTATAAAATGATCTAAGTACTAGGGAGTGTTTTCGAGCACTCTCGAATCATCGACACGTCGGCCTTGGCATTAAAATGTCAGCATTCCACGGCGGAGCTCAGTTTCACGACTATATGCAAGATGAGGATCCTCTATTATCGTGGGGCTTGTTTTTTGCATCTACTAGTGTTTAAATTGTAATCTTCACTAGCTGCTACTTGCGGTTTCGCTCGCAAAGTCTAAAGGATCCAAACGAAATACTTATGATGTACAATACAAACTGTTCCGGTTTTCGTGGTTAGGTGTTTGACCACAGCTCACTTGATGTTAAGCGACGTTCTGGTCGAAGATCTGGAATAGACCTGGCTAACACACCGTTCATTTTCACTACAAAATCCAGTGTAAGCTGAGCCTCGTGTACTTGGGTGTCGATATATTCTGGTACTTATAGCGGACTGTACATTTTTTTCACTTATTTTCGCCCTAACTCTGCTTTCACTGAACCAAAAGACAAAATTTTCCTCAGGACTGTACAACACATATTTATAATAGTACAGCATATATCTCATTCTGGTCGCCTGGCGCCTCCTCTTAACGTTTGGCCAGGTCCCTATATAGTTCGTGAGCGACCGGCCTCCACAAGTACATCAAGTACATAAAACAAAGTCGCTTCTCGCCGTCTATACGCTTAAATCTTTTAAACTACTTCACAAATATTAATACGGTTTCCATCAATAGACAGAGTGATTCAAGAGGAAGGTTTATATGTATAATATATGCATTTGCACCACATTAGTATCTACATAGCACCCGTGCAAAGTCGGGGCGGGTCGCTAGTTCTATCTAAATAACTATATCTGTGCCGTTTGAGGTCTTCTGCTTTAGATACGGCAGCACCAATATACTTTTATCCGGCGAAATCAGTAGATGCGTCTTTTAATTTCTATCGTGGTTAAATCATGAATAAAAAAAACGACAAATTATGTCGTTTTTTAGGGTACTGTACTCAAAGGGTAAAAATGGAACCATATTACTAAGACTTCGCTGTATGTCTGTCCGTCCATCTGTCTGTCACCAGGTTGTATCTCAAGAACCGCGACAGCTAGACAGTTGAAATTTTCACAAATTATGTATTTCTGTTGCCGCTATAGCGACAAATACTAAAAACAAAATAATATAAATATTTTAGGGGGGCTCCCTTACAACAAACGCGATTTTTTGCCTTTTTTATAGATAATGGTACGGAACCCTTCGTGAGCGAGTCCGACTCGCACTTGGCCGGTTTTATTTTATTTCCATAATTGTTCGCAGTCGCTTACGTGAGATGCGTGCCATACAGTTAACCTCCAAAAAATACTTTTGGTATGTCGAAAATATATTGCAGACGCTATAAATTGATAGCAGCTGTAAATTAAATTACTTATGAGGAATTTAGTGAAGTATAAAAATACTTACTACATTTGTGTTAATGAGATATTAGTGTGTACGCAATGAGGGAATTAGATAACTGTTTATGACTCGACGTAACTATAAAAGTCTTTGATATTACTATTTACAAATCATATGATTGGAAACAGTAATATCAATAATGTCTGTTATATAACAGACCTGATTTTTAAGGTACCAAAAAAACAGAACATTTATAGGATCACTTTGTTGTCCGTCTGTCCGTATGACCTTTTATCTCAGGAACGCGTGGAGGTATCAAGTTGAAATTAAACCATATACGCAGACCTGTAGTACCTTGCAGCTGTGAAAAAAAAAAAACTTCTCAGTTATAGTAAAAAATTGTTGCAACCGTTTATGTCCCAAGAAGCAGCATATCACGACACTCACAAGGGAATCAAAACCTATAGGGTACTTCCCGTTGACCTAGAACTATGAAATTTGGCAAGAAGCATTTTCTTATAGTACACATAAAGCAAAAGTGACGAGTATTGGCAAAACCCAACCGCAAAGGGGGGAAGCCTATGTCCAGCAGTTGACGTCCTATGGCTGATGATGAGATAATAAAACATTTCGACTTTAAAATAAATATCTATTTTTCAAACAATACCTTATGCAATATGTACTCGTATTAAAAACACTATTACAAAACAAATAAAACTAGAACGTATTCAATAACCATAACACAGTTGGCATGGCATTATAATATATTAGTTTTATTGCACAATGACATTGCATGGTAATATAGAGGGCCCGCCCGAAAGTACCGCTCCTTAGCATGGTTTAGCTTGCGTCATATAAGTCACAAGAAAACTTTTAGCCATATGAACGTAGAGATTGCAACATAATGTCATCAACATTGCTACTCACTATTTACCCTACTGCCAAGGAAGGGTTACGTTTTTCGCGCATATCTTGTTGCATGTATGTAAATTTCTTTATAACCTCGTATCTTTCAAACGGCCGAATGCATTACTACAATTTAGGTATCGTTAGATTCGTCTCAATAACCCAAGAGGGTGGTTTTAAAAAAAAACAAAGTGGTGGATTTTTGGCGCGAAATAGTAATAAGTTTATAAAAAAAAATAACCAAACCTATCAAGTAGGTTATCTAAATAAAGGCAATTCAAAGAGGATTACAAAAATATATATGTATAAGTTATATTTTTAAACTAGCTGTGTCCCGCGGTAGATGCCTACGTCATAGTAGCTTTATGCATGCAAAGTCTCAGCCCGATCAGTTTAAAATTGACAAAGTTTCATACAAACTTTCATCCCCTATTTTATCCCCTTGGGAATATAATTAATCAAAATCCTTTCTTAGCGGATGCCTACATCATAACATCTACCTGCATGCCAAATTTCAGCCAGATCCGTCCAGTGGTTTCGGCTGTGCGTTGATAGATCACTATGTCAGTCAGTCAGTCAGTCAGTCAGTCAGTCAGTCAGTCAGTCAGTCAGTCAGACAGTCACCTTTGAGTTATATATATTTAGATTTAATTAGGAACAGTAAATTTGTTTAAAAAGTAGCTATTTTAATCACAGCCGAGTTATAGATTTTTTAAACTCTTCAGCTTGTTATAGAAAAGTTCTACTGAAATATAAAAAAAAATATTGGTAGGCCTGGAGACAGCTGACAGTCACAACACATTGTCGTTGAAGCGAAACCATAAGTTTCGTCTCTTCTAAAAATAGCTTAACGCGGCTACTAAAATTTTGATTAACCTCGCTTCAAACAAAGGGTGAATAGGTTCCTTGAAGGTAGGCAACGCACTGACAAAGCCCCGGGTATTTTACGTGTCCATAGACGGCGGTGACCACTTACCATCAGGTGATCCGTTACTAGTTTGCCACATTTTAACATAAAAAAGAGGAAACAAAAACAGTGATGAGTTGGGTAAAATATCAGACTGTTAAATGGGTAAATTATATTCAAAAGTGCCATAGAGTTTTCTTTCTTACTCATGCCATCTGTCATAAAAAATCAGAACTACGGAATAAGCTACGATAAGAACTCAATATGTTTTTGTAGAGAACGTAGAAAATAGTATTATATTCCAAAACTTGTTTGGTTTTCGAGTGTTTAGTTACAAAAGTAGTGAATTAATTATAATAAATATCATTGGACATATTACACACAGCGCCATCTGACCCCAAACTAAGCAGAGCTTGTGTGATGGAAGTCAGGTAACTGATAGAATACATAAATACTTTTTTTGTTAAATACATACTATAATACGTATTATAATACATACAGAACACCCAGACACAAAACAAACATTTGTTTATACCATAAAATGTTTTGTCCTGGGCGGGAATCGAACCCACGCCCTACAGCTCAGGCAGACATACTACCAATGAGCTAACAGGGCTGTCAATTACGTTAATTATTAACCACAGCTCACCTGATCTTAAGTAACACACTAATAATATATTCACAGTATTATCCTGGAATGGAACTGGCTCTCAAGTGAATTATATAGGTGTATAGGCTATATAGGTTCTGGCTCAAACTCAAAGTTATATGTATCGCTGCAATGGTCATTGATGCATTATCTCTTACCATCGAGAGCGTCTTTTAGTCTCATTATCTTCACATTAAAAAAACTACTTCACATCATCGGCGATAGGTCGTCCACTGCTGGACATAGGCCTCCTCCTGGGGGTTTTTGCCAATACTCGCCACGCTTGGCAGCCGGGTTGGCGAGCGCAGTTAAGTATGATTGTTCAAGGAAGACGCTGCTACCCATCTTCCGGATTACATCCCTTAGCCGACTCGTACGGCAACCACGGGTAGAGAGGGCGGGGTACAATTCTTACGCCGGCACCACCACGAATAAAAAACTACTTAACTCTCACAAATTGATATGCTAGTCTCTCTGAAACTACTTTTTCAGGCTCATGACCTAGCCTTTCCACGCTGCTAGAGCAGGCCTTGCCAATTGAATTCGTTTGACATTCACACGCACACAATACCCTGCCATGGTATCTGTTACGTGATCAGTCACGCAGCGAGCCTCGTTTGGTAATAACTTGAGCTCGATATTTGGGAGATCATCAAGAATATGCGCTAGTTCCAGCGCTGGGTGACATTGAGTGGCACGGTTTGATCTAACTTGAAAAGGTCAGTGGGTGAAGAGTTAAGACTATCACGGAGTTAGAATGAGTATTATACACGAATTTTGAATAAGTCACGAATTTACGAATGCGTACAACTCTATATGTTGAAGTATACATTTTTGACTTTTAAAAGTATAATATTTGCTTTTGCTTATTGCACCCTGCGGTGTTAACCGATGTTCCCACGTGAACAAGAAATTTTTGCGGGATAAAAAGTAGCCTGTGTTAATCCAGGGTTTTAGCGACTTCAAAATCTTATCACAATTGATCAAAGTAACAAATATGCAAATACACTTACATTGAGTGGCTTTTATAATATTAGTGTGATTTTTAAGCTTACTACAAATTCAGTGTAGTACCTACTTAGAAAAGAACTGTAAATTCAAAAAAGTTTGCACTAAACGACTACCTCTACGTGATTGCTATACGTTTCAGTCAGTCTTTTTTTATCAGGTATTCATAATAATCTCGCGTTTGTCTACATGTTGCCTTATGTTATGCAACGATGCGGTCTAGGATGGAGCACGCTTACCTAGAATAAACCTTTTTACTGTGGATTTAAAGATGCCCATATTGTAGATACTTTTCTGCAGTTTCACATCCAGAAACTTTCACAAACATTCAGAAATAAAAAAATGTGGACTCGAAGCGCCTAGTAAATGGGAATCCCACATGGAGAATGTCCACCATGAACAGCTGACAATTTTTTATAACATAAAAATTGGCTAAATCAATTTCGAATTCGTTATCCACAAAATAAATTTATGGTTTTTGTGAAGTACAGTTTTTGAGAAGGTATTGCTCTGCAGATAAACTGATGATGATTTGGTGTTATTGTATTCAACGAAGTGTGTTCGGATTACGTTTTCTAGTACTTAGTTCACATTATTAATATTTTGTCTATAGAAATGTTTATCGGTATATGTACCTATTTTGTGCAGAGGTTTTGGCTTACTTGACTATATTTTGTGTAATAGAAGTGATTAGAAGTGCATCCCCCCATTTTAGTTACATTTTCGTCTGATGCTATACATGGTTTTGCAACAACCTACTTCTAGTTTAGCCTAACGATCCTTCGACAATGGGCTGAAGAGGCCAGCCCAAAAACAAGTAACCAATCACTAAATCATTGTCCACAGGTGTGACTCGGACCACACAGCAGAAATGCTATTCACACACCTGCAGGCCTTGATCGATCGGCCAGAAAACCAAAAGAAATTCGCCGATATCGAACGCAAGCTCCAAATGAGAGGGGCACTTCCAGCGTCGAAGAAACCCCCAGATTCCTCCTTAGGAAGCGAAGTGTCAAGAGAATCGGATTCGGGAAGCAACGAAGAAAGATGCGTAGCGAATTTGTATGACAGCCTGGCTGCAGAGTTGAAGCAAAAGTTGTCAACAGGTAAAAAGGGATTAGGTCAGTCGAATTTTTTATATTTTTGTAGGTAGAGCTTTGACGCCATGCACTAGTGCTTTGGGTATGTATCTGTAAGGGCAAAAGTACACTTACATTTTTACTCTAATTTTGCTAATAGCAAAATTGATGAGCTTTGCCAAGCGTTTGTTGGAAAATAATTTTTCCTTAATTATGTGGTCTAAACGACTACGGTATGCTCTTGCCCTAAATTATAATTTGCATTAGTATGTAGAAAACATCACTATTTATTGTATTTTAAAATACATATTTATTATATTCACGTCATTTCTAATGGCAGTAAAAGCTTTTAGCACTCAGAAAGCCGCGACGTTTCACTGGCTTACATTAATGTTATCTTGATAGGCCTTGATCTCAATCCATATATCCATATGATATGGACTTAGTCAATGACAATTCGAAGTAAACTAAATTCACCAATGTTTTTGAAAACCGAAAACTTTCGTAACGTTATCCAATCTTTATAATTTTGAATGGTCGACGAGCTGGGTGTTTGACCCAGTTAACTTTCTCGCCTGATTTAGCTGATGTTAAGTGACGGTGTGTTAAAGAAGGTAAACACATCTAGCCCGCTTAAAAAAATATACAAAAGAGGACACACTACAACACTTAACACTTGAAATTATGTACTCAATATAAAGCTTTCCGTGTCACATGCTTTTAAATAAAAAGACCTGGTATTCATAATATATAACAGCTCATATCATTATATAAATTATGTATCTAACTCGAACCTCACGTAGTAAGCATTCGCTTTACCAGCTCAATGATTTGAATCTTCAACTAACCCTTTACCGAAAACAATTCTAAAACTTTCTAGGTAAAAGCCCTATTCTCCTGCCGCCTCGTGATTACGACACGGTACACCGCCAGAAGGGAAACCTGAGCAACATAGACACGAGGAGGTGCCTCAACCAGAACATTGTCGGTGTGAACGCTCGTCGCAAGCTAGAGTCATCTGGCGGTAGTTCCGGCATCGGCAGCGATCTGGCGCCTTCTCCGGAAAGAAACGAGTACCCCAGACAGCACGACAACCATAGCACTAGTGGTGAGTGACCTAGTCTTCATGTTAATATTAACAATGAATAAAACAAACAAGATGTTCTCTTGTTGGCAAGAAATAATGGCAACCTTTGACCATTTTTGCTGTACCAGTGTTTTAAGCAACAAAAAAAATTTGTACTTATCACTCCATTGTTGTGCGTTACTTAAAAACATTCGGCGGTGAATCTTTATAATGGCACTCCATTCAAGAACATCGTAATGTTTATACACCAATGCTGACGGGTTGCCTGTTAGCTCATTTGTTAGCTTCTGCTTCATGAGTTGTAAAAGGACGTGGGTTTGATTCCCACCAAGAATCTAATATTTTTAAACGAGCAATTGTTGTATATATGTATATGTAATCTGAATCTCGGAAACGGCTCCAACGATTTTCATGAAATTTAGTATGCAGAGGGTTTCGGGGGCGATAAATCGATCTAGCTAGGTTTCATTTTAAGAAAACGTCGTTTTAGCCGAGTCAAAGCTCGGTCAACCAGGTACTAAACATTTATATGACAAACATTGTCTGTTCTATGTCTAGATGTTCTGTATGTCAATAAAAAAAGGTATTTAAGTGTTGTGTTTATGTCAGTTATGTGTTTCCTATACTAAAAGCTTTGCTAAGTTTAGGGATAGGTGATAAAAAAAATTGATGCTTTGCAGCAGATTATCTGATAATATGGTGTTATCTACCTAAACGACTCCCTACAAGGGACCACTACAAACAGAACTAAGTCTAAATCATGCTCTTATTAATAATTCCGACTTGTAACATGGAAAACGTAATTATTTTGGTAAATACATAATAAAAATCAAGTGTGGTGACTTAAGTGTTATAAGTTCGTTGCTAGCTAGTTGGGAGTCTGGCTTTCAATCTGGATGTCCTGGGTTCGAATTCCACGACACGCACCTCTTTTCTAAGTTATGAGTTATAAGTTACAACTTCAAACGGTGAAGGAAAACATCGTGAGGAAGCCCGCGTCACAGAATTGTTAAAAAAAGCTCTTGAAAATGTGTGAAATCTGCCAACCCGCACTTGACCAGTGTGGTGGATTATGGGCTTATCCTTCTCAGGATGAGAAGAGAACCGCGCCCAGCAGTGGGACAGTTGAAAAAACTGATTCAGATAGACTGAAAACTAGGTACACAAACCCGAGTCAGACTATCCATTTTTAGGGTTCCGTACCCAAAGGGTAAAACAGGACCCTATCACTAAGACTCCGCTGTCCGTCCGTCTGTCTGTCTGTCCGTCTGTCACTAGGCTGTATCTCATGAGCCGTGATAGTTAGACAGTTGAAATTTTCACTGATGATGTATTTCTGTTGCCGCTATAACAAGAAATACAAAAAAAAACAGAATAAAATATATTTAAATGGGGCTCCCATACAACAGACATAATTTTTTGCCGTTTTTATAGATAATAGTACGGAACCCTTCGTGCGCCAGTCCGATTCGCACTTGGCCGGTTTTATTAGAATGATGATATCAGAAATATAAATAACGATATAATCATATTTTTTCTTAGTATCATCATCGTGGTCGATTACAAAGTGGTTTTTATAAACGAAAAACATATTTCCGGTTTGCAAAAACTTTAATAGATGCCTCATGTGGTTACTAGTCTTTGATACGTAAACTATTAAACTGACTATAGATAAAAAAAAGGATCAAACAATCATCATCATAATCTACCATTTTTACCTACATCCTACCTGTGTAGCAAAAGATAGTACGCAATCTTTAGCGAACTATCATAAATAACTAATAGATATATAATAACTAACTAGATATATAATAACTAACTAGATATATAATTTAATACTAAAATATATTTTTTTCGTATCAACGTTATTGATACGAAACATTTTAGTCCATAAACCATAGAACAATTTATAAAGCAAAAGTTAGTGATGAAAGTTGTTTACTCCTGTCCAAAGTAGATGGCGCTGGCAGCGAGTTAGGTCGCAGTGGTCACTTTGTCCGCCAGCGTACGAATTTTTTTGGCGTAATAAATGTCTTTGCCTTCCGGAGATGCGATTTTATTACAAAACGCCTTTCCTGACTCGAACAGCCCTAAGAATAAAAACTTTAATAAACTTTTTAACCGACTTCAAAAAGGAGGAGGTTCTCAACTTGATTAGTATTTTTTTAATTTACGTACACCGATTACTCTGAGATTGTTTTATGATCCGATTTAGGTGGTTCTTCTTTAGTTTAATGCGGAGTAGTTGCCATTTGGTCCCATGAAATTTTTTACATAGTCTGGCCCACTTGTTTTCATTTAATGAACATTTTTTATGAAATTTTTCGTTTACGTGGACGGTGTTAATAGATTTTGGCAAGACGTTTTTTAATCTTAGCGAGTCTAGCTAGACTTAACTGTTCAAGTGTTTCTTGGCGTGAACATAAATTTACTAAAAATAGAAAAATAAACAAACTTTAAAAAAAGTATAACCGACTTCAAGAAAAAAACAACAGCACTAAAAAGCGAAAAATAAACTTACTATACAAAGTATTATTATACTTGCTAGGTACCTACTGATCTGTTTGAAGTCGGTGCCAAGCACTGGCAAGACTGACTAGGCTAGCCTAAGCATCGACTTCAAACAAAAACTTTTTATGCTTTTAAAATATTCATACCAATCGCATCAAATAAATGTAGCACTCTAATAGCTTTTCCCATAGCAACGGGCTACAATAAAGTTACAAAACTATCGACGTAACATTTTCTAAGCTTTCAAAGAGAACTAGAGGCATTTTTTGGGTGACAAAAAGTACATTAAGTCACCTTTAGATGGCGTCAGAAATCGTGACCCGTAGCTTGCTTTAGTAGTACTGTGAACAAAATATATAGCACCTCTAACAACTGTTTACATCATGGTCTATATGAGGAAGATATAGATACACATCATGCTACAAATTTACAGTATCCTAAACTAGATTATTATTTTTCTCAGCAAATTTCACAATCATAATTTTTCGGAAATTTAGAAAAGAAAATCCAAGGCTTAACTGAAAATTACTTTTAGAACACTAAAGATTTTGAATGACTTAGTCTATAATTCTAGGAGGGGAGGGAAAAGTGACTAGACTTCTGGCATCTACTTTGATCAAAAACTTAACAGCCATCCAGCGTGGCACCAACGCTGGCATTCTGGCCATATTTCCCTCTTCTTGTGGACTTTTAGATCAGGTTTTGTTTTTATAAATTAGTAAATAAAATAAATATATAAATCAATGAACATCGTAGAACATCACACACAGCGCCATCTGATCTCAAACTAAGCAAAGCTTGTACAAAGAAAGTCAGATAACTAATAGAATACTTAAATACTTTGTTTTTTTTTGTAAATACATACAGAACACTCAGACACAGAACAAACATCTGTTTAAATCACAAAATGTTTGTCCTGGGTGGGAATCGAACCCGCGCTCTACAGCTCTTCAAGCAGACCAATGAGCCAACAGGGCAGTCGAATAATAATAATTAATAAATAGTTAAAAAATAATAGTTTTGTAGGTATTAATATTCATACATTTTAAGACTTGTTTAGTTGATTTTTACTTAGTGCATAAAAAGTAGTTACAAAGATTATTTGTACTCACCTACCATTATTACATTACATTATATTATTATTATTTGTATCAACATTAAACTACATTCAAAAACTATGGCGAAATCTAATATCTTATCAGAATCATGTTAAACGTGTTTATATTAATATACTATTTAAACATACATACATATAATATAAGTATTTTAGAGATGTTTACTGGCATTCAATACAAAACGGGTCATGAAGCGTGCTGAGGGTGTCCTTAACGAGGTAAATTAATAGCTCTGCTCGAGTATGAACCGTGAACTCTTATTGCCGTTCCAAAGCTAGCATATCGTATGCCAGTGCAATAAGATTTGCAGTCGTACAACGTTTCGTAAGTTCACGGTACGATCACTATACTTACAAATGTACTAAAATAATAGTAGGTTGTTCAGTGTACATACTACACAATAATGGCACATACACATGAGTAAGTGCCTAAACATTTATATGTAACGATGATATGGTCAATGTTAAATTCTTAAATTATTTTCAGTTAAAAATACGAGTGAATATTTTCTAGCGCGTTCTACCCTAGTCTGCTTCAAGAAAGGTAATAGAGGTCAAAATGCAACTTTAACTAAAAACTCTCCTTTGAGAATGCAAAGCATTATTAAACCTGAAGCCGGTTTTTCTACAAACGTCAATAAATAATGTGTTGTACTATACTTGTATCTTGCTTAATTATGTAGATTTTAGAGCAGATTGACCCCATAGTTATAAAACTCTTGCTTATTGCTAAAGTTTAGTAGCAACAAAATATTATGAGATAAATAATAATTAATTTGATCTTAAAATAATAAGAAGATTGAAGGACAATATTAATTTTCGACATTAAGCATTAACATTACTTTGTGGAAGCTAATTTTGTACAAATCTCTAGTGTTTTTCAGCTTTTAACCCGACTGCCAAGGAATGGTTATGTTTTTCGCGCGTATCTTGTATGTATGTATGTAATTTTTTTTATTACCTGGTATCTTCCAAACAGCTGGATGGATTACGACAATTAAAGTATCGTTAGATTCGTCTCAATAACCAAAGTGTCCTTAGAGGGTGGATTTACAAAAAAAAAACCTTTATCGGTGGATTTGTGGCGCAAAATAGGCATACGTTAAAAAGAAGAAAAAAAACCAAATCTGTCAAATAGGGTATTTAAATAAAGGCAATTAAAAGTGGATTATAAAAATATTTATAAGTTAGATGTTTATACTTAATTAGGAATAATAAATTTATTTAGTTTTTTCCTTTAATTGTAGTTATTTTAATCGCAGTCGAATTATAGAACTTTTAAACTTTTCAGCTTATTATCGTGTGGATTACGGCAATAAGGGATCGATCATTAACATCTGACACTAATATTATAAAAGTGAAAGTTGCGATTAATGGCTTAACGGATTTAGATGAAGCTTAGAACACCGATAGCTTACACTCTTTTTAGGCTAGGGAAAATCCTTAATCTATAATGAATCTCTCTAAGGAGATCCACCAATAGGTAAAACTTGAAATTGAATGACGAATAAACCTAAAATAAAAAATAATACATATAATAATTAACTTATAATCATTAATTATTTTGCCGTGGTGGTGCCGGCGTAAGAATTGTACCCCACCCTCTCTATCCGTGGTTGCCGTAAGAGTCGGCTAAGGGATGTAATCTGGAAGATGGACAGCAGCGTCTTCCTTGAACAATCACACCTAACTGCGCTCGCCAACCCGCCTGCCAAGCGTGGCGAGTATTGGCAAAACCCTCCAGGAGGAGGCCATGTCCAGCAGTGGACATCCTATGGCTGATGATGTGTGAACATTAATTATTATAAGTAATCTGAATCCTGACATGTAACTACTTCACTTTATTAATATTTAATTATAAGCTAAGTAGGAACTCTAGTTAAATGCAGCATTAGAAAGTCAAGCTTAACACAATCACTCGTTAAAAACGTATCAAAATTTCTAATTACCCACTCGAGCGTCCTATCAAGTTGTTATTAAACTGCGCTCAGCTTGAATGATGAGATAAACTTCTTATAGCCAAAAGGGAAGTTGAAACATGACAAGTAACAATTAAACTGTAAATTGTAACGCATGATACGCTATCCTTCCCTTTGCGTGTAAAGAGAATATGAGTTAAGACATTCACTTTTTGTTTTGGAATTGGTGATGTTGCAACAAAAAGAATTGATGTTGGTTTGGTGAAATGGTAAAGTAAAAATCACATCTTCGGATTAAGGTTTTATAAGGTCTTTGGACGTTGTAAATTTAAATTAAAGTCAGTGATGATATAAGGAACGTTCTATTAATTTATTTATTGTTAGAGTTTTCAAACGTAACCAACGTTTGAAAACTCTAACTCATATCAAATTTGATTAAGCTAAGATGGAAACACAAGCAGTGCATGTAAGCGATGTTGGGTATTAAAAAAGGTCCCTTAAACTTATACTTTTTAATCGTGGAAAATTCTATAAATCTTTCGTATTGTGTCGTTCTTTTTGATCAATAATGAAAAGCCAATTTTAATACGGTATTTGCCTACATCGTTTAGGTAGGTCAAATTCAATGATGTGAAACCATAAACATCACAATAAAAACGTATTCAAATAGTCAATGGGAAGCGGAATCATTAGTTGACATAGGAACTCAAATTACCATCATAAAATTCTGCCTAAATTCTTTAATGTTTATAAAAATATTTCCTAAAGCCATAAAGTTCATTTGTATTCAAATGTTGTTAAGTATGCGTTAATGAATCGCAAGTTACCTCAAACATGCGGTAAAAATAGGCAAACAGCCTTTATCTCTTACGAAGGTATCGACAAGACCTTCCGCAGACAATGCATAACTGTTTTTATTCCGCTTGGCTCTCTGTAATAACACTACAAAAGACTAGGAGTACCTTGAATCCCTACACGGTAATAAATGTACTTGCATTTTATCAATGACAAAACCATACTTGTATTTAAAATAGCGATATCGTTTCGTGGTTCCAAAAACTCGTACGAAACGATTTGATTCCACGTTCATTGTGCGGACTGCTAGAAAGTGGAATGCGCTGAGTGGGTGTTTATGCTAGATATAATCTGGGTGTCTTCAAGCCGAGAGTGAATCGGAATCTTCTAGTCAAGCATGCTCCAACTTAGACCGCATCATCACTTAACATCAGGTGAGATGACGGTTAAACATACGCCTATTTCTTATTAAAAAAAAATACCGAATCTAATAAAGAAAATACCAAGGGTAAGAGACCTGCATGTCTGAGCGTTCTTGTTCTTGAAGATGTATGAAGTCTACCAACCCGCGCTTAGCGTGGTGATTTATGGTCTAACTCTTTTCACAAGATGCGGCCCGCGCCCATCTGTGGGAAATTTTATTAAATCACGCCTGATCCGGAATTTTTACAAATATTTTACCATCAACTTTAAAAAGCTGCAGCGACGCGCTGTACTTTGTTTTTAACCGACTTAAAAAAATGGAGGAGGTTCTTTGTATGTATATTACGCGATCATTCCGCCAATTAGGTATGAATCGTTTGGTAGATCATACTTCAGAGGTGGTACCATATAAATTTTATCGGAATTAATTTATCCTTTACTCCGAAACCTGGCTGCTTCATTTCATAGCAGTGCGTTTAGTTGGCCATAAAGCCGGTTTTTTTAAATTGTAAATTTATTAGTTATGTTCGTCAAAACCGGTGGTTGAGCAGACGTTATCTCTTTCTAACTTCCAAACTTCTTAAAAACTTTGGTTTAAAAAAAAACTATTTTCGCTGCTTTAGGGAAAAAAGTTAAGAATATATAGTTTCTAAATTATTTATCATACAGCTTGGTTGTTTAGAAAGAACATTTGAACGAAAAAAAAGGTTATCCTGAAAAATAAAAATATTTTTTATTCCAAGTTGTGTCTGTATGATACTTTGTTCAATTTTTCGTGATATTATGTATTTAATATTCGTGCTCAACAAAGTCACGGTATGATGAACAATCGAGATGTTACAACTGCGGGTTTTTAAGTCAAGTTTCAATTCCCTTAAAACTCGACTACTGTTAAGTTTTATACTAATCACTCATATAGTTCAAGAACGCCACCTTCATGGTGTGAACCGTTGAGTGTACCTCCCATTGAGTTTCATGATGCTAACGGCCGTTTCGAAATGACTCTAATGATTTGCTGAATAGAGTTATTTAAGTTTGTATTGTGGTTTTATTGTAGGGTGTAAATTTGGCTGAGTATAATTAGATCGTAGTTAGTTATGACCTTGTATTGAATAAACAAGGAATCCCTAAAGAACAGCTGAGTAATTAAAAACGGTTCCGTTGTTTATGTTGTTAGTAAAAGTAAGTACTTCATAAGTAGAACAATACGCTTTTCCGGTAGAAAAAAATAACGTTTATGGTTGACTATTGCAGTGACACCCAGAACTTTGAGTAACAAAACAACAAGCTGAGAAATCTATAACCCGACTAAAATAGCTATATAATTAAAAGTTTTTTTTTAAAACAAATTTGTTGTTCCTAATTAAAGTTCAACATATAACTTATTCTCTTTATTTAGATAAGCTACTTGATAGGTTTGGGTATTTTTTTAAAATACTACGTTTTACTATTTCGCGCCAATAATCCACCATCTTGATTTTTTTAAACCAAAACTAAGGACACTTGGTTTATTGAGCCGAATCTAACGATACCGTAATTGTCGTAATCCATTCAACCATTTGAAAGATACGAGGTTACAAAGAAATTTACATACATACAAGATACGCGCGAAAAACATAACCCTTTCTTGGCAGTCGGGTAAAAATGAAGGCATCAGTGTTTTGGCGCTGATTACTTTAAGATATTCGATGGTTTAATTCGATAGCTTAATAGCGTTACTTTTCTTGGTGGTTATAGCGTTACTTTAACATGTATGGAAAGTATGGCAGCGCTCCTTGCAGAAATAAAAGAAAACTGCTATTTTATGCATACGTTTGGGCTAGAACGTAATTCTCGCTAATTAATATACTAGAGCTACTGATATTGCGGTGGTGTCTACCTAGATGACCTCCGGCTAAGGAGGACTACCACCTATTAAATATTAAATATGGTTGTCAAGCATGACGTGTTAATTGCATTCTTAATTAAAACAAATTTATACTTTCAAACTACATTAGTAGGTGCAAAATAAATATTACGAGTCATACACATTAATCGATTTAAAAAAAGAATAAGTTCGTACCGCTTGTCGGAAAACCGAACTCTGACAGCTGCCACTCGAATAGTTTTTTTTCTTTTTCTTCTTGGCATCGCACTCTGTCCATTCTGCCAGTTTCAATATTTCTGTATTTTGTGTGCAGACTTCAGTCTTCAGCTTCTTTATCTTTATTACCTCGTCGTTTTTGCCGTTTATATCTAACATTTTTAGTTACAGTCAAAGTCCAGTCTTCGTCAAGTCCAGTCATGCCTTAATAAAGTAGTGGTGATTCTACTATAAGCTTCGATAGAGTTTTGGAAGCAACACAAAAAGTCGTATTTCACTGCATTATATCACTTTTCCACACTCGCGCTCTTAATTCAGCACTTTATGAATATAACACCACTAAATTTATACATAAACACTCGAAAACACTAGTTTAAAAAAAATACAATGGGCTGACACGACTCTTTCCGCGTTCCCGCCAAAACTCCACTCGAAGAGTTACTAAACTGTTTAACTCTCAAATAGTACATAGAGTAAAATAAAAATGATGTTTAACTGTAAAAAAAAAACTTAAAAAAATATATGTTAGTACAACACTAATATACTTGTTGTATATGCACTTACTTATACAGTGCTATAAAAAGGACGTAGGTTAGAGATTTTCGCATGATTAAATCCTTTTATACATAATTGCTGGGTCTTAGTTAGTTCCCACGCCTCCTTTAGTTAAAAAACAATGATGCATAAAAGAGACAATAGACACATTTTCTAAGACTAACAACACGCTTGTTTTCTCAAGGGAGAAAAACTATGCGGGGAAATATTTTTCAATACACGCCTGTCCTTCGTTTCATAGAAAGCTTTGCTAAATAATAATAAATAAGTATCGTTGGGCATTCACACAGCACCAAACTAAGCAAAGCTTATACTGTGGAATCAGATAACTTATATACTTTTTTTTTGTAAACACATACAGAACTCACATTTATTGTCGCATAAATGTTTGTTCTAACGAGAATCGAACCTTATCTTTTAAGCTTTTGAAGCAGATAACCTACTGAATGTGCTAACAGGGCAGTCACTCACACACACATTTGTTCACTTGCATTGTGTGTTACAGCAATCTTGCTTGAGAGCCAATTCTCATTACATTGCAGGGTAGGTGTGTTTACCATCTTCGACCACACCATCAGTTAACACCAAGTTAGTTGTGGCGAAACACCTAGCCTCTCACCAGTAAATAAAAAAATACATTAGTAAATAGATATTTGAGGTGAAGTACTAACATATCAAGTCATATATGTAGTAAATATACAAAAGAAGTAATAAATAATAATTAATATAAACAAAGACCCCGTCGAAATCCCTGCCGTGCGGTAAGATTCCCACAACACTGGCGGCATTGCCTCATTATATTAAGTACCTGGATGACCGAGCTTTGCTCGGCAGAAAACACGGATAAAACGACGTTTTCTAAAAATTAAACCTAGCTAGATCGATTTATTGCCCCCGAAACCCCTGCATACTAAATTTCATGAAAATCGTTGGAGCCGTTTCCGAGATTCAGATTATATACATAATACATATGTATATACAAGAATTGCTCGTTTAAAGGTATTAGATATGCTCAACATTTGACATAGGTAGAGGAGCCAGCTCTTAAATTCCCTAAAGCGAGCATAAATTAAAAATATATATTTTTATTTAACCGAAGGCATGACAGGTCGTAAATGCTTTAATGTTAAGTCTCCCAGTTTTACATTTTTATGTTTATGTATGTGTGCAAAAAATAATGAAAAACCATATTATGACACGTTACTTGTGTTTTGAAACACGTTACAAAAAACATGTATCAAATTTGTTTTTAATTAAATGAAATTATAATACAGCAATGAAATATATTGAATGTAAAAACTTTAGGCAAAGTGGGTTAATGAGGACATAATTTGATTTTAATGGTGGTCTTCAGTTTTTTTCAACTTACGTACTGCGTCGAGTTTATAAGAAAAATGCTGTTATTGCTGTTGAAATAAATTAACGTTTCGTTAAAATATTTGTACGTTTATTTAGCAATTCGGTATGTAAAGAAAAAAAATACTTTGCTGATTCCAAAACCATTTCGAAATATTACATTCCTGTACATTATTTTGACGTTTAAAACTCTCTAAACTATGAGATGGGGTATATTTCAATAAAATACACAAGATAAACTTGACTTTCAATGAGTCCCATAATGACGTCATGTAGTTCGCTGTGCAAAAGCAATGGCGAACCTAAACAAAAACTGTCAATGTCAAGTCAACGCAGCGTTGGATTTTTGTACTATAATTACAGTATTTGTACAACTATTTCATGCTCCGTACTAGATACTATCCATATCTAAGGATAATACGGAAAAATACTATAATTTCGTTACTTCATTTATAAAATACCAAAATAGGTAAATATAACACCCGTGCATTGCCAAATCACGTAAAAAAAAAGTTCATTGGGTTTGTCCTTTTTCTTTTTGGCATCATACTCTGTGCATTCTGTCAGTTCTAATGTTTCTGTAAAACAGCTGTAATAGATCCATATATTTTTTTAAATCTTAATAGATTTGCCAGCGGCGTAATAGCGTAATAATCCATACAAAAAAGTAATAGATTAGCAACATTAAGAAGCTTTGATAAACAAAATTCTTTACTTCATGTCAGTTGTCAAAGTCAATCAAATGTGTCAAAATATTATTTTTTGTTTTACCTGGCAAAGGCCTACTAGGGATATTCAGTCAACCTTATGACGTCATCGCTATCGAAAGTTTGAAAACGTATTAAAAATCAACTACCGCATAAAAAGCCAAAATATTCAAATTAGTTTCATGAAATAAAGTTTACTATCAGAAAAAAATATAAAATAAATACCAAAAAAAAACTTTACATACCGAATTTACAGTCTCTAGCATAATTATTGATTGCTACACACCATACCTACAGCTATTGCTAAATGCTATTAGCAAAAATATTAGTTGTCATACAAACGGAGTAGACAAAACGAGTGTTTCGGTAACTTCAAGAGAAATTAACTTTCGCTTTTCCATACAAACTTTTACTCGCAAAACAATATCGTCAAAACTATAGTCATTGTTATTTCAATCGCATAGGAACTGGCACAACATAGCACAACAATAATGAAACTCAGCGTCACCCAAATCCCATACAATTAAAAGCGCGCCTTTTATTTAAGCATTCAAGATGGTTACCGATAAAGTTAAGGTGGCTGCACGTGGGAGCACATTTTCTATGTCAATTTGAATTTGGAAACAAGTTTATAAAAACCTGTGTTTCAGTGACGATACGGTCCCGTTAGGCGATGTGTTAACTTGTTAGTGATAACGAGTCAAGTCAAAACCATAGACAAGCACAAAATTGCACTTAACGAGGCTAATGGTGCAGAATGTTAACATGTTGATAGTTTAGAAATATCGTTATATGTAGCAATTTACTATAAAACTAATATAATAAATGTTGCAACGGACGGGTTTATTATGCATTTGGGGGACAGCTACCGCAGCGAGCTTTTAAAACCTAACGCAATTCATTCTTTGCTCAACCCGGGGAAATTATTGACTAGTTGCATCAGAGGTTACGTGTTTTATGAGCATACATAATGTCAATGGCAATGTCGATTATATCATCGTTTTGCATACCTATAGAATAAATTAGATTTGAGTAATATTTAACATATGTGTTGGTTAATTTCAGAGGAGGACTGGGCAGAAAGCACGGCGTACATGATGCACGAAGCGTTCGACGCGTCTCCGCGGCGCGGCGTGTCTCCGAGGCGCGGCGTGTCTCCGAGGCGCGGCGCGTCCCCACAGCGGTCGCCGGCAGCGGCGCGCCGCGCACTCTCTCCGCGTGGGTACGAGCGCGCCTTCCCAGACGACTATCCCGACCAGTACCGCGACCAACTCGCCCCCTTCAGAGACAACACCTTTGAGCGGCGCTTCAGGAACGAATCTCTCGAACGCAAGGAAACCAAACCGGACAAATTCGCAGACGACACTATCAACTATAGACGGCGATACGTAGCAGACACGAAGCCCTCCAACCGCAGCATAGACAGAGTCGAGGAGCGTCGCTTTGGGAAGCTAACACGCGGACTCAGCGAGGGCAGCTTAAAGGCGGCCGACGCCTCTCCGAAAGACAGATTCAACGTCGCTAAAGAGAAATTCATGAACTTGGAAAGGGAGAGGTTCAATCGCGAATTAGAACAGCACATGGCTATCAGGCGGAGCATGCTCGAGAGGAATAGTCGCTCGACTTCTTCCCCCGAGGAAGAAAGGCGGGACGAGCGTCAAGAGAGGCATCGAGAACTGAGCTCTCGACGAGAACCGGAACGTTCTCATCGGGATTTGGAGCGTTCTCACAGAGAGCCTGAGAGACGTAAGGAGCCTGAGAGAATCCGAGACGACAGGGAGATCGCTCATAGAGAGATAGAGAGGCTGCCGAGAGTTGGTAGAAAACGAGATGAGACAAAACGGTTCGAATACGGTGCTGAAGATTATTTGACCAGGACGGAGCCGAAACCTCATAGAGAAGAGTTTGATGTGCGATACAGAGAGAGACGAGAGCTGGACCGTCGTATCGAAGAGGATGAGATCATTGAGCCAGTGATAGAAGATAGGAGGAGGGATTGGGGAGATCGGCAGCGAGCGTTCAGCCGCTCGAGGCTGCTAGAAGATCAGCGTCAGTCGTTCGGCGAAGGTGATCGGGAGAGATACTATGACCGAGAGTACCGTGACTACCGCGACCTGTCCGACCGGCAGCCGGCCAAATTCCGGCACAGTTACGCCGAGCCCATCCCTCGCGGCCGCCTGGGCACCGTCCGACCATATTGAAATGCCATAATAGATATTTAAAGCTCTTGTTGACGGAGATTGTTAATGATTGGAAATAACTCAAATGACAACGTGGTCACAAAATCGGTGTATCAATTTATTTCTAGAATCTTCTTAGAATGTTTTTTTTCCGTACATATTTTACCGGAAGGTACGGGCCATGCGTACATGAAAGTTAAATGTGTTATATACCTTTACTTCGGTATGAAACATGTTATTGAATCAAACTGACTACGAAATTCATATATTTCTAAAAATATAATTATAATGCAAGAATAATTTTGATTTGCATACCTGATTAATGAGAAACTGTACGAAGTTTGACAAATGCAATTATGAAAATAGTACCGTAACATCTGGTTTAAATATTTCAAAATACAATATTATGAAACATTACTCAAAACATAATAATGATGAAATATATAAATCTGAGGACATGTTACAAAAAATATTTGTAATCTGCAAACCTGCACAATTTATTTGAGTACTAAACCCATTAAATGTGTTTAATTGTATATTATTTAAATGTATCCAAATATAATTAGAACTATAGCGTCGATTGCAATGATTATAGTGGGCTTTGGTATGTTTTATAACCTTTATAAGGCCAGTCATGTAGCTGAAAATGTTGAAAATATTATCTGTTTATACCTGATTTTATGATAAATTAGTTGTAATGGAGTAATGACATCAAATTATACACAGATTAGTGTATTTTTTAGATTTTAGTCATTGTAATTACTACAAAATTGTGCATTTTAAAATGTTATTCATGATATTAACGCAGCAATATACTTTAAACATGAACACGGTCAAAAACAACATAAGTGCCTTAATCAACGTGTGTTTCAAATCTCCATATCAAGATCATAGCTTATATTTTACATGGATTTTAGTAATTTCTGTACCTTTTCTTAGAAAAAGACATCAGAAGCTTTTATACAAAATTATCATAAAATTTAATATGAATCCTTGTAATTGAGACACGAGTGAAAAATGCAGTGACGGTGTCTATTTAATGTACCATTTTCAAAACTATATGGAGCTGACATGCAAAGCTCTTCTGACAATAAAATTGCCTTCATAACAAGTACATAATATATTATGACCAATTTTAGAAGCTTTAGTTAGCAGATCGAAATATACGAGCAATTTTGCTATCTTTTTCATTGCAAGACATTACACACATACATGGACAAATGCAAAGCAAATTTTTAGTAAATTTTGATATGTAAACGAAAGCTTTAGAATATGACCCTATTGTGTTATTGTTACATTGTTGCAATTTGTTGTTCATTTTTAATTTTTAAGAGACGAACTCGATGGATGTCGAAACGGAACGAAACCTTCGCTATCTGTCTGTCCTGCCAATAATATCTTGAGTCTGCTGAGTGTTAATAATACACATCAGGATGAAATTTTATTATAATTAGGTACATATCACTACGTTGATGTTCTATTTTATAATTTACTACCGAGCTACCACGGCTTTGCACAGACATTACAATACGGTCCCGAAGAAATTATCTAACTGTTCCTGAAAACCATGTCGACTAAGTAAGCAGACAGATACGCGATAAACAAATTATTTTCATACTATATTTAAATAGTATAGAAAAATTCGCTGTCCGCGTCTGTCTTCTACATCAGATTTTGATACGGTTTTCTCTGTAATATAAATATTTTTACGGTAGGTTTGTATATCTTAATTAAATTTTTGTTTATTTAGAGCCGCCATACTCAAAGTACGTTCCGTAGAACCCTACGGGCCCGCAAAGTCTGTAAAGCTCCGCGAAACTACTGGTCATAAAGAGAAAAAATACTAAAGAGTTACTTAACATGAAGTCAATAAAATAACGAAAAGTGTAAAAGATTAGTGGAATGCGTGATATGAGAGCGCAATATTTCAGCCAGGAGCATAGTCAACAGTTCAATACTCTCAACTGATAATTAAAAATACACATAAAACAGTTTTGATTAGTTTAAGACTCCGTCAAATATTTCGCTTTCGGCACCGTCTTAGGGCACCGTCGCCAAAAAAGTTTGAGAACCACTGATTTAGAGTAATTCAATACTTTTGTAATCATGTCACCAAAATAAATAGCATCCGTGCGAAGCCGGGGCGCCTCGTTAGCCTTTTAAAATAACAAAAACATAAAAGTGACAAATTGCATTCTTGTCTCCTTGTAAAACCAGTTTAGAACTTTGTGTTAAAACAGGAATAAATCCATAATCCATAAAATTAAGCAAAACAAGTGCAAGTTGCTTCAAAGATCCCGAACAAACCAAAGAACACATTTTTTTATAAATAAACAAAATAGTAAAAAAATAGAGTAACACGGAATCTTTAACCCATTTTTCCGGTTTAAACATGGCTATGGAAATCCGTAAAACATTTTTCTATTATATAATAATTACTATCTATTTCTGTATTATTCTCAAAGTTTAATTCAGGTTACAGTTCCGCGTACCTACTTTAAAAAGTTTCTTAATTTTTAATGAAATGCATAATTTAGTAGATACATTTTAATTGTTAGTATCTACACGGTAGAGGTAGATATTTATGTATGTAATACTCAATTATTAACAATTATATACGTCACATTATTATTTTGTAAATAATAAAATAGATGTTATTACGAGTAATATAAGCTACAATATATAGGTACCTAGATGAATAATATAGTTGTTGCTATTCATTGAAAAAACTCTGTTAATATGTATTGAAAGTATTTTATTCGGTTAGTTTTATATATTTAGAATGAAAATAAAGTTTGAAGTTGTAATATTGAAATGTATTGTTGTATCATTTATCGCATTTTATTTATGATTTTTTTACTGATGACAGGCAAGTCTGACCACGGCTCATATGATGTTAAGTGACGGTTTGGTCGAACGTGGTAAAGCACACCTAGCCTGATGGAACTGGCTTTGAAGTGAGTGCAAGCCTCGGCTTCGCACGGATTCAAATTATTTTGGCTGATTCAAAACATTGTATTTCTCTACTTATCCAAATAATATAAATTGGAATGATGTACTCTATAGAAATTTAAATCAAATATTACTCTAAAGATGGGTTGACGATATTGTCACCGTCGTCGCCGAACCTGGACCAGATTGGCACAGGGCCGAAACTGATAAGAGCAGTAGAAAACAAAAAATGTGTTTCTCAAGACCTGCTAAAGATTTCACTGTACATGTGAATGTTATATCAATATCTCTTTTTATTTTTAAGAACTTCGTAATGCACTTTTGTGAATAGTTTTTGAGTAATTTGGGATAGGTATATCACAAAACGTAGTTTGACACGCGTGAACTTGTATAACTGCTATATTGATGATTGACTGCAGGAATAGACGTGCTCGAAGCATTGGAATATAGGCCTTAATGAAACAAAATATTAAATAGTATTTATTTATTTACAGCTGATATTGCACAAGGAATTTGCTTGCACTTACATTCAAACGAATTACATTCTATATATTGCACCAAGATTGCACACGTTTACAGTAAAGATAATATATTTATAATAAAGTATAAAACTTATGTAATATCCACGTATGTATATATTTTGAATTCCACATATAACTTACAATACGACCAATTATAAAAGCTATATTTAACTGATTTAAACTTATTAAAAATGTTTTTGTCTTTATCTAATTGACTGCAGTGAAAAAGACAGCAACATTTTTAGTAGTTTTAGATCTGTTTACTAAAGTCTTTCAAAATTGGGCTAAAAGTTACTAAAAATAAAAATAAAAAAATTCATTATGTTTATGATATTAATTACAAAATTCTAATTTAACAAATATACAGTACTCCCAAAAACAGTGGATGAACATTTTAGTTATAAAAATATAAACTAGAAACTTATATTTACAAAATAGGTAGGCTTTCTAATACAAATAAACATTTTAAAATGCTAAAAAAATATTAGTAAAAATAATTGCACGCTATGTGAAAGGGGTTATTTTAAGTAATAAATAACTACATAGGTACGTACTTAATAATAAATCGATATACTTAAAATCCTTATTTAGTGAATAAGGTGGTATACGTTATATTGAGATGCGTTTACAATAATTCGATGCTTATAATTAATTCATTTGAAATGTATATTAGGACTGTAATTAATGTATAGGTTTTTCCCCAAGAAATTATACAAATTATAGAGGAGCCAAGTTGGTATATCCAAGCTCTGAAAGAATCCCACAATCCGACATCTGTGCGCCTTTGAATCGTTGCATACTTAACATGGCCTCTTTATAGTATGCTATACTAACTGCTAGTATACAATTACTATACTAACCACCCGCCTCAGTTTTGCATTTTTCGCCGGGCGCAATTTATTTATTCGATGAATACAAAAACTTGAATTTTACATACACAAACAACTCTTTGTAAAACTATCAGCTTTATCAGAAGAAGTAAACAGCAAACTGAACAGCGACTGTATTACTATTCAGAGAAGATCATTACAGTGGGTTTTCAAAATGACACATATATTTTTTTTAATTATATGGCTTGACGTTTGTTGTAGTGGTGCTAATGTGATAATGAATGTTAAATGAGCCAAACAGATAATCGAATACAAAAAACGTAGCATATAAAGCAAAGAGCAACATTTCAGTAAGTAGAATATATATATGTATATCAAAAATAGTTAAAATAAAATATAATTCTCGTTACATTACTATTTTGTTTCATTAAATGTCAGACATTAAAAGAAATTTTGCTTTACGGCAAAAGCTTAGCTAAGCTAAGCTTTTTTTCATCTTAGTGGAGTTCCATGTATTGAAATAGGTTTATTTTAAATAAAATTTTGATTAGCTTTATAACCACTACATGCCACTTTTGCGTAGCATATATTTAATTTTCGGCATGAAATTAAAACCAAGAATATGTTATTATTCACACAGAGCTTTTATGCATTAAATTGAATATAATTGTATTTCCATTGTAAAATTCAATTCTGTTAAAATACGCATAGCAATAGACACTTTTGGCTTGGAAAACAATCTAAAGGCAATCCATATACGTATTTATCTTGATACCGAACCCACAAACAAATTTTACAAAAACACTACAAATGCTACGAGCGCTACGAATGCTACGCCTTGCATTATATTGCTATGATCGTAATGTAGTCCAAAATGGGTAGTTTTTATGAAAAGACAAGTCTTTTCAAGATCAGGGGGAAATAGTTTCCGAGTCTGTGTATTTCGTCACTGATCACATCGTCGCTTATCATCAAGCGAGTTGATGATCAAACGCGGACTTAAAATACTTATGGTAGATATCCCAGGGTGTCTTCAAGGCTGGCACCTCTGCTCAGCGGTCGGTGGTCGAAGACTCTAGCCAGAGGTGTGAGGCGAGGCGAAGTAGGTGGCAACGGTGGAGGCCTAGGCCTGCGCCCACCTGCTAGCGAGCGCACGTCAGTACGCTGAGAGAGGCGCACGTCGGCGAAAAGTGCTGCCATTTCAGCTGACTTCTTTACACTTAGAGCATCGTGGGATCCAGCACCGGTACTCCGAACTGAAAATATATTTATTTATTTTTAAGTAACAGTTATGAGACGAACGAGACGCTCTCCTGATGTTAAGAGATAACGCCTGTCCATGACTATTGCAGCAATACATAGAACTTTGAGTTGTAAAACAAAGTCCAGGGCATCGCTGCCTTGGATCGCTACTTTGGGACGAGATGGTTAGTCTCACCAGCCCTATAATTTCGCTAGCGGAACACAGTAATGTTTACACACTACTGCTTGGCGGAAAAATATCTGGTACTACGGTGGTACCTACCTACATGACCTCCTGCTAAGGAAATCTACCACCAAGTAAAAATAAGTAATAAAGTAATAATAAAGTAGTAATATAATCCTTAGAACGCAATGTTAATCACGGCTAGTTCGTAATGAATGAATAATATGGAAACATGTCAGTATTTCGTACTATACATGCAATTTTTCTGCCCCGTTCTCTCTCTTTCGAACATCGAACCGTCAGTCATGCAGTTTCCACACAACGTATTCGTTTACCTTTCGAAGCTAGCAATTAAAATAACTTCCAAAAGACCCTGTAGTTTCGACGTTTTTACAATATTAAAAGTTTTACTATTCTATAGTTAAAACGCCTGACGTGGTTTTGATACATGTTTGTTTTACTTACGCGGGATTTAACGAGGCCGCTCGCGAGTTCTACTCGGCTTTGTCTCCATGAAGAAGGCCACTAGACGTGGCCGAAACTATAGCCGAAGTTTCCGATATGATTAACCGTATTAATCCCGCATAAGTAAAACAATATTTGCTATAAATTGTTTATGACGGTGAGAACAACGACGCTATTGCGGCTTAGTACACAATATGGGACCGTCCATTAATCACGTGATGTTTTTTTAGCATTTTTTTTACCCCCCGGTGATACGTGGCGAGGCTTAAGACTAATCACCTCCCCCCTAAAATCACGTGTATTTTTTAGTACCTACAAAGTACCTGAAACATTATCTTTAAATACATGTATAAAGTATAATCTAATTTTATTCTGAAATTAAGGACCATGACAAAAATATCTAGACAGAAAGGTTGCAGGTTGTTTTTGACTGGCATAAAAATAATATTAAAGGAATGGTGTAATCATGAAAAAAACATATATTGTACTAGTTAAACATATTTAATATACATTGTCCTCGGACCTCGGATTAGCAAGACTTTCTTCAACACTAACAACTGGATAAGCATCTTGCAAGTCAGTTGTTGGCATTGTGCTTTGTTGAAGATCAACGTTGGTTTCATCAAGCCACTCGGCGTTATCATTCGCGTTTGACGAAAAAATTAATACACGTGATATCTTACTACACTCCCCTCTCCCCTTGTGATATTTCGTGATTTTTGCTAAACCCCCTCCCCCGCCCCCATTTCAAGCCTCACGTGATTAATGGACGGACGGTCCCTATGAAGTTTGTAAATCTGACCAGTGAGCCGGTGCATGTTCGTGGTGGTATCGCGGTGCTTGTTCTGCAGCAGAAGCTCGTAGTCGAGCGCCAGGCTGTCGGAGCTGCGTGCGCGGCGGCCGCGTTCCTCGCGCCGTCGACTGCTACTGCTTCTGGGGGAGCACTCATATAATCAGGCTTAAGCCACTTCGAGAAAGTGAAACAGAAACGGAAAGGGTAGGAAAGAAGAGAAGGAGGAAGTTACTACTAGCTGTTTTAAAAGATCTAACTACTGCTATGTTATTGTTATATTGGCACAGTCAAGAAAATAACATTTCACCTGCCAAGCGTGGCGAGTATTGACAAAACCCCCCCAGGAGGCCTATGTCCAGCAGTGGACGTCCTATGGCTGATGATGTGTGATAGTAAGAGATAACGCTTGCCCACGACTGGTAGCGATAAAATATTTTGAAAAAAAAGAAATTCAAATCCTGGACATTGCATCAATTGAGACATTTCGGTGGTAAGCCTAATTGGTGCTTTAATTATTACCTGTTTCTAGTCCCTTTCCCATCAAAATCATCAAACGCTCGCCTCATGCGATCGGAGTACGTTCTCTGTGATGGACTCCGTAAGAACTCGAGGCTCTGTGAGCTCTGTATGGCGCTCTTCCTGGACGCTGGGCCGACGCAGTAGCACTTGTTACTGTCAGCACAACTCTCGGAGTCGCAAGAGCAGTAACTGAAGTCGCCTTCATAGAACTCTCTAGAAAAAAGCATTTTGGAATGATATATTGTACTATTGTTACGATTTTGGTATCGCATTAAATGATTATGAAAACAAAATGTTCAAGAAATGTTTTTACTTTCTCACGCTGTAACGGTTTAACAGATTTGAATGAAATTTAGAATGCAGATAGCCTTAATACAAAGAGTTGTGAAAACCGCGAGGCACATCTAGGTAAAGGAATAAGTGTTAATGCGATTGTATCATTCAAGGCGTATTTTAATTAACTATGATAAAAATAAGTCATAGATTCGGTTGAATGCATTCATTTTCGGATTAATAATAATATTATTATCTTCCCCAATTTTTATATCTCAATTAACATATCAATTACTTCAATTGGATACATTTTACAACCTTTCACAGTCCATCAATCATAGACACGGTAGCAAATTCATAAATTATGACTGGTTTTTAAATTGGCTTTTGGTTTCAATTGCAACCAAATATATGCTTTTTTTTTACAAAATAAACATTTATAGTGCCGCACCTCATTTCTAAATAATTCAATCAAATAAAAATGAGCATGCTAAAACTAGTCTTTCAATGTAGTGCAAATAAAATTATATTACTATATTGCTATAATACGATTACAAGCGATTTAGAATTTTTAGTTTTTTAAAATGGCATGATATTTTAGGAGATACTTTCGATTGTAAAAAATATTGTTGGTACGAAATGAAGCAAGCTTATTATAGTTAAGTATAAAAAGTATGTAAGAACAGTTTTTTTTAATCAACTATCCGTTATTATTTCATAAATATAACTTAAATAAAAATAAGTAAAAAAGTATTATATATATTTTAAAGTAAATATTTAATTTATTTAATATATTTTTTGAATCATTCTGCTAAATGTATGGGTACTTGATACGTTACAAAATACTTAAAAAAATAAAACATGTTTTTTTTTAATGTGAAGGTAATGAGACGAACGAGACTCTCTTTTTAAAAGGTAAAAACTTTAAATAACTTAGTTTAAATAAAAAATATATATACTAAGAACGTTTCCTTTATAAAAAGAATATAAATAAATACGTTATTACAAGAGGTGCAAGTTATTGATTAACTATTATATCTCACAAATCTACAACAGTCATGCGAAGTTGCAAATTACAGTTACAGGTTAGGTGGATACAATTTTGTAATCAGGGTTATTCAAGCTGAAATTTTGGACCTATCCAAACCTGATCCTAGTGAAATTAGGAATTCATATTCAACTGTAAATAATTTTAATTTGGTTCAGTTAATCATAAGCCGTCGCGAGCCGCGGACGCTCCACGCTCTGATAACCCCCCACACATTTCATTTCTACGATGCACGCTTAATTTATAATGAACCATAAATAACATTAAACAAGGCAGGAATTTCTTTGAGCGGATACGATGATTCCGCAAATGTAATTAAAGCACACTCACTTGACGATGCTCTCCTATTGGAGATAAATGAAATGTTAAACGAAGAAGGAAAGTGGAGAAATTTTCGGTTGTAAACTCTCGCGTCTTTGCAGCATTTTCTAATGCAATGCCTACTCGACGAGGACGCTGCGATGCATTCTATGAAAGTCAATGTGTATGCTAGTGTTTAGCGATTAAAATTGTAGACGCCATCATTCTTGATAATTTTCTTAAAATTCTCTAATTGTCCTATACCAATTAAGTCTTACTAACCCGCTGAGCCATCTTCGTTATGTAAGATTTAATCAGAATACACTTCCACCGCTTGTGCAACTATTCAAAACACATCGACACTAAGTAGGTATATTATAGGACACGTTAAGTTTACTTACTTTGAACAATCCTTGCAGCTCTTGCTTTTGCTCATAAATTTGCCTTTGGCAGAGTCTTTCTTATCGGCCGCAGAACAATAGCACTTGGACCGGCAGTCTTCTTTCACTGAGCAATAGCAGCGGTCGGCACAGCTCTCCGACTCACATTCCGAACATGACACGTAACCACTTGAACTGTTCCGATTCTGACATCCCAAGCGGTTACTAAGAGTTAAAAAATCGGAATCTTCAGACGCGGACGTCCTTTCTCCGGGTCTTGAAACTTTTCCGCTTCGTTTCGATACATGCACCATCCTGTCTGATCGCTTCGAGTGTCGCTGTCGCGTGACCGCTCGCTTCGGTGGCGGCAACATTGGCTCTTTTGGCCGGAACTGTCGGATGTCGTAGCTGGACGTTGAAACTGAACTTTCTGAGACGGGTTCTTTTGGCTTAGCCACCACTTGGAAGTCTAGAGACGTGATCTGCGGTACGTCTTTCTTACGCAAGTCTTTCCCGAACGGCAACCGAAATACCATCCGCAGACCGCTTGCACCTTTGAATATCTTCCGTCTTTTGTTCTGAAATGTACTATTACGTCTGAGAATCTTTTTCTTCTGTTTCTTCATGATCGCTTTGCTGTGCTGAAATAGCTCGTCTTTCGTCAATGTAACTGCTAGTTTCAATAGGAACTCTTTGTATATTGGCTTAAGATCATTAAAAGACATTCCTTCTGGATCTATTATGGCGTTTAGGATCTCGTCCATTGAGTGCAAGTTCTCCTGAACTTTAAATTCGTTAAAAAGTTCATTGAACCCTAAAGGTGAACCGCCTCCTTTCTTACCGTTGTTTCTGGAATGTAAATTATCGCACTATTAGTTTTAATATACAGAGGTTTTCTAAACAAATCTTGCTATTAATAATCATGAAATGCTTGCTAAAAATAACACAGGTGTTGTATTGAATTAAAAGAATGCAGCGGACGCGGTTGCGTTAGCTCAATTAGTTGCATGCGAGGCCCCGCAATACTCCAATAAACACATTTTATTCTATGCGGCTTCTAAAATTCTTGAATCAATAAAGCCGATTATCTGAAAACTACACAACAGTTCCATTATGATACCAGTTGCGTATCTCGGCGTCATTCAAAAGGAAATGACATCGCTCAGTTGTGAAACGAAATTACAGATACGTGTGACATGTCTGATTTATGTTTTGCATTATAGAACGGAAAGAATTTCACATACCTGTGTCCGATTGACTTGTACCTCGTCAGTCCACCGGCGTTGAGAAAGCTGCCCGACCGAGGTATCGCCACTTTAGTCAATATGTCTCCAGACTCACTGATAGACTTCCTACCGCTTTGACTTCTCCTCAGCGGTTCTTTCTGGGGCTCAGATTGAGAATGTGATGTCGATTTAGACGGAATGGGAGGGGGCAGAGTCGGTGGTCTTTGAATATTCTTTCGTCTTTCTAACTCCCTGAAAAGTTCAATTTTCTCAGACACTTTACTTCGGACTGATGACTCACTACCACTGTTTGTTTCAAGTTTCTGAAGTTTGTTTATGTGAGGGTTCAAAGGCTTTAAAGATGATTTTTTTGAGTCTTGAGTCTCGCTGCCACTTTCGTTGTGTTTGATAGAGTCTAGTTTTGCTTTGACTTCTTCTACAGTGATTCGTTTGGATTCAGACGGTAGGATTGATAGAGGTAGGGGTAGTTGCGACAAATTTTCTGATGATATTTTCTTAGATCTCTCTAAAGGTGTTTTTTCTGTGAAGGATTCACTTGCTGAGTACCCATCAGCTCTGTCGCTGTCACCGCTTAAAGATGACGTACTCCTTTTTTTGCGGGGAGGTCTCATCGGAGCATCGTGCTGATTTTGACTACTCGCCACACTCATGCAACTAATTCCATTGCGATTCTTGAACTGCTTGTTATCATTATGGCCCTGTCGACTCATGTGTGACATGAGGGATTTGTAGAGCGTAGCAGCAATTACTATAGCATCTTCCGTCGTCTGACAAACAAATCCGTGGCACTCCAACTGTTTAGCTATACCAATCTTCCTCATCACGACAGCAAAAAGTGGTGAATGTGAGTTTTCGTTATGAGTGAGGATATATTTTTTATCGGGTGGTTCTAACGTTTTAAATAAAGCTTGTCGATCTATATTATCTGGATCTGTGATTAGAGGCAGAAATGCGTAGCTCAAATCTTGCTCGTTTTCTTCGGATGGTTGCACAACAAATTTGACAGCAGACCATACTGCTATAGTTGGAAAAGGGTTTAGTTGTTCCAGATCGCTTTTTTCACCTTTGTATCTTACTTTAAGTCCGCTTTTTGATATCTCTAATCGGCCATTTAAAGCACTTTTATGGCGGTAGTTTCTACGGTAAGTAAAATATAGGTCTTTTAGTGGAGTTTGAAGCCCAGATAGACTAGTAACTTTACTCTGCAAAGGGGTAGAGCCTAAATAGTGGACGCTAAATACGTGAACGCCTATGCTTTCTGCAGTCGGTCTCGATTCTCCCGCCATATCAGCGAACATCCGTTCTATTCGATCCTGCACCGTGTTGCTGGCTTTGTTAATCTTTTTCTGGCAGTAGTGGTCGTCATCTTCGAATATTGTCAACTTATTATCTCCTGTTGAGCTGACCTGAAAAAGCAAAATTAGTATTTTAATTAAACGAACGCCATATTTCGACTGACAACCAATCAATAACGGATTAAAGTTCCAAAACTGTCATTGATCTGGATCTAGAACTCTGAATCGATTAAATTATTATTTATTAATCTAACTAGTACATATGGTTAATTAGAGCTTACCTTACTGTCTCGCCTTTCTAAATGTTGCGAAAGTGAGTGGAACTGTGGAAGGCTGGCAACAGATCGGGTATCGTCGAAGAGTGCGTCAATCTTCTGCTTATAGGAGAGAGAAGAAATAGAAGGTGCGCGCGGCCGGCGGGTTTCGTCTTCTCGTGAACCCAGATGAAACCCGCCTGCTGAAGCGCTGCCATTATCACACGTCACCATCTGGGAAGCCATAACCACACTGTTAACATGTGAACATCTAAATGAATTCACAGTGTTCATTAATCTTATAGAACTCTCTGGCGATTGATGAAATGACTGATGATTACAGATTGACGGAATTTTATAAAACTCGATGTGACATATTTTTTACTGCTTATAATTTTACCAGGTGGTTCCCTTTGGAAAATAGTCGTTTCTGCACGTTTTTGACTAGTAACATTCGATTAACGATAACGCAAACAGAAGTATCAAAAATGCTGCTAGCATAAGTTGTCGATATGTCACGTGGATAGCTTATGTCAATTCCGTACATTTTTGGCTTCTCTATTAGCGTTATCGACAATCGAATGTCATTTTTCTAGACTCACTGGACACTCATCTTGGCAAAAGTATGATAATATGAAGCAGTAATTGACATTTATTTCTGGCATTATATCTTCTAAATATATATAACTCAAAGGTGACTGACTGACTGACATAGTGATCTATCAACGCACAGCCCAAACCACTGGACGGATCTGGTTGAAATTTGGCATACAGGTAGATGTTATGATGTAGGCATCCGCTAAGAAAGGATTTTGATTAATTCTACCCCCAAGGGGATAAAATAGGGGATGAAAGTTTTTTATGAAACTTTGTCAATTTTAAACCGATCGGGCTGAGACTTTGCATGCATAAAGCTACTATGACGTAGGTATCTAGCGCGGATGAAACCGCGGGGCACAGCTAGTTTTTTTATATAGCAATAAACTCATTACGAGTATGAGAAGGTATATTTTTACCTATTATGCGCTGATGTTGTTCAGTCGTTACTTAATAACTATGCTATTAAAGTTATAACTTAGGCTGGTAATTATGAATCGTTACAAATATCGCAACACTGAAGGGATGTATGCCAATGTCGCAATCTCGTCTGGTTTCAAATGCTTGTGTTTAACGATAAGTAAGTACAAAGCACCGTGAAATCAAGTATCTTTAATCAAATAATGAGTAACTGTTGTGACCTACTTTTAAAGAATAAATAAATATAAATATTGTAGAATAAAATATTGTTTATAATAAAAAATATTGTTATTGTCGACAGCCCTGTTGGCTCATTGGGAGTATGTCTGCCTGAGCGTGGGCGTGGGTTCGATTCCCGCCAAGGACAAATGTTTGTTTGGTATAAACAAATGTTTGTTCTGTATGTATTATAAATATCTATTTACAAAAAAAAAAGTATTTATGTATCCTATCAGTTATCTGACTTCCATCACACAAGCTCTGCTTAGTTTGGGGTCAGATGGCGCTGTGTGTAATGTGTCCTACAATATTTATTTACTTTTAAAGAATTGCAATATTTAGCTTCATACAATAATACTAACTGAAGACTACGATTTTTCTAGACACCGACTTTTTCCAGGTAAAGAAGTAGTCTTTGAGCTAATCCAGGCCATACACAATGTAGGCCATACAAATTTCATCGAAATCCACGCAGCCGTTGCAGCTCTTATTATAAGTGACAAATAAACACACACACGTACAGACATAAACTTTTGCATTTTTATTATTAGTGAAAAGTAATATTGTAAGTATTGTATTGTATTGTAAGTTGTATCTTTTAGACAATCTCTAAATAGGTATAAAACAAAGCCGCTTCTCGCCGTCTGTACGCTTAGATCTTTTAAATTACGCAACGGATTTTAATGCGGTTTCCATCAGTAGACAGAATGGTTCAAGAGGAATGTATATGTATAACACATGCTTATGTACCACATTAGTATCACCATTGCACCCGTGCGAAGCCGGGGCGGGTCGCTAGTCTTCTATATGTATATAAAAATGAATCCCTGTTTCTTGGTCACGCCATCACTTATGAACGAATTTACCGTATTTTTTAAGTTTTCTAATACTTAGTAGAAAGTTCGTTCGGAAAGAAAAAATAAGAAAATTACGCAGAAAATTAGAAAATTTCAGCTTTTTTTATAAATTCCACATTCCATTCCGTTCCATTCTGCGGGTAACAGCTAGTCCTTTTATTAATTCGAAAGTTATTATTTCTATATTAATATCACTCACTCTCTCTCATTCTAACTCTTTGTCTGTTTGTTTCATAATCATCACCATTCGAATTAAGGCCGATTAAGTGATAGTTATTTCCAGCTAACAGAGATGATCACATTTTCAATGTTGCGTAAATATCGAATTACAAAGCGTTGGAAGAAATCTTGATTTTTAAATTCGCGATGGACAAGTCTTCATCTTCTGTCGAATGAACATTGTCTATTCCTATTTACCTAGGACAACTTTTTGTTTGAAACTAGAAGAAATTTAAGCTTCATTCAACTGTTATTTTTTACACCCCGGATGTAATTGTACGGTTCTATAGGTTCATCTTGGACGTTAGAGTAAATTAATATACCAGATATTTGGCCATCAAAATTATATATCGTAAAATTATTCGTTATTGCCGATGTCTGCATTTTTGCAATCAGACAGTTTATTATAATGTTACAAAGATATTGGAAATTAACATGATGGCCTCGGAGTTGTTATTTCGATGCAAATATGCAATATCGGAAACTGCAAGTTGAGAACACATTCCTGCGTATCATTCTCGAAAATTCCGCTGTCTATATATAGTTGATTGTATCGTATCTTATGCAAATATATTGGGCGATATATTTATGCTATGCTACGAATATCTAGCCACCAACTAAGTGTTTGACTTTAGAAAATAGTTACAAGAACTTTTTAAATAATAAGTAAATAAATATCGTAGGACTTATACACAGCGCCATCTAGCCCCAAACTAAGCAAAGAATTGTATTATGGGAACTAGGTAGAATATGTATAATATACTGTTTTTTTTTTGTTGAAAATACATACTTATGATAAATACAGAACACCCAGACACAGAACAAACATTTATCGTCATATAAATGTTTGTCTTGGTGGGAATCGAAACCCATGCCCTACAGCTTTTGAAACAGATATTTTTATTGTGAATTAAAAAATAGTGCTCTAGAAAGGTCCGTTCCTCTAACCTCCGTTGAACGGATCTCAACGGAAGCCAGAAGAGAGACACTTACAAGTAGGAACAGGCGAGAGCGACTCGTCTGTCATTGGCTAGATAAAATCGATACCTATTGGCTAGAGTTTTAAACCATCATCATTTTTTTACCTGGCTAGGTGTTTGAACACAGTTTACCAGATGTTAAGTGATGGTGTGGTCGAAGATGGTAAAGCACACCTAGCCTGGAATGGTACTGGCTCTCAAGTGAGGCTGCTGGAACACACCGTTAGATACTTGACGGCAGATTTTCAACTTGAGGGTGGTAGCTAGCCAGCCGAGTACTAGAAAGTACCCTGCCACCAAGCTATGGTTTCCTCATGATGTTTTCCTTCACCGGCAGCTCAAGCTCATTGTTGGGGTTTGAATCTACGCCATTCGGCATGTGAACCGACCGCACTAACCACTGAGCTATCATCGCTACTAAACTGGTAAATGTTATTGCTTTGTACATCATAATATTATATTATACACAGTTAATGACAGTTATAGGCTTAGAGTGTATTAAGCCGTGAGGTTAATATATTTATCATTATGAACAACTGATTACGGACAGAAAGTTGCAAAAACAACAACTGTTTCAAATATTTGGTCAAAGTTCTTTTTTCTTTTTACACTATGTAAGAGTTCTACCCTTTCTAAAAGTTGTTTATAATGATAACTACAATGACTACTTTTTGACTTACTACATCCCAAGCTTATGAGACTTATGGTTAATGTTTCTTTTTAGGGTTCCGTACCTCAAAAGGAAAATTGAACCCTTATAGGATCACTTTGTTGTCCGTCTGTCTGTCAAGACCCTTTTTCTCAGGGACGCGTAAAGGTATCAAGCTGAAATTCATATCAAATACTCAGGTCTACTGTTCTTTAGAGCTGTGAAAAAATCAAACTTTTAAGCCAACGCAATCAAAACTTACAGCCGTTTATGCTGCAAATTTTCGACATACGCATGGGAATCAAACCTACAGGGTACTTCCCGTGAACTCAGAATCTTGAAATTTGGTACAAAGCAACGTCTTATAGCACAAATAAAGGAAAAATTGCGAAACGGATAAATTACCATAACTTTTACTTATATACCTACAGGTTTGTACGGAACCCTCGGGGCGCGAGTACGACTCGCACTTGGCCGGGTAATTTTAATTTTATTTATAATATGAAGTTATATTATAAAAATAAAATGTATTCAACGTATACTCACTGCTCCACTCGTGGGTGGGCCCCGAGCCCAATATTTATTTGCATCTTGGCACGCACCATTTCACCATCTGGAAAACCTGTAACATAACAAAACACTCCATTAAATTATATTCTTCGACTTTCTCTTCGTTTTTGGCGTCGCAGATTGTGCACTTGCCAAAGTCAAATATTTAGATATTTTACGCATATCATAAATGTACAAATTATTTAACTACACTTACACAAGCATCCATACATATACACGCACGCACGTGCATATATACGACACATACGCGAGCATACGCTTGCACACAGACTCACTTACACACACATACACTCGCTCACACACACCCACACACTCGTCCATACACTCACACACACACACACACACGTCCATACACTCACACACACACACACACACATACACTCACACACGCACGCACACAAGTACCCATGCACACGCACACATTTAGATTGCTGAGTTAGACCACATTTTCTGTGCTTAGAATGACGTATAGTATACCATAGCTTTCTACTCATCAGTTGTCCCATAGCTGGGGAGTGTGCACCCACTCACAACCATATTATCAAGAATATCAAAGTAGTTTTATTATTTTCCGGTACCCGGGAGTCAGAGCGTCTACTTGATAGTCAACACACTGACATAGTTTAGGGATTGACGTTAAATCTCATAGAAAACGTCATACACACACAAATGACGCCTACACTAAATACATGTTGTATTGTGTAAAGTTGTAAAACAATTTATTCGCTAATAAATTAATATTATTTGTTGAGTACTTCTGAAGGTGTAGTTATTTTATGTAAAAGTAATGAACACGAACGAAACACTCCTGTAATTTCAGCAGCTGCAGTACCCTACAAACACAGTAAAGTTTACACACTAATTGCGTTAAATTCTATAATAAAATCCCACTTGAGGTAACTAAAATGTCTTATAATAAATTCAAATATTTTATAAAGCAGAGGTTAATTGACAAAGCCTAGTATAAGGTGGCTCATTACGTGGAAGACAGGAATATATGGTTGTTGTAGCTTCTCTCTGCACTTGCATCCCCCTGGCTAAGTGACAATTGTAGTAAGCATAATATATGTATTAATATTTATAACTGTAATATGTAACCTAATATGAAAAGAAAGATCCACAAAAAAATGCCTTGCTAAGTTTCTTGCCGGAGTCTTCTCAGTTGAAGTGTAATTACGAGCCGGTGGTAGATTCAAACATGTAACTTAACGTTCATAAGTGCCTTACCAGGGCCTAAACTGAATAAAAGACTTTTGATTTTGATTTGACTGCTGTGCGGGAGAATATCTGGTACTGTTTGGTACCAATCTAGACGACCTCTTGCTAAGGAGATCAATCAAGTAAATATGTGTATACACTGCTCTACAGTTGTGCTGAACAATGTGTGTGGATCACGTCATCTAATAGTACATAGTTATGTATATAGACATGATAATGATATACTTTTAATATGGTAAAAGTAAACTTATACCTATAGTCGTAGGACCGAATATGCGGAAAACCGGAAAATAAAGCTGAGGTGCTACAAACTGATTGGCGGTTTTTTTGTGTTATGCTTGGTGTTATTATAGCATAAGTCGCACACTACACTGTTATTAAGTAGATAAAGCGCGGTATAATGTAAATTTGCCCATAAAGAGCGAAAGCGAGAGTTTGTTCGTATAAAGTATGTAAATTGAGTAAAAAGTTGTAAATCTTTCGAAATGCGCTTTACAGAAGTATATTAAAACCCATTTATATGATTCTTAGTAAATGCTATTTAATAGTTTATGCGACTTTGATGACTTAGTTTACGATTCGGCACTCGTACTTCCTATTTTGACAGGAATATTAACAAGTATAAATTTACAATTAAAAAACCAACTCCTTGACCCCTAGCCCAAACACAGCTAGGTTTTAGGTTTAAAGATCAAACCACTGAATCGATTATGAAATGTTTTGAGGACCAATCTGCAAGATATCCTTTCAAATAACAAGGAGTTGTACATTCGCTCACATGAATAACTCAAAGGAACACAAATACCGGTATATACAAGCCTATAATATTTAAAGAATTATCTATTAACTCATAATAGTTTGGGAGTCGAATAGTTTTAGAAAATATATAAAACTTATTACACTTCCTTATAATATTTGAGGGTTACCCTCGATTTTTCTGAAATCCCATCATCAACATGATGATGGGATTTGATCTTGGTGGCGATGGGACCACCTGGGAACTATTTTAACCCGTTAAAAAAATAATCTCGAATCGATCCTAGCGTCTTCAAGTAATCGCGGAATATACATATTAAAACAGGTACCAACGAATTGAGAACCTCTCTTTTATCTGAAGTCGGTTAAAACGTCTTTAAATTTGCTTTCATAGTGGGACACTATTCAGAAACTGATGATAATAAAATCGTAGGATATGGTTTAGTGTTGCAGCTATATAAAGTTATATTAGGTATATATCTGTCATAGATATATACCTAATATGAAAAATACCTGGAAGAGATCGCTTTTAGTGATAAGGCCGTTAGTTGTAACACAAGTTTTAAGTTACGTTGTGTATTTAATTTATTTATCAACAATAAAGAGATTTTTTATGTAATGCTGCGTAGAAAATGGGTGAAGCCTCCTTGGTCCTACAACTTTCTCTTGCCATAAGCTAACTATACGCACACAAATGCATACAAGATATTTGCGTGCGTGTAGTTTCATTATCTCACGCTAAATCGTAGGACAAAGGAGTGTTCTCCCGCTATCAACGCAATGTAATTGTACAACTTTTTTTTGGCATTACTGCTCGAAATAAAGGCTAGTATTTTGGTTACTACTAAATTTACTAAATCACTCGGAAAAATCCCTAAAAAAGTAGTTTTTTTTTATGTATACGTAATGCGACGAACGAAACGCTCTCCTGATGGTAAGAGATGACGTTTATCCATGACCATTGCAGCGATACACAGAACTTCGAACAGCAAAACAAAGTCCAAGACATCGCTGCTTTGGCGCTCATTACTTTGAGACCAGATGGTTAGTCTCAACAGCCCAGTAATTTCGCTAGCCGCAGTAACCCTTCAGCCGGAACACAGTAATGTTACCACACTGAACAATATCTGGTATTGCGGTGGTATCTACCTAGACGACCTCCTGGTAAGAAGATCTACTACTAAATATTGATAGAGTAGATGTACATATTTATTTAAATACAACGCACATCCGTAAACCTAAAAATATAATTAAGAAGTTAATAAAAATTAACAATTTAATTATCATGTAGTGAATTAATTGGTTAAATGTCACACAAAAATCAAGGATTTGTAGTTGTATAGATTAGAATGGATTGGGTTATTATGTCAAGGCCGTGAAGATTTCTAGACGAAGTATAAAAAATAATAAATCCGTCTAACGTAACATTTACGTCTAGGATAGACCCGAAACCTAAACTAGATTTCGACACATATTTTAACCGGTTCAGTCGAAATGTATTTCAAAAACACGTGATATTTTAAAAGGGAAAGTGTATATTAGTATTTTGTACTTCTTTGCGCAATACGCTACTCAACGGATTTGGACGTAATTTGAAATGGAGATAGACAACCTTAATAACGAGCCTTGGTTAACATTAATAAACATTGAGCTTGAGATGTGCCGTGGTTGTGCCGGCGTAAGAATAGTACCCCACCCTCTCTAATAGTACCCGTGGTTGCCGTAAGAGTCGGCTAAGGAACGTAATCCGGAAGATGGGCAGCAGCGTCTTCCTTGAACAATCTCATCTAACTGCGCTCTTTAATCCGCCTGCCAAGCGTGGCGAGTATCGGCAAAACCCCCCCAGGAGGAGGCCTATGTCCAGCCGTGGACGTCTTATGGCTGATGAAGAGGTAGCTACTGCAGTGATGCCGTGGACTTTGTTTTGTTACTCAAAGTTCTGAGTACCGCGGCACAATGTATCGCTTGACACATTAAAATGTCGGTTAGTAGGTTTCACAGTTATTGCAGTGCAATAACTCTGACATCAAGTTTGACCACTATGTACTTACTTCAGGCTTTAAAATTAAATGCAGGAATAATCTGTACACCTTTTTTAAATCTTTGACAGACTAGGTATTTGACCACAGCTCACCTGATGTTAAGTGACGGTGTGGTCAAAAATGGTTAATACACTTAGCCTGGAATGGAAGTAACTCTCAAGTGTACTGCCGGAACACATAATTAGGTGCTTGGCGGCAGAATTTCAACTTGAGGGTAGGTAACCAGCCGAGAACTATAAAACTTTTCTTCAAGTGCAGCTCCAGCTCATCGTTTGGATTTGAACTTACGCCCATTGGCGTGTGTATCGACCGCGCTTACCACTAAAAACTATCATAGCTACAACGACAAAATCTATATGGTACACTTATGGTGAAATCTTATCCCGTTTTCTCTTTGAATTTTCATCAAACACGATGGGGAATACGAACAACTTTACTACTTCACCACACAACTCTCACATAAAACCAACGTATTGTAACTCAAATACAACACTACTTTGCCATTGTTTAAAATTCATAGCTTTTCTACATACTAAACATACTACAAATGTATATTGAGTTTATTTGATTCTAAGTATTCCCGTCTCTGTAACTTGTGTTTTAGAAAATCGTGTAATTTTTTGTTTATCAAACGTTACATGCCGATTTAGGTTTAAATTAGGTAATTTCAGTTTTCAGTGGCTTTAATCTATTATATTATTGTCTGCAGATGTGCCGAGTGTTTTGGAGCCCCTTGGTTTGTCGCGGTCGGACGGCAAACGACCTGACGACCTTACGCTGGTGACAGGATGCAACGTGTGTTAGCACGTTTGCATCCTGCCATCTCCCCGCTACCCAGCAGTCCGCTGGTGCGGGAGCGGAGGCGGCCGCTAGAGGCAAACAGCTCAAATATGTCTGTTTGGGGACAGCGTACGAATTTGCCCCTTTTGCCGTTGAGACTGCGGGTTCGTGGTGTGCCGAGGCTCGAAAATTCGTGCGGGAGTTAGTATCCGTCTGAAGGAGAAAGGGCGGGATCCCCGTTCTGGCTGGTTCCTAGCCCAACGGATATCTCTGGCGAGCGGGGAAACGCGGCCAGTATTGCGGAGACTTTTAGCCAGGGCTCGATGCGCGGAGGGACTTTAAATAGTTCCAGTTGACAAACTTTGACTTAAGTTATATGTTTAAATTTAATTTTGTATAATTTATTTAATCTATGTTTATTTTTATTTTTGACATTTACTGCTATAATTTCTAATAAAGTAATTAAATAAAAAACCCTATTATTATATTTAAGATTAAATTGAATTCTGTCTAGTGTTATTTTGTTTTTATATATAAGGTTATTCTTTTTTAGTTGAGGCCTTAACGGCTGATATAGTTCTGATATTTACTTAAATAGATACAAAAATATTACATATCTTAAATCCTAACTAATATTATGAATGTGAGTTTGTTTGTTACGCCTTCACAAGTAAACTACTCAACGTAAATCTTGGTGAAATTTTACATATAGGTACTTTAGGCCCTGGAATAAGACATAGGATACTTACAATTAATAATATAGTATCTGGATGACCGAGCTTTGCTCGGTTTTTCATTGCCTGAAAACACGAATAAAACGACGTTTTCTGAAAATGAAACCTAGCTAGATCGATTTATCGCCCCCGTAACTAAGCATACCTATGCCCTGCACACTAAATTTCATGAAAATCGTTGGAGCCGTTTCCGAGATTCAGATTATATATATGTACATATATATACAAAAATTGCTCGTTTAAAGGTATTAGATTTATATTTATCGCGCACAAAATACTTCGAACTTTTGTTCGACTTTTCGGCCATGTTGCAATAGCCGTGTTTGAAACAGCACAACATAATTATCTATCAAAAGTTTAAAAATTATAAATATTAGCCTCGGAATAACTAATACGTTTTTATCTCATTTTAACACAGCGAAGAATTTTCAAGAGATAAATAAAAATAAAACAGTCTTGTAACTATTTCGGAACAAGCGTGCATTTATGAATAAAGGTCATATATTAATGCTTAGCCAATCATTCAGTCAGATCTGCAAATCTTTGTATTTTTTAGTTTTTAATTCATACCAAAAATAACAGAAAGTAATAAAGAATAACATTATAATATTGTATGCATAACATAAGTAACATTCTAGGCTAGTTTCCAAACAACTTTTAATAAGATTAAATGTAGATTTAGATTTTTGTGTAGAAATCGCCAGAAGATTTTTATAAGTGACAATTATTCTAGACTAGTTGTTACCCGTGACTTCGCGTATAAACAATAGTAATAACTGACATGACGACATCTGGTGGCAGGTAGTAGTTGTGTCCTTGAACATTTTTGGTAATCCCACAGAAACCTAATTTTTTTTTTATCCTAACATTTAAAAGGTATCCTTTATGTTTATCCAAGTAATAAACTATATGTATGCCGAATTTTATCCAAATCACTTGAGCTGTTTTTGCATAATTAAGTAACAAACATGCAATCATCTAAACATACAAACTTTGGACTTTTTATACTTACGACTTGATGACACCTGGTAGCGGGTAATGTTATGACTCTTAAACATTTTTGGTAATGCCACAGGAACCTAAGATTTTTGTGAAATAAAAAGTGTTATATAATCTAGGTAATAAACTATATATGTCCCAAATTTCATCCAAATCCGTTCAGCCGTTTTTGCGTGATTGAGTAACAAACATCCAAACTTTTACTTGGTGATAGATTTCCTTAGCCGGAGGTCGTTTAGGTAGGTACCACAGTACCACATATTCTGCCACCAAGCTGTAGTATGTATATATTACTGTGTTGAGCTAGCAAAATTACGGGGCTGTTGAGACTAACCATCTAGTCTCAAAGTAATAAGCGCCAAAGCAGCGATGCACTGGACTTTGTTTTGTTACTCAAAGCTTAGTGTATCGCGCAAAGGTTATGGACAGGCGTTATCTCGTACCATCTGGAGAGCGTCTCGTTCGCCTCATTCATCATCATCATCATCATCAACCGTGTGGCATCCACTGCTGGACATAGGCCTCCCCCATTGATCTCCATAAAGACCGCTTGGAAGCGGCTCGCATCCAGCGCGTTCCTGCGGTCTTTATGAGGTCGTCTGTCCACCTTGTGGGTGGACGTCCTACGCTGCGCTAGCCGGTCTGTGTTCTCCACTCCAGAACTTTGCAGCCTCATCGGCCATCAGTTCTGCGTGCTATGTGCCCTGCCCAATGCCACTTCAACTTGCTAATCCGCTGGGCTATGTCGGCTACTTTAGTTCGTCTAAGGATCTTCTCATTTCTGATTCGATCTCGTAGGGAAACTCCGAGCAAAACCCCTTTCCACAGCTCATTATGCTTCTGTAAGCTTACTAAGAAGGCACTTCGCCCCATTAACTTAAACAAAAACTTTCACATTTATAATATTAGTAAGATATCGTATTTTTTTAACATATTCGATATAATTTGTTTCAATAACGGCTACTTTCCTGCTGGCAAGTATTTGTTCCAAATTCTGGGTGAGCAAACGTAGCGGTTTACTCCCAGCTTCTTTGTTTTATGAGGCATAGTAGTTGTCGAGCTAGCTTCTATTGACATTGTTGAGTTGTCCAAGTAGTGAGTTCAGCGACCGAAAGTTGCATATTAACTGGTATCTAATCTGTGTCGAAGGCACGTCTATTTGGCGCCCAGAGTAACTAGATTGTGGACAAGTCTGTTAATTGAAATCTGTACGACGATTAGAGATCAAATAACTATACTATTAAGCAAATATAAAATTAATCTAATATTGTCTTAAGCAACGTTATACATGTTCATCAATTTATATATTTCAGGGAGTGTGCTTCAGAAATTCATGGTATAATTCCTCCATGCTCATTTTTCTATCGAACTGCCAGAAGCTCAAAAAAGATTTCTCGTTTCATGGTCGAAGTTCCGAAAACTCGAACGAAACGATTTGATTCCATGTTCATTGTGCCGACCGCTAGGCAGTGGAATTCGCTGCCCGAGCGGGTGTTCCCCGATGCATAAGATTGAATCGTTATCTTCTAGGCAAGCGTTCTCCATCAAGACCGCATCATCACTTTCAGGTGAGATAGCAGCCAAACGTAAGCCTATTTATTATTATGTTTGAAATCAAGACTTCACATGGTCATCATTAAGAGCATAGCAACCTCTACATAGCATAAAACAAAGTCGCTTCCCGCCATCTGTACGCTTAGATCTTTTAAAATACGCAACGAATTTTAATGCGGTTTCCATCAATAGAGATAATGATTCAAGAGGAAGGTTTATATGTATAAATACATGCATATGCACCACATTAGTATCTACATTGCAGCCGGGGCGGGTCGCTAGTATAGTATCGCTAGTAAACGAAAAAGCTATACCTCAATATCTCTTTTTATTATAAGTACCTGGTTGACCGAGCATTGCTCGGCTGAAAACATGGATAAAACGACGTTTTCTGAAAATGAAACCTAGCTAGATCGATTTTTCGCCCCCGAAACCCCCTGGATAAAAAAATTCATGAAAATCGTTGGAGCCGTTTCCGAGATTCAGAATATATATATATACAAGAATTGCTCGTTTAAAGATATAGATAAATATTGTATTTGACTGTTATCCCGCCTGATGTAAAGCGAAGGTGCGGACTGCTATGGCACACGCTTGCATAGAAGAAACCGATTCCTTTGCGACTTGAAGACACCCAGATTGTACGAGTACCTATGTATCGAGGAACATCCATTCGGGCAGCAAATTCCATTGTTTTGCGGTTAGTAGCTTCAAGGGTTTCAATAACTATAAATCAATTATATTGGTTTGTACATTTACAGTACCCTTCACCATGCACGATGACAGGACATAATAATTAATGAGGGATTATTTTAAATCGTTTATGGCTTTGAATTGCCACTTTAGAAATATCGACTACGAATAACTAAATAAATAGGTACATGAAAATGACTCTTTCACGATTAAACGACTGAGAATTTTAGCGATGATAGCTCAGCGGTTAGCGCGGTCGGTTCGCATGCCGAAGGGGGTGGGTTCAAACTCCAACAATGAGCTTGAGCTGCCGGTGACGATAAACATCGTGAGGAAACTATAGGTGGTGGTAGGGTACTTTCTAGTACTCGGCTGGCTAGCTATCTCAATTTGAAAATCTGCATGCATCTAACGGTGTGCTCCTGCAGCCTTTGAAGCATTTGAGAGGCAGTTCCGTTCCAGTTTACCATCTTCGACCACACCGTCACTTATCATCAGGTGAGCTGTGGTCAAAAACCTAGCCTTTCAGCCATAAAAAAAAGAAGAATCAACATAGCATTTATAAATGTCATATCGATTCTATTTCAACGAAATCTGATAAATTATCTAGACGACCTTGTCATTTAAATGTATATTTAGGTCAAGTCCTGTTTTATGGATTATGTAGCTACTAGCTGTTATCCGTGACTTAGTTCGCGTGGAGTTTAACAATAAATTATTCAGTACGCAGAATATACGAAAAGTTAATAATAATATATTAAATGCAACGAAATAATCTTTATAATTCTAATAAGCTTAATATGCTTCTATATAATATGCTTCTAATAAGCTAATAAATAATCTTTTAAATAAAATAAATAAAATCTTGTATAAAAAGTAATCTATATGTTAATTCAAGTAATAAACTACATGTGTGCAAATTTCATTCAAATCCGTTCAGCCGTTTTTGCGTAATTGAGTAATTAGCATCCAAACAATCAAACATAAAAACTTTTTCTTTTATTTATAATTTTATATGTTGTAGAATAATGTCTACTGAATCTCTGGAGCTGTCCTCTTAATGAAACTCAATCTGAAATTTTCTGGTTTATAACCTACTCCCATTGTCTCCCTCTTCTATACTGAGGATGATAGAGACAGGTAGTGTAGTTTTCGAACTGAACCTATTCCGATGAGGCTTATAATACAGGGACTGAGCAAAATCAAGTTTTCATTTTTTTTCCAATGATTTACAATTTTTGGATGAGTTCCTTTTACTTCAACATTTATTTTCCAATGATTTACAATTTTTGGATGAGTTCCTTGTACTCCAACATTTTTTTTCCTATGATTTACAATTTTTTGAATGAGTTCCTTATAATTCAACATTTATTTTCCAATGATTTACAATTTTTTGATGAGTTCCTTTTACTTCAACATTTTTTTCCTATGATTTACAATTTTTGGATGAGTTTCTTTTACTGAACGTGTAAAACATTAAGTTAATAGCACCACTCAAGCAACTAGTAGGTACTCATAGTTAGTAGTTTTTTTTATTATAACTTACTATTAAATAATTATGAAAGTGTGCTTGACATATTTTACTAGCTTTTGCCTGCGACTTCGTGCTCGTTAAAGTAGATTTTACCATCTCTCGATAACAGTACTTTTTTGCAGGATGAAACTTAACCTATCCTACGTACCTATGATAAAATACAAATACAAAATACAAAATATTTTATTATTGCAAAAACAGTGTGGCTTATATAGAGTGGTAACCCTGTCTGCTGCTTTAGCGTGTAGCTGTAGTGCAGCAGCCAGTGCTTTCCCTTAAACTATGTACAAATTAAGTAGGTAACAATAAACAAGAGTTAAGTTTAAAATAATAGCTTTAATTGCTCAATGCCAAGTGTGTATATGTGAGTTTGTGTGTATTTATGTGTTGTGTGCGGGTGTGTTTGTGTGTGTTGTGTGCGGGTGTGTTTGTGTGTGTTGTGTTGGAGGGGGTGTTTGTGTGTGTGCGTGTTGTGTGGGGGTGTGTTTGTGTGCGCGTGTTCGTGAGTGTGTGTGTGCGCGTTCCTTAGTCTACTCTAATGAATAGTTTTTCAAAGGAGTTGTATTCGTATTTTTGCAGCCATACTTTGATGCAGTTTTTAAGTTGGAGAGAATTTAGGGTAATAACCTGATGTTGTGTCCTGAGCAAATTATACAGAATAGGGGCTATATGATTATAATGTCTCCAGGACAGAGCACACTTATATTTTGGGATAGGAAATTTATCACGTCTTTTGTTGCTTTTGTAGGTAACAGGTACATCTCTATGGTATCTTTTAATACATTCATACGCAAACATTTTCCGAACCGAAATTACATTGCATTCAGAGTATAAGTCGGCAGTAGGATATCTGAAAGGCAATCCCATGATCACTTTTAAAAGGGCGCGTTGCGCTCGCTCCACTTCTATCATATAAGTTTTAGATGCACTACCCCATGTGCATATGCAATAGCTAATGATGCATTCACAGAGGGCTTTATATGTATCTAGTAGTAGCTTCTTATCTGCTACAGAGCGAAGTAATTTAAACGCATGAATAAATTTTCTAATCCGTTTTGAAATCACATGAATATGAGGCCCCCATGTCATTTTATGGTCCACAAGTACTCCCAGATATTTAATAGTATCTACTTGCTCAAGAGTATTGCAAGTACATTTAGTAGGTTTAGACGAAATTCGATTGCAAGGAAATGTATGCACGCGTAGTTCAAAGTCAAAGGGTAATTTGGTTCTTTCTGTTTTTTTAAAACACATGTATTTGGTTTTAGACGTATTCAGCGACAAAAGGTTGTCCTCTAGCCAGGATGTTACACGAGCAAGTCCATTTTCTGTTAGTTGCCGCACATTTGACCAATCTGAATCATGAAATAGAAGGACGGTGTCGTCTGCAAACATGAGTATATCTGCACTATCTAGTTTTATATTGCATAATTCATTAATATAAATTAAAAATAGTGTTGGTCCCAGTGTACTACCTTGGGGGACACCATATTTACAGACATCTTCGTCACTAATAAAATTGTCAACTTTTACCTGTTGTCGACGGTCAAACAGATAATCTTTGAACCATTCAAGTACGTTTCCCCTAACACCTACACTATGCAGGCGCGCTAAAAGTATTGGGATGGAAACAGTGTCAAACGCCTTTTGTAGGTCTAGGAATACGCCCATAGTTTTCTCATTTTTATCGAGATACTTGGTAACTAATGATGTTAACTGAAGAACAGCATCATTAGTTGACTTATGGGAGCGGAAGCCATATTGGTAAGAGCTTAGAATACAATTTTTTTCTAAATATGAAACCAGCCTCTTGTTTACAATTTTTTCCATTACCTTAGATAGGGTAGGTAGCAGAGAAATGGGCCTATAATTAGATGCCAGTTCTTTGTCTCCAGACTTAAATATAGGACAAACAATAGCTTTTTTAAAAATTATAGGAAATATACCTGCAGTGAAGCTTAAGTTACAAAGGTGGGCGATTGGTTCAGCTAGGGAAAGTGAGCACATTTTTAATATTGTCGAAGTGATATTATCCCACCCAGGAGCACGGTTATTTTTTAGTCCAGATATAATACTAGAAACTTCTTTAGCATCTGTAAGAAACAATGAAAGTGAGTCAACTGGTATAGTCGAGGATGTGGCAGTAGCTGCGGCTAATTCCATATCAGATTTATTAAGTTTATCTAATGTATCATTTGCTAAATCTTGTCCAACAGAAGTGAAAAAGTTATTGACTGCATCGAGTGAATCCTTAGGGTTTTCTTTTATCTGTAGTAAATTATCTGATTTGTTTTTATTTTGACTATAGTCACATACTTCTTTTATAACATTCCATGTTTCTTTGACGTTACCGCGAGACTTGTCTAATTTAGTTTTATAGTAGTTATTTTTAACTGTTCTGATTAATTTGTTACATGCATTGCGATATTTTATGAATTTATTATGTAGATCTATATTATCTGGAGCTGTCTTAGATTGTTTTTGCAGACGATTTCTATGCCTAATACACTTTATTATACTAATGTTAATCCATGGTTTAAGTGGTCTGTTCTTACAAGATATACGTTTCATTGATGTATTATTTTGTATAATTTTAGTAAGTTGCGTCACAAATTCTGTAGCAGCACTATTCACGTCAGTTATTTTGTAATATTCTGTCCAGAAGTATAATGACAAGGTTTCCTTAATAGCGTTAAGGTTGACTACAGGTTTGGACTTTAAATTATGGTTTTTATTTTTTTTACTTAGCTGATCATTTAAATGTAATAGAATTGGTGAGTGGTCTGTGAAGTTACCAAATACTAGGGTCTGCCATATTTGTTGGGTTTTGATCATAAAATGGTCAATACATGTAGTGTTTCTAGTGGGTAAGTTAATGCCTTGAACTAGGGCGTGCGATGCCATTAAATTAAGGTATTCCGTACCATATCCTGGGATTTTTTCGTCAGGTAAAATGTTTACATTCATATCTCCCGTTAGTATTATGTTACTCTTAATCTTCAGGTTATTTAAGATATTATCTAATGAATTAAAATAATTAGTTGGGTTTTGAAATGCGCACGGTCTATAAGTGCAAACTACTGAGTATATGTCATTTATTTCTATTATCAGAAAGTTGCCCTCCGGCATCACTGACTCTGCAGCAGTAGCAGAGTGCCGTTTATGAACATATGCCACCACTCCGTCATTCTGATTATAACTACGTATGGTATAGTACATATTGTAATCGTTGATCGGCGGGGGTTCATACTTAGAAGTCCAACATTCTGTCAATACAATAACATCAATGGTACCATATGATGTACCCTATGTTCATTTTTGAACCCCTAGACAACGAGTATGAAAAATTTTATGATGATCGATTGAGTAGTTAAGGCGTAAGGAAACGAAACAAACAAACTCACGTTCGTATTTATAATATTACTAGCTGCGCCCCGCTACATTTTTTGGGATAAAAAGTTGCTAATCACCTATTCACATACCTACAAAATATACATAAAAAAACATGAAAATCGGTCGAGCCGTTTCGGAGGAGTGCGACCACAAACACAGTGACACGAGATTTTTATATACGCATATACGACAGGCTTTATTCGGTCCCATCATCGTGAAAAAATCATTTGACGTAATCTATAACCCATTATGTAAATGCAGTTCACGGCAAATCATTTCCTGATCTTAATAATGAAGATTGATAGGCAGTTGACTAAAAAAAATTAAGTATATTTAGTCGTTAATCAGAATATTTTATCTAGATCACCATTGGCAATATTTTCTTTTATTACAAAAACTGTCCTAAAATCACCGTACCATAACTTCAATGGGTAAAGTTACGACGACTCATAGAAGCACTAAAATGACGCTCTGAAATAATAGCTGTAAAACTTGGCTAAAAGTTTTTCATCATAGTTCTTGATGACCTATCAAGCAACAAAATCTGTATCACGTACTCGCCTTACTGTAACCATTACTAAAAGTTGCTTAAAATTCTCTGTCAACTTTAGCCGATGTGCAATATGATATATGGAAATGAGACAGGCTGTTATAAGCATTGATTAACTTTAAATAATGTTTATGAATAAAGCTTTCTATGTTAACTTACAAAAACCAGGCTACTTTTGTTAGTAATAGAGCAGACAAACAAGACGCTCCCCTGATTATTAGAGTTAATGCATGTATTTGGCTATAAACAAATATCGTAGGATATTACACACAGCGCCACTGACCCCAAACTAAGCAAAACTTGTACTATGGAAGTCAGATAGCTGATAGAATACTTAAATACTTTTTTTTTGTAAATACATACTTATAATATATACAGAACACCCAGACACAGAACAAACATTTATGATTATACCACAAAATGCTTGTCCTGAGTAGGAATCAAACCCACGCCCTACGGCTCTTGGAGCAGACATATTTCCAATGAGCCAGCAAGGCAATCAAATTACTTTGCGTCAAATTACAAAGTTACTACTAATCAGTCGAGTTGCCGTGATGGTGCCGGCGGAAGAATAGTACCCCACCCTCCCTACCCGTGGTTGCCGTAAGAGTCGGCTAAGGGATGTCATCCGGAAGATGGGCAGCAGCGTCTTCCTTGAACAATCACACCTAACTGCGCTCGCCAACCCGCCTACCAAGCGTGGCGAGTATTGGCAATACCCCCCCGGGAGGAGGCCTATGTCCAGCAGTGGACGTCCTATGGCTGATGATGTGAATCAGTCGAGTACTAGAAAGTATCTGAACACTATAACCTCACATTTATCAGTAATTGAATTTAAACCCAGACGTGGCGACAATCGAACTTCCGCACCGGCCACAGCAGTTGCGTCGCTTTCCATCAGACGATTAATCAGTAATATGGCCATAATTAACAATAATGTTAAGGCAAGTTTCACTTCAACTACAAACGTCAACAATTACACTTTGAATAAACGATGCTATATAATTAATTTTTAAGTTAAAACAACGTACATACTTCTATTTACAATGCAGACTCCGTTTGTGTGTTACACAAAAATGGGTTGGCTGTCGAACGTCGATCTATTTATAAATCAATTATCTCACATCACTTGAGAACGACTCAACCGATTTGGATGTTTTTTTCGTTGCGATTATAATTGTCAGGACACATTTCAATAGAAAAATCTACGGGAAAAACCGAACGTTTGCATCCAAACGTTCGGTTGATACCATCGTATCAAGTTAGCAAGATAAAGTGCACTCATGCGAAAGCGAGGCAGAAAAGTGAAGTGTATCTGTATTCTTTTTTAGGCTTTACACAAAAAAAAACTCACACACACCACAATTGACAAAATAACTTTACACGGTGTCAACACTGTAGGCACTGTTGAGTTGACACTGTCAACTCGGTTGATGTACAATTTCGAATACAACGGGGCTGCTTTAAAATCATCGCATGTCAAAATGCGCGTTATTATACGCTTATTATTCAAACACGGCAATATCAATGTATCAAGTAGGTATGTAATCAAGAGCAGAAAATTATTGAAGTGATATGACGGTTACGCACCACACCGCCACCTCGTCCTCACGCGAACAACATACTTTGTTGACAGAAGACAAGAGAGAAATTACTTTTGAAGCTAATCACTAGTAATGCGGTCAGGATTTTTTAAATTCCACATTAATTCCTATACTCGTGGTTTAAGGATTCAGCCTAAAATTTTACTTCATCATCATCAGCCTTTTGTAGTCCACTGCTGGACATAGGCCTCTCCTAAACCACTCAGCCCGATCCTCGATTTTTCGCTTCCATCCACCGCCAGCTGTCCCACGTATATCGTCACTCCATCGAGTCTCAGAGCGTCCTACACTACGTTTGCCAATTCGCGGTCTCCACTCTAAAACACGTCTACCCTAGCGGTTATCGGTCCTGCGACAGATATGTCCAGCCCATTGCCACTTCAGCTTGCTAATACGCTAGCTTGCTAATATGTATGTCTGTGACTTTAGTTCTCTGGCGAATTACTTAGTTCCGGATACAATCCCTTAGAGAAATGCCAAGCATAGCTCTTTCCATAGCCCGCTGAGCGACTTTGAACTTGTGGATCATTCCAGCTGTGAGTGTCCACGTTTCGGCTCCGTAGGTTAAAGATGTAGGTAGGTAAAATTTTACTTGTAAATCAGTAAATAAACGTAAACTTATACACACTAAACGTATTTTAAATTTTAATATCTCGATAAGTAGGTAAATAAGTACATTAACGATGGCTGCGAAAAACAGTAGACTGTCATTACAAAAGTTGAACCCAAATAAAGTGAGAATCGAGGTAACCTTCTTTGCACAACGCCACAAAATTACAAGCACATAAAATACATTTTATACCTTGAATCCACGATCCAGGGAAGTAGGGTAAATGTAACTGTTAATGGCATCTCAGCTGTAACAGGGTGGCAGCGAACCAGCGAGCTAGCGGTGCCTCCGCCGTTATAATGCAGTGTACCAGCTTACTGGATTGAATTTGACGATGATGAAGATTACGCGGGCCTAGCGGGCCTTTCAATTAGCGATACATGCGAGATTTTGGGCATTGATCTGTGCTATTGGGCTCTTTCATCAGTTACAGATCTCTGAAGCACAAAATTTATCTTTTTCATAGTTGACAGCCCCGTTGGCTCATTGGGAGTATGTCTGCCTGAGCTGTAGGGCGTGGGTTCAATTCCCGCCAAGGACAAATGTTTTTATTGGTATAAACAAATGTTTGTTCTGTGTCTGGGTGTTCTGTATGTATTATAAGTATGTATTTACAACAAAAAAAAAAGTATTTATGTATGCTATCAGTTATCTGACTTCCATCACACAAGCTCTGCTTAGTTTGGGGTCAGATGGCGCTGTGTGTAATGTGTCCTACAATATTTATTTATTTATTTATTTATTAGGTGTTAGCTAGACCTAACACGTCAACAATAGAAAGAAAGAAAGCAAGTTTTTATTATATAGGTCATTGGTATACTTGTTTATTCATCTGATGTTAAGTGACGGTGTGGTTAAAGATGGTAAACATACCTAACCTGGTATAGGAAATGACTTTCAAGTAAGGCTGCCGGAACATGTTTATATGCTTGACGGCAAATTTTCAACTCTAGGGTGGCAGCTAACCAACCGAGTACTAGAAATAACTCTAACACCGCCTGTGGTTTCCTCACGATGTTTTCCTTCACCTGCAACTCAAGCTCATTGTTGGGGTTTGAACCCATGCCCTTAAGCGTGCGAACCGACCGCGCTAACCACTGTGCTATCATCGCTACAATTTAAATTTAAAACCACAAAACAATTGGAAATAATAAAAAAAATACTACAGAACTCTATGTAAGCTAAGAAGCTATACATTACAAAGCATAGCTTAATATCAGTAAAGTTTTTGTTTCTAAATTTGAAATCAACTTCCTTTAGATTTTTGGCGGGAAAGCCAAATCATGTTGCTGCATTGTAGTATTTTCGGCGAAGAAAATTCATTCGCCGAGTATTTTTCAAAATTTGTAGTATCGAATCTTGTTGTAAAGGCACCACTTCTTTACTAGGACATTACTGGACGCGACCACGACTTTATAGAAATTGACTTATTTAACTTGATTTACATAAAATACTTGAAAATATCGAAACACATGACACTGGCAAATGCACAAAGTGCGACGCCAAACACGAAGAAGAAAGACTTTTCTACATATATAGATATGTGTAAACAAGCATGCATAAGCATATATGTGGCAGTGTTGTCACAAACAAGTTTAATAAATCCACGTGCTTAATTACGTTGCTACGCATAAATATGACTTGTATTTTCAGAAATTTGCACAAGCTACCAGTAAATTGCGATTTCCGCTGTTACTGATTTAGGTTAAATGCAGGAAGTAGGTAGAGTTTTTTTAATTAAGATGAAAATTGCGTTTTCTCTCGTTATTTCTCAAAACACGAGATAAGAATATTGCTCAAAATTTTTGAGCAAATTTCTGAATTGTATTACGAAAATATTTTCAGGTCATGATTTTTTTTACTAATAATTAAATGCGACACTTCATTCCTTAGTTCTTCTTTTGTACAGGGACGGATCAATGTTACTTTATTACTTGGTGGTAGATTTCTTTAGCAGGAGGTCGTCTAGGTACCACCGCAGTACAAATATTATTTAGCGATGATGGCTCAGTGGTTAGCGCAGTAAGTTCGCATGCCGAAGGGCGTGGGTTCAAGCCCCAACAATGAGCTTAAGCTGCCGGTGAAGGAAAACATCGTGAGGAAACCATAGCGTGGTGATAGGGTACTTTCTAGTAGGTACTCGGCTGGCTAGCTACTACCCTCAAGTTGAAAATCTGCCGCTAAGCATCTAACGGCACACCGTTAGATGCTTAGCGGCAGATTTTCAACTGCGGAACACATTCCGGCAGCCACACTTGAGAGCCAGTTCAATTCCAGTGCTTTACCATCTTCGACCACACCGTCACTTAACATCAAGTAAGCTGTGGTCAAACACCTAGCCTGTCAGCCATAAAAAAAGATATTCTGCTGCCAAGGAGTAGTGTGTAAACATTACTGTGTTTGTTTTGAAGTTACTGTGTTTGTTTGGTTTGAAGGGTACTGCAGCTAAAAAATAGGGCTGTTGAGACTAAAAATAGAAATTATCAAAGTAGTGAGCGCCAAAGCAGCGCTGCCCTGGACTATGTTACTCAAAGTTATGTGTATTGCTGCAATGGTCATGGACATACGTTGTCTCTTACCATCAGAAGACCGACTCGTTCCTCTAATTACTTTATCATAAAAAATGTACTGACTGATTTTGCCATAATGAATATACATAGATATAATTATTAATAATAATTGCCGTGGTGTTGCCGGCGTAAGATTTGTACCCCACCCTCTCTACCCGTGGTTGCCGTGAGAGTCGGCTAAGGGATGTAATCCGGAAGATGGGCAGCAGCGTCTTCCTTGAACAATCACACCTATAAGCAAAAATTAATTCTTTGATTTAGAGACATACGTATCGACAATAGTCACATTAAATAATAAATTATTTTATCAATATATATTAATTATTATAATCATAAAGTAATCTTAAATAGTCACAAAAATGTCATATTTAAATTATAAATCACATAACTAGTCAGAACCTGAATTTTCACTACATTCATTCAAAATATCCCGCCCCTTACTGTACCCGGTGCAAAGGAACCCATGAGGCTGGCAGCATTCCCGCGCTGGATAGCAATGGCCAGCCTTTGCACCAGGAACGAGCCTGAACGAGGGTCACCACACTGATCTTTTATGCGTTGCCCTAATTCACGCACCAAAACCCGAGCATCCGCGCCCCAACTGCCGAGTGTCTCCACCGCAATAGGCACAAAATTTTAATAGGGCTCCATGGATGCGTAATTAATCCGCTTTCGGCTGAACGCGTCTTCTGCCGCTGCCGCTGGAGAAAGGATGGAACAACTCAGGTGACTGGGGGCTGCAGTGCTGACGCAAGTGGCATCCCAAATCAGACACTTTTATCAATTAGTATTTTTGCATAACATTCAGCTTTCATCAAATATCATAAAATCAATAAACACTTACAATTTCTATCAATTAAAGTTTAAATCTTTTAGATTATTTTTAAAATCTATAAGGCGCCCGAAGGAAATAACATTAACATAAACATTATTCAAATAACGCTTTTACTTTTGTTTTAATTCGTAGTTTTGTAATCCTACACAACATATCTCCATTTACATACTAAACTGGTAACAGTTTCAAAGATAGAATTAATTTGAAGACATCGGTGATTTCATCCACTGCTGCAACTTTATTGATATTTTATGGTTGGATCGGATTAGAATTTAGTGGTCGATGCTTTAGCGTGGTTGCTTAATTTGACGTGATCATTAGCAACTACGGTATAAGTACAAGTTAACATTAATCCTACTGACCTTGTCTTTGATTCCGATTTGTATTTCATGAGTGTAAAGCGCAAGTTCGATTGTCACCCAGGACAAAAATATCTATCTAATTCCTTCAAACGAGTAATAGTTGTATATATTATATAATCTGAATCTCGGAAACGGCTCCAACGATTTTCATGAAATTTATGCAGGGGGTTTCGGGGGCAATAAATCGATCTAGCTAGGTTTCATTTTCAGAAAACGTTGTTTTATCCATGTCTTCAGCCAAGCAAAGCTCGGTCATCCAGGTACTTATACTTATATGACGAACTTAATTGTATGCCTGTATGTATTAAAAGTATGTATTTAAAAAGAAAACGTATAATTTTAATCGTCTGGCACCCATAGTGCCTAGGAGTGGTGTAGTAATTGTAGATTTGCTTAGTTTGGGGCTTCGCTACAGTAATTAAAACGTTGAAGATCACAATTACCTAATTAATAAAATTAAATAAAATAAAAACAGCAAAAAATTTTGAGCTGACTTATGGACTTCTGGTTGGAACGGAGTTCCTTTAAAGGCTTTATTTTTTAATTATAAAATATTTTTGCATATTCTCTAAATTGACGGCAAGCTGAATCGATTGAAAAAAGTTTTAGTTTTCTAGGTGATCGGGAAGTGCCTCAAAAATCACTGCAAAAAGATGCTGGTTTTTGGTGTCGTTTTTCATTGTTTCACATTTATCGGTCTAGCCCCTCAGCCCGCAAATAAATCAGAACGATAACGTGTGATAAGAAACCCCGTTCCAAAACAAAGTCTAGTCAAGTCCCCTCCTAGCCACACCGAACCCTGGCCAGACCAGCCCAATATATACTATTATAATTATAACTAGTATTGCACCTATTTTAGCAGATATTTTTAATCAATGTATTATTAATGGTTCCTTCCCCGATTTGATGAAACATAGTAAAATCGTTCCAATATTTAAATCTGGGTGCAAAAATAATCCTTCCGATTATAGACCTATCTCTGTTCTTCCAGCGTTAAGCAAAATCTTTGAGAAAATTATACTAAATCAATTATTAACTCATTTTGTCAATAATCAGATTTTACATGATCACCAGTTTGGATTTACGAAAGGCCGGTCAACGTCAGACGCTGGTGCTAAACTTTTAAAGCATATTTTTGAGGCCTGGGAGAATTCACAGGATGCGGTTGGCGTATTTTGTGATCTCTCCAAGGCGTTCGATTGCGTGGATCATCACACCCTAGTTCTAAAACTTCAACACTATGGAGTTCGTGGAGTGGCACTTGATCTTATATCATCTTATCTATCGAGTCGCCAACAAAAAGTAGGTATTAGCGGTATTACGTCCCTAGGGTCCTTAGTAAAAACGGGCGTACCTCAAGGATCAATCTTAGGCCCTTTCTTGTTCTTGGCATATATTAATGATTTGCCCTATATGGTAAATGAATTGTCCGATATAGTTTTATTTGCTGATGACACCTCGTTAATTTTTAAAGTCAATACAAAAGATACAGACCTTACACAGCTCAATAACACCTTATCAGCTGTATCAAAATGGTTTGCCGCCAATAATCTTATGCTTAATTCATGTAAAACAAAATGTATAAGGTTTTCTCTCCCCAATTGTGCTAAGAGGGACACTCATATCTTAGTCGATGGTAAAAGACTTGATCTAGTGGATAAAACAGTCTTTCTCGGCGTAACATTAGATAGTAAAATACAATGGGGTCCTCATATAGAAAAGTTAGCTAGTAAATTGAGTTCCGCTGCCTTCGCGATTAGAAAAATTAGACAAATAACAGATGTGGCTACAGCCAGGTTGGTTTACTTTGCTTATTTCCATAGTTTAATGTCCTACAGTCTACTGCTGTGGGGCTCAGCTGCAGACTTTGAAACTATTTTTATTCTGCAAAAAAGTGCAATTCGCGCAATCTATTGTTTGGGTCCTCGCGAATCACTACGAAATCGATTTAAAGATTTTAAGATATTAACGTTACCGTCACAGTACATTTATGAAAACATTATGTTTGTCCGGAAAAATTTAAACTCATTTGAAATTAATAGTAGTCGCCATAACTTAAATACAAGAAATAAAGATAAAATTGTGACACCTAGATTCAGGTTATCTAAAGCTAATAAGTCTTTTCTCGGGAATTGCGTTAGATTCTATAATAAAATCCCACTTGAGGTAACTAAAATGTCCTATAATAAATTCAAAGATTTTATAAAGCAGAGGTTAATTGACAAAGCCTACTATAAGGTGGCTCATTACGTGGAAGACAGGAATATATGGTTGTTGTAGCTTCTCTCTGCACTTGCATCCCCCTGGCTAAGTGACAATTGTAGTAAGCATAATGTATGTATTAATATTTATTACTGTAAATTGTAACCTAATATGAAAAGAAAGATCCACAAAAAAAATGCCTTGCTGAGTTTCTTGCCGGAGTCTTCTCAGTTGAAGTGTAATTACGAGCCGGTAGTAGATTCAAACATGTAACTTAACGTTCATAAGTGCCTTACCAGGGCCTAAACTGAATAAATGACTTTTGATTTTGATTTTGATTTTGATTTTATATTACCGTTCTGAATGGTGAGAGAAATTTCCTTGACTAGGAACCTAGTGAATCGGAGATCTCGCCTTGTCAGCCTTAAGCCAAGCCAAATGCATAACTTACTTTTTTGCCTCAAAACATGACGGTCCCGCTGTTTCGACGCAGACGGGTCGAAGTCTTATTCTGGCAGCCAGGCCAGTCATCAACCAAGTAGGTAAGTTAAACCGATATATCTTACGTTAGCAAACTACAACTAGCAAAGAGATTAGAATTTCATTTATCTTTTTATAATTTCAATGTATTTCACATCAGTATTGATAGTTAAGTATTTTACTAATAATATAATTGATGTCATGTTTGTCACTAATTAGGAAACATTTGACCCTGAAGAAGGATTGGGTTTTAGTGGTATAACAATAGGGTGGCAGAACGAACAAAATGCCACGGGCGTCTAATTAGAGAGGCCCCAGCTCAAAAACAAAGTGAGTGCAGAACATTTACTTTTTTTATTCCATAATCACTTTTTTTTTTTTTTTAATTTCGCGCTTGGCTTGCTTCTTTTTACTGTGTAAATCGTTCTCGCTAAGTAAAAATTGTTTTTCTTTGATCAAAAATAGCATAAAATCTCGCGTTTACATTTTTATAGTGGTAAGGATGTATACATGAATGGTCGACGAATACGTAAATATTAAAAAAAATACGTTTCAGATGTACTTCAACAATAACGTCGTTCTTTTAATTTGAAGTAGGTATTTGTCACGTGCCTCAGCGGTGTAAGTACGCCAATGTTCACACTTAGTTTTATGGGTAAAGATGTTCTCACGAATAACTAAAATACTAACTAAAATAATAGATTTTAGAAGCTTTGCCAAAAAACCCTAATATTCTTTGTACATACAAATTTGATAATTTGTATTCCCTTATATTTCATGCGACTCATTAAAAACCAAATATGTCGGACGAAACTGTTTCAAAAATGGTTACATACTTAATTACTCGATATGACATACATTCGTTTTTAAACTATTGTTCGCCCCGAACTGTGACCTCGGGCCCTCTTTATATTTAAACTTGAAAGTATTATTTTCACAAACTAAAATGTAATAGGTATTAGAACTATGTGTACTAACACGAAAGGGGTTCTGATCATTTTTACTATAGTCACAATTGACACAATTGTGAAAGAAAAACCCAGCTGTTCTATAAAAAAAAAGTACTTTAACCTTTTGACCAGATATATGGATCAGCTGATTATTTTTTTTCCGATTCCAAAGTTGTTTATTTAATAATAAACTAGTAAAAGTCTAGCTTATTAACTTGTATATAAACATTATACTGGTTCGTCTCGGAAATCTCCGCTTCGTTCGGTGAACGATCAGGTTCGAAGTGACTTTAAAAGCCATACTGTACACGCATGACTCTCTAAAAGTGCGTTGAACGATGCGGTCACCTCCTAGCGGTGGAAAAAAGTGAAATTTCTCGCGTTTCTAGAACGAAAACTTTTTTAGATGAATGAACATTATGTAAGTACCTACCTTCAACGTCTTCTTAGTTGTCAATAAAATAACGTTTTGCAATACACACGTATATAACTACTGTAGCAAAACTTAATTACACGACTCGATTGCTAAAGGATCGAAAAAATAGTTAAGTTGAGTGCATATTTGAAACATGAAAATCCAAAGAACATCTTAGTAATCAAATATATATATATATATATATATATATATTTTATCTGGCTAGTTGTTTGACCACAACTCACTTGATGTTAAGTGACGGTGTGGTCGAAGATGGTAAAGCACACCTAGCCTGGAATAAACATATGTATATACGGCCATGTCCGTAATACAACTACACACCATTTTTTTTTCTAGATTTTATCATTAGACCATTACCGTTTGGCACGAATATAATGAATATTTCATAATACTTTATTTCAATTACTCAGTCAATATTTTAATTTTCTATGTTTGTCCTTTACCGTATTTCGAAATTTGCCGTGGTGGTGCCGGCGTAAGAATAGTACCCCACCCTCTCTACGCGTGGTTGCCGTAAGAGTCGGTTAAGGGATGTAATCTGGAAGATGGGCAGCAGCGTCTTGCTTGAACAATCACACATAACTGCGCTCGCCAACCCGCCTGCCAAGAGTGGCGAGTACTGGCAAAACCAGAAGGAGGCCTATGTTCAGCAGTGGACGATCTATGGCTGATGATGTGAGATGTGATGTGTATTTCGAAATGAACGATGATCACAGAACAGTTCGGACTTTTATCATTAATACTTGGTAATTAGTAGGTTTTTTTTTATGTAAAAGAAATGAGACGAACGATACGCTCTCTTGATGGTAAAAGATAACGCCTGGCCATGACCATTGCAGCGATACACAAAACTTTAAGTAGCAAAACAAAATCCTGGGCATCGTTGCCATTCGCTCATTACTTTAGGCTTTCGATGGTTAATCTCAACAGACTTGTAATTTCGTTAGCTGCTTCTTAGTACCCTTCAAACCGGAACATAGTAATGTTTACACACTACTGATTGGCGGCGCTAGCGCAACGTAGGACGTCTACCTACAAGGTGGACAGACGACCTAATAAAGATCGCAGGAACGCGCTGGATGCGAGCCGCTTCCAACCGGTCTTTATGGAAGTCAATGGGGGAGGACTATGTACAGCAGTGAACGTCCTACGGCTGATGATTATGAAAATGAAGTTCTCCAAAAGATAGAGACCCTCTGGGTGTCCCCGGTGTATACATGATTCCTTGTGATTGCGGTCTGTGTTATGTAGGTGAGACTAGAAGAAACGTGGCCACTAGACTCACTGAGCATGTACGCTCCATGAAGAACATGGATAGCAACGGTTCGGCGGTGGCGGAACATTCAATTGGTACGGACGCGCTGCACTATATCCGGTTTGATAAGGCGAAAGTGCTAGCTCGTGAGAAGTTCTATGTGCCTCGGAAAGTCAGGGAGGCCATAGAAATTAGTAAGCGTCCTAATTTTAATAGAGACGAAGGGTGAAATCTGCCACCGACTTGGAAACCTTGTCTTCATGGAGCTCGTGAGAATGGCCGTGTTTCTGAAGACATCGCGGTGAGCTCTGTATGTTGGAATATCCCTGACACCGTAGAGGAGGACTCCGGTGAGGAAGAGTTCCAGAGCGCGCCGTCGCATCCCGGTACACTACCCGCCCCCACCCCCGCGTCCGTGCATCAACTGCTATCTTCACGTGCGAGGCGCGCGGCGGCCCGCAGTGCGAAGCAAGACGAGACCGCGCGCGCGTTGTCTCAGCTTTGTCTCCATGATGAAGGCCACCGGATGTGGCCGAAACTATAGTCGGAGTTTCCGATAAAATTATACGTGAGTAATCCCGCATAAATAAAACAAAAATTATGAAAATGATGATGAATGTTTGTCTGTGTATCTGTCCGTTTGTTTGCGATAAATTCTAAAACTACGCCGCAGATTTTAATGCATTTTTTTAAATATCTTGTATCAACATTTAATATGGGGGAGGCTTGTGTCCAGCAGTGGACATCCTACGGCTGAGATGATGATGATGATGAGGAACATTCAATTAAAATATGTTCCGTGGATTCTTTAGTATTTCGGTTCAGGGAAAGTATAACGAAAATAAGTGCAAAAAAGTTTATTGCTCACTATAAATTGAACCCCGCAATATAGTGATACTCAGTGTAAGCTGAACTTCAAGCAAAGCTCGACGTACATTGGATTTGTTATTGAAGCTGAACAATGTACATATTTGTATGTAGTATGTGTTTTTAGTAAGTGTTTCGTTTAGATATCTTTGAATTGCAAATCATTCGACTACGCGAGCGAAACCGCGGTCAACAACTAGTATTATATAAGTATTTTGCTGTATGTTGTGTTGTGTACCTCTAGTATCAACTAATTACATAATTAAAATAATATTTGCTTAAACATTGTTCAAAATATATTTTGATAAGTTTTATTTGATGGCTGAAAGTAACTTTCTAGTAGTTATATAATTATTGATTACTAGCTGCGCCCCGCGGTTTTACCCGCGTGGTGATGGATGACGATGATGATGATGAAAATTATCCTATGTTCTATTCCAGGGCTAAAAGTATCTTTGCGTGGTGGTCAAGTTGAAAATCTGCCGCCAAGCATCTAACGGTGTGTTCCGGCAGCCTCACTTGAGAGCCACTTCCATTCCAGGCTAGGTGTGCTTTACTATCTTCGACCACATCGTCGCTTAACATCAGATAAGTTGTGGTCAAACACCTAGCCTGTCAACAATAAAAAAAAAATGCAAAATTTCATCCAGATCCGTTCAGCCGTTCTGGCGTGAATGAGTAACAAACATCCATTCTTCCATCCATCCATCCAAACTTTCACATTTACAATATTAGTGGGATTATTTTTTTATGTCCGAGTGGGTGTTCCCCAATAAATAAAATCACATTGTAAGTCGTGAGTGAATTGATTTTTTTTAGGCAAGCATCACAAATCACATCTTCGCTTAACATTTGTGCGAGATGATATCAAACACAAGCCTACTTATTAATAAAAATATCGCAGCACCACTGTTCTTGTTTTCATACATACTTCACACTAAAACGGCTCAACGGATTTGGATGAAACTTGGAATATAACTAGTCAACTTTCTATCCCGGGCGAGCTCGCGAGGCGCATCTAGTACTATTGTACCATTTCGCAAATTTCTATGTTATCTCTCCTAATAAGTTTATCTATTAAAACTGGACAACACAAGGAGCTTTTTTATGTTTAATAAGCTAGGTGTTTGACCACAGCTGACCTGATGTTAAGTGATGGCGTGATCAAAGATGATAAATGCATCTAATTTGGAATGGAACTGGTTCTCAAGTGAGGCTGCCTCAACACACCGTTAGGTGTTTGGCGGTAGATGATCAAGTTGAAGGTGATAGCTAGCCAGTTGAGCACTATAATGTATGGTTTTCTCACAATATTTTCCCTCAGAGCTCAGGCTCAGTGTTAGGATTTCAACCTACGCCCTTCAGCGTGAACCGACCGCGTTAACCACTGAACTATCATAGGTACAAAGTGCAAACACTAGTAAAGACAACAGCGATCACATTCACACCTATACCACAAACACATCTTTACTTGGTGGTAGGTCACATTAGCAGGAGGTCGTCCAGGTAGGTACCACCGCAGTACCAGATATTCTGCCAAGCAGTAGTGTGTAAACATTACTGTGTTCCGGTTTGAAGGGTACTGTAGCTAGCGAAATAATAGGACTGTTAAGACTAACCATCGAAAGTCTCAAGGTAATGAGCGCTAAAGCAACGATGCCCTGGACTTTATTTCGCTACTAAGTTCTGTGTATCGTTGCAATGGTCATAGATAGATATCTGTTACCATCAGAAGATCATCTCGTTCGTCTCATTACTTTGACATAAAAATAAATAAATAATAAAATACCAGTGTAGGACGGTGAAGCCCAAGAGGGCTATGCGCGGGGTTTCCTTAAGAGATGGAATCAGAAATGAGGAGATCCGTAGACGAACTAATGTAACTGACATTGCCCAACGGATTATCAAGTTGAAGTGGCAGTGGGCAGGGCACATAGCACGTAGAACTGACGGCCGATAAAGCTGCAAAGTGGAGACCACGGACCGGCAAGCGCAGTGTAAGACAACCCACAAGATGGATCGACGACCTAATAAAGACCGCAAGAATGCGAGCGCATCCAGCGCATTCCTGCTCCAACCGGTATTTATGGAAGTCAATAGGGGAGACCTATGTCCAGCAGTGGACGTCCTACAGCCGAGATGATGATTATGATGTAGGAAGGTATTCAGTAAGTCACTTGTTTTTTTAATGGTACATAATCTTACAAATAACAAGTTACGTAAACAAATAGACATCCGACCTAGCAGACCATTGAACGCGTCACGCCAAACATATTGTAACCCGCATAAGTTAGTATATTTTACCTGTTTTCTCAACTTTAATATGATGCGATTCGTGATTTATCCGCTTTCACTGCCATGCGGCCACTTTGACCACGCGCCTTTATTTCTTTATTACGCTTTTGGTAATCTTATTTTCTTGTTGTGGTACGCTTCGAGTGCAATGATTGATGCTAGTAACTGGAACGCAGAACTTTGTTCGGATCGGTCTCATGTATGTTTGCATGCGGCCAGTTGATTCAATATTTTTTTTGTAAGGAAGTTTGTGTCCTTATGTAAAAGTAATGAGACGAACAAGACGATCTTCTGATGGTAAGAAATAACGTCTGTCCATGGCCATTACGGCGATACACAGAATTTTTAGTAGCTAAACAAAGTCCAGGGCTTCGATGCTTTGGCGCTCATTACTTTGAGACTTTCGATGGTTAGTCTCAACATTCCTGTAATTTCGCTAGCAGCAGTACCCTTCAAACTGAAACACAGTAATGCTTACACACTACTGCTTGGCGCCAGAATATCTGGTACCCAGATGACCTTCTACTAAGGAGATCTTCTTCTTCTTCTTAGTCGTTTACACTCTTGACAGAGTGGTCGTGGTCATCAATTCAGGTGCCGGTGGTGGCTCGCCTGACAATCCGTCGCCATTCTCCGCGTATGGACGCTTTTCTTGAGCACTCACTCACAGGACCGTGCAGTACAGCCTTTATCTGGTCGGTCCAGCGCAATGGGGATCTGCCACGCGGTCTTGGAGGTCTAACACCAAGTAAAAATTTATGGTTTACAAGCTAGGTGTTTGACCACAGCTCACCTGAACTTAAGTGACGGTATGGTCGAATATGGTAAAGCACACCTAGCCTGATATGGGACTGGCTCTCAAGTGAGGCTTTCGGAGTATACCGTTAGATGCTTGGCGGTAGATTTTCACCGGGAACTTGAGCTCATTGTTTGGGATTTGAACCCACAACCTTCGGCGTGTGAACCGATCGTGCTAACAACTGAGCTATCATCGCTACAAAGAGTAGAGTTTGAGTAGTTGTTGTAAATACAATATGTAATATCAATTGTCGATTTTCAATTTAAAAATCAGCCATAAAACGTACATACTCTCTTCGTGTAGTATGACGGGAGAGAAACAGTGGAGCGTAGCTATAACAAAGTACTAAAAGTAACCAGTAAACTAACTTAACTCTCTATAAACGTAAAATTGATGAGATGTCGTATAGAAGCATTATCAAGATTTATGACGATTTTAATGACCTTATCATTAAGTTTCATTCACGCTTCTGCGTTGAACAACTGAACTTTGTATGCACATTACACAAAAGCTAACATCGCACTTCGTGCTTTCACGAATATCGACACGAAACGTTTTGATTGACTTTGACTTTCAAATTAACGAATGTTTTCCCGTTGTGATCGTGATTGTGCAAAATGTCAAGAAACGGGCGCCTTGTAATACATTCACTAATTTGATACCGAAGCGGACTTGGTTGTGTTATATAGCCCATTCAATGCAAATTACACTATATTTCATTTGGTTTAAGTTATCTACTCACTTCTGCTTAGTTTCTAAGCTAGGTAAGTAAATTCATTCCAGGTAATTTACGACTGCAACCACATCATACGATCCTACTATAATATAAATAAATATAATATTATAATTGGGAAATGTTAGTATATTGGGAAGTTTGGATGTTTGTTACCGTTTTTGCTCAGTCACATAAAAACGGCTGAACGGATTTGAATTAAATTTGGCACACATATAGTTCTATATGGAATAACATATAGAATACATTGTATATGAGGAAAATGATAGGTTCCTGTGGTTATCAAATAAATATATATTGGTGTGATTATCAAAAATCGATCTATTGTATATTGTATCTACTTCAAACTTGGAATAGATGTATCTAATGGAACATTATTCACGGATAAAAGGTATCCTTTATTTTAATCTAATAATAAAATAGCGCAAATATGACTATTGCTTATTTGTTACTTACATATATTTTTCTTCATTTCTCTCTGAACCTAATTCTAAAGTTAGCACGGACGTAGTCGCGGACGTAAGCTGGTGTTTAGATAATTCCAAAGTGTTGAAATTTGTAAGGATTTCCGGAGAAATCTAAAAAAATACTTACTTTATTATATTTACACCTCAATTGTATTAGACAGTCGTAAATTATGCTATAAACCTTTCATCGATTCTAAAATTTATAAATAGCTATTAATTTTATTATGGTAACATAAAGATAAAATTCAGAACAATTTAAAAATAATTTTACTTCGCTAGCTACATCTAGATTGCATTCTCCGTTAGATAGTCTGTCCGTTCTGTAAATTATTATCTATGATGAATAGAGCCTTGCTACAAATCTAGACGTATCTAGGTCTCCGTGCAGATGATAATATAGATTTACTTTAGTCTAGTTTACTAATCTATAAACAAGTAGAAAGACGGCCCACTACCACCCATATGTACATAGTGGAATTTCCTTGAGTACCAAACATTTTGACACCAATAATGTACTCCTCATTGTTTGAAACTACGTCTCATCTGTACGGCTAAGGAATGGAACAAGCCGCCGGCTTCCTTGTTTCCTGAGAGATATAATCTAGATCTTTTCAAGGCCAGAGTGAATAGATATCTTCTAAGTCTGCGTGCTTCATCTTCGACCATATCAACGCATTAGGCGAGTTGGCTAACATAAAAAGTAGCTAACATGTAGGTATTTGTACAAGTTATGAAAATAATAGGTACATTTCTCAAGTCTGATGAGATATTGTATACCCAAACATTAAATAGTTAGGAAAACCGGAATAAGAAAGTGAAACCTATGACATAAAGGTTTGTGATAATAATTCCGTCAATCTATACATAATTTTACAGATGATACTGAATTAATTTATTCACTACTAGCGACCCGCCCCGGCTTCGCACGAGTGTAATTTAATTAAAATCCGTTGCGTAGTTTTAAAGATCTAAGCGCACAGACGGCGGGAAGGGAATAGGTAGGTTAGTAAGCTATCCTTAAAAGATAGATATATGCCACTAGGGACTTTTTTGTAGATCTATAAAAGAGGAATATCCCACCATGCATTGTTTTGTTATACCTCAAAGGGATTAGACAGCGTTTTTGACGAAAGCTCCCAGGTGGCTTGACTTTTTCCGACACTTATCATCATATTTCGACTAAGTTACACAAAACCTTGACAAATTGTATACTTAGCCTTCCTCATGAATCACTCTATCTATTGGTGAAACTCATATGATAATCGTTCAGTAGTTTTAAGTTTATCGCGAACAGACAGACAGACTCGGCGGACGACTTTGTTTTATATTATTAATATAAATATAAAATAACAACATAAACAACCAACATAAACTTAGAAAAGTAACTAAAAGTGTAAAAGAGTAGTAATATTGGAATTCGTAATGTTTACGTCAACAAATTCATCTAAATCAGTTACAGCGTGAAGAAATTACAAACATACAAAATTTCGCATTTGTTATATTTGTGTTATTCTTGTTTAACTACTTGACTTTTTTCTGTGTAGAGTTCAAGACCTCAGAGAGTACCGGAACATCGACAGCTTCCGACTTATTAATAGACATAATCCACCACACAACGGTTATTAAAAAAACCGGTCATAGTATCTCACAAACTGAGTTAAAATTGATATGTTGTATATTATATCATAAAAATATACAAACTAATCATATTTTCACCATAAAGTGTTATGGTGTATTATATTCTATTTTTTTATTGGGTTGTGTTTCACCTTTTTGTTGGATAATTTGTAATATTTATGGAGAAAGTGATCAATCCTACGATGATTGAAGTTTTATAACTTTATTTTTGGTTAGAACACAGTCATAACTTCGTGCTTTATGGTTAAAAATACAGTTATAATTGACTAGAAAGCAGGTATTTCATTTTTCTTACTATTATACAATATATTACATACAAATTGACTGCCCTGCTAGAAAGAAAGATACATTTATTTTGACACACACAACACTACAACAACAACACACTACATATAAATAATGACAATTAAGTGCTCTGGTCTAAAATTTAAAATAAACCCCCTACGCAATTAACCAAATATACTCGTAGCTAACATACACTCATAGACAGACACACGCACATCAGACAGACATCGACGTCAAACTAATAACATCCCTCTTTTTGTGTCGGTCTAAGATAGAGCACGCTTACCTAGAAGAAACATATTACTCTAGATTTCAAGACTCCATTATGTACCTAATAGGATACACAGACTCCGGTAGAGAGTTTCACAACCTCGCTGTGCGAATAAAAAATGTAGAATCAAATCGCTTAGTACGTACATGGAAAATATTCACCATGTACGATGACGTTTTGGTTGCGTTTGTCTGTCCGTCTTGTCTGGTAATAGTCGTGGCCGTGGCCATCTTTATTACATGTGGCCAGCGGAGTGAATGAGATTTCGTCTCACCATGATGTTGCTCCAACACCAGCCCTTCGATTTCTCGATGAAATGGCCTTATAAACATTGCAGCGTTTTTTTTGATTGTGATACCACACGGTACACAGACTCCAGTTAGAAAGTCCAAGCCAAAGCAAATGATCTCAAGAGAATTATACGTGAAATTATTAGCACATAAAGGAAAGTAGCTGGAGCTAACGTCCCCAGAGCTTGGTCACTATTATTAATATCCTGGCAGTGACACCACAATGGATGGTCATATCTTATCGGATTACACTACCGCTTTCACACTGGATTCACACTTTAGTATGCAATGTCGTGACATATTCGAATATCATTGCAGTGAAATGCTTTGTTGCCATCTTGAATTGGTCGAATATTTATCCGACTTCATTAATTAATGAATGCGCACAAATACCATAGTATTTGAGTGACTTATTAGCTCTGTAGTAGTATCTCTGCTTTAGCGTAGAAGGTGGGTTCGATTCCCACCCAAGACAAACATTTATGTGACGAACATAGTTGTTTGTTCTGTGTATGGGTGTTCTATATACATACATACATATACATATATATATATATATATATATATATATGTATATAGCATATTTATTTCCAAAAAAAAGTATATCTGTATTCTATATATTACTCGTTTTAGGTTGCCACACTACAAGTTTTGCTCAATTTGAGACTAGATGGCGCTGTGTGAAATGTCCTACGATATTTAATTTTATCACTACATATTATAAAACAAAGTTGTACGCCGCATCTGTCTGTCTGTTCGCGGTAAACTTAAAAACTACTGAACGGGTTATCATGCGAGTATCACCAATAGATAGAATGATTCATAAGGAAGGTTTAGGTATAAAATTTGTCAAAGTTTTGTGTAGTATCTAAATTGCACCCGTGCGAAGCCGGGGCGGGTTGCTAGTTAACTAAAAAAATTAACATTGTATCACAGGGAAATAAAGTAATATTTTAAAAGTGAATAATACTCAATGGAAAGGTCGTCAAGATCAAGTGTCAAAGGCTATTTTAAATCCATAGCGAAGCGAATCAAACAAAAATGTATTTGTGTAGAATACTTCAGTGCACTTGGAGTACCTACACTGCGCTCAGAAAAATTTAAGTAATAAAAATACAATCACTGTTGCACAATCATTTTTGATTTCCTATAGTGACATCAGCATCCTTAACTTAACGACCAAAATTTTAACATTTTGCACTTGATAAACATTTAAAAGTAATAATCAAAGGTTAGCGTGTATTCTCGCATTAACACGGTGCCCGTCTCAGAATCATTGGGGCCAATGTTACGCTACTTGACTCTGCTCTCACTAAAAGGGATTAACTGTCGAATAGTAATCGACCTCTACAATAACACGGTACTCTATTTACTAGCGTTTAAGTACTGAGGTCAGTCGTCGAATCCAACTCGGCTGGGCAGCGTTCGGAAAACTGCGCAATGTTTTTTCGTCTGAATTAAACAAGATGATGTCATTATTACTGAACTGATCCGACGTTGTTTCGTCATACGATTTGCGTAAATTTTCTGCACTATTCCTGATCTCATATGGATGTAGTTTTAAATCTCAATTCAAATTCGGCGTAAAGATGTGCGGGATATTCCTAATTCATCCGAACGTTTGCGCGTTGATAAATATGAATTACGTCGAACTTTAGCGGAAACTTTCTGCACGTTCCCTTCGCTCCGAGAAGTCCGTGGGCCTCCTGTTTACTTCACATTTAGTGTCGATCCGGTCTCTTCGAACTTCTTCACCCATTTCTTTATCAAAGGAGCCATTCAGGCCATTCCAGGCTAGGTGTGCTTTACCATCTCCGACCACACCGTCACTTAACATCAGGTGAGTCGTGGTCAAACACCTAGCCAGTCAGCTTTAAAAAAAAATAGCATTCGGACACTGATTCATTATTTTCCCACATTCGCACAGTGCCAAATAATGCGATTTTATGAATTAAACACCACCATTTATTATGTTTAAACACTCAAAAAAGTTTTGGAAAACAATATAATGATGCTACACGGCCTATCCGCGTTCCCCAAAATACTTATTCAGAGCTAAGAGTGATGCAGTCACGATCACTCAAACACTGACAAGTACGACACACTAGTTAACGAAAGTTAATCATCAATCAACCTTACAGAACGTACAAATGATTTATAGACAAACGGACCTATTAGCTAATTGATGGTTATCAATCTCAATAACCAAAATGAAGTCAATAATAATATGAATTTTTCCGGTTAAAAGGTCAAACAGATTATGGATTGCAGCGATACACAGAACTTTACCTAAGTAACAAAACAAAGTTCAAAGCATCGCTACTTTGAGACTTTCGATGGTTAGTCTAAAAAGCCCTGTAATTTCGCTAGCTGCAACACCCTGCAAACCGAAACACGGTAATGTTTGTACACTACTGCTTGGCGGCAGAATACTGCGGCGATACCTTCCTAGATCAATTCAGACTAAGGAGATCTATCACCAAGTAGAATTCTGGTGTCCCTATCTTGTATATTATCCGGAAAACTTATAATCATATTTTTTTAATCAAATAGGCGAAAACTTTTCAGATTTTAATGGTGTAACTGTGCGGTAGCACGTTCTATCACGTAGCAAGGACAAGAACTAGGTACTTTTTCTAGCTAGGTATTTTTTCCGTGGTGGTGCCGGCGTAAGAATAGTAATACCCCACCCTCACTACCCGTGGTTGCCGTAAGAGTCGGCTAAGGGATGTAATCCGGAAGATGGGCAGCAGCGTCTTCCTTGAACAATCACACCTAAATGCGCTCGCCAACCCGCCTACCAAGCGTGGCGAGTATTGGCAAAACCCCCCCAGGAGGAGGCCTATGTCCAGCAGTGGACGACCTATGGCTGATGATGTGTGTGTAATGAAGGTCACACAACTGAACAGCTCTGACTGCTTCAGAACAGGGTTTAGGTACTAATAATAATACTTAATTTTAATTACATATTATTGTTGAAAGTACAAGCGGTGAAAGAATTTATTATTAGAGTAAGTTAGAAATCTACTATTTGCATGTAAAACGTCAATCTACATGTAGATGCATCCAAGACGATGTTATGTTACGTCTAAGATTTCTGCTATAAAAAACATTTTGAATGTAATATGCATACGTATGACCGATAATGCATTATTGGAAATTACATTATGTATAAGTATTCAATCGAATGATAGAATTAGATTGGGTAAGTAATCCGCGAGATCAACACATTCGTTGGTAAAATTTTAAAGATTATAAATTCTATAACAATTTGGAGGGAGTCTCTATCATATTTCAGATAGAAGTACAAAAAGCAAGCAACTTAAATTCTTACCTACAATCGATTAAAAATTGCCATCTATTCTTCACTTAAACTCTGATCCGACAGTTTTATAAATCTCAAGACACATGGTAATTCAGTCCACAGACGTTGACCTAGTTATAGAGTGCAAATAATTTAATTTGATATTAAATGCTTATTAATATTTAGTATCCGATGTATTGTTCTTTGATTTGAATATAATGCGGATGTGCTAAAAGCGTGGAGCCATTGTTCAGAATTAAACCCCAGTTGTGCAAGGTCATTTTCTGAGATATGTTTTTATACAGGAGTATAATTTTTCCATTGACATGTTACACAATATAGGACATGAATAAATTAAAAATTATTTATCAATACCTTGTATTTGACAGTTTAGCCCTGTTGGCTCATTAATAATATAATAATAAAATATTATGCTCGCTCATTGGTAGTATTTATCTGCTTTAAGAGCTGTTTGTCCTGGGTGGGAATCAAACCCACGCCGGGTTTGATTCCCACCCTAGACAAACATTTTATTGTATAAACAAATATTTGTTCTGTGTATGTATTATAAGTACGCATTTACAAAAAAAAATGTAGTCTGTTAGTTATCTGACTTCCATAGTACAAGCTTTGCTAAATTTGAGGTCAGACGGCGCTGTGTGTACCTAATGTCCTACGATATTTATTTATTATTCTTCTTGATGTATTTAGCAACTTATGTTTTTCATACTTAGCATTATCGCGCACTCATTCAGGTTTAATAGTGGGTTTTATCTACTAGGTGGGAGATCTATGTAGCAAGTGAGTTTAGGTAGGTAATACCGCAGCTATATTATATTCTGCTATATTCTAGACTAGCGGCCCGCTCCGGCTTCGCACGGGTATAAACCACAAAAATAACAGTATTTCTCCACTATTTAATGGATGTTATTATACATAATAATATAAACTCTCTTCAATCACTCTATCTATTAAAAAAAACCGCATCAAAATCCGTTGCGTAGTTTTAAAGATTTAAGCATACATAGGGATATAGGGACAGAGAAAGCGACTTTGTTTTATACTATGTAGTGAAGTTATAGTGATGATGTGCAGTACCGTGTAAATATTACACTGTTTCGATATGAACTGTGAACTTGTTTTATGACATTGACGAGTATTTCAAACTACTTAAAAGATTATTAAATTGCTAGTAAGTAATTATGATTTTATTGACATTTTTTATATTGACAATATTTTTTACACTGACATATTTTATATTGACAATATTTTTACACTGACATATTTTATATTGACAATATTTTTTACACTGACATATTTTATATTGACAATATTTTTTACATTGACATATTTGTATATTTTGACATTTTGTTTTTTATTCATTGACATGTAACAGTGATCTTAATCTCCAATAATGATATATTTGTAATGATATTACAGAATTAACTTGTAACATTGGTGTTATCAATTAAATATTTGTATTTGTACAGCAGCTAACGAAATTACAGTGTTCATGAGTCCAACCATCAAATGTTTGAAAGTAATTAGCTTGAAAGCTGCGATGTTCTTGACTTTGTTTTGTTACTCAAAGTTCTGGATACGCGCTGAATTTTAAATTTCTTACAACTAATGTCATGTAAGTTAGTGAATCTCAGGCTTCCCACAATTTGTTGAGTTGATGCACCCAAAGATAACATTGGAATGTGCTGTTACGCGGATATCCAGCGATTTCCTAGCATTACATTCGCATTGCGTCGATTGCTCGTAATCTGATGATATACTTGTGAAATGCCTGAAGCGTAGTTCTACAAATATCACAAGTGATCTAGCTCTTCTCAGCATTATTGAAACAATTTATCTAGCGATGATGATAGCTCAGTGGTTAGCGCGGTCGGTTCGCACGCTGAAAAGCGTGGGTTCAAATCCCAACAAGGAGCTGCCGGTTAAGGAAACCATAGCATGGTGGTAGAGTACTTTCTAGTACTCGGCTGGCTACCACCCTCAAGTTGACAATCTGCCGCCAAGCTTCTAACGGTGTGTTCCGGCAGCCTGAGTTGAGAGCCATTCCAGGCTAGGTGCGTTTACCATCTTCAACCACACCGTCACTTGACTTCAGGTGAGCTGTGACCTAGCCTATCAACCATAAAAAAAACATCATTACTTACCATTAGGCAAGTTTGTCGTCAAACGTGGCATTATAAAAAAAGAAACAGAACAAAGTCAACAAATATTACAACGACTGTGTTCTAAACTGACACTTTGAACGTGTCAGGCGAGCGATAATGAAAGTTTTTGAAGTCCTCTGATCTTATAAGTAACGTCCAAAATGTAACCTTTAGAAATAATTTTAACACTATTTTTCTACATTTTCAAACTACAGAATATGTAGATAGAAACTGGGCTCGTGCTACAGAGGAACGGAATCTAGCGGAAAGTATTAATTTCCCGATGCTCTAGAAAGCTAGCTGGATGGCGCGGACGTCATGGTATAAGTACCTAACCAGAAGATAAACTCCTCACGCATCTATTACAATCACGCATGGCGATTGTTCTGTACGCATTCTAGTTCAACACTTTAAACGACCGAACTAACGGTCGACAAGCGTGATAAAAACACAAGTCAACAAATATTATTTTGATGTGAAATTCTTTAAATCTGCTTCTATAATGTGAATAATGTATAGTAAAAAAGTATTTTAAAAATTAAGAGGTGTCTTATGGACTCCCGGTTGAACGGAGTTCTTTTAAAGGCTTTACTTTATTGATTATAAATTATTTTTACATATTCTCAAAATTCACGGCAAGCTCAATCAATTAAAAATAGGTTTTAGTTTCCTAGGTGTTCGGGAAGTGCCTCAAAAATCACTAAAAATATATCGGGTTTTGGTGTCGTATTTCATTGTTACACACTTTTCGGTCAGCCTGCAAACAAATGAGAACGATAAAGTGCGATAAGGAACTCAGTTCCAAAAATTTTGAGTTAAACGGTTTTATTAAAAATAAATATAATAATGATGTAGATAATGTACTAAACGCTAAAAAATAATTTGGTAGGTCTTAGGTATCAGTTATCACACCATACTCTCCGCATTTATTTTTTTACTTGTTTTATTTTCAAGTTTTTATTTCGTTACTTAATATTTCTGATTCTATCTATATTATATGTATTTAGTATTCTACAAGTAAACGCCAGTAGACTAACTAGTAGTTTCTAGCCCTTTCATTTGAAACCCATACCCATATGGTTGTGAAAAAAAATTAATCCGCCATTTTGTGGCAGCGGCCATGTTGGAATTACAAAATTGTATTGCCATCAGAACTTAAGATGTGTATCAAATATTAGATCAATCTGTCAACATGAAGGAGGTAAAATTTCAATTAGGTACTAAATTATATCAAAAAAAGAACAAAAACAATAAACAGGGCAAGCTAAATAAAAACATTTAAAAATAAAAATATCTTACTGGTTCTTGTACTGTGGCATTGTTGAAGTGTACATATAGCGGTGTAGGTAACATAACGTGATTTATAGTAGAAACAAAGCGTACGGGCGAATTACCTGAAACAAAAGTCGGTAACAAACAAAAGAGTTGCAGATGACACTGACAACTGAAGTTTGTTACCTATCTTTGTTTTCTTTTGTTTTTCCGTGATTATGCAATTTTTTTACACATTTTCTGGACAATAATAATAATTTTTAGTCATCTTCACGTAAGTTGCTTTTCGCGTACTAGTAAATAACTTTCTTTTTAATTATTTCGTGATCGATTCAGTGGTTTACGTACCCTTGAATTGTGAGATGAAATGACTACTTCTGTATAAGGTGTGGATGGTAAACAGGGATTTCAGCTAGTGGATACAAAATCAAAAGTGGGCAAAACTTTTACACATTTAACATTTTGACAGTACTCAGGAATCAGCTTCTCTGTAGCAAAAGTACGTCAACCCCGGTGTAAAGCAGCTGTTTTCATCCGTATATAGTAAAAAATATACTTAGTGGTGACTATAATGACCCCATTCGATATTGTAGGTACACCCAAAGCTTATGATATTGTATAATCGTCATAATAATATAAATTTTTCATCGTTACTTGGGCAAAATCTCGTTTCCTTCGGATGTCCACTCACGAATTCTTTGATCCTTGATTTATCGAAAAGTGTAACTACATTTTGTATGATAGGTACGTAGCTGCAGCAGCAAACAGTGTTCCTAGATTTTATCGTTATCAGTTTTCTAAAACTAAACATGGTGGTAGACCTCCTTGCAGGAGGTCGTCTAAGTAGGTACCAACGCAATATCAGACATTCTGCCGTCAAGCACTAGTGAGTAAACATTACTGTGCTCCGGTTTGAAGGGTACTGCAGCTAGCGAAATTACAGGGCTGTTGAGACTAACCATCGAAAGTCTCAAAGTAATGAGCGCCAAAGAAGCGATACCCTGGACTTTGTTTTATTACTCAAAGTTCTGTGTCGGGCCAATGGTCCTCTCTCTCATGTTATCTCTTACCAGCAGGAGAGCGCCTCGTTCGTCTCATTACTTTTGAATTAAAAAATAGCCGCCACCATGGAAGCGAATTTAAGAACGTTTACGTCAAGAAACAATGATAAGAAAGAAATTTCTCAAAAACTAAATACGAAAACAAAAGCATGAACCAGCGTCTGCAACTAAAATAAAAGAAAGAAAGCAAAAGTGATCCTCAGCAATGTAATAAGGTTTCTTTTGTCTACCGAACCGAACGACTATACTGTCAACACGCTTCACCTTTAACCCCACTTTCCCCGACGCCAAAAAAAAATTACAAAGACACTTTTGCCAAGTCACGGCGAACTTGAAAAGAATAACTACTTATCCTAGGCCACAAAAAAATGCAATACCACATGAGTTGACTAAATTTACGCCTTGTTAAAACAGATGAAACCTCACTTAACAATGGCCTCCCATTCTATATCACGAGTAGTCGTCTAACCCTACTGTTCCACATAGCTACCTTCTTAACAAACATTGAATTATGCTATTTTGAACTTTGTTTTAAAGTATTAAGGAAATAAATTGGAGTATTCTCAATGTAAAATCATCCATAATAATTTTCAATATCATTGCACCTATGAATAAGTTCGTAATGATTGTAATAGAATGTTATAGAAAACTCACGTTCCATACATACTTGCCTCATTGTTACTAGCCTTAAATTAGAGTGCGTTTCTACTAAGAAACGAAGACGAACAGAACGAAGGGAACGCAAAAATATATAATATATAAATTTGCAATTTGGTTTAAAAATCGAACTACTGAAACGATTTTCATAAAATTTCTATGGAAAGTATATCCTTTTAAACAAAAGAGAAATTCTTTGAGAGTAGATTTCGAGTAATCTGTGCTTTACCATCTTCGACCACACCGTCACTTAACATCAGGTGAGTTGTGGTCAAACACCGAGCCTGTAAGACATTAAAAAAAAACAACGCTTATAAATATCCAGAACGACAAAAAAGTTCCGTTCTGAGCGATAATGCTGCCGATTTCTCAGCAGTAGTTACTAGCACAGCCAACTTCCTTAGTTATTAGTTTTCGTCGGTTAATAAATCAGAAAATCTAGGTCATGTATCGCGTGCCAGCCACCAAGTTAATGTAACATAACTGGGGTCAATACTGTAACGATCAGTGACTACATAGTATCACCGTTATGCCGTCTGTGGTCGAAATAAGTTCTTTTATAGTGCTACCAACTTGCATGTACACCTGGACGAAAAACGCACGTCCATATTTTTTTTTTTACTATTTAAAAAAAATTACTACGCCGAAACAAAACTCTATTTACCGCACGAATATTATAAAGGTGAAATTTTGTGTGTGTGTAAGTGTGTTTGTATGTTTGTTATTTCTTCACACTCAAACGGCTGGACCAATTTTGGTGAAATTTGGTACGGAGGTAGCTGACACCCTGGATTTAAACAGGCCCTTTATCCCGTAAAAATGTAGCGGGTAACACGGCTGAGCGCATCTAGTAGTTAATCTAATACCTTTAAACGAGCAATTCTTGTATATAGCATATGTTAGTACCTGGTTGACCGAGCATTGCTCGGTTTTTCATTGCCTGAAAAAACGGATAAATCGACGATCAGATTACATATATATATTTGACATTACATACACATTACACATTTTACATTACATTCCCATTTTATTTTATAATTTTTTTTTATCTAACATTTATTTTTCGATAAATGTATGTTCTGGGTCTGGGTGTTCTTCATATATCATTAGTATATGTTATTATTTATTTTAATTAAGTATTATATCTATTATCTGGTTTCCATTGTTCAATCTTTGCTTAATAAAAACTAGATGGCGCTGAGTGAAATGTTTTACGGTGTTCTAAGATATTTATGTGACTTAAGACTTAATTCGCTTGATTTATCATAAAATTAATTGATAATGTAAAAATACTTAGCAAATGTAGAAAGTGCGATGCCAACAGCAAAGAAGAAAAGAACCGTATCACAACTTTTATAAAGAAAAAATAGGATTGCGGCTCCATCAATTAACTGTACAGTCGAATGTTGAGTCGTGGTCGATGAAGCGTAATGAAATCATAAACGTGTTAACGTTTTTGTCGCCTCGTAGTTGAGTGATGCATGGCTAGGTTACTCTCGGCTACAAGTCTGCGTATTTTACCTTTTATGATCATACCTGAACATAACGAGACGAGTGCTTAAGATTGTGTGTAGCGGTTTAAATGTGACGAATACCTAAAGCTTGCTTCACGCTGGTGCGGCCTGCGTTAACCATGGTAGCGAATTTGACTAACCTATTAGCTCATTTGTTAATAGGTCTGGTTCATGAACTGCAGGGCGTCGGTTAAATATATTCCCGCTCAGGGCAAACGTTTATGTTTATTCTATTTGGATGATCTCAATGTATGTTTAACACACTAATATTATACCGACGAAAGTGTTCGTTTGTTACTTCTTTCGGATGTAACGGCTGATTTGTTTCAAATTTGGAACGAAACCAGCTCATACCTGGCATTTTAGCTGTCTTAAACTGTTTCATCCTAAGGAACTCGATTGAAACCGCAAGGCCAAGCTACTAAGTAGGTTATGTACAAAAAAGTAAGGAAGTGTTTATTAGTTCAGAAATAAATTAGTTGTCTGCTTTTGATTTTGCTTAGTATGGGGCTAGATGGCGCTATGTGAAATGTCCAAAAAACGTAGTCACGGCAGGTTGTTCGATGCCATAAGCAGCGACAATTTCAATAGGCTTAGCTTAGCTTAGCTCCGATTTTCGCCAGCCAAATTTCACGTCGTTACTCCAGGCCGCATCTGCCTGGGACAAGATTTAAATTGTGGTTAGGCCTGCTGTGGCATGTTGCTTGCCCACTAGCCATTACCGTCCAATCGGTCCAATATATTCTTACATCCTCTTCCCAGGAATGGAACCTTAAGAATCAAATGGTAGAAATTTATAGAAGCTACATTGCGTTTCATGGGTTTTTAAATTTCTTTATTGGATAAGTTTAACATTTCTATGGAAAAATACTATAATTTTAAAAAAAAGCCCTTGTATCCCGAAGCATAACAATGAATCGATTAAAATTCGTATTTTCATTTTTTTAAAGTATTTTGACTGTATAACTAACATATTATTGTATTTAATTTAATTTATAATTCTAATATTAATTTACCAATAACATAATTAACTTTTATATGAATTCTCTAGTGACTTATAAAATAAGTAATTATATTGCACCTAGACATACATAGTTTTGGAATGTAATACAGATCTGTAAAATTGAATTGTGAAGTGAATTGAAGTTAATATTATTATATTCTGTTTTGTGTGTTATGAAATAAATAAAATAAAAAGTCGGACATAAAGTTCCGGCACTGTAGTGGAACACACAAACATAGACTGCTAAAATATATAACCCTTTTGACTTTACCGTAGTTTTATAAAAAGTATCAATGGCAATAGAACGATGCTACCTATAAAAGTTAACAACTAGGTATATATATTTCAACCGTTGTCAACATTTTCTTTCCAGTTGAGCTTGCTTATGATTTAATCTAAAACAAATACTCACTTCTCTCTTTATCTTGAAGTTCCGTACTCGGTACTCAGTTCGCATATAGAGCCTCGTAAAAAATGCTTTTGTTAGAACGGCGAGTCACTCTGAAAGTGTGCTGGGTAAAAATGATTGGACAAGTATCGTCGCTTTTACTTGTAGTGCATTAGCTCCGGTAAAATGATGAAGGCTGTAATAATTATGTAGGTATTCAACGTGACTGACTTTATAGAGGCAGTTTATTTACCTACTGAAGTTCAGTGTTAGGCTGTTTTAGAAAAAGATTTTAGTTTTAATGTGGAGACAAATTGACTGTATAAATGTATGTGTTTATTAGTTAATTTTTTTTTTTAAATCTAGCCTTGATTGTCTTACTACATAATGACGGCCTAACCCTAACCCCCTAATCTGTATATTATTTTATCTGCTAAAATACTATACACATTTGAGTTTATACTTAAAATAAGGGTATACTTTTTTATACTCAAGTTACGAGTTTATAAACCAACGACAATAATTTATAAACAACGATCAATTTTTAAATAAAACGGCTTTGATTTTGTACTTTATAATCAAAGAAAAGCGTGTTACATTTTAACAGCAAGAGAGAGAGATAAAAGATGATCTTGAACACTTTTATTAGAAAACTTGAGATATAAGTATAAGATTGAATATAAGATACGAAGTATCAATAGTTGGAAAATTTATAATATTACGTGTGATTTTGACACAGACAAAGGTTGTCGTAAAAGGCTAATACTAAGTATAAAAATAAAACGGCTTGTTTCCAAACGAAACATTCTTTTATTTTTATTAATTACTGATAAAAACTTGTTTTTAAATATATATATTTTTCGTTTATTTATAATAAACTGTCCCACCAATAGTTTGCGCAAGTCTCATCTCATTGTGAGAAGGGAGAAAGCCGCGACCCTGGCCAAATGCTGATTGGCAGACTACAGATATCTACGATAACTATATATTTTCAAAACTCTTAGTCATGTAGATTTCCTTCACCAATTAAAATCATCGCTAATACACATTTAACTTAGAATAGACAGAGAGATGCGTTGCCGTGCGATTCGAACACAGGACCTCCAGATTGGAAATCAGACAGTCTCCGAATTAGGCTGCCGAAACTTCACTGGGGTGCCGAAACTTCAATTAATAAATAATTTAACACTAAAAATTGTTTCTCAGTGAAAAGTACTAGCTTACCACACCCTTTTGTAAGCTCTTTACATGACAAGCTCTCAATAGGAAGCTTCGAGACCCGTTAACTTATATCGCGGTCGCGCAAACTGCAATATCTACGATCAGAGATTATAAAGCACGGCTGCCATCATCCCAACTTATGATCGGACGACAGCGTCGCATATTTTCACGCTAAAATTCCAAAGGAAATTGTAACCATTATAGTTTAACGTTTTAGTGAACTTCACAAATAGATATTTTTATCTAGTGTTTTATTCTATATTATATTAGACTAGAGTACAACAAAGTATTTTGTGTCCATAGTATTAACGGTATCCTCGCGCATCAACCGCTGTCTTCTAGTGCGAGGCGCACAGCGGCCCGCAATACGAAGCTAGACGAGGCCCCGCGCCCGCTTTGTACTCAGCTTTGTCTCCATTAAAAAAGCCACCAGATGTAGCCGAAACTATAATCGGAGTTTCCGATATAATTAAACATTAATTTTAAAAATGTGTCAAAACCACGTCAGTTTCCATAGTAAAATAACGGTACTGTTATCAAAGCGAATAAATGTTACAATTTAAAAAAAAGCTCTGTAATCCTGAACAGAAATTAACTGTTCCATTAATGTTTTTGAAGTTCAGTGACAACTGTCTTTGAAACAGCTGCTTTTTCGCAACTTTAATGACATGCTTTTAAGAACGCACCCGTTCTGTAATAAAACTTTTTCAAATTAAAGGACATTACCGCTCTTCAGCATTACTTAACAAAGTTTTTTCATATTAAATAGGCTCGCGTTTGACCTCCATCTTAATTTTAAGAAAACACAAACTTGTTTGAAAACCCTTGTGTGATTATGTATAAAAATATATCTACTTCACTGGTATAAAAAACAATGTCTGTGCGCGCACGCGCTTGTGTGCGTGTGTGTTTAAGTGGATGTGTATTAGTGTGTGTGTGTATCACCGTATTAGAGATATACACGGCCACACGTATAATAAATACAGATGCAAGCATTACAAAATATGTAACTATAATTAAGTCTTCAGTATCTTTCTATACTTCCCATAGAAGCTAATGGATTTAACTAATTTTATTTGGGTTACAGTCACAATTTTGCTCCCAGCTTCAGTACAGAAATCCCTCGATACTTTGTGCTTCCTGTGCAAAAATTCTATTATGTACGGGACAGCTATTTTAACCTTACACGCAGATGTTATAAGTTTAATGTAAGTATATTTGTGTCTCTATGTAGCGCTGTAATTCCCAAACGGCTATACCGATTTGTTTTTTTTTTTAAGTGTTCTCTCGCTTGAATATCCTTAGCTTCTCTTCTTAGTCTTTTACACTCTTGGCCGAGTGGTCGTGGTCATCCGTTCCGGTGCCGGTGGTGGCTTTCGTGACAATCCGTCGCCATTCTTCGCATATGGACGCCTTTCTCGTGCACTCACCCACAGGACCGTGCAGTGCAACCTCTAACCATCCTTAGCCATACCTTAACTATGATCAATCAAAATCTGTTTAGCCGTTTAAAAATTATCAGGTCTTTCTGATTGATGCGAGATTTCACAAGTCCGATAAAAAAGTTTCATGAGTATTTATACTTGTTATTGTAAAAATCTATTCCATAGTTTTAAGCTTTAACTCGTGTGTCTTATACAGTTACGTGACTACCTGTTCTCGTAACTTTAATAATTTAGTTTATTTTTATGCGGAAGTTTTGTTTTTGCGACATCTAATGACTTATCTCATAAAATCATCTCTCAAATCTAATTAACACCACAACACTTTAATGATCAGCTTTAGAGGCAAAATTGCTATAAAGTTCCAATGTATATAAGATCCGTTTCAATTCATTAGAAAGCCGTAGGTAGTAAAATGATTTCTTAATACATATTTTATCAAAATATTTCTAATTTAAAGCATAGGGAAAAATATGCATTAATTTTGATGATATTCTTCATTATATTTGTGACACGATCATAATAAATTTTCTCAATAATCCATTAGGCCGTTTTGGAAGATACGAGGTTATGAAGAAATTTACATACGTACATATAAGATACACGCGTAAAACAAAATCCTTCTTTAGCAGTTGTGTAAAAAAAAGGGTTAAAGTAACTACAATTATACTAAACTATATTTTCTGTGAAAATTTTATGTCAATACATATTTATTAACGGTTTTGCACAATACTATACTTACTAATATAATTTTAAAAAAATATATAAATATAAAAAAATATAATTTTGTACTATATACATTTCATGGTACCGTTGTATTTCATTTTATGGCGCGGCAGTTTTAATGTAAAAAACTAAAGATGTTAAGAGAATGCCTGGCATGACCCAGAACTTTGAGTAACCTAATAAAATCCAGGGCATCGATGCCTTGGCGCTCATTATTTGGAGAAATTCGATTGTTAATTAACTGCACAGTACCCTTCGAATCAGAACGCAATATAGTTCACACATGGCGCCAGTTTATCTGATACAGCAATGGAAGATCTAGACGATCTTCTGCTAAGGAGATTTACCACCATAACAAATTAATAAATTTAAAGAAATCGGTATTTTTGTTTGACCGCCATCTCACCTAATTTTTACCAAAACTCTATGATAAAGCTATGCTTATCTAAATCGATTCACTCGCGTCTTAAAGGTTCGATTGTATCAATCGGGGAACACTAGCTTGGGAAGTAAATTCTAAAAAATAACAATGGGTATTTGTCGTATAATATACTTCATTATTATAATATCAGGTGACGAGGTGGTGTCGGCGTAAGAATGCCCACCCTCTCTACCCGTGGTTGCCGTAAGAGTCGGCTAAGGGATGTAATCCGGAAGATGGGCAGCAGCGTCTTTGTTGAACAACCTAACTGCGCTCGCCAACCCGTCTGCCAAGCGTGGCGAGTATTGGCAAAATCCCTCCAGAAGCGGGCCTATGTCCAGCAGTGGACGACCTATGGCTGATGATAAATGATGATGATGTTTCAAGAAATCTTTTCATATTTTATTAGCACAGATCCTTAAATTAACGAGGTAACGAAGTCACATGTAACAACGAGAAAAAATTGAGAGCCATTTCCATTCCTGGCTAGATATATTCACCATCTTCGACCACGCCAACACTTAACATCAAGTGAGCTGTGGTTAAACACCTAGCCTGTCTACTATAGAAAAAGAAACTATTATTTAAAATCAACACTAGTAATAAATTTGATCGTTGCAAGACTGTATTGTTGTCAGCTTCAACTTCTTTGAAACATTAAATTTTCTTGCCAAACTCGAGACGATAGGAAAATAATAAGTTATTATTTTAATCTCACAGTGAGAGTTCATTATTCGTAATGGTGCTGTTAAGCAAGGCACACATGAAAGTGTGTCTTGTAAGTTGAAACTAGGGCGTGATTCACAGTAACGCGTTACTGTTAAGTCGACTTTTATATCTTCCAAGTTATACACCGGGTGACCAGTCTATTTATTTTCTTATTCATTTAAAACACTAGTACCTGGATGACCGAGCTTTGCTCGGTTTTTTTTAAAGAACTTGAAAGAAAAGGGAAATAAATAATCATCTGGATTCGAACCGGGGTCTTCTGGATTCGGGACCGCCCGATTTCCCATCCAAGCTATTATAACCTTGTAGAAGGTGACGAAATTTACCTTTGTATTTTAATGATATTGTAGCAGTTTTTCATTGCCTGAAAACAAGGGTAAAACGACGTTTTCTAAAAATAAAACCTAGTTATATCTGCATACTAAATTTCATGAAAAAAATACGAATAAAGAAAGTTTGTGAAAATAAAAAACAACTTTTTACCCGACTGCAAAGGAAGGGTTGTTTTTCGCGGGCATCTTGTATGTATGTAAATTTCTTTATTACATCTTATCTTCCAAACGACCGAATGGATTACGACAATGAAAGTATCGTTGGGTTCGTCTTAATAATCCAAGTGTCGCGAAGTGGCGCGAAATAGTAATAGGTATTAAAAAATATAACAAAACATCAAGTAGAATATTTAAATAAGGGCAATTAAAAGAGAATTACAAAAATATACAAGTCATATGTCTAAATTTAATTAGAAAAATAAATTTGTTTAAGAAGTTTTTTCCTTTAATTATAGTTACTTTAATCGCAATCGGGTTAGAGATTTTTTAATCTCTTCAACTTATTTACCAATATCTTTAAGGAATAACAATATCCATTGGTTACCTTACCACGCAAAGCCTACCAACCTCACACGAACATAGTGTTAAGAAGAATGGAACTAAGTTGTAACAATTTATTAGGGTCTACCTAAATAGAAAACTATGAAACAACATACATTTTTTTGGAATGGAGTTTCTTATTGCGCATTATCGTTCTCATTTGTTTACGACTGAGGGGCTCGGCCGAAAAATGTGTAACAATGAAAAAGGACATCAAAAACTGACTGCTTTTTGCAGTGATTTTTGAGGCACTTCCCGATCACCTAGGAAACTAAAACTTGTTTCAATCGATTCAGCTTGCCGTCAATTTTAAGAATATGCATATTATAATTATTAAAATATTTTATAATTTTAAAATAATAAAGCCTTTAAAGGACCAACACCGACCGGGTGCCCATAAGACAGATTATAATTTCATTTTGTATTTTTCATCACGAAACCCATATATGTCCCATGTGCGTGAAAAGGTTAAAAAATAAAACTTTATCTACTTTTTTTTTCTCCAGATAAACCTAACAATATATTATGCTTAGTTTAGTGACAAAAGACGTTGTTATTAATATGAAATATAATAGGTAATATAAAATATAAGCAATAATTCCTGAAGAACACCACCAATGAGACAATAATAAAGTAAATTAGACACAAAATTACTTAAATTTCATTTTCAATAGATATTGAACGTTATTAATATCTTCCCAATAAACCATCTCTATACTTTCCAATCGTCGTGCTCTCTCCATAGACATACAAGAGTAGATAAATCATTTTTGCATCTTACCAATTCACTAATGTTCGTTGATCATTGTATAATATATCAATTCAATGAATGACTTTGATACCTATCAATATATTTGATTGAAATCTTATAAAGGTGTTTAAATAAACTTTTAGTACTTTCTTTTCGCGCCTTTGAGATGTAATCGTTCGTAAATATACAAATTGATTAAATTTAATTTCAGTATGACTATACAAACTTTTTTTGATTAGATTCTACTGTAATTTTTTTCTAGAGAATGTACAGCAATTAAACGTTGTCTCTGACAAAGAGAAGTTATGTGAAGAAATCTACAAATCTGAGTTCTAAAAAAAAAAGTTCTAGAAGATGTGTGAAATCTGCCAACCCACACTTTGCCAGCGTGGTGGACTATGGCCTTACCCTTCTCACAATGATAAGAGACCCGCGCTAGCAGTGGGACAATTTATAAAAACAACTGTCGCAAAAAAAAACCGTAATGAAAATTACGTCTAGACCTTATAAAGATTTCTATGTCTTCTTACTGGATGAAATAAATACGCTTGATAGATTACATAAAAACTGGTAGGAATTAGGAAACTGCAATTCTTCTCTACCCACACACGTTTTTTGCATCGTAGAGTCGTTGACATAGATATGACAAATTATTCGCTACTGACATCACGCGGTCTCGTTCACTTTCATTGCTATGCATTAGCATAAAGCATAGTCTTGACCTAGTCCAGTCCTAAGTTTTTTGACGATATGGACAAGTCTCCCGCTTTATAATAAATGAGTTGTCCGTATTTCATCATTGAATATTTTAAATTTTTCCCAATTTTGCAGCTTTTTTTTGATTTCAATTTGATTCAACTTGAAGGTGGTAGCTAGCTACCCGAGTACCTACTAGAAAAAACCCTACTATCATGCTATGGGATTTCCTCACAATGTTTTCCTCCACCAGCAGCTCAAGCTTATTGTTGGGTTTGAACCCACGCCGTCCGGCGTGCAACCGACCGTGCTTACCACTGAACTTTCATCGCTACAAATCAGCTTTAGGCGCAGAAGGCTTAATTCGCGAAAAGATTTAGGTAGAAACTCTTTTTTGTATAACTACAAGAAACTTAAAAAAAATACAAATACCTTAAGAGCCACAAGTGGCATTCAATTTCATATGCACATTCAAACAATCGAATTATTTATTTTTACTGTAAATGGATAATTTATCCTAAGTAAATAAGGAAGTATAACAATCGAGAGTGTCCTTAATATTCCTGTTTTTTTATTACTGCTGACCATGGCCTTTCCATTGTGAGTAGAGTAAGCACCACGTTGGTCAAGTGCAGGTTGGAAAACTTCACACATTGAACACATTAAGAACTCCCAAACTTTTATTTCCTCACGATGTTTGAAGCTTGTGACAAGACGCACATATATAAAAAATACAACGGTCCGTGACGTGGAATTTGATCCCAGGTTTTCCAGAAAAGCAGTCAATTAAAATACCATAACTTCAACATATTATTATACCAACTCTGCAATTTTATATTTCAATAGAAAATCTATTAAAATTATTAAGTATTATAATTCCCCTCTACACATTATACAGCTACACAAAAAGCGTCACAAGTGTTTCAATGACATACTACAAAATTAAAAAAAAAAACGGTATGATTAGACTTCTTTTATATATTAAATAGATCTACGTTTGGCCACCAACGCTCCTGGTGGAAAGTGACAGTGCGGCCGGGAATGGAGCACGCTGATCAAGAAGAAATCTGTTCGCTCTAGCCTTAAAAACGTCCAAATTGTTGTTTGTAGAAAACAGTGAAGCCGGCAATGAATTCTATTCACGGGCCGTACGCATCAAGAAAGTAAAGCCGAATCGCTGAGTACGTATACTGGCAACGTTCACAAGGTACGGGTGGTTCTTCTGCTTGTCCTGTGGTGGAACGGAGAGGATGGGATAAGGTCATGGAGCTCTTGCGCACACTCCCCGAAATATATCCGGTAAAAAATAAACAGACATGCTACTGTGCGGCGGTGATACAGTCTTAGCAATTTTTTGGCGACTAGATCGCTATCACCAGTAAGCCTTCATAGCACGACTTTTATCATATAAATACAGTACATTATACAGTGTGTATTCCCCAATAATTACAATCTGGGTGCCTTCAAGTCGCGAGTGAATCGGTTTCGTCTCAAATTCAAATCATTTTTTTTGCAGAAACATGGGTTACATATTTTTATAGTATAAAAGTCATAGTATAAGATTGCCAGAAGCATGTTCCATCATAGACCACATCTTCGCCAAACATTATGCAAACGCGACTTGCGTTCGACCGCTGTATTTGTAATATTTTTGTGTTACTAAATAGTATTTAAAAAAACGTGTAATGAGTACCAGTTCCTTTATCCGCATAGAAGTGAAAGCTTCTACTTACTGTTATGCATTCTACGCCTTTATTTTAATCGTACGATTAAACCTTACCTTCACATTTGCGCTATGACCAAAACCGCTCAATTCTTTTAAAGAAGATATGATCTTAAAGCAATTTATATTAAAAATAACTGCCAATCCTCATACCATAAGACCATTTTAATATGAAGTACATATGAGAACGCGTAATACAAATTCGACCTTAAATTAATGGACATTGTGCTCCAATTTCCTTGAATTTGATTATATTATTTTTTGATAGCATGTTAATAATTTTAAATTAATGAAGGCTTTGTAAATGCTGTACTTGGTAGATGGTCCATTATTTTTCAGGTTAAGTAAATTAAGTTAACAGGTTAGGTGCACCTCGGATTGTTTCCATGACATTACGGATTGTGGAAAAATATAATAGCTTATATAAATAGAACGTCTTCCTAAATATATGTATATCTATAAACACAAAAGCGGAATGCGGTAGGTGCCCAACATGCAGTTGGTTAAAATAGCCACTACTCGTTTAAACTATCTCCGCTTGTGGTAGCCGATGAGGCGAAACACAAGGAAGCCTATTCCACACAAATATGGCCTGTGGTAACGACCAAATTGACGGCAACCACCGAGCCGCTACCGCAGGCCGCGGCAGTATGTCCTTATAAAAACTTAAGGAAGAAGAATATTTAACGGCCATATAAACACCACCTAACTCTCTTTCTATACAAAGCAAAAACTTTATCAAACTTATATTACAAATATAAATGCGATTATTTACCTGCTTTTTTTTAGCTGAAACGATCTGCCGAAGTTGGAAGGGAAATAGATCATACGTACTCTTTATTAAGTAATAGAATGCATTTTATCCTGGAACATGTGAATAATGTCGCCAGTTTTAAATATTTTCGTTAAATAATCTGGCATTATATTTAAGAGCATTGCCAGCAGAAATTGGTATATATGAATGTTAACACTACTCATTCTGGTCTTAACACTGCTAATTAATTAATACACTATTAATTCAAGAACTTTGATTACGTACTTGTCCACAAAGTTCAGGTGCTAGTAAAAAGATTAAGACACTACAATATTCTATACCATGGTAGCGTATAAGAGGTCGCTTTTAGTGATAAGGCTGCTTTATGGCACACTCGTTTTGGCATAAAGTTCTTATGTTTTTTTTTAATGACACATCAAACTTCACATCTTTAGTTTTCCCGGGTGCAAATCATTAATTGTCTTAAAACTTATGTGAGTAACTATGTTCAATTGTTCTTAATGTTAAAACTAGTGATTTCAAGTACTTTTTTTCAAGTGTTTTTGTCAAAGAAAATGTTCAATGGCATATAAAAAAATATACTTACCATCATTAACACCGTAATATAAAATCCAAATTTAAATGTTCATATAACAGTCAATTTAACACAAAATTATCAAGTTACAAAATAAAACTAGAACTTTTGCAAAAACGTTTTTTCACCGGAAATGCACATCACAAGATACGCGTTCGAAATTCGTAATTCGCGCTGCGAGCATAGACAGCTATTTTCCTTTTTAATTGGAAGTTTTTTTTATTTATTTTTTAATTGTCGCGTGCCAAGGCAGTAAGGTACGTTCTGCCAAGCGTGCTCTTCTCGCGTCGGACTGTGGTCAACTGCTCGAGTGAAAGATTGGACGCACGCGAGATGCGCTCTAACTGAACAATCTGAACATCTTTAATTTTATGACGAGTGAAGCATAATGATTATTTTTATCGGCTGTAAATGATGCACTAGATGCACAATTATGTGTACGTACTAGGCAACATGATCCGAACGTCCATTACGTTCAACTTGACTGTAGATTTTATAATTTCTAGTTGTAAATAAGAAATACAAGTTAAGAGTTTCGTAACATGACCTACATTTTTTTTTTTGTTTGACATTTTCGGTCATGGTAAACTTTACAAATGACAAAGTCATCTACAGAACAATCATGGAAATTAGTTGACCGTTTTGCACATACTTCTTAATTTACAAGTACATAGAATTACATAATGTATAATGGTGCGATGGTGAACAGTGCAGTTGCTTGAGTATAAATGTAACATGTTCACTTGTTACTCACAAAATCCCTGATGGCCCATAAAAAAAGTTAAATTAAAAAAAAACAGGTAAAAGGAACCGATAACAATAAATTTATTACCAAAAGTCAGTCACATTGACCCAAAAATATAAATAATAATAATAATTGTAAAATCTATATTAGGTATATATATTTATATTTACCTCCTCACATATAATTTACTGGACTAGATGAACTAATAAATTAAAATAAACTAATCTAAAAGGCCGCTACCAATGGGAAGAGTTCCCAAAACGCTGGCCCCATTGCCTAATAATAATAATAATAATAATAATAATAATATATCGGTAGAGGACATCAAGAAATCAGTGAAGGAGCGTTTCTTTTGTCGCCTGACAAAAGTACTTAATAGTCTTTTGTCTGGTGGCAATAAGGTGCGCGCTTTCAATGGTTGGGTGATGCCTCTACTGATATACTCCTTTGGCATACTGAAGTGGAGTCAGACTGAGCTGGATGCCCTGGACAGAAGAGTCCGTCAACAGCTCACAACTCATCGCATGCTACACCCACGCTCGTCAGTTATGAGACTGTACATTCCACGAAAATGGGGGGGTCGTGGCTTCTTAAACGCCAAGAACCTCCATAATCGTGAAGTGTGCAGTCTCAGGGATTATTTCCGCGACAACGAGTGTGGGATGCATCGAGATGTTGTGGCAGTTGACAAGGGCTTCACACCGCTCTCCTTAGCGAACGAGAACTGGCGCAAACCATCAGTGCTAAGCACCGAAGACCGCAAGGAAGTATGGAGGAGCAAGCAGCTGCACGGGTGGTTCTATCGGGTCTTAACGGACCCCGATGTGGACATGCCCGCGTCGGTGAACTGGCTACGCTTTGGGGACCTCTTTGGGGAAACTGAGGGTTTTGCCTGTGCAATTGCGGACGAAGTCATCAAGACGAACAACTATCGGAAATATATAATGAAGGACGGTACGGTCGACATCTGTCGGGCATGCCACCGTCCCGGAGAATCACTCCGACATATCATTTCCGGTTGTTCGCATCTTGCTAACGGCGAGTATTTGCACAGGCACAACCAAGTAGCCAGGATCATCCATCAGCAGCTTGCTCTTCAATACGGCCTTGTCGAGTCTGAGGTGCCGTACTATAAGTACGCACCAGCGCCAGTTCTTGAAAATGGTCGTGCTTTGCTCTATTGGGACCGATCTATCATCACGGACAGGACTATTGTCGCTAATAAGCCTGATATCGTGATGGTCGACCGAACCCAACGCCGGGCAGTGCTCGTCGACATTACCATCCCACATGACGAGAATCTCGTGAAGGCCGAGAAGGACAAGCTTAACAAGTACCTTGACTTGGCTCACGAGATAACTGCCATGTGGGATGTTGATTCGACGATCATTGTGCCGATAGTCGTCACGGTGAACGGTCTTATAGCGAAGAGTCTCGACCAACATCTTAAGAGACTCTCGCTAGACGGTTGGGTCAAGGGTCAGATCCAAAAGGCAGTGATCCTTGATACGGCGCGCATTGTTAGGAGGTTCCTCACTCTGCAGCCCTAACCACCGGCAGCTTGAGCCCTGCCCCGCTGCCGGCGGCACCCTAATTTTTAAGTTTTTTATATTATTTGTATTTTTTTATATATATTTAATGTAAAAAATTTAAAAATTAAGTTAAAAAAATAAATAACTGGAATAATAATAATAATAATAATATAATTTAGTAAAGTAACTATTGGAGGACATTTTCACACAGCGCCATCTAGCTTCAAACTAATTCTACTAGCAAAGCTTGTACTATAAGAACCAGGCAGCTAAAATTAAAATACTTTTTTTGTAAATATGTATGTACATATATTTAGAACACCCGGACACAGAATATTTTTTTTAATGTTTTGGCAGGAATATGTTAAACACACCAAACCTGGAATAATCTATATTCGTGACACAAATATTTGTACGGAGTGGGAATCGAATCCACGTTCTTCAGCTCTCTAAGCAGAACTACGACCAAATGAACTAACGATCATTTGTGAGTTAACCAATAAATAATTAATTGGTGGGACTTTTTCCCAAGCATATAAATATGCCTACATTTCCGCCCGGGACAGATAGCTCAGTTAGATCCAAGGCTGCTCTGGATTTTCGTCGGTCTAAATACAAGCTATGGTTTTGGACGTGCATTTGCGCGATTTGTGAATAATAAGACGCTGCACTGCACAATTCTGCCTCAAACGGGATTCAATCAAAACTATAATTGACTACTACAATTAAGGGTTGAGCACAAAAGATTCTGGGTCCGACTGGAACGGAGGAGTAAGAACGGTAGCTGGAGGATTCGCAGAAACTGGTGATGGAGTCTAACATTTTAAGTGCGAGGAAATCCCATAGGCTCCTTTAGCTTGGACATTTCAAAAGAATGAAGGAATATTTCATCCCGAAAGGCAAGTATAGATGACCAGGGCCGGATTTGGAGGTCTGGAGGCCCTGGGACAACGAAAAAGCGGAGGCCTCTAATTATTTCCGAATAAAAATTCTAAATCAAAATCGTTTATTGCGAGCATAGGTTATATTATACAATTATCATAACAATGTTAAACGCTCTTCTATATTCTACCATCTGGTATGCAAATTGGTAGTCAACAATAATAACTATGTAGGTCTTAATAACAATAAATTCTTAATAATTATATTGATTATTTATATTTATTTTTAATATATAATTTTCTTGAAATATTGATTTTCAAACAATTATTGCTAACAAATAAAATTATTTCAACAAAGATTGTAGTAATTGGTTACAATTGGGGGGGCCCCTCTCTTGTGGAGGCCCCAGGGCAGTAGCCCCGCGTGCCCTTCCCCAAATTCGGCCCTGTAGATGACTATAAGAATCTTCAAGAGCGGTAGCCAATACTTGTCATGAACCGCTTTTAGGGTTCCGTACCTCAGTAGGAAAAAACGAAACACTTATAGGATCACTTTGTTGTCCGTATGTCCGTCTATCAAAACCTCTTACCTATTTCGGGAACGCGTAGAGGTTGAAATTTGAAATTACGCCTTTTTAATTTATTAGCACTCACAAGGGAATCAAACTTATAAGGTACTTGGCTAGGCTATAGGCTACCGTTGACCTAGAACTATAAAATTTGACAAGAAGCACATTGTCTTATAGTACACATAAACAAAAAAAAACGAAAACTACATTTTTAATTTAATCACAAAGATAGGGTTTTTATGCTACTATTTGTCATACCTTCTAGTTTATACGGAACCCTCAGTAGGCGAGTCGGACCCGCACGTGTCCTTGTTTTTTATGTATCGGACAGATTTTGGGTCGCTGTGCTGACAAAGAGAGAGTTTTATCTGAGGGCACGATGATTTGTGAAAAAACGTTCGTCGAGTTTTCTATATCAACATGTTAGAAATAGGACAGCACTGCAGTTATTTTTTGTTACCCTTTGCGCCTGCCAGGGATGCTTATTCATTGTTCATATAATTCGATCAATCTAAGCAAATTTTAGTTTCAAATTCAATGTTTTTTTAGCAAGTTTACTTAATCAACCTCCTGCCATCTACATATTGATGGACATACTACCATAAAAGTTTATCAATAGAACAAGCTGCATAAAGATGACCTAGTAGTATTGTTAGCAATCACAAGATGCCGCCTTCGTCGACAATGTTTAGTTTTACAATTGACGGAAAAAAATATATGAAATATTTTTTTCTACAGAAGATTAACACATTTCGCGAAGGTTCTATTGTAAAAAGAGTTCACACTGATAAGTACAGTGATCTCAATGTAATACTACCGTTCGCATTGCCCCGTATTTGACCAGCCAAAGCGAAATGTCGAAAAAAACTAAAATCATTTAAATTATGTAGGCACCAACATAGAAACGTCGACAGCGCCTCAGGTAGTCGTCAATGGAAACTGTTTTTCAAACATTTTCGTAATGTTAACGTAACTATGTCGTTATCGCTTTCTAGAACAAACATTAATAAACATATAATCTCACTCTATTAACCTGATCTTCTTGAAATTGTGTAAGTAAAGTGTATTTTATTAAAACTAAATTGTAGTATGACCATAATTGATCGTTAGTTACAGCTTGGAATATTAAAAGGGTTAAAAACCCAATTCAAGCTGAGTTGACCCTACTGGCTGATGTTCATAATTAACTAGAACAATTATCTTAATAGCTAGTATGTACCTTTGTTGTGAATTTTATATTTTTACGTTACTTCTTAGGTAAAACAAAAAAATACAGGGCTCACTCAATTGAGTCTCACCGTCGAGTCTCAAGGTAATGGGCGCCAAAGCAGCGATGCCCCAGACTTTGCTACTCAAAGTTCTGTGTATCGCTGCAATGGTCATAGAAATTCGGTATCTCTTACCATCAAGTGGGTGTATCGTTCGTCGCAATATCTTTCATTAAATCAGTGTAAGCTAGCCGTATTTGAGCTCAGTGAAATGGAGTTGATTTTTGTTTTTTGTAAAGAATATTATTAAATTAATTATTTTTTCTTCATAAAAGTCCTCGTGCTTAAAGCATATAAATTTCAAAGTTACTTACAGAATTATAAAGTACTAGCTTTTACCCGCGATTTCGTCCGCGTATAATTTAACAATAAGATTGTTCGGTTTGCAGTATAAAAAGTAATCCTATATGTTAATCCAGGCCATCCTACTAATATTATAAATGTGAAAGTTTGTGATGGATGGATGGATGTTTGTTACTTAATCACGGAAAAACGGTTGAACGGATTTAAATAAATAATAAATAAACATCGTAGGACATTACACACAGCGCCATCTGACCTCAAACTAAACGAATCTTGTACTATGTATGTTAGATAACTTATAGAATACTTAAATAGTTTTTTTTATAAATCCATACAGTACACCCAGACACAGAACGAACAAGTGTTCGTTCTGAACCATAGATGTTGTGGTATAAATAAGTATTTATACCACAACATCTATGGTCTGGGTGGGAATCGAACCCACGCTCTACACCTCTTGAAGCAGACTTACTACCAATAAGCCAACAGGGCTATATGTGTCTATATGTGTGCTAAATTTCATCCAAATCCGTTCAGTAGTTTTTACGCGAAAAAGTAATAAACATCCATCCATCCTTCCAGCCTCACAAACTTTGACGTTTATAATATTTGTAGGAAGTAGGATAGAATAAGTTTTCGCTTTATTTGATTACGTTTATTTAATAAGTTCAGTAATAAAACTGTAAATTTGGTTGGGAATAAATGAAATAGCAAATTTTCTATATTTTACATACTAATTTTATTGAAAGAACTATTTTAAGGTACATTCGAAATTCATTAACACCATTCATACAATGACGTGACTGAAATTCAGATAAATATCTACAAAATACAAAAAAAAAACCTCATAATATTTTAAAATTAACAATGATATAGGCGTTGATTTTTTTATACTAAATTTATATACGTATATACAGAGTTCAATAGCTGTAAAATGTATTATAATTATAACGAAATACTTTTATTAATACCACATAAAAACTATTTATTGAAATAGAAAACTATACAGTAATGCTTCCGCATAATTTTATATTTAAGAAGTGTATAAAAGAACCAACACCTTAAAGCAATCGCTATATTCAGGCAACTACTGCTACCATAATTGACAGGGTTCTATAATCTGCAATCAAAATTTCTTAATTTTATTTACTAACGCGATAATTACTAAATAAATTAAAAAGAGCTGCTTTTGAAGATACCTAAACATTTTTTCATCCTAAATACAAAATGCTACTGAAGTTATATTAAGTATTGAATATGTCACCATTTGATATTTGGTATTCTTAAACTAAAATTTGTATTTGCATTCTTAATTCAAATATTTTTTCTTTAGTAATTCGTATTCAGTTATTTTGCTGCAACGGTCACCCAAGTAAGCGTTTGTCCTTAATGGCACTCATAGCCTATAAAACATGTAATATGTTTTCATAAAGTTTTATTTTTAATACACTGTTAATTTTATATACATTATTATACTTTCCAAAACGTCATATTTTATTATTAATTAATATTAAAGTATCCACTTACTTCTCAATACATGCCCTGATCATTTATTCTAGTAAAAATGTATATAATGTTCCCATTAAATGTCTAAAAAATACACATTTTATATAAGTGCTAATAACTTAAAAATTCGTTGTTCAGTGTTATATATCAACAAGTTTGTAACAACGAGTTATGTATTTAAAAAAGTAACCCCGCTTACATACAATACTTATTACTATATCTTACGTAATAGCTAATACCCTATATTTATCATAATTATACCATGCTTTTATATTTTGTACAAGTGCCTAGATTCCTTTGAATTTTATAAATATAAGGCACAATTTCTTTCGTACATGTTGACTAAATATCGAGTAAATGAACTATTTTAACAAATTCATTTGCAAGTGAGGTCGAAACGTCCTCATAATCGACTCAAAAAACGCCACGCGTTTACTGCTGATACGGCATGAGATAATGAAGGTCCAATTAACTTTGCACGCACTTAAAACGAGTTCGAGGTTTGAGGCTCCTATGGCATTACATCATACAGAACAGTCCGCCCAAATGTTAAAATGTCTTTTGCATGAGTTTACAATTATTATTAAAAGTTCACACGGCAACACTATACGTTTCTACAATGTTCAATTAATATACGTAGAAACAGCATGATGTTCGCACGAAAGATTTACATTTGTGAAAAAGCTTTGATGCCTTTGCTGTTTGACACCATAAACCGAAGATCGTTCGGCTACTTTTCATTATATGCGTTTGAACGTCAACTCACGTGATGTTAAATGAAGATGCGGTCTACGATGAAGCACGCAACTGTAACCGATTTACTCGCGACTTGACCCAGATTGTAACTATCAAGGGATACCCACGTAGACATCATATTCCACTGTATAGCGGTTTGTATGATAAAAATGGAATTAAACCGTTTTGTTCGAGTTTTTGGAACATCGACAATGAAATAGTGACGCTTTTTAGAGCACGTGGCGGTCAGACAGTAGAATGGACAGGGTAGAATTAAATCATGCAGATTTGAAGCGCAGTCTCCAAAATGTATTCGATATAAAACCGATAGACTAGCAACATTGTATCGATGTGTCTAGGTCAAAATGTTAAATGTTAAATGGTTTATGTAAATGTAAAGGCAGAGCTTGCTTGCTCGACAACTTCAGTGAATATTGGTTAAAAGTATAAAAGATAGTAAAGTAGAAAGTACAAATACAATGCATGCGTCACTACTCATTCAAAAAGACGAAAATTGCAAAAAATCGTGCAGTACAATGTCGTGTTAACTTAACTTTACGGATAAGTTAGTTAATTACGGATTACGGAGATTACGGATGCCACATAAGCAGGAAGGCCAATACAGGTTAAAGCATTCATATTATTATTACACGATATACATGTGTAATATTCCTAGTATATCTGTTGGTACATACAAATACTATGAAGTTTTCAAATACAAAAATATTCAAACAAAAATTTTGTCGGTAAAGTAATGAGGTTCGTACTCCTGTTACGATCTAGTCACAGATTAGAATTAAAAAAAAAAAGTTTTGAAGCGAAGACTACTTCCTAAGCCCTAAAATGTTTTGCTTGTCTTACACGACTTACAGCACACCAATTCTTTGGTAATATATTTGTGTGATCTCGGCAAAAGACTTTGTATTGTATAGTTTATGTAAGCATAAGCAAAAATTGTAGGACCAAGGAGTCTACTCATGAAACTCTTATGAAACATTATATGTTTTTTTTACAAATCTTTGGGTCTAGAAAGCACAAAAACTATAAAGAAATACGTTTGCACATATCTGTATAATGCATCTTTGTTGTGAATGCGCTTTAAGTTCCATGGTTAGAGGCAATTCAGAAAACTGATTATAACAAAATCGGGGATATAGTTTGTTGTTACAACTAAATGTATATCTATTTTCTACATCTAAAATTTAGGTACACTACTCGATAAGTAAAGGATCAAAGAACTCCTCACCCAAGGACTTGAAACATGGAAATCTAAAGGATTATTTAGTTTTCAAAAATGTGCACTTATTCACGTACACATGAATATTCCGCGATACAGCCACAACCCATTTTTTATAGAATCTGTGCACACGCATTTCGATAGTTTTTGTACTAATTAGTCGCTGTGTGAATCGCTGATGTTAATAATTGTAGTTTAAACTCTAATGTAAGTAAGTAACAATATCTTTTGTAGACAATATTCGTAGCTTTCGCTTGGTAGTTCGTGGTTCGTGTGTCGAAGCAATTAACACTTTATTTGTAAGCACGTAGATTTTAAATCTCAACGTTTCTTCACTTCATAGTAAAGGTTTCACATGTAAACCTATACAATTAAAGTCAAGGGAATAAAGCAACGTCTGAATTTAGTAAGTAGAAATAATTGTACACATACAAACTCGAAAATAGTGTTGTTTTTTTATCTCTATGGTTATTTTGGTTAATTATATTGTTAATTTCACAAAATCAAGAATTTATCAAAACTATAGAACTACTTGTAATAGAAACAGAAGTGCTAGCATATCAATTTACATTTTAAACAAACGGTAGAAAATAAATGAAGAGCAGGACTGCGCCCCTGGTGGGAGTTAAAGGAACAAAAAATGTTCTTACTTTTTAATACCATTTATTTTTACTTCTCGCAAATTAATATGCTAGAACTACAGAAGCGCCAGAGAAATTTCCTTAAAAGGAAATTCTCTTAAATCTCTTGACACAAGAGTAAACATTTCTAAACAATATTTTCAAATTAGTAGATTATGGAAATTGTATAAATAATAAATAAAACCAACAGTATGTACCTAGTATGCCACGTCACATTCATTGCCAAATATTGTATGAACACATTATAGAGTTTGTTATTATGATCTTGTGCTAAGAGATGGCACTGCACTCAAATATTTAAATGTCAGAAATAGGTACTAACAAAATTTCACTAATTCCCAAAAATCAGTGAAATTCATTATTTTCAAAGTGAAACCTTCACAAAGTTCTGATGAGTTGTTGCCCTAATATGTGTACTAGAATTTTGAGTACCAGCAGATTTATTTTTTTTCTAAAATTCTGATTCCCTAGCTTCTTTAGTAAATCCTTACTGTACTTCTACGAATTATCAGTTTTCTGGTGTACTATGTTGAATTGCGTTCGTAATTCGAATCGAGGTAAATTCTGCCGTTTCTGGTTGGTAGCGCGCGCGCAGCTATGTTACAGCGCCGAGCCAATAGATGTCGCCAGGAGACTTGGCGTTGTGTTATCTGTAACGTACACATAAGTGTATTAGTATTCATAATTATTCCAGTCTATAATGATTATGTTTTGCGTGTCAATAACAAAAGATAACGATTGAGTCTTATGTAAATAATATACCTAAGTATGATATTCATCCAGGCGAACAATACTTTGGAGAAAGAGATTAGAGGATTACGTACTTTGTACCAACATTCAGAGAAATATACTATCCCACAAAAACTTTTTTCTTCGTAAGGTAGACAAAATTTCTTTCCTACTTGCAAAACCGGCTAGACAGAAAATACCGACTCTGGAAACATACTCTAACTAAAACGGTGTTATTATAGATTTATATGAATAATTGATTTTTTTCCTATACCGCTAAAATGCCTTACTATCTTTTTTGTGTGAATTTCGTCTAGATTAGCGAGCTCCATCTCCGAGTGCACTGTTGCTTTCCAAAGTGGCCAAACGTAGATCTATTTCATAATTATAATAAATAATCATATACCTACATGTAAGTACTCAACCATAACACCACGCATTCTACAATACTTTGGATTATATATATCAAAGTATTTGTAAAAATACGTATACCGTAGGGAAAAAAAAAGAAAAAAAGGTGCGCGTTGATGTCTTTTGTTTGAAACAATATAAATACTCGTATTCGAGCTGCACATCCTATTATTATCTGTTTTACTCGACTATACAAATTTACAATTTTAACAGTCTATATCAATAGAAATAAAACGAGAGGAATATCACGAGCCTAGTTTGGGGCCCAATGGTACTGCAAAACAACAAAATATTATTTGTATACTATTCTAGACATAAATGTATAATGTAATAGATATGTATTATTATCAATAAAAAAATATCATCAGCTAAATATCTCGAAGCTAATCTATTAAAATAAATAAATATATATCGTAGAACATTTCACACAGCGCCATCTAGCCCCAAACTAAGGAAAGTTATGGGAGCCAGATAAATTATAGAATACTTATATACTTTTTTTTAAATACATAACTTATTATACATATAGAGCGCCTACACACTGAACAATCGTTTTTCGGCACACAAATGTATATTCTGGTGGATTGAACCCACGCTCTTGAAGCAGATATTCTACCAAATGAGCTTACAGGACAATCGTAAGTCGACAATCCTACTGCTGAAGAATATCCAAAACAACGTTTCAAAAGGGTCACCTTCACAGGGGCTTAAGATGTGTATTTGGTACTGGACCCGGTATTCACATGACGATTCCATTCAATACTAAGAAACTTTGTCTCATGTATTTACCTAGGCGCGTGTCTAGCTCTGAGCATATGCGGTGGCATTTCCCTGCGGTCCACTTCGTCCGGTCCCAGCTGCAGCCCCGCAACAAGCTGCATGATTTCACGCTCCTTCTTCAGCTCTTCACGCCCTGTCTCCACCTGGAAAGGGTATAAATGTGGAGTTAGTTTGGTATGTAACTTTTTTTTATTAGAATTGAGAGTGACATTTCAAGGACACGTTACGTTTAGGCAACAAACACGAGAAAGAAGAGTGGTATACGAAGGAGAAAGAGAGCTACATTTTTACATAACACTCTAAAATCTAACACCATGCAGGTTTATTTTTGTTTATATTGAGTCGCATGTTTTTTTTTTTCTTTCTTTTCCAACTTTTAGGACATTTCAAACTAAATAGATTATTAGAATGAGATAATTGATAGAAAACTTTATAATTTTTTTTTTTGATTGATTACTTATAATATACAAATTTAAAATGCGTTAAGGCAGCGGTCAGCAACCTTTGGGCAAAATAAGATAGCAAAATAAGATAAAGGCGGGCCTCACTTGTAATATTAACCCCAGAAGTTTAATGTACCTAAAATTGGTCATATCCCATAGAATATAAGAAAAAATAAAAATGCTAAAAAATCATCGTTAAAATATAGGCAATTTAATCCTTATCTATTATATTTTAAATATTTTTGACTAATTTACAAAACAATCGCGGGCCGCAAGTAGGACATCCATGGGCCGCATACGGCCCGCGGGCGTCGTGTTGCCAACCGCTGCGTTAAACATTACGTCACGAAAATGCTTTAAGATATGTATGTTATACACACACAAATATCTTAAAGCTCAAGAACAAGTCAAGATATTTGTGTTATACACACACTAATATCTTTAAGCTCGTGTTGGACAAGTAAAAGTGTAGGGTTCAATAATCTTCGCTCACTTTCTACGCATCAATCTATCTGTACTTTTTACTAACTAGTGGTCTAAAAGCACTAAATATGATGGTGTAATGTTTATATCATTCATTGTTCAAGTTATCGTCTTCACAGTTGAGTTACGTCTCACTCCCAAACCCTGACTAAATCATTCACACCTTTCTCTGAGCACAGACTTCATAATTTATTACGTATACAAAGCACCATGTAAGAGCTGTATAACCTCTTCTTATGGTCAGTCACGGACTCTACGGATATATCAATCAAGTTATGTTTTTTTTAATTACAAATAGGCTTGCATTTGACCGCCAACTCGCCTGATGCTAAGCGAAAATGCGGTCTACGGTGGAGCACGCTCGTCTAGTAGAAACCGATTCAATCACGACTTGAAGGCACCCAGATTGTATCTATCAGCCATTCGGACAACAAATACCATTGTTTAGCGGTTCGTAAAATAAAGGTAGATTCGAACCGTTTAGTTCGAGTTTTGAGTTGAGAGTTGTTTGTGACCAAGTGAAGGAACTAAATGCATTCTACTACTCGCGGTGTGTTTTGCTTAGAAAATACGACGTTGGTTCTCTCACTATATGTACAAGATAATTATCAAGAGTAAATATCTTATGAAAGCCTTCAAAATTAGTACAAATATAATAATTTATATCTGTAACAACTTATTTTAAGAATTATTAAGACGACCACGGTATCCAGAACTTTGAGAACCGTGACCGTGAGCTTCTTGCAGCCATTCTAATTAGAAACGCATGAAAAAACTATACGACCCCATTACGTATATATACCAATATCTGGTTTGCAATCGCCTATTTTTTAAGTGATCGGCCAACTTGAATGGTGTTAAGAGCACATAGTACCCCAAATAAGCATAAGATAACTTTTTATTGTTCTCGCTAGAAATAAAATATCAATAACAGAACAGCTTAACAATAGTGCGACAACTAGCGGACTTATCGCTTAAAGTGATATCTTTCAGGCAACCTTAGTAGTAAAGAATTTGATATAGAAAGCATAGTGTCTGTAGCGTTTATTACTTTAAAACTTTGATGTTGGGTCTCATTATATTTATTATTTTATTCTTAATAGGTTCGCGTTTGACCAGTTTCTGCCTAATTTTGAACAGTAATGCAGTCTAAGATGGAGCACGCTTACTTAGGAGAAATCTATTTACTCTGGCATTTGAAACCGCCCGTAATGTATCTAAGCCTTGTTATTTCGATAGTTACAGTACACAATAAATTTTTAAAAAAGTACGTATAGCAAAATAAACCTCAAATTGACTGCCAAGTCGACACTTCTAAGAACGAGGATTATAATTTAATTAGGAACCAACATTCAGACAAAAAGACATTATCCTGGCCAAAGTGGCACTTTACTGTGCGCCATGTCATCACATTATGATTTACATTTTGGTTGAGTTATGTAATTTTTTTTCGTTAGGGTGGCGATTCATATTTTAGAAAACGACTAAGTAGGAAATGCTGGTTCTTAAAACGCAGTATTTTAATGTCCTTCTTTGGTGTAAAGAGTACTATATGCTATAGCTCATAGCTCCGCATTGTAAATTGCCTGTCATAAACGTGAACGATTACGTTTAGGCTCGATTCATGCCACGTAACGATTGGAGTTGCGCAACTGTGACAACTGCGAGTTACAACAACGAAGTGACGTACCTGCTAAATTTTATTAGCATTTTATCTGCTAATAGCAATATCATATAATATCGTAATATTCTGTTATTTTTTTTAATAGTGGAGAATGGATATGCTTCTTGTATGATGATTGTTGAGATATGACAATTCTCAATTTTTTACAATTATCTAATTATTAATTATCATTTGGTGTGGATTATTATACCAACCTACCTGTATGTAACTAGGTTCGTAAAAGCAACTCTAATAAAATATTTAAAAATCAAAACTGGAGATATCATAAGATTGTTTTAAAATTGTTTTTGATGTAAAAGTAATGAGACCATATACTCTTCTGATGGTTAGAGACAATACATGTCCATGACCATTGCAGCGCTATACAGAACTAAAGAATATTTGTCTATATATAAATCAACGTTTCGATGCAACGTGTACAAGTTTAGGAGTCTCAAGAATAAATATCATTCTCAATCAAAAGTAATCTATACATTACACCTAAAAACAAAAAGAAGAAAATAATCGAAGTAATAATTTATCACCTTCAAATTAGATTTTAAAGACTATAAATAACTGCTAAGCGCTATCGTTAACTAACATTTATTTGAACGTGATTATTAATCCTAACAGTTGTAAACGTTATTCGCTTCAAATTAATTTAATCATCGAATGCAACTTTCCTTGCGACAAAGGAACTACAGTCTGCTCGGCGCACGCGCAGCGAATGAAGCGAAGCTGCTTGCACAAACTGAGGAATTGGGTCACAGTGACGCACGAACCTTGAATTCGTAAGTTAACCAATAGGCGTCTATGACTTTCTTTTATGTTTAACTTACGGGTACATTTTCCCCCATTTCTTTATCCCATAATAGAAAGGGGGAAAGGGTATTGTAGAGAGGAAAATATAGAATAATACAGAAAAAATAGAAATGATACCTAGTTTGTTTTGTGACAAATATTTTAATAAAATTAGGTAATATTTTAGTTTTAAATTAGAAAATATTGACTATTGTTCTATGGATTTATGTGCCTACAATAAATCATATTTCTTTTTTTTAATGGCTGATAGGCTAGGTGTTTGACCACAGCTCACCTGATGGTAAGTGACGGTGTGGTCGAAGATGGTAAAGGATACCTAGCCTGGAATGGAACTGACTCTCAAGTGAAGCTGCTGGAATACATCGTTAGATGCTTGGCAGCAGATTTCCAACTTGAGGGTAGCTAGGCAGTCAAGTACTAGAACGTACCCTACCACCAGGCAAATATCTTATTATTATATTATTATTATTATTTATAAGTACATTCCGTAACGTCAAATATTGTACGTAATACTAATGAGTTAAAAAACATGTAATAGATCGATTTGACATATCAAATGACTTATTTACCCACTTATTATTTGTCTATAGAGACTCCGAAGAAAATCATAGTAGATTTCAGTTTTTTAAGTTTCAAAATCGTTTGAAAAACTGAAAGTTTGATAAAATATTTCCAACATCAATAAAGAGAATAATAAAAGAGCAAGAGCACTTTGAGTAACAAACAAAGTCCAGGACATCGCTGCTTTGGCACTCATTACTTTGATACATTCGATCGTCTCAAAAGCCCTGTAATTTCGCTAATTGTAGTGCCCATTAAACTGAAATACAGTAATATTTACACACTACTACTATGCGATACTGCGGTAGTACCTACCTAAACGACTCCGTGCTAAGTAAAAATAAATAGTGATAAAATAAGCGAGTGAAAGAATTGGTTACCTCCTCGTGGTACTTAATACGTATCTAGATCTAATATGCAATAACTCTTTAACGACTAAATCGATTGTATCTCAACACGAACAAGAAACTTACAAAGTAGCCAAGACGAGATAGGGGCATTATTCTAGCTGGGCAGGTTCTAACTCTCACGCTAAGAAAAGACAAAATAACTCTTTTTCGTTCACGCCAGAAATAATCTCTACAGAGTATAAAACAAAGCAGCTTCTCGCTGTCTGTAACCTTTGATCTTTTAAACTACGCAACAGATTTTAATGTGGTTTCCATCATTAGACAGAGTGATTCAAGAGGAAGGTTTATATGTATAATACATGCATATGCACCGCATTAGTATCTACATTGCACACGTGCGAAGCCGGGCGGGTTGCTAGTATACAATAAAAGAAATAGCTTAGCAATAGTGCGACAACTGGCAGTCTTATCGCTTAAAGCGACTTCTTCTAGGAAACGACGGTTTCCTACTCTACTCTTTCTACGGTACTCTTTCGTTATTTCTTGACTAAGAGGGGAAACTAGACCTCTTCCGCATCAGAATGGGGGCACAAATCGTGTTATGTAATACATTTACAAGTATGTTAAACAGTCCCGATGATTTTGCAAATAGAAACAACTGTATTGCTTCGTATGAAATAGAATAATTTTAGCAACCCTGTCTGCAACTTTAGCTTTCTGTTTCACTGCAGCAAGTCTACTATATGAAGTTTAAGAATAATATAGTTTAAGTAAGACAACGGTATACAAAATTATGTTTAGCTTAATATATTGTAGTGTCTGTGCATGCGTGAGGATTTGTGTGGGTTTTTGTGCGTGAGTGTGCATGCGTATGTGTGGTTTATTTTATTATTAAGAGATATATGTATATCAATCAGAAGCTTTGCATAATTACACAATGCTTTTCTATGTATGTGGGATAGAAAAATTACAATATTGTAACACTGAGAGAGGCGTTACGACTTCTGGAGGCTACCACAATCACATGGTGCACAAATGGCAAATGATAGACAAATACAAATATTTTATTGATAACACCCAAAGTTGGAGATCATTTTTCCATTCATATTTAAAAATAACATTAGAAATGTCAAAATCATAACATCAATGTAATAAAAATCTCAATATAATATGTCTAATATAAAATATGTCAATATGTCATTAAAAATGATTTAAAAAAATTATAACTAGTAATTCAATAATCTCTTTTTTTTATAACCGTCAATATCATAAAACAAGTTCTCTTGAAGTCAAGATCTTAGCTTGCTTCTGAAGGTGTATCCCGAATGGAGGCGGATACGCAGTTGTAGATCGTATTGAATGTATACCGACCTCTCAGACTTGACGAGCCGGTGCAATGGCATAGTTGATATTTCTTTTTATTACTGAATACGTGCTATCTTAGACCCGCTATGGTCAAAAAATCTTCTACAAATTTAAATTTACGCAATGATCTTCGTTTTCATTGCTCTAGGCTAGTCCCTGAGCTACCGTAATCTTTTTTATTGGTTATACTAGCGAGTAAACCAAAAATGGTTCTATAATATTTTAGTTAAGAAATCCAATCGATATGGTGCGAAACTCGATAGGTCTGCGAGTATGACATCATCTAGCAAACTTTTAAAAGCGGTCCTCGCCAGCCTGCTGTTCTTTAAAACCTCAAAGGTTAAGGTTTTATTGTTACTTGTCGGTATATAACACACTGAACGGTAAAAAATATTGCGCTGATTGTATTGTAGTACTTGTGAAACAAAAAAGTTTAGTTATGATATCAACAAGTATAAACCAAACTACGTAATCGTAATAAAAAACTTGTAGCAATGGTAGCTCTGTGGTTAGCGCGGTCTGATCACAAACCGGAGCGCGTGGGTTCATATCCCAAGAATAAGATTGAGCTGTCAAAAACATCCATATGAAAACCTTGCATTTTGGTAAGGTTTTTTTTCTAGTACTTAGGTTGAAAATTCTGCCGCCAAGCACCTAACAGTATGTCCCTCACTTGAAAGCCAGTTCCCATTCCAGGCTAAGTGTGTTTACGAGCTTCGACCACACAGTCACTAAGATATGATAAGCTTGATATTTTTCATCTTAGTCTATTCAACTTGAAAAACAGACTTAGTCATAGTCTTAGTCATAGTTTTTTTGATAACACCAGTTACAAGTCAAAAATAATAATAATAATCAAATATCAAAAAATAAATTAAATTACAATATAAAATGTCCATCTTAATAATTATTATTATATAAAACAAATAAAAATTTAGTCAAATTATAAACAATTAATTAATTAAATAGGTATACAAAAGAAAATTAAATTAAATTATATGACTTTAGTAACATTAGTAAGTAGAGTAAGTAGAGAGTTAATTAGTAGAGTAGTAGATAGTTTGTTTTAGTAACATGGTTTTCTAAATTGGATGTAATTTTAATTATAATTGATGCCGCTAGTTCCTGATGTGTGCAATGTTTGGGTTAGCAAATTTATAATGTATTTTTTTGTTGTTATTATGAATAGTATCTGGATGACCGAGATTTGCACGGTTATTTTTCGATTTCTTAAAATTAAATCGATTGATTTATCGCCCCCGAAACCCCATGCACACTTTTCATGAAAATCATTGGAGCCGTTTCCGAGATTCTGATCATATAATTATATATATATTCTTAATGAATTATATATTCTAAGCATAATAAACAGCATAGCTATATGTGGTTTGCCACCCATGATACTGTGCTTTGAAGGTCATTAACCTGGATAAAGGATTGGTTTACTAGAGAAATAAAAAATACGGACAAATGCGAGTCAGACTCGAACAGAGGGTTCCGTTGCCTTTATGCGTACTATTTTTTTTTATGATTGACTGGCTAGGTTAGGACCACAGCTCACCTGATGTTAAGTGAAGGTGTGGTCGAAGATGGTAAATCACACCTAGCTTAGAATGGTTTAACGTTAATGTAGTAAGAAAATGGCTTCTTGCCAAATTTCATAGTTCTAGGTGAACGGGAAGTACCCTATATGTTTTGATTCCCTAGGTAGTGTCGAAATATGCGGTTTTTGCGACATAAGCAGCTGTTACTTTTTTACATTAATTGAGAAATTTTAATTTTTCTCAGCTGCAAGGGGCTACAAATGTGCGTATATGGATTTAATTTCAACTCGATACCTCCACGCGTTCCTGAGATAGAAGACAGACCAACCGACAGGCGGACAACAAATTGATCCTATAAGGGTTCCGTTTTTATCTTTTTGAGGTATGGAACCCTACAAACAAGAAATACTTGGCCAAATATGTCACTTAGAATCAAAAAATATTTTAGCAATAACTTAAGAAGGTAATCGTTTTTATTATTAAAAAACTACAATTTAATTTGTTGAAAATCATTACCTAAACTCTAAAAAAGGATTCTTTGAGCTTTTATACATATTCGTGGCTATTCATAGAATGAAACTAGATTTCTCCAACTCTACGGTGAGTCAGCAACCGGAAAAGCCAATAAACTAGACTTTGAATGAATCAGAGATATATGTAGATTGTAGATGTATCTATCAAATATATATCATCTCCGTGGCTCATTGGTAGTATATCTGCTTTAAGAGCTGTAGGGCGTGGGTTCAATTCCCACCCAAGGCAAACATTTTGTGGTATAAACAAATGTTTCTTCTGTGTTTGTGTGTGTATCACGGGTGCAATATAGATACTAATGTGGTGTATATGTAGTATTATACATATGTATAAAGCTTCCTCTTGAATCACTCTGTCTATTTATGTAAACCGCATTTAAATGCGTTGCGTAGTTTAAAAGATCTAAGCGTACAGACGGCGGGAGGAATCTTTATTATGTAGAGAAGAGATAAGTACATAATATCTATTTACTAAAAAGTATTCCATCAGTTATCTAACTTCCATTATATTGCGTAGTTTGGGGTCAGATGGCCCTGTGTGTAATCCTACTATATTTATTTATTTATTAATATCTTGGTTATAACCAAACTTTAAAGTCAAGACTGTTTCCGCTTTTTTGCTGTATGAGGTAATTCGCAAACAAACATAACTAGAAATATGTTTTTTACTGCACAACGTATTTAGATTTGAATATTGACTGTCCTGTTAGCTCATTTAGTAGAATATGTACTTCAAAAGCTGTGAGTGTGGGTTCGATCCCACCAGAACAAACATTAATGCGACGATAAATGTTTGTTCTGTGTCTGGGTGTTCTGTATGTAAAGGGTGTTTAGAGGTATACAAGTTCAAAATGAAGTAAAAGACATTAAAATAGTGTTAATGTCTATGATATTGGCTTTATTTTATAGATCATTGTATGCCATTTGTTAAACACATGGCATACAATGAATGTTTGTTTTTTTTTATAGTTGACTGGCTAGGTGTTTGAGCACAGGTGTTTGGTAGCTAGCCAGCCGAGTACTAGAAAGTACCCTACCACCACGCTATGGTTTCCTCACGATGTTTTCCTTCACCGGCAGCTCAAGTTCATTGTTGGGGTTTGAACCCACGCCCTTCGGCATGCGAACTGACCGCGCTTACCACTGAGCTATCATCGCTACAAATTATTTCGGTTATATGAGCGCCACGGCTTGCTCGAATGAAGCGCAATCGTGAAATCCAATTTTCGACAACTTTATCGAGCAACTGCGGCCGTATATCAGCATTAACACAAGAAATGTTGACTTTCAAATGTTCCAACGTCTCTGGTTTACTAGCACAGACTCCCAAAGAAAGTAATCTAAAGGCGTGAAATCACACGATTGTGGAAGCCAGTCCATTACGCGCGATTATTTTGTGATCTTATAAAGGTTCCTTTTTTACCTTCTGAGGTACGGAACCCTAAAAACGATAAAAACAGCCTTTACCCCGCGTTCTACGGACTAATTTAGCAAGTAATAGACAAACTTGATCCTTGTTATATTATTTCTAACCACATTCCAGTTATCTCATTTATTCTAAGGCCAGAATGACACCTACTATCTCCAGCTGTCTTATTTAAAAGTCTGAGAATGATGGTTAGAACTTTACAGACTATGCTATAAATTCACTAAAGTTTTCGAAGTGAAAACTTTTTTAGGCGCTGTGCACTCTATTTTGTTGGTATTGAATGAGACTGAGTGCCGTGGTGGTGCCGGCGTAAGAATTGTACCCCACCTTCTCTACCCGTGGTTGCCATAAGAGTAGGCTAAGGGATGTAATACGGAAGACGGGCAGCAGTGTCTTCCTTGAACAATCATACCTAACTGCGCTCGCCAACCCGCCTGCCAAGCGTGGCGAGTATTGGCAAAACCCCTCCCCAGGAGGAGGCCTATGTCCAGCAGTGGACTTCCTATAGCTGATAATGTGAATGAGACTGAGGCGTCACGCTCGGTTATGTAACGCTCGTTCGAGTAAAGTCTCTCGTCGACTAAGGGAGCGAGAAAGCTATAGTCAACGCGTCACTGCTATACTCGCTTGGTGACCGTTACAGGAGAGAGTTTTCACTTCTGTGGTACACCAATTTTATGGTTGACAAACTGGGTGTTTGACCACAGCTCACCTGATCTTCAGTGATGGTGTGGTCGAAGATGATGAACACATCTAGCCTGGAATGGAACTGACTCTCAAGTGAGGTTACCGGAACAGACTGTTAAGTGCTTGGCGACAGATTTTCAACTTAAGGGAACTAGCCAGCCGTGTGCTAGAAAGTGTGCAGAAGTTTCTAGTTGATAAATGGTTGTGAGCATCTTCTACAAGTCTCATCGAGTCGTAATATAAGATTATGTTACTGGTTTCGAGGGTTACTTATTCTTCTGACTCCTGCTATTCTTTTTCTCTTGCTGGCGTGACGTGGATGACGTAATCCAAATCCTTAGGTTTATATGAAGTGTGAAACAAATTTTCAGTTCAACCGCTTTTGAAATACTATGTTATGCTCGAATGTATAGCTAATATTTTTTTTATTATTAACTAGCGAGCCGCCCCTGCTTCGCACGGGTGCAATGCGGACACTAATGAGGTGCATATGAATATATAATACATATAAACCTTCCTCTTGAATCACTCTGTCTATTGATGGAAACCGCTTTAAAATCCGTTGCGTAGTTTAAAAGATCAAAGCAAGCAGACGGCGGGAAGCGAATGGGTATAGTAAGCTATCCTTATAAGTTATATGCCACCGCGAACTTTTTTGTAGATCTATAAAACAGGAATATCCCACAATACCTACATTGTTTTGTTATATCTCAAAGGGATTAGGCAGCGTTTTCGATGAAAGCTCCCAGGTGGCTTAACTTTTTCCGACACTTCCAACATTTATCATCATACTTCAACCAATTTTCACAAAACCTTGACAAATTATATACCTAAACCTTCCTCATGGATCGCATGATAATCCATTCAGTAGTTTTTAAGTTTATCGCGAACAGACAGACAGACATACGCGGCGGACGACTTTGTTCTGTGGTATGTAGTGATAAAATAATTCCGGAACTTTATCATCTATGTTCATAAAATTGTTGTTTTACGAACTGTTTAATTCAACTATTGCTTACTAAAATAAACATGCTGAAAGTATTTAAATTGTGTACACAATTACAAGCAATAATGCTGATATATTATAGGGGCGACAGCGCGTAGGTAATTTAATTATAGCGTAATCTGAACAGGTCTTCGAACTGGTCCACCGATGTGGACCGTCCAGTCAAGGTGAAATGACGCGAATGCTAATATTATTCACAATTATATTCACAAAGTTATTGCCATTGCCATATTATTTAATAAGTAGCGAAACATGGACATGTGATTTGCGTTCTTCGTGACGTTTTGCGTTACATACGATTCAAATTGTAGCAAAATCAATGAACTTAGGTACATATCTTAAACTGTTTAAATATTTACTATTGTTTTTCAGTTGAACTTATCTTTTTTTAGACAATGAAAATAAACTAATTAATTAATATCGTAGAAAATTACACACAGCACCTACCATCTGACCCCAAATTAAGTAAAGCTTGTACTATAGAAGTCAGATAACTGATAGAATACTTAAATTCCGATTAATAGTAACCTTTTAGTAATGGCACACACATAGGTACGTATATATTACTCGCAATGAAATACCCACGCTAAGTTTAATCTCATTCTTTTTCTTTCCGAATCAGAGTTTATAGAAAACGTCGTTCTATCCGTGTTTTTAGCCGAGCAAAGCTCGGTCATCCAGGTACTTTTATCAATAACACCAAAGAGCAACAACTTTTCAGTTGTATTACATACACTTTTGTAGCGGTAATAGCTCAGTGATTAGCGCGGTCAGTTCACACGCCGAAGGGCGTGAGTTTAATCCCCAACGATGAGCTTGAGCAGCAGGTGAAGGAAAACATCGTGAGGAAACCAAAGCATGGTGGCATCAAATTGAAAATGTGCCGCTAAGCACCTAACGCGGTGTTCCAGCAGCATTACTTGGAAGCCAGTTCAATTATAGGCTAGGTGTGCTTTATCATCTTCGACCACACCATTACCAGCTGTGGTCAAACACCTAGCTTGTCAAACATGAAAAAAAAATAGAGAAACTCCGTTCCAAAAAAAACTAAGACTCGAAACATCGCAAGACAAGATAACTCGCGAAGCTTGCTTATACCAAATATATAAAGCAAACCATTTACTTTACTCATTTACGGCAACAATACATAACTACCTGTTGTAACAACTTGGTATTTCCATTTTGCAACCGCATGTGTGTCAGATATACCATGAAGTCTAGATTATAGCGTATTGTGTGAAATACTAATTATTGTTTCGTACCAGACGTGAACGCGAAATTAAAAGTCGGTGTTTTCCTCTTACTTTTATGAAGCTAATCTTTGTAGAACATATTCATTTATATTTACAGTTCTATGTAGATGTTGTTAGTTATTGTCAGTACAGATAGAAACATTTTTTTTAATAAATTTGGCGTTTTATATCATTGTATATTTATGATGTTTAATAACCTATCTCTATATTACTTATCCTACTAATATTATAAATGTGATAGTTTGTATAAATATTGGAAGACATTTTAGATATTTCGATTTTTGTTACTCAGTCACACAAAAACGGCTGAACGGAATTGGATGAAATTTGGTACATGGTACACACATCTAGTCCATGGTCTACATTAATATATAGGATACGTTTTATATCAGAAAAATGTTAGGTTCTTGTGGGATTATCAGAAAAACTAACGTATCCACTTGAACTTTAGCATAGAGGTTTGGAACATTATAGAAAAATATAAACTTCAAATCTAATGCAACAATTTACGGTCATAACGCTAAAGGTGATCTCTTCCAGTCAACCTTAAAAAAGGGTTCAAATAGAAAACGGGATGTGCCAAAAAAATAATGAAAAATAAGCCAAGGATACGATAAGGTTAAAAAATAAGAAACACATTTTAAAATAAAAATAAAACTATTTTGATTTTTCTTAACTTTAGATTGAGTTAGGTTATTTAATTTCCTATGTTTTTGTGTATAAAATAAATATATTATTATTAAATTAAACATACATTCTAAAGAAACGACCTAACACTTAAATTATAGATAATTAAAATAAATAAATATTTATGTATGTATAAGTATGCATTTGTAAAAAAGTATAATATGTATTCTATCAGTTATCTGGTCCCCATAAAACAAGCTTAGCTTATTTTAAAGCTTGATGCTGTGTATAAGCTTGAAGATTTTGACCACACCATCACTTAATATCAGCTGCGCTGTGGTCAAATAACTGTCAACCATAAAAAAGATTAAAAAAAAAAAAATAGTTACTCCATACATTTGGCTAAGGATCAACGAACTTATTCTATGGAACAGCAGATTTTCATAATTTCAGACTAGTGCCCTTAGTGTACAATGACCCCCTTTCGACTTAGTGCAGCCCAAGCTTATAGCCTTGTAGATTAAGAATGGATCGTTCTACTTCTTAGTTTGGGCAGAGCAAAATATTTATCGTACCTCCGGTAGGCAGTATAGTAGGTTTGTATTTTGTAAGACGTCTTACTTTCTATCGACTACTGTGCAAACATTGCGCGTAACGTCTATACTAAACAGTGTCACAGTACAATTAGTTGCAGTATGATCATTTTAGACAGTAGACATTTTTGCGTGATAATAAAAACAACACAAAATTAACTGATAATTTAAAATTTATAATAAAACTAGCGGTCCTGCCCGGAAAAGCAGCGCTACATTAAATATGATGTTTTAAATTTAACATTAACATTTTTTTAATTTTGCGATTCCATAATTCATATTTTTTTTAAATATCTCACTGTTTACTATGGTCGGTGTGTCTAAATCATTTAATTCTTTATTTTCTTACAAAACTTCTATGGTGAAAGTATTGGCGAGAAATCTGAAGGTCAAATGGTGTGTCAAACAATTCAGGAACCCATTAAAATATATACACAAAATTCACCCAAATCGGTCTAGCTGTTTAGGTGACGAACACACGTACAGAAGAATTATATATATTATTATTAGTCCTTACATAATATGTAAATATCATTTCATAGGTGGCACTTATATTGTATAGTTTTAGGAAGTTTCCAATAATGGAATAAGGTACTGGCTGCGCCTTGCAAGTTTTGTCGCGTTTTTAGGGATAAAAAGTGAGTCAAAAAGACGATATATTGTTTATTTGTTTTTCTCACGTTTTAGTTACAAAAATAATCATGAAAATGTTTGACAGATTTTCATCAAAACTAGCTAAGCTATATATGTTCACCGGTGAAGGAAAACATAGCATGGTGATAGGGTACTTTCTGGTACTCAACTGGCTAGATACCAAGTTGAAAATCTGAAAATCTGTCGCCAAACCTTTAACGGTGTGATCCGGCAGCCTCACTAGAGAGTTTCATTCCAGGTAAGCTGTGTTTGCAATCTTCGACACACCTCATTAAATGAGCTGTAGTCAAAAACTTTGCCTGTCAACCATTGGAAAAAAGTGAATCTTGAAAATTAAGTTCGAGATTTTAGCGTGGCTACTGCACCCATACTGTTATTACTTTTAATACATCATGTAATTAATATGCATATGCGTATATGAGAGCCTATCGACAGCTTACTCAATGAGGTCTTTGGAATTGAAGCTGGTTTTCTAAATACAAACTGCGTACTATTTTATTTAAAAAAATATGTATATATTTCGCTGTATGCTTCCATCTACAAATGAAATTTATTTGGGAGTTTTGGCGATGTGATGAAATATGACTTTACGTATAGCTTCCAAAACTCCGTCAAAGCTTGTTGTGATGTCTAAGTCATGCAGTCTTTACAAGGACATAATCGGATTGAACCTTGTATGGCTTTGACTTATTTAACTTGATTTTTCATAGAAACACTTGACACTGGCAAAATCACAAAGTGCGCCGCCAAAAACAGCAGCAGAAGAAACTAATGGATTATTTGCACTTATTTTTATAGAAAAAAAAGCTCTTGTAATGTTTTTATGGTATTATTTTTGTCTTCTAGGTAAGAACCACCGCAGTACTAGATATTCTGCCGACAAGCAATAGAGTTTAAATATTACTGTGTTCCGGTCTTAAAGGTTCTGCAGCTAGCGAAATTACAGGACTGTTGAGACTAACCATCTGATGTCTCAAAGTAATGAACGCCAAAGCAGCGATGCCCTAGCTTTTGTTGTTACTCAAAGTTCTGTGAAACGTTGCAACGGTCATGGACAGGTGTTATCTCTTACCACCAGGAGAGCGTCTCGTTCGTTTTAATACTTTTACGTAAATAAACGAGCATAGGAAGCCGTTACTTACATACGTTGATTAAAGTACTCTGTTAACTTTTCGTTGACGTGAAAGATTTCTAGCGATTGATACACATCATCAGCCATAGGTCACTGCTGGACATAGGCCTCCTCCTTGGGGTTTGCCAATAATCGCCACGCTTGGCAGGCGGGTTGGCGAGCGCAGTTAGGTGTGATTGTTCAAGGAAGACGCTGCTGCTCATCTTCCGGATTACTTCCCTTAGCCGACTCTTACGGCAACCATGGGTACAGAGGGTGGGGTACTATTCTTACGCCGGCACCACCACGGCGATTGATAGCTCAGTGATTATCGCGGTCTATTCCACGCCCAAGAATTAGAATTCAAATTCAGTTGCCGGTGAACATAGTGATTAACTGCCACCCTTAAATTAAAAATCTGCCAAGCACCTAACGGTGTTTTCGCAACCTCAACACTATATTGTCCCTAACAAACTATTTTCCGTGTCATATTTCTTTTATATGTACACATATACAAAAATCATCGTACACTGTTTAAAAGTAACAAAAATGCGCACACAAACATTATTATAGACAAAATTACTGCGATGAGATTTAATGCAATTACGTTGGTATTTTATTGTACACATTAACGCAAACGACCAATAAATATTTCATCGCTCTTCCTCCTTTTCAGTCATAGAAATCGATCAAACCACAAATTGCAATTTCAATTTATTGCTTCTAAATAAATAGCAGAGCAATACCATATTTATTCAAACAGTTTATTTATGAACTAGCTGTGCCCCGCGGTGTTACCCGCTGTATTACATAAACACTGTTTTCAGGATAAAAGTAGCCTATGTATTAATCCAGGGTGTCAGCTACCTCCATCCCAAACTTCATCAAAATTTGTCCAGCCGTTTGAGTGTTAAGAAGTAACAAACATACAAATACACTTACAAACTTTCGCTTTTATAATATTAATGTGATAGAGCGCTATATTTTGAAAATGGAAATTTAAGTTACTATGTTCCGCCTAAGCACTATCATCAATAAAATCAATATAACATATACTAGAATTAACATATTACGGGATATGCGATGATAAGAATGGACTTAACCGAAACTTACTTATCATTACAACGACTCCCTTCACAAATGATGTTTTGGCCAAAAATCAACGAACTATTTCAGCTGATTTTATTTCTCGATTTTAAAAGTTATTCATACTGTTTAATACGATGACCCTCTATTGGCTTATCAAACTCTGTATAGGTACATATTTTATTAAGCAAGCGTACTGTTCGCATACCGTAACCTAAGTTAAGTTGACAGCTTTTACATTTTTAACTATATAAACTTGTCTATAAACGGGATATTAAACATGTTAAGCTGTTATGTGCCTACTAAATAGTGGTTCCTAATAAATAATTATATACGAGTAATCACGACGATGGCTTCGCCCGTGAATAATAAACATTCAGAGGCACGATTTGTGAACGAGATTCAAAACGCATTTTATGGCAGCCACGATGTTGGGATTACTTTAATATCCAACTGTTTTTTTGTTTTTATGTAATAAGAGATGTTTTTATCTTCGGCCATAACAAGTTCGTGCATTGTGCCAATTCTCAACTTTTAGTCAAAACAGGCTGCGCAATATTTTTTTCTTTGTTTTTGTCATCGCACTTTGTGCATTCTATCAGTGTCCGCCACACACAAGTACAGTCAGTCATTTTATGATTAAATCAATGTATAATTGAAAACATCACTAGTTTTTGAGACACAAACACTCGATAAAACACTAGGACATGGAACATATAACAATTCAACTCAACTACCTGAATACTGACCGGATCGTCGCATCGGTCGGTTGCTAATAATTTAGTAACGCATTTCTAATCTAGCTACACTACGAATTTATTTGAATCGTTTGTTAAAACATGCAATATCCCTATTTTATAAATAATCATCTTTCCTATTTACAAGACAATTAACTTGAATAGTATTTTTTTTTGTGTGATTTTCTCTCTCTGTTGGTATAGATAGAGGTGCGGTATTTAAATAAGTCAACATCTATCTGTCTTTAACTGTTCTAGAATAAAAGCCTATCAATTTTTCCTACCGCGCTTTTGTAAGATGTGGAATGTTTTTCTTTCGAAGGTGTTACCGCAGAGTTACAAGATAGTTTGTTTTAAATCACCTAAGCCACTTTCCGAGGGGATAAAGCATCGATATCACCACTAGTGTTTTTTTTTTCTCTTCTTCATAGTATCGCACTCTATGCATTCTGCCAGTTTCAATGTTTCTGTATTTTGTGTTTAGTCTTCATTCAAATCCAGTCATGCCTTAGTAGTGTCGACTTTACTATATAAGCTTCGATGGAGTTTTGGAAGCAACACGAAAAGTCATGTTTAATTTACCTATATAATTCTCCCACACTTGCGCTTGTAATTCGGCACTTTATTAATAAAACACCACTATTATTATGCATAAACACTCGAAAAAACACTAGTTTTGGAAAAAAATACAATGGGGCGACACGTCGCTCTCCGCGTTCCCGCCAAAACTCACCACTAGTGTTGCAGGTAAAGAAACATTCTAATAACCGTGGATGCAGTATAAGAGAGACAAACAGCTGCCAGATCGTCAACTACGCGATCTTCCACCTTCAATATAAGGCCTGTCATACTATATCTCTGTCGTAAGTAGTGTTAACGGCATATGTAAATGAGCCCTTTGCTTCCTTCGAGTACCCATTCATATGGAATGGTTAAAGTGACTGCAAACACATTAACAAAGTCATTAAAAATTACGACGTATTGAAATCTAATCATTTTGAAATACATATATACGTTTACGGAGCATAATTTTGCTTTGCAATTGCTGCAAGAGCGTTTTGCAAAATTATTCTTGCCGTCTCGTCTCCTTCTATCATATTAATATAAGGTTCAAATTTCAATAACACTATTGGAAGTTATATTAGTAAAACGCGCATTGCAGGCAAAATCAGTGGGTCAAGCATAGCAATTTGCGAAAAACCGTTAGTCAAGTTTTCAATACTGAAATGTATACAAAACGGATCAGCGCCCTCAGCGGGTGTAAAGGGAAACTGAAACTAACGCAAAATGCTGCAAACGCATTTTTAATGAATTTTGGTGCTTATCAAAAATATTATGTAAGTTTTTATTTTTGAATATTGATATCCCTTTGATGTCTTGCTCATGAAATTGAAGCGAAGTTATAAAATCATGACAGCGGCGTGCTTTAAGAATTAGATTGGTGACTCTCAAATTCATCTTCTGTTATCTTAGAAACCCTATCAACGCGCTACACGCTTGTGCCTAAAAGGATATAAATACTACATTTTAACAGTCGACACTTTCCAAAACACCGTTTTTGTAAGTATACGTACTTTCGTCAACCTTGTGAGGAACATTATATACCTTGACAAAAAATAAAATGATATTACGACCAAATAGTAGACTGTAAACGTAACACTCATTAACTTAATAGTATAATATGTTTCTTGTCTGAATGTTGGTACAACAAAATACTTGTGATTCCTCTGAGTAAAATACGAACGTTCAATGATCAAATTTCATTCGTCGAAGTGTCATGTCGCCTGCCTGCTCTTTTTTTTCTCTTTCTTCTCTTCAGCTTGGCATGGCACTCTGTGCATTATGCCAGTTTCAATGTTACTGTATTTTGTGTGCAGTCTTCAGATTATGTATCTTTATAGTCGAAATGACCAAGACTGGACAGTCTTGGTCATTTCCAGTCCGTATCAGTCAAATCTAGTCATGCTTTAGTAAAGTAGTGGCGACTTTACTATAAGCTTCGATGGAGTTTTGGAAGCAAAACTAAAAGTCATGTTTCACCCCATTACATCACTTTCCCATACTCGCGCTGGTAATTCGGCACTTTATGAATAAAACACCACTATTTTTATACATAAACACTAGTTTTCGAAAAAAATACAATGGGGCGTTATGACTCTTTCCGCGTTCCCGCCAAAACTCCTGCCTGCTCTTGTGATGTAAAGAAACTATGATCACTGGCTTAGACAAAATCATTTCGTAATTAGTTCTAATTTCATCTATCCTAATAGATGTCAACCTCATTCGTAAGTCAATATTCGAAGAACCCATAGGTTTAGAATGCCATGGTGGTGCCAGCGTAAGAATTGTACCCCACCCTCTCTACCCGTGGTTGCCGTAAGAGTCGGCTATGGGATGTAATCTGGAAGATGGGCAGCAGTGTCTTCCTTGAACAATCACACCTAACGGCGCTCGCCAACCCGCCTGCCAAGCGTGGCGAGTATTGGCAAAACCCCCCCCAGGAGGAGGCCTATGTCCAGCAGTGGACGTTCTATGGCTGATGGTGTGATGTGTGATAGGCTTAGAATAAGCTTGCTTCATGACGTGAGCCAATTTATTTTACTCATAAGCGATTTTGCAGACGCTGACGTCCGATAAATAAGAAAAAAATCATTTGTTAGTGACGTCACCTTTGTAGGTCATTTTGTCCATTCACATCGTGTGCGACACCGCGAGACTCCGTTCAAGGTTATAGCTTTCACAATCAGCTGGCTTAGGCCGACCCCGCCATGCGCCATTACTAGCGCGTCGCAAATTCGACACGCCTAGCGCCTCAACCAACCAAGGCTCTGACTGCCCAATTTAACTATACTTAGCTAAAAAAATAAAACTAAATATTTTTAACAAGACTCTATCAGTTTTATTCTGAGAATACGATGGTAGCTCCCTCACACAATTCTACAGATAAGTTGGTCGCGTTGTACACCTAATCGTGCATCAACGTTTTGCATTCCAAGCATTTCTAGCAGAAACCTTGGGTTGTAAAGTTTATGACTGAATATTACACGGACTTGCTGTTTTTTTTTTTAAATATTTTGATATATGTAATTAGCAATTTTTATGTAATTGCTGTTAACGCTCCGTGGAAAAGAAATACAGATTTAAGCCTATCCAATCTTCAAATAACTGCTGTAAATCTTCTGCACTTCCCCACTTTTATTTCGGTAATTATTAACGTACGCTAACTACTTACCTACTTTTTATGTTTAACTTAGCGGACGCCACAATACTGAATACCCGTGTCAGAATGCAATTTTAGCAAACAAACTTAAAATAAGAAACTTAACAAAGCATCATTACGCCTGCCAGTGTATATCATAAAACCATCTAAAACAACAATAAAACTACAAATCAAAAGAACTCGCAATCAAATTTCTCCGAAATCAACAATACATTGATTTATTTTCCAAAACGACAAAGTGGCATCATAAGACGACCGCCGTTTGTCGAGAAAGTAAAATACACAAAAAAAAGTCGCACGTCGAGTTTCTCCCGCCAAAACTGAGATCACTGACCGATTGACATTCGGCGGTCCCGCCCCGCGCTACGTATCATCGATACCAAGAAAATGAATACGCATTTTTTTCTCATCTCAGCCCACCTGCATGACCGAATAAAATATTATAATGATTGTAATTTATTGACATTGCCACAAATTACTGGTTGCTCTTGAATATTTTGAATAAAGATTTACATGTGCCGTTCAATGTTGTAAATTCTGAGGCTTAAAATAATGGATCTGCAACTGCAATTTCAAATTGCCTGCTTTACAACCAACCCGTAGGCCAAATCGTTTAACAAGTACACCTATCTAGAGAGGATTACTATGTAAGTTCGTGTCACTCTGAAAACTCCACGTCCTGCCCATAAACCTACTTTTTCATCTTAGTGTCTGGCTGAGTATAAAAACAAGCTAAATAGGTTACGTCAAAGTCACACAAAGCCGAATCCCGTCATCACAATAATATTATAAACACGAAAGCTTGTGAGTGTGTTTGTATGTTTGTTACTTCTTCACGCTCAAATGACTGGACAAATTTTGATGAAATTCGGTATGGGGGTAGCTGACACCATGGATTAACACTTTATCCCGAAAAAAAATTGCGGGTAACACCACGGGGCGCAGCTAGTACTCTACTAAAGTAGTGATACCTTACTACAAACTTCGATAGGAATCGAAACAACACTAAAAGATCATGTTTCACCATATTATATGACTTTCCTACAATCACACGCGAAGTTCGCCACTTACTTAACAATTATTTGAATAAAATACTACTTTACTACTTTTTATACATAAACACTCACAAGTTTGGGAAAACAATACAATGCGTCGACATATGTAATTATTTCCGCCAAAACTCCCATAAGCTTAGACCTTCAATATACGAGTATATAATTCTTAAGAATGCGTTAGAATCACAGGGGGTAAGTAGATATCTATGATTAGAATAAATGAAACACCTTATCGAATCAATTACTGCTTGCAATGCAACCAGTGACCATGAAGTTGACAATTGCCTGCTTCTAATTTAATTAAGTTGTTGGCTCCAGCAGTCATTGTTATTCAGCTTGTTAAATTTCCGGCACTGAGACATTTCCTCTTGGTAAATACCATGTTTGATTGAGGCGCCATTGTAAAACTTCAACGAGGTATATGGTTAAAGTAGGAATAACTCTTTTTTAGCCTACGCAAAGAACTCAACATATTATTATGTATTGTGTTCGTGTATTGTGTTAGGTCATTTGTTGCCCTGTTATCTCATTTGATAGTGTATCTGCTTCACGAGCTGTAGGGCGTAGGTTCGATCCCCACGCAGGACAAACACTTGTGTAACGAGCATAAATGTTTATTCTGTCTGGGTGTTTTGAATGTATTCACAAAAAAAAAAGTAGTATTTAAGTATACAAATACAAATAATTTATTAATAACACCCTAGTTACAAGTCAATTATTATTTAGTCATTCAATCTTTACATTATTATTCTTAACAACTAAAATATGCAATTAATTAATTCATCTATACAATCTAAATTCATTAATTAATAATTAATTTAATAATCTGTATTCTAACACTATCTGAATTCCATAGTACAAGCTTTGCTTAGTATGTGAAAAAAAAATCAATCGTATCGAATAAACTGCTAACAATTTTGTCAAATAAGTAAAGTGTTTTTCGATTCACTTCGCTTATCATAATATGGTATACAAGTTCATAGTAAATCCATTATACATATTTGTATGTTTTATTTATCCAATAACTTGACACAGACTGTAACATTATCACATACTATAACCTATGTCACTAGATTTTTCTTTGAACATTTAAAATTGAGAATATCGAACACGTGAAACTGGCAAAACGCACAAAGTCTGATGCCAAAAATTAAGTAAAAGTTATATCAAAATTACTTTAGCTTTTATGCTTAAGGTACAGTATGTGCATTGCAAAGTTATTCAGGGTGGCTCCAAGGTGGATCACGGCTCACCTAACCATTCCGGGGCCGCATTCCTCGAGCGTGCCACTTGCATTTGCATGAGCCTACATTAGGTATGCCCACGCATGGCATGCATATCATTCCGCTAGTGATAGCGCGCTTTAGGGAATAGCGCCGAAAACAAATTAGAAAACATAAATATAGATAATTTTAATCGAATTATAATTATGTACTTAAGAAGATAACTTTAAAAGGAAGAAGTGTGCACATTTCACGTGCACACTTGCACTTGACGTGTGACGTGTGTGACGTTTTTCTAATAAGGTTTTTTAAAATTGTTGACAGGCTAGGTGTTTGACCACAGCTCATCTAATGTTAAGCGACGGTGTGGTCGAAGATGGTAAAGCACACCTAGCTTGGAAAGGTATTAGCTCTCAAGTGAGGCTGCCGGAACACATCGTTAGATGCTTGGCGGCAAATTTTCAACTTGAGAGTGGTAGCTAGCCAGCCCAGTACTAGAAAGTACCCTACCACCATGCAATTGCATGGAACGTGACACAGCTTACATAATACTTTCCCAAATTCATACACTAGAGTCACTGTTTATTTACTTAGTGAGTATATTAGAATCATTATCTGACAATTAACTAATATTTTGTTTTAATCTAAAACCTCTTACTATTCCCAGTATTCAAACTGCTTCCCGTGGTTTTAATTACAGAGTTAATATATAGTAATAATATGTTATGGAATACACCATGATGATATGAAATAATAGGTTTTTCTCTGTAGTGTGCATCGGAGCATATCATGGACAAGTTTTGCGGGCTGATTATAATGCAACATTTTTTTTTCTAATCATCAACTTCAACTTTTCAATGCTGTCTTCTGCAGTACTGCCACAATTTTGCCAATGTCTGTACATTTTTTTTTCTGTCTGGCGCAAGTTGTCCTGTGAAGACAATATTTTTTTTTTTAATTCTTTTTGTGTATAATATCTCAATGACAGTGACAGGTGTTATTTTTTTTCCTTTCTTCGACTATAGGATGTTCGTGTACTGTGCCAGTTTTCAAGTTTTCAATAAATTTTATTATCTATTGGCTGAGCATAAGCTTGCTATATAGTAATTACGCAACCACATACATATGTGTGATCATGTCTCATAAAGCTATTTCATGTTTCTATGTGGTATCATATGACATCGGTGTTGCAATCATTCATCGACTTTTCAAATGTAATCTTATTGATCAGGTTACGATGTAAGTACTTAAGCATTACCTAAGCGTGTTTTTCATCAAAATCTTTTGACAATTTTGTGTTTGTTCTTACAGTGCATATCTACATCACTATCACTACATAGCATAAAACAAAGTCGCTTTCTCTGTCCCTATATCCCTATGTATGCTTAAAGCTTTTAAACTACGCAACGCATTTTGATGCGGTTTTTTTAAATAGATAGAGTGATTGAAGAGGAAGGTTTATATGTATAATACATGCATATACACCACATTAATATCTACATTGCACCCGTGCGAAGCGGGGGCGGGTCGCTAGTATATTAATATTTAAATGTTTTGGAAAATGGGGCAAACATTCTTCCAGAGATTCTTATAAAGTCTTCGTCAATGCAATTTTTCAGAGATATAAAAAGAAACAGTTGAATTTTCGATGCAAGACAATACTGGAAAGGAAGTCGCGTATTTATTTTATATCTAAAGATCTATCTAGAGATTCAATGACGTATGCAAATCCACTAAATCACACTGAGAATTTTGGCGGAAACACAGAGAAATCACATTGCTGCATTGTATTATTTTCCTAAACATGTATTTTTTTGAGTTTATACTTAAAAATTGTTTTTTTTTTTGTTATCATAAAGAGATAAATTACGTGCACGAGTGTGAACAAGAGAAACATGTATGTTCGTGCTGTTTCCAAAATTCCATAGAAGCTTCTAGGAAATAGATTCACCACTATTTGCTGAGCAAAAACTTTAACTATGGATCTGAATGTGGACATGATCTGGACGTACATTTGACTAGGGCTCATTTTACCCGTTGTATCATGACACTTGAAAATATAAAATACTTGACATTGGCAAAATGTACAAAGTGCATTGCCAAATAAAAACTACACTGAATCTTCAGAATGGAAAGAGTTTTGGCGGGAACACGGAAAAAGTCGTGTCGCTCTATTGTATTTTTTTCCATAACTCTTGTTTTTTCGAATGTTTATACATAAAAAGAGTGTTTAATTCATAAAGGGCCGAATTAGACGTGCGAGTGTGGGAAAGTTATATAATGTGGTGAAACATGACTTTTCGTGTTGCTTCCAAAACTCCATCGAAGCTATAGTAAAGTCGCCACAGATCGTGTGCTAGGAAGACAGCAGATATAGCAGAAACAACTGTAAGATATTAATCCAAGTATAATGATGAGAACTTGTTTGGTAAAGATTGATGAAAAGCAGTTCTATTGAACAGTACTACATTATCAAATTTATTAATTAATAAACCTGAATCATAAATCAAACAACAAATTAACGCATTTATGTGCGCTTCTAATACTAGGTTTCCCCTTGCATATACTCTCATCCGCTTCGTTTAGTGTTTTCTACATAATTTGGTAGTAATTATACAAGAAATCTTTATTATTTGCTTAAGTTATGTTTTCTAGTCTATAAAGACTAAATAACAATATTTTTTATGTGAATAATGTTGATAGTTTAGCACTTCCGCTATAATATAAATAACAGCATATTCTATCACAGACGTGTTTGATTTACACGGAGTTGAACGTGATTGTTGTAAATTATTAATTTCTAAATATTATAGTATATTTTTCTAATATTCATTTTCAAAAACGTTGCCTTCCTGTGAGAATATAATAGCTTTCTCTATTTGTATTCTGATATTGCTGTGCACAGCATATTACACGTATATTTTTAACCGATTAAAAAAATAGGGAGTATGTGGTTTTCTTTTTACATATTATATTCACCGATTTATCCGCGAATTGTTGAACAATTTTTAAAAATCTTTTAATATTTCCAGAGGTGGTGGTCTTATTGAAATGGTCCCATATCACCAAGGGACTATCTAGGACGACCTAGGGACCATGTGACTAACGTGGCACCGTCTGGTCGCTTACCATCTGTTGACATTCCGCTAGATTCCAGTGTTATAAATTATTCAAATGAAATCTGTTTATAATATTTTTTGAACTATCAAGATTTTTAATATATTTCATCACATTTCCTGTAAATAAATTAAACTATATTTAAATTAGTAGAAAGAATATTTTTATCGTTGACAGGTTAGATGTATTACAACTCGTCTGATGTAATGTGATGGTGCGGTTGAAGATCGTAAACATAATGGAAACATGGAAACCGTAATTTCCACAGTAAAGTAAAACAGCCGGAACACACCGTTAGTTGCTTGGCGACAGATTTTCAACTTGAGGTAGTCCAGCCGAGTACTAAAAAGTACCAACTGTGGTTTCCTTCACTGGTAGCTCAAGCTAATATTTTATGAATTAAATCCACGCTTTTCGGAATGTACAAACCATTCTAACAACTGAGCTACCATCACTATAAAATTAGTGTAGGTAATTTATGAGTAAATAGCACGGTGGTAGGGTATTCTAATGCTCGGCTACCACCCGAAAGTTGAAAATCTGCCGCCAATCACCTAAAGCAAACTAGGTGTGCTTAACCATCTTCGACCACACCGTCACTTTACATCAGATGAGATGTGGTCAAACAGCTTGTCAACGATAAAAAAATATGTATATAAATATTTCAAACGCAATTTATAAATAATTGAGCGCACACATACGCAAGCAAAATGTTAATGACCCATATAAAAACTTACACGTGTTAAAAGAAACACTCATATCAGCGCAATATGCAAATGAAATGCATAAAAATATTTTATTCTTATCAACGCGTGCAAATCTTGCAATATACTCGTAATATACGATATACGATGAATATTAAATAGATATTTGTTCTGAGTATGTATGTATTGACAACAAGCTTAAAAATTTATAAAACTTGCGCCCACAACTTCGTCCGTGTTGACTTAAGAATTGGATTCAGAGAGAAATGAAACGTGTAAGTGATAAAAGAGCAATTTTCCATGTAGTTACCATGAAACTAACGCTACTTAATTACTTAGATAAATATAAAGGATACCATTTATACTGGAATAATATTCCATAAGACATCTATGCCGAAATTCAAGTGGATACGTCCTGTAGTTATTTTTTGATAATCTCACAGGAAACTAACATTTTCGCGGGATAAAAGTTATCCTATATGATAATCAAGGTAATAAACTATATGTGTGCCAAATGTCATCCAAATCCGTTCAGCCGTTTTTGCGTGATTGAGTAACAAAAACATCTAAACATCCAAACTTTCATATTTATTATTTTAGTAGGATAACCCGACAGGGGACAAAACTACAATTAAAGAGAATAATTATGGCCTGTGTGTCTTTGAGAGTGTGTGTGTGTGTGTGTGCAAGCGCGTATCTTTGACAAGCAATGTTTTTGACCACAGTTCATCTGTGTGGTCGAAGATAATCACATTTAGCCTAGAATGAAACTGGCTCTCAAGTTAGGCTGCCGGAACACACCACCGGTGCTTGGCGGTAGATTTCCAATTAGAGGGTGGTAGCTAGCTAGCCGAGTACCTACTAGAAAAAAGGTGTCGGATTTATTAAATTTAAAGTAAATGTAACTTCATACAAGGAAATGCGAGGTTTGAACATGTTTTAAACGAATACAAACTGCATGTGGTAAGCTTAGCGTAACCGCAGTTTTGCAACATTGCTGCATCGAAGCCTACGTTGACGTATGTAATGTAACAATCGTTAATTAAACGCAACAGTTTTCATGTATTTTAGGATTCCGTATCTCAAAAAAAGAAATCCTGATGGAATCCTGTCTGTTAAGACCTTGTTACTCAGGAACACGTAGAGATATCAAGTTGATGTTAATTTAAATACTCAGGCCTGCAATTCCTTGAAGCTGTGAATAAAAACCAAACGTTTAAATCAACACAATCAAAAGATACGGTTGTAAAATCTTTTTATTTGTATTAAACTTGTGTTTAAATTTGTGTTTAAACGATAAAATGTAATGATATTACGGAATTGACTTGTAACATTGGTGTTATCAATAAAATATTTGTATTTGTATTATTTTATTTATTCATCGGTGAGAAAATCACTTCGTGAAATTCGTGGAAATGGTTTCGTCAATATTTCGATACTACAATGTAAGCATAAAAAACACTAACGTTAAGTGTTGTCATTTCTCAGTTCCCGCTTGCGCTCGCCAGGGGCACTGACATAATTATTTTATACATTTCAATGTCAAAACACTTGCTGCACATAGGCCTCTCCCAAAACACCCCAATCAGTCCGATCTTCGGCTTTTCGATTGCATCCACCGCTAGCTGACCTACGTATAACGTCACTCCATCGAGCCTCAGGGCGTCCTACGTTTGCCAATGCGTGCTAATTTGTTTTTGTTTATTGTTTTAATAACTAAAACGGTTACATAAAACCAATTACGTAAGCTAATAATGATACAGAAATATACATGACCTTTTGTCAATTACTAACAATATTTACGGATCAATATAATTGTCAATTATAAAATAAAATTAAAACGTTGACAACAATGTTGACAAAACAGGTATATCATCGAGCCCAAACTCGGCAATACTACCTCCGTTCCTTAATTTAGCTACTTGATGTCCTCGTTATTTAATTTTTTTGGTCACTTGTCCACTCAATTCAGTTTTGATGGGCACGTTGGTGATACACGGTTCCATTCACGCTTCAAATGATTCGGTGTCGTTTTCATATAGTTTTAATTGTAACGGGACCACGCGGCCAAGACGGTCGATTCCGCAAAACCACAGATTACAAGTAGCTTAAGTCCCGTTCAAACTACGGTACCAATTGTCCTACAGAAATAACCCTACAGCCCTAAATCATTTTAAATTGTTCTGTGATTCAAAAGCATAATTATCTTTCCGTAACATGAATTGCATAAACAGAGAACTTTTCCGTGTAATACAACTGAAAATAAGTACCTACTACTAACGCAAGTTTCACTTGACTAAGCAAAGCTTGTCCCATGGGATCCAAATAACTGATAGAAAACTAATATCATTCATATTTTAATAATATTTTAAGATTTTTAATCTTATTTTTGTCATAAATTAGAATGTGACTATAGCAGTACCGAAGTAATCACGGATCGCCCGCGGGATGAGGAGGTAGGTGGAGGCGGGTGTCAACAGCGCAAGGACCTACACGTGATCAGTGCACACGAGATATGTCGTGAGATAATTATCGATTGACGTAATAGATTTGCGTTGACTTAATGATTTTGCATGTATCAATGCATCTATGAACTGCTGATATTAAAAACTATTGATTTTTTAAATTATATAGATAATTAAAATCATAGGGTTATGAGGTTACAAACTAAATGTATCTACTAGATGTGATGTGTTAGAGAAGAAGACATCTAGTATCAACTAGATGTCTTCTTTATACTCTGAAGGACTTTGATCTCTTTTTCGATCTTTAAAAAAGGAAAAAACATAGTAACCTATTTGTTTTGCTTGGCTGCCAATTTAATTCTCAAAATTTTTAGAACGATTCATCTTGGGATCGGTTGTTTGTTTGAGCTAGTCGCGTGCATCTTCTTTCAACCTACCAAACGTGACAGCGGTGCCCTACCCCCTCCGTGCTTTACTTCCCTGCAACATCTGAACGTCACGCTGCCCCACCTACCTCCGCATTTCGCGGGCGATCCGTGATTATTACTTTTTGTAATGCTATAGTAACTTTAGTATTATCAATAAAATCTTGTATTGTATAGATAAGTATATCTTTTTTGAAAATAAATACGAAACGCTCTCTTTATGGTAAGAGATTACGCCTACCCAAAACTATTGCGGCGGTACATTTAGAACACCCAGACAGATAACAAGCATCTGTGTTCGTTACATACATATTTATCATACATATAAGTTCTGTGTATCGCTGCAATGGTTGTGGACATGCGTTATTTCTTACCATCAGGAAAGCGTGCCCATCGTCTCATTACTTTCACATAAAAAAAGATAAGTCAAAAAGAAATTGAAAATTTTCTACAAACACAAACAATCACTAAGTGCCTAATATTTTAAAAGAAATCGTAAAACAGGTAAAACTAGTACCAGAGAACATTATTATGTAAATATTTAATGTTTTTAGTGTTTCGCTGTACAGGCAAAGATACGCTTTCAAATTTATGTACCGACAGTCAGTAATTATGATCAATAAGACTTGGTAAAATGGTGAATTTCTGATACTTGTTCTCTCGTTTCTTACTTTATACAGCATATTGTAGTAATTTTCTTTGAATTGTAAACTCAATAAATACGTTTCTAGCTCTTACATAAAAAAAAAGTGAAACCGACTGTCACTGGCACAAAATAACAAAAAAAAACAATTAATATAATAACTACGATTCAGCTGTCAACTGTTATACTTGATGTTACACATTTATACAAATACTTGTAAAAAATTAATCACTTTGTTTTTTTGCTTCTAACTAAACCGTTTCGCTAGTACTAAGCCTGTTTGTAAAAAAAAAACGTTATAAAAAGTATAGTCTTCATAACCGCTATATTGATTGCCTACTGGCCGGCGACATAGGTCCCGTTACCATTAATTGAAGTACGAAAATTGTACGATAGGCAGTTGAGACGCACTTTTGTTTTGTAGAGCGTGCAAATAAACACTGGTTATTAAAACAAATTATATAGAATAACTTACGTGTGATTCAATAGTGGCGTACGCATTGAATATACCCCGTCAGCCTTAAGCCCATTTCACTTTTTTCAGGGACGGAGTTCCTTATCGTTATCGTTCTGATTTGTTTGCAAGCTGAGGAGCTAGACCAAAAAATGTGTAACAATTTAAAACGACACCAAAAACGGGCACGTTTTTGCAATGATTTTTGAGGCACTTCCCGGTCACCTAGAAAATTAAATCTTTTTTTAATGGATTCAGCTTGGCGTCAATCTAGAAAAAGCATTTTTTTTTTATAATTTAAAAATAAAAGCCTTTAGTATACGATAGTTAAAATCATGATGAGTTATTCATAATGGTGAGTATAATTTTCGGCTTGGTAGGTCAATATCATACTCGTAATACCATATGCAAGACAAAAGTGGGCAATAACGGGAGGCAATATTAAAATACAAAACATATTTTTAAACATCTCCAAAATAAAAGTTAACTTTATCACAATTACATAATCACAATGTAGGTAAACTTATTTGCAATCAAAGTAACATTCCAACAAAATAGCGGCCGGTAGGCACTTTCACTTACAGAGCTAAGGTCAAATGTGAAGCAAATACTGTAAAGTTACTGACCTATCGCGCTATAAAAACGTGAAAAATCTTAAACTTTTGTGTCGTTTTTAAGGTTCCGTACCTCAAAAGGAAAAACCGGAGCCCTTAATAGAATCAATTATAGAAAATTATTAATTAAAATTATTCTTTAAAAATATTCAAAAAAATAAAAATAAAATAAAAAATAAATTTTAAATAATAAATTAAATATTCTTTAAAATTATTCTTTTTGAAATTATTCTTTATAGAATCAATTTGTTGTCCGTCTTTGTTGTACCTTCTATTTTAGGAACACATAGAGGTATCGAGTTGAATTTAAAACCAAAGACCCATATTTGTAGTCCCTTGCAGCTGTAATAAAAACAAACTTATCAGTTATCGTAAATAAAAGTTACGGCCGTTTAAGTCGCAAAAAACCGGATATTTTGACACTCACAAAGGAATCAAAATCTATAAGATACTTTCTGTTGACCTAGAACTATGAAATTTGGCAAGATTTCATAGTTCCTATTTGACGGATTGGTCTAAGAAGGACAACCTCAGCAACTTAACTCACGAGATAAAATGAACCCTAATAACCCCCAGATGATTCGACGATTATCGTCCCGATAGTCGTCACGGTAAACGGCCTTACAGCGAAGAGTCTCAATCAACACCTTAAGAGGCTCTCGCACACATAACTTTTAGTCATTATAAGATTATCAACGGCTAAACTAAAAGGATAACTAAAAACCTCCATCTAATCCGACATATTATGCATACCTAGCAAATATTTCATTCTGAGACGAAGTATTTTCGCAACGTTCAACTATGTATTGTTATGTTTAGTCGTTAATATTTTGAATTGTATTTCATTGAACAGAGCATCTTTCCGTTCATAGGTTTATACATATGGATGCAACGGCTCAACCGTGAAGAAAATGAAAAACAATAGCTTGTTAACTAGATAATAACTCTCATTGTAATCCAAATCGATAGCGTTGGCGAAGTAAAAACAGTAACCTATTTGCAGTTGAGTTAAATAATGTAGTTTTTAGGAAGAAAATTCGGCTCAAAAAAACCACCCTCAAGTTTGAAATCTGCCGCCAAGCACCTAACAAGCAGCCTGACTTGAGAGCTAGTTTCATTCTGGACTAGATGTGCTTTACCATTTTCGATCACGCCGTCACTTAACATCAAGTGAAGCTGTGGCCACCTAGCATGTGAACCATAAAAAATGTACATACATCGAAATACATTTACGTACTTTTAAATTCATTTTAGATACCACGTATTGCGTTAGTCGCAATAAAAGCTAATTTCTCTTGTCGTTGAGATATAAACAGATGTTCTAGTACATGTCTTGTCCTTGGCACGTCCCATTGTTATGAATGCAGATATAATGTAATGTTAGAACACGTTCTCATGCTAAACGCATTCCATTGTGCATTAATAAATTTCATTTCACGCTCCACTTTATTTCTTTTTAACCTTCTAGCAGATTGTTTTTTTTTTGTTTGGACTTAAATAGTGACATTGGTGCTTCAAATGACACCTCATTTGTCAAATTATGATAAATAATTTAGAGATTATGAGGAAACAGATGAATATGCATACATACACACATGCCGGTCAAAAACATAACCCTCCCTTTTACTTCGCCGTAGTCGGGTAAAAATAAGCGGTGGAAGATTCAGTCTAAGAGACTCGAAAGTTACAGACAGGAGAATGTGAATGTGTCTTATGAGTTTTTCGCGGTTTAAATCTGTAATAAAATCGTTGAACGGCACCACTTCCGCGGCATAATAACTTCCTAAACAATGCACAAATTCGACAATTATCATTGCAGTAAACATAAAACCATTGTGCTGTTACACAAGAATCGCTAAAATTGTAATTTGACAGTCACTTGTTTCAAATTACTATTTCGTAACAGCAATTTCTTGAAACCGTGATTTTTGCAACTATGCAGCTTGGTTTAATTCGACAAAATTGGGCATAACTACTACTTGTTAGGCGCTTCTATTTCTATACGACGTGTCTTGCTTTCAATAGTATTTCAATACAGTATTTAACGACAGATTAGAGATTCAACTTTTTACCCGAGAAATTGGAGGGTTATTATTATATTATATTTAGCATATATATTAAAGTATATAAGGATTTAACTTTATTATACACCGAAATACAAATATGACACATCTCATTTGTCGAAATAAAATAAAACTTTAAGAGGTTACGCGAGACAGAGAAAATAAATTTATACGCACATAGATATGATCATATATGAGTCATTCTGTTTAGTCAGTTATATGTGATGTGAAAATCATCTGTCATATTATATGACATGATTTTATGATCCACAGTCACATCATCGAAAGACAAACCAAACATAATAATATCTTGTTTAACTTTACAAGAAAACGAGCGCTAAATTAGTATATTACCAATATACATTATGTTCTATATATAACTAGAAGTTAAAATGAAATAAAAAAGTTAAGTGAGTTTTCCTACAGTCAAGTACATTCATTTATACGTCATTTGGATCTCCAAATGTCTTGATCAGTAAATGACAAGTCAAAGTCAAGTTTTGGTTACTGTCATTTGTGATTCAAATGCTTTAGCCCTGTCGGCCATCTTGATGAACTCACATGAGAACGAGTCACCGTCGTGAATAGACTAAAGTCGGTATTATTGATTAATTTTTTAGAATATTTTTTGTCTGTGATTACAGTAAGTGAGAATAAATGTTGTCAAATTGTATATGAATAGCTTAGGTTTTTATCCCTTCCGAAGTATCGTCCCAATTGCTTACAACAAAAATGTGGCGTAGCAAAGAATATTTTTATATTGTCGAAATCTTAAAAAAATACTAGACTGCGTTGAGGTGCAGTGGAGGTATGTAGAATTGTATCCACTAAATACCCCCTTCTCCTTCCAAGGTCCTTAACAAAGGCTCTGGGTTCTCTAGTGAACACGAGTCACCTAACATTGTTGTCCTGTCTGTGATTGGAGAACAACAACGTCCCAAGTCCAAATGTCCTAAGTCCTAGTTCCTTATTATCTGACCATTACTGCAGGCAAGGGAAAGCAATGCCGTATTCTACTGCCCTGGCATCAAGGCGGGTTTCCTCAGTCTGCATAATTATATCTTATGTCTAATTAACCAGCATATGTCAATCACCTTCAATGACAGACCAAAACGTATTTTAATCTAATAATAGACACGAAGGAGGAACATTGACCGTTGCGAATGGAGATCGCATCGCGTGGGACACTGAACTTGTACCCCCAACTCATCAGTTTACCAACTCTTATTTCGTAATCATCAAAGGTCAGTTTTGATCGGCACATAGATGTAATAAGTTTGTAGACACGACAATGGTAGACAGTCGCACGCGTTGAATCATGCCGTTTAAGTAAACTAGTGCAGTGTAACTGTGACTTGGGAGTCTTGAAAAACTCGCGGGTCGACGTCTTTTGTAACACCCATGTTGCAATTAAACCTAGCTTGGCTGTCGTCAGACTTACTTTTAATAGAATTACTAAACTTAGGTTTTCTTTGTGAAACAGTACCGACCGTGTTTTTGAAGACGTGCGTAAACAGACAATTGTTTTACGAAAACCTGTGGTAAGTTCTGCCGGAATCGTTTCAGCAATATTATTATAGATAAGTAGGTAAGTGTTATCGCACTTATATTTGCCGCCTGTTCGAACGAAGTCTGTACCGGAAACTACCCGCCGAATGTTGACGAATATCACCGTAAGGGAAACCGAGGCTTTTTCGATACTCTTCGTTTATCACAGTGCTACCGCGGTTAGGCACTTGGCTCCGATTTGTCTTCGAGAACACACCTGCCTAAGGTTGATCGTCTGTGGGTACTGTACAGAAATAATATAGGAATATTATTTCTGGGAACCTTATTCCATACTAGTTGCACGTAAGTGGGTAAAACAAAGAGTAATGATAATTATCTGTGTAGTATCGTTCCAATGTGTGTATAAACTGTGTAAAAAAAAAACATGTCTTGCAATAAATGTATATATATGTGATCCTAACCTGTGTCTTCTTTTATCAGAAGTGTTGAAATTACTACGCCTACAAAATGCCACGTGGACGCAAACGAAAATCACGAAGGCCTTCCACGAGTTCAAGTACGTCGTCCAACAGCTCGACCAGCGACGATAGTGACCATAGACGACACAAACACAGGAGACGTCGTAAGGGATCCCAAACCGTGAGTCAGAATGTTGTTTTATCGTCAGTGATCCCCGAATTCGACCCACTGGTAGACAATGTAGATATGTGGATCAATGTAGTTGAGGCGAATTCCCAAGCGTTTGGGTGGTCTGACAACATGATTAAGTATCAAGCACTTCAAAAATTGCGCAATACTGCTAAAACGTGGTTAGATTCGATGCAAAAAAATGAAACTAAGTGGACCACGTGGAAGTGGAAGCAATGGCGTGAAACACTGTCAGATACTTTTCAAGTCAGACGAAATATGTTTAGCGCTTTAAAAGAGTTAATAGATACAAAGCCCTCTGCTAACCAATCGCTATACGAGTTTTTTTTCCAACAAAAAGCGAAAATTGACCGGTTGCAATTAGGGTTCCGCGAACGTGATGTTATATCAATTATCGTAGGATCGATTGGTAACGTAAACATTAGTGTAGCGGCTGAATCGGGCAGTTTTAGGTATTGTGACGACCTAGCATCCTTTTTACACGGCAAAACTCATAGTCCTATCGAAAAAGAACTCTCTCAAAGGAATTTATTGACACCGAAACATAACTTTAGACCTTCTCACCCCGGACCCTTTATTAAAACAGAAACTGCCGCTAGTACTAGTAATGTTGTGTCTACTACGACTACGGGCCCAACTTGTTACCGTTGTGGGGAAGTCGGTCATAGGAGAAATAACTGCCCTGTTAACGACAATGTTAAGTGTTGCTCGTGCAACAAGTTAGGACATATGGAGGCAGCTTGTAAATCTAAGCCGAAACCAAAAACTGAGAAAGGAGTTGAAGTGAAAATGATTTCCAACACAAAAACTAAACAAAAATTTTGCAAGCAAGTTTTGTTGAACGATTTTCAAAGTGAAGCTTTTTTTGATATGGGTAGTGACTGTTCTTTAATTACGACCGGGTTAGTCACCCAACATAACTTACAGCCCTTTCCATTGATTAACACAACCAATTTGGTAGGATTTACAAATAATTCATCGGTTCAAGTGACGGAAGCCGTAGCCGTTACACTCAAAGTAGATTCCGTTGAATTAATTATCACACTGTATGTAATTGATGCGCTTTCTGGCTGTGACATTCTGATCGGAAGGAATTTTACTGAAGACAAAAGTTTAATGTATATGCGGGTAGGAGATACATTGACATTTCAATATGCACAGGCATTGAATGTTTGTACTCTTGACGTCACTAGCAATGTACCCAGTAACCACGAAATAATCTTGAATAGTATTTTATCAAAGTACCCTCAATCTTTTTCGGAAGATTTATCATGTCTGGGTAAAACTTCTTGTGTTGAATTAGAGATACAATTAACTACAAATAAACCCATTTATCAACGACCATACAGAATGTCTGAATCAGAAAGAGCAACTACACGAGAAATAACTGACGACCTCTTAAAAAACGGAATCATTCGTAATAGTAACTCTGCTTATGCTAGCCCAGCCCTTCTAGTAGACAAAGCATCGGGAGCTAAAAGATTATGTGTTGACTATAGACAACTAAATAAAGTAACTGTCAAAGAGAAGTATCCTATGCCTATGATAGAGGATCTCATTGATAGACTGCAGGGGTGTAAATTCTATACGTCTTTAGACTTAAAAAGTGGGTACCACCAAGTCGCTATTAAACCTGAGGATGTACACAAAACTGCCTTCATCACGAACGATGGGCATTTTGAGTACCTACGAATGCCTTTTGGCCTTTGTAATGGACCAGCGGTGTTTCAAAGACTCATGAATACCGTCTTGGGCAATTTACGTTTTGGTAAAGTTATCTGTTACATGGATGATTTACTTATTGCTACAAAAAATATTGAAGAAAACGTACTTTGTGTAGAAATGGTGCTAGATTTATTCGCGAAAAATGGACTGACCATAAATTTAGAAAAATGTTCGTTTTTCAAAGGTCAGGTAACATTTTTAGGTTATGAAATTTCCGAACAGGGTGTTCGCCCAAGTACTCGTAAATTAGATGCTATTGAAAAGTACCCTAATCCAAAGACAGTCCACCAATTAAGACAATTTTTGGGGTTGATAAACTATTTTCGAAAATTTATTCCAAGCTGTGCGCTTCTATGCAAACCCTTGACTAATTTATTAAAAAAGGAAGCAGTCTGGAAATGGGGCCTTCTAGAAGAACAGGCTGTAAAAAACGTGAAAGACCAACTAATTAGCAATGCAGTATTAAGCGTGTTTGACCCCAAATTACCGATTAATCTTTATACTGACGCTAGTCGCGATGGGATAGGATGTATTCTGATGCAATCAACTAAAGACGGAGAAAAACCTGTACATTTTTATAGCCGGCAAACTAGTAACGACGAAAAGAAATATCATTCATTTGAACTAGAGCTTTTAGCCATTGTAGCGGGACTACAGAAATTTCGCCATTATCTAGTAGGTACTAACTTTAAAATCACCACCGACTGCAATGCCGTGCGCCATGCTTTAAGTAAAAAGGAAATAATACCGCGAATAAGTAGATGGGTATTATATACTCAAGATTTCACGTTTGAAGTTGTCCATAGAGCTGGTTCACAAATGCAACATGTAGACGCTCTAAGCAGAAACCCTCTTAGGGAAGTAAATAACGGGACAGCTATAATTGAAAATGTAAATAATATAACCGAAGGTGACTGGTTGCTCTCAGTTCAATTACAAGACCCCAGTATTTGTAGTATTCGGGAAATAATAATGTCAGGTGAGGCCGAGTCAAATAAACAGATATTCAATGAATATGAAGTATTGGGAAATAAGGTTTATCGTAGAACAGAATTTGGTAGACGTTGGGTGGTTCCAAAAAAATGTATATGGTACGTCATACGCGCTAACCACGATGACGTGGGACACTTTGCAGTCGATAAAACTGTAGAAAGGATTAAATCAAAATACTGGTTCCCACACTTGAAGAGAACTGTCGTTAAATATATTAAAAACTGTCTAAATTGTATATACTATAAGAATATTCATGGCAAAAAACCGGGGAAATTATATCCAATTCCGAAACACGCTAGACCGTTTCACACACTTCACGTCGACCACCTGGGTCCATTCATTAAAACAACACTAGGAAATTGTTATTTATTAGTGCTGGTCGATTCGTTCACCAAATTTGTGTTTATTTCCGCTGTCAAAAACACCAAAAGTGTAGTGGTTATAAATGAACTAAATAAAATATTTAAAGTATTTGGCAACCCGAAACGGTTAGTGTGTGATGCCGGTAGCGCATTTACATCGAAACTATTCACTAGTTATTGCAAAGACCGAAATATTAGGGCTCATATTATCGCCACTGCCGTACCACGTTCAAACGGTCAGGTAGAACGCTACAACCAAACCATTTTAGAAGCCTTGCGTGGTATGGGTGCTGATACTGAAAACAATAAATGGGACCAACATATTACCAACATACAACAAGGGATAAATAGTACAGTTAACAAAACTACATCTGCTGTACCGAGCGAGATATTCTTCGGGTATAGAATTCGGATGAATAATGACATGATCACTGATGATAATAACACTGAACATTCTGTTGACGTCACTGCACTGAGAAATACAGTAGATGCTAATATTATGAGAAATGCTGAAAAACAAAAAGTTTCATTCGATTCTAAAAGGAAAGACGCACCTAGTTATCATGTAGGAGATCTGGTCGTGCTGAAGATTCCTAGTCACTCAAACGATGGTCAAAGCTCTAAGCTGTTACCTCTCTACAAAGGCCCATTTCAAGTGATAAAGGTCCTAGGTCAAGATAGATATCAAGTGGCAGACATGAGAGGAGCTGAAAGGTCGACAAAACGTTATGATGGCACTGCTTGCGTAGAAAATATGAAACCATGGATCCATGTGTAAGATTAAGACCGGATGTTATCAAATGTGTATGTAAAATTCTTAACAAGCGTAAGTAAAACAAACTTTTAAAATAACAATTTAATTTTCATGTTTAACATAGTTACAGAAAAACTAAAAACATTAGCTTCAAAAATTTCCATAATGTTTATTAACTGCTGTAAAAAAATATTGGTCTAATGCAATCGCTTCAACATTGTGGGTAGTATTATAAGGATTGGTTGGTTGTGCAAGCTGCAACAGGCATCCGTGCTGTGAACGCTGTTGTAGTAAGTGGTGATACACGGCTAGATTGATCCTGTATGAACATCATCTAGCTCAAACCACTGAGGATACGAACCAATGCCTCATGTACGGTCCAATGTTAAATTGATAAATACATGTCGAATTCTAAGTGTTGTGCCTAACTCGTACTCATGTTTTCAGCTCTGCATCAGACCACTACGCTATTCGGGGACGAATGCGTGAGCAGGACGGCCGGATGTTATCGCACTTATATTTGCCGCCTGTTCGAACGAAGTCTGTACCGGAAACTACCCGCCGAATGTTGACGAATATCACCGTAAGGGAAACCGAGGCTTTTTCGATACTCTTCGTTTATCACAGTGCTACCGCGGTTAGGCACTTGGCTCCGATTTGTCTTCGAGAACACACCTGCCTAAGGTTGATCGTCTGTGGGTACTGTACAGAAATAATATAGGAATATTATTTCTGGGAACCTTATTCCATACTAGTTGCACGTAAGTGGGTAAAACAAAGAGTAATGATAATTATCTGTGTAGTATCGTTCCAATGTGTGTATAAACTGTGTAAAAAAAAAACATGTCTTGCAATAAATGTATATATATGTGATCCTAACCTGTGTCTTCTTTTATAAGTATTGTAATATTGTCGCCATATTGATAAAACAAATTGATGCAAAGCTGATGATCTAATTCATTTCTATCTGACACCAAGACAATTCCATTAGATAAAATTTTTGTTTAATTCAGAAATTTACTGTGCAAGCATCGGATTAGCATGAGCATCTTCCTATTTTCAGAAATCGAATATTATCATGATCTTGTTATGGTAATTAAGCAAATCAAGAGTACGGGATTACGCGGAATAGTTAAACCAAAAGGAGATTATTGTACTCAATTACCCACCATATAAGAACAATTTTTACTACCCTACAATCGAGAAATAAATATTCGCTACTCTATTGTTACTACAACGAACACAACTACAAACAAAACACAAGTAAAAAGATTTAAACTGCATAATTATATTGATACAACAAATTTTAATTAACCAGGGGTAGATTAATAACATAAAGAGTATAGCTGCAGTTTCTACGTTTACCATAAATATAAATTAAAACAAAGTTTCGACTTGATCAGACCTGTGGCAGGTGCTTACTTCATTTCAATTAGATAAACGCTTAAATCTTTAAACAGCCTAATGAATTGTATTCCGTTCCGTAATCAGGACACTCGATCAAGTCACCTTATAAACAAAAACAAAATCGGTTCAGCCGTTTGAAAGCTACGATGTCACAGACAAATACACGTAAAACTTATAACGCTGTTTGCGTCGAACGAGTATCTCCTTAGATATTTAAAAGTTATGTCTCAGATTAGATAAACTTTTTGGTCAAATCTGTAGCTAATGATTCCAACACGTCACATACTTCATTAGAGCTTATTGTAGTACTACTCAGATTAGATAAACTGTGTGACGTGTTGGAATCATTAGCTACATTTGACCAAAAAGTTTATCTAATCTGAGACATATAGAGCTTATTGTAGTACACCTAGTACTACAATAAGCTCTAATGAAGTATGTGACGTGTTGGAATCATTTCGAATAGTCTCCGGTAGACTCTCTAACCAACACTAAAGCGTCTTATTCACATTACTTAATACCATAAAAACTCACATTTACAAAGCGATAATAGCGAAACTGTGATTATAAAACCCCATACATAATTATAAATATTCAATAACTACCAGATCTCACGATCGTTATGAAATTTTAAACTCACTAATTCGTCATCCATCAATGGAACCGCTCTTACATAAAAGTGAAAATATAGCTTTATCAATAAAATATGAGTTGTTCATGAATAAAGTATAAAACGGTTTATGTGAGAAAAACTCATGACATTTGTAAATTGAATGTTCATAATTGTTAGTGTAAAAATTAATCATTATCGTCATCTAAGCTGTAGGACGTCCACTGTTAGACATAGGCCTCCCTAAATATAATGAAGACCGGTTGGAAACAGATCGCATCCAGCGCGTTCCCGCGGTCTTCATGAGGTCATCTGTCCCTCATCTGTCTCACTTGTGGGTGGACTTCCTACGCTGCGTTTGCCGATCCGTGGTCTCCACTCTAGAATTTTACTGCCCCATCGACCGTCAGTTACTGTTCTGCGTGCTATGTGCCCTGCCTACTGCCACTTCAACTTGCTAATCCACTGTCGGTTAATTAGTTATCTAGTCTTAGTTCATCTACGGATCTCCTCATTCCAGATTCGATTTGGTAGCGAAACCCCAAGCATAGCCTTCTCAATAGCTTGTTGTGCTATTTATATGAGGATTATTATGAAAATACTCAACGGAGATAATTAGATACAATAAGTACGACTTTGCCAAGGCTGTCAAACTACAATACACTATATCTAATCCAGAGTAAACAGGTTTCTTCTAGATAAGTGTGCTCCGGTTCGTTACTCAACATCAGACAGGATGTGGTCAAACGAGAATCTGTTAAGAATATATTTTTTTAATGCTTTGATGTAGTAAGACAAACGAGACGCTCCCCTGGTGGTAAGAGATAATGCTCGATTCTTGTAGCGGTACCCATCATTTATAGTAACCAAACAAAGTATACACTAATAATACAGTAATACACTATACCTAATGTAGAGTACAGTTACTTCTAGTTAGCAGGAAGTCGTCTAGGTAGGTACCACCGCAGTACCAGATATTCTGCCACCAGGTATTCCGGTATGAAGGGTACTGAAGCTAGCGAAATTACTAGGCTGTTTAGACTAACCATCTTATGTCTCAAAGTAATGAGCGCCAAATCAGCGATGCCGTGGACTTTGTTTTATTACTCAAATTTCTATATATCACTGCAATGGTCATGGACAGGCGTTATCTCTTACCATCAAGAGAGCGTCTCGTTCGGCTAATTACCTTTATATTAAAAAATAAATAAACAGGATCTAAGTAAGCGTGTCCCATCCTAGACCACATCGTTGCTTAACATCAGGCAAGATATGGTCAAACGCGAATTTATTACGTATTTAAAAAAAACATGACATCACCCACATCAGCACTCATTAATACTTATTTAAAAAAAATATATTAGGTAGACTTGCGTTTTACCGCCATCTTGTCAGATGTTAAGCAAAAATGTAGCTATCTCAACTTACAAAAAAGAAGTAAATAATACAGTAAAGGTAAAGTCAAAGTAATGTCCCTTCGAAAAAGGCGTGATTATTATGTATTTAAGACCTTTTGCAAAAATCTCAGTTTATGTAATAAATGAAATAACCGTATGCTACTAATTTAGTATGTCCAGTTGGTAACAGTTATTTATCTTCCCTAATTCTTGTACACAACTTCAATAGTCATGCCATCAATCCATACAAAAGATTTCAACGCGCTCGGGCGCCCAAAATTTTACAAATAGCAATGTAACATATTTTTACATAAGCACGAGAATCCTTACTTCCTTATCCGATTATATTATCGAATAACGCGCGTGACTGTGGGAAAGTGATACAATGTGGTGAAACACGACTTTTCGTGTTGCTTTCAAAACTCCATCGAGGCTTGTAGTAAATTCACTACTTTTACAACATAAACAAACAAAAATTACAATAAAACATTATCGGACTCGATCATGACTTACTTTGTGTGACTATGACTATGACTTAGACTTAAAATATCTTGACTTTGGCAAATGCACATAGTGTGACGGCAAAAACAAAGAAGAATAAAGTTTGGTGTTGTTTCTTGAAAAACTAGGTAACGGAATCTGCGATGTTTTTAAAAAACAAATCAATCTGACCTCAGTACTAAGGGCACTTTTTGCATAAATTACGTAATCATACATCGTGATGATCTCACGTTTCAATGTAATTACTCAATAATTTTGATGCTTATAATATAGTGGGAGTATACACTATACAGTCACTAGCGACTCGCCCCGGCTTCGCATGGGTGCAATATAGATACTAATGTTGTGCATAATAATATGCATGTAGTATACATATAAACCTTCCTCTTGAGTCACTCTGTCTATTGATGGGAACCGCATTAGAATCCGTTGCGTAGCTTAAAAGATCTAAGCGTACAGACGGCAAGAAGCGACTTTGTTTTATACTATGTAGGTATGGGTATTTCAGCTGAGTTTAATTTTTCATTTTGACCCTCTATTACTATTCTAATTTTTACCATTTTGTAAACGAGAATATTCAACATATTCTATTATCCTGTGCCGTCTGTTAGTCTAATCTATTCGTAATGAATAATAAGTATTAAGTAAGTATTATGAATATAAGTAATATGTATGTACATATATGTTTGGAACGGTACTAAATAACTAATTGAAATCATCATTTAATTAGCTTTTACCCGTGGTTTTCCTCGCATGGTCAATTCAGAATGGAAATTTTAAGGAAAAGCATCCTTGACAGTTCAGACAATTTTCATGTTACTTTATAGTACTGCGTTATTGTCAAAACCGTATTTCATCTGACATTTTTTACTTTTATTTGCTATGTATCTGCCTAACAAACTAATGCTATCTAATAATTATGTCAATGAAACAGATTCACTAGGAAATAATTAGATATATTAATTTAGAAATTCCACCATTGCGATTAACTAGTTTTTTGTGCACATAACTACCTATGTATAATCAAAACTATCGCAGTTTAGATTATTGTACAGTTGTTTCGTAGTATATATTTTTTAAATAGAATAATAAATCGCCCTATGCCTTTTAGTTTACCTACAAATATTTATTTTATTACTATGGTAAATTATAAAGTTATCTCGTTCTTTTAAATATGCGTTTTGATTTGTTCTATAGATAAGTATACTTATACTGCCTTGTAGTGGTAGGTCATTTCGTAGTATCTCTCTTTTTTGAGCTGTAGGGCGCGAGTTCAATTCTCACTCAAGAAAAACATTTGTATGACGAACATAAATGTTTTTTTCTGTATCTGAATATGCCGCATGTATCATACGTATGTATTTACAAAAAACGAACAATAAGTTTCATATCAGTCTGGTTCTTATAGTATGAGCTTCGTTTAGTTTGGGGCTAGATGGCGCTGCGTGAAAATGTACAATACTAGTATACAGGTACACTTATATATAGTATTTATACAGTCAGACACAAAAGCCGTCATGGCCATTTTTAGACTTAAAAGAGCAATGGAAATCCCTCGATAAAAATGTACGATGTAAAACGGTAGCGTTAACGTCATACACCTAGCTCACAATTTACCTGTTCATCACTGATTCAACCAGCAATGATAAAACGCTTGATAAATCTTGCGTTTGCTAAGATCGTTTTAGTGCAAGAATGCGTAGTAATTAATAATCAACGAGCTCAAGTAAAAAAATTAGTACTAAAAACGTGATCGAGTTAAAATTGTGATTCTGTTAAAAACTTCAGTGATTCGAAAATATGTTTTAAGAAAATATTAATACGCATGTTTGATTACTACTTTACTGTGGAAACTGACGTGGTTTTGACATTTTGTTTTACTTATGTGGATATACTCACGTTTAATTTTATCGGAAACTCCGACTATACTCGTAGTTTCGGCTTGAAGACAACACGCTCGTCTTTGTCTTGCTTCGCACTATTTTGCTTGGCACATGGCAAAATAAATCAAACATTTATTGGAATTTTCCATGAGTATTGTTTGAGGAAAACTTCCATTGCTACTCATTATTTCTATAACTTATTTGTTTATTAACTAAAATTACAAAATATAAGCCAATTACAATAGTAAATATAAAAATAAAAACGATAACTGCTTGCTAATAATTAATAAATACGTCAAGTTCTAGCTGAGGTCAATAAACAAAATTAATGTCTTGGATCATTTAACTGTTTGATCAAGATCCTAATATAACTAATCAACGAATATCTCAAAGATACTTAAACAAGCGATGCCCTGGAGTTTATTTTTAACCGACTTCTAAAAAGGAGGTTCTATGTTCGACTGTATGTATTTTTTGTTAATCAAAGTTCTAACTGCAATTATTCTGATCACAGATCAGTTGTTATCACTTACTATCAGGACAGCGTTTCGTTCATTATTATAACTTTTCGTAAAAAAATCCATTTAATCCATATAATAGGGCCATTAAAAAAAATGATCACTTTACCAATCGCTGTATGAATAAAATTTAAAAAAATCAGATTTGGATAAAATGTATTTTTTTAATTTTACTATTATATTTTTTAGCAAATAAGTGTATTTTCGTACAATAGAACGTGGTCACTTTACTTAAATAGGTACTTACACCAGATTCTAAAAATGGACAAAACATAAACAAGTTTTATTGTTTTAGGACACATGTTAACTTCTTAACTGCATTACAATGACTTCTCTATTGAGTCTTGGATTAAACTTAAAAATGTGTTTAACTTTTAAAAATGCTAACACGTTTATTAAAGTATATTAAAATAACCGGAGTATTCCCCATTCCACCGCACCTCTACGCTAGGCGACATTCCGAGCAGTTAAAAACGTTATGTCGCGTTATACCGAGATCAGTTGCATCAGAAGCCACATTTCTAGCAAGTTAGCCGACCCGTTCAGTTCCCTGATGTACGTAACCACAGGTACACCGATTGTAATACCACTTACTGGACATTTTATAGCCAATTTTATGTACAGAGAAGTTTTTTTTAAACTTTGAAGTTTTCATAGAACAATTTTGAATTGAATGAAAAAATATTTATAGAGAAACGAGTAGATGAACTAATACAAAATAATTGAAGGTAGGCTTCAGTTTTTTGCATTTTAACGACGATACGAGAATATAATTATTAACAAAAAAAAATGTGGGTAGATTAGGTGTTAGACAACAGTTCCTGGTGTTAAGTGACGATGTAGTCGAAGATGATTAACACACCTATCGTGACAAGAATCAGCCTTGGAACACACTGTTAGGTGCTTTGCAGCAGATTTTCAATTTGAGGGAGGTAGCCAGCCGAGTACTAGAAAGTACCTTACTACCGTGCTATGGTTTCCTAGTAATGTTTTCCTTCACCGACAGCTCAAGCTCTTTCTTGGGTTTTGAACCCACGCCCTCCAGCATGTAAGCCGACCACGCTAACCACTGAGCTATTTTTTAATACTTAAATAGAAATATTCGTCTTGATTTTTTTAATAATAAATATTCGACCTAATTTTTTTTGTCTGTATCATTGTGATAAAAATTATATGGTTAAGGTATAACATATTAATTTAAAAAAATAGAAATAAAAACTTTGATGGTATTAAACACCAAAGTATATGTATATGTTACTTTTAATATGTTACAAATTATCGCATTTCTCAAATACAAAAGTGACATATTTCCTAATTTTATTTTATGTGCTCAATTGTGGACGTGGGGTCTGAAAGGGTTAATATTTAGCTACATTCAATCAAAAATCCCGCCCCTGACTGTTCCTGGTGCAAAGGTACCACGGTAGATAGCAATGGCCAGCCTTTTTTTTATAGCCGACAGGCTTGGTGTTTGACCACAACTCACCTGATGTAAAGTGACGTTGTGGTCGAAGATGGTAAAGCACACGTAGCCTTTGCACCAGGAACAACAGTTTGACCAATACTTTGAGTATGGAGTTCCGATCGATATTTTGTTAAACAAAATTCGTAGGTATTACTGTAATGGCAAGTTTAAAATCTTACTATCTTGAAAGTGTCTTGTACTTCTAATATTGTTACCATATAAAACCAAGTGAAACTTAGATTTTTTCACGAATATCTCAAAATGTGTTGTTGTTTGTGCTCAAATGATGTTTGAAACAAAGCAGTTTAAATTTTAAATAAATCTTTTTATATATCCACTGTACATTCATTGTTTAAAATTACTGTCCTTGTTTTTAGATATAACCTAACAAATTTTGACAATTCGATCCTTATGCTAAAATCAAATAAATAAACAAAGATAAAAACTGACGAAGTTTTAAAGGTCCTTCTGAAAAATACGAATGTAAGATGTTAAATATACAATCAAGAAAATCTAATCTATTCCGAACGATTTTCTCTCGAATTTCGAATTCTAGTTCCACTATTTCCAAACCAGTTCGTCCACATAGTTCACAATGTTCCGAATTGCATTCGAATACAACGACACTACCATATCCATTCACGATGTTTTGTAAACATCTCTTATCGTAGTCGCTACCTACTCGAATGTTGGGTAGAAGGATGTTTGCACAGATACTTCTTTTGTTAACTTTTACTACTTTGTACCTGCGAAAGTGATATATGAGCCTAAACATGAAATGATTCATCAAGCAAAGAACTGTGTAGTTTGCTTTGTTAAATTACCTATGTCTTTTAGAAAGTGATTTATGGTAGTTTAAGAAAAATGATAGATGCTTTTCATAGTAGAAACGCTAGTGTTCGATTACTAATGTAATGCCAACATGTCTAATCTGGAATGAAAACTCCTCTGAAATAAGACAGTTGAATCCTGGAACACACGATTGAAAACAGATTCAGACATAGTCGAAATAACTACGGTTTCCTCGCAATGATTTCGTTAAAAGTTGAGGCACATTGTTGGGGTAAGGAACCCAACTCTACAGTATTTTTAACGGCAGTATATAAACATCCACTGATCTGTCATCACTTCAAGATAACAATATTCTTAGTTGTCGATTTAACTTATTGATTTGTAAGTATCAAGTCTGTGCTTGATTGTTTTGTTTACTTTTAAAATGACTCGTAAAATCAACACTTCAAGCTCCCAAGAGTATCCGATTCAAAGCAATATCAACAAGTTCATTTTACATGTAGCATAAACATGCTTACGCGATAGGTAACTTATGTAGGTAGGTGCTTACTATTGATTGCCGTGTAAATTACAAGCAAGGTGAGCTGCGGGTATATAGAGGACATGAACTCTGGGTAAGACCTTTTGCTTTCACAATGTCTGGTATAGACAACATTCGTGTACCTGGAAACCGTGAGTTAGCCATTTGTGTTTTGAAATATGGAGCCCAGGTACCTACTATGTATGATTAAGGGTTTTTTGTCGGGGGACTCTAATAGTAATCAAAGGTCCTTAAAGGCACCAAAATATCAGCAATTCCAACTCAACGCAAAATCTGTAAAAAGATTGATTCAGGCGTTGCTTCGCGGAAGTTAATCTTATGGTATTATGGAGTTATATATTTAAGTGAAGTTTCGCTTCAAAGTCGTTTTATTTACACTAAAGGCGAGGATTTTAATTAATCTGAATCAATTATATTGTTAATGACCAGTAACAAATTATAATTATTTATCCGAAATAATCCGAACAACTAAAAATCTAATAATTATAATTTGTTACAAGGTAGTTCTAACTAAAATGACTTATAAACAGAAATACACTAAAGATATGATTCCAGAACAACACACAGGCATTTAGTTTCATATATAGAGACAAATTTTGGGTTGATGCGCCAGTAAGGGGAGAAGGTTATACGTATCAATATTTTTTATTTCCAACGATTCGGATCAACTAGATATTATACTAAATAGGTGTGTACGTGAAAAGGTGAAAAGCATTAAGTTTCCCGGTGTCTATGGTAGTATAGTACTTATAAGTTTAGTTTTGTCCTCTAAAAATATATGTCATTTTAGCACAGTTTGCCAAATGTTCACCCTCCTAAAGTAAAAATTATTGTAATTGATACTACCTTCTTACAAAAATTGATATGTTGAACCTGTCTGGTTATATCTAACAATGTTGGGAAAGGTTCTGTTATGGAAGCATCGTACTGTAATAATCATCTCTCGTTGCAAAACTTTCGCATCTCCAGCAATTATTACAATACTCAATCGGCGTCTGCGAACGATTACCAAACGGCTACTTTGTCACGTAAACGAAGCCTTTTGCAAAGAGACTCGATGTTTCACGTGAAGAAATCTTCAAAGTATTGATCACGTCGCAAGTTTTATCCAACTGCTGGTGGTATAGGTACTCGTGAGTAGTTAAGATCTTTTCGGTAATCTAAGAAACTAGGTAAGTATTAAACGTAGGCTCACCTCAGGTGGAGCAGCGAATTTCAAGTTGGCGAGCGAGCCGTGTGACCGACTTCTGTGCTCCTGCCTGATGCTGTAGGAAAATGCGCGCTCGTTGAGATGTCCCTTCTTCCTGTAGATGCCACCGGCATCCTCCACGGCCTCTAGACCAGTCATGCTCTGCGCCGCCTTGAGCGCGGGCGGGGGCGGAGGTTTCGAGCGGCGCGGGTCCACGGTCGCGTACTGGATGCGGCCCCGGGCCGGCGGCGGGCCTGGCGGGTAGGGGCCCGGGCCAGGCGCCAAAGCAGCCGGCACGCGCCCGCGATGCCCTAGGGTGGCGTGGCGCGCGTGCGGCAGCGTGGCGGCTGGGTGCGCCACAACCATCATAGGGTGCGCCGGGTGCGCGCCCGCCCACGCCGGCGGCGCGCGCCCCAGGGACCGCCCGTTCATCATCGGCGCTGGACCCGCGTACAACTCGTCGGCCGACGCAGAGGACTTCTTTTTACTCTTTTTCGTCGTTCCTTTCTTCTTGGGCTCCTCAGGCGGAGGCGGTGGCGGCGGCACGGACGAGGGTCTGGCTATCTGACGCGGACGAGGTGCACGCGCCGGATGCGGGATGTCATCGCTGGCGTCATCGCGCTCTATCTCACCTACCCAAACCTTGTGGTTCTCGTCCCCATCGTACACTTCGAGCTCCTCGTCGCCATCGGCGGGCGGCGGCGGCGCGCGCTCCGCCTCCAACCGCTTGGCGTACGAGCTGTCTGCGTACGCGTGGAAACAGCAGCGCACGAGCGCGTTGGCGGCCGCCTCACGGCGGCAGATGAACGCGTGACACTCGAGCACCTTGATGCCGTGCGTGCGGCGCAGCACGGCTGCGAAGAGCGGCGGGCGGCGCGGAGCGGGCGCGCGCGCGAACGGCGAGTCGAGCGGCAGGAACCGCGGCGCACCCTCCACCGTCACCCGGCGCACCGCGGCGCAGTAGTGCAGGCTCGATATCGGGAAGAACCTGGCCACGCGAGACCCGCCCTCGTCCACGTTCTCGAGCAGGATCCCGTTCGACCACACCGAGAGCCACGAGTCGATACCGCCGGTGGTCGCTCCCTTTTCCGGGTAGAGTTCGCGCAGGGGCTCCTGTATACCCTGCAAACCGTCCTTGCTCTGCTGCGGCACCGCGGAGCCGAGGTACAGCACGCGGCACCGACATATCGGCGTCGACTCCATTTCCCACTGCACTATCACAACATGACACCGGACTCGCTAGGAACACTGATCGATGCGTCGACGGCGATCGAGCGTGTACGTGCGGTCGCCGCGAGACGGGCGCGGATCTGAGGTGAGCGGAATTCAAGATGGCCGGCGGAGGGGGCTTCGGCGGCGGCGCGGGGTGGGGCCGGAGCGGCTATACCTGCGCACACGCACCTGTGAAGACACCTCTGCGAACGGGCCCGAGTAGGTAGACGGGTAATGCCGATGAACCGGCATTGTGTCAAACGAATCGTCGCGAATTCGGTCGGCCGCATTTCTTCCACCGCATGCGCCGCGTCACCACGCCACCGACGTGACGGAATGTCACACTTTTGTCTTGCTGCAGTGAAATCCGAAGGTCGATCGACCGTTGGGAGATCATTTTCTTTTCCTCTAATCCGAACGCAGAAGAAACAATCCGGCAGCAGCCTTTAGCTCATTAACGAGACCTTGGCATGCCGAGAATTGTATGCGAACAAGCTGTTATTTTGAAATATCATAACTAGTAGATACCTTCGTCGGATCATCATTCATACAATTAAATGTTTGACCTCAACGTGACCAGAGGTATTGTTTATCAATGCCTTTTTGTATCGTCTACCTCATTAAGCCGCATTCCTTTGTGTCATTAAGAAATCATACATATTTTATATACGTTATAACTTTGTATGTATTCAATTATGGTTCGGTGCACAGATTGTTAATTTGACTCTACAAAACCTATCCGCTATCAATGTAAGCATTGACATAATGTAACTATGTCAAAGATACTATATACCAAAATTGTTTCTGATAGTACATATTATACACATAATTACGTTAGTAGGTACCGTTTTTATCAAGTCCAAAGTACCATTTTTTTTTAGATTTGGTTATTTTTGTGCTTCACTTTGAAGATATTATTTTTAACCTGAAATAATATCCTATCTACTGTAAAGTAGATTGATTAGGTAGGTACAGATTTTTTAGGAATTTTTCTCAACTAAGATATTTACTTAACTTTAATTTCTGAAATTAGCCGATTGACTTAGAAGGGCGTAGAGACATTACGAGCGGGAAAACCCCTCAGAAACTAAATCGTACTATTCCTTTCTTACTTTGTAGTACCTAAAAACAAATTAGTTTACTTACCCTAAGTATTCAGATCTTTTTTAGATAATTAATGTGACGAAAATTGACAATAATAGATTGTTAAATACTAGGTAATCCTGAAAATAAAAAACTAACAAAAGATTTAAAAGAACCATTGATTTTTCCAATCACAACCTGAACAAGCATCGTCATCATGAAGTTTACCAATTACATATATCTAAAATCGGACACTGTAGATGCATGTTAAACCTCACAATGCTGCACTTTCATGAGTGAAATAGATCTCATAAAAATCCACGCCCAATAATGTTGCGTCAGTATCGACTAAGCTTGTCATCCGCAAACATCCTCCGCTCGCTTCATAAAATTGTTTTAATTTGTTGCAATGCCCGCCTGTAGTATAAAATGGTGTGGGAAAAACAGCAAGACATCAAATAGTAAAAAGGATGGTATTACATTTCACCGGTAAGCTAGTGTTTAGTATTCATTTTATTATTAACGCGGTTTTTCTTCGCTTGTTGACCATTCGTATGCGTCTCCCACATTTTGCTCCCTATCTCCGGTTCTCTGTACTATCTCTCTTGTTCACAAGCAACGCTATATTTGCATTCCTTTCTTCCCTGCTAAACGGTTCGTGTGACGTCTCACGTCACAGTAGTATGTATATACAAATAATATTGCCAGTGTTAGTAGAATAAACTACTACCAGAAATTATGTTTCTAGGTATCCCAAAAGTCCTGAATTAAAAGAAAAATGGATTAATGCCACCAAGCGGGAAAATTGGTTTCCAACAGATTTCAGTGTCATTTGCTCCCGACATTTTACTCAAGACTGCTTTTTTGAAATGAAAAATCGACGAAGGCTGCTGAGCTCTGCGGTACCTACACTGCTACTACCGCAGTTGGTAAGAATGAAATATGCTTGTTTTTTTGAGAATATTAGAAGAAAGTATAATGGAAACTAAGATGCTACTACTTTTTATTTGGACGTAAAAGTTTAAATCTTTATAACCAATCACGACCCCGAGTTCAAAGATCAAAGATTTACTTGGTGGTTGATCGTCTTAGCAGGAGGTCGTCACCGCAGAACCGGATATTCTGCCGCCAAACAGTAGTGTACAAGCATTACTGTGTTCCTGTGTGAAGGGTACTGCAGCTAGCGAAATTACAAGGTTGTTGTGACTAACCATCAACTCTCAAAGTAAAGAGCGCCAAAGCAGCGATGCCCTCGATTTTGTTTTGCTACTCAAAGTTCTGTGTACCGCTGCAATAGTTATGGACAGACGTTATCTCTTACCATCAGGAGAGTTTCTTCGTCTCATTGCTTTCACATTTTAAAAAAACCCCAATGCTACTGAACAGATTTAGATGAAGTGGAAATAGTCCCATCTTACATAAAAATAGTTCTTCTCATCAAAAATAAAATTACCACATTATACTTACCTGGTTAAAATGTCTGTGTATGCCACTTACATTGGTAGGTATATTAATAATGACTCCGACTTCTTTTTAATATTGAAACACGTCACCCTTTTTAGTTTATTTTTATAGAGTGGCAAATAACTAGATGGCTCGCCTGTCTCGCAAACCGCGCGACGGGTTCACTTCTCATTTTGGAAAGGCTAGCGCCACGGTCCTTTGAATTCTCAGCATGCTTTCCTCGCTATGCTTTACTTCACCGTTTAAAGCGAGCGACAATACTCACATAGCTTAGAAAACGCACAAATGCTTGCCGTGGAATTTGAACCCAGGACTTCTAATTGAGTCAGTCTCTTAACTAACTTGCCGTACTTTAGTAGCGTAACATGCATAGGTGCACTAGTCAAACATTTTACGGTCAAAACCACAAATTTGCATTTACTTGTATGACTTGCAATGTTCTCAATATATATATTTTAAATATGTATTCACAAAAAAGTTTATACGTAGCATTAATCATAGTACAAGCTTTGCTTATATTGGGGCTAGATCGTGCTTTGTGAAATGTTCTTCAATTTTAATTTGCAATATACATTTAAACTATTGCCAAAAAAGGTGGGCTTTTTTCAACTCTACATAATAGAAAAATTTTATTTTAGATTTCCCAATTATCCTATAATAGAAGTAGTCCATAATGGTAAGTACAATAACCTTCTTTAGCCTTAGTACCACCCAAGTTTAGAGCCCTGTATAAGTAATAACAATAAATATCGGGGACCATTTCACACATGCTGCCTAATCCTTAGAAAACCTTATCAACCATATAATTGAAAAAATACTTTAATTATAATTAACTTAAAACGACTTTATTTTAAGAACACTTTTTTTTGCGAAACACGCAGACACAAAACTTAATTAATTTAAACAGAATATTAATGACTGCCCTGTTACTCATTTCAAGAGCTTTAAGGCGTGGGTTCGATTCCCACCAGGACAAACATTCATGTGATGATAAATGTTTGTTCTATGTCCGAGTGCTCTGTATGTATTACAAGTATATTGTAACTGAAGCACCCGTTAACCTGACAACCGGAAGCCAAGCCATGCCATGTTGGACACGCCCCCCTCACGCCATTTCCTGCCGCCAGCCGTGCCATGCCTGCCTTGGAGGGAGGTAGTCTTTAAAAAGCCAAGCCATTTTTCTGCCTGTTCGATTTTTGGATTAAACAAATAGTCATCCACTCAGAGTGTTCTCATTCCTTTCTGTAACAATATATTTACAACAAAAAAAAGTATATAGGTATTCTATCAGCTATCTTGTTCCCGTAGTACAAGCTTTGCTTAGTTTGGGGCTAGACGGCGTGTAAATAAAAGAACTATATTAATACATTTGCAGGCTGACAAGTCTTCCTTGCTGACGCTGATACCGGCTGTTCTTGTGAAAGCTGAACCACCACCAGACGCCAACAATCCTGCAATACGTCTTGGAACTCCGTCTACATCTCAAGCAATCTCCAAATCGACATTCATAGAGAAAATAAACTCTGATTGCGAATTAACTTCAATCAAAAAACGTCTCGGCAGAAGGATCATCGAACTATCTGGACAAATTAAACAAAAAAACAGACAAATAAAAAACTTGAGGCAGAAGACAACTTACCTATCAACAAGGGTAACTTCTTTAAAAGCTATAATAAAAGAAATGAAAATGTCTTGTCGATGCAAAGAAAGCATACAGTATACTGATTAAAATTAAATGTTCTCTAACATACACGGATTGAGTTATTTTTTGTCGTTCTATATTTCATTTGCTCGTGAAAATTACTGACAATACCAAGGAATATTCGTGGCACGAAGTTACTAATGTTTGTTTCAAATTATTTAAAAATCAATAAACCTTAGTTTTGTAAAGAAAAGAAGAATAATCTTTTCTATAAAAATTAAAGTAATGATACGACCAAAAAGTTTTTGATGGTAAGAATGACTGTTGCAGAGGTACCCAAAACTTTGAGTAATAAAACAAAGTCCAAGGCATCGCTGCTTTAACGCTTATTACTTTGAAACATACGATAATTAGTGTCAATAGCACAGTAATTTTTCTAACTGCAGTACCCATGAAACTGGAACACAGTAATGTTTACACACTACTGTTTGGTGGTAGAATATCTAAAACTATGGTTATACCTAGAAGAATTTAATCTTTGGCGTGCTTAAGAATCAAATAAATATTCTTAGTCTGCGTGCTTTATCTTCGACCACATCATCACTTACCATCAGGCGAGTTGGTGGTCAAAGGCGGAATTATCCGTATTAAAAAAAAATGGTAATATCTAGCACCATACACAAGCATTAATTAAAAAGCTATTTAGAGGTACATAAAATAAATTGTGTAACAAAAACGTAAATACATTTATCGATGTGAGTGATAAATTTATATAGATAATTAAAGTTATGAATTAAAATGAAAAAAATATTTATAGTCTATATCTAACATGGCCTAAAACTACCCACCAAGACATGATACTACCACTACCAAGACGTTACTGCGTTAATCATATACTCTAGTCAGATCAGGATGATAGATCAAAGCTGTCCAAATCAGATACAATCCCGGGCCAATGTAAATCGCTAAATAGAGTGAACCACAGAAAAAAACCGTTTTGATCTGAATTTATGTAAAAAAAAAGTAAAATACAGGGTTGCCATTGTAACTTATTTAAATTAGTTCTTCATTAGATTATTTTTTACTTTATTTCATTAATGTAGTAGTTTAAAATTATTTATTAAGTTTTCGTTTTAAAATGACTAAATTAAATGTACGTATTATTTTATTAGTTAATTTATTATTATTGTAATTAAATGTACTGTAGTAATGTCATGTGATCGGTTGACTTAACTAACCTTATAAAATTAAAAATATATAAGTACACATTTATTTCTTGTTTATATATTTTTTCCATTTCTTTCTCTATTTGATTATCGTTCATTGATTTGGGTATGTTAAATAAATCTCCAACTAAATACATTTTGTACAAGGAACTACTTACTTACTACAACGTACTTTGGGCGTACTTTGGACAGCTCTGTTCTAGATAATCCTTTTCGAATTACCTACATTTAATTCCTCCTATGTACTTATTTTGTTGTTTCTAGAATGGCAAATGTAATAAAAAAAACTCGTTTTAATATACCTTTATAGTTTTTTTTTGTCAAATGAAACCTATCATACATAAAAACGGTTTTACTTACAAATATTATGTGTAAGCCGAAGTCCTAAGCCGGGACATTTGTGTAGGCAATTCATCACTGAAATATTGACAGTAGCTCTAAAAAAACACAACATCATGAACTGTATTTCCAATACATAAATGCTAGATTAGCAATTTCAGTCGTGCCCATCCTGGAGTAAATTGGCTTTATTCTGCTGAGGGGCTAGGATATCAATTTGAGAGATTTACGTTTTTCGTAAACATCAAAAAAATTTATGAAAATTGGGCCAGCGCCCCTTGCCCCTGAATACTATTTTTTTTTTTCATATTTTTGACTATTGTTGCCCCCTGGTGGGAGAAAATTGTTATTGCTATTTTCATACTCTTGACTACCGTTGCGCCCCTGGCCGGGGTAAATGGACACTGCTTTTTAGGTTTCCGTACCCAAAAGGTAAAAACGGGACCCTATTACTAAGACTTCGCTGTCTGTCTGTCACCAGGCTGTATCTCAAGAACCGCGATAGCTAGACAGTTGAAATTTTCACAAATTATGTATTTCTGTTGCCGCTATAACAACAAATACTAAAAACAAAATAAAATAAATATGGTACGGAACCCTTCGAGCGCGAGTCCGACTCACGCTTGGCCTGTTTTATTTCATACTTTTGACTATCGTTGCGCCCCTGGCGGGGGTAAATGAAAACTGCTTTTTTCATACATTTGACTATCGTTGCGCCCTCGCGGGGTTAAATGGACACCTTTTTTCATACTTTTGACTATCGTTTCCGTACTACGTAATTCTCCCAAATTAATATGTTTGAACCACAATAGACTCCTAAAACTAAAAAATCATTGTTTATTTTATACGACTCGCGAATCCTTTATTAACACATAATGAGCGTGGGCATCTTGGCATAAATTGGCCTATAGCCAGCATAGTCCCAAAAATCTAAGCTAATTTGATATTTTATGAATTCACATAATTTGTAAACCATATTTCTAGTTTCGTTCCGGGCTTGGCTATCTTAGCATAAATTAGCCTTTATCTTGAGGTAGTATTCCACAACTTTAAGAAAATTTTGCATTAATTAGGACACTGTCCTATGTTAATGTAGACCCATTGTTCAGTGGTCCCTAGTACTTGGAAGCTTTAACCGTAGGCTCGTCTCCTTTATTTTTAGGTGCTTTCCGCTTTTGTATGATATTTTGAATCTGTAACATGGAAATAAAAACTCATTTCACTTCTCAATTACATAAAAATGTAAAGTTTCTATATATATGTATGTTTGTTACTTCTTCACACATTAACAGCTTAACAAAGGATGAAATTCAGAATGCACAACAATTATACCCTGGATTAAAACAAGGCTTCTTTGCGGAAAATGCTGGATGCAGCTAATAAATAAATAAACACAAGCATTGCTACCTGCTGCCACTCCCTATCAAGTTCTGCCTTCTCGCTCTTGTCCTTAGTCTTTCTTGTTTTTCGTCCGTCCTGAGTTTTGACGCCGTACTGGAAGGCAGCCTTTGGCAGTGCTTCTTTACTGCTCATGTATGCTGAATATTCTTCTTGCGTATCGAAGTCCCAGCGACCTGTTAATGCCAAAATATAAGCTTAATTTATATGCCCTTTCCTATGTTTGTTTGCTTTACAGGAAGCGCTATCTTTAAAGAAAAAAGTAAGAGATAAACGTCACCACAATTATAGGTGCAGACTCTACAAGTCAAAATTTCAAGTAATCATTTGGATATGAAATGCACCGTGGTTTATCAAAACAACAGAGCTCCATGACATTTTGAACGCACCAATGATAAAAGAGGAATTACGATGCCGATTACGAGAAACCAATTTAGCGAGGTAATTGACCATCCCTGAAAGCATACTCTTATTCTTATTCAAAAGGTATAGTACTCGATTGTCGTTCCAAATAATTAAAAAGAATAATGAAAATAAAAAAAAAAATAATGAAAGAAATAGATGGTTAATATTTGACCTAATTATCATGAGCAAACAAAAATACGGACACTCAAATCACGTGCACCGAAAATGACATGGTAGTCGCGCGCGGTCCCAGATTAGATAACAGTTACTGCGCAGTCTACGTATGTAGTTATGTCTTGCGCTAGCTCGGTGCGTGAGGCTGCGCGCTGCCCATACATTCTGGAGTCTCGGAAAGAACTTTAACTAAGCTTTACTTAGTTTTTAGAGGTCCCTATTACTAAGACTCCGCTGTCCGTCCGTCTGTCACCAGGCTGTATCTTATGATATAACAACTGTTACCGATATAACAACAAATACTAAAAAACAGAATAAATAATAAATATTTAAGGTACCCTTCGTGCGCGAGTCCGACTCTCACTTGGCCGGTTCTTTTCAACTTTCTATTGCAGTTTTTTTTTTACTAAATAGGTTGTACTGGACTCACCAATCGGCCCCTTCTTATTGCCAGCGTCCATTTTGGTATAATCGACTTCGTCGTCGGAGTCATCTATCGCGTCGTCCATCTCCCTGAGGCCGGGGTAGCACTCCGCGTACCCCTCGGGTTCGGCTGCGAGTTTGGACAGCAGCATCGCCGACCGCTTGTCGCGGTCTTCCGTCGTTGGAGCGTTAGGACGGCGCGCCAGAGGCCCTGGACCTGAGAAAATAATAATCGTTGGACATTTCACACGTCTTCCAGCCCCAAACTAAGCAAAGCTTGTACTAATGGGAACTAGAAAAACTTGGTGGTAGATCTCCTTAGCAGAAAGTCGTCGGTAAGTACCACTGCAGTACCAGATATTCTGCAGCCAAACAGTAGTGTGTAAACATTAGTGTGTTCCGGTTTGAAGGGTACTGCAGCAAAATTAAATTAAATGAAGAAGGGTACCTTCAATGTCATCTTTTTCAACTGGTTTGTCGAAGTATGGCGCGCGCGGTCGTTCGTCGCGGCGGTCGGTCCTTCGCTCCCCCGGCACGTAGTCGCCGATGTTGTCATATATCGAGTCATCCGCGCGACCTTTCTCCGCGCCCGACGACTTATCCTGGAAGGATAACAAGCACACGTCAAAATCATAATTACTAATATTATATGTACCTACTAACCGATAACCCGGTAGACGTGTTCTAGAGTGGAGACAGCGAATTGGCAAACGTAGCGTAGGACGCCCTGAGACTCGATGGAGTGACGATATATGTAGGCGGTGGATGGAAGCGAAAAGTCGAGAATTGGGCTGAGTGGCGTGTTTTAAGAGAGGCCTATGTCCAACAGTGGACAATAAAAGGCTGATGATGATGAACCTGCCTACTTTACTTGCGACCCGCCTTTTTTTTTCTCCATGATGTATCCGTTTGTAATAACAATGAGGTATCTAACAACAAACTAGCCAAGTTGAGACTAATAAGTAAATATAACTTAAATTGCTAAGTTGAGTAAATCGAAGAATGTGTCCATCAACACTTCTAGCGCTATGTGATCCCTATTATAAAATAAATATTAATGATTTATATTATATAATGTGTTACTATTATTTTGGCGTTTTTTAAAAACTATTTTTTAATAAATCAATACATGTTGCATACCGAACAGATCGGTTACTTTATATATGACGGATGACCAATCATGGCATCATTGTTTTTAAAAAGCGTGACGTCAGCATTGCTGACGTCACTATCATCAGAGTGATAACTCATGCTTGAGTTTTGTAAGTCGTTTGCAAGTCGTTGGACGGCCCTATTTATACCAAAACCAACGCCTACACAAACAATGTTTTGTCAACACATAACATTATCTGCGGGTAGTTTGATTTTAAGTTTTACAAATCATAACAAATCATTCAAACATTAATTTAACAATTAAATAATTGATGTTTGTCGGTCTCGCGCCGACATACAAGATTATAGTATTTTATATTACCTTGGTTTTTTTCAACTTTCTATGCCGTCCATGTCTTAAATAAGAGAAGATTTGTGCTAGCTTTTCCAAGACCACATCGTTGGCACTAGAGGTAGAACTGCCCTCTTCAGTTTCGGGCACGTCTGCTTTGCTGCGAGTGAGTGTAGTGGGTATATCACTGTCTATCGTGCCTTCTTCGTCCAGTTCTACTACGTATGCCATCCGGCCCGGTGCAAATAATTCATTACGAGCCACTTTCTTACCCCTGAAAGTAACAAAAGAAACATTAAAATTGGAACAAGTCCACTAGGTGCTGCACATGTTCAAACATACAATATATTTTTTGTTTTGAAGCAATATTTTTAAAAAATGTGTAGTTTTATAGCTCAGCGGTTAGCGCTCAGATCATAAGCCGTAGGAGGTTCAAACCCTCACAATGAGCTTGAGCTATAGAATATAATATAACCTTATTGTATATTATATTTTATATATTAATTTAAATAAAAACATCTATCACCCGACTGTGATTAAAATAGCTATAGTTAAAGGAAAAAATCTTTTTTTAAATTTTTATTCATCATCATCATTTCAGCCGTAGGACGTCCACTGCTGGACATAGGCCTCCCCTACTGACTTCCATAAAGACATGTTGGAAGCGGCTCGCATCCAGCGCGTTCCTGCGGTTCTTACGAGGTCGTCTGTCCACCTTGTGGGTGGACGTCCTACACTGCGCTTGCCGGTCCGTGGTCTCCACTCCAGAACTTTGCAGCCCCATCGGCCATCAGTTCTGCGTGCTATGTGCCCTGCCCACTGCCACTTCAACTTGCTAATCCGTTGTGCTATGTCGGTAACTTTGGTTCGTCTACGGATCTCCTCATTTCTGATTCGATCTCGTAGGGAAACTCCGAGCATAGCCCTCGTATAAATTTTTATTATGCCGAATTAAATTTAAACATATAACTTATATATATTTATGTAATCCTCTTTTAATTGTCTTTATTTAGATACCCTACTTGATAGGTTTGGTTATTTTTTTTTATTAACTTTTTACTATTTCGCGTGAAAAATGACCATCTTGTTTTTTTTTATTGGGCCGTATGAAAGATACTAAGTGATAAAGAAATTTACATACAAACATACAAGATACGCGCGAAAAACATAACCTTTTCTTGGCAGTCGGGTAAAAAAGAGATAAAGAAAAAAGATAATAACAAAACAAAAATGACATACAGACAACCAACCTTAGCATGGTGAAGTACTTTATAGTACTCGGCTGGCTAGCTACCACCCTCAAGTTGAAAATCCGCTGCCATGCACCTAATGGTGTGTACTGGCAGCCTCACCAGAAAGCCATTTCGGGCTAAGTGTACCTCACCATCTCCGACCACACCGTCACTTAACATCGAGTGAGCTGTCACCTATTTAAAAATTGTTCTACTATTTTTGTGTGTTTACACTACTCGGCTTAGCCAAAACTAGCATACTTAGTCCTAGTATACAACCTATTCAAACATGTGTAACCCCATAAAAGTAAAACTAAAATGTATATTATTCTTACTTCTGTTCTATGATCAGTTCATAAATATTCTTTCCTATTGGTGTCTTGAACTGTAGCTCTTCTGGCTCTGGCTGAAATAAAAAGTGAGATGAAACTTTTTAGCTATGGTACGAGTGGCTGTTGCTAGATAGATACAATGCGGGTACCAATAAGTCATGAACAAATAGCGTGCTTACATATAAGGTATATTCTAAACAAGCTGCATTTTTGCATCAGACAAAATGGTGATCAAATAAAAGCATATTATAAAAAAAGGCAGACACACTCAAGTTGCTGAACTGACATCACGCTCAAGTTGTTGAACTGACATCACAGTCAAGTTGTTGAACTGACATCACACTTAAGTTGTTTTGTCCATTTTCACCTGAGTCTATCCATATCTTTCTTCCTAATAAACTCCAGAGGCCTTATTCACACTAAATCCACTTATAAGCCTTTCTTTTGTATTATAAAGTAGAACTTACAACAGCTTCTTTCTTTTCCTTGATAGGCTCCAAGGGAGTTTCTGGTTCTGCGACCAGACGTTCCATTTCAGCTTCCTGCTCTTGCTCCCGAGTTTGGATCTCTGAACGAACCTGAATAACAAATATTTAGAGTTTAACTACAGGATTAATGAGACCCAAGATCAATGTCTGAAAGCAATGAGAGCTGATGCGGTGACACTCTGGACTTTGTTTTGAAGTCTCACCATTAAAAAATAAATGTAACCTGTTATTCCAGCATCATAATCATCGGCACCTTAAACAGTGGACTATTTGACTGTGCTTTGATTTGTCTATCTTTAATAATTTTTTTAGTATCTTAGTGGCATATGTAAATCCACCAACGCACATCGGATCTGGGTGATGAATTATGGCCCTATCTCTATTACACTAGGCATAGGGGTCCACCCACGGCCAGCTGTGGGATATCAAAAGCTGATAAATATGACAATGACGATATTGCAACGACTCTGGTGTCTACTGTATACTTGGCCAGCCAACTTGCCACGCAAACCATGATAAAGATCTTTCCACTCGCAAAACATATCCATATTCTAGTTGTCACATTTTCACATATAGAAAACAATTTTGTTGCCAGGTTATACTAGCAAAGGAAAAGGATATTATACAGTCTGTATGGTGGAAATTAAAGAAAAAAAAATTAAACATTCATAGGAATTCTTACCTTCTGTAGGAGGGCATAATCCAGACCCTTTACTAAGTGAGTGTGCTCCATATCACCTCCCAGGTATTTGGATTCCTGCAAAGATAAATTATAAAGAGTGTGAAGAGAAGTTATAAATTTACAAAATATTAAACCAAAGAGTGTATAGTTAGCGATTAAAACTCTATTGGGTGAGGACTAAATTTTTCTAAGGGACATGTGTTTTTTTTTATATCAGAGCTATACCCATAACAAAAGTGTACATTAGGAGGGCATAATGCTAAAGCATTTTCTGCCAATTGTTATTAGTTGTTCTTGATGATAAGTGAAAATAATAAACATTCCTTTAATACTGCCAACCACATAACCCTGTAAATAGAACACTAACAGAACATCGCACTGGAGGCAATAAGCTGAATGACATGTGAGACACATCATCATGAATCGATATTTAAATATTTTATGGGAATTTTGTAGCTATGATAGTTCAGTGGCGGTTGGTTCACACGCCAAAAGGAAAGCTCAACAATGAGCTTGAGTTACCTATGAAGGAAAACATAGTGAGAAAATCATAGCATCATGGTAGGGTATTTTTTAGTACTCGGGAGGCCAGCTACCACCCACAAGTTAAAAATCTGTCACCAAGCACCTAATGATGTGTTCTGGCAGCCTCAGTTGAGACCAAGTTTCATTCCAGGCTATTTGTATTTGTGTGCTGTACCATCTTCAACCACACCGACGCTTAACATCAGATGAGCTGTGACCAAACACCAAGCTTGTCAACCATAAAAAAAGCAAAAATAAGTTTAAATAGTGACCTGAATCATTTGACGTCTTCGCTCTTTTGCATCCATTCCTGACTTCACATCTGGTGCTACAGCCCTAAAAGAGTAAACAAAAATATAGACACAAGGTTGCAAGAATGTATTTTTCATGATCTGCTTAAGCTGTAAAACTGCATATTATGTTACAGTAGTAAATAAATATTTTTACCCATTTAAAAAAAAAGATATTCTCAATTCATTGCAATCTTTTTTTCAGTATGTTCTCCGATTACTCAAAGAAGCCTGCACCATTTCGAGAAATTCTGAAATTCTTTTTTTGTGGGATACTCTTCTCATGTGGTCCCACAGAAATTTCATGTAAATTGGGTTGGTAGTTTAATTTTCAAACAAAAGTACCAAAAACCTATAGCTGTGTTTGATTTTGGAGTCAGTTTTTTTAATTGCAATACTTTTCAGAGGTTTGTTTTACAGAGAAATTGGGTTTAGTTTACTTTTCAATGAACATGAGACAAACTTCTAAGTTGTACATGTGCAAACTAATATAAAAACCATACTTTTGCACTGTTTAATGTGAATCTATCTCACACAGCATCTGTTAATAAGCTAGGTATAGTAACAAACATGCTTGAAATCCTATAATATCACCACCACCTTAATTCATCAAAAAGGAAGACGCAAGATTTTACTAGAGGAAATTTAGCAAAATCTCTCTATAATTTGCTAACTGACCTGGGGAGAAAATCGATCAATTATTTGCTGGAAAGAATATCCAAAGCAGCTTTACCAGGATCATGTCAAATTTGATAGGGCAGGGATAGGTACACTGACAGTAAAGATAAATGTGTATATAAAGGGGCCCGTTAAACCTACACTATGGGTTGGAAGTCTTAGATCCTGTATGGGTTCCTGTCCCTGCAAAAGCTATGGACCCGGCACCCACACAATGATACCATTAAATGTTAAGTGCATCTCTTCTACCTGTATGCACTGCTAGTATTGCTGGTGGGATCTGTAGGCCCAATTTCATTAACTCCATCTCTTCTCTCCCTTGCTCTATCTCGATACTTCTCGGCCAGCTCTGCAAGTTTATTGTCTTCCTGTTTTTTTAAAGCTGCATAATATGATTTCTTTTTTCTACGAAGTTCACTTTTGTTTTCTGTAGATGGTGGTGGCATAGACCTGGAAAGAATGTTGTGTTGAATTATTTCCTTTTATTTTAAGATTCTTGTTGCAGTTTTATTATTCCAAAATTATCAGTTGGTTTCTTACATAGTAAAAGATAATTTGTTTAGGAAATTGAACGGGACATAAATGTAGAACAGGTTGTTACCTTACTTTTGGGTTTATAAAAGATGTGCCAGGAACTCAGATGAACTATTCAGTATATGTAGGTAATAACTAGAACGGTTTGGGGAATAACAAGAGAAAATGCACAGAACAACCCTAAACAGGAGATCATGTCAGCATTAATGTCTATATTTGAATGAGGTATTAGACATAAAAATGTTTACATACCCAGAGTTGGCCATAGCCTCTCTGACGGAGCCGGCGGGATGTGAACCGCCGGAAGGCGTAGCCCTGGGAGTCATCAGGAGCTTCCTGAAGTCATCGTTGGTAAGCCTCTGCGAGGCTGGAGTGTCTTCCACACTCCGATCATCCATCTTACTGATTTCTTGCCTTATTACTTTAGAAGTATAGCTGCTAGATCACAACAGTATAATCACTCGACTAAATCAACAATTATTCTCGGAATCTCAAAAACATTCAAGATTGTCTTTCACGTTCACATCACAAGTTTTTTTTTTGGTATCTTCTTCTAGATTTTTGGCATCGCACTTTGTGTATTTGTCAGTATCAAGTCTTTAAATATTTTCAAGTAATTTGAGATAAATCTAGTAAAATAAGTCACAGACAAAGCCAAGTCTGATCATGACATTATCACTTGAAAACACAAGTTTTCGAAAATAACATCATATGGCGACACGATGCTCCCGTGTTCCTGCCAAAACTCCTGGCTGAAACTTTTTTGTAACTCTGGCAAATGGAGTCCTTGATGCCTAATCTATACATTATTATATACTGCGGTTTTGCCATTTATATTTTATATCTAGCTAAAGTTAGTTTTATTTAATTATAATCAAAATCAAATCCGTGCCGGTCGAGTCCAGTCACGCCTTAAAGAAGTGGCGACTTCTCAGAGGAATCACAAGTAGGCGAATTTGAAGATTAAATTCCATATCATTTATGAAAAAAAAAAGAATAATGGCATTTAACATTCTGTATTTGCCAGTTTTTTTTACCTTTAGCTACAAATCGTTGCAGATAGGGAAATTTTGTCATATTGTGGAGTAAGCCAGGGAGAAAAGCCCTTGTTCTACTTCCATCTTTTAAGTACTTAAAGCATGGTATCCTGAAATTATTGACTAAGATATCACTGGCACGTTGGAATACACTTTCTGAGGGTGTTCGTCTGTTCGAGCTCCGCACGGGGACCCGAGCGTAGAGATTGCACCCTCCACATACCCTGGGGGTAGTGTCCTCAAGCGGCGTCTCGAAAAAGGGGAATGCCTCGACTCCGATTCCCTACCTCCCTTAAAGGGAGAAGAAAGATACCCGCGATGCAATGAAACACAACTCTTACGAACGCAAGGTTTATTCTATCAATAAGCCACTAAAACGGTCGCAAATTTACTGAGACCATTGGCTATATTACATATTATTATAAATGCGTGCCTTGACGGTACCTCAGTAATATTGTATGTATACAGAATATTGTTCTTTGCAGCCGATTACCTATCCCATGGATAGATACTCTAAGCCTATCCAAATTACATTCAAGCAGGTATCATACAAAAGTACCATATTCCTTGTTTTTATTACCTATAATACTTATTAGCAAAACATTGAAGCACAACCCTACTCATTCTTCTGGTGTCTGTCTGTCTGTGTGTGTGTCTCTCTGTGGCATCATAGCTCTCAAACGGATGGACCGATTATGATGCGGTTTTTTTCATTTGAAAGCCAGTTTTCTCGCGGTGATTCTTAGCTATGTTTGGTTATTTGCATAGGGTTTTTTTTTTAATTTTTATTACCTATTATTATCAACCTATACTTTCCCACTGCAGGTAAAATGCCTCCTTTCCCTCCAATCTTTGCAACTTAAGTAGTCTTTCAAGCAGGAGTCAAGTTCACCCATTTATTTCAGTTCGAGCCATCCAGAAGGTTGTTTGCCTTCCTGAGAAAACCACTGTGTAGTGTTTTCGGCCCAACAATCTCTCACCATGCAGCTTACATGGCCTGAATGGTCACTCTTTAGCAAGTCAGCTTTCTGAACTCTATCGGTTGAGGAGTAAAACTTATTTGTTTTTCAAAGTATATTTAATTCAATCATTGATTTTAATGAATCTTACATTATATGTATGGTAATGAATAAAATATTATATCTTTAGTTTTGATCTTATTTGTTTTATAGTCCTTATTGTTTATCCAAATATAGCATGAAAAGTTGTACCCTTAAATCCTACATTGCCAGTTGGTTCATCTTGGAAAGTTATGTACATTCTGAAAAAAAAAAGTATGATAAAATATGTAATATAAGCTGAAATTGTTCATATTGGTCTTTACTTTTTTTTTTTTTTATGTAAATAAGGTGTAAGATTTCTTTCTAATCTTAGGCTAGATGATAGACATCATTTCTAAGAATTAGTTATCTGCGATCATGCCAGTTCATACAAGCATCAAATATTAATGATGTTCATTGATGTGATTCAATTTTTTGTTCTAGATAACTTATCACCCAGATGATGTTATCTTGAAATCGTGGAGCAAAGTCAAGTGAGCACTTAGCTTGTGCTATTAACAAGAAAACAATAATTAGCAGATACCTACATTCAACAATGGAGAATGTTTATATTCATACCTTATTCAAGATTTAAAACAACAGTCAACATTTTGTCAACATTGTTATGTAAATTACACCTGTGAGATTGAAATGAGAGTCATTACTGTACCTAATCTATTGTAAGAACAAGCTAGTATGGCTTATCGTAATACCATGTATAACAAAAGTATTTAGTCATGAAAACTGGTATTTTTCATCCTAATAACATTTTGAAATATAATTTAATTGATAACCAACACATAGTTTTTATATCTATAATAAATAACTTCATCTAATTACAGGTTGGCAATATTATTTAAATTTTTGGCATGCTGATATGAATAAATATCCTAAGACATTTATCACACAGCACCATCTAGCCTCAAACTTAGCTAAGCTTGTACTTTGGGAACCAGATAACTGATAGAATAGTTATATACTTTATTTTTTGTACATACTTATGATACATAAAAGACACCCAGACACAGAACAACTATTTATACTTGACACACAAATTTTTGTCCTGAGTGGGAATCGAACCCACTCTACAGCTCTTGAAGCAGATACATTACCAAATAAGCTAACAGAGCAGTCAAAGTAATAGATTAATACATATTCTTAGGTCTAATACCTTATCATACTACAAAAAACTAGATTTTGCCACTGTAGAAGAAGCCACATACACATGTACATGTGTATCTTCTTCTAGACCTGCAAATAGTCTTTAAATAAGATTTCATCATCAGCCATAGGACGTCCACTGCCTCCACTGAACATAGGCCTCCTCCTAGGGGGGGGATTTGCCAATTCTTGCCACGCTTGGCAGGCGGGTTGGCGAGCGCAGTTAGGTAATTCAAGGAAGACACTGCTGCCCATTTTCTGGATGACATCCCTTAGCCGACTCTTACGGCAACCACGGGTAGAGAGGGTGGGGTACTATTCTTACGCCAGCACCACCACAGCAACCGGTACCACCATCTTAAATAAGATTCAAGAGCTTACAATTAAAATAATGTCTGATCTACCTGTCATTTTTAACACCTAATTCTTTCTCAACAATTTCAAACAGAACTTTGGCATGCTTCTTGTTCTGCTCCACCCCAAGTGCTCCAATAGACATCAAGTTGGCAATGGCGCAAGGTTCTGTAGTGCCCCCAAAGCTCATTGGCACATCAGGGATCACTGACACTACGCAATACTGCAATCAAAACATAATTTTTACCACATTGTCTCCTAAGAATTTAAATTTTAAATCTAGTAAAATTACAAGACTTGAGACTAATGTGATTAAGTGCTAATGCAGTGATGCCCTTGAGTTTGATTTTTAATACCCAAGGTTCTGCAATAGTTATATCTATTATGCTCTATAATTTTTCTATACCCTATCATCTGTGCTCAAAACACAAGATTGTTTAGTACCTATGTATTTTCATTCGCCGGTAGCAACAGAAATGGCAAAAAATATTTCAGCATGTTTATCATAATATTTTGCCGAAATAATAGGTTACATACCAATAATTAGTTAAAGGCATAACACCCTGTATTGCTTACTCCTAAAGTACATAGTGTAAGCACATAAACCTATTTCTCTGTTCAATGTCAGCGCTAGAGGTCACGTAGAAAAATCCTCAGTAAATTATGTCTTGTGAATAATAATACATTAAGTACTAACAATGAATTAACTGATGGAGAATGTATGATTCGGCTAGCAAATTAAAATATTTAGAAGTAAATCATCAATTAAATATTAATAGGTACATACTTGTTCTGGCTTTCCCAAAGCCTTCGCTAACACCGGCACGACTTTAGTAACGAAGTCGGCTGGAATTTCGCTCCGGGGAACATTTGTCTCAATTCTAAAGTGCGGCATTTCGTTATTATTTCAAATACAGTCGGAGATTTCCTAAAACGCTGCTGAGAAATAGTGAAAATTAATTGAAATGCAACTAAGAAAACTCTAGGTTATAGAACGGAATCAAAGAATAGTATTACACACAAAGAAAACAAAATAGAGAACTTGAACTCACGAGTCTTGCCTCTCAGAAAAGAAATTTTGCTCCGATAGTCCGATACCCATACCAGTACCACCTATAATTACTATCTTTTTCTTTTCTTCGTTTTTGGCAATGTAGTTTGTGTATTTGCTAGTGTCAAGTTTTTAGATATTTTCATTATATCATGAAAAATAAAGTAATTTGATCATAACTCACAACCGAAGTAACACAAAGTAATTCGTGGTAGAGTCCAGTCATGCCTTAATAAAATAGTGGTGACTTTACTAAAAGCTTTGATAGAGTTTTGGAAGCAAAACGAAAAGACATGTTTCACCACGTTACCTATACACACGTTACACTTGTCCATACTCACGCATAAGTTTTATTCTTAAAATATCTAAAGCACTAAATTAATATAACATAAAATACATAAATTTTGGAAAATAATACAGTGCGGCGACATCATGTTTACGTGTTCCCGCCAAAATTTGTAAATAAAATTTTCTTATTTCCTTCAAAGAAGAAAATGGCGTCACACAGCTATATAGTACAAAAGTATTTCATTTGTAAAACATTTTAATGTATCAAGTTGATAAAAGTCACACAACATAAATATGAATATAAATCGAAGTTATGTAATAAGAGCAATAGTGGTGACAAATGTGCACCTTCAAGTGTAGTTTTAAAAATGATAAATGCATAACGTACGACGCCATTATCTTCTCTCATTTCTTCTTAATAAATTTTGTCTATTGTAGGTAATTTCCGTTTGCTATGAGTTGTGGCAGTATTACGACTTACGACCATTTTTACTTTAATTTCAGTATAAAAGCATTTTTAGTATTGCACAGGCTTACAGTCTCGTACAAGTTCCGTGAAAGTTGTGTCGTTTTGTTGTTATTAAATGTAATTCCATAATTTGTAACTTAATTTGATTATTACCCAAGTGCAAAGAAAGTTATTAAGCGAATATGGGCTCGGAACAATCCAGTAATAAGCGTGAAAATAGGTAAGTACCCAAGTTGATGATTGCGTTCTGCGAATTTATACCTTACTAGTATTTCTGTCAACATAAGTAGGTATACCTATGTTTTTCGTGATAAAGAATATAGCATAATACTTGGACATCGTGGTTCTTAAAATAGTATAACGTAACTACAAATAAAATTGTTGTACACTTACATACTATTTCCTTTGTTATATATATCAATGGAGACTAATCCAATGGTAATTCAGCCGCATAGTTGTGCTTATAATGTACAAATATTTTAAAAAATATTGAGGGTATACATTTTAATAAACCGGAACTACAAGACTGATGAACGACAAAATTGATGGCATCAAACCTACTTCATAGAAACAAATTTTGAGTAGGTTCCTATCTAATGTTTGTCGATAGAACATCAATGCTCAGTGTAGCCAGCCTTACAATTTTAACCGTAGATCTACCATTTTAGAAGCTGTTTTAATTTTTACTAAGTTTTATGTTTTCTTTCCAAATCTACTGTTTTATTGGTTATATTAAGTGTTAATTTTTTTTTTTACTTTTTCGAACATGTTACTATAACATTATTATTACTACTTACTTGCTTGTAGACATCATTTTATAAAGATTAATGACTGGTGATATTTTAAAACTACAAGACTGAGAGATCGATAAAGCCGCTACTTGTGGCACGTGCTCATAAGATTCTATTGTTTTTTGTACATTTTTCTATTTCTGGTGTGCACAGTAAAGAACTACTATTTATGCAACGACGTCGTAAGTTTTACATGACAATCGTTAAGTACCAACTTCTTAATAAAATAATAATAATTGAAATTGGACTACGCGTTAGAATTATTGCTAAGTAAACATTTTGACTTTCATTGTATCACTAGGTTTACTAGTGTATTTACCTTAACAGGAGGTCGTCTAGTTGGTACCACCGCAGTACCAGATTTTCTGCTGCCAAGCAGTAGTGTATAAATATTATCGGGTTTCGGTTTGAAGCTTACTACAGCTAGTGAGATTACAGGGCATCGGCATAGCACATCGTCGCAAAGTTGCTAGTTTATCGTATACACATTTCGGAGAGTGTGCTTCCGATATCAGCATTCTCTATTTCCCGTATGCCCATTTTTCTATCGGACAGCCAGAAGCTGGAAAAAGTGACATCGTTGATGGTTGACGTTCCAAAAACCTGTACAAAACTATTTGAATCCACTTTCATCCGAACGGCTAAAGCGTGGTATACGTTACTCGAGTTGGTGTTCTCTGATAGATACAATCTGAGTGTCTTCCAATCTGAGTGTCTTCAAGTCGAGAGTAAATCGGTATCTTCTAGGCAAGCATGCTCCATCGTAGATCGCATAACATCAGGTGAAATAGCGATCAAACGCAACCCTATTCATCATATATGTATGTATAAAAAAGGGCTGTTGAAAGTAACCATCAAAAGTCTCAAATTAATGAGCGCCAAAGCAGCGATACCCTGTTTTGCTACTCAAAGTTCTGTGTATCGCTGCAATACACATGTAACACATAAGATATTTTAAATTCGAAAAATGTTAGATTCCTGTGGAATTATCAAAAAACGAACTTCAGGATGTATCCACTTAAAATTTGATATAGAAGGGATATAAAAGGTATTCATCTTTTATTATACTATATCTATACTAATATCTAATCATATACCTACACGCAAAGCTTCAGCTAACTTTCTGGAATAGCGCAAGCGTCATGATGAATGAAACTATTTAGGTACCTTTGCATTTATGGTCATTTACACATGTTTAATTTCTCTAGACCCAATTCTAAAGTGAACGCGGACAAACGTCGTGGGCAGAAGCTAGTTTTAAAATAAGTGTAAAATTAAATGTTCTTGTATCTTTCTGTTTAGTTATTTTTTTTTTAATTAAAAAAATCGAATGTTCATCTTCCATTACATAATGTATCCCTACATTATACTCCCTAGCCGTAAAGAAATCACCGTATACCGTATATTAGAATCATGAATGCCCCCTCCACGTCCAAGTTTGTTCTTCCTTACTTATAATGGTGATGGAATTTTCTCTCTTATCGCCGGGTAATCCCCACTATTCGACTTCACTAAAAGGTGCAACCCCGCTTTCTTATTTTAGCTATTGTAATTTATATCGTCGTAACACGCGTGACTTTGACGTGATCATTGTTGCTGTTCACTATCCACATGTTGCAACAATGATCGAGACTATAACTTATATAACGTTGAACAATTTTTTTTTATGGCTGACAGGCTTGGTTTTCGAACATAACTCACCTGATGTTAAGTGACGGTGTGGTCGAAGATGGTAAAGCACACCTAGCCTGGAATGGAACTGGCTCTCAAGTGAGGCTGCCGGAACACACCGTTAGATGCTTGGCGGCAGATTTTCAACTTGAGGGTGGTAGCTAGCCAGCCGAGTACTAGAAAGTACCTTACCACCACGCGCTAAATTAGATTTCTTTCTAGACGTATCACGGCTATGTAATGGTACCGTTAATGCATCAAAGTACCACACATAATAAACCGAAAGTAAAGAGATATTTTGCATTTGCAGAGAGCCTGCAGCTACTCCTCGAGATGTGGAGAAGGCACTGGAGCAGCAGAGAAAGATGTACGAGCAGAGGATGAAGCAGCTCCTTGAGGAAACAAAACACAATGCCGCAACGACAACGGCTCCTGGGGGCGCCCAGAGCAGCCACCGCGTCACCGCTACCTATCAGCAACAAACTGCACCTGCTGAACTGTGAGTAATTTTGAGGCGAGAAGAAAATACATACATAATATTTACGTCGAGACATAAAATGTCGATGTTCCATACGCTTGCGAACTGATTCACATGGCAACTTCAGTGTACCTACAATCTACATAGGTTTAAGTATATTGATATTATCAAGTTATGTCATGTTTATAGATGCACGTAATAAGTACAAAGGGAGTCTTTGTACATAATGAATATCTTTTTTTATAATAAGCACAACTCTGATACCGTGCTAAAAAAGTACGTATGTACTTACATATAGGTACCTACCTACTTATATAATTTTTTTTATTTACGTCATTACGTGCATCAATAAAAAAAAAAATTTTGCAGCCGATTAAACTTAAATACTATATGATTGTTTTTGAATTTATGACTTGGTGGTAGATCTTCGTAGCAGGAAGTCGTCTAGGTAGGTACCACCGCCGTACTAGATATTCTGTCGCCAAGCAGTAGTGTGTAAACATTACTGCTATATGCATTATTTATAGTGACAACACAAATTATTATTTATGTTACAGTTTGGAGCGGCAGCGCAACCCCTATAGTTTTGACCAGAATGACCTTCGGAACCCGAGAGAAACGAAGGCGGCATCTCTTTACCCAAATCTTGTCCAGGCTACTTACACAAACTCGCCTCAAGGAATTAATAACAATATGTCGTCTCCTACGCACCCCACTCCTTACGGAACTAGTTATGGTGGATCTGTATTTCTTAACAGTACTTATCAATACCAACAAGTTCCACAACCAACTCAAAGGTAATCATCGATATCTCATCACTTTCCACGCTAATATTAAAGTATGTATATACACCGTGAAAGTTTGAACATCAGCAATATTGCTACAGGGGGGTTCAGTACTCTATTGTCGTTCCAAATAATTAAAAAAATTAGGTTGTTAATATTTGACCTAATTATCCTGAGCAAACACAAAAACACGGACACTCAAATCACGCGCACCGAAAATGACATGGTAGTCGTGCGCGGTCCCAGGTTAGGAAATTAGTTATAACGTAGTCAATGAGTTTACTTAGTAAACTCGTTGTAAGTAGTCTATGATAGTTATGTCTTACGCTAGTTCGGTGCGTAAGGCTGCGCGCTGTCCATACATTCTGGAGTCTTGAGAAAAACTTTAGCCAAGGTTTTCTTAGCTTTTTTTTGTATTTGTTTCGGTTTTATTTCTTTATACGGTTCATATGACCACTAACTAAAACGTCTTTGAATATTGCTAATGTTAAAACTGTCAGCCTATATATAGGTGTTTGTATAATTGTATATTTTCGCGAGCCTAGATGGGAGACCGTCTGGCTTCCAATCTGGAGGTACTGGGTTTGAATCCCATGCCACGCACCTCTGTCATTGCTAAGTTATATGTGTATTGATGACTTGAAACGGTGAAGGAAAACATCGTGACGAAACCTACTACCTCAAAGATGTGTGAAGTCTGCCATCCCACACTTGGCCAGCAAGGTAGACTATAGCTTCACCCTTCTCACTATGAGAAGAGCCCCGCGCCCAGCAGTGGGACAGTTTATGAAAAACAGGGCAGATGTTCATTAGTGCGCATAACTTGAAAACAATTAAACCAAATAGATTTAACTGATTCTTTCTTTATAAATTATGAAATAAATAAACACTCCTCTTTTGCATAGTCGGGTAAAAGTTTGATAAAAACTTTAAATTATTACTTGTAATTTGCAGCAATACATTGGTGCACCCATCGGCGCCACCAAGTGAGACGTCATCGAGGAAGTAAGTACCTAAATTCGTATCTCTTGCCTTGCCTGATTGACTATTACTTATACCCATCTTTTATATATAAAAATTTCGTGTCACGTTGTTTGTCCGCGATGAACTTCTCTACTACTGAACCGATTTTAACCAAATCTTGCACACTGTGTGCAGTTTGATCCATCTTGAGAGGTAGGATAGTTTATATCTCAATTTATAATCGCAATATTTTTTTATTGCAAATTATTTGTTTATTATACGACAAAGTAAGTAGTTATCTGTGAGTTCCATAAAATTCCAATCGATGGGGGTGTAACGTAATTTATTAACTGGATTGAGTAAGTATCCAATAGATGGCGCTACGTTAAAAGTCCAAACGTTTCATATGCGCTACAATTTATTTCACGTTCACGCGTGTGTTCAATTTGGCCACAGCAACGCGTGGCCGGGTCTGTTAGTATAATATAAATTAATTTTAACCTGGACGATATGTGGTTCCCGTCTTGACGCCAGGCGAAGCTGCAGGGCACTGCTATTAAGTATGGTATGTTAGTCCAGGGCTTATAGGGCCTTGGCCTTCCGACGCACATTTGCTGGTTTGGTTTCCGAGGTAGATCACGACGTGTCTGGTGTTCCGGCACATCGTCATCGTTACGGGGAGAGCTTGGTCTCCCCGAGGCGAGGACGCGAGAATAAGCGCTGCCGAGGCCGCGGAAGAGTGCGAAAGCGCGCCCGCAGCCTCGACACAAGCGCCACATTCAAGGGTTTTTAGTGGGTAGGTCGTCAATAGGACGGAGAGTACCACATAACTACTCTGCCCACCCCAGGGCCGATGGTATTCGTAATGGATTAACCCTAGACAAAGATAAATAAACAAGTGCGAGTCGGACTCGCGCACGATGGGTTCCGTACCATTATCTATGAAAAAGGCCAATAAAATATCGCTTTTGTTGTATGGGAGCCCCCCTTAAATATTTATTTTATTTTGTTTTTAGTATTTGTTGTTATAGCGGCAACAGAAATACATAATTTTTGAAAATTTCAACTGTCTAGCTAGCGCGGTTCTTGAGATACAGCCTGGTGACAGACAGACAGGGAAGTCTTAGTAATAGGGTCCCGTTTTTACCCTTTGGGTACGGAACCCTAAAAAAGTAAGGGCATATAAGGCCTTAAGTTCTAATCGAAAATATGGCATAAAATATTCCGATTTTCAACCCTTGCCATCATTCTCTAATGTAATATTTTTGTAAAGTTCCAGAGCGCGATCCCAGTCCCGCCAGAGAGGTGGTGACGACGCCGACGTTAGTTGCGTGACCTGCGGAAACTTGTACGGGGAGAGGATATACCAGTGCAATCAAGGCCACAGCTCCTGCGCATTGTGCAAAACGCGCCAAGTGGCGTGTGGCCAGTGCAGGCTGCAACTAACGGACAGAAGGAACTTTGATTTGGAAAAATATATCATGGAGGTAAATTATTACTTACCTAGTTCTCCTTTGTTTAATTCTGGAACCGGGGTCTTAGAATACGGTTTCAGTCTATCGTAAAATCCTATAAAAAGATGATCTCGGGGTTTGTGGGTTGTATGAGTATCTGACTTTCCACTGAAGTAAACCCAGGTAGACAATGGCGTAATGTGAACTGTGTTCCAGAATAAATAGAAAATACTCGGGATCGGATCAATGCCAAAGGTGACCACCAGTGTATTTAGATTTTAGTGGTCATGCGTGGAGGCAGGCCATTTGGGGGTTTTGTAATAGCGATGATAGCTTAGTGGTTAGCGTGGTCGGTTCGCATGCCGAAGGGCGTGGGTTCAAACCCCAACAATGAGCTTGAGCTGTAGGTGAAGGCAACCATCGTGAGGAAACCATAGCGTGGTGATAGAGTACTTCTAGTACTCGGCTGGCTAACTACCACCCTCAAGTTGAAAATCTGCCGCCAAGCATCTTACGGTGTGTTCCGCCAGCCTCACTTGAGAGCCAGTTCCATTCCAGGCTAGGTGTGCTTTACCATCTTCGACCACACCTTCATTTAACATCAGGTGAGTTGTGGTCAAACACCAAGCCTGTCAGCTATAAAAAAAAATAAAAAACAAGTCTGTACAAGTACCTTTTACAGGAGATTTTCCCCCGTCACCAAAAACGTATTCATTTGCCAAAGGCAACTAAGAACAGTAGTTTTTAGTTTTTTAAGTGACAGCATGGGTTTTTCTGTCAAGAATTGGTAAATACGTTACGTGGTTAGAATGATACAGTTGCTACCAAAATTAAAGCGACAACTCAACATTATATAAAATTAATATTTTTTAATTCTAGTGTTTGATTGACTTTGTTTTGTGATTCCACTATGGCCAATGGCTATATTTCTTATTGTCTGGACTGTAATTTGTACATTGCATTGCAATAAAATCAATTAATAAGGTCCCTTTATGTATGCCCCTGTGGGTATGTTAAATATTTATGATTTTAATGGATTTTTTACAGAGGAGGGTGAAATGTCCAAACTCAGTGGATGGTTGTCGTCTGTTCATCAAATTGTCTGATATGGCAATACATGAAAAAGAATGCCCTTTCAAAGCACTGGAGTGTCCAAGTTTGGGATCAAGTTGCAATTGGAGAGGTATGTATTTTTACCCGACAGCCAAGGAAGGGTTATGTTTTACGCGCGTACCTTGTATGTAAATTTCTTTATTATCTATCTTCCAAACGTCCGAATGGATCACGAAAATTAAGGTATCGTTAGATTTGTAATAGGCCTCCTTCTGGGGGGGTTTTGCCAATACTCGCCACGCTTGGCAGACGGGTTGGCGAGCGCAGTTAGGTGTGATTGTTCAAGGAAGACGCTGCTGCCCATCTTCCGGATTACATCCCTTAGCCGACTCTTACGGCAACCACGGGTAGAGAGGGTGGGGTACTATTCTTACGCCGGCACCACCACGGCATGTTGTTCATATATGTATATGTCATTAAAAGTATTGCAGACGGGGCAGTTTTAAATAATAAATAAATATATTTTGTTGATTGCAGGCAAACTGACACAGTTAGCAGAGCATTTCAATGATATGCACCCATTGCACAATCAAGGCGAAGTAGATAAAGAGATGTTTATGACTAACATTAGTAATACAAGTCATACTATGCACTTTGTCCAAATCGGAACCTTTAACTTCTTATTTCATATCAAAGTCTCCGAAGCTGACTCCAGGATTTATATAGCAGTACAGTTAATAGGGACAAAGTATAGCGCAGCCAAATGGGACTACGAAATTCATATTTACAAAAAGAATGAACCTCGAAGGAAGTACCAATATGTTGACAGATGTACTTCGGCAAGCGAACCGTTGCAAGAAATAATTAGCAGCACAAAATGCGCTGTGATACCACAAGACTATGCAAAGACATTCATATGCGGAGGAAGTTTGGCTTACAAGTTTTATATAAAAAGAGATGATTTAAAAACAAATGAATATGCAACCACTACAACAGCACACACAGAAAAGACGGGTGTAGAGAAAGCCTCCAGACCACGACGCAATAACTTCAAAAAGTTTGTTAAAAAGTCAATTCATTGATTTCTTTCATTGTTTTTATGCATGATAAACAACTCCCTGGAAAATTACTATGATAACGGGCTAGGTTGAGATTTTGACTAGTGGATTGGGAAACATTATTTGTCCATCCAGATTTAACTATATTATACCGTCTTTATTACTATTTAGAAAATTTTTATGTTATGGCGTATTTTATTTTTTTGTAACGACATGTGCAGCTATACTCACTGCAGTTAAATTCGTGGATATGATGGTCTAAACACCTTATAAGCTTAGACGTATGTTACTATTAAGTGTAAAATGTTTGTACCAATTGTAAAGGTCCCAAAAACTATATTACGATTGAATTAGTAAAACAACGAACACTTCTTAGCATTCATAGCTAACACCGTGTGGGTGTCGGGTCTATTGCATTGTAGGGATTTGCGACCCAAGAGTAGATTTAAGAGGCCCCTTTAAAATACGTATTAACGCTCATCTCTGTCCGTGTTAATTACTAAGAAGCGGTCCCTACAACGATTGTTTTACTACCTACCGTCAATACGAATAATTTTGTAAGAAATATTCGTTGGTTGGATAATACCTATTCCAACACAAAACTGCGCAGACCAGAAGTGAATGCCTGATTTTATTTTATCTACGATTAAATCAACAAATGAATATTTTTTTATCGTTGAACGGCGCCTATCATCTGTCGTGGTTTGATGCGCAACTAAATGTGTAGAAAATCATTAATTGTAAGAATTCGTTCGTGTTCATAGAAATATTAATTTAAGCCAGATAAGGTAGCTGTTCTATTTTTCTTTCATAAGTTTTTACTGTTGAATATGTAGACATTAAAGACTTTTGTCGAAGTGTGTGTTCTAAGAGTTTATAATTAAAGAAATATTTGATATTCCGTAGAGGAAAACTGTACACTATCATTAACACTATCTTGAAAAAAATAACCGACCAAGTGCGAGTCGGACTCTCGCACGAAGGGTTCCGTACCATTATCTATAAAAACGGCAAAAAATCGCGTTTGTTGTATGGGGGCCCCCCTCAAATATTTGTTTTTAGTATTTGTTGTTATAGCGGCGACAGAAATACATAATTTGTGAAAATTTCAACTGTCTAGCTATCGCGGTTCTTGAGATACACCTTGGTGACAGACAGACGGACGGACAGACAGACAGCGAAGTCTTAGTAATAGGGTCCCGTTTTTACCCTTTGGGTACGGAACCCTAAAAAAAGAGTTTATTTAGTTTGGCACACGTGTAATTTTTGGTGATAACGATAACTCGTTATTACAAGCATGCAAGCTCGTCAATCAGGGCTATTTGTAAATGAAAAAACATTTGTGTACTGCAAATGTAGCCAGCTTTTAGGGTTTACCACTGGCTGTAAGAATATAAATAAGTTATAGGATGCATGTATTTCAATATTCGTTTGTTATAGGGTAATATTTTAATGCTTATAATTTAATTTCAATCAATGATATAATTATAACTTATTCTGACCAGAGTAGAGTGATGGCATCTAAGAAATTTATTATTGGTATTCGTCCCATTCCATCACCCTATAAATGTCTATGGTATAATAGTTTTAGTGATATTATTAGCCTTTTACAGACGTAGCTAAATAGCTATACAAAATATTTATATGCTGTGCCATATAAATATTATTGATAGCTACTATAAACGGAGACGATGATAAAACACGGGCTGACAGTTTGAACATTAGCACATGTTAGTTAGTGGTCATACTCTTAAAGTCAAAGACTCCAAAATGGATGGACAGCGCGCGCTTTACGCGCCGAACTAACGCAGAGACAACTACCATACGTAGACTGCGTAGTAACTGTTATCTAATCTGGGATCGCGCGCGACTACCATGTCATTTGTGGTGCGCGTGATTTGAGTGTCCGTATTTTTGTGTTTGCTCAGAATAATTAAGTAAAATATTAACCATCTTTATTATTTGCAACGAAAATCGGTTACTGAACCCTCTGTATCAATATTGCTGATGTTCAAACTTTCAGTCGTAATGTCTTGCCATACGATCATATATAATAATATTCAATATGAATAAGTAGTGGTCGGTGACGTCTAGCTTTGTAAACGGTAAATCAAAGATAGTATTGAAAATGTATCGTAATATTCCTAGCTATGGCTTATATTATAGTTATGTCTGTGATAGGTTTTAATGTTTTTATGTGACGTATTATGGTATGCTTGTTGGTGTTTTAACTAAGGACATTTTGGTGAAATTGTACACACTTCACTATTTGGAGTTTTGCTCCTATTAAAACGAAATTTCCTATGCTACCACTATAAAACAGTAGTGCTAGGAACAGACCGACTTGTCTGTAATTAGTCGAACGGTTTAAAATGCGTCCCTCTAGTGTATTTATTTACGTAATGAGTACCTACTAAGTTGGAAATCTACTGCCAAGCATCTAACGGTGAGTTCCGGCAGCCTCACTTGAGAGCCAGTTTCATTCCAGGCTGGGTATGTTTAACATTTTTTGACCACACCGTCACTTAACATCAGGTGAGCTGTAGTCAAACATCTAGTCTGAAAACATGAAAAAAAGTAAACGAGAGACATATATACATTTGACTTTCGTTTAGCAGCATTTTTTTTACTTCCGGCAAGGGCGTAAACGGAACTGTCCATACATTCTCACAAAGTGATGTGCGGCCTCAGCAGGATTACGGTTTATGGCACCGAAAATCTTGATCGCGCCGAGATTTATCTTGTCAAGCCGCGCGAGTGTAGGTAGATATATTTTGCCAATTCCTTCCTACAATTTTAAAACATTACAACAATCCAAACGGTAAGTTTAAATGGTATTTTTTTTAAGATTCATGTTGTATTATTATGTTAGATATAAGTACGAATAATTATTAGATATAGCCCCGAATAATTAATCAATATCAATGTTTTTTGTTTTTAACGAATGTTTCAAATTTGAATTAAATTAAATGCTATTTCAAATAAAACTACTTGTTTTAATCACAATTTTATTTCGACAAACTAGTGTAGTGATCAGCGAGTGTAATACAAGTTAAAGTATACGATAAAAAAAAAAACTGGAGATTACATATAATTATAGTAAGAATTAAAATATATATTTTTTTGACATTGCATTACTAACTAGAATTACAGGAGAAAAAAGTTCGGCATATATGGAATAGTTATATGGAATGAAAATATTGTAATACCATTTTGGTAACACTTAATGAGATCAAATCAGTCTAAAATTAAAATAACATAGTCGTAATTTTATTTTTGCAATTTTTTTTACACCTAAATACTAGGTACCTACTATGTATAGAGGCATCTTCAGACTGCGCTAAATATCGGCATTTATTACCTCGTGACGTTGGTACCAAACGAGAATGCACGAGGAAAGCTTATTTATATAGTGGCATTATAATCGCGTAGTCTGAACAAGCCTTCCTTCAAAACCAGATAAGCAAATAACTACATACCTATATATGCTTACGTACTGACGCAAGTACACGACATGGCACTTGGCGAAGTACAAATATTCCATACTCAAATAAATTTTGATCTGCAACACTATTTTAAATGTCAGAATAGCGTAACTAAATATGCAATTCGATACAGTCGCGGATCTACCTACATTTTTTTCCAACCGGGGCAGACATTTGATAGTGGCGCTTAGTATATTTCCATAAAGTAGGACATGTTCCAAAACCACTTGGGTGTTAATCGAATGAATAATCGATAGAAAAACGTGCGCTGGCTGCTAGGCACTTTGTGAAACAAGCTTTCTTTTCAAGATTATAAGTATTATGATTTTGACGCCCCGGTTTAACAACTGATTGAACAGCTGATTCGATACGTAATTACGTATAATAACGATACTATACCCTCCGTTAAATGTTTTAGTGGTCAGGTACAGTAAATATAAATTATACATAAAATATGTGATTACACGTGAAATACTTGCCATCTACGACATTAATGCATACATAGGAATAACATGAAGCAATCACGCCTGTGTTCAGAACACAGTTACCATGGACTACGAGAAAAAAATTACGCCGCACCAAGATACAAACTGAAGCACCCAAGTATTAGGTAGTTTTACTAATCATTACATAGAAAGTCAAAAGATATCTCTTTAGATATCTTGATAGGTGGCATACGACCACGGTTATCATCTAAACACAACTATGAATATGTATGAAATACAATATTTATTACATGTAAGTTGTTTACGTAACAATTTCATATAAGAATATTTTCTTGTGTCATACTTTTTAGAGCATGATTTTTAGTAGTCGGGTTTTAGTTTTTGAACTTTTTTTTGGTGATTCAATTTGTATAAACGATGCAGTGTCCTTCTTTTTTCTATGTTCAAGGATATCATTAAAACGTTTAATAATGAACACATCAAGTCGAACATTAAATTTAACATTACATATTAGGGCACTTCATAAAGAAATATCTTTGGACGGCTCACGAGATTCCATCGAAATTATTCGTCGATAGTTAAATTATTGTGGTTACAATTAAACTAATTATCTTAGGTGGCGCAAACTATCTAGCAAGTATGTACCTATTTCGTAATCAAGCTGGAAATTGCTTAATTTGTAAGTAAGTACGTTAAACTTCGCTAAACCCGTTCTGTTATTTACCAACACTGATTTTTTTTTCTATGCGATAGTTTAAATCAGCCAAGATAATTTGTCGCCGTCGTTTTTTTTTTAATTTACTTACATTTAAATCAACGAACATTAAAAACAATATTATTATCATAAATTTAAAAGGCCGGTTAAACTAAGTCAAAAATAAAGTATCTAAATCTATCAGAGCCTGCGTAAGAAATTCACCACCGTGAACTGCACTTTTTATTATAGAAAAATTGGACACTTCATAGAAACTCGAAAAACGGATTGTCCAATAGTGGTCAAGATGATACGAAGCGTGATGTAATACACTACTGTAAGACTATCTTCACACTATAGCCGCCAAAATACAATTATTTCAAAATATAACTAGCGGTACGGCACCCAGGCTGTTGCCAGCGTCGCGTTGACGAATGCAGTGATTAGACAGCCTAACATTTTGTTATCCCGCCCCCGTACTGTGAGCTTTTTATTGCGATTCCTCTTAGGCACACATGAAAAAGGTATGCGATTATGAACAGCTTAACAGGATTCGCAATAAGGAGCTCACAGCACGGCTGCTCAGGCTCACCCCACTTAGTTACTTTTTCAGTCACGTCGCTCAAATAATAACTTTACAAATTTCACGAGCAGTGCCTTAAATAAACGGCTGTAAGATGCCTAGGGTTACCAGCCGTCGGGATTTGTCAGAATAATTCAAAGCGTTAAAAAAATCCGGATTTAGGCTACCTTTGTTATTTCTTGAACTTTCAATGGAATCAAAAGATAGCAGAAAATTAAAAAAAGAAGTTATTATATTTGACAATTAAAAGTGAAATATATTTTAAAATGTTCGGGTGTTATTCAAAGTCTAACTTATTGTCAGGATTTTCCGAATTTCAACATGGTAACCCTACACCATTCTAAATTGAACATACGCGGTACTTATATGCATTGTTACTCGAGTTTCGTATAAGCAGGCTAAGAGACTAACTGTCGGCCATCATCATACACAATTTATAGAAATTCTCTTCCCTGTAATCATTTCCTAATCAATACAAGCTGTTGCTGTTTAAAACTTTCCATCAAAAAAACAAAATTATTATAAAACATAATGACAATGACTAGAGTCCAAATGAAGATTCCACATAGATGATAGAATTGTACCTAGTTGATGAAGTCTTTCCATCACATCATTATACCTTAAAAAAAAATTACTTCTAACAGTCATAAATCCAGAAAACAGCATCGTATGCGGTGACTTTAAGGCCTAGAAAATAGCGCAACTCTATATTACTCGACAAATTCAACTATTTTTTATTACAGGTTAGGTAATTTTCACAGCTTTTTTTTTATTGATGACAGTTGAGAAACACCTAGTGTTTGACCACAACTTACCTAATGTTAAGTGAGGCAGAACTGCCAGAACAAGCCGTTAGGTGCTACGTGGCAGATTTACAACTTGAAGGTGGTAGCTAGCCACCTGAGTGCTATGGCTTCCTCACGATGTTTTCTTTCATTTGCAGCTCAAGGTTATTGTTAAGATTTGAACCTACGATCTTCAGCATGTGAACCGACCGCGTTAACCACAAAGCTATCATTGCTACAAAAAGTATTATAATAGTCTGGTATAATAAGTTATGTGGTGAATTTAATTAGGTTCAGTAAAATAAAATAGGTCGAATCAAAATGTTACTTTGTTTTTGATAAAAATGTTGACATATACGAGCGAAGTAGCGAAGGCTGTTTTCTAAGACTTAAACACAAAGCTCTGCAAAAATGTTTTTTTCTCACACATAAAATGTAACTCACACATACACTAGACATAAATATCTTGAAAAACAAGATTATCCACGCCTTTATCCTAAGAACTTTGTTTTAGTAAAACCTTACAAACAAATGTGTACTGTGATAATTAAATTAAGTGTCAAACAGTGAATTAAATCGAATAATAACTAACATGTTACCTAAAGTGCCTATGAACTTGCATAGTGTGACTTACTCAAAGTAATGTGTTTACCAATTGTGCCAGTATTAAACAGAAATTACACACTCCCCCCTTAATTATGCAGACAAGACGGTCACACAATGCAACACATGCAAACATGGATTATAACGAAGAACTTTGATTTCTCAGCGAGAAAATTAGTTTTATCGTTTCCAGTTGAACATAATTAATTAATAATAATACAATAATAATTTCTACATTATAGTTACAATATACACTTTGAAGTATTTTAATGTATTGTATTTATTGGATATTTAACTATTTCAGTCCAAAGTAAAAAATAAATTAGGTTTATGTTCAACATACATAAATTTACAAACATAAAATACAGTAATCAAGATGCTTAATTTTAATTGGAATGCAATTTTTCACAAATCACAAATATTTAGAAATATCAATTTTTCTTTTAATATTGTTTAAAGAATAGGGAAAAAACTCATTACAAATGCATTCATCTGAACCTTCAAAAATTACCAACAAGTATGGTCCGACCCTTAACCAGCTTTTACATCCAATGTGATAATATCCAAAACAACATTAGTGCCAATTAAGAATTAATTTAAAAAATAACTGTGAAGGTACAGTTTTATCGCAGACGCCATTGAAATCGTAACTTTGCCGCCATTTAAATAAAATCGAAAACATGTGGAATGGATAGATTTTATTAGTATCAGAAGATATTCCATCAATCCCTCTCATGGTATTCTGTTAAATTATGGGCTTTGTAGGTTTAAAATATATATTTTAACAGTAGCTACACAATAATGCTTAAGCAGCCATTGAGATCTGATGGACTGGCATTATGTGGGCATATGTTTCTTAAGCTTGTTTATTTATCGCTACCATGTAAGATAACACACAAGCTATTATTTTTTATTATTTATCAATGCTGTAAAGTTACGACTCCAAAGGCAGCTTCTTTGGTCTGCAGTTTCCATAGGAATAACACCCTAAATTTTAATTGATTATACCTCCATTATATGCATAATCTGCTTTGTTATGCATAACAAGATGGTTGTCCACAAAGTAGAAGCTGTCTGAACATGTCTCAAAAGGTGCTGCTATCATTTCCTCCACTGAAAAACAGACACAATTAATGTAGGCAAACAATTGTTATTTATATCAAGTAATGACCGACCGAAGGTTCGGTTTCGGCCAGTTTCGATTTTGGTCAATTATAGACCGAAAATACGACCCTACCGAAACTCGATATTCGTGAATTGTCGCGCGTCATTTCCCTCACTTCAGTTGAGTTAATTGCTCGTGATTGTCAGCTGAGTTCGCCGGGCGCCGTAATCATGTTAAGATAAGGCAATAAGGTTTTTCTCGCGCGAGTGTTTTTTTTAAATTGAGATTATTAAAAGGTTTCAATTAAACATTACTAACATTTGTTTGTGGGTACTTGTTGTTAGATTTAAAAAATTACCCATGTTTCAACCACCCACTACAACTACATGCTGTGATTTATTTAATTGTATGCAGTTGTTTTAATAAGTTTCGGTTTCGGCCCAAAATATAACCAGGGCTTAAAGTTTCAGATTGGATTAAAAATCCTGTTTCGTTGGGAAACAGCTTTCAAGTTAAAACTAAAAAAAAGTTTACATTAGTTTGTGGCTAGAAGATGGCGCTGTGTATAATGTCCATTAACATTTAAGGACTTCCTCAGTCATAATCATAATCTATAGTACCCCGTGTACCAACAATGTCAACATTTGACAAAAATATGGCCTACATAAACAATTTATCACTTGAGAGCCAGTTCTATCCCAGGTTAGGTGTGCTTTACCATCTTCGACCACACCTTCACTTAACATCAGGTGAGTTGTGGTAAAACACCAAGCCTGTGAGCCTTACAAAAAAAATTATGCATGGACAATCTGAAGATTATGTACAAAAACATGTTTAGATCAAAATTAAACTATGATAATAGAAAGATTTAATAGCTACCTCCAGTTTGCACACACAAAAGTAGTATGTATAAAATATATGCGACCTCCACACTAAATTTAATTTAAAAGTGTTTTATTAAACCTGAAGTGCACATTTTATCTGATTTTGTAAAACAAAGTGAAAAATCTTTATTTTACAAAAGTCTTCAGTAATTCTCATGGAATATTGATTGACAAGTATTAGTACTAGTGTGTGTGTAGTGTAATGTTATAATGTTGTAAACATAATTCTCCTTTTTTTTAATTTCTCTGAAGCCTACTGGCAGCTCAAGGTCATTGTATGCATATTTTATAATTATTATTATGTTCTCATGCACAATGTAAGAAGCCATTATACATCCAGAAAATTTTAAATGTACAAGATTTGACAACATAAGATTTTGATAATATTTTTTAGTAAAAAGACTCACACAGTAACTTCTACATTGAAAGTAAGACTTACCAAGATCCGGTGGTAGAGTGGGAAACTCATATATATGCTCACAAGTGTTCCTTGAAAATGGTATGCAGAATCCAAACTCAAAGTCAAAAGTTTTTAGGAGAGTGTCTCTAAAAAAGTGCTTCTCTATCATTCTGAAGTGGTTTACTGGCCGTGGTCCAACTGTAAACTCCACACTGTAAAGTTAATTTCAATTATCACTTTAGGCTATCATGGCATAGCTTGACTGTGTTCTCAAATGAACATGATGTTGAGATACAAGCAATCTGGTCAGTCTTTGTTGGTCACCTAGACAGTCAGCAGCATTTCTTCCTTGACTAATACTGAAGTCAGGTGACACATTAAATTGTAGATCATAGTTGTTTGTGCTTTGTTTCTATGACAACAAACATCAAGCCATGAGGCCTACGGGCGGCATATAGAATTTGACACTAGAGCTGGCCACTCAGCCTTAACAAAACTTAGTACATAATCAAATACCTTTAAACGAGCAATTCTTGTATATATGTATATATGATGGCTCAATGATTTTCATGAAATTTAGTTTGTGGGGTGTTTCGGGGGCGATAAATCAATCTAGCAAGGTTTCATTTTTAGAAAACGTTGTTTTAGCTGTATTTTCAACGTAGCAAAGCTCGGTCATGCAGGTACTGTGATGTATATTAGGAGTGCAACAGTATTATATTAAAACAGGATTCTCTATTTTTAAATCCATTCTACTGAAATACTATTAATTCCTCAGTAAGAAATCGTTTTGATAGAGGAGAAAAAACTGATGATGTGCCGATACATGACATTGACGTGCTTAACTTTTGAAACATCATTAATCAGCTAAACTGTAGATAAACGGCCAGTTACTGTTTTAGTTTGTGTTGACATTTGTTAGATGATGTAATATTTGGATGACTAAATTACTTACGTAGCTCCAACAGTTTTCAACTTTAAAAATTGTGGAGTAAACTGGTAGCGTACAAATCTTCCAGCATTGGGATCCAAAGGCTCTTCAGGGGGGTCTTCATTCCCTTCATTATCCACACCAAAATCGGTGGGTGGCTTTGCGATCTCAAACAGAACGGTTCCAGTCTCCAGGTCCCGAATCTTGAACCTTGTAAAATCTATGTCGTAGACATTCGCTTCGGGACTACATAAATATGTATCAGTTATTCTGTCTAGCCTTAAAACTTCTTCTGGGCTTATATCACAAGAAATCACGTTGTCTTTATTACTTTCACGAAGAGATATTGATTCGCACTTTTTCCCAACCAAACTCATTTTTTTATCGAGGGCAGTGATGTTTACTTACGAGTAAAAGAGGTTGATCTCAAAAATATAGGCACAATAGTAAGTTACGTGTTTTGCGTGTGTATCAAAACATCTTTAGTTCATGTTAATTATGGATTTCGAATGAAAATCCATTCGTAAAATTTTACGATGAAAAATTCAACAAGAATTATTGACAGATATTGACTGACTTGCTGACAGACTGCCATAGGAAAATATTAAATTTGGATACACGTACACGCAGCAATGACAGCTTCATAATTTCGAAAGTACCAGTGCCGGCAGCAACGATGCGGTAAAGTAAGCCTGACGCGGACGATTAATAAATCTGTTACAGATATAAGTTAGAGTCCGAATTCCGAAAATGAACGCTCTTAGCCTACGCTAAATGTACGTTACCTATAGTTGATAGACTAGTTGTTTAACCACAGCTATCCTAATATTAAGGAATGGTGTGGTCGAAGATGGTAAACATACTTAGTTAGGAATGAGAACTGGCTCTCAATTGAGACTGTCGGAACATACTTTTTTACTTGGTGCTAGATATCCTCAGCTTTTCCTCTAAGTAGGTACCGCTGCGGTGATTTGATTTGATTTGCTACTGTGATCCGGTTGGATGGATAGGTACTACAGATAGCGAAAATACAGGCCTGTTGAAATTAATCATCGAATGACTCAAACTGAGCAGCAAAGTAACTGTCTTTAAAAGTGATCTTTGTTTTGCTATTGAGAGTTCTGTGCATCACTACAATGATCATGGGCAGGCGTCATCTTTTACCATCAGTAGAGCGTCTCGTTCATGTTACACACTACTGCTAGTGCTGCTGGTAGAATACCTGATACTGCGATGGTACTTATTTAAATGATCTCCTTCTATAGAGATCTAAGGTCTATTAGTTATGGTTTTTATTAGCATCCTCCAAAAATAAGTCAAACTTAACGATAGTTAAAAACCTATAATTTCAATTCTGCGACAGGAAAGATTTTCTTGGCTTTCCTGGATAATGTGAACTGAAACAAGCTCTTCCCCAGGCCGGCATTGCCATTTGTTCTAACTGTCGGCGCGACGTCTGCCAAATTGGCATTATTTTGTATGGTGTATTTGGTTTTGAGTATCCGAATTAAAAGATAAAAGCATAGCTGTCAAATTCAAGGACGTTTTCTTTTTTACGTTCCTTTCTACGGCGCTCTGTACATGACACGGTTGACATTGTTGGAATGATATGATTTTTAATGAGATGATAATTTGATATCGCTTCGCCATCCTTATCTTTATCATTTCACTTGAACCCGAATGTGTGTCTAACTTCTTTTAAATTTATTATGATTTTATATTGCAAGCGCCGTACGGTCAACTTATAACGGAACGGTTCAGTTGTTGATTTGACTGACGTAATATCCGTTGCGTCACAGCAGCGAAGCATGCGCCTTGTCATTTTCATTAGTCGGTCATAGATTAAAATTGCAATACCGATAATCGGGCCATCGCTCAAGTCTTTTTCTGTGATAAGTCGTATTTTACTGTGGTAGTGGGACTGTCTGATGTGCATTTAAGTGAATTAATATAGTAAAACAACATGCTCATCAAAGAATAGTAAGTAACAACGATATGGTTATGTATCAGCTCGCAAAAATAAATCGATTTTTGGCAAATATACTTAAAATTGCCACGGATCTGTAATTTCGTATTATCAGCAGATAATAGTCATAATTAGTTTGGTGCTAAGCTTTATCTTTTTGATGTATCTTAGAATTACCGATATTAAACCTATATATTGACACTGACAGTGCCTTCAGCAGGTCAAGGTTTAGTTATTGAAATGGTTCTACTAGTTTCCGCGATTCTTAACAGATGTTCAACTCATGGAGTTGTCATCAATAGCTACAATATACTTTTACTGTATTTTGAATGTGAATCTAATGCAAAGCTTTTTTTCTTTTCAGTCGTGTAACACTACCTTTAACAGTAGAAGAGGTGAGAATAACAGTCAAGGACATTACTTATTTGGGACAGTATATAAACATTTTTACATGATTACAATCATAAACTAATGTTGCTTACTAACCTATGTGAGTTGTCATTTACACAAACTTAAAATATAGGCTTCGGGTAAAGCAACACCTCAGAGGTAAAGTGCTAATCAGACAAAAGAACCATTGATGGTTTATACTGCCTTTTCAGTAGAAACAGTAGAAGTTTGAAACAGCCTGTTGGTTTATGTCATAACATATAATGTGAATCTACATAATTTTGCTTCATCTTCAACCACAATAAATACCATCGGTTATGATTATGCTCAAATCTAAATGTAGCATTATGCTTTAATATTAGTTCTTAAATTTAGGGAAGACCGAAGGCTGTGGGTTCAAACCCCAACAATGAGCTTGAGCTGTTGGTGAAGGAAACCATAGTGTGGTGGCAGGGTACTTTGTAGTACTCGGCTGGCTACCTTGAAAATCAGCTGCCAAGCATCTAACAATGTGTTCTGGCAGTCTCACTTGAGAGCCAGTTCCATTCCAGGCTAGGTCTGCTTTACCATCTTCGACCACACAGTCACATAACATCAGGTGAGCTGTGGTCAAACATCTAGCCTGTCAGCCAAAAAAAAGAGTGGTTGAAGATAGTAAAGAAATCTAGCTTGTAAAGTGAATAGGAACTCTAGTGACACTAACACGGCAAAATATTAACTATCTGGTTATAGATTATTTTGTTGTCAACTTCAAAGTGATAGCTTGCTTATCTAGCACTAATAAAGCACACCTACTTCCATAACATGATTTCCTCACAATATTATCCTATTATTGGCAGCACTTAAATTATATATTAAGGTTGTGTGGCTGCAATGCAGAAAATTCTATTTATGCATGCTGATTAGTTGTTAAATACCTTTTTGTTAGACAAGGGTATGTTTTTATGGGAATCTGAATTTTTATTCCATTTTAACCACTTGATATAGGTTGTCCACAATGATATGTATAATGTGGCTCTTTGAAAATTGTTATCTTTGTACATTGTATAATTACTAAAGCATATCAGAAAATTACTTATATTTTACTATAATTTGTGTATAAAAATGTATAAAAACTTCAATATTTAAATTTTAAATAATTAATCTCTCAAGATGGCCTTGTAAGACATCTTGTTTTGCCAGTTTAGTTATTTAAAAAAAGTTATATTCTCTTCACTATGTTTCCTTTACCAAATGAGTATTAAAAATGATTGCTTGTTATAAAATATTTTACTTATAAGTACTTAAGTAGGTTTTGTAATGATATTTTAGTACCTACTCATTATTATTAAATCTTGGTAATAGGCATTGTTATTCAGAATTATCTGCCATTGATAATGATTTCAGATATTTTAATCAAAACATCAGGATATTAGCTGTCAAAAATTTGGCAGATCCATCCAAATGTTTATTTTTATGCATAAGTATTTTAAAAGACTTTGTTTTATTGAATATCATTATTATACTATATTCTCGTTTATTACTAAACCTAGGGTGAAATCAGCTGTTCTGAATGTATGTATGTATATAATATTGAAATGTATAGAACAGCTGATTTTATTATTTTATGAAAAGTCCCAATTAAGGTTAACGGTAAATTAATATGTAATATCAAAAGTTATTATTGATGCTGAAATGTGGGAATCGAGTAGATTTCTTTTTGAAGTCAAATAATATTTAGTAATAGAAAATAATTTCTTATATCAACAGTACCAAGTTGCTCAACTATTCTGTGTCGCGGAAGTCTCCAAAAATGAAACAGGCGGTGGAGAAGGAATAGAAGTCCTAAAAAATGAACCCTTCAAAGATTACCCGTTGCTTGGTAAGTAAATCAAGTTTTTTTTTTTATATTTAAGCTACTCTTAATAGTTTTTATTGTTTATTGCATTTCTTTACATTATTTTGTATTTTTAAATCATATTTATCCATTCAGACATAGATGTGTTATATTAAAGTCATACAATTTATCATTCATTTATATTAGTGATATTGAAAGCAGACTACATTAAATTATCTTTTGTTCTCACTGTCATGTCAGGCCAAGTACCTTGTCATGCCCCTGCTTGTATGCTGAATCCAAGTCAATAGTGTAGTGTAGATATTATAGTCTATAGGAACCATTCAAGTAGATATTACGTAAGCAGAATTTTAGTATTTATTAACCCCTCCCTCCCCCTTGTCAGCAAAAGTAAGCAAAGCTTTTACTTCTCTCTCTCCTATGCTTAAGAAAACATTGGTTTAATTAGCAGCCATGTCGCTAAAAGCGAAGTGTGCCGATAACAAGGAAAATAAACAGCATATTTTATATGACTTTGCTGACGTTATCAACATTCAGTTCGCCAATGTTATCAAATATAAGCAAAGCAAAGAGCCCTTTTAGGTGCTTACGTAATACTTGAACGGTCCCATACAACTGACAAGTAAAATAAAAAAAAAAGATCTTGAATTCCTTGGTCTAAATTTTTCGTAAAAATCAATGTACCCTTTGCCCATGACCCAGTTGTATTATTCTAAAAATGAATAAAACACGCATAACTCAATTTAGTTTAGGAACCAGCCATTAGGGTTGGTTTCGTGCGTGAAGGCATTTGTTGATTTACTAATACCGTAGAACAATGCTAATAGGTAAAGGAATGATATTTTTATACCAGTTGGGAACAGATTTAACTAATTATTCACTCCGACCTATTTAATTGATCCCATGATTATTAATGGAATTGTCGCGACCGTCAGAAAGTCAACTTGATGACCTCCATCCCTCGACGCGATCTTAGTAAAATACAATTAATTACAAAAGTGTCAATAAGTTATGTGAGATGAATGATAACTTTAGACAATTCTGGTTAAAAACTGACACTAAATTCAATTGTAATATTAGGCAGAATGTCAATGTTTTGATGATTTGATTAAAATCTTTTGTTACGCTTACAAATTATCAGGGACTTGATTTTATAATAATTCCAAAGCATTTTTGAGTTAGTTAATTTATTATATAAGTTATCGTTTAAAAGTCAGTCATATTTTTGATCTACGTACATTTAAAAAAATGGTCGAATTGGGGGTTGGTCTTCTTGAAATCGACTATCGAATGTTCAATTTGTTTTACCATCTCTCTTACAATGATATGCTGAATGATAAGGTCAGCAGAAGCCAGCAAGCTTTGTTTGTAATTCACACGCCACTCGAAGACATTAAAGTATTATTAACTAGCTAGAAAAAAAAAACCGATCTGTTATTCCAGAGTATAAGCTATCTAATTTCATCCAAATACGTTAAATCGTTACAACCTGAAGAATTAACAAACATATTCAGACAAACTTTCGCAAGTATAATTAATTTAAAATAAATTAGATGTAAACTTTAATAGCGTCATATCACTGCTACAAAAATCAAATAGGATTTGAGATATATGCAGTTCTCGTAACTTTAGTCCATCATGCAGTCTGTGACTTTTCCTATGAGGTTTCATATAAGACAGAAAATAGCATAATAATAGAATCATTAGCTCATTGCGCTCACAAGGTGGATTAGTCTCACTATCGCATTTCATTGTTCATAAAAAGTGTTTGTACGTAGAGTAAACTGCATTTGTCACGTCGTTAGTTATTAGCAATGTTATGCTAATGGTTGTATATGATCTTTAACTGGCAATAATTTAGTCAGTTGCGACGAAGTCAACTCTTAAAATGATGATGCTACTTTACTTCATTGCATATGTATTGCGGTGATTATAATTTAAAGTTCTCTCTTTTAAGAGGGAACTTTTTAAAAGTCCTTCAGCTGCGATGGGGCGCAGTCGGGTTACGTGAGACTCTAGTCAATAAACCGGTTGACCTTCTTTGAAAATTTACGGAGGGTTCCATTATCTTCAGTGGTACGCACCAGAGCTCTATTCAATGCGTTTCCCTTTCTACCAGGACATTGGCATGACCCTTAAACCCCTCATCCGCGTACAATAACGTGGCCACGATTTATAAAAATCTAGGCTGTTATTTAGGTAATTTTAAGATTGATTTACATTCCACTGGGTTTCAGAGTTGAATCTTGTGCAAATTGAAACAAGATTTTTTTTGTAAGAGATAACGCCTGTCCTTGACCGTTGCAACGATACACAGAACTTTGAGTGACAGGCCAAGGTCTAGGGCATCGCTGCTTTGGCGCTCTGTATAACACCTTGTACTGTACCTATGGAAGCAATAAACATCTTGAATCTTAAATCTTGAAATCTTCCTCTTGAATCGCTCTGTCTATTGATAGAAACCGCATTAAAATCCGTTGCGTACTTTGAAAGATCTAATCGTACAGACGGCGAGAAGCGATTTGTTTTATACTTTGTAGAGATGAGATGAACGTTCTCCTGTTAGTAAGAGATAACGCCTGCCCATGACCGTTGCAGCGGTACACAGAACGTTGTGTAACAAAACAAATGGCAAGACATTGCAGTTTTGACGCTCATTACTTTGAGACGTTCGATAGTTGTCTGTAATTTAGCTCGCTGCAGTATCCTTCAGACCGGAACACAGCAATATTTAAAGTATACATATATGGGCAACAACCGGCCCGCCTCGGCTTTTGACCCGGCCCGCGAGACATTTTGAAATTTCGCGCGAGGAAGATGAATACAAACAACTAAGAGCGCTTGCGAGAAGAATTGTTTGCGTTTTTGGAAGTACCTACATACAAAATGCGAACAATTTATCTCGATGATGAAGACTATAAGTCGAAATGCCATACGAGAGTCACAGATGAAAATCTGAGAATTTGAACAAACTTGTTTCTGAAGTTCAAACATAAATATCACATTAACCGTTACACGTAAATTCACCCACGACTGCATTAAAATAGTAAGTTTGGCACGCAACTAGCCAAAGGTTGCCCATACCTGATTTACACTGTACTCGTCCAACCCAAACTAGAACCAGTGGAATGTGAATGAACTTTTCGTTCCTTTTGACAAATAAAAGACTAAAATCTTTTGTCATGTTCGAAATTTTAAAAAGTAATCGGCCCATTTTTTTAAAGTTTATTATTTGTAACTGTAAGCTAATTCTAGTTGGTGGGAATCAGTCAAGCTCTAAGGATGATAGCTGTGGGGTCTGCGGCGCTTGTATGGAATCCGGCGGCGGCGGTATTCAATTTCAATTTTTTTTATTTATTTAGTGTAGATTTTTAAGGCTATCGCAGTAATGTTATTTGCCACCATGAAGAAAACTGTTTCCACATGGCGACTTAAATTTCCGGGAAATGTAAATGTAATCAATTTTACACATAAAAGTAGTCATCGAAAATATTGTTACACACGTTATTTTTATTCTAAAACGTAATAAGTACCTTATCAGTAGAGCGAGTTATCTTTAAATGTGATGTAGTTAGCGTTGAGTAGTTTAGATTAACTGTGGCCTTGAAATTGAAAATGATTGCGGTAGATTTGCCTTACCTTGTATAGCAATAAGATTGACTACATTCTGTTTATAAATAGAAGTAAATTATATCCTCAACATGATATTTTTTACTTATTGTTAGACACGCTCCAACCCTATCTCCTTAATGGTGCAATAGTGCAATGGTGTAATGCTTTACTATGTAACGTCTTACGCACTGAATTGTTTTAGAGCTGTTAACAATAAAATTATATCTTCATAAGAGTTTTTGGCAGGAAAGTCATGTCGCCGCACCGTATTATTTTCTAAAACTCATGTATTTATTTATAAAAATAGTGGTGTTATATTTATAAAATGCTAAATTACGCACGTAAGCTGAAGAAAGTGATATAGAATAGATAGAATAGAATAGAATAGATAGAAATCTCAAGTAGAATATTGCACATTTACACTGTGAGCGATTATTAAAAAGGCTAAAAAAATCATTATCAATTTTTTTGATAAAGTTAATCCGTCGCGTTTCCTATTTTTTTTAATTTTTTTATATAAGTTTCAATAATACTTGTGGAAAAACGTATTTCATTATTTTGTATTTATTAATACCAAGGCTAACGCGGCTATATTTAACAGTGTCAAGTGAGTATTTATTTGAACAGTTTGCAAAAAACAAAGCGGTTTAACTGGTTAACTCGCATGTTCATCTCAATGACGTAATGTCTTACGTGTGTTAAAAAATTCATGTAGGTCAATGTCTCAAATTAAAAGATTGCTCTTGTATTGTGTTGTCATGAGAGCACCGTATCCATGAGGATACTTTTACTTGAGTCGTAGGATTCAACGAGGTGAACGTAGGTGTTGCGACAGTTTGGTCTCACAAATTAGAATAAAAGTAGTGCAACGAATACTGACGTGGTTTTGATTCATTTTTGTTTCACTTATGCGGGATTACTCACGTTTAATTTTATCGGATACTCCGACTATAGTTTCGCCGAAATCCGGTGGCCTTCTTCATGGAGACAAAAGGTTTTTTTAAAGCGGATAAGTTCGCGTTTAACCACCAACTCGTCTGTTGGTAAACGATGATGTGGTCGAAAATGAAGCACGCAAACTAGAAAATACCTATTCACTCTAACCTTAAAAAGATCTAAATTATATCTCTCAAGAAATAAGGAAGCTGGCAGCTTGTTCCATTCCTTGACCGTACGGAAGAGAAATGTAGAGTCAAAACGTTTGGAAACCAAGGAATTTCCACTATGTATGGGTGGTAGTGGGCCGTCTTTCTACTTGTCCTGTAGAAAATATGGGAAAGTGAATAAACGCGCGAGCGGCCTCGTTTTGCTTCGTACTACGGGCCGCTGCGCGCCTTGCACGTAAAGACAGCAGTCGATGGCAGAGGTTGTGTGGCCGAAACTATAGTCGGAGCATTCTATATAAAAAAATAACGTGAGTAATCCCCCATGGCCCAAAAAGATCTAGAGTGAGCCATCGCTTAAAAACATTTTAATATTCGTCTTAATTTCTTTGGCATCGTGATATGTCCATTCTGACAGTTTCGATGTCCTCTTGAGAGACGCTAAATTTTCGTCACTTGAAATTATAATGTACAGCATAAAACGTAAGGTTCATACATAATTCAAAACTTTGTATTTAGTTAGGTTGTTATTGTATGAGTATATCTACGAATTTAACGCTGTCTCCAATATACAATGCTACAGCACAAACTTGTGGATTTTGTTTGGTCTTTGAACTATTGCCTTACAAAGTCTTTGATTTATCATCTCACGTAGCAGCTATTACTTTAATCTGTGACTGCGGTTAGAACGACCTCAGAATAAGTAGCTCAAAGACAAAGTTCCAAGTTCAAAAACTCGTTTTGTGTGTTTATGTTTTTGCTAACATAAGGGCAAGCGGTCACTTGATGTTCAAATGTAACCGCAACCTCGCAAGAATAAAATAAGAGTGATTTATTCAAAAAGGTCTTGTAAGAGGATATATAAATGTTGGATTTATTTATACACCATACTAACACAACTGCGGTTTTATTGTGAATTAACAATTTGTCATTATTATATACACGATTCGATGCCCAACTTCCGAATTTTTTATGCTAACCATCGAATGTCTCGAAAAAATTATTGAGAGGTGTTTCATGGACACCCGGTTGGAACGGAGTTCCTTAAGCATTTTTAAAAATTATAATTAATTTCTGCATATTTTCAATATTGACGGCAAGTTTTAGTTTCCTAGGTGATCGGGAAGTACCTCAAAAATCACTACAAAAGGGTGTCGATTTTCATTGTTACACTTTTTTACCCTCAACCCGCAATCAAATCAGAACGATAATATGCGATAAGGAACTCCATTCCAAAAAAAAACAGCGTTGCTGTGCACAGTGAGATTTTCAACTTAAGGTTGGTAGCTAGCCAGCCAGCCTAGTACTAGAAAATACCCTACCACTATGCTATGGCTTTCTCACGATGTTCTCACTCACCGACAGATCAAGCTAATTGTTGGGGTTTGAACTCACGTACTAAGCAAAATTACTGCATAAGGTTCATATTTGGCTTGCGTAAATACGACCACGTCTCCGAATTTCGCGCTAAGCTCAAGTGGCTCCCCATCCGTCGTCGCCGGGATGCTCACATCCTGTCCCTTCTTTACAGCACTCTTTTTAACCCCTCTTTCCCATGCTACCTTCGGGAACGATTCAGTTTTCGAGATTCCATCAAAGCACGCTCATTGAGATCGGCACATCTTCTTTCATTAAATACCCCTTTGCATAAAACCTCCTTCTATAACTCCTCTTTCACTGTAAAAGCTGTTAGATTGTGGAATGAACTTCCTGTAGAAATACAGAGGGCCCAGTCTCTCGAGGTTTTCAAGAATAGTATTAAACTGCACTTCTTAAAATAACTTTGCAATTCGCTAACTGCTATCTCTTAGTATATAATATGTTTAATGTTTATGTATAGTATCGTATGTAAGTATGTCTATGGGTATATATTATGTATCTCTATAAGTATATATTCTGTAAGGTATATAATTATGTATATGTATTGATATTTTAGATATGGATAGGTTATGTATGATATGTATGTATTTTATATATAATGCTTAAACGCTTTGACTTAATTTTAATTCTCTTGTCAAGACACCCCGTCCTCAACTTAGTAAAATCCTCTCCATACTAAGGTTGCCTGGAAGAGATCGCTCTTAGCGATAAGGCCGCCAATTGTTCCACTAGTGTTAAGTTTATGTTGTAATAATTGTTTGTAATTGGTGTGAATAATAAAGAGTTATATTATTATTATTATTATTACTTCGGTGTGTGAACCGACCGCGCTAACCACTGAGCTATCATAGCTACAAAATATAGGATATAAATGACTTTTTTCTTAAAAACAGGCATTTATGCAAATTTTGATAAATAGTTCGGTGAATAGTATTGGTGGTGGGTGGCTGTTGTAAGGGCAAAACGAACGCAGATTTCGTAGTACCTATTGTTTATTCTGTGACAGTGTGCTGTATGACTACTTTTAAGATCTGTAAACGTGAAGGAAGACGGTTTGAATCATGACGTACGTATAACGCCAGTTTACACAGCTGTGAGTGTTGGTTTAGCTGTTGTCCATTATATTATGTATTGTTCTCGTTGCACCTTACGTATTATTCGCTGCTTGGAATCTGCAATTTTTATCTACGAATCCCAGTAATATTATAAATGTGAAAGTTTGGATGGATGGATGTTTGTTACTCAATCACGCCAGAATGGCTGAACGGATCTGGATGAAATTGTACATACTTTAGGTCCTGGAATAAAACATAGGATACTTTTCATCGTCATCATCATCCATCACCACGCGGATAAAACCGCGAGGCGCAGCTAGTATGACATTCACACATCATCAGCCATAGGTCGTTAACTGCTAGACAAAGGCCTCCTCCTGGGGGGATTTTGCCAATACTCATGCCCATGCCCATCTTCCGGATTACATCCTTTAGCCGACTCTTACGGCAACCACGGGTAGAGAGGGTGGGGTACTACTCTTACGCCGGCACCACCACGGCCAACATTACACTATTACACATTAAATAAATGCAAATTATTTCTACTAAATAAATAAACGGTAACTAAATAAGTAACGGTTTGAATCTACTTTCATTGTACAAACCGCTAAACAAATGGAATTTGCTGTCGGAGTGGGTGTTCCCTGTTAGATACAATCTGGGTGCCTTCAAGTCGCTACTGAATCGGTTTCTTCTAGGCTAACGTACTCCACCATATGCCACATGTTCGCTTAACATCAGGCGAGATAGCGCTCAAACGCAAGCCTATTTAGAATAAAAAAAAATATATATATACATATATAAAATAAATATTAGAGGATATTTTCACACAGCGCTATCTAGCCCCAAACTAAGCAAAGCTTGTACCATGGGAGAACAGAGAGGCAGCAGACAGAATAGGTACTTAAATACTTTTTTTTGTATATACATACTTGTAATACATTCAGAACACCCAACATCTATGTCAGTCACACAAATTTTAGTCCTGAGTGGGAATCAAACCCACGCCCTTCAGCTCTCAAAACAAAACTTTTCCAAATGAGCTAACGGGGCAGTTCAGGGCAAGGCAGGGTTAGGGTACGTGGTATACACCGCGACTCGAGGTGGGTTCCGCCTTCTTACTGTTTCCTCAATTTAACACGATCGTTTCTCTTGTTCTTCGGTTTAGCTATGACTGCCCTGTTAGCTCTTTTGGTAAAATATCTCTTTCAAGAGCTGTAGGCGTGGGTATGATTCCTATCAGAACAAACATTCATGTCACAATAAATGTTTGTTCCGTGTCTGAGTGTTCTGTATGTATTATAAGTACGTATATATAACAAAAAAAGTGTATCTATAAGTATTCTGTGACCTGGTTCCTATAATACAAGCTTTGCTTAGTTTGAGGCTAGATGGCGCTACGTGAAATGCCTACGGTATTTATTTTATTTATGCATAACTAGCTGCGCCGCGCTGTTTTACTCGTGTGGTGATGGATGATGATGATGATGAAAAGTATCCTGTTTTATTTTAGGGCCTAAAGTATCTACATGCAAAATTTGATCCAGATCCGTTCAGCCGTTCTGGCGTGATTGAGTAACAAACATCCATCCATCCGTCCATCCAAACTTTCACATTTATAATATTAGTGGGATAATTTTCACTGATGTCATGTCTCAGAACATCGTTCGACCCTCGCAACTTTTCCGCCCAAGGTCCGAAACTTCGCGGACGCCTACTTTAGTTCTAAAAATATCTCCCATGTTAGCCATCCCCAGTTTCGCGATAAAGATTGAAATTGTTTTGAAATTGAATCAAATATCTAGTGTGTATATTTTTACTACAGTATCAAAAGATACTACGACCTTAATCCTATTTGTACTTATATGTGTGTCTGTAGCGATGATAGCTCAGTGGTTAGCGTTGTCGGTTCACACACCAAAGGGCGTGGGTTCAAATCCCAACAATGAGCTTGAGCTGCCGATGAAAGAAAACATCGTGAGGATATTATATCATAGTGGTACTTTCTAGTACTCAGCTGGCTAGCTACCACTCTTAAGTCAAAAATCTGCTGCCAAGTACCTATCGGTGTGTTCCGGCGGCCTCACTTGAGAGCCAGTTCCATTCCAGGTCGCCCACACCGTCACTTAACATCAAGTGAGCTGTGGTCAAATACCTAGCCTAACAAACAATAAAAAAAAATTTACATGGATTGTTTTTTGAAATTTATATATTAATAAAAAAAAACAGTCACATTACTCACCAGATAGGCACAGATAAAGAAATTTTAACCTTATTTGAGTATCGATTCATACCAAAAAAAAACACTAATTACGTTGATTACGTCTCGTGGCCCTTGAGAAACATAAGACTAACGCGACATGTCTTTGAAAATTATGTAGTCTGATATTAAACCTTTAACTGCGTGATACTGTTTGTAGTCTATATGTAGTTCTTACGATGACACGTACACAGTATTAAGATTTAGGCTTTAGTTGATTGATAAGTTAAGGTCTGCCAACGGAAGCCTTTAAAAGTGGTCTTAGTATATTGGTTGGGTTAAAAATTCCATGATCTCATCCTTAGCTAGGTGGTAACAAATAAATCCTTAATGATTTCGTTTTAAAATCTAATTTTGTGTTAATATCACAGATGAACAGTTAAAACTTTAAACATACGAATGTATTTCGATTACGGAAAGCTGGTTGGTCATTTATATATATGTATGTATATTTAAAAACAATATGCATTTTCAACAAAATTAATCTTAGTTTAAACTGCGGAATTTTGTTGACCCTTTTGTCTTATAAAATAGTAATGAGAGAGCTTACGTTAATCTGCAATTAGCTTTGAAAGCTTCAAGGGGAAGGAGGATTTCAAAGTCTTTATTATTTGATTATAATATCTTTAAAATCCTCACGATAAGTCATTTTCAACGGCTCGTTTGTTTATTTTTGCAAACAAATATATCTTTAATGAATATGGCCAGATGTCGACTTTAATTCTTCTATGGTATCTTGTTGCCGTCATTAGTCTAGTGTCTGACGTCTTATGTGACTTAAGTTGTTCATATTTATTTGTTATTGGCTGAGCTCACACGTTGCTCTAATTTCCACATTATGCTTAGTTCAAGGTTAAAGGTTAGAAAAGGTACGCGTTCATTGTTTTTCGCAGCAAGTCTAATTGTAGCGTAAAAATTCACACTAGTGAACTCACTGTGCTGCCTCGGGACGCAGTGCCGTAAATAGGGCAGTGCCATGACAGCAGTGCCCAGGGACAAATCCTGGAAGAGTACAAAAATAACCATCTATAGTAGTAGCATACATGAAAAACTATTTAAGGGTTCATTTATCAAAGACCGCCCCAGCTTCGAAAGTTCGCACGGGTGCAAGGTAGATACTAATGTGGTGCATATGCATTATGCATGTATTATACTTTACGACAGATCCCTAATTTAACTCGACTAACAATATAGCCTATCATTATGTTAGTCTGTAATAATGTAGCATTTATATTAGTGTTTTTTTTTTTAAATCTTTCCAGACAACAATTTCCAATAAAATGTCATATCAATAAATTCGATCTTTTTCTAGAATATGCCAACCCCTGTTTTCAGTTTGTCATTGAATTTTTGATACCCTGTATGTTTCTAGTGGTATTCGAATTGGGACGTGCGATAGACTAGCGATTAATCAATCTGAGGTCGAGCCAAGCTGAGCCGGTTTTTGTCCTTTCTCTCGCGTCGGTCATTGTGAGTTTTTGGTACCGTCATGCGCAATGCTTGCAAAATGTATTGCCAATACTGTCTTACTATCAGATTTTGCAAAATTTATTCCAAGTTTTCAGACTTATTTGTATAATTATAATACTTAATCTTGGATATATGTATTGGGTATACTGAACATAATAGTGTGCCTACACTTTTTTCTAAATAATTGTAAAGTTTTTATAAGAATTAGATGGGTATCTAAAAAAAATATTATTGTACTGGGTAAAAAAGATTTAATACAACTTAAGAAACTTACCTAACTGGGTCAATATTTAGCATAATTATGTACCCATTTAAAACAAATCCTAAGCCAGATTTATTTATACACTCGTTTAACTACATATTATTAAAAGTAATTTTGTATATACAATTTATTCGTCATAATTTAGCCATGTTCGTCCACATTTAGACCTTTAAAATTTAGAAATACTTCATAAAACGACTACATCTACAATTTACAAAGAATAGAGCAGATTTCCTATGAAAACTTACGTAGTTTTTACACATTTTCGTTCGAGTAAAACGAAAATAGAGCCATTTTTTTTACACATCTTGTTGCTTATCGCAAGTTACCACAGAATGAATAACAGTATTAATTTTAAACTCTAGAGGCAGTTTATTCTGGTTGTCGTTCTTCTGCACTACGGATACTGGCAACTCATCGCGTTGTTCATTTTAGCTATTTTTCATATGGTATCATTTCTGATAGTTATTCGACTGTGTTCTCACCACTATACAGGAGCTCTGTACCGGATTTGGCTTATATTCACTTGGTGGTAGATCTCCTTATCAAGAGGTCGTCTAGTTTGGTACCACCGCAGTACCAGATATTCTACCACCAAGCAGTAGTGTGTTAACATAACTGTATTCCGGTTTGAAGGGTACTGCAGCTAGCGAAATTATTCTACTGTTGAGACTTACAATCTAATGTCACAAAGTAATGAGCGCCAACCCAGCGATGCCCTTGACTTTGTTTTCTTACTCAGTTCAGTGTATCGCTGCAATAGTCATGGATAGGCGTTATCTCTTACCATAAGGAAAGCGTCTCGTTCGTCTCACTACTTTTACTTGCACGAACAAAGTTCCAACAATCTTCCAACTTATAGTCGAACAAAATATACATATCCATGCGTATATATATAAATTGTGATCGCTTCAAGACTGATCCAAAGACCTTTTGTAACCTTCGTTTCGCTTGGTAAATTACATTTAATTAAAGGCGAACTTGTCTTGTTCAACACTTACAATACTTTACACCTGTCATATTTTCATCATTCATTCCTAATGTTGATTTTGTTGATATAACTCTCATATAAGCTCATAACATAACCAATCCAGAAACCTATTTATGTTTATACAATCTGTGTTACCAGGTGGCAAATACTCGTCGGGTCAATACACATACAAGATTTATCACTTGGCATCGAAAGTTCCTGCCTTCATCAGATTATTGGCGCCAAAAGGCTCTCTTGAAGTTCACGAAGAGGCGTGGAACGCGTATCCTTACTGCAGGACTGTGCTTACGGTATGCATTAACTATGGCCTCGGCCTCTACTGCAGGCCGTTTCCGTCTTCACAAACGGCAGTTTAGCTTATATAAACTAACTTTAGAAGCAACGTTCGTATTGTAAGTCTTACCTTAATCACCGCCAAGTAAAGGTTTTACAGAGCATTGAAAATTAGCAGAGCTGTTTAACCGACTTCAAAAATGGAGGAGGTTCTTAATTAGTCGGAATCTTTTTATGTATGTTCACCGATTACACGAAGACACCTAAACCGATTTGGAAAATTATTTTTTGTTTGAAAGGGTCAGAAATTTAAATGGGACGACCCATTTAAATTTTATCAAAATCGGTCGAACGATTTGTAAATATCAGTAAAAATGTAAAAATTGTATATATCGATAATATTTTCGTTCACTCCGAAACAGCTGTTTCATTAAAGCAGTGCGTTTAGTTGGCCTAAGGGTCATGAAGTCGGTTTTTTTTTAATTGTTAATATATACTTGTATTGTACAGTAACTTGACATATTTCTAGCTTACATATGTATTTTATATTTTCAGAATCCTGGCTACATGAAGGAAAACTTCGTTATTTGCATAGAGTCCTTGCACGTTCCTGACGCAGGTGATCAATATAATGTAAGTTGATTTATCATATATGAGTATTTATAGTTCAGTTCTGCTTGATCAGAATCAATGTACAGTCTAAATCGAAAAGCTTGATGTCATTCTTTGTTTAATGACGTCTACGTTTACTCACAATTTATTTGAAAATGCGGAAGTGAATCCGTTAATAGACTTGTGTGCACTTGTAATAAAAGTGATGAATTAGATTCTAATGATTAACTATAATAAGTAGGTAACAAAAAGCAAAATAAAATTGTGACGTCACGCCGTGTGAACGCCATTGTTGTTAAAACATATTAGTAAAACTACTGGTCTATGTATGGCAACACATATATGATTATTTCACATAGCGTGATGTTATTCAGAAGCCATTATGGTCCTGGCTATTTTCACAAGAAAATTGGTATTTTAAATCGCAATATAAGTACATAGAGTACATTATACTGATTAAAATTAAACAGTTTTTTTTTGTGTCCAGTTAGCTACAAGGAACCTACAGTACTAATAAATTTTATATTCTATTAAAATATATATATACATACGGCTTCTTCTAGGTAAGCGTGCACCGTAGACCGTAACTTCGTCAACGTCAGGCGAGGGTGCGGTCAAACGAAAACATATACTTTATAATAAAAAAATTAAAAAAAGGATACTTTTCATATTTGTACATATAATTATGCTTTTTTAGGGTTCCGTACCTGAAAAGGTAAAAATGGAACCCTTATAGGATTACTTTGTTGTTCGTCTGTCAAGATCTTCCTATCTTGGAAACGCGTGGAGGTATCGAGTTGAAATTAAAACCATATGCGCAGATCTGTAGTTCCTTGTAGCAGTGAAAAAAATCAAACTTCTTAGTTATTGCAAAAAACCGCATATTTCGACACTCACAAGAAAATCATAATCTATAGGGTGCTTCCCGTTGACCTAGAACTATGCAAGAAGCATTAAATTATACTACACATAAAGGAAAATATAAATTAAAAAACTACAGTTTTAATTTAATCACAAAAAATAGGGACTTTAAAGTGAGTTAACGGTATCATGTAGGATATCAAATGAAAGAGCTTCATTAGCATAAGCTGAAACAAGCTTTACATTATTTTTAAGATGTGAAATTTTCAATTAAAGACGAAAAATTTAAAAAAAAAAAAACTTTAACACTACGATCCCCGAGCTATTTATTATACCTACTAGTTTGTACGGAACCCTCGGTGGGCGAGTCTGACTTGCAACGTGTTTTTTCCGTAGGGGTAGGCAGATATAATATCTTTTCACTGGCTACGATCCCGGCACACAGCTTTCTTTTTTACTTTCATGATCTTTTTATTACATGTTCGTTGGTTGCGGGTAGTTTTGATCCGGCCTCTTCGTTTTCAATATGATAATGACACGTTCACTTACGTCGACCCTTATCGTGTTGCCCATTCACTCTCGATCTATAAATTTATCTCTACATATCCAAACCATCTAAGCAAGGCTACATACTTAAATAGGAAAATTAAACCATCTAAGCAAGAGTATCTACTTAAATAGGGAAAAAACAGGTAAATCCACGCGGTGTGGCTCGTCACACAAAGACGGATACCAGAGGTATTAATGAAATTATCACCTGAACAGTAAACAAAGTATTACAATGTTTACTCGTACGTAAACAAAATTAAAACTAGAATCAACTATGACGTCAGACCGCCGGTTCAAAGAATAAATAATAGTTTGCCCTTAGTCGTAAACCTCGTATTTTTAGCTACAAGTTCGTTTTTACTTGTTTACGTCGATGAGCTTGATTTATGTAAAAAACAGGTAATTATTTTTTTAACATAGTGATATGATTGCAGTGTTGTCAAGAGCATTTAACGCGTGTATAATCATCATGGTTATTAGTCCTAATCTTAAATTATCTCACCATAAGCATTTAAATTATTTTTTTCTTATTTTCTGGCTAGCTAACCACCCTTGAGTTGAAAGTGTTTCGACAGCCCCACTTAAGAGCCAGTTCCATTCCAGGCTAGGTTTGTGTTTAGCATCTTCGACTACACCGTTACTTAACATCAGGTGAGCTATGGTCAAACACCTAGCCCAGGGGTGGCGAACCTTTATGGACCAATGTGCCATTTTTTCGAAAGAAATGGTAATGAACCATAGATGTGCCATCAAATAATTTTGATTTAGTGATCAATGGGTAAATATTAAAACTAAATATTCATCATCATCATCATCAGCCTATATCGTAGTCCACTGTTGGACATATGCCTCTCCCAAGACACGCCACTCAGCCCGATCGTTGGCTTTTCGCTTCCATCCACCGCCAGCTGTCCTATGTATATCGTCACTTCATCGAGTCCCAGGGCGTCCTACGCTACGTTTTCCAATTCGCGGTCTCCACTCTAGAACATGTCTACCCCTGAACAGAACACGCCTACATAAAACTAAATATTATCAACTCACAACTCTTTATTTAGGTATACCAAAAAAAAACATTTTGCACTGTTTTGGTGGGTGGCGTGCCCAAAATATCGTGTCGCGTGCCACAAATGGCACGTGTGCCATTGGTTCGCCACCCTTGACCTTGCCTGTCAACCATTAAAAAAAAAACAATGTACCCTAGTCCACTGCTGGACGTGGCCAGTCACGCTTGCCAGCTCTATGTAGGTATGGATATAAATATGTACAAAATATGAATATCGTCATTCGGGCGTCCTACGTTACGTTTGTCTACAGTGGCGGGGCAAGACCTTAATTTGATGTGGGCAGGGTAAATTTCGCGAGGCCCTTTTCTCTTCTTCGAACATGTATGTTACTACATTCCATTCATTGTTTGCTGTCCATTGCTTTTATTTTGTAATCATCTTGACTATGGGCTGGTATGAGCATGTAGCGTACAGCGAACAGGGAATGGAAGAGTAGCTATCAAAAGTTGCCGTTGAGAAACGTGACAGTAACGTAAACAAACAGAAACGGAATCTCCTACTCTGGCCGGCAGGATTCCCTGCTAAAGCGAAGCAACGCCAGCAGATGCGTTAAAAATAAAATTGACAATAATAATATTTATCCTTTTATGGCGAGTAAAATTTTTTCGTCACGTTCACGGCTTGGTAACTTATAAGCCTTCGAGGCGCGAGACCCCTCGGACTGCGAGGCCACTCAGACCGCGAGGCCGTAGGCAGTGGCCCACGTCACCCACGCCTTACGCCGCCTCTGTTTGTCGACACGCGGTCTCCACTTTAGAACAAGTCTCCCTAGCGGTTATCGGGTCCGCGATAGAATTTTTTACAGTTATTATTTGGATTCTACGGAAAACCTGAATGTTCTGCTTGCTAAATTATAGCATGAAGATTTAAAAGATTTTTAAACTTCACGTTTCGTGACAAAGATAAAGCAAGAAAACACTTATAATTTTTTCACTATGTCATTTGTTTTTATGTTTTGTTAATTACTTATCGTAAATAAATTATTGTCTATTAAAAATATGTTTCGTTTTACGTACATAACGCATTAGCATTTAGTATTTAATTTTTTGCATATTCATTTCAATAAATAATTTTAATTATTTATATAGAAAAGCACAAGATTGAAATAAGTGGCGTACATTGAAAGATGTGAATGTCTAGGCTGATGATCTAGACATATATATAAAAATCTCCTGGTAACGGCTCAACCGATTTTTATGAATTTTTAACGTATATTTGGTAGGTAATATGTCGTAAAGGATATTTCATATCGTATTAGGTGATTACCTACTTTTTATCCAGAAAAAATGTAGCGGGTAAAACCGCGGGGCACAGCTAGTAATGTTTAATTAATTGATATTACATGTAGCTTGAAACAGCATTGTGAAAAGCACCTTAGCTGACTTCATTTTAGACCACATCCTCGCGTCCCATAGTACACGAAATATCTGAAGTATTTTCAAATACTTGTTTAGTCGTAATTTTGTTTTCGGCTTGAAGACTATATTACACTACCTAGTGAGTCTTGAGTGCTTAGACTTTATTTTACCACATAACCCTTTATAGTTTATAGCATTTATTGTTTTTTCTTCTATTGTATGCAAACGTTACGCCGTGTATGAAATACTTTAGATAAAAAATGTTTACGTAAAGGTACTTTTAAAGGCGTTATCAGCGAAGAAAATACCTATTAATAGTGTTGGCCTTGCGTATGATTTACTACATAATTATTTATTATTCATAGATAAAATATATGAAGTAGTTGGACTGCCCTGTTAGCCCATTTCGTAGCCCTGCTTCCTGAGCTCAAGGGCAGTCCGTTTCCCACCAATACATGATTCATTGACGAAGGTTTAGGTATATATAAAAAAATATATATATATAATACATGCATATGCACCACATAGTTTTTTTAATGCGGATAAGTCCGCGTTTGACCACCAACTCGCCAGATGGTGATGGCGATGATATGGTCGAAAATGAAGCACGAAGACTTCGAAGATACTTTTCACTCTGACCTTGAAAAGATCTAGATCATATCTCTCAGGGAACAAGGAAGCCGGCAGCTTGTTCCATTCTTTGGCCGTACGGATGAGAAACGTAGAGTAAAAACGTTTGGTACGTACCCAAATCTATATCTACATTGCACCCGTACGAAACCAGGGCGGGTCGCTAGTTTATTATACGTATGTTTTTTTAAAAAGAATAATTATAGGTACGTAAGTATTCTATCGGTTATCTGGTTGACATAGTACAAGCTTTGCTTAGTAGACTGCCTCCGATACTTATATTTATGAGTGAATATAATAATTAGTAACTAATAATAACCTATTTATATACGTTCTCTATTCTGATTGATTGATGTTATAGCTTCAAAAAAGTAGGCCCTCATCTACAATGTGTGATTTGTATCTATCTCGTAAAACAACACTAATAAAGTTATTGTAAGTTCTCCACGCTGTAACGACTAAACAGATTTAAAAGAAACTCAGATATGTAAATACATATGTATTTACCATGGAAAGCAAAACACTACAGGCAATATTAGTCATAATCATATGTGGGTATTAACAATAATTATAAATGCATATTTAACATACTGATCTTGAACTTGAAATTTCACATTTTAGTTTAAATACATTATGGTAAACTCAGGTTATCATCATATAACTACTTGTACTAGCTACTCATAGGTTTTTATCAGATACGGGTCAATTAAAATTACACGTATATGTGTTACTAGCTGTTACCCGCGACTTGAGAATTTAAAAATTTGTTCAGTATAAAATGTATCCTGTGTGTTAATCCTGGCTATAAACTATATATGTGTAAATTTCATCTACATCCATTCAGTAGTTTTTGCGTGAAAGAGTAACAAACATCCATTCTACCTCACAAAATTTTACATTTATAAAATTAGTAGGATATGACATATAGTGTATATATCATTTTTTTTTTTTTTATTTTGATGTTTTTGTGGTACTAAAAAGACATCGACTATCATAGCTATAATTATTATATATAAAAAACAGCATATCTGTAAATGACATGTTATCGCATATAATTACTTAGTATTATAGTTATCTGATTGTTTGTATTGCGACATGACATCAGGTCCGTAGTTGAAAGGTCGCTAATTGACAAACAGTGGCGGTTGTGGAAAAAATCGCGTTACTTTGAGTGTCTGACACATAAGCCGTCGCCCTCGACTTTGGCCTCAATCCGATTGGGCTAGGCTTGTTTTCGGAATATCGCTTTTATACGTTATCCTTCAGGAACCGTATACATTGAACCGGCCTGGGCTAGGAAGATGGCCAGTGAAAGTGAGCTATTGATACTTATCAATAAGGACTTTTGAAATGGCTGTTGGTACTAACCAACGAAAGTCTCAAACTAATGAGCGACATAGCAGCAAAGCTAGGACTTTTTTTAACTACTCACAAAGTTTTCTGTATTGCTGCAATGGTTATGGAGAGGCGTTATCTCTTACCATCAGGAGAGGGTCTCGTTCATCGCATAACGTTTACGTTAAAAAAAGCTTACACCAGGGTCGCAAGCCTTAGTCACTGTATGCAACCCGACATTCCCACCCAAATAATTCCAAATACATCACAGGGTCAGCCCTGTTTATATAAACTGTCTTGCTGCTAGCCGCAGGCTTCTTCTCATTGTGATAAGGGTAAGGCCATAGTCCACCACGCTGGCCAAGAGCGGATTGGCAAACTTCACACATATTCGAGAACTTTTCTTTAAAAACTCTCAGAAATAGATCCTCACAATGTTTTCCTTCAGTGTTTGAAGACAGCGGCAATACACAAATAACTACGATATAAAAATACACTAACGCGAGGACTATATCTGAATTCAAAAAAATACAGCTTAATCGTGCACCAAAAAAATATTAAACGTTGTTGATGTACGAGTAAGTTAAACCCAGAAATAAATCTTGAACCTGTTGACTATGTACTCATGTTCGTTTAGCATCACCGATTTGTGAAACCTTGTGTAAATGCTTAAGTGTAATATGTCTATCTTGTAAAAAGATTAAAATTAATGTTCATGCTGACTCGATTTATCGCAATTCGCCTAAAAAACCTATAAAAGACTATCTTACAATTTTTTTTATCAAGAGATAAAAAAAATCCTTAATTATTACCTTGGAAAAGATACCGACTACTCGTATTTTAATAACTTTTGTATGAAATTAGTTTAAACTTTTTTTTCTGCATTCAAATACCTAGTTAATCTAGTATTTTATGGGCGTCTTTCTCTGCACAGAACCTCCATGAATAAAATTAAATTGAATAGAAACTGGCTCAATGGTAAAAGAAATCTGCTTTTTATCATACACTAGTTCAGCCCCGCGGTGTTACCCGCTAGACTAGGCTATGTGTTAATTCAGGATGTCAGCTACCTCCATACCAAATTTCATCGAAATCGGTCCAGCCGTTTGAGCGTGAAGAAGTAACAAACATACAAACACACACACTCACGAACTTTCGCTTTTATAATATTAGTGTAATTTGACTATCGTAATTCTCGCAATTTATTATGCTAGGGCCACTGTAACAGAAAAACTTTCGCAGTTTGAGTTGACTTATATTTGTAAAGAAGTATTGTCTGTTTGTGTAACGATTTCTTCATTCAATCTTTTATTCATCAGATATTCAATGGGTGAAAAATCTTTTGTTTGTGATTTGTTTCTTACATTTATCTTCTTATTTTATCGTAGGCTTTTCCCTATCTGCATTGCGACAGATAGCAATAATGTTGGCCTGGCTAGATCTGTAATGCCTTATGCCACATTTTTAATGCGGAAGACAGTATGGCGTAAGTGGAGGCGGTCCGCCTCGTTCGATGACCTTTTTTTGTTTAAAAGTAATGAGACGAACGAGACGCTCTCCTGATGGTAAGAGATAACGCCTGTCCATGACCATTGCAGTGATACACAGAACTTTGAGTAGTAAAACAAAGTCCAGGCCATCGCTGCTTTAACGACTTATTATTACTTTAAGACTTTCGATGATTAGTCTCAACAGCCCTGCTAAGTAGATATAATTTTAACGTACTTCACTTTAAAGGATTCACTTCATTTTAACGGATTTCACTTTTAACGGACAATTTTAAGTCCAAATTTATAAGTCTTCCCAACGCAAACCCAAACCGTTTTTATCTTGGGATCGATCGTTTGTTCGAGCTTGTCGTGTGTATCTTCCTTCAAAGCGTCCGGAACCAATAAGTCGACTGTACCTACCTCCTCATTCTGCGGGCCATCCGTGATTACTTTGGTAATGCTATACTTAACATACTTTTAAATTTCCAGGTGCACGAGTTGCCCCCGGAGAAGCTAAAGAACCGCGAGGTGGTTCACATTGACATCGCGAACGACCCACTGCCGTCGGCCGACTACAAACCGGAGACCGATCCTACCAAGTTCAAGTCGGCCAAGACCGGACGCGGCCCCCTCACCGGGCCCTCGTGGAAGAACAATGTCAAACCTGTCATGACCTGCTACAAACTCGTCACCGCCGAGTTCAAGTGGTTCGGCCTACAGGTCAGTTGAAACAGCCATCTAGATTTTTTTTCTCTTTCTTCTTGGCATCGTACTCTGTGCATTCTGCCAGTTTCAATGTTTCTGTATTTTCTGTGGAGTCTTCAGTTTTCAACTTCTTTATCTTTATACTCAAAGTCCAGTTTTACTTTTTTTTTAAGTATAATAATAATAATCTTTATTACCATACATACAATTACCACACATACAAATTTGCAGTTTAACAATAGCACAATTTCACATATTTATATATCCACAAAACGAAAAAAAAAATTGGCGATTGCAATTGAATAGGATTGAATTTTTAATGTGAAATATCTGTGAGCAGTACAAGTAACAAAATTAAAAAATTTGAAAAAAAAACCCACGACTGCAGCAGCACCCCTTGGTGAGTGGTCACCGTAACACCTATCTAAGAACATGCACCAATTAAACCCAAACCCATCACTGAAAACTGCATCTGGATTACAAAAAAAATATATAGGAAAATGAAAAACGGACTAGTTCTTTTGGAGAAAAATGCCAACATAGATTTGCACAAACATCTTCTCACCCCAAACGCATATATCGTCTCCGTTCCGTCGTGCGTAAAAGGAGAAAAATAATAAGAGGTATTTTTGGTATATTCCCGGTCATCACTACTGGCAACAAATGGCTATATCAATTTCCCAGTAATTACCACTACAAAAAAGATGTAAAATAATATAGTTTACAGTTAAATCAAATATAACAGTCAACATACTCTGCAGTGGTTGGTCCACAAAAGCTGTTGACCGTGAGATGTGAAAAAAAGGAAGGGAGGCCTTTACCCTGCCATGGAACAATCATGGCTGGAAATTAAATGGACTGTCATAAGGCTCATATTTTGATAGAAACGGGTATTACACCACACGGTTCAAGGTTAACGGTCCCTTTTCCTAAATCGCGATGATGTCATGGTGTAATAAAGGAAAGGTCCCTAATTACGGCGACCGAACGGGCCTTGTCGCCTTTCTTCCTAATCTCTCATAAGATCGGGAAGTGAAATAGCACAGAAAGAGCTGTAATTCATCATCAGGGCGTTCAATCGTCGCATGGCTAGCGTGGAGACCGGTCGTGTGAGTATTGTGCGTTTTTCGAGCGGTCGTCATAGGCTTGTATTTGACGGTCATCTTACCTGATGTCATGGGGTCTACGATTGAGTATAGTGTTCTCTTTCTTCTTAGCATCGCACTCTGTGCATTCTGCCAGTTTCAATGTTTCTGTATTTTGTGTGTAGTCTTCATTTTTCAGTGTCTTTATTTTTACAGTCAAAGTCCAGTGTTGGTCAAGTCCAATCTGTGTCAGTCAAATCCAGTCATGCCTTAGTAAAGTAGTGACCACTTTACTATAAGCTTCGATGGAGTTTTAGAAGCAACACAAAAAGTCATAATTAACCACATTATATTACTGTCCCACACTCGCGCTTGTAATTCGGCACTTTATGAATAAAACACCACTATTTTTATACATAAACACTCGAAAAACACTAGTTTTGGAAAAAATACAGTGGGGCGACACGATTCTTTCCTTGTTCCCCCCAAAACCTACGATTGAGTATGTTTGCTTAGAAGAAATAACGTCTGTTCATGAACATTTTAGCGGTACCCAAAATTTTGAGTAACATTGTAAAATCCAGGGCATGGTTTCTTAGGCGTTCATTACTTTGGGACATTTACAGTCTTACCACAAAAAAGTTAAACACCTGTTGAACACGTGTTTAAAAAAAGTGTTACCACAAAACTTCGTTTTACGATTGTCTAGAGTTAGATACGACTTAAACACTGTCTAAATTTAAACAACGGGCATAGCTAGTTTAACCGATGTCTAAGTTCTAATGTCAACCAAATAACTGTCAACAGAGAATTGACCATTACTACTTTTTGCTGTAAACATTGTGATCGTGGTGAAATTAGCAGTATCTTCTTCGTATTTCTTTTGAAAAATAGTTGTGAATACGATTACGTATACGATACCTATGGATATTATAGAAATCATTGATTTTATCGACGATATGGATTTAGAGGACCTTGAATTCATGGATCGCTTTCGCTTTTTCTTTATTTACTGTTTTATTATTCATATTGACTTTTTAACTTCGTGTTAAAACAAAATAATTATGATTCAAGACCGGTACAATACAAACAGCAACAGGCTTCAATCCAAATCCCAGTAGATGTCATGGCTGTCATTAGTCAGTTTTTTTTTTTTACTTTTGAGCGATACGTTCCATTTCTTTCCATGAGATCAATTCACTATAGCGTTACATTACGTTTTTGTTTGAACTTAACTTAATAGCATTAATTTAATAATTAAAATAGTATTTAATTTCATTATTAACTATATTTTGACTTACATACTAACAGTTGTAATGAAATAATTGTTCAGAAAATCATGTACCTAATCTCACGCGATCTGCGTAAAATGGAAGCGAAAGAACGGAACTACCTGAACTAAAAAAAAGGTTGAACGAATGTTTTATGGTGTTGCCAAGATTTATGAGTTAGACATTGTTTAGAAAGACACTCGCTAAACACAGTTTTGTGGTAACAAAAGTTAAACATGCGTTAAACATGTGTTTATCTTTTAGACAGTGTTTAGCTAAACATTTGTTGGACCACTGTTTTATCTGTCTTTTGTAGTAAGACTGTTAATGTTTAGTCTCAATAACCCTATAATTTTGTTTGTTGCCAAACAGGTTTGATGGAGACGGCACCACATCAAACCTGTTTGGCAACAGAATATCTGCTACTAAAGACCACCTAGAGAACTCAACAGCCAAATTTCTTTTAATGGTGTTGCGTGTGATTAAAATTGTATTTACTTGTTTCAGAGCAAAGTAGAAAATGTCATCCATAAATCAGAACGGCGGTTGTTCACCATATTCCACAGGTAACTTATACTAAAAGTTGTGTTAGAGAAAATAGTATATTCCTGCTTTTTCCTACAGGAAAAAGGGCATGATTGTATATGTATGTAAAAGCCCGTCGTTTACGTTAAGCCTTGAGTTTAATCAACGAAATTTCTGACAGTGGCAAAACTAGCAGATTTCGTAATACTTAAAACTCATAAAGAGATTTTTCTCATATTATAAGGCTAGGCTGGTTAAATAACATGTGTTTTGCACCCTCAAGTTGAAAATCTACCGCTAAATATCTATCGGTGTGTTTCGGCAGCCTCATTCAAGAGCCAGCACCATTCCAGGCTAGATGTGCTTTACCAACTTCGACCACTTAACATCAGGTGAGATATGGTCAAACACCTAGCCTGTCAACCATTAAAAAAAAGTGTACTAAACCTTTTTCCGGATCAGCCGTTATTGTAAACTATCCCTCTGCTGGGCACGGGTCTCTCATTGTGAGGAGGGAAAGGCCATAGTCTACCGTGTTAAAGTCAAGTACGGGCAGAATTAACACATTTTCGAAGACATTACCTAAAAAGTCATGAAGGTTTCCTCACGATGTTTTCTTTCACAGCTTAAAGTTACCGAAGTCACACATCACGCATCTCTTGTCTTCCAATTGAAGACGGATGCATTTCAGTTTGCGTGATTTAATCCCCTAACTGATGATGCCCCCGTGCGAGCGTAAGGAATTTCGGGTCGAAACTGCGCTATGACCTCGTTTAACCTCTTGCCTGATAGCCAGGTGATATATAAGAATGATACGACATTTAAAAGAATTCATTTTGTTTATTCAAAAGGCATATTACTATATTACAAAAAACACCTCAGCAGTTAAGTAATGCGTAAAAGATATGGAAAGTGAGACAGCGCCCCTGGCGGCAGTAAATGGCAACAGATTTTTATTTTACTTTAGGCTATCGTTTACGTACGTTTAATTCTCGCTTAATATGAAAGTCTCAGTATAGTCTCCTTATTCCAGACAAGTGTTCTGCTCAATGGACGACTGGTACGGCATGACGATGGCCGATATCCGCGCCATTGAAGACCGCACTAAAGAGGAACTGGAGAAGCTTCGCCGTGAGGGAGAGGTGAGGGGCATGCGCGCCGAGAACGAATAGGCTGGCACGGACGGCATTCCGGGCGCGGTCGGCATCACAGTACATACGGCTACCTAGTTCCGTACCGCTCATGTCATAATCAAAGAAATAGGATATCGTCTCTATTAAACGTCCACGATTGAACACAATTATTTTTATCACTGCGTCTTAATTGCGCACAAAATACTAATAGATTAGTTTTTATTTACCTCAATATTTTGACTAGGGTACAATTATAATACCCGTGGTCAAGAACTGATTGGAGATTATGGGCGGCCTTGGCGAAATAGCATCGAAACGTCGAATTGAATAAATAAAACTAATTTATAGTTTTTTTTTGTGCACTTTGAAGCCCGGGCGGCAAACGTAAACAAGACATCGCCGTATCGCAAAATGTGTTCGCGTTTGAATTTGAAGCAAATCATAAACAAGATCTAAGTAATGCTTGCTCAGAACATATCTATTCACTTTTCGTTTGAATGATGGGATATATTATCTGGTCGAGTTTTGGGCAGGACATAGTCGAGTAAATAGTGCGAAATCCTTTTTCTTTGATCGAAGTGTTATTTAACGATTCTTCTAACCAGTGATATCGAGTTAACCACCATTACTTTCCAATATAATCTAAATTTCTTGTGATTGGTTTGTTGAATCGGGCCCAGTATCAATGTACATTTAGAACTTTAACTATATGGAGAGTAACTATAGTCAATTGTATGTATGTCTTTCCCCTTATTTCAAAAAGCATCTACTTTAACATCTTATCGAGTTGGCAACACTTAGACAATATAGGCGGCGGTTCCCTTTATATCAAGCAATTAATTAACTTGTCATGCCAATTTTTTCATTTTAAAAAAAGTTATGTAGTTTGATAACAATAGTAATATTTGCGATGATTCATGACTTATGCGAATTCCATAATATAATAAAAATTGTTCTCAATGTACATGATATTGAGCTGTGTTTTCTCAATAACAATAAGCAAGCGAGTAAATAGACCGCAATAACAGTTTCAAAGATTCTCTATAAGATTGGAGTGGTCTAGTTTCGCCCTTTCAGTATTGAGATAGACATAATTAAAGCATTTTTAAAATCTGAGCTGCCCTGTCAACTCTTGGTATTATCGGCCATATAGTATTGTGCATTTTACCTTTACTCTAGCTCAGATTTTATTCCTAACTGAGCGACAATTGCCGCGTTCGGTTCAATCTGTCGCGCTCACTTTATGCCCGAAATAAATTATGATAGATCTGAGATTACATTATGTTTTAACATTTCTAATTACGTCATTTGTCTATAAATTTGTTCAATAATAAAAAGAGTTTTTTTTTAAATTACTATACTATCAGACTTTAGAAGCAATGACAGCTGCGATAACATTCTATTATGATGAATGAAAACTATAAATATTGATGATTTTTAGTATTTATGAAACACGATTCAAAAATCAGTATTGTAAATCTAAATTTAAAAAAAACATGTGCTTTGGTATGGTATATCCTGCTAGCCCAAAAAGACAATAACATATTAATAATTTATTGAAAACACATCATCAGCCATAGGACGTCCACTGCTGGACATAGGCCTCCTCCTGAGGGGATTTTGCCAATATTTGCCACGCTTGGCAGGCTGGTTGGCGAGCGCAGTTAGGTGCGATTTTCAAGGAAGACGGCTTGCCATCTTCCGGATTACATCCCTTAGCCGACTTTTACGGCAACCACGGAAAGAGAGGGTGGGGTACAATTCTTACGCCGGCACCATCACGGCAACGGTACACAACGGTATTTTCATTCAGCTCATTAACATTTTATTGCAACTGTCAGAACAGTTTTTTGCCATGGGTATTTTAGTAAACATGTATCAATAGAACCAATAGTTTTAGAGAGAGACAACTGCTGGCAGTTGTTTCCACTCTTCTAAATCGTATATAGTCAAAGTACTTATATTATCTATTTATACTTATTTTAAAATCTGCGCCCCAATATATGTATAAGATATTCTAGTAACTAAAAGCAATACATAATGTGATCTCAGTTTTTTACAAAGGGCATCAATACACCATTAGAAAAAATAAATATAGATAATATTTAATTAAAATAACTCTTAAGTCGATGTAGTCAATGGTTAACAGGTAGTGTTCTCGTTACCCAATTGAAACAAAAATTTGACGACTATCAATAAATAATTAAATAGCAAAAGTTTGAGGCGTTATAAAGGCCCATGTAAACATTTCACTGTTTTAAATGTAATATTATAATTTAGATAAGTCTGCATTAGTGCAGGCGTTTTGGCTGTTGTGTATTTATATGATAAATAAACACATAATTTTCTCTAAACAATGCACAATGTAGAAATAGTAGAGATACTTTGCACTGCTATAACTTAAGTGGTGTCATGAAAACCAAAGCAAAAAGCTAGTTGAAATTACATTTAGTCAAGCTACAGAACCAAAATGTCTCTACTATTTTTAACTGTGGCAATAGTTATTCTTAGCTCTGGCACGATTGTGAATGTTACTAGATGAAAGAAAAAATAACAGTGCAATAAAATAAAATTATCAATGGCAACCGGGATTTTTTTTTTTGGAAAACGGTAGTAGTTATAAAAGGGTGTTGCAAGGTGAATGTGTACTAACTTATTTATGATAATATGTCGGTGATATTTGGGATTATAGTGGTTCATTAATTTATTTGTGGAATCGGGTTCAAATTGCAACACCTTTACAATAAAATAGTGATTGCATGTATGTACATAATGATAAGTTTGTTAATTAACAAATCAGTATTTTTAATATTTGTGTGACATTCCAGGCGACCATTTTTGCATTGTCAGAATGATATCAAAATGGCGCCTTCAAGTTGTGAAATCAACAAGTCATTTTAATAATTTTCTGAGTTCTACAAAATTGGGCCCCAGATTCTACCGGTAACATTATGATTTTTAATTTGATTTGCTACTTACGTTTCACGTGTTTTAATAGCTCTCTCATTCCTTCTAAATTAGAAACCGTTCATTAGAAATTCTAAAATGTTATTGTAGTAAATCTGTACAATGTGTGTGTAATATTTAATTGTATAGTGTTTCAGATTTTTCTCAAGGGCTAGTTTCAATGATAGTGCATATACATATGGATTCAACTGATAATCAGAATAAGATAGATAATATTGTCGGAAAATTGATTGGATATAAATTACCCTGTGTTTTAATAATGTCGATAAATTGTTTGTGTTCCTTTATTACAAGCACTTTAAAACGCTGTAGGTGTCTTTTTTTATTTTAACGACATTGATGAGAGCACTCGATAGAATGGATATAATAAAATTTTATTTCTTCAAACCATTTTCCTTCATTATTACGTTCGAGAGCTCTGATCATATTCAAGCGTATATTTTTTATTATGTATTCGCTTCATAATGCACTTTTATTTATAAGATTTTTTTACTTGTTGTAATAAGTTTACATCAAATACAGCGTGTATATATTTCAGTAGTCTTTTTTTATTGCCATATTCGTTTTGTTCACAACCCGCTTTTAGCGTCGTTTAGTGCTACGCGAGGCCATTTTCTATTTTTTTTTTTTTTCATTAAAATGAACATAGTACTTAATTATGTTTGAAGTTAAAAAGTCAGCACAATTTTTCAAAAATCGTAACAATCTCTACTGATGTTCTTTTAAGTTGTTTTTGTTCCTAGTTCTTAAAAGTCCATTTGTAAAATAACTGTATAATAAATAGGAGCTTTTGCTTTGATGTTGTTAATGCTTATTTGTTGCAGTTACCAAATAAAATTAAGTACACACTTGAAATGATTTTATTTTACCACCTTTACTGTTTTAATTGGTGGCAATTGTTGCAGTTATGCAGGTAGGTGGTATGTTATTTTTTTGTTGCGCTTTTTTCTAAACTTTGTAAGTTATAATGTTGCCCACAGGAATATGGTAAAGAATCATAGGTACAGTGAAAGCTAAAATTGTCAATTTCTAAATGTTTAGCAAATTAAAATGTTCATAAATCCTTTGCATTATCAAGTAAGTCTAATGTATCAAATAATGTTTGTTGTAAAATATTTTATTGATATTTTGAGGCCAATACAAATAAATAAAATAAATAATTGGGATTTCTTTATATTCACACCTTATTTATATTCAGCAACAATGTATGTATAAAATAGAGATATGCAGTTATGAATAGGGATAGTTCTAGAAAAAAATAATTGAATCTGTAGCAGCATTGAAATTTAATTATTGATAAATATAACTTACAACAAAGACTAGAAATTATTTAAACTTCAGTGCAACTTAGTATAATATAGAGCTATTTACACTATATATATTAATTTGTTTTACTTAAAAACAAAAGGCATAACATTATTTCTTTTTAGGACCTTCATAGCCCATATCTTCAGACAAAATGGCCATCAAACCCAAGCCTTTAAAATAGAAAAAACTCCAAACATGTCAGTCATTTATTATTTTTATCATTACATTCAAAATTTTATTATATATAAGTAACAATTAAGACATAACAAGACATATTTTAGATTTGAGATTTTATTTACAATATTGCCAATAATCTGGTTTAACCTTGGTTATGGAATGTGCTACGAGCGTAATTGGAACATAAAAAATCTAAAATAACTTTCACATTTCGCAAGTAAGAACAAAATATCCAAGACCATTTGATCTACAATGCAAATGACACTTTTTTTTTAAACTTTAGCATTAACTTGCAAAGGGTTGGCATTTATGATCTTTTAGCTTTTGGTGCCTCAATTGTAGTGATCTAATGCCTTTGCCCGTGCGCAACACATGTTGCAAAAAGTGGACCCACCTCGAGGGACTCAATTTTTTTGTCAATAACAATGTGTTTTTTCAAGGCTAATTATATTATTTATTAAATTGGACTGGAAAAAAAAACTACACTCGACCCGTCCCGGCTGGGCGCGGGTTTATACGGGGCTTTTGATCCATCTCAAAGGTATTAGGCATCGATTTAGATAAAAGCTCCCAGGTGGCTTGACTTTTTCCGACACTTTTAACAATTATCGTCATATTTCAACCAATTTACACAAAACCGTAACAAATTATATACCTAAACCTTCCTCATGAATCACTCTATCTATTGGTGAAACTCTCATGATAATCCGTTCAGTAGTTTTTAAGTTTATCGCGAATGGACAGACAGACGCCGTGGATGACTTTGTTTTATAATATGTAGTGATAAGGCTAAACTTAAGCAGTGACATCGGTGAATTAATAATTTATCCTCCATTAGTTGACATAAACTTAACCAAACGTCAGATAATACTTGACGTTTTTTTTATGATTTTTAGTTAGAAAATTCTGATCTTCAACTGGCTCTCAAATGTTTCTGCTGGAATATTACGTGCTTGACGACAGATTCCCAACATAAAGGTGGTAGCTTGCCAGTCAAGTATTGAGAGTACCTTGCCTTCATACAACGTCAGTTAACTTTCAATTGTGATATTATTATCATTATAAATCAATCATCAACTTCTAACTCTAGCTCTATATCAGCCAAGCTTATCCGACGCAGCGTGTTGATGAGAATGTAACGTGAGAAAAAGACGTACAAGTAACGGAACCACACCATCTGAGATTTATGGCATTTCATTGATCTCACAATACGCCGACTCTCTGTCCAGCGAAGGAAGTATCTGCAAACAAAAAATAGGCAATATATGTTACTGTAACCCGTAAACAAAACAGTAGCAAGTTCAATAGTGGCACAATTTTCATAAATTGACTTAAATACCCTCACACATTAAAACTGAGCTTATTTAACGCATCCAAGTCTCAACTAGCTCAATAAATAATAGCAAATCATTGTCTTTTGGACAAATTAATGTCTTGTGTGGGTAGTTAATAAATTTATTTATTTACAATCAATTCAATTATTGACGAATGTTTGTAAATTTTATATTTAAGTTAATAATTGTCTTATTGAGAATCAATTCTTTAACCCTAATATTAAACTTTTGTTGATAACTCACCTTTTCGAAGATAAAACAAAACTAAGTGGTAGGTCCAGAAATCCCCAATATTTTCTTACTATATTTACAGAGTCTAAAGTGTATACTGCACATCCTGAAAATTAAATTTATTACATAAAATCAGTAAGAATTGGTATATAAAAGGGTACATACATACACATGTCTATAGGATTGCCAAACTTCTATAACATAAGAACATAAATAAAGTACTTATATATTAGGAAGGTAAGTATTCACACATATTCCTTGTCATTTAACTAAGATGAGAAAATTATGTTGGTGAAATGGTAATTTAAATGTAAAAAAAAGTTTAGAACTGAATAACAATTCCCAGACCCGGTTTTTTTGTCCAACATGGAAAGGTATCATATCTTACCAGTATAAGGTACGATGTAGTACCATACACTAAAGCATATACTTTATGATTTAGTGTATATAACTTTATTATACTAAGATGTTTAGATAACACAGCAGGAATATCAGTAGTCTGTTAAAATACCTACAAAGATACATCACATGTATATAATTATGCATGTGAAATGTCAAGGGTATTTGAACATTCATTTAGATTATATATTGGGTTTATATATTTAGTTAATATTATTATAATATGAGCATTTTGCACACAAGGTACAAGGTAGTCAGTAGATAAAAAGTAAAAAATATACTTTTTGTTTTACTTATGTGGAATTACTATTTGCAGGAGAACTTTTTGTAATTATGAGGGAAAATATGGCCGTACACACCTCACACTCTGCTAACTATAGTCAGAGTTTTTGATATAATGAAGTAATTCTGCATAAGTATAACAAACATGTATCAAAACCATGTCAGTTTCCATAGTAAGAATGTACTTACTTTTAGGCATAATTTTTTCAACAAAAATATATGCTACAGCATAGAAAATTGCTGAATGATTGGCATGTGAAGAAACTCCACCTCTATCGAAAGTGACGAGTGTATCTATCTCTAGAGCTTCTAGCTGTTGATGTATTATTTTAGCAATCACAGGAACTGGCCAGTGGACTTTAGGATTATCAGGCAACCTTGTGTCTGTGATTAAACATATGTTTTGGTCTAGAACACCAAGTTCCTGACATGCACTCCATAATTCATTCCGTCTTGTGTGCCCTTTGCCTTCAAAGTTTCCTGCAAACAAAAGTAAAATATGTTATATCATGAAAGTTATTAATGTGGGCTTACAAAAAAGTTACTATGATCCACCATTAAAGATCTTTTTTACATATAATAACATGGCAACTCAGTTTTTATAGAATATGCAGAACAAGTTTGGAACAGGATTTCGAAATAGTCTTATTATAGTATTTATGTATTTCAGTGTACAGTGACGAAATGTTATGGTTCAAGGTAACTACTTTTAAGATCCTAATTTTAAATATTTTCAGGGCATACCTACCATTTGAAAGGCAAAGTAAATGAACTTCTGCTCCTTGTTCGCAAAGTCTGAATATTGTGGGTCCAAAAAACATGCACTCATCATCAGGGTGGGCTACAATAACTAACACTCTCTTAGCACCGAGCGCCCCACGAGTCCGCGTCGGTAATCGCCTAGCATATCGACGGTACACAATACAACACACCACCAAATATCCTACAATCCATAGGCTAATATACAATGCGAAATTTTTAATATAAAGCAACGTATCAGCTACGAATTTCACATAAAAGTTAGATAAACTCTCAGAATTGTGTGGAGACTGATTTATTAACATTTCTGACTAGAACTTGCTGTGTTTTTCATAGGGATGATTAAATTCCACTTTATTAATATTTTAAATGAATAAATACTAAGTTTTTAGCTAAAAGTATTTAAGTTTAAGCAATATATTTTATTTCTTGATATCAGATCAGACCCACAGTTTGACATGTTCTGAATTGTTCTGGTCAATTTCATATTTATCTATATGACAGAGTCAGACTTCAGACAGTGACAGTAACTGCTAACTGCAATAACAAAACAATTCTTCTTTGTTTTTGCGTCGAACCTCGTCGAACTTTGTACATTTGGCAAGTGTTTTGATATTTTCAAGTAATTTACAAAAAGAATTTTGAAAAATCAAAATCGTAATCTAAGACTCATAAAGTAAGTCAAAGTGGAGTAGACGTATGTTTCATTGAGTGTTTACGAATTAACTTGCTTGTACTCTGTTTTAACTTTTTTAATTGTGTTTACAATGGTTTTATTCCCAAAACTCATAAATGCCAAATTACGCGTGGAAATTGGGGGAATGACATAATGTGGTGAGCCATGAATTTTCGTGCTGCTTCCTACATTACATCGAACCTTGTAGTAAAGTCACAACACCTTTATTAGGCTACTTTACTCGACGATGACATACTAGATGTATTCTCTATGTGATTTTAATTTAATTTAAAACTCAGATCAAACACTACATTTAAAAATAGTCCAAAAGAATGACGCCAAAAACAAAGAAGAAAAAATATTCCATTATAGCTGTCATTTAAAAATGAAATGTCAATTTTATTTATACGATCGATTGTGGCATTGAAATTGATGTTTTCATTATATTTTCAATAAACTTTATTGTGCACTTCCTGAAAATAAAAAGGATATTTTGCATCAAAACAAACACTGATAAAACATTGCAATGATCCAACCTGATTATCCTTCGGCATTGGGCTTGCTCTCTCATTTGAATGCGGACGAGTTGAAGGAAATGCTCAATGATGACGCGAAATTTGACGAAACCGTTCTGAAGGATATTAAGCAGGTAATTATTATTTATATCGTTATATACATTAATATCATATTGATAATCACAAAGGCATGCTAATAGATGTTGTAAGTTAACAATGACTATTGGATACTACTGTATTTTATCCAGTAGCTGCCATAAATGATGACTCATAGCAATAATGATAGCTTGTGTCTTAGCATTATTATAATCAGAAAACGGAAGATCTATACAATTATATTTTATATTGTATAATTAATTTCTTCTAGGTTAAAGATTGGGATATAGAAAAGGAGATGATAATAGCAAGCAACAGGTCCCTAGCGGAGTACAATTTGAGTAAAGAGCCAGAGCTTGAAGAGTTAAAGGCAGAAGTGCAGCGGAAATCAGAGCTTGGGGAGGAGTTGTGCACACGTATACAAGAGCTGCTGGGAAATTATAGTAAGTTAATGTGTAATCCAAATGTGTGTTTGTGTGTTCATAAATCTTTCTAAATGTGATTAACACAAACATGACAATACCACTAATGTTGTGTCTCCACAATAATCATTTTTGGTTTGGTAATTGGTACATAATATAACAACAGTTTATGCACATATAAACTTATGTTATTTAACTTTAAATATTACCTTTTATAAGAGTAGAGCTTTATCCAGTACTACATACTGTTCTACTGGAAAAATACAATAGTTAAAACAGTATATTTAGAAGCAAAATATGTAATTCCCAACCATCCATTTTGCAGTATGTAAAAAAACAATATCGGTACCATTATTAAAATAGTAATTTCTTTGTGTAATTCCAGAAACAAAATCAGCGGGCATATCACCTGACACTACACATGCTTTACTGGAAACAGCTGCAGCAGAAGCAGAAGAACAATCAGAACAAATCGCCCAAGATTTCACAGCAGGAAACATTAATGTTGACAAATTCCTTGAAGATTTTGAATCAATACGTAAAAAGATGCATTTACGTAAATATAAAGCTGAGAAAATGACTGAACTGCTCAGATCAGGCAGCCAAAGTTATGGTAATGGTGTGGCCCAGCCATATTTGCCATACCCAAACTATAGAAACTCACAAGTCCCTAGTGTGCCATATCCTATGGGTCCATTGAATATGCCCATGCCTAATATGTATGGAAACCATTTCTAATTTATTAAATGTTGCCATGTGTTCATAAGAAAATTTTTAACCAATGAATGATGAATTGAGTATAAGTATGTTTATCTTTGTTGGATATGTATGAAATTTTTATCGGAAACTTAATTCAAGTGATAAAATATTAAAAAAAAAAAAACAGATTCAACAGGTATACCAGATTATTGGATTATTATTGGCTTTGTGAAATCTTACATTTCATGTTTGTAATACCTTTAAGAACAATACTAGATACACAGCAGGTCTAGGATATTCTTTGCTAGTCTTGTGATAAAAATACTTTTTCTATTTATTTTTTATCTCACGTAGAAAAGGGATTTGTAAATGTCAATTTTAGATTTTATTGAACATCAATGCCACATCTTAAAACTATCTGCTATTTCCTCGGTGCTTTGTAGATAAAAATGTGATAGAAGGATAAGTATGTAATAAGACAACACAAATATTAGATTTGTAATGGCCACATGGAAATAAACAAATGTTTTAGGTATAGGAAAAATGCAAATAATGTGACATGAAGTATGATTAGTTTAAATTACCATCAACTTTAAAGATCTAAGATCTGCTGCATAAATACATAATACAATCCATATAATTATTATATTATAGGTGTGTCCTGGAGATTTATTTGAAGTGATGTTAGATTAATTATACATATTGATTACTGATATTTTATTATCATACTTTATAGAACATATAAGACAAATTTATATTTTGTCATCATGGTTTGTTTTGCCCTACATTGTAAAACCAGCTTTTAAAAACAACGAGGTTATGATCAACAATGCACTTTATTTAAATTATCAAAATTTATCTAAAATAATGAGGTATAGCATCTATGTACAATTTTAAAGCATATGAAAATAAATAACTACAATGACTGAATTTAGACTTTTAACATTTTAAATGAACTGTATGGAATAATGTAATTTTGAGTATTAACAATTTTTTCCTAAGATGAGCTCTGTCTGGTATCTTGAGTGTTTTGTCTATTTTTATTATTAACCTTATCATAATCACTTGTGCCATTTACAACGCAAAAGACGAATAGGCCCCCAAGAGCAAACATCATATACAATAGTACTTCCTGTCGATTGCTTTGAATTGCTTCTTCATCTTTAGCATTCTTTTTTCTTAGGAATTCTTTGTTTCTCTGATTTTTTTTCAATAAGTCTCCATAGTGGTGTTTAGACCTTAAAAAAAAAGGCATAATAATTAAATAATGTACTGTACAGGTACTAAGTATAAAAAATACTCTATAGACATTTTGAAGATTTAGTATACAACAATAGACAAAAGCAGAGACTAGTAAATATTTTTTGGATATTATGTAAGACAAGATGTACATGTACACAAAAATTTGCACAAATTAATTCATTCTAATAAGTGGAGCAAATTTAACCAATTAAAAGAAGCATAATTAAGAAAAAAAAAGTCCACAATTTTTTTTTTTTTAATTTATAGCCATTATGATTTTATCTATACACACCGAAATCTGTAGGAAAGTTATATATTTTTTATATAAGAAATAGGTTTATGTTTGACCGCCATCTCACCTGACGTTAAGTGATGATGCGGTCTAAGATGGATCATGCTTGCCTAAAAGATAATGATTCACTCTCGACTTGAAGACGCCCAGAGTTGATGAGTTTCTTTATTCCACCTAGTGGAAATACATGTATGTGGTTCTCATATACATACATGAACCCTGAAAACATTTGGGTAGTTAATTAATCGAGTCAGGCGTTACTTAGCAGAAGTTAATTTTGAGTGTATTTCTGCTTAAAAGTTGTTTTGGTTACAATATAGTGATGAGGATTTAAATTAAAATTTACCTAACTTTTAAAATTTACAATTTTTAAAAATCTATCTGAAGTACTTAATATCTAAAACAATAATCTAACATACACTTCCACAAGTCTTTATTATATTCTCATCTTTCTACAGTAACCATCTGCTGACACATGTTAACCGGAAATACACAATTGTTAATCAAAGGTCTTATTACCAGTCTAACATGGCATATGTTATAAATAAAGATATGAAATAGCATAAAGGAAGTGGAATTTAGTTTTCCAACTTATATTATATATAATCTTAGCTGGTCGTCCACCAGCTCGTTGGGTAGACGATATAACAAAAATCGCAGGTTGAACCTGGTCAAGACTGGCACAGGACCGGGACGAGTGGCGTAAAAGAAGAGAGGCCTACGCTCAGCAGTGGGCGATAAGAGGCTGATAATGATGATGATGATTATATATATAAAAATATCAGAATATTTTTATACTGAGAACTTTTATGTTCAGTTCTAAATCAACAGCAAAGTCCTTTCATGAACCCGTGATATAATTAGTAAAAAATATTACCAAGCGTCAAAATTGTATATTGGTGTCCTTCCGTCCATGGTAGGAATAATAGTTCGATTTTGACGTGATTTGTAGAACTTAAGTACAGGGTCAGTAGGCTCAGGATCCGGCTTATAGTCCATTCGTGAAGTATTCTCCTGACCCACTAACAAACCTGAAATTAGAAGTTTGTAGATAGTATCACAAATATATCCAGCAATTACAGCCTGAACAAGTAACAAAAATACAAATGTTCACATTTATAAATTTAAACTTCCAATTTTAGTAATCTGATGCAGCAAAGCTTACACTCGCCAGTCTGTTGCACAGTATATTGATGTAAACTTACCAAATCAAACTATTATCTTATTTAAATCAATTTAAATATAATTTTTTTTCTTCTGTATATAATCATTGGTGTGGACAGTAAAGAGTTAGTAAATCAATCAATCAAACAAATGTAATGTTATCAATCTATTTTGCAAGAAAGCATAATGTGATGACTTCTTGTTCTGAAAAACTATACAGCTCTTAAGACTAAAAGTGAGTGTACCTTTATCATACATTTTTTTCAAATTGACGTTTCCCAGCACCTCATAAGCTTCCTTGATAGCTCTGAATCTCTTAGCTGCCTCATCACTCTGAAAGAATTTTGAGGTAGTTTTCTATATTTATGCCACAATAGTTATAACTATCGAGATATAATGAGTGTAAAAATTACACTGCTAGGGATGTACCTAATTTTAAATTTACATAACTATCAAGGTCGACAGGCACTCTTGGAGGTTAAATATATATTGTAAATATTGCAAAATATGATAGAAACACGGGAGAAAAATAACTAAATTCTCTTACATCAGATTTGTCAGGATGATATATTTTAGATAGCCTATAGTATGCAGATTTAATATCATGTTGGGTTGCTTTTGGTGTTAAATCCAAAACATCATAATGGCTTGCAGAGGCCAGAGAAGTCGTATTGAAGCTACGTACAGCTCCATACAATCTCGATTTACATGGGCTGAGCATCTGAAAAGAAAACATTCAAAGTGAGATTCTATCGCTTGTTCCAAGTTTCAAAACCAAGTTCAAAATTTACAAAAATAAACTTTACGGGTCTATTTGTTTTATCACCAGACACTTTAAGATTACACTAGATATTGAAATTTTAGTTTTTGGAATTAATAGTTACATGACATATTTGTATAGAAGAAAACAATTTTCCCAAAACAAATAAAATATGGAATTTTGTAATCGTGAAAATTCAATCAACTCGAAATCAAAATGTTTAATCTTTTTATTTTTGGCATCATGTTTTGTACATTCTGCCGGTATCAACTAGTTCATGTTTTCAAATGTCTCAAGTAGAATAATTTAGTCAAAGTCAGAGTTCTAGTCCATGCTTAGGTAAGTTATTTCGACTTTATTAAAAGTTTCCACGAAATTTTGAAAACAGCATGAAAAGATGAATTTTATTTCGACACATTATATAATTTGTCCGAACTAGTAAATGATTCGGCCCTTTAGGATTTAAATTCTATAATTTTCAAACATTTACACTGAAAAACAAGTTTTGGAAAATAATAAAACGCAGCAAAACGATTTTTTCGCGTTCCCACCAAAACTCCAGACAAATTACTAAAATATGTGAAAACCAAAGGTACAATAGGTACTTTGTTTTTAGCATTGCAGATTGTATATTTTCCAATAGCGATTATTTTATATTTACCTTATCATGAAAAATTTAGTTAATTAGTGAAAGTTCCACAAAGTAATATAGGGTTGAGTCCAATGATGCCTTAGTAAAGTAGTGGTGGCTTTATTATTTTTACACTGGAAAAAACACAGGTATTGAAAATAATGGGGTGACATAATCTTTTCCGTTTTTCCACCAAAGCGAGATAATAATTTGTTTTTGTGTAATTTTATTTAATAACGATTTGTTTATGCTACGACAAAATACTTTTTCATTTGTCTAGCGTTATTATCAACATACGTAAACTGGCAACTCTACACGTGACGTCATCCGTCGACATTTAAGTAAATGTCAGTCAATAATTAGTCATCCAAATAGTAATTGGTAAAAAAAGAGTTTCGTTCTTTCGTTTTTCAGTATTTCGTCTTCTAGTTATTTTTATATTTACTTGTAAGTAATTCTATATTCACTATTACCCGTAGAAGCGCTGTAGTTTCACCAGGTGTTTCGATGTCGAAAAATTGTTACCTTATAAGGAAAACTTAGTGACAACGCCTGTCCTAGTTTATTTTAACGTTAAAAAGGTGTTTTGGCAATGACTCATTATGTCGTTAGCAGGCGCGAGAGACGATTAGTTGATGGATGTGGTTCATTAAAGTTTTATAAATAATTTTTGGAGTTCTGTAGCAACTTCATAAAGGCTTTAGATTTAGACCAACAGTTATTCGCAAAGTGAATTTGACAGACAGGGCAGATTAGCCAGATTTTATTATTGGTGATCATACATAGTTTCAAGTTCTTAAAAGTTGAAGGTTTGTAAAATATAATCACATCATATTATTCAAGTTACGGTTCTTTGTACTTGTTACTTCTTTATGCTGTTACGGCGTTTCTGTTGTTGGAATTTAAATAGCTAATAATTAGGATTAACACATGCTATTTATCCAGGAAAAGTATGTGGTTCTGATAATAGATAACTGTATGCTGCTAGCTTATAAATAGTTGTCTACACATATTATTGTTTGTCGAAACATCTGTTGTCTTTTACACTGATCTACATGATTAGTTAGTAGAAGTATAATAATTCTACTAGCATACTATACTCATCCATACTGCCCCAAATATTGTGTCACATGCCACATATGGCACGCATGCCATTCTTGAGCTAGTTCCTGAGCTAGTTTGAGAATTTATTTCCTGGTTTATTTCAGATCACCACAATGTCGTCCCGCAAGACAGCTGGCCGCCGCGGCACCAACAAGAAGCGTGCCCAGCGTGCCACATCCAATGTATTTGCTATGTTCGATCAGGCTCAAATCGCCGAGTTCAAAGAGGCTTTCAACATGATTGACCAAAACAGGGATGGCTTTGTCGACAAGGATGACCTCCATGACATGCTTGCATCTTTGGGTAAGCATTTGCTTGCAACTGACTCCAAAAAGAGCATTTTTTTCTGCTATAAGTGCTTTATAGGTTCTAGATGCCATGATGATAGCGCTGTCTTTATTGTTTTTACTACCTACCCATTGCTAAAATTTCTAGCAGCATAAACCACAAGGCGAGTATATATATGTATATAAAGACCATAGTGCTCCATGCTGGCTAAGTGTTCTTTTATGAACTCTCAGATATGCTGGTTTTTCAACAAAATCAAAATGTTATTTGTTCAGTTTAGGCCCTGTTAAGGCACTTATGAACGTTAAGTTACATGTTTGAATCTACCACCGGCTCGTAATTACACTTCAACTGAGATGACTTCGGAAAGAAACTCAGCAATGTTTTATATCCCTGTTGGACATAAGTGACAACATAAGTTAGAAAAGACAAGCATGTGTGAGAAGTATTTATAAAAGTGGTAGGATAATAACCTAGATTTCTAGTTACGGAGTCGTACTATCTCCCAAGTAGGCTGCCATCCTTTTGTAAGGTTCCAATAATGCAAGGGGGCTTTAATAAGCATGTATTTATTACTAGACTAGCTGCGCCCCGCAGTGTTACCCGCTACATTTTTTGGGGTAAAAAGTAACCTATGTTTTAATCCAGGATGTCAGCTACCTCCATACCAAATTTCATCAAAATTGGTCTAGCCATTTGAGCATGATGAAGTAACAAACATACAAACACACTTACAAATTTTCGCCTTTATATTATTAGTGTGATTTAACTTGACTATAGACTTGTTATATGTATGAATTATTCATATACAGAATTAATATAATTAACTGTTTTTGTAGGTAAGAACCCCACAGAAGATTACCTAGAAGGTATGATGAATGAAGCCCCTGGTCCTATCAACTTTACCATGTTCCTGACTCTCTTTGGTGAGCGCCTGCAAGGCACTGACCCCGAAGATGTTATCAAAAATGCTTTTGGGTATGGAGGTCAATTTTATTAATGATAGATACATTCATGCTAATGTTATTAATATGTTACCCTGATTAACTTTATAAACTTACTGTTAATTTTTGATCATAACTAAATGGATCTTGATATTTGGCGATGTGGTAGTGTATGTCTGAGAATATAGGATTCATATCAACCTGGAAGAATGCGGAAAACTACCATATTCATCTTGTTAACTTGATTTTTCAACTTTACTTTTTGACTCCAAAGAGTGTATGTATGGACCGCATCCAGATCAGCTAGAATACTTGGTGGTAGATCTCCTTAGCAGGCGGTCGTCTGGGTAGGTACTACCGCAGTACAAGATATTCTGCCGACAAGCAGTCGTGTGTTAACATTACTGAGTTCTGGTTTGAAGGGTACGAATTACGAAGTTGTCTCTTACCATTAGGAAGGCGTCTCGTTCGTCTCATTACATTTACCTATTTATATGCGGTGCGGGTGTCTTATTATAAAAGGGGTAAGGCCATCCACGCTGTACTGGTATAAGTTGGCACACATATTAGAGTTTTTTTTTAAAGAACAACGGCACTACACCCGACAGGTGCGTGTCGTAAGGTTTGAACCCAGTACCTTCAGATTGGAAGCCCAGACTCTCAACTAGGCTGTTAAACTTCACTAAGCGTTTAGAGTTTAGACAATTATTCAAAATCTCTTTCGTAAATGTATTTATATAAGTAACCGCTATGTGTAATAACAGCTCATTTAACTTGCTGAGAAATTATGCGTCATATCGACATTGACTTGTACATCCAGGTCAACGGCTGTTAGGAAATTATTTTAAAAAATATGACGAATGTCTTCTTATACTTTTATTGTTCATATACTATAGTCGTGCTGCGAGATGTGTCAATATCGTTCCATTGCAGGTCAAACCTGAACCAAATTAGCACAGAACAGAGGAAAGTGACATAGCAAGAAAGATGCTTGTACCAATGGAATAAACAAGACTGTAGATGATGATGAATAATTTAGTAATTCAATCTTAGAGAAATATATTGATTTATTTTTTATGTTTGACCAGCCAGTTGATCTATCACAGCATACCTAAAAATATTATATAAAATACCCTACCACCATGCTATGGTTTTTCATGATGTTTTTTTTCACCGGGAGCTCAAGCTCATTGTTGGGGTGTGAACCGACCGCAATAGCCAATGAGCTATCATCGCTACAAAAAAAATCTGTCGATCGATTCTGTACAGTATTAATTATCCGCACCATATTTCGTACTAGCAACGATGTACTCTTATTATATTTTCTATGATTTAATTACATTTTGTAATATCACCTATTTGCTAAAAACCTAAGCCACACCTGCCGTCATCTTTCCAGATGTTTCGACGAGGAGAACATGGGCGTTATAAACGAGGAACGTCTTCGCGAGCTGCTGACCACGATGGGGGACCGTTTCACCGACGATGATGTTGACGAGATGCTTCGAGAGGCGCCGATAAGGGACGGCCTCTTTGATTATGTCGAGTTCACGCGTATTCTGAAACACGGCGCCAAGGACAAAGACGAGCAATAAGTAGGGTCGATTTCGGGAGAGACTTGGCTGGAATTCAATCTAAAGCAAACGAGCCCCATTATTCACTAGTGAGAAATGTCGACACATGTCGCTAATAACATCTTTCGCGGCCTTATTCGGATATTATATTTAATCAATGTAGTCATAACATGATTTTAAAAAGTAACAAGTTTTTTTCGTAAATTTGATGGAAGAACAAAATATATGGCGAAAACGGTTAGTTCGGATGTTCGGAAAATCTTAATACGCAATATATCAACGTGTCACGCGGTGTTGCCAGGCTTCTTGTTTGGTCTTGGGCAACTTCGCTCTACGTATGCGCGTGCGAGACATTAGTCTCCTAGTGAATACGAAGCTTTATCAGGAGGAATATATACTCTCGTTCACATCAAACTGTTACTATGGAGACGCCTAAGCTGGGCCTTATAAACATGTCTTAAAATTGATCTATTCTTAAAGTTGTCTATCTCGTTTCAAGCTTGACATTTCACGTCAGCAATGAGTTGGACAGCATACCGATATGTAGATTCGTAGACCAGTGTAGGCATTCTACTTTCGACTACTACTGTACTATTTCTAGTGTAGTCATGTTACTGACTAGTCTCTCCCCGACTAAATAACGTGCCAGGTTCAAATATTTAATGAATTTTTTCAATAAATTATGACGAATTTATACCATGTACGAACTGTAGTTTTTTGTAACCTGCAGTGTATTATCGTCATTTTTTTTTGTATTGCCAGATGTAGTAAATTGGTATAAGATAAAATCTGCTTAATTTAGTTTATATTGATTGGTATGGAATAATCTCTAGGATAGTCGAGGTGCTATCATATTTAATAGCATTTATTGAAATTATAAAGGCAGGGATCTAAAAACTGAATGTCTAAGATGGTGAGACTGTTGCTTTTTCTCTTTCGAGTCAAAGAGATGAAAAATATATTCACAGCATCTTATTTCTAATATCACTCACAGCGTCCTAATTATTAATGTCTCCAAAACTATTATAATTAGAGCATTGTGTATTGTAAGTTTAGATCCTACTAAAACTTTGCATTTTCCAAATGATTCCATTTTGATTGGACCACATTATTCTTATATTTGGCTTGATTTATTTCTTCCAAAATCTAACCTAATTAACTATAAAATATTTTGTGTTTGCGTTAGAACTATATGTTTAAAAATATGTTTATTATATTATAGTTTGATATGATTCGATGTGAATGTAATATTAGTTTGAGAGAAAACAAGAAATGTTTTTTTATTATAAAATATAGAATACAATTCTTGATTCAAACACACTTTCTTGCAATTTGTTATTTCAACAGAAGTTGTCCAGACACAAGAGTGATTGGCAAAGTATTAACATATCATTCCTTCAACTATTTATCTGTCTATCTTGGGTGTATTAAAAATGAATTTTATTTTAAGTACTGACACCATGATATTTTAAATTATGAATTATTAAGGATAGGATTTAACTAAAATAACTATAGATGTAGATTTGTGTGTATTGTGTAATCATGTATGTATTTTTCATTTATGTACTTATAAATAAATTATAAAAACACATTGTTTTTTTTTAATACATTTAAAAGAAAGTTAGTGCTCCGTCTATTACTAAGTAGTAAGGCAGTAAGTAAGTTATAGAAGCAAAAATGTAAATAGGTAAGACAAGTGGGAAAAGGCAGTGCGGTGGGGGCAGAGGACGCTTGCCGGCGATCACTACGTGAGTGCCGACCGCGCAGTCGGGGTTAGCACGTAAATGTGATTGTTTTCTGTTGTGTAGGTAGGTGTTCTTGTTAAAATTTAATAGATTGGTGACTTTTTAGTAAAAAAAAGTATTAGAAATTCACAGAAGTTTGTGTCTTATAGATTTGATGTTAGCGAAGCTATGAACAAAAATGATCGATCGAAGATTTGTTCGTAGATGCGATGTCGACATCCCTTCCCGCGTCTCGCGCTAAACCTGCTAATTACCCGGAAAAACATACAGGATTTTACATTAAAAAATAAAATGAATAATGCATTATTATAAAAATACGAATTTTTGGACGTATCCACTTCAAATTTGGTTTAGATGCGTCTTATGGAACATTATTCAGGGATAAAAGGTATCCTGTATCTAAATCGAATAATGTAAAATAAATTAAAAATTAAAAAAAACGACCAAACATAGATAAGAACCACAGCAAGGAAACTGGCTTTCAAATGAAAAAAACCGCATCGAAATCGGTCCATCCGTTTGAGAGCTACGATTCCACAAACAGACAGACATCGACGTCAAACTTATAATACCCCTCTTTTTGCGTCGTGGGTTAAAAATAGCGCTAGTTCATGACTATTGCTCGTTTGCTACTTACACGTGTTTCATTCTAATTCTAACGATAACGCGGTCGAAGAAGCGGGCGTAAGCTAGTCTATAAAAATAAAAATGATATTCTTTGGTATTCCCATATACTGACCGATTTAGCTTGTATTTTTTTTAAATGGTCGTGATACTTTGTATTATGTTTTTTTTTATTTTTTTTATTTTAACATTACTCTCCACAGACACTGGGGTCCGTGACCTTTGACAACTTTGAAAAACAATTTTTTTTTATTTTTTTACAATATGGGAAGAGGAATATTAGTCAAACTAATCTTAATCTAGGGTTTAATCTAGGGATAAAATGTTAGATTGTGTGTATACCGCGAGCAGACCAGCGACCCGCAAGCAGCACCCGATCACGAGTATGACGCATGTGCCAGCCATCGCCCTCCTCAACCATATCTGAGGGAAGAGAGCGACCCGACACACGACGCCGCCGCAAGAAGGAGCCTTCGATGGTGAGCATGAATGCTCGAGGAATACACACAGTCCTCATTTTACATTTAATAATTACATTTGTATTATGTTTATATGTAGGTACTTATATGCGAGAGCAAAAGCCGAGTGCTATCGCATCGGGTACACGGTAGGTACCGGGTATTCAACTATTAGGAAATAAAAGACGATAATAATGTACGGCTTTCTGCCGATGTAAATATATTAAAATAAAACTCATTTCAAAACAATATCACATATTTTGTCGATTACTTAACATAATTGAACATTATGCGGTCTATAAAATAGGCATTTGCCCCATATTAAACAAGTAATAGTACCACAAAAAATGTTTTAAGTATATCTGTGCTTCAACAATTCTAGGAATATTAACAGATAGTGTGAAGTACCTAGGTGCGTAAAATAGTAGTGAGGGGCCTATATTTAACATTTTGGCTTAAAATATAGCAAACATAATTATGAAATCGCAAATATCTCCTAATTTTTTTTTTAACCTATTAACAATAATAACCATATTGTCTAGTACAGGGATGGCAAACCTATGAAACGCGTGTCAGTGGTGACACGCGACAAAATAATTCTATCACGCCACATGTCTATTTCAATACGATTCGATTGTTTTCGATTGTCCTACTATACACCGTGAAAGTTTGAATACTAGCAATATTGATACAGGGGGTTCAGTACTCGATTGTCGTTCCAAATAAAAAAAAAATAGGTAGTTAATATTTGACATAATTATCCTCAGTAATTTTTGCATCAAAAATACGGACACTCAAATCACGCACACCGAAAATGACTTTTGTTAGTCGCGCGCGGTCCCAGATTAGATAATAGTTACTATGTAGTCTACGTATGGTGGTTGTCTTGTGTTAGCTCGGTGCGTAAGGCTGCGTGTTGTCCATAAATTCTGGAGTCTTGGGAAAAACTTTAACCAAGGTTTTCTTAGATTTTTTTATTTTGTTTCGATTTTATTTCTGTACACGTTTTATATGACCACTAACAACATGTCTTTAAATATTACTAACATGTCTTTGAATATTGCTAATGTTTAAACAGTTTGAGCAGTATTTTGTATTTGACGTCATGCATGATTGTATGAGAGTAATATTATAGGACACGTAACGTCTAATTTGCAATAAAAAAAATTACACTAAACTTTTGTTTCAATAAAAACAGTAAAACAGATAAACTAGGTTTATTTTTTGGCTTTTTTATATTATTATTTACTTACTTTATTTTATTACTAAGTAAATGTTAAATGATTTTAATGGGCATTCTTTTAAATCACGTCATGGCTATATTATGTTTTTTTTTTTCTGTAGAATGGCACGTTCACCAGTAAAGGTTTGCCACCACTAGTCTAGTAATAAATGATTATACATAGTTAAGAGCTTGGGGTGTGCTAAGAGCCGTTCATATATTACGTAAGCGTAAAGCTTTACCTATTTTTGATGACGTTACGGACTTTGGGTCTAGACTCTACTCTAGATGATGAAAGTGATGAAAGGGAGCTATGCTTACTTTCTCTGACGCTACGCCCTGTATTGTCAGAATGGGTATAAAAATCATGCTATTGACTCTGTATTTCTGATATTCTCCAGAAATTATTTTCCACCTAAGATGTAAATTTCTAAGCGATATAAATATCGATTATCTTTTTTATGTCATGACTTAGAGAATAAAAGCCAGCATATAAAATTACGAGATAAATATTTATAAGAAATTTTGCCAGGGAGTCACAGATAAGTACATAATCTCGTACAAAAACAGTAGTACGGTAAATCGGTCTATTCTTTGGGCTATTTTTTAGTCTCTTGCTACATGGCGCCACTCTAGATGCGCGTTTCGGGTTATTTTTAACCGAACAAAAAGGAGGAGGTTCTCCACTCGTCGGAATCTTTTTTTTTATGTGTGTTCACCGATTACTCGAAGACGCCTGGACCGATTTGGAAAATTCTTTTTTTGTTTTTGGTGGTCCCATTTAAATTTGATTGAAATCGGTAAGGTGGTTTTTGAAAAATCAACAAAAATCAAAATATTATATACAGCAATGATATTTTCGTTTACTCCGAATCCTCGCTGTTTCATTGGAGCAGTGAGTTTAGTCGGTCTAAGTGTCATGGGGTCGGTTTTTTAAATCGTAAATTTATACTTGTATCTTTACATTACCACGTCGTATTAGCGTCAAATTAATAACTGGGCGTTTCTACCAGCGGCGCTTGTTTGTGACGATCGCCAGCCATGTTGAGATGGCATAAGTTTTATTTTGTATTTGTCTGTTTGTATCGTAACGAATGTCTTTCTTTTTATCGTTTTGAGTGAATGTTTTGTGTTGAGACCCCGTAAACTTTAAACAAATACTTTTGTATAAAACTTGCTCTGCTGTGAAAAATTATATAGCTAATATAAAGGTCCGTGTCCATTATCGTTGCTTGTAATCTTCGAGAATGTAGTGAGCTCCTCGTTCGGCCACCATCATGATGGCACCTTGAGGGTTGCCGGTTGGGGGTGACGGCATTGATGACGCGTCTATCACTCGCAGACCTGTGAACGAACTCTAGTTGAGAACAGAACAGAAAGACTAGGTCTCTTAGTAGACTCGATGATAATCATTATACAAAACTGTATGAACAGATGATACTCAATCTATAATCAGCTGTCTAATATGTTATTTCCCTGAGATTTTTGCACAACAAGATTTGCGCACACACAACACGATATCATATCTCTGAAGTACATAGTGATGGAATAGAGTTCTCTGTCACCTTTGACATTATAAACTCTCAAGCGAGTGTCGATGACACTCCCGATGGCAGCGGTTCCGAGCTGGTGGTTCTGAGGGTCGGTGCTGTAGCGGATCATACACTCCAGCCACTCGTCAGTCCAATGGTCAGCCACTTCGTCGCACTGGGATGTTGTGTCCGAGTCCAGTTTGATCTTGTATTTGTCTTGCAGGGTCTGAAAATAAGGTAGTATTTTATTAAATGTTTTTGTTGATATAGAGTCCCGCTGTTAGCTACTGGCCCCATTTTTTTTAAGTTTTGGCGGTTTTCAATTAGGTCTTTTGACAAAGACTTTAAATATTTATTTATCATACTAATATTTAAAAAAGCAAAAATTTGTGTTTGTTATTTCTTTACGGTGTAATAGTTTAAACGGGAATCCAATTTGAAATTTTCGTCCCGATGATAGCTCAGTGGTTAGCGCGGTCGGTTCACACGCTGAAGGTCGTGGGTTCAAACCCCAACAATGAGCTTAAGCTACCGGTGAAGGAAGACATCGTGAGGAAACCATAGCATGGTGGTAGTACTTGGCTGGCTAGCTACCTTCAAGTTGAAAATCTGCCGCTAAGCACCTAACGGTGTGTTCCGCCACCTCACTTGACAGCCAGCTCCATTCTAGGCTAGGTGTGCTTAACTATCTTCGACCACACCGTCACTCAACAAACAAACACTAAGCATCTCAACCATATAGAAAAGTAATTATGTATTCTGCTATCCTCGACTAATGTCTATATTTAGTATAGAGTCTACTCTCTGGAATGTCTTACTCAACACATCGCTGAGTAGACAGTGCCGGCGACTGGACCACCGGGATAGCATAGTCTAGATATTATAAGCTTTGTAATAATATTATTAATCAGCCTCCAAATCGGCAAAAAAGATTTTAATTTAGTTTTTAAATATATAATTAAGTGCTCCCGACATTTACCTAAGTAGTAAATATAAATCTCAATAATGTTTTTATCGAAACACATTTTCGATAACTATTTTTAAGAAAAAAAAATCTTTACGCACAACTCTTAGGCTAAGGGTTGTAATCCGGAAGATGGGCAGCACCGTCTTCCTTGAACAATCACACCTAACTGCGCTCGCCAACCCGCCTGTCAAGCGTGGCGAGTATTGGCAAAACCCCTCCAGGATGAGACCTATGTCTAGCAGTGGACGTCCTAGCGCTGATGATGTGATGTGATTGCTAAATAACTAATCTAATAAGGTTCCAACTAAAGGTTATTTACCGGGCTGTCAAAAATTCTCTTCAAGATCCTGGCAGCGTCTTTCACCATGATCATATCGTCGGGGTGCTCGAAGAACTGCGGATCGAATATCGGAGGATCAAGCGGGTCCGCCGAGTTTAGGGTTATGTAGCCCACTGAACGAGGCAGCAGGGCTACTGCGTTAGCACTGGAACAAGAAACACAAACTTGAAACATCTATTCTGTCTGTAATAAAATAAGTCATATCATAGGACATGTCATTAAGATTTGTAGCGATGATAGCTCAGTGGTTAGCGCGGTCGGTTCGCATGCCGAAGGGCGTGGGTTCAAACCCCAACAATGAGCTTGAGCTGCCAGTAAAGGAAAACATCGTGAGGAAACCATAGCCTGGTGGTAGGGTACTTTCTAGTACTCGGCTGGCTAGCTACCACCCTCAAGTTGAAAATCTGCCGCCAAGCATCTGACAGTGTGTTCCGGCAGCCCCACTTGAGTGCCAGTTGTATTCCAGGCTAGATGTGTTTTACCATCTTCGACCACACTGTCAATTAACATCAGGTGAGCTGTGGTCAAACAACTAGCCTATCAGCCATGAAAAAAAAACTCTATTGGTTATTTTGTATTAGATGACAGAGGCATCTTTAAAAATAAAATTAAATCGTGAAACATCAGATAGTAATTATATAGTGCTATAAGTACTTAACGATACCATGTTTTAAATCGGTGTAAAAATAGTGATTTGACGATCCGGGTCAACCTTAGTTTTATAAAAAACCACATGGCTGGGCTTGGGCTTCTTCTCATTATTAGAGGGGTAAGGCCATAGTCCACACGCTTGCCAAGTGCGAGTTGGTAGAATTTATGTATCTTCGAGATTTTTTAAAAAACCTCAACGGCAATACGCACAAACTTAGGAAAGACTTAGGTGCGAGCCGTGAGATTCGAATCTACGACCTCCAGATTGCAAGGCCGAGAAATAATGAGTCATATCGGCATTGGCTTTGTACATTCAGGTCAATGGCTGTCAGGCAACCGAAACTTGAAAGTTTTATATTCGCCAAGTGTAATCAAAATGTATAAAAATAACAATAAAAACAGTATTTTACCATTGATTTAATTTCTGTTTATGCCGCGGCGTTGATCTAGATATATTTTGCACATTGTACTATCGAAAACATGACGGAAGAATTTTCGCACTCGGTTATGCTAGACTTTTTTATTTATATAAAAGTAATGAGGCGACCGAGACGCTCTCCTAATGGTAAGAGATAACGCCTGTTTAAGTGTCCATGACCATTGAAGCAATACACAAAACTTTAAGTAGTAAAATAAATTCCAGGGCATCGCTGCTTTGGCGATCACTACTTTGACATTTTCGATGGTTAGTCTCAAGAGCCGTGTAATTTCGCTAGCTGCGGTACCCTTCAAACCAGAACACAGTAATGTTTACACACTAATGCTTTGCGACAGACCCGCGATAGACAAAAATACATTCTTCTAGTTACTAAACTATGATGTGAATGCTAATTACAAAAAAGGTGTCGACTTACGAAACGTTTACTCCCTGCGTGGAAGGTCCTGGCTCTCCTATCATGCCGGTCAAGGAGCACTCTGCGTAGAACCCATTAAAGAAGACCTGCAGGTCAGGTTGTTCGCGTTCCCGGTCTGCCAAGCTTGAGTATAAGATGCCTGTCAACTAGAAACAATGCAAGGGTTTATTAGAATCGTTTGACTGCCCCCTTAGCTCATTTGGCAGAATATCTGCTTCCAGAGTCGAAGACCGTGGGTTCTATTTCTATTAGAAGAAACATTTATATAACGATAAATGTTTGTTCCGTGTCTGGGTGTTCTGTATCTATTATAAGTTGGTTGCCTGGAAGAGATCGCTCTTAGCGATAAGGCCACCACTTGTGGCACTAGCTCATAAGAATCTTTTGTTTTCTGTACTTTTTTCTTTTTCGGTGTGCACAATAAAGAGTTTCTATCTATCTATAAGTAGGTATGTACGTAAGTATTTAAAAAAGTATAACACTAAAAAAAGTATATAAGTATTAGTTATCTATGGTTCCCGTACTACAAGCTTTGCTTAGTTTGGGGCTAGATGGCGCTGTGTGAAATGTCCTAGGATATAATTTTTTTTATTACAACTATTCGATTTATTATGTAATTAATAATACAGTAATTATTTCTTATTGGTAACTCGTAAATAAGTTTCGAAGAGATTTGCCAGAGGGTTAAACCGACATCTGTATCAGCAGCTCAAGCCCATTGTTGGGGTTTGAATTCACGCCCTTCGGCGTGTGAACCGACCGCGCTAACCACTGAGCTATCATTGCTACAAAGTTTACTAAATAAGATTCAGTTATCATGGTGGCTTGACAATGACAGCCAAAGGCCTAATTGGGTCTCCGGAGACACAAAAGAGTTTTGGTGGGAACGCGGAAATTATTGTATTTTATTCCAAAACTAGTATTTTTTCGAGTGTTTAAAATAGTGGTGTTTTGGTAGTTTTTATTCATAAAGTGCCGTATTACAAGCGCGAGTGTGCATGTAATACGGCATTTCAGCACCTGTATTGCTTTCAAAACTCCATCGAAGCTTAGTAAAGTCGCCATGACTGGATTTGACTGGATTGCCAAAACCGACCACGAGGCAATAAAGATAAAGAAGCTGCAGACTGAAGACTGCACACAAAATATTGAAACTGGCAGAATGCACAGAGTGCGATGCCAAGAAGAAAGAGAAAAACAAGGTACAAAATAATAAGTATAGGCACAGACATCCTAAAATTATAAAGTGACCTCATCCACTTGAAAACAAGTGGATGAGGTCACAGGTAGGTATCCAGTACCAACCTAACTAATCTAGGCAGATACTTCAAAAAAAGATTGGCAGGTCATATTAGCGAAGTCATTTCCGACATCAATTTATAATGTTATCTTTGAGATAATGAAGTGATATATTATTATTTGATGATGCTTATGACGAGACAGAAACGTGCGGCTTACTTGGCGCTTTTCACTGGCGGCTTAGAGTTCCGTAACGAAATCGGTCAGGGTCCTTATTCGCTTTGAGCGCATGAACACGTAACGTACCACGTCTACGTAACACGGCATAGTTCCAGTTAGATTTACAAGGAGAGGCATTTTTTATGTCAGAACGCGATGAAGAGTTTAAGGAGCTTGTTTTGAACTGTCAAAATAAATGGTAAAAGCGCCCTACGTCCCGCAATTTCACTCGCTTTTTTTGGGGTAAAAATATTAATCTAAGGATACCAAGATAGCTTATGTAGATATTTTCAATTATTTAAATCTGCCGTCAAGCACCTTACGTTGTGCTCCGGCTGCCTCACTTGTGAGCCAGTTATATTCCAGGTGTGCTTTACCATCTTCGACCACACCGTCACTTAACACCAGGTGAGCTGTGGTCAAACACCTAGATAGACAATCATAAAAAACAATAATTTTCACTGAAATCCATCAAACCATTACATTGTGAAGAAGCAACAAACATACATACAAACTTTCGCTTTTATTATATTTTTTAAGGAATTTCATGTTAGTAAGGAATTCAGGGGCCAGGTGCGATTTGGACTGGCGCATAGACGATTCCAGAACAAAATTAGGATTAAGTATCCATCATATTTTTGTTTTTTCGAAATTCTTTGGCACATCTCGTACTTAGCTTGATTTAATTACTTGTTTTTTTAATGTAATTTAGGATTTTATCTTGCGCATGGACGATTCCAGAACAAAGTGATGATTATGTAACTATCATTAAAAAAAACGGAATCCTTTGGTACAACTCGTACTTAGCTTGATTTAATTCTTTGTTTAAAAAAAAATAATTAAGGATTTTTCAACAGTGTTATAAGCTTAGGGTATAGGTACTAAGATAAAAGGGGGGTCATTGTTTTCATCGTTATGAACAACCTTCACACACACAACACAAAAATCGCAAAAAAAGGTCAGAAAATTAAATCATTTTCCTTTCGACTTTATCAAAGATATGTTAGATTTTCATCTCATGTATTCGTATTAAGACTGATATCAGCTATCACATAATTGTATTGTAACTTTATCGAATGTTTTACACTCACGCGATATTGTTCCAAACGTCATATCTTTTTACTAAAGTAGTTATCATTGTCTGAAGTTTATAGGATATTTACGAACCTACTTCAAAACTATTATGTGTGCACCGTTAATTTATTTCTAGTATTGCATTTGCCGTTGTCAAGTATTTCGATATTTTCAAATATTAGATGAAAATTCAAGTGAAATAAGTCGAGTCACAGTCAATGTTGTGTGTTTGACTGTGTTTATACAAATCAATGTCAAGCCCGTTTATGCCTTAGTAAAGGGCTCCTTTGAAACTTGGCAATTTACCTATCACCATAATATTACCATGGTATAACCATAACATTACCGTAAATTTGTAATATTACCACAATATTACCATAATATTACCTATAAAAAGTTACACCACGAAATCAAAATGTGCACCAACAGCTGCAACGCAACCGAACTTGCGTTGCGTTGCATCTTCATTAAATTTAAATACATTGTGAAAATTAGTTTTGGCTATGTTTATCCGTCCTACCTGAGTAATTCCGGTCCCGCTCATTGACCCTCCTCTCGTGAGTAGGTATTCCGTAGACGTAGCCCAGTCTAGTGCTTGCGTGTCATTTAACGCAGTCAGGTAGAAACTGAAGGAAACTCCAACATGGTTTCTCAAGTTCTTCCCCACTGCAGGCAGATCAGCTACCACAGGAATTTTGAATGATTTGAGCGTGTCGTGCGGCCCTATGCCTGATAGCATCAGTATATGGGGCGTGTTGAGTGCACCTGCACTCAATATGACCTGTGGAGAATGTTAAGTTTAGAAAAATTATCTCTGACTCAGTGGGGACATGTTTGTCTAAGGAACCAGATGTTTTGTAATCCTCCTACTGGGTAGGTGGGTGTTTAAATGATTATCTGCCTAAATGTGGGCGTTACTTAGTTGCTATGTGATTTTTTTTATCTTGCGAAAGTCCAACCTTTGTTTTCCAAACCTCCACTCCATTTTTAAAGCAGTTGTACTATATTAAAAAGTTTGGATGCATAACGTACCGTTCGCAAAATGTCCCATGCTCAGCAGAAGTTTTAATGTCAAAACGTATTGTTATTTTCAAAAAGTTCCATATTTAAATATGTGCTCTAAATAGTGGCTAGGAATACCGTAGTCGAGTAATGAAGTCGCACTTCACTTGACTCTTTATCCGATTTGTGTTTACAAACTACGCCACGGATTTCGATACGGTTTTCACAATCAAAACAACCTGTTTAGGTGGGTTTGTAATTATCGCTAGTAAAGATATATGTATAATGATTCTCTTGTGTGCATATAGTGCGGTAACTTTAGAAAAAATATATATACGAGTACTTACTTCTTTAGAAGCGCGTACGACTTTTGTTTTCCCATCCTTATCGATGTATTCGACGCCCACAGCCCGTTGCCCCTTGAAGACAACCCTGGATACATGCGCGTTCAGCTTCACTTGGAGATTAGGTCGCTCAGATTCAGGCTTTAGATATGCTCTGGCGACTGTGTACCGCTGCCCGTCTCTGTAGGTCGGTACAGGGCATACTTTAGAACAAATTGAATGAAGTAACAAAGTCAAAGTCAAAAGCTTTATTTGTACGATAACAGGTTTAAAAAGGTCTTAAATACTGTTAAGCACTCAACCGTCCGCGGGTACTGTAGTACCTAGATTAAAATTCCGGTCTTACGTCCATGGTTAACACAGTACCCAATCGCTCTCGTTTCAAATAATTCAGAAAAGTAGTACCTAGCGAAATACTTTTGAATTAAATCACAATATATATTGATAGTCTATGAAATAGTTTACTAGAAAATACAAAAATGTCATTGTCGAAGTAATTTATTAAAGAGAGTAAATTTTTCGAAACTCAGTTTGTAGGTATATGCGCGTGCAATTTTGGTTTGGCAAATATATCGTTAGTTTTTTAAATATATTATGTATTTTAACGTTTGTAATATATTTAAATTATGTTGAGGATCTTTACTGTAGGATTAAGTTAATTTATCATTGTTTGAAGTGGTATATAATTAACGAAACCAACCTCAAAATGGTACGCGCTCGGAAACAATAGTTGGTTAGCGCTTTTTTGTCTATTTTTTGTGATAATTGCTTTATTTTAGTAAAAATTTGGTAAAATATTAAATAATGTTTCATAAATATTGTCCTTATTTACTTTTCGAATCGTATTATTAAAAGATTTACAAAGATTTTGAGGAAATATCGACTACAGACTTTTCTTCCGTACGACTTCAATATCACACCAACAGAATGTGATGACTAAAGATTTGATTAATTTACTTCTTTTAAGTAAATAAAACATAAACATCATAGTACCATTAGAAATGTAGAATCCTCTTCTTTACATTTTAACAAGCACATTTAAAAAATAAGATTGAATTAATAACATTAATCTATAAATTAAAAAAATATTACGTGTTTCTTATCAAATCCGCATGTTTTACTCAGTTTTTAAGGCTTAAGATTAAAATCCAAGAGTAATTTTAATATAAAGTATCTTGAAACTGCGTTTTTTGTAGAGTTTTTACATATTTTTTTATATTCTGTAGCTACTATAGTTTAGCGATAATCACGGGTTTTGTTGACAAGGTAATGCATACAGGCAACGGCGCTCGCGCGCAAAAACGCTGGACTTATGACGGTAAAATCGATTTGGTGACGGGACGGTCAAGTGGTTATCTAATAATAAATATGTGTATTATCGTCTGTTTTGTTTTCGGCGTCATACTTATTGCGTTTTTCAGTCAAGTATTTTGATATTTTCAAGCATTTCTTTAAAATAAAGTTAAATAAGTCAAAATCCGGTCCAGTCATGCTTTAGTCAAGTAGTGGTGACTTTACTACAAGAGATTTCGATAGAGTTTTGGAAGTAACACGAAAAGGCATGTTTTATTTTCTCACAATCGTGCACGTAATTATATACTTTTTAACCCCTGACGCAAAAAGAGAGGTGTTATAAGTTTGACGTCGATGCCTGTCTGTCTGTCTGAGTGTGTGTGTGTGTGTGTCTGTATATGGCATCATAGCTCTCAAACGGATGGACCGATTTCGATGCAGTTTTTTTCATTTGAAAGCCAGTTTCCTTTCGGTGGTTCGGGATTACTTACGTTTAATTATAAGTATGAGCGTTTATTACTAGCTTGTTAATAAGCTATGTGCTTGACCACAGCAAAAAAAAAAGATATCATAAAAAATATCAAAAATATCTATCGGGGAGCAAATTATACTGTATTCAGTTCGTACAGTGAAAGTTTTTTCTATAGTAGGATCAACTTACGCGTTGAACGTTTGTGCGATGGTAAATCCTTCAGGAGTTTCGGGATTATTCATATCTGCAATTACTGGGAAGCCGGTCTCGTTGATGGCATTCAAAAGTTGAAACAAAGCTGCGGGCTGGTGATTGAACTGCGGAGAGAACGCAAAGTTATTTTTATTCTCTACTTCTACTACAACATTCTGCGCTGATTTCTTATGAAAGATATTGTTTTTAGAGCTAAGCTTGTTACTTTTGTGTGGACAATAAAGTCTAGTCTGTCAGTTTTTTTAGGTAGGTATACACTACGGTGAGTGTGCCCAAGAATCTTGCCATCGCCGTTTTACAACAAAACGACCAGACGCTCGACCAAAAGACATCCTCTTACAGTGGAAAGTCCCTATAAACGTACAAAACGTTTCCAGACCACGTTCCTTGTAAGAACTGCTGATGTGTGGAACTCGTTGCCAGCGACTCTGTTTCCAACTAAGTACAATTTCATTAATATATACAGTTCATTTATAAGCACTATAAGATGGAGCACGCTTGCCAAGGAAATACCTATTCAATTAATCTCCATCCTTGGCCACATCGTCGCTTTCCATCAGGTGAGATCGTGACCAAACGCATGTTGTAAAAAGAAGTGTTATTTGAGATTATAAATGAACTGTATATATTAATGAAAAGATTAAAGTACCTACAAAATTTTACCAAAAACGTCTCGTGAACAAATGGAAACAAACCAAGTAAAAAAAGTGAGTATTTGCAACCGCTCTTGAATTTTGTTTATGTTAACAAACGATAAGCTCTCCTTATGGTAAGAGGCAATGTATGTCCATGACCATTGCAGCGGTACATATGACAACAATGTTTTTATTTTACTATTTATTTAGACCACACTCCCAGTAGTGCGGTCAAGATGGAGCATGCTTATCTTGAAGAATATTATTCCCTTGAACTAGAAGACACCTAATTATTTTTGAGAAATCTGACTCCTAGTATAAAATATGCGAATAAATAATGTGAAATAAAAACACTTTGTGCATACATGGGGAATATCCTCCACGAGCGGATGACGTTTTAGACGCGTCTATCTGTCCGTCAGTTAGTAGAAAGGGGCAGGTAGAATCAAATAGTGCAGTTCTAGAGCACACTCTTCGATATGTATCTAGATATCCGAGAAGCTAGCGACTTTACGTCGATGCGTACGTTTGTAGCCGAGACATTAAACGAGGTGTCATTTCTAATGAGTCTCTTGATATGCTTCTGGATGGTCTTTAATGCCTAGTGCAATGAAGGTTAATATATCAATACCTGCTGAACCGGCAGCGGTCCTTTATCCGAGTGATATTTTTCGCTAACAAGCGAGCCAATCTGCTTGTTCCCCTCGGTTAGGTCGAAGTAAGGCAGGTTGTCTTTCCAGGACCATCCTTCGGCTCCAGCCTCTACCCAAGCGTCGTAGTCAGCTGCGTGGCCGCGGTGGTACATCATGCCGTTAAGAAGGGTACTGCCGCCTAGTATAAATGAAAAGTTTGGTAGTCAATGTCTTTTGCTAAATCAGGAAAGTGTAAAATAGCATTAAAAAGTTGATACGCGAAAAAGTAGCAAAGGTATCCTAACTACCAGGGATGGCCTTGGGTAGTGGTTTAAGGCTATTAAAGGGTAGGGCGGTTATAGTAAGTAAATATTAATATAAAAAGCAAAAAATTTAATAAGATGCTATGAACCGAAAATTATTTGTTATATTTTTATTTGAATAAAAGAAAAGTTTAGTGTTATTGGCAAAATGAGGCTATCAGTTTCAAGATGTTTCAGGTGAGCTGTGGTCAAACACCTAGCATGTCAAACATAAAAAAAACTTTGACGCTACGTATTCAATATTACGCTCATAGATACATATATGCATGAAGGCAAATACAGTAAAAAATCGTTGACATGATCAAATAAACGTGTGGCGTGTCAGAATTATATTGTCACGTGTCATCATTGGCACGCGTGTCAAAAGTTTGCCATCCCTGTTCTAGTACAAACAACGAAGTTCGTACTAACGTACGTACTACACACATACGTGTGTTTTGTAATAGCAACTTTATTACAAGCTTTAAGAGAGTTTTGGAAGACAGTCACGAAAAGACATGTTACAATCCTACTCATGTACGTCATTCAGTAGCTAGGTACTTAAAACGAACTTACCAAGCACCTTTCCTCTCGGCCAATTGCATCCTTTATCGCCCTGGTCAAGGCAGTAGTCTCCCGTCACGGTTCTGTACCTCCAATCAACCTCCTCGTTCGACCAGAATGTTCTATAGAACGACGGGATGTTCGCACCTACAGGCGGTTGCCCTCCTGCTTCTATTAACAATACCTGAAAGCCAATATCTTGAACTCAACAATCCAAATAGCACACAATTACTAAAAACCTTGCCGTGGTGGTGCCGGCGTAAGAATTGTATCCCACCCTCTCTACCCGCGGTTGCCGTAAGAGTCAGCTCAGGTATGTAATCCGGAAGATGGGCAGCAGCGTCTTCCTTGAACAATCACACCTAACTGCGCTCGCCAACCCGCCTGCCAAGCGTGGCGAGTATTGGCAAAACCCCCCAGGAGGAGGCCTATGTCCAGCAGTGGACGTCCTATGGCTGATGATGTGACTAAGAACCTTACCTTAAAAGAAGTGTCTTCAGTTAACCGTCCAGCTACAATGGGCCCCGCTGCTCCCGATCCCACCACGATGAAATCATACTCCTCATCCAATTCCTTCCTGGAGGCGATCTTCTGGCATGGGGAGGAGATGTCACAACGTCCACGAAGAAAACCCTCCAACAATACCATGAAGAGTATAGTTCCGCTGCATATTGGAGAGTTGGCTATTGATATACCTTCATCGGAGATTGGGCAACCGCAATCCTAAGTGGAAAAAAATATCAAAGTTTATGGAGCTATATAGTTTAGGTACATATCGGTACGTTATTGGTGCGTTACATAGAAATAATGTAAATTTTCAATAGATGTATTTTGTATCTTTTTAGGGTTCCGAAAAGGTCAAAAAGGTACCCTTATAAGATCACTCTCTTGTCCGTCTGTCCGTGTGTCACCACCGATTTTCTCAGGAACGGGTGGACCTAGCAAGTTGAAATTTATACCAGATATCCATAGTCCCTATTAGGTGTATAAAAATCAAGATCCTAAGTCAACACGATAATGACATGGGCAAATTTAGATTTTCGCGAAAACTTGTAAGTGCCAAAATTTACCTTAATTTTCAACTTGTTTTATTTTTCGTAATGTTCACTTTATTTGTGCTGTAAGGACCTTGCTTTTAACCAATTAAATTGACAATTCTAGACTTGGATCGAAAACCTATATGGTAGTTTCCGTTGACCTAGAATCACGAAATTTGGCAAAAAGCAAGTTCTTACAGCACAAATAAAGGAAAAATTTCAAAAAATAAAAACCGTTTAAAATTAAAGGTTGTCCCCATACATAGTTGACGCCAATTATGTTAGTCCTCTGAGTTGTATGGGCGCTCATACAATTTAGAGGACTAGCTTAATAACAATTAAAAAAAAATGATACCTATTTTATTATGACGGTATAATGGGTAGGTACGGAACCCTCGGCGTACGAGTGTGACTCGCACTTGACCGGTTTTTTTATTTTAAAAGTAATAAGACGAAACGTCCTCCCGATGGTGCGATAATATGTAAACATAATGCAGCGGTACCCAGAACTATGAGTAGTAAAACAAAGTTCAGAATGAATCCCAATGAGGAGTTATGGCGGAAAAGTGTGTTTTTAATCTTATTTTTGTGTTTAAAAGATAATGATATAATAATTTATATTTATCATTTTAATTATAATAATATGTTTAAATTTAATTCGGAATAAATTGGTTTAATATAAAAAAAAATACATACCTATTGATATATCATAACATTGGGTAGGTTGATACTTACCTCGCCTGAAAGTATCATTTTGGTCCACTTTTATCCAATAAATTCACCAAACTCCCTAAAAATAAATAATTATTGATTAAATGTTTCAAATTCACGCTAATACTTAGGACATATAACACTCAATTATAACTAATTGCTTTAAAAGGAAATTTACATGTGGGATAGAACTACTAAAGTAGATCAATCCACCTATTTATGAAAATGTGTTTTCGTCTTTAAACCCATTTCAATGTTCTGCAATAGAAGTATAAAGTTATTGGGCAGCAATGAAACGAGAAATAGAAAAGCACAAATTATAACAACATTAACTCTACATGAAATAAAAATGCCAAAATCCAATTTTTTTTTTTTTTTTAACATATACCAATATTATCGATATGTCACTACAAAGGAAAAAAACTTAGATTTTGAAGTCAAGATGGTAAAGGGTAAACAAGTAAAAGAAAGTGTGGAAAAAAAGAGAAACGAATTTAAACATTTTGCCTCGAATTTATGTTTTATGTTAATCGGATTAATGATGCAAATAATCGGTTTATGTGCTATGGCATAATAATCGGTTTATATGGTATGCTATGATGGTAATTTCGTAAAATTAAATTACTTTGTAGATTTGTGCACGAATAATAAAAAAACTTCTTCTGTGGCGTTTAACCCTGCAAGGAAGTTTCTATGCAAATTGTAATTTAGTTTTTATTGAAAATAACAAAAAGGACTAGTAGATAGTTAAATTAAGTATAAAAGAAGTTTGAAAATTTATATTTTATTTGTTCCTATTTTGTTACTAAAGGCGCTTTAATTTAAAAAATCTGAATATTTTTTTATTATTAAAATTACGAGAGTCGAACCTGTTCTGTATTGTCGCGAGGTAAAAATAGATGTTTAATATATCTCTTTTACCGTATATTTATATAAACTTTTATATTCTGAACGATCGATAAGAAGATAAGTCTTGATTTTTGCTAGTCATATGAATGGACATGTTACCTATCGTAATAATTGAAATCATGATCTGGTAATATAAACTTGATAAATATTGTACGTAGGTGACGCAATTTGCACTGAGAAAGCATTTATTTGATATACAATACAGGAAATTGTTTTAAATTCTGTACCTACTGTTATCGCAATAATCCTATCCAAATCCATACAAATAATAAACAAACGTTAGAGCTGTAAAGGGACCAGACAAATAGCTTAGAGTAGGCTTCAGGTGACCAGAATGATAGCATCTGACTGGCAATCGACCCTGTTACCTCATTTGGTAGTATATCTGCATCAAGAGCTTTAAGGGCGTGGGTTCGATTCTCACCAGGACAAAAAGTTCCGTGACGATAAATGTTTGTCTTGTGTCTGGGTGTTCTATATGTGTTATAAGTATGTATTTACAACAAAAAAAAGTACGTATTCTATCAGTTATCTGGTTTCTATAGTACACGTCGTAGTGGTGCCGTCGTAAGAATAGTACCCCACCCTCTCTACCCGTGGTTGCCGTAAGAGTCGGCTAACGGATGTAATCCGGAAAATGGGCAGCAGCGTCTTCCTTGAACAATCACACCTAACTGCGTTCACCAACCCGCCTGCCAAGCGTGGCGAGTATTGGCAAAACCCCTCCAGGAGGAGGCCTATGTCCAGCAGTGGACGTCCTATGGCTGATGATGTGTGATGTGATAGTACAAGCTTTGCTTAGTTTGGGGGTAGATGGCGCTGTGTGAAAGGATATTTAATTATATATTTTTATCTACTTCAAACAAAAGCTTAGCATCGCCATCCAGCAATGCTGTTAGAACTCTGGCTACATTTCTCTCCTCTAATGGACTCTTAAACTACGTTGTTTTTATAAATTTGTATATAGTGTAGGTAGTAATCATTCTGAGTTTTTTTTTAATTTATTTGTATGTTATAATTTTAATTACTTTTTGTAAACAAACAAGAATAATTTGCACGAGCTATTATTAGTTGTTAAAAAACTAAAAGTTCCGATTGAAAATATACTCGTACACCTAGCATGTAATGGAACTGGCTCTCAAGTGAGGTTGCCGGAACACACCGGCTTGGCCGCAGATTTTCTATTTGAGGGCAGTAGCTAGCCAGCCGAGTACTAGAAAGCACCCTGCCACTACGCTAAGGTTTCCTCACGATGTTTTCCTTCACCAGGAAGCTCAAGCTCATTGTCGAGGTTTGAACCCACGCCCTTCGGCGTGTGAACCGACCGAGCTAAGTACTGAGCTATCATCGCTACAAAATACTGTCATCGTAACAAACTGCGATTATAAAGTTTGTTTAGATCTCAGTATTACCACAACATTGGAAATAGCTGAGTCAGACAATAGTCACCTGACGATGTGTTTTATATATAAAAGATTAAAGGCTATGACAAGTATTAAAGGAGCATATGTTTATTGTACGTTTGTAGATACATACCTTTCAATACCATGATAAATACTGATAATAATGTAATGATTATTATAATTTTTATTGGTGATATGATTTTCAATGGTTACGTGTTAGTTACCTTTATCGGGTGGTCTTTAGAAATTTTCCATTTGGTTTGAAATTACGCATTAGACATTAGCTTCGGTAGCGCTTAAAAAATACCTGTTACCGGTGCTCCGCGGTTTGATTCGCTATCGTGCCTGTCCAGAGCCGTATATTTACTTGGTGGTAGATTTCCTTAGCAGGAGGTCGTCTAGGTAGGTACCACCGCAGTACCAGATATTCTGCCGCTAAGCAGTAGTGGGTAAACATTACTGTGTTCCGGTTTGAAGGGTGCTGCAGCTAGCGAAATTACTGGGCTGTTGAGACTAACCATCTAGTCTCAAAGTAATGAGCGCCAAGGCAGCGATGCTCTAGACTTTGTTTTACTACTCAAAGTTCTGTGTATCGCTGCAATGGTCATGGACAGGCGTTATCTCTTATCATCAGGAGAGCGTCTCGTTCGTCTCATTACAGTTACGTAAAAAAAAAAAAAAAAAAAAAAAGTATATATTTAAAAAAAAAAAATTTAAATTAGTCCCGCATATTACGAATTAAACTAATGGTTTACGAAATGATCTTTGGATCTATCTTCTAAATCTGCGTGCTTCATCTTCGACCACATCATCGCTTACCATCAGGCGAGTTGGGGGTCAATCGCAGACATAACCGTATTAAAAAAATGTGTGTGAAATCTCTGTAGTTTGCGCGGTCGGTTCGCACTTCGCACTCCGAAGGCGTGGGTTCAAACCCCAACAATGAGCTTGAGCTGCCGATGAAGAAAACATCGTAAGGAAACCATAGCGCGGTGGTAGAGTACTTGTTTGGCTACCATCAAGTTGAAAATCTGCCCAAGCATCTAACGGTGTGTTCCGGCTTCCTCACTTGAGAGCCAGTTCCATTCCAGGCTAGGTGTGATTACCATCTTCGACCACACCGTCACTTAACATCAGGTGAGGTGAGGAGCTGTAGTCAACACCTAGCCTGTCAGCCATAAAAAAACCGGCCAAGTGCGAGTCCGACTCGCGCACGAAAGGTTCCGTACCATTATCTATAAAATCGGCAAAAAACCATGTCTGTTGTATGGGAGCCCCCCTTAAATATTTGTTTTATTTTAATTTAATTATTTATTTTTAAAGTGAATATATAATTAAATATTCTGTGAACATTTCAAGCGTCTACCTGTTGCCGTTATCAATATAGAGCAAAAACGAGCAAAAAAAAACCACCTTTGTTATATGAAATAATTTCATTATTTTTTGATGCCATGTATTGAACGCGCAAATCAAGATACTGGAAATAGGGAAGCCATATATATGACTACTGACTATATGACTTTGCCGTGGTGGTGCCGACGTAAGAATACATAGTAGTCCACCCTCTACCCGTGGTTACCGTAAGAGTCGGCTAAGGGATGTAATCCGGAAGATGGGCAGCAGCGTCTTCCTTGAACATTCACACCTAACGGCGCTCGCCACCCCGCTTGCCAAGCGTGACGAGTATTGGCAAAACCCTCCCAGGAGGAGGCCTATTTCCAGCAGTGGACGTTCCATGGCTGATGATGTTATGTGTATATGACTAGCTGCGCCCCGCGGTGTTACCCGCTGCATTTTTTCAGGATAAGAAGTAGCGTATGTGTTAATCCAGGGCGTCAGCTACCTCTATATCAAATCTTATCAAAATCGTTCTAGCCGTTTGAGCGTAAAGAAGTAACAAACATACAAACACCCTGACACTCACAAACTTTCGCCTTTATAATATTAGTGTGGTGATTTATATGTAATTGTATAGTATGACTAACGTTTAGTGTATGAAACGAGGTAGTTCGAAAGTAAATACGATTGCACCTATAAAATTTAAATTGTGCAATGAATTTGAAATAAAATTTTGAATTGTGACGAATTCTGATATGACTTTTCACATATCTTTTATTTAGTATCATGCATATGTATAGTGATTTTAATAAACTCTATGTACCTACCTAAATAAATAAATTAAGAAAAAAAAACCTACTTTAAAAAACCTATTTAAAGGTTATTAAAATATACAACACATTACCAGTATTTTTAAAACAAATTGACGCGTAAATCAATTTGTTAAAACTCAAAGATGTCCTCATATCTAAAAGTTACTATACCCTGTAAGAATATTTTAAAATAAAAATTTACTATAGAATTTATTATGGAATGAATCGCACCGCTCCACACTGTTACTATGCCTTTACAGGCCGGTTAGACTAGGTTTTTTACGAAGCTTAATACTTATTAAAAAAACCTATGGACCTGTAAACAAAAGTAAACGTCGAACATTGCAATAAAATAATAAGTAATTTAACAATTTTACTCTGTGTTTTACTAGTAAAATATGATATTTAAACAAAAAACTCTTAATGAGTAACATTAAAATCGATTATAAAATTATATGTACCTATTTATCACCGAGACATATAGTTCGTGACCACGGCTATTGCGACATTTAATTTAATTATTTGATAATATTAATTGCATGTTGTACTTCCTCCAATAAGCAACGTATTTAGCTTTAATTTAATACATAATTTGATGTATTAATGAATGTAGTCGCTAATGTCAAACCTCAATAAATAAACTGATTAAAATTAAGTACTTTGTTCACTATTACGTCTTAGTAACAATAAACAAAATTATGTGCCCAAGTCATGAAAGCATAAAGATTAAACTGAAAAACAACTAATTTAACTGTTTTTAAGGACTTTGTGATAAGTACAATCGTAATTTAGAATGATTGACTATAATTTTTCATGACCTGTCAAGAAATTCTATTGTAAAAACTTGCGAATGTTACAACAATAGACATTTTAATTTATTTCCAAAACTTCGAAATTACATAATTGGCATAATTTTTTTTCTCTTTTCGAGTACGTAATATGATAAATTCCCCCTCTCTACCCGTGGTTGCCGTAAGAGTCGGCTGAGGGATGTAATCCGGAAGATGGGCAGCAGCGTCTTCCTTGACAATCACACTTAATTGCGCTCGCCAACCCGCCTGCCAAGCGTGGCCAGTATTGGCAAAACCCCCCCAGGAGGAGGCCTACGTCCAGCAGTGGACGTTCTATGGCTGATGATGTGGAATATGACAAATTTTGTGGCATTTTTAGCAAGCCTATCCGCATTTCATGACGTTACCCTAGGCCGTGTTTGTCTGGTTCAGGCTTTATACTGAAATTTATATAGTATGACAGACAGACAGACAAAAAATAAATAAAATTTTTTGCTTCGGTATCGCGACTGCACTACGTTTTTTTTTCAGAATATCTTCACTTTACTAAATTTGACCTCCACCAGTTTTATTTATATGTATCCGAGTCAGCCGTTTTTTTAAACTGGCCCACTGCTGGGCTTGGGTCTCATCTCATTATGAGAAGGATAAGGCCGTAGGCCACTTGACCAGCGTGGTGGACCACGCTGGTCAAGTAAGGGTTAGCTTCACACATCTTCAAGAAAAAAAAATTAAGATCTCTCAGGCATGTCGGTTTCCTCACGATGTTTTCCTTCACCGTTTAAAGTTATCGGCAATACGCACATAACCTATACCTAAAAGACAGAGGTGCGTGCCATGGGATTTGAACCCAGGACCTCCAGATTGGAAGTCAGACGGTCTCCCAATTAGGCTGCCGATTATAGATTATTAAATAAATAAAAATAAACAATTTTTTTGGGTTCCCTCAAAAGAAAAAAACGGAACCCTTATAGGATCACTTTGTTGTCCGTCTGTCTGTTTGTCAAGACCCTTTTTCTCAGGAGCGCGTGGAGGTATCAAGCTGAAGTTCATATCAAATACTCAGATCTACTATCCCTTACAGCCGTTTATGCTGCAAATTTTCGACACTCGCAAGGAAATCAAAACCTACAGGGTTCTTCCCGTGAACTCAGAATCTTGAAATTTGGTACGAAGCAGTCTTATAGCACAAATAAAGAAAAAAAATTGCGAAAAGCATAAATTACCATTTTAAAAAATATTACTTTTACTTATATACCTACAGGTTTGTACGAAACCCTCGGTGCGCGAGTTCGACTCGCACTTGGCTGATTTTTATAATTATTAATTTTCATCAATTAGTGCCATGTTGAAAAGTCGTGTGCAACCTATATAGTTAGGTACCTAAATACATACCTAGTATCTCTTTGTAATTGATAATAATAATATACATAGATTGGGAGATAATTTGCATTTACTTTGGTGTTATCTATAAAATATTGTTTTGTTTTGTGTCTACTAATATTTATCTAATAATCATGTTGATACGGAAAAAAATTATGTACTAGTATAAAAATAATACACACACATACACACATTAATGTGTGTACCTATGACACGTTTTAATCAACCATGTCTTCATGACTCAAGACCTTACCAAATATAATCAAACTGACTTGTTAAATCATTTGGTAGTGGCTCTTCTTCCTATATGGCGCTGGCGTTGGTGTATGTTTGATTCTTAACCAGGACAACCATTTATGTATGAAACATAGATGTTTATTCTAGGGGTTTCTAAATGTATGAATTAAAAAAAAAATCGCCTTATTATTTCAGTTGACAAGGTTTTACTTAGTTTGGGGCTAGATGGTGCTGTGTGAAATTTAGAGATGAAACGGATAATGTTTTAGCCGGATACCGGATACCGGATATTCGGCAAGCTACGAGACCGGAGCGCCGGATATCCTATTCTATAGATCTACAATAAAGTACGCGGTGGTATATTTCTACCTTTTCAGGATAGCGTACTATACCCATTCTTACTACCCGTATGAAGCAGGGCGGGTCGCTAGTACAAAAAAAAAATAGGCAGGCATGGTGACTGCCGACAGAAGTGAAAATTTAAAACACATCACATTAGCATGTCGGTGACGCGACCCATAAGTTTTGCCCCTACCGAAATCGAGTATTTCACTACTAGACATAGTGAACATCTGGATGTTTTTTTTTTAATCGATGACAGTCTAGGTGTTTTGACCACAGCTCACCTGATGTTAAGCGACGGTGTGGTCGAAGATGGTAAAGCACACTTAGCCTGGAATGGAACTGGCTCTCAAGTGAGGCTGCCGGAACACACCGTTAGATGCTTGGCGGCAGATTTTCAACTTGAGGGTGGTAGCTAACCAGCCGAGTACTAGAAAGTACTCTACTACCACGCTATGGTTTCCTCACGATGTTTTCCTTCACCGGCAACTCAAGCTCATTGTTGGGATTTGAACCCACGCCTTTCGGCATGCGAACCGACCGCGCTAACCACTGAGTTATCATCGCTACAAAACCTTGTTTGCACTAGGCTAGTAATTTAGTCGAGTACCGAGTAATTTAGTAGCTAAAATACTCGCTACAGCCCCAAAATCGTTCGCACGACGGTAGAGTACACAAGTGAATGATGTTTTGCAAGATGAACGTTCAACGCAATAAAGTAAAAGCTAATAAAGCTACTGGCAATCGCTATTTTAGAAGGGGTGTATGAAGAAATTTGTGTAATAAGGAGAAAATGCTATGGGTACGACAATGGATTAATAGAAGAGATGAACTAGGCGCTACGAATTGTCTTCTAAAGGAATTAGCACTAGAAGATCCCAAAGAATATTTTGATAGTTTGAGAATATCTGAAAGTTGTGTAAAAGCAAGCAGTAAGCAGTGACGCGTGGTGGGAGGCGTTACCCGCCGGAAAAAATAGGACGAAATGGATCAATTCGACTAAATGATTTGCTAATCTACTCGACTAAATTTATGTTGTTCAGACACGTTTAGTTAATAAATTACTCGGTACTCGACTAAATTACTAGACTAGTGCGAACAAGGCTTTACAAATTACGTAAATGTACAAGGATTTACTAACTAAGCAACAGATAAGCAAGTTAAAAGGTAAATCGCAATAGGGCTCCCAAGACACTGGCCTGGCCGAGTTTGGGACCCATTGATAAGAACATTTTGTAAGTCTATAATTAAGAAAATAAAAAAAATATTATTATTTATCTATACTCTTTATAGTTCTCTCGTTTTCGTCTGTTTATGCGGGCTTTGGGCCAAGCAAAAACAGGGGTATTAATTTATGGTGTGATGATCTGATGACAAAAATTTGAGGACTATCATGCAAGTATTTAATATGGCTGCTTTTTGCAATAGTATATAGGTGAGTGTATGAATATTTAAAGTTTGTAAGCTCGTCAGAATTGAATGCGAGACTACATCAGTATTTGATATAATAATAAGTATAGTTTTGACTTTTTTGACCTTCCATTGTGATTTTATTTCAACGGTAAAATCTGTATATTTGGCAAATTTTTCGGTATATGTGCTGGAAATATTGCGTGTTGGGCACCTGGGCACGGCAATATCGATCAGGTAAACTGTGTCCATTCTTTTTGTCATGGAGTGTGATATCTGGCCTGTTGAAGTGTACGGTCTTGTCTGTGAGAATGGTCCCGTCCCAGTAAAGTTTGTATTCGCGTGAATCTAGAATAATTTCTGGTTTGTATTTATAATAAGCTATTTTCTCGTTAATAAGTTTCGTTTCGTTATTGGTGGATAACGGCAGCAATTCGGTCATGTCTTTGTTTACAGTAAGTTTGTGTAATCGAGCTACAAGCTCCAGTAATGTGCTGGATGGTTTCGGGGCTATGGTGGCAGTGTCGGCATAAATCTGACAAGGCATATATCATCTGAAAGATGATAGTTGGTAACTTGTGAACAGCTGAACCGATTTAGCTGTTTATTTTTTAAACTTTTGTGATATTTGAATGATGCTCGTATAGATGCGAGGCCAAAGACCGAGCGCTTCCACACCGGGTACGAAACCCAGGTGAGTTTGCTAGTAAGAGATAAAAAAGAAAATAATACAGGGTACGGCTTATTAAGATCTAGATAATCCCAAAACATATCATACTAATATTATAAAGGCGAAAGTTTGTGAGAGTGTAAGTGTGTTTGCATGTTTGTTACTTCTTCATGCTCAAACGGTTGGACCAATTTTGATGTAATTTGGTATGGAGGTAGCTGACACCTTGGATTAAGACATAGGCTAGGCCCGAACACCGTGGTGCGCAGCTAGCAAAAATTTACGGGCAAAAATATAGCTGTTAGAATATTTAAATACTTTTTTTTGTATAACACATATAGAACAACCAGACACATGTAGGTACGTCACACAAATAAATAATAAAAAAATATTGTCGGACATTTAACACAACGCCATCTAGCCCCAAACTTTACTACGGAAACCTGATAGAGTACCTACTTATATCCTTTATTTGTAATTCCATACTTATTTAATTTACAGAACACCTAGAAAAAGAACAAACATTTATTAAAAAGTCCTGAGTAGGAATCGAGCCCACACCCTTCAGCTCTCGAAAGAACTAACACCAAATAAAGTTACAAGGCAGCTAGGCAGCAAAATGACCCACTTCATACATCATAACCAACAATACAATTATGATACTATCGGTTTGGTAATAATTTCAATTTATAATTACCACTGTTTCGGCAACTTCACTTGAGAGCCAGTTCCATTCCAGGCTAGCTGTACTTTACCGTCTTCGACCACACCGTCACTTAACATCAGGTGAGCTGTGGTCAAACTTAGCTTGTCAACCATTAAAAAAAAACACTTTTTAAATTTTTTATTTGATAGAATTTCTATCAGAAAAGCTATCAAGCAATTGTATTGTCATACGCTACTTGTTTTGTATTTAGTCTCTACACAGAACGAGGAAATAGGGACACAAAATAAAGATAAGTAAAGCTTAGATTTTCAAATAGGTATGCACAAAAACTCAGTTTTAATAATGACCTCAAATTTGTAAAAAAAAAAGGATAACTTAGGAATTTAAATGCAGGACGTAACATAATTGAATAACTGGATTGGTATCAGTTATATCTTTGATTAAAATGCAAATATTATATTTAAAGCATGTATAGTTATTTTAACGGTGAAACCGACCGCAATAAATTGGTTTATACTCACATTGATGTTCAATTCCGCAATTGCAGCTCGAGTGTTGAAAATAATTTTTAAGACTGAACTGCGGGACAATCGAGTTTTGGGTAAAGAGGTTTTTAGGATATCGACCTCAGTTGAGATGCTCCTGAACTGACTGCAGCCGAAATGTTCAAAGGAAATAAAGGAACAAGTTTTAGCGTATTATGTACGGCGGTTTGTAAACGCAAGTTTTTCTGTTGTCACTACTCGTAATTAGTAGATTACAATGGCATACAGGTACGTTTACCAACTAGGTAGATTGTTAGATGTTTTGAGGATGTCGATAGTGAGATGTTGGTAATTGAGGATGTGTTGGTTCTTAGTTACCTTGTGTTAGTAGAATTTAATACAAAATGATTGGAAATAAAAAATGTTGACGAACTTTTTGCAGGCAGTCCTTGATTACTATAAATTTATTAAGTCATAAATGATATTTAATTCATATTTAGACCAAATACACAATTTTCAGTACAAATTATTAAAGTCAATAGTACCACAAAAATTAAACGACTTTATAAAAACAATCCTTTGGGTCTCTTTAAATATTATGGACGATACATATTAAAACTGAATTTTGCTTACTTAATGAACAATACTCTATATCCGAAATACAACACGAAATAAATCATCAAGTTTTTACCAAAAGTATGAAGAATAAGGAATTAGTTATACCTAAAGTTCAAAACTACTAAACTACGGTAAACTTCCCAATATTTAATCCCTTATTTGATTAATAACTTGCCGTACGACATCCGCGATAAAGTCAAGCCAAACAATTTGAACAGTAGTTTACAAAAATACTACCTCTATAATATGGAACAGCTTTTATAATGTTGTCAAGAACTGAGCGATCGGCCGAGCGCCCGGCATACGTTGTTGCAATTCGGTGCCTGCCTACCTACTTTGACAGCCTTGTTGGCTCATTGGGAGTATGTCTGCCTGAGCTGTAGGGCGTGGGTTCGATTCCCGCCAAGGACAAATGTTTGTTTGGTATAAACGAATGTTTGTTTGGTATAAACGAATGTTTGTTTGGTATAAACAAATGTTTGTTCTGTGTCTGGGTGTTCTGTATGTATTATAAGTATGTATTTACAAAAAAAAAAGGTATTTATGTATCCTATCAGTTATCTGACTTCCATCACACAAGCTCTGCTTAGTTTGGGGTCAGATGGCGCTGTGTGTAATGTGTCCTACGATACTTATTTATTTATTTACCTATAACCTCAGGTTACCGATGTGGGTAGCCGGGCCGCGTGCGGGCGCTCGCCGCTCGCTTGCTTCTACCACGATGATTTGAAGAGGACCCGACACCGAGACAAACCTCGGAGAGGTTTAATGGTGTGTGCTATATTTATTAAGAACCGGTCAAGTGCGAGTCGAGCTCGCGCACGAAGAGTTCCGTACCATTATCTATGAAAAAGGCAAAAAAACCCCTTAAATATTTATTTTATTTTGTTTTTAGTATTTGTTGTTATAGCGGCAACAGAAATACATAATATGTGAAACTTTCAACTGTCGCGGTTCTTGAGATACAGCCTAGTGACAGGCAGACGGACGGACAGACAGACAGCGAAGGGTCCCGTTTTTACCCTTTGGGTACGGAACCCTAAAAAAGATAAACTTCAAATTTTAAATCTAGGCGTTATTAAAACTTCATGTCAATTGAGTGCCAATGTTATAGATTGGATTTTATTGCTACACTAGCTGTTGTAAACCTTTGCTCTTGGTAAAAGAGCGTTCTCAAATAATTTTAAATCTCCAACGGCTTTGACGACTCTCATATTGGTACCATAAATACGTATATTGCATTGGTATGCCCTGGTGTACCTACCTAAAACTGACGATATTGCTATTAGATCTATAAAATAAAAAGATCGAATTGAGACGCTCTACCCACTCTAGTTCTCCAAAAAATAAAAATATTACATTTTCATTAATAACTAATTTTTTATTATAGTTGATGTTTGTGTGATGTGATGTGTTGACGGGATGTGTGACCTAATAAAACAACCCATAAGAATAATAGAAAAATGTGTCAAAAACAAGCCGGATTCAATAGAAAAAAAAAAATGCTATACTGATATTGTTGCTGAGTGTTGGCTTAGTATCGTTAAGTATTGATTAAAAAAGAAAATGCATGGCCATTTGTGCATTAAAATCTTTTGCATTACCAAGCCCAAAGACCGTGTTCGTGATTACGTTCGTGTTTATCAGTCAAAAGTAAAAAATTAGCATTCACCCATATTCCTATTTCTATTAATATCCGTTAAACGACAACATGGTTTCATTGTACTATAGTTAGGTACATAATTATGAAAACGAACACAGTTGATGTTCCAGCAGCTCATTATGATAATTTTATCGTGTATTTACAAGACTTACAACGCTAGGGCAATATGGAATTATCAATGAGGATTACTAATACCTACAGTTAGTTTACCTATCTACTAATATTGTTCGACACTTCTGGAAATAATCATAAAATTTAGCATGTATTTAAAAATATATAGATTTGCGTTTGAGCACTCAGGCGGATGCTAAACAATATGATGTAAGCTAGCAATTAAGCAAAGCGGCTTTAATCATATATACATAAACGTCTACTGTATCAGTTTGTGTTTTAATCATCACTACATAGTATAAAACAAAGTCGCTTTCTCTCTCCCTATATCCCTATGTATGCTTAAATCTTTAAAACTACGCAACGGATTTTGATGCGGTTTTCTTTAATAGATAGATTGATTGAAGAGGAAGGTTTATATGTATAATAACATTCATTAAATAGTGGAGAAATACTGTTCTTTTTGAGGTTTATACCCGTGCGAAGCCGGAGCGGGCCGGTAGTATAATAATATAGCAGCGGCTTACGCAGATACGACGAAGCTGCAAAAGTTCCATTTCCTACGAAATTCTAAAACATCACATTTATACACACACACACAATTATTATACACATTATTGAGAACTTACCGCAATTACATCATTGCTTCTTGCAAGTAAAAAGAAAAACAACCCGTAGATTTATAATCAACTTATTCACACCATTATTTCACTTTTAATATAACGTTTTAATATTTACAATCGCTCACAATCAATCACTGTCACTAAAAAATCCGTTTTCATCACTACGTTTCTTTTATAAAACTAGGTAAGTAAGTACATAAATAATAAATGCACATACAATAACTAAACAAAACTACTTTGGATAAAAAATAGTGATATTTTTGAATGCCATATATGTACTTGCGGCATTCACGATTTACGTAAAATATTGTTTAATCAAATTAAGATTTTTTGACTGAGTAATTAAGTTTTTACAAACATCAAACCTTCTGGCAAGGATACTCGTCGTAGTTGCGACTAATTAAACACAAAGGCGTTAAAAATAAATGCTTTAATGTTACCTGATAACTTACTGAAAAAAATGGTGTACATATGTTCTAGTCCTGGATGCAGCGACGGAATTACTATTTTCTACGAACAGGAATAATAAGAACAATAAAGTTTTTTTTAGTAGGAAACTTGCGGAAGTATTGATTTTTGTATACAAGGTTAAGCAAGCAAGTACCTCATAAATTCTAACCGAGAAATAAGTATTTCCCACCTCTATTGGTAAGGAAGGGCTCCGGGCTACCAAAAGAAATTTAGCAGTGTTTTGGCTAGCCGGTGCAGACATTCTTTTCTTCGATGAGAAGAATAGCCCATTCGAGTACATGGTAAAGCCGCATATGAGGATTTTCATTTTTCACTAGAACAAAAAAAATGTTCAAGACACGTACTTATAGTCACTATTTTACAATAAAACAGTTTAGACAGCAAAACATTTTACGTAGATTTTATAAATAAGATAGGTAGAGGAAGATACATGAACATGAACATTGAACGAGAATCCTAAACATGTGTATGTAGATTTATAAATAAGATAGGTAGAGGAAGATACATGAATATTCAACGAGAATCCAAAATGTACATAGATAAGTTATTATATTAACATAATGACCGAAAATAGAGAATAAAAATTTAAAAAAAAATTGCCCCGTCGGTAGTGACTCTGCTCCCTCCTGTAACGGTCACCGAGCGAGTATAGTGACGTGTTGACTATAGCTTTCTCGCTCCCTTAGTCGACGAGAGACTTTACTCGAACGAGCGTTACATAGCCGAGCGTGACGCCTCAGTCTCATTCAACACCCACAATATAAAGTGCACACGCACAGTGCGCCTAAAGAAGTTTCCACTTCAAAAACCCGACATCAATACGGAATTCAAAATTTCGCCTCGATGAGACCAGTGGAAGATGCTCATATTCATTCATTGACTAGAAAAGAGCTGATAATTTGCAAACGGCTGAACAGATTTGATTGAATTATAGCTAAGAACACTTGATCAAGGCACCATTTAAACACACACATCATATCACATCATCAGCCATAGATCGTCCACTGCTGGACATAGGCCTCCTACTGGGGGGGTTTTGCCAATACTCGCCACGCTTGGCAGGCGGGTTGGCGAACGCAATTAGGTGTGACTGTTCGAGGAAGACGTTGCTGCCCATCTTCCGGATTACATCCCTTAGCGGACTCTTACGGCAACCACGGGTAGAGAGGGTGGGGTACTATTCTTACGCCGGCACCACCACGACAATTAAAACCATTTAAACAAAAACACTAAATTAAAATCGATTTGGGACACAGATACAGAGATTAACCTTATACCAACTTATATCTGATTTCGTCGGGGGTTAAAAAAGGGGAAAAGGAAAGGTATTTATTTATTAGAAGTATTCCTGAAGAAAGAGATTGAAGTATCGTGATACCTTGAACTCTAACGTATTCCTTGGTAGGGCGGTCCAAAGGTTTCCATTTCGGTCTACCAAGCTGGAAGTGAGCTGTTGACGCTAGGCCCTTGCGGTACTCCTGTGAAAGGCTGGTTATTAGAACTGACCATATACGATTTGTGTAGTGTACCTATATAAAAAGTGTCAAAGATCTTTTTGTCGCTCAAGCACGAGAAAATTCTTATGTTTGTCTTCTAACTACTCTAGTTTTAACTTCTAGTTATTTTAAGCATTCTTAGCGTAAGTATCGACAAATGCTTTATCGGAAACAAGTTTCGTGTATTCACTATTGCTTGGCGGCAGAATATTTGCTACTACGGCGGTACCTGTCTAGATGACCTTCTGCTAAGGAAATCTACAATTATTCGGCAATTACTCGGTGTTTGTGTACCTGATCCCAAATATTCCTTCGTATAATTTGAATCTCTTGTCTATCGGATCTTGGTGACTTAGGGTTGTAATCTGGGGGATGGTAGAGCATATCGTAAGGACACAGGGGACTTTCTTTCGGTGTCCAGTTGGTGTTGAAAAAAGTTTGTTTGGATACTGGAATAATCATGGAAGTTCTTTGTCTGTCAGGCGGTGGATTCATTTTGTTGAGTCTGATAGAATTTAGATAACGGAAAAAATATTTTAACTTAAAAATTTATTTCATGAAAAATTTGGTGGACATTTGTCATTTTGTTGGCCAGCAAAATTGACATTGACATGCTCAATAGTTATTACTGTTCCCCACATTGAAGAAATATGGTCAAAAACTAAAACCCAACTACTAAATTATTAAACAAGAAAATATTCTCATCTGAAATTGTTATGTACAAATTATTCTATATATATCGTGTATTCAATAAACAACTTACATGTAATACATATTTAATTTCATTTCATACATATTTATATTGATGTTCAGAGGATAACCGTGGTCGTACGCTACTTTGCAGAATGTATTGTTTTATTACTGTCGGTGGCATAATACCGCGCATAAAATACTATAGTTTTGTTTATTTACCTCCATCTTTCGTCCATTTTGCTATAGCAGTGGTCACGGGCTTACAGGAGAGTGCACGCGCACTCTCACGTCTCGATGAAAAATTAAGGTTGTTGCGATCTCCTACCCTCATTGTGGTCTTATAAAACGTAAGGTTGTCACCACGGCACACTACACTAACGGTATCAGCGGACCGTTCTAAAATATTTTTTTATGTATCAGTAATGAGACTAACAAGACGCTCTCTTGATGTTAAGAGATAACGCCTGTCCATGACCATTGCAGCGATACACAGAACTTTGAGTAGTAAAAAGTCCAGGGCATCGCTGCCTTGGCGCTCATTACTTTGAGACTAGATGGTTAGTCTCAATAGCCATGTAATTTCGCTAGCTGCAGTACCCTTCAAACCGGGACACAGTAATGTTTACACTCTACTGCTTGGCGGCAGAATATCTGGTGCTGCGGTGATACCTACCTAGACGACCTCCTGCTAAGGAAATCTACCACCAAGTAAAACTACACCGCGATACGAACACTTGCCTATATCTATGACCGGATGCCATGACGCCTAAAACCTTAATCCATTTTCCAATTGAAATTGCGACGACCGGTTGTATTGGGGCCATTTTACATGTGTATCAACGCTTAGCCTCACTGCCCGTGTCCCTGACCAACCAAATTTGACATGATCATACCAACGCTGCTTTCGATTTCGATAGCCTTTCCAGTCTTATTATTTTCACAAATACAAAAGTATACAATGTTGTAGAAATACCTACGTACCTACACTTATATCTACCTAATTGTATAAAATATTTTGATAATAGGATGCCTTCACGCCTGAAATAGTTCGGTTTCGGATAGCGGTTTAGAATAAAAAGTTGCAAGATTTTATCTCTAGCATCATAGAGATGTTTTAATACTAATACCGCCTTGCAGATGAAGGTCACCTATATATAATTGTAAAGTGGTATAAATCAACGAATTGCATGTACCTACCTGCCTCGCAAAGAATATCAGAACAATTACCTAAGTGTTAATTTACGAGATTCACGAACGAAAGTGGGTCAGTACTGGTGGGGGCTTGGTATGCTTTACCAACTTCGACCACACCGTCACTTAACATCAGGTGAGCTGTGGTCAAACACCTAGCATGTCAACAATAAAAAAAATAAAAAATATTAAACATTTATCTATCGTTTACTTCGGTACTAACGTAATTCTCGCCAATTAAAGCTCGGGTCACAGAAAATCACTTTACGAAACTACCATATTCAACTATACTCGTATAGTTATCTACATAAGAAAAATATTAATCACGCGCTCGTTTTTCTTGCTATGAGCTACCGAATGTGGCCAAAATTATAGCCGGAGTTATTATAACGTTACTTTGGAGACGTTCATTTTGAGGATTCAAGAGATATATTTTTTTTTTAGTTAAAAATAACTTTATGTTTTCTAATAGTAATTTTAAAAAAAATCTGAAAACTAATACAAATACACACTTTACAAATTTATAAAAACACTATTTATGTTTTCTAATAGTAATTTGAAAAAATATCAGAAAATTAATACTACACTTTATAAATTTATAAAACAAAAACAACCTATTCTAAAAGTCCATCAGAGGAGGGAAATGTGTCCACTGTCTAGTATGCTGGCATCTACTTTGTTTAAAAGCTTAGCATTGCCATCCAGCATGGCAATGCTGCCAGCATTCTGACCACATTTTTCTCTGATAGACTTTTAGATTAGGTTGTTTGTACGCAAATAAAATAATAATAATTTGAATTTGAATTTGTTTTTATAGATTTGTAAAGTGTAGTATTAACATAAATAATATGTTTGCCTACTCAATGTCTTAGGGCAATTGTTTTACGGTTCGTGCTATTCAAGCAGTGTAGGAGTAGTAAATGTTAATATGAGTTTAGATGTAAAAGCAAGTTTAAAGCTTGGGATGTACTAAGTCGAAAGCGGGTCATTGAACTCATCATTATGAACAACTTCTTCTTTGTTTTTGGCGTCGCACTATGAGCATGTTTCAGTGTCAAGTATTTTAAGAATAAAATTTTAACAAAAAAACCAACTTCATATGGTTTTCCCATGGATGCCATTGTCAGAATTGGACAAATTGAAATGGGACCACACGGGAAGCACCAGCTTTCAAATGAAAAAAGGATCACCAAAATCGGTTCACCCAGTCGAAAATTATGAGGTAACAAACATTAAAAAAAACCAGTCGAATTGAGAACCTCCTCCTTTATTGAAGTCGGTTAAAAAGTAAATTTAAGTCACAGTCAACTTTAAGCCTTGAACACCGCCAGAAGTTAAAGAGTCTGTCAATTTTCTACAGGATTCATTTCGGAGAATGTGCTACTGAGCTGTACTTCCATCCCCTTTTTACTACAGAACAAGTAGAAAGATTGCCCACTACCGAAACATAGTGGAACTTCCTTGGGTACGTACCAAACGTTTTGACTCTACGTTTCTCATCCGTACGGCCAAGGAATGGAACAAGCTGCCGGCTTTCTTGTTTCCTGAGAGATATAATCTAGATCTTTTCAAGGCCAGAGTGAATAGGTATCTTCTAAGTCTGCGTCTTCATCTACGACCACATCATCGCTTACCATCACGCGAGTTGGTGGTCAAAGGCGGACTTAGCCGTATTAAAAAAAAACAGTTAAAAAAGTCCTCGAGACTGGTGACTTTTCTATAAGCTTCCATTGAGTTTTGGAAGCAATACTTTATGAACACTTTTTGATGAGAGAATATTTCTTAAATCGTGAAAACAATTGGCTGTTCGGCGCTGCAGATTTTTTAAGTGCGCCCGTAGTAAAAGTTGTTCATAATGTTAAGTACCCAGAATGACCCTCTTTGAGCCTACTACTCTCCAAACTTATAACCCTGTAGTATCTGTCTACCCTACGGAAAGAAAGCATGATTGTATGTACAATCTAAGCATTTTTAGGGCTAGCGAGTGACTCGATTTATGTACTACATCCTTCGCCGCACAATCGCTTTTCATTAGGCAAGTCGGTAGCCAAACGTAGATCTACTTCATCTATAATAAAAAAAAGAAGCAAAACCGACTTCAAGAAAAAAAACATCAGCACTAAAAAGCGAAAAATAAACCTACTTTACAAAGTATTATTATACCTGCTAGGTACTGATCTGTTTGAAGTCGGTGCTCATCCTAGCCTAGGCACCTGACCTTGGCACCGACTGAGTTGATGTTTTTTTCTTGAAGTGGGTTTTACTTTTTTTTAAGTTTGTTTATTTTTTAATTGGTGGTTAATTTATGTTCACGCCAAGAAACACTTGAACAGTATGACTAGACTCGCTAAGATTCAAAAACGTCTTGCCAAAGACAATTACATCGTCCACGTAAACAAAAATTTTCGTAAAATGAAAACAACTGGGCCAAACTATGTTAAATTTTTATGGGACCAAATGGCAACTATTCCGCATCAAACTAAAGAAGAAGCACGTAAATCGGATCATAAAATCTCAGCGTAATAAGTGGACAAACATTTAAAAAAAAAGTTGAGAACCTTCTTCTTATTGAAGTCGGTTAAAAAGAAAAAAATAATTATTCCATATGAAAACAAAACCTATGTAGGTACATCTCTTCTCTACATAATTTAAAACAAAGTCGCTTTCCGCCGTCTGTACGCTTACCTAGATCTTTTAAACTACGCAACGGATTTTAATGCTGTTCCCATCAATAGACAGTAAGAAGAGGAAAGTTTAATGTATACATATAAACTTTTTTTTAGGTTGATAGGCTAGGTGTTTGACCACAGCTCATCTGATGTTCGAAGGTGGTCGAAGATGGTAAACACAAGTCTGGAATGGAACTGGCTCTTAAGTAAGGCTGTCTGAACACACCGTTAGATGCTTGGCGGCAGATTTTCATGAAGGAATGCATAATGCATATGCACCACATTATTGTAGATCTACATTGCACCCGTGCGAAGCCTGGGCGGGTCGCTAGTACGAAATAGAGAGACGAAATGTCAGTTGGAAGAGAAAGTTTGCATTTAAGATAATTACTTACTCGTATACCAAAAACTTATTATAAATCTCAACCGAATTTAAATTACACGTTCCACTAGTTTCTAGTTTTGTATAATCGTGTAGGTAGATTAGTAAAACCTCACAAAAAACATTTTTTGTAATTTTTTCTGCAGAACGTCGGCAAATGAGTTAGGAAATAATAGACAATTAGCGATCACGAGCTGCATAAGTGAATATATAAGAAACATCTGTTATTGTACAGTGTGTTTAAAAATAATTTAACAACGACATGTATGCATTTAAAAAGGGCCAACCAATTTGCGCGACTGTCTTGTTTTTTATGGTGTTTGGCTACAACTAGCCTGATGACGGTCTGGTTGAAGATAGTAAAGCATCTACCCTGGAATGGAACTAGCTCTCAAATGAGGCTTCCGGAACACACCGTTAGGTGGTAGGCGTGGTTGGTTGGCACAATTACGAAAATGTCAAAATAAATATAGGTAAAAAAAAATTACATACAAAACAAAAATATACATATAAAACTATAAGTCTACTTCGCTCCTTTTTTTGAAAATAATTAATATGCATAATTTTTAGATCCCAAAGATAAAACGCTCGCAAGGTTAATCGTCAATACCAGGGTATTGAAGCAGCCTGTATAGCCAATGACACACGATAACAAGTCTTCAAGGCTTTCCGTATATAACGCGGACCCATAATGTCAAATCATAGTATTAGAAACAGTTGACCACGCTACGCACGAATTTAAAATGTATAAATTGTATATTTTAATAATAGGAGTAATATGCAGCGCTTGTCAAGCTGCGAGAATTTTAGCAGTGTTTCCGACGCCGTCTATAAGTCATCAGGTGGTGTTTCGCCCTCTAACTCAGGAGCTGGCGAAGCGAGGACACGACGTCGTAGTCATCACTACAGATCCAGCATATCCTAAAGGTGAAACTCCAGAACACCTCTCTGAAATAGACGTTCATGACATATCGTACAAGATGTGGAGGGACGTAGTATTATCGAGTGTGACGACATCGGGAAAGAGCGATGACATAACTACGCAAACGAAAATGATACTGTCGCTGCTCTCTAAGATCTTCGAGATACAGATGCTGACAGACCAGGTGCAGGAAGTGTTCAGCAATCGGACAAACCACTTTGATCTGATCTTAGTAGAAGGCTGTGTGAGGCCTGCCGTCTCCGTTTCTCACGTGTTTAAAGTGCCAGTGATATTGGTAAGCTCTTTTCTCGGACTTATAAGAAATTATGATGTACTAGGAGCGCCTATGCGTCCAGCACTTCATTATCCCACTGTTTTGAGACAGAAAATTTATAACATGTCACTTTGGGACAAAATCGTGGAGCTCTACCACCATTACTTATTTGAAGAAATATTTGCGTCTTTCGAAGACGAAGATAATAAAATGGTGAAGAAACTTTTTGGCCCTGATACGCCCACCATTAACGAACTAGAAAACAATGTGCATATGATGCTATTAAACGCACATCCTATCTGGGATTCAAATAGGCCAGTGCCTCCAAATGTTATCTACATGGGAGGAATGCACCAGAATCCTTCGAAAGAACTTCCCAAGGTAAGGATCTTAAATTCACCTAATACCATTTAAACTAACGAGTAAAATATGACTCGCTTCAAGATATCAAAGATAATCACGACACATCCACGAATATTATAACAGCAGGCTGAAAGTGGAAATACGTTGATTATAAAGGCGAAAGTTTGTGAGTGTGTAATTTTGTTTGTATATTTGTTACTTCTACACGCTAAAACGGCTGGACTAATTTTAATGAATTTTGGTATGGAGGTAGCTGACACCCTGGATTGACACGTTGGTTGCTTTTTATCCCGAAAAAAAAATTAGTACCCACATGGGAACAGCGTGTAAGCAGCTAATAGTTACATAAATGTCAGTACAAACTCAACCTTGACTTTGTAGAAATTCATAGTGAGTCATCTATGCAATCCAAACGCTTTCATAATTTATATGAATTTTATCATATAAAAAAAAAACTCAGCAAATACAAATTTAAAGGAAAGAACCCAAATAAATAGTTTCAAGTAATTAAAAACTCTGAGAACAAATTAGCTACAAGTACTCATACATTTCTATAACATATGTACATATGGAACAGCAGATTTTTTTTCACATTTTCAGAGTATAATTTTAACAGTCTTTTGGCTTATTATACTCCAAGTTATAGCCATGTCTAAAACTGGAATAAGTATAAATATGTCACTTACGTTTTAGGAACTAAAGTCATATTTAGACTCATCAAAACACGGCGTTATTTACATCAGCTTCGGTACAAACGTCGATCCTGCAAGTTTGCCTCCAGAAAGGATCCAAATGTTGATTAGAGTCTTCTCTAAACTTCCTTACGACGTGTTGTGGAAATGGAACCAGGACGAGTTGCCAGGCAGGTCGAAGAATATTCGGATATCCAAGTGGCTGCCACAGTCAGATTTGCTCAGTAAGTATGCCACTTAATATTTTGCTCACTGACCCACACTGATTAATGGCACCGACAGAAACATACATTTTGTTTAAAAAAAACTCCAATTTGTACGTAATGCTTAGAGCAAATACAATATGTTCGGAGAATATTTTGTTGTCAAAAAAGAGGCGCGCGCACTGGATACGCAATGTTTTCGTGTAAACAAATAGTTATAAAATACCAGTTTAGTTTTTGTTAAATTTTATGAACTACCAACTATAACTATCAACAAAAATGTTTCTATAAAACATTTACTAGGTCTAAAATAAAATTTTATTTTAAAAACCGTTCTCGTTGATAATTTTTATAAATCGTGCATTCATTTAATAATTTTATTACACAAAATGTTTGAGTACCACACAGTATAAAAAAATAAGAACGATTGTCTGTTTGTCTGTTTGTGTGTTTGAACATTTTTTAATTTAAGAAAGCGATCTTTCCCGTGGATCTAACGTACCGGCCGCCATCGCCAAAAGTGCCACACATAATTATCAAAGATGCGTGGAAGTCTTGTACCGCTCGGTTCAATCGTCTCTTTCTTCATACCTGTCTTGTTTTGAATGGCTTACCATCTTCGATTTTTCTACCGAATTTTGAACTACTGCGCTTCGCACAAAGGGTGACAAAGGTCCTTAAAGGTAGGCAACGCCCTGACAATGCCCCGGGTATTGTAGGTGTCCATGAGTGGCGGCGACTATTTACCATCAGATGGCCCGTCGCCTTTTCTGCCACCTTTTTACATAAAAAAAAAGAATAAAGTTTTTATGTATTTTTTTTAGAAAATTCCTCATTTTTAGGGTTCCGTGCCTCAAAAGGTAAAAAGGAACCCTGTTAAGATCACTCTCTCGTCCGTCTGTCCGTGTGTCACCACCGATTTTCTCAGGAACGGGTGGACCTAGCAAGTTGAAATTTATTCCAGATACTGAGGTCTATAGTCCCTATTAGTGTATAAAAATCAAGTTCCTGAGTCAACACGATATAAAATTATGGGCAAATTTAGATTTTCGCATAAATTTACTTTAATTTTCAACTATTTTATATTTCGGAATTTCCCTGTAAGACTTTGCTTTTAACCAAAATTGACAATTCTAGGGCAACTGGATGTACCATGTAGGTTTTTGGTCGAAAACTGGCTCGTAGTTGACGCCAATTAAGATAGTCCTCCGAGTTGTATGGGCACTCATACAATTTATAATGGCGGTATAATGGGTAGGTACGGAACCCTCGGCGCACGAGTTCGACTCGCACTTGACCGGTTTTTCTGTTTGGAAACTATAAGATTTCTAAAGGATAATCTTAAAACATAGCTAGTTTTAGGTATTACGTTTACGGAAAGCACTTCTGACTGTATTTCTTCTATGAATCAAAATCGACCTATTTTTTATAATCTTGTGAGTTAAATTTATCTTATTTATCTCGATTTAAATTTACCAGGATGTCATCATAACATTCGTTTAAGATGTCAGTCGACGCGGGTAATGACTTTCTTAGTCGACAGATAACTATACCTACATGTATAGCAATGTAACCTTTATAGTTTCACAATAACTTTCATGAGCAAACGTTCGATTATACCTAAATATTTTATTTATAAATATATTATTAAATATTTGTAGCTTATAGCTCAGTGGTTAACGCGGTCGGTTCGCATGCCGAAGGGCATGGATTCAAACCCCAACAATGAGCTTGCGCTGCCGGTGAAGGAAAACATCGTGAGTAAACCATAGCATGGTGGAAGGGTACTTTCTAGTACTCGGCTGGCTAGCTACTACCCTCAAGTTGAAAATCTGCCGCCAAGCATCTAACGGTGTGTTCCAGCAGCCTCATTTGAGAGCCAGTACCATTCCAGGCTAGGTGTGCTTTACCATCTTCAACCACACCGTCACTTAACATCAGGTTAGATGTGGGCAAACACATAGCTTGACAAGCAGCTTGATAAGGTGGCTCATTACGTGGAAGACAGGAATATATGATTGTTGTAGCTTCTCTCTGCACTTGCATCCCCCTGGCTAAGTGACAATTGTAGTAAGCATAATGTATTAATATTTATAACTGTAAACTGTAACCTAATATGAAAAGAAAGATCCACAAAAAAAACTGCCTTGCTGAGTTTCTTACCGGAGTCTTCTCAGTTGAAGTGTAATTACGAGCCGGTGGTAGATTCAAACATGTAACTTAACGTTCATAAGTGCCTTACCAGGGCCTAAACTGAATAAATGACTTTTTGATTTTGATTTTGAGCATAAAAAATATATGTGCGAAAAGCGACAAATTATCTTAATCCTTATATGGCCTCCATTAATTGAGGCGTTTTTGGTAATAACGAAAGATAATAATAAAAATATAATATGCGATATTTCTTCTTAGTAGTCCTAGTCAAACAACTTCTTTTGTTGGCGATTCCTTTAGAGTCGTAGTGGCGCGCCTTTGTAATCAGCTCCCAATTAAAATTTGGCAAGCGAAGACGGCTTGATCGCGAATATTTAAAAAATTGTTGTCGGTTTTTGTTCAATCGATTCATCATCTGACAAATGTGCATAATGTTATATTATTTATTTATTAATAATAAGTGGTATCATATTTATTAGTTTCCTGTATTTATACCTGTAGGTATAATATGTAGGTATATATTCGTCTTAGTGTGGTTTAATGTTTTAATGCGCACCTCCAACTCATCTCATATACTGTGGGGATGGCTGGTGAAAATGCTTTAGCATTAAGTCCTTCTTTTGTATATGTTTTAGTAAGTGTGCAATAAATAATTAAATAAAGTTAATGACAATAAATATGACGGAGTCAAAAACACTTGGACTCACTTGAAACGTATCTGACTGTCTGTCTGGATTTCAATAAATGTATCTTATCTAAATACGAGTACTAAAAGTATGAATCACGCGCCATCACTGAGCAGCCGAATGATAGATTGATGACTGGCCATTTTACAAGGTCACCACATTTTTGGTTTACCACAAGCTATTGGATTAGGAAATCGCACACTGTGCGATTGACGCATTCCCATACACCTGCAAATTGTGGAATTTTCTTACCTTCCACAGTTTTCCCGCAGAGCTATAACATTGGGTCCTTCATAAAGCGTCTTAAAATAATCTTAAAAGGTCGGTAACGTATTTGTAGTGTCCCTAGTATAGGTGACGATGATCGCTTACCATCAGGTAAACCGCCTACTTGTTTGCCGCCTGTGTAACAAAAAGATCTCAATGCATCTATGGGACTTTTTTGTCCTCCTCAAGGAACGATTGGGTAATATTACCACCAGGCTTGCGCGATGTTGTTTATCAGTTTATCATTGGAAAAATTTAGTTATGGACACGCAAAAAGTTTTTGCCCCAAATTATTCGAAGAAGCTCGTAAAGCATACAGTATTTATGGAATTTCAAGAAGTTCTGCCATTTTAATGTTTTTGGAGAAACATTTTAGTGTTGTGTATCATTATGTTGACATTATACATCCTGACAATAACCGGTGTAATTATTCTCCTTATCTTGATCATTATTTTAGACTAAATCAAATTTAGGTACTTAATAACAGGACGTGTAACATGTATATAACCTAAACCTATCACGCAATAAATGAGTGTCATTGTTCAGGGTAATTTTTAAACAGCAAACCGCTCTTTAATATATTCATCGTAAATTTTCTTACTTTTTTCAGTGTCAAGTATTTCAATATTATCAAGTATTTTTATAATAAATCACACTAAGCAAGTCAAGTCCGGTCATGCCCAAGTAAAGTAATGGTGTCTTTACTACAGTCTTTTATTTGGTGGTGAATTTCCTTACCATGAGGTCATCTAGGTAGGTACCATCGCAGTACCAGATATTCTACCGCCAAGCAGTAGTGTGTAAACATTACTGTATTTCGGTTTTGAAGGGTACTGTAGCTAGCGAAATTATAGGGCTGTTAAGACTAATCATCGAGCAAGTAATGAGCTCGAAAGTAGCGATGCTCCGGACTTAGTTTTGCTACTCAAAGTTCTGAGTATCGCTACAATGGTCATGAACAGACGTTATCTTTTACCATCAGAAGAATGTCTTGTACGTCTTTTTACATTGAAATATGGTTCGACTAGTTTTGGAAGTAGCACGAAAATATGTTATTCATCACCACGTTATATTACTTAACCGCGCAAGTATTTTTAAAAAAACACTTGGAAAAATACAAATTAAACAAAATAAAACAAAGAAGACGTCACGTCGCTTGGTTTCAAAACAGTTTTCATGTGATATTTTTGGTGAATGTTTTGTTATGAATTTATGAGGATATTATTTGCGAGCAGTGGCTGGTAACCTAAAATGACCCTGTATAAGTAGGTATACTAGCAGCTAGGTAGGAACGGAAATCAAATAATTAAAATAATACTAAATTCAAATTACCTAATACCAAAGTCCTCTATTAATGGGAATAGTTCCCAAAACGCTGGCCCCATTACGAGTATCACGTTGCCATTGTATGAAAATACTAAAAATAATGGTGGGTAGCTAGGTATGTAAGATAGGTACGCACCGATTATCTTGTACAAAATAATGTAGTACAGAATTTACATGAGAAAGGTTCACGAACATAAAATACTCATTCAAACGATAGTTCAATAGTTCAAATCTAAACCAACAATAGGTACATTTACTGACATAACTATGTATTTGGACAAATTATGTTCTTGTCCAAATACATAGTTATGTCAGTCCTATAGAAATTTAAATAAAAAATTACACTAAAAATCTCTTCTTCGAGGTTAAAAGGTTTCCGTTTAGAAACACGCGATGGTTATAACAATATAATAAGATAAGTATTTTTATTTTTAAGATTTAGTAAGACAGAATTGGTTTTAGGTATGGACTCTCGTAGAGCGAGAATGCCCTCAAAAATCATAGTTTGACATAAACGAACTTGAATAACCGCTATAAATACTAAATGTGATCTTATGAGAAACATAAACATTATTATGATATCATTTTAGACCGATGATCTACGAGTACAGTAGTAACAACGTGCAATTTGTGCAATTTGGCTATTTTGGTGAACAATAGGCAATTTTTTTTAAAGTTCATCTTATTTTTAGTCTTCTAAGTGTTATTTTCCTAGTTTACTGGAGTTTTGATAAAAAAGACACATTTTATAAAATATTATACAGCGGGCACAACATTTCCGTATTCCCACAAAAAACAAAACCTTCTTGTACCTATATATTATATATAACTATATAATCTGAATCTCGGAAACGGCTCCAACGATTTTCAGGAAATTTAGTATGCATAGGGTTTCGGGGGCGATAAATCGATCTAGCTAGGTTTCATTTTAAGAAAACGTTATTTAATCCGTGTTTTTCATCCAGGCACTTATATTTTTTGCGGCGAATGATGTATCTTCATTCGCCGTATTTATGTATAGATACATAACGATCGCCATGTGAAATAGTGTTTTTGTTTACAGAACATCCAAAAGTCAAACTGTTTATCACGCAAGGAGGCTTGCAGTCAACCGACGAAGCTATCACAGCCGGAGTACCTCTCATTGGCATGCCCATGCTTGGAGACCAGTGGTTCAACGTCGAGCAGTACATTTACCACAAAATTGGCATCAGGCTGGACTTGGAAAAGCTGACGGAAGACGCATTCCTCGACGGTATCAACACGATCCTCAGTGACGATAGGTCAGTGTCCGAATAAGATAAATAGGAAAACATATATGTAACAATATAAACGGCTTGGAAGATAAGAGACGGGGATAAGTAATGTATGTATTAGTTTGATTAAAGAGTTATTGTTCCTTATCAATACTTGTTGGTGGATCTCCTGAGCAGGAGCTAGGTAGCAGTATCAAACATTCTGCCGCCAAACAGTAGTGTGTATTTGTGTAACCATTACTGTATTTCGGTTTGAAAGGTACTGCAGCTAGCGAAGTTGAATCACCATCAAATATCTCATAGTAGTGCGCGCCAAAGCAGCAGTACCCTGGATTTTGTTTTGTTACTCAAAGTTTAATGTAACATGTTTCTAGGCAAACGTGTGCCATCGCAGCTCGCATCTTTACTTAATTAACATTAGGACCCTTATTCGCCATGAGCACTTGGGCACGTACCAGCCCGCGTTTACGCACCGCAGGAATTCTAGTTAAATTAGAAGATATATTATTTACAGCAATCTAAAAGTTTTATACTTATTCGTAGCTTCCGCAAGAACATAGTGAAACTCCGCAACATAATGAAAGACCAACCGGAACAGCCGCTGGACAGAGCTGTATGGTGGACTGAACACGTCATCCGCCACGGCGGAGCCCCGCACCTTCGCGCTAAAGTCGCGAACATGTCCTGGGCAGACTACCTGGACATACAACTCATGGCAGTACTAACTTTAGCCTTCGTAACCGTATTAACAGCGTTAAGCATTAGTCTGTATATAGTGACAGGTTTTATTAGGAAGTATTTATTTACAGATATTAAATTAAAAAATAGCTAAGATATACGTATTTTTTGGTTTTATTTGTGACCGTTTGGAACTACTTTACTAAGAAACGCCGCTGTAGGACAAAGGCCAACTTTCCTATCTTTTAGCTTTTTTGACTACTCACTACTCACACTCCAAGCCCTATTTTAATATATCCACGCGAGCGAAGCCGTGACCCACAGCTAGTGTTTCATATATCTACATGAAGGAAGATGATTGCACTCTTTTTCTTTATCTTCTTTGTATTAAGAATTATACTTTGTGCATTTGCCAGGGTCAAGTATATCGATATTTTCAAGTATTTGATGAAAGTTCAAGTAAAATAAGTCTAAGTCACAGTCTAATTCGCAGTCAAAATCACATAAAGTAAGTCAGAGTCCGGCCATGCTGTAGTAAATCAGTGGCAACTTTACTACAAGCTAAACCAAAGTATTGGAAGCAGCACGAAAATACACGTTTCGGCTCACTATATCTCTTTTCTACAAATAATTACATTTTATGAATAAAACATTTTAAAAAATACATAACACTGAAATATATCAGTTTTGGAAAATAATACAATCCAGCGATATCAGTTTTCGACGTTACCAAAAAACTCATCATTGTAATCACTATTTTATTTATTTAGTATTTGTAGCGATGATAGCTCAGTGGTTAGCGTGGACGGTTCGCACGCCGAAGAGTATGGGTTCAAACCCCAACAATGAGCTTGAACTGTTGGTGAAGGAAAACATCGTGAGGAAACCATAGCATGCTGTTAGGATACTTTCTAGTACTCGGTTGGCTAGCTACCACCGTCAAGTTGAAAATCTGTCGCCAAGCATCTAACGGTGTGTTCCGGCAACCTCACTTGAGAGCCAGTTCAATTCCAGGCTAGCTGTGTTTACCATATTCGAACACACCGTCATATTATATCAGTTATTTGTTTCCCATAGTACCTACAAGCTTTGCTTAGCTTGGGGCTAGATGGCGCTATGTGAAATAAATAAATATCGTTGGACATTTCACACAGCGCCATTTAACCCTTTTTTTCCCCCATGGATATCCTTAATGGATACCACCGGCTTTGGGGGAAGCAGGGTGGTTATGTGGGACTCTCCGCCATAGAGGCGGCCTACCCACTTAAAACCCTGGGGTGTTTCTACCTGGCGCCTATTTATCGGGGCTACGGGAACGCTTTCGCACTCGTCCGCGGCCTCGACAGCGCTGGTCCCCTGGGACCCTTTCCTGTTAGGGATGGAGCTGGAGAGCCTCCATCCTTCTTTCCTAGAGGGGCGCGCGGAAATACCGCGCGCGCCTCCTTAGGGGCTACTCTTGTCGGACGATGGACCCTCCCCGAGTCCACCGCCCAACCGAATATGTTATGGAGGTTGAAGGAGGGCGTGGATCCTCCTCCGACGACCGGCTCTCTGACGGCGCATTGGGAGATCTGTTGTGACCTCCCGTTCGCGCTCCGCCGTTTCCTTCTGGAACATCACTTGTTCACAGAAGGAAACAGCGCCATTTAACCCTAAACTAAGCTAAGTTAACCAGATAAAAGAATTCTTACATACTTTTTTTTGTTAATCATCATTACTATCTTTATACTGAAGTTTGGAGGTCAGTAGGTATGCAAAAAAAGTTGCGATCCCATGTCTCGAATTTTAGATGTTGATAGCTCTGTCCAATCCACTGTTTAATGTGGAAATTAAAAGAGGATTACAAAAATATACATAAGTTATATGTTTAAATTTAATTAGGAATAATACATAGGTTTTATTTTTGCTGTTATGTACAAATGAATACAATTTTGTATTTAATTATTTACATCAATTCATCTTCGACTATTGGTGAATATCCATTACACATAAAATGTAAAGTCTGATAAAGACATTATTTTACGGTTGTCGCATGCGTCCGTATGCTGTCACACTTATAGAATACGTACGTTAAGTACGTATTTTGTACTATAAAACAGGTACATAAAGATAAATCATGTTTGTGTTCAAGAGTTAAGTGAGCACGTGTGGACTCACATGTTTATGAATGTTGACAAAGAAAACCTGCAAGTCATGTACCTACTTAATTAAAGATGATTATTGATGTATTGCTATGGTTGCTAGAATATACACGTTTTGCTTCGTCATCATCAGCCCACTTTAGTTCACAGCTGGACAAAGGCCTCTCTTAATGCACGTCACCTAGACCGGTCACTCCACTGAATCTCAGGGTGTCCTTCGCTACGTTTGCCGATACGCCGTATCTAGCCTAGAGAACTCTTACTCCATCGGTCTTCGGTTCTACGACAGTTATTACCAGCTCACTGCCATTCTACTCATTCTGTCAGCTTACTAAAATGCTGAGTATTGTTGGTTACTTTAGTTCTCTGGTGAATTACTTCGTTCCGGATACGATCCCATAGAAAGATGCCAAGCACAGCTCATTCCTTAGCTCGCTGAGTGGCTTTGAACTTGTGAACTGATCAACAGTCAGTGCCCATGTTTCGTCGCTGTAGGTGACAAACTGACAAGAAGTACGTACTGGTTGAAGACTTTCTAGACGATAAGACGTCACGTAATTTTTTTGTATAGTTCATAAGCTAGGTGTTTGATCACCGCTCACATGATGTTAAGTGACGGTGTGGTCGAAGATGGTAAATTACACCTAGCCTGGAATGGAACTGGCTCCCACGTGAGGCTGTCGGAACACACCGTAAGGTGTTTGGCGGTTTATTGTCAACTTAAAAACGCTAGCTAGTTGGGCGGTAGCTAGCTAGCCAGCCGAGTACTAGAAAATAACCTACCACCACGCTATGGTTTCCACACAATATATTTTCTTCACCCGCACCTCAAGCTTATTTTTGGGGTTTGAACCTACGCCCTACGGCGGGTGAACCGACCGCGCTAACCAAGGTGCTATAATCGCTACAAAATGCAAAACCGAATGCTGCCCAGCTGAATCCTTTTTTTAGCCTCTGTCAAAATTTATTTTTACCTTGTTTAAGCGTCTGCCCTATATACTTTACATAATTAATACAAAAATTAATGAAGTCATTATGAATTGGAAAATATAATCACAACTAATAATTAACTATTAATTACTTGCCTAGCCAATAGACTGGCTTAATGTGACTTGTAAATACCAAAACCAATTGAAAACAAACTCTTTAATTAAATCATATCAAAATCATAAAAAGTAAATACAAAAAAAAAAACAAGAGTACATATAAAATAAAAGAGAATGGCCTAGCCGCACCAAAGTAACTGATCTGGATTTCCGTGTGATTCGTTCTGTCACATAAGCTACACAATTTTCTCGTGCGTTACATAAAGACTAGTTACAGAAGGCCCTAATCCAATTAGGGACTTAATAAACGCAAATAAAATATTCGAGTTAATCTAAATGTCAATGGTTAATTGTTATTTTTCCGCACAGAAAGCTAATATATTATGCGCGTAAAGAAAATTCTCATCAGTTTTTTTTCGACGAAAGGAACTCTCGAACTGAACTGAAGAAACCTCTTTTAGTTTTATTGTTGATGATCCCGATAGAGTGGTCGCTGTAGAATGATACCGAGGTGTCGTATATCGAGGAACTCATATCCATTGCCTGTGAAAACGAAAATAGGGCTTTTTATAAATCGATTTAGATTGTTGCCTGGTCTACAACAATCACGTATACAAATAATAGAACTATAAATCGACCCGTACCTACAAATATCGCAAATAGGTAAACAAAGTAACCATACATATTTCTTGCATTATTTAGATTATGTATGCGTTCGAGGCTACGCGGTACTATAGTATACAAAACCTAAACGAGCTAATTATATTTTCTAAGGAGCTAATTACATTTCAAAAATTCAACGGTTCCATTCCATCTTCAACGTACGCACAGCTAAATAATGGAATTTGCTACCCGACTGGGTATTCCCCGATAGATGCATTTTGGTTGCGTTCAAGTCGCGAGTGAATCGCTTTTTTTCTAGGCAAGCGTGCTCCATCGTAGACCGCATCTTTGCTTAACATCTAGCGAAGTTGCGGTCAAACGCAAGTCTAATTGTAATGAAAAAAAATTACAATAACGACAACTTTACTTGGTAGTAGATCTCCTTAGCAGGAGGTCGTCTAGGTAGGTACCACCGCAGTACCAGATATTCTGCCGCCAAGTAGTAGTGTGTTAACGTTACTGTGTTCCGGATTGCAGCTAGAGAAATTACAGGGCTGTTGAGACTAACCATTGAAAGTGAAAGAAAGTAATGCCCTGGACTTTGTTAAACTACTCAAAGTTCTGTGTATTGGTGCAATGGTCAAGGACAGACTTTATCTCTTACTATCAGCAGAGCGTCTCGTTCGTCTCATTACATTTACATATTTTTTTAAACATTTACTACGAGATTACGAAACGAAAAAAAATTCACGGAGTTGACTATTTTTTGTTTGCTGTTCGTTGTTAACCTTTCTTCACGAAAAACTATGTTTTACGATTTCAAGGTTAAAACTGGTGATCCAATAACAAAAGTGAGACTAATCATCTTAACGTCTTAAAGTGATGAACACCAAAACAACGTCACCTTGATACTCGTAATTCTGTGTTGCAACAGTTGGATTTTGTTCTAGGCTGTACATTTTACTTACCCCAAGCGACGTACTGATATGATAGGAGTCCAGAGAACTGTTCAATATAGGCAGTTTTGGCTTCGCTTTGGGCACCTTCATTGGAGTAGTCTTTGATCTCATCACCAAGCATGACATCAACCGTCTCAGAAATGGTTTACGGGGTTTCGTGTCGGTGGGTAAAGATTCCGCGGTTGACTTTGCTTCCTCGGATAGCAAAGATAGAGAGGATGTGCCGAGGTTCGGAGTAAAGGATTTCTTGTGACCTAAAACAGTTAATTATGTTTATCTCAAGCATTTCATCGCGCACAAAATCACGGTATAGACACACAATAGCAATCACATGCCGTGATGACAACCCTACGTATTTTGTATGGGGATTGAAGCACACCATTTCCTCATTTTTGCTGAGGCAGCCATCATTCTCCGAAAAAAAAAATCGTTGTCAGGTTGTTTAATCACAGCTCATCTGATGTTAAGTGACGGTGTTGTCGAAGATGGTAAACACACCTAGCCTTGAATGGAACTGGCTCTCTAGTGAGGCTGCCGGAACGCACCATTAGGTGCTTGGCGGCAGATTTCCGATTTGAGGGTGGTAGCTAGCCAGTCGAATAGTTATAGGTGAAAACTAAGCTCATTAGAAAAATAGAGAAAGTTCTATGATAAAAGGATAGGCCGAAACTCATTCAACTTCAAATCCGAGGAGCAAAACATTCATTTTATCTACAAAACACTTTGAAAATGGTTTGTGTGTTAGGTAATTGTCAATAATTTTATATTATTACCTTGACATATGTATTATTATATTAACTTGTATTGTTTGTTACTTGTTTGACAAGCTAGGTGTTTGACCACAGTTCACCTGATGTGACGGTGTCGCCGAAGATGGTAAAGCACGCCTAGCCTGGAATAGAACGTATATAAAGATTGTATTAATTATATAATTAATCTATATATATAAAGATTTCGTATCACGGGGTTTGTCGTACTCTTCCGAAACGGCTCGACCGATTTTTATGTTTTCTTTTTATAAATTCATATTTTGTAGGATAGGTCGTAAAGTATATTTTACACTGCATTTTATTCCGCGGGGGTAAGCTAGTAATTAATATAATTAATAAATTATAGAAATGTTTTTTTAAGTAAGTATACCTTTAAAAATGGTTTGGATAGAATCATGTCTTTTCCATATCAGATTCAAGTCTTTTTTATATTTGATATCTTTCATTGGAGAGCATTTTAAGGAACGTTCCCCAATATTGCTATACGCGATACTGGTGTATCTAATTTCAATAGATGAAGCCACCTTTCTGACTTCATTTCTAGTCCTCTCGTTGATCTGGCCAGTTTTATCTTTGCAAAACAATGCAATAGTATGATTGTCTTCTGCACTTTTTAATACATTTACTATTGAGTTTGGGTTCTCAATCTTTTTAGGAAGTGAATCAGTTTGCACATCTTTATTATAATGGACAATATATTCATTTTTTCGTTTGGCTTTAACCCTCCTTACAGAAACAATACTATTATTCCAAATATGTCTTTCTTTATTCCAGTCAATATTAACTTTATGCATTAGTTTCTTTACTTTTCTGTAATGTTTTGCAGAGAGTAGAATCGCCTTTTGTTTATGCTGTAGTTGTTGGTTTATGGTTTTGTTGTAATTTTGTTGATTCATAATTTTTTGAGCTATATATTGTGTTGATTGTGGTTTTGTTATAACTGCAACTTTCACTCTATTGTGTACATTCCGTTTTATTATTTTATTGCATCTACCATGTTTCCTTAGACTGTGTGTTTCATCATCTGCTGTATTTTTTTCTTCGTCTCTTCTTGGTATATGGATATTGCTGTCATTTTGATTTTTTTCAGAAGAGCACGACAAAGGAATCTTCGGCATTTTCGCTATAGATTTACTAGAATAAAAAATACAATACGAAATAATATTTATTTCATAGAATGAGAACTGCAGAATTGGGTTCAAGCCAATTCAAGACTTTTGTGATTGCAGTTGATGCGTTATAACAATAATAATAATAATAACTATGAAATAACTTAACAATTAAAAAAGTATAATTTAAAAAAAGAAAATAAATACCACAATGTGTTATCAAAAATGAAGCGATGTGACGCTGCATTTCCATACATATTGCGCTATAAAAGAAAAAAAAAAATAGGTTGACAACGAGACACAAACACTACATTTGAAGTAAACGGATATATTTTACTAAACACCAGCTCCCTAGAGATGTAGAACAACATCACACAATATACTTTTCCTGAAAAGGATATAGATTTTCATGGTCTTCAAGTTGTTTGTAATGATGAGCTTGATGACTTACCCCGAGCACATTACCCTGTAAAACTATTTCTTTTCTTGCCTTATTTTCCTTTTCTTTCTTTGGAACCTCAGAAGTATTATCAGTAGGTTTAATGACTTCTCTTTTTTTGTCAATGCGAAGAAGCTCTCTTATTTCCTTGTCTCTCTCGATTGGATCAATTATGCAGTCATCGCCAGGAAAATGTTTTATAGGAGCTGAAACAAATAACTGCCTATTTTATAAATTGCAAAGAGGATCAGTTGAATATGAACAAAATCTGCACAGCTAGATTAGGGTAACGTTGTAGGTAAGTATTATAGACTTTTCAAATCTGCATCAAATTTTATGAAACGCCTACACAAGACGAACGAGTGTATATTCATTAGTTTAATTTTTGCAGAGTGAAAAGTGCAAACTGCTGACTTGAAAAGTTGGAGAGAAGAGCATAGGTACGTCACAAAGAAAGCGTAAAATAATGACTAAAAAAGAAAGAAAAAGGAAGGAAGGAAGGAACGGTAGTAAGACCTCGTGGTTTGGAGTGCTCCGAACGTGTGTTCAGATAAAGTACTATAGTGTATAAACTATTTTGTGTGTGAGTGTGTAAGTATCGAATCTGAAAAGAAAACATATCTGAACAGTTCTAAATCATAGTCTTAGGAAAATGTTCATTTTAATCCCTAAACTATACCGGCTGCTATTTTGTACAGAAGATGATATTAAGCTAAATACATATATGTGTATGTACTAACCGAAAAAGTTATTATCAACGTTATTTTTAATGCAATGTGTACTTGTAAGTATTTTGGAGTCTTTTGAATGATCCCTCCTGAAATAAAAAAGACACCACGGTTAGCTTCTCACAACTAAACATAATTAAACTAACTAACTAAAAATAAATCTTACATTTTTTTTCTAATCAAGTCTTCTTAAGTTTCTAAGCCGTTTCAGTAAAATGTATAGCGATTTTACTATTACAAGAGAAAACTCTACAAATAAAGGTATAAATAAAAGTTATCTGCCTTAAGACTTAGGCTACTTTATCGATGATGTCGTCAAGCATACTATATAGGAACTAGCTTAATTTTTGTACGAAAACTGTTTACCCTGAAATCTGATTGAAATGTAAATCTAAATCTAATCCCTGTATAGTTGGTAACAAAAGAAAAATAACAATTTTTTTAAATGATGATGAAAATTATGTATCAATTTTTTTAAATTCATTTTGATAATAAACGAAATATTCTACCTGTGGCCAATTTCTAAGCTATCACGAGCATTTAATCTTGACATATTATTCGTTGTCAAAGGAAAGACATCGGTGTTTTCATTCTGGAAATTAAGTACGGTGCAAACTTACTTCATCTTATTAAAAGAAGCAATTAGAAATGAAGGGTACTTTGGCTTTTAAAACTTACATTATTAAATGATTGCGAAGCAGACCGTCGGTGATGGCCTGTTTCTGGTATCGGAAAAAAGTTCTCCAGCGAATCAGAAAATTGTACACCATTATTTTTGTAATTCTGATCAAGTAGTTCTTCAAAATATTTCTGCGAAAAATTATCTTTTGCAGTTCTTCTAACTATTATGCCTGTATTAGAGTTTCCCTTTTCAAATGTCACGTCGTAGAATTCCTTTTCGCTGTCTATATTTACAGACACTGTGGATATTTCATTTCTAGGCAGAGACTTTTTTAGTACATTCTCGTAGTGTTTCGACTTATTATCATTTTTAATCATTATTTGATTAGCGCTGTTTCTTTCTTTATTTACGGCATTTTTAGCAAACTTTTCTTGTTCTTTAACGGTATTAACGCTCTTATTATGAGCCTTTGATTTGGATCTTAGAGTTTCAGTTTGTTGTTTTCTTGCATCGGCTCTTTTAGCCACAAAGCTACTTGTTTTAGTTTGTTTTCCCGAATTTATGTCTCTTTGATTTGTTTTTTCCTTTGCGTTAAGTCGATTAGGGCTTGGACTCCGTGATTTAGACTTAGCAGCAGTTACTGTAAAATCTTTTTTACGATCTTGTGTTTTACCTTTAGGTGATCTCTTTCCCGGTGATGGTGACCGACTTATTTTATTTATTCTAGCTGTATTAATAGCTTTATTATCTTCATCCCTTGTGGATTGAGCGTCATTTTTCATTGCAGTATCACATGGACAACATCGTGGTATATTTATTCTATTCGGAGAAATCGCCCGTATGTCATACAGATCAGTATTTATTGCAAAATTATTACATTTAACTGTTCGATTTAACTGAGGCGGTTGATGATTTTGAATATCGATCCTACTCCCGGATGTGTCATCTATAGCGTTTATTGTATACGTTTTCAATTCAGGTTTTGGATATACTGATATGATCACTAAAGGGCTAGTAGATCTATTCAGATTGGTAGATCTAGATTCCTTGTCACTATTGCTGTTTTCTATATTGTTGCATAACTCGCAAAGATTACATTGCGTGTTTCGATCGGTGGTTGAACAGAGTCTTGTCAACTGCATACTCGCATCAACCTGCGTGGCTTGCGACGTTGTAGAAGTCCTAAAATCAAAATTTCAGGTATTTTAAGATTTAGGTATATAGTCTACCTAAGTACTTGTTTCAGATAAACTGGTAAACAGTCATAAAAATATTGTAAAGTCATTGAAATATAACCACATTGTTATTGAGCTTTCGATGTATGTATGTTTGTTAATTATAATGCCTTTGGGTACAGCCGTACGCCGGTGAAATTGCGACGTGAAAAATCGTTATACCTACACTTACCTATTGCCATTCTTATGTTTACCAAGTTTATTATAACTATAATAATATGATTTTAATACAGGCTACTCAAATTTCAGGAACCTAACATTACGTATGTAAATGCATATTATTATTATTAATTATGTACCTATGTAATTATTTATGAGGCACTCACGTGGGTTCAAAAATATTCTCATCGGAGAAACTGAAGTGGAGAGGACTTATTTCATGTGTTGTATCTCGTCTTGCGCCGTTTAAGCGCTCATGTATCCCTGGAATCACAGCTTGAACCGGGACGTAATTTGTTCTAACTATAAAAATACCGTGATTAAGTATAATAAATATTAATGTAGGTAGGTCCTAACTACTAACTATTCGCCTTCATTTAAATTCTAACTGTAAGCATTAGGTTTTAGGTTAGATTATAAGCTTGGGTGTGCTGTGTCCTTTAAATTAATTCTAACGAGTAAGTAATTTTACCGAAATCGTGTTTCAAATATAGCGGTCCTTCAGAATTATCAACAAGATTACTAAATTTTTTCTACTGATTTAAAAAGGTATATATACATTTTGTACGTAAGATTATATCTGTACTACTTTTTTTTAATCTGAGGTCGGGTTGTACCTGGCTGACCGTTAACGGTTGCTGCGCATTTCATAACATACTTGTCATCTTCGTTAAAACCTATACGACCAACTATTTTAACTCTACTGGATCCATTAGGATATTCTAAGAGATCGAGGTCCTGTTTCGGACATATACAAGAGCAGTTGGCACATTTCTGGTTGTCAACTTTTTCGTCAAAACTCAATAATTTCCTTCTCTTTTTTTCCATTGTTGAAGGAAACCTCTTTGTGTCAACTCTTACATCTTCGGATCTATTTTTAGATTTATTGCCAGTTGCTTTGATCTCATATATTTTGTCTTTCGTATTTCCTGCTACAACGAGATATACGTTTTTAGTTGCAATTGAGTTTTCGTTGTTAGAAGTTGCGTTTTCTTTCTTGTTTATTTTAGGGTTTTTAGTTTTCGCACCAAGAATCCCTAATAAACAATTAGGATCTTTCTTAGGTATTATAGTAACTTTTATAGTTGGTTTGATATCTGTATTTGTTTCATTATTTTGGTTTTCTAGGTGTGAGTTATTGCTGTATGGACGCTCTTTTAAGATCTGACGAAAAACAAAATTTATCTTTTGATTTAAAAAGATTTAAGGAGATTGCAAACACTTTCTTTTTCTTAATTTCTTAAATAAAATGTTTAGAGATAGGTTGTGTATTAGTATTAGTGGCGTAAGATGGAGCGCGCTTGCCAAGAGAAATGTTTATCTACTACGTACCTAATAACTAGAATACAAGATTAAAACTACCCTGGGCTGCTAGGCAGGCTATAAGTTATCTATATTCATTCCAAATTTCATCCTAATCCATTAAGCCGTTACCGGTTACAGCTTGAGCTAGTACCCCAATGTAGGTACTTGTGTGTAATGTACCTATTAGGTCTATAATATGTCATGCATCTTGTATACATATAGCAATAAAGCGTTAAGTTGTTACCAAATATACACACAAATTTTCAAATGTATAAAATATTACCGGCTTCACACGGTCATACGTATGTAGGTATGTACCTTTGGATGAAGTTCTATAAAGTAATGAAAACCGTATCAAATCACGTTGTAGTTCAAAAAACTTGCCAAATAAATAGATATGTATATAAACGTGAAATATAACTTCTATTTATTGGTAAGTACCCACGGTTCGCGCAAATATTTATTGTTTCTGTGAATGTAGATAGAAAGCTACAAGACGAAACGAGGCCTCAAAAAATTTGCGCATACTAAGTACTATTACTATTTAGCGAAAATGAAGCAAGATATTTGAAATATTTCCATGAGATGATATTACACTTTCATAGAAATGATATTACCTTAGAAGTTTTCTTTAACACCAATGACAAAGAAGACCTCACTGCTCGTTGTGAAATCTTTTTTTTAGACTTGTTTTGAGCATTTATTCTATCTCTCGTATCTGAATCGCTAATAACATAGCCGATATAGTCCTGGTACAATTTTTTATAATTTCTATTTACTGGTGGACTCAGGATATCAAGGAACTCTAAAAAAATTATTAAATAATCAATTGACGCCAAAAAAGAATTAAAAAAAGAACGGAAAAAAAATTGTACCTCTAATTTTAGTATCCTCTATATAGTAATCGACATCCATAGTGATTTATTTACATGAAAAATATTTAAATAACATGATTCCGCTACGGCTTGTTGCTACGCATTTACTCAATGACATTGCCATGACGCTGTATTAATTTATGATTATAGTATTTATAGCTTTTATTGTTGCAAGTCAAATGTGAATTGAGGTTTCATTTATATACATAGATATACATCATGTCTCAGTTTTTTTGTTCTTGTTCCCGCCGAAACTTCTTGCAAGTTTTAAATGTATTATTATTATTGGCATCATCTTTGTGTAGACTGCCAAAGTTAATGGTATTTTATGCCCTAGTAAAGTAACAACTATATCTTTACTATCAGGAGAGTCTCTTTCGTCTCATTACTTGTGTACATAAAAAAAAAAACTAGAAGCTTTTACGGAGTTTTGAAAACAACACGAAGAATTATTAAGATAGAGAGAGAAGAGTATGTTTTACCATATTAATATTTACCCAGCCTCGTGCGTACAATAAGCTACTTTACAATTAAAACACCCATTTTTAAACAAAAAAATCCAGTAAATCAATTATGTTAAAATTCTTTTGGACAGTAACACAAAGTAGCCTCATGATTTTTCCCTGATCTGAGATTTTTCCGCATTTAAAACATGGCGTGAACTTTTTCCGGAAATTGTAAATATGCACAGATTATAAATACAATATTTTATTATCATCAATTTATTTATTAATAACACTACATATGAGCTCCACCATCAGATAAATAACAATTGAATGAAAAAATTTTTTTTAATAATGCTAGAAAATACATTTCAGGTGGTAACTATTTAAGCATATTGAAATACTAGCTAATTTCTAAAACATTCTATGATCTCAAAGAATACCTAGATGTTAATTATTTATTGTTTGTATGTATATAACATGCTGTTTAATTTAAGACTGTAGAGAATAACTAGAGAATAAATTATAATAGGATAGTTATAACTAAATTATTTATTGTATGTAGGGTCGTAATTATAATTAAAATCATTTGATCTTGTACGTCCGGTTCCGAAGAAAGATATAACGTATATTTAAAGAGAACACAGCAACGAATCACAATTCACACGTCTACTTTGTATTTTGACGACAATAATTAATCACACAATACAATAATACTATTATAAAATATAAATCTTTGTTTTTTTTTAATGATTTCAGCCTCCGAGTTTCTATTCCTCTCATTTCGGCACATCTTAGATCTCTCTGGCACAATGTGCATAACGTGGAACGCCAATACGCCAAACGCAACTCATAAACTCAATCACTGGAATGAAAACCTTAAAAAAAAAAGATAACCTTAAAAGCTAGGAGTGAAGTGAATAATATTTTGTTTTTATTCTTCTTCTGGTGTCAAATGATTTGAGTAAACCTATATTATTTTTAATAAAGATTAGCCTATATATTGACTAAGAATGGCTTTATTTCGACGCTGCGTGCCTCTCTTCTCGCGAACTTTAAAAGCAGTACCAATATCAACTCATAGTAAGTAGAAAATTTACTTGTTAGCACAAACTGTAAACAAAATATATTTAATAAGCTTCTTGATATAGGTCAGAAAATTCACCGATGGGTTACACCTACATTGTTGGAGCTCAAGCGCCGCGAAAATAAACTTGGAGGAAAAAAAATCTACCCCAGGAACACCTACTTAGAATGGAACTTGGAAGCTGAAATATATGCATTTGGAAAACGTTTAAATGAAGATTTCGATTCAGATTTGCTACTACAAGCCTTCACAGACAAGTCGTATGTGATAAAAGAAGAATTAAAGCAGAAAGAGATGGAATTTGAAGTCAAAATGAAGGATAACAGAGACTTGGCTGAGGAAGGTTAGTTCATGAAATAATTATTTTATTTAGAATAGTATTAAGACAGTCAAATTCCACTGTAAAGGAATACAATATAAAACAATCACAATTATATTTGCATAAGTTACCTTTAACTCCTTAAACCGTTGTATCAACTGGATTACTTTTGCCATGAACAGTTATGTCATGACATTAGGCCTTTAAAATCGTAGGTAAAACCGAAAGCTGCAGCAAATAAATATTCTGTTCAATAATAATGGGCTTTTAATAAATAAGTAATTTTATACCATACTTTCTTATAATTTTAGGTGAAAAGTTCATAAATAAGTATACACAAGCATACTTAGAGACTGCACTGCCTAGGTTTCCCATTGATGGAGTGAAGGGAATTAGAGAACATTTAACAAGCATAGCTACTCTAGCACATATCTCTCGTCACCTTGGTACTAAGGACATTATACTTGCTGTGGTAAGTTCCATATTTTTATAGCAAACCATGTAATTATTAAAATATACATTCTCTCATAGAGTTATATGTCCATTATTACAAGTTAGCCTATTTAGTGAACTGCTAACCTATATTCACCGTTCATTACACACAATGATCCAGACAAAGCACAAAAAATACTAATTGAACTACAGAACAATCATGCAAATTAGTTGGCTGTTTTGTACATACTTTGTTTTGTTTTATTCCAGGTGTTAATTCATTGGTTTTCCACATATAAAACAAAAGTTACCAATGTTTTTTGTACAATTTTAATATTGCAAGAAATTTATTTGAAATCCATAGAAACATGAAGACACACCATAGCTTTGTGGCAACATTTTTTGGTACTCAGCTGGCTAGTTACAACTGTCTAGTTTAAAATCTGCAGCTTCACTTAAAGCTAGTTCCATTCCAGGCTAGGTGTATTTATCATCTCCAACTACACTGTCACTTAACTGTATGTGAGCTGTGGTAAAACACCTAGTATTTCAAACCTAAAAAAACATAGTCCACATTATAATAATATTTAAAAAACATTGTAGGAATATCCTGTAGATGAGTTCATCTTGGCAACAGCCTTCAAAGCCATAGTGGGAGCACTGCTCCAGTCATCTGGATCAGAAAGGACTGCCCACTTTGTGCGGGACTTTGTCATCACACAACTACAAGGCAAGTATACATATACAGAGTCTATCGAAATGGCCCCAACTCTGGATAATACCAGCTTTACCAACCTGCACAAGTTATAGTGAAAAGGTTAGGCTAGCCAGACCGATAATATGTTCTAACCATGAAAAGTAGGCATTGCACCCACTGTACTGGTACACAGATGTTCATAAGCGGCTAACCACTTACCATTAGGTGACCAAAATACTTGTTTGTCATTCTATTATACTACATGTATGTAGTCCATAGTTTACGGGCGAAGCCATAATTAACATTAATTAATAATGTCACTACATAATTATTGTCCTGCTTTGCACTGGTACAGCCTCCAGAAATGGCCATGATCGTGGCACGGGTTTAGCCACCTATTAAGCTGTGGCAGTTTCAGCAGGCCTGTAAATATTAATTCATGTCTCTTTATATATTCCAGGGCAAGATGTGAATGAGTACTGGCAAATAGAAGATCCATGGACAATGCTGACAAGTATTATAGAGAAGGACGGAGCGAAGATCGAGCCCAGGCTGATTGGTGAAGCCGGCAAAAACACGCTACTTGCTTGTTATAGAGTTGGTTTATATGTTGATAAGCAGATGATCTCCTCAGGTAAATATAAAAAAATTAAACAAACAAACTAATAGTTTAACACCCTACCTGATTATGTTTATCACCAGAACTAAACAGTGCACTAAATACTATAAAATTAGTTTTGTTTAGTTTATTACCTGTATGTTTTGGCCACGTTGCAATAGTTGTGGTCACAAACTGATCGGAGACTGTGTCATCTCAGTGAATAATGACTGTTGTGATTTCCTACCCTTAAATAGGTTATTTATAAAGCATGTTTACTCAATCAGGACATTAATTTAACACACAAGTATTACAGGTCAGTCTTCAATCAATCAATCAAAGTCAATCAATCTTTAAAAAAATTAGAATTTTCAAGCTAATTGTTAAATATTGTGTTGATTGGCATCAAAGTTGGATAAATCCACCTAAGTTCAAAAATGAATTTTAATGGCAACACAACTATCATTTTTCACTACATTTTCAGAAATTGGTAGAGCCATCGTTTCACCTTACTAGTTCGAAGTTCCACTTTATATCAAACTTGGTAAAATCCTCTGCTCTTTCAACCGCTTTACAAAATCTTGCAGTAATGTCGCTGACTATGGCGCTTATTACTTTGAGACATTTGGTATAACTTTCGCAGAATTTCATGTATACATGATTTGTTCCAGGATTTGGAGAATCAGTAGTTATCGCCAAAGAGATGGCAGCAAGAGAAGCTCTCAAGAAAGCATTTGGAACAGAAGAGAATATGAAGCCTATCAATTTTAAGTTAGAGGGCATTCCTAAGCCCAGCTCACAAGCACGGTTTCAAATTAATGCTAGTTGAATTTAGTATGGAAATGTAGTATAGAATAAGAAATTAAATTGCGTGACCGTTCATTATGTAAATTTTATTTTTTATTTTCGTTAGTGTTTTTTTTTTTTTTCTCTTTCTTCTTGGCATCGCACTCTGTGCATTCTGCCAGTTTCAACGTTTCTATATTTTGTGAGTAGTGTCAATTTTTCAGCTTCTTTATCATTTATAGTTACAGTCAAAGTCTAGTCTTGATCAAGTGCAGTCGGTCCCAGTCAAATCAAGTCATGCCTTAGTAAAGTAGTGGCGACTTTACTATAAACTTCTGGATGGAGTTTTGGAAGCAACACGAAAAGCCATGTTTAACCACATTATATCATTCTCCCACACTCGCGCTTGTAATTCGGCACTTTATAAATAAAACACCACTATTTTAAAGCATAAAAACTCGAAAAAACACTAGTTTTAGAAAAAAAATACAATGAGGTGACACGACGCTCACCGCGTTCCCGCCAAAACTCTTCGTTAGTGTTTTTTTTTTTTCCCTTCCTTCTTGGCATCGCACTCTGTGCATTCTGCCAGTTTCAATGTTTCTGTATTTTATGTGCAGTCTTCGGTCTTCAGCTTCTTTATCTTAATACTCATGTATTTTAAGGCTCAAAATTACTTTTCAACTTCTTGTAGTCAAAAAACGGGGAAACCGTAAGACGCGTAAACAGATAAATAAGTTTATGTGGAATCGAATATATAAAGGATATCGATCAGGAAAGTAAGAATTGGAAAAAAGAAGTAAGATAGATGAAGGTATCATAATTTTACGTTATTAGATAAGAGAAAACAGGATATATAATTATAAATATTTACATCTAGGGTAGCAAGTAAGCACGAAATATTTGTGGGGAAAGGAACTTTGATAGAAACAAGATTTTCATAAAAAGATGAAATATCATTATTTGGACAGCAAAAAAATATATGATTCATATCACAATAATCATTTCCACAGTCGCAGGCAGCAAAATCAATTATGCCAAGTCTGGAAAGATGTGCTGGGCTACATACATGGCCAAGTCTCATCCGTATCAAAGAAGAAGTAGCACGTTTACTCAATATTAGGTCGAAAAACCACGGTCTCGGCAGAATTTTAGGTTGTAGGTTGAAATAAAATTTACCCTTCTTCAAAACACTTCTCAAACAAAACTCTTCCCAGGCTTTTTTCAGTGAAAGTTTAGGAAGAGTGGATAAGTCGTGGCAGAAAATAGTGTAAGGAAAACGGTCCCCACAAACTACAGCTTGGTTAGCGAGATGATCAGCCTTCTCATTTCCAATTATCCCAGAATGGCTTGGGATCCATGCAAATGAAATGGAAAGGCCGCTTAGCACGCATCGATACAACTCTTCCCTTGCTTTAATTATTGCCGGATAGTAATATTGCGATTTAAAAGGAAACTTAGATAATGAATATAGAGCGCTCAAAGAATCCGAAAATATGGTCGCCTGAGGAAGTTTCATTATGCGGACATATTCAATAGCCTTAAAGATACCATAGCACTCACCAGTGAAAACAGAAGTTTGTGGTGGTAATTTAATTTTCTGAACGATCTTGTATTGTGAGTGGTAAACGCCAACACCTACCGTACCTGTCTCGGAGTGTTTGGAGGCATCACAATAAATTTGATGCCATCCACGCCATATTTCATCAACTTTGGCATTAAACTTGGTGTTGGAATTAGGGTTGTGTTTTTCAATCCCTAAGTTTAGAATAACGCTCGGACAATATATTAATGCATTATAATTACACGTGAATATTGGAAGCTTAGGAGATCTGTAAACAGGAGCATCTAGAGACAAGAATTTTCTGAAACTGTTGACTAAACATGGAGGAGATTTATGACGCCAGTAAGAAGACGACTCTACTAAATCTGAGAGATGGTAAAGTTTCTGTACAAGCAGGTGGTCAGCAAACTGTAAAGCACGGAACAAATACCTATCACAAAGAAACTGTCGACGCAAACGTAGTGGAGGATCCCCACACTCAACTTGAAGAGCATTTATAGGGCTTGATTTCATAGCACCTGATATCAATCGCAAAGCTTTTGCTTGAATGTCATCCATCCTTCCCAGTCCCGCTGAACTACAGGGCTCTAACAGAAACGTCCCGTAATCAAGGACGCTTCTTATCAGAGCGCTATAGATCAGCTTTAGGGAAGACGGATGAGCACCCCACCAAACGCCTGATAAACATTTTAACATATTGTAGACTCGTTCGCATTTAGATACCACATAATCACAATGTGAAAGACCTGTGAGCTTACTGTCCAATATAACACCCAAAAATTTTATGTTTTCTTTTTCAGGTATAACTTCTTCTTTAAATGTAATATTTAGTGGCTCATGAGAGCGCTTTCTAGTGAACAAGATTACGTTACTCTTTTGTGTTGATAAATCTAAGCCATTGTTATCTAACCATCCACCTAAATTAAAAAGAGCTTGAGTAACGTGTGAAGACGCTGTGCTAATAGACTTGTTGGACGCGTAAATCAGCAAATCGTCAGCATATTGCAGTACCTTGGCAGCACCTTGAAGTGACGCTTCAAGATCGTATGTGTAAATATTGTAACAAATAGGGCTTACTACAGAACCTTGAGGCAGGCCTTTCCAGAGCAATCTATAGTCAGAGTCAGTATTATCTAATTTTATTATTCTACCAGACAGTAAATTAATTATGAAATTAGACAACATATGAGGCACGTTTAACTTGTCAAACTTATTACGAAGAATTGGTAAAAGAACATTATCATAAGCAGCTTTGATATCCAGACATACTGCAACTACTGACTCACCTCGAGACAAAGCAATACGGATATCGGTGATTAAAATACTAATACTATCCATTGTGCTTTTACCTTTGCGAAAGCCAAATTGTGAGGAGGCTAAAACGCCCTTATTTTCAAGGAACCACTCTAATCTATTTTTAACCAAATGTTCAGCAATTTTGGCGACTACTGGAGATAAAGCAATAGGGCGATAAGATGAAGCTTGAGAAGGGACTTTTGAAGGTTTTAAAATCGGAAGAATAATTTGAGTTTTCCAATTGGACGGAACTGTGCTCGACATCATTACTAAATTTATAAGACTTAAAAAATATGTCAATGACTGATCAGACAGATTGCAGAAAAATGAATAAGATAACCCATCTTCACCAGGGGATGAATCTGATACACAGGAGAGAACTCCTTTTAGTTCCTCCAAAGAAAATGGGGAATTGAGGCCTACCGGATTTTGAATGAAAGATAGATTAGAAAGCGGCTTTTCTATCAATTCTTGCTGAGGTACAAATGGTGGAGCTAAATTATTTAAATATTCTTGTGACATAGATTGAGGGAGCAAAGAAAAGTTAGAGTTAGACATGGCATTTTTAAATCTTCGGATGTTTTGCCATACAGTTGAGAGACGGGTGCGTGGAGAAATAGCGGAACAATATTCTCTCCAACTATTAAATTTCTTGTCCTTCAAAAGTTTACGTGTATTCTCCATTATTTCAATCAAAATCTGAAAGTTTTCATTACTCATATTATTGTTATAAACTTTCTCAGCTTCTTTTCTTTTTTTAACGGCTAATGAGCATTCGTTATCCCACCAAGGAGGGGATGGAATTTTACTCGAAGCAGCACTTTTCAGAGGAAAAGTTTCTTTTGCTGCTTCCGAGAGGGAAGTCATAAAGCTATTTGCACTTTCAATTACCCCGCGTAACGACACAGGAGGAAGTGCTTTAATTTTAGTTTCAGCTTTTGAACGATAATTATCCCATTCACTGTCAATAATTCTGAATTTTAAGCGTGGTTCTCTAGGAAGCAGATTTTTAATGTCATTATTTAAAAATGTCAACAGAATCGGAAAGTGATCACTGTCAAACGATGAGGAAAGAATTTGCCATTTTATTTTGGTGGCTAAATTCAAAGTGCAAACTGAAAGATCAACTGCACTTTTACCTTCGTTTGGTTTAGTCCTACGAGTAGGGATGCCGACATTTAATACAAAAAGATTGTGATCATTAAATATATCAAGAAGGTTTTTTCCGTAAGAATCTGTGGTCGAACTACCCCACGACTGTTGGTGGGAGTTAAAGTCGCCTAGCAGTAAAAATGGCCTGGGAAGATTACGAATAATGTTACTCAATTCATGAAATATATGAGACGAAGGGTGGGGAATATAAAAAGAAACGAAACAAATAGAATTGATCATAGCGGCCACGACAGACAGATTTTCACTATGAGGAGGAATACTAATAGGAGTATAAGAGACGGAATTTTTGATAAGCATGGCAGAACCACCACACCCATCAATTCTGTCATCACGAAGACAAATATAATTCCTAAAATTGAAAACAGAGCCAGGTTTTAGCCATGACTCTGCTAGTGCAACTACAAAAGGATTGTATTTATTAACTAAATAAATAATTTCGTGTTTTTTACTGCGCGCACTGCGGCAGTTCCATTGAATTACTGTATTTGTTAGAAGATCCATAATTTATAAGAGTTTGTAATAGTGATTGAATCACTGGAGCAGCGTTGGGCGGTATTAGATTGCATTGTGAAATAATATTAATAAAAGTAATCATCAGTTCTTTTAAGGATTCTTCGTAAGTCGTTTGTGTTTCGTTAGAGCTGTGCAAGAGAGCACAACCATTTGCTGGGGCAGGCATATTAAGATCTTTTATAAGCTCTCTGTGAGCAGCCTGGTTGTATCCTGGCGATGACTTGGGAGGGGATGACGGACGTAAAAATACTGTTTTTCTGTAGGAAATGTCAGGAGATGAAATATTGTTGTTTGTAGTACTGATTTTCTCATGGGTAAGTTTGGTGCTATTAGAACCTACTACACTGGCGTAAGATTTTGTGATCGGAGGGTGAAGTTTCGATGCTTCTGCGTATGAAATATAGTTCTCTGCCATATACTGTTTTATATTTGTTTGTCGAATGAATTCTGGACATGACTTCCGGGTGGCAAAATGGTTACCAGAACATAAGCAGCATTTAGCACTCCCTTCCTCAGCAGAACATGAGTCGCCCGTGTGTCCCTGACCACACTTAAAGCAGCGTGGCTTGGACCTGCATTGCAATTTAGTATGGCCAAATAAACAACAAGAATAACATTGAATCGTCGGATATGTATACAATTCTACAGGTAAAGCGTTGAAACACATAAAAATTCGTTTTGGCAAAACCTGTCCGTCAAATGTAATTACTATAGTTTGGGACGGTTTCCATACTGGTGACCCATCAACCATGGATTTATAATTCAAACGTCTTATTTTTATTATCTTTCCGCATCCCTCCGGCACGTCAATATTATCAATGACTTCCTCAGGAGACCACTCTGCGGGAACTCCGCGAACTAATCCCATACGGGTAATGTGGTATGTGGGAATGAATGCTTCGAGCTTATAAGCTGCTAGATTACTATTGTGGATGAAAGAGTTGGCGTCTGTGTAAGTTGTGAACGATAGGGAAATTCTATTTCTACCAATTCGTTTTATGCTGCCATTCACAATGTTACGGATATTGTTCTTCAGAAGAAATTTACCGAACGCAACCGGGTGAAAAGTGGTACCATCGTTTATTGATGATTGCTCTTTCTGTACGTGGACAATGTATGCTGCCATGTCAGTTGCTTCGTACTGAGCCCTCGCGACTGGGGAAGGACGTAGAGGAGATGGATCTTCAATTAATGGAGTAGAACCCGATGGAATAATGGATGTATCTTCCAATAATTTACTAGACCGTTTACGTTTCAGAGGGATATTTGAATTTTCAATGATAACCGGTTCAAGATCTATATCTGAATCGCAAGACGATATCGTAACATTTAAACCAACCGAGGGCACCGTAGTGCCCCCGGGGTCGATCGGAGGATCCATGAAGAAATCAATTAAATAAAAACTTACCAATATACAGAGGCTATATACACTAAATATAAATAAAAATTACTACTTAACTGATCAATATAACTATTAAATTAAAATTTTAATTAATTTAACTAAAAAATTTCACCCTGACAATGCGATGGTTTCCCGCGCTTTTTTTTCTTCGTTAGTGTTTCATCTTTAAAACTAGTGGAGTTTTTTTTTCTCTATGACCATAGCACATTTTTGCATTGTGCCAATTTTCAAGTTATTTGAGTATAAGCAAGTAAGTCTTAAAGACAAATAGTTTGACAAAGTAACTCTTTGTTTTGGAGTAGAACATTGTGCTTTTGCCAGTATCTAGTCTTTCAATATTTTCAATTATTTTATGAAAAATCAAGTAAAAAAAATTGTCAAATCAATATCCTTTCATTTATTATAAAAATGTTCTATACTTACAAAATTTCAATAAGATTTAACTATAAAATATTTAAAATTACAACTTAAGTACATATAATTCATTACAAATAACATTGGCACATGTTTAGCATTTACAAAAATAAGCAAGATTTACATTATTTACCTACTACCAAAAATATTGTTCAGTTCCATACAAAAACATACAACAATCCGCACCTATATGTTTCCCGCCCCTATTGCATTTTCGTTTTATTTTTTTAAATTATAAAACGATTCGTCTAAGAGGAATTCAACAAGTAAACAGATTTTAACCTTTTTGCAGTCTCTATTTTGTTCAGATAAAATATACGTGCTTACAGTCCTACTAAGTCAAAAAGGCCGTTGTATTATATTTTTTTATAAAAAGTTTTTTTAAGCTCTTAGATTAGTCACCTCACATGTGTAGGCAGCATATCTGTCACATTGTGTCCAGCTACATACAAAGGAAACTAGTCGCTCGAGATTTCATTCATCAATCAATTCAAAATTGTACATAAATATCCCTATAAATCATCTCTATCACAGACTGATACACTACACTATGAATTAAGAAGTGTAGTTTATTACCGCAAGTTTTTGACCAAACAAGAACATTAGTGTAAACCGTAATCGAAGCCTTAATGGTATATAATATTTTTTTTGCATTGGTAAAAAAGGCGGATATTTGGTAAAAATTTATGTCTTTGTTTGGACCCCCCCTTGAACTCCTGTCTTCCTTTGTTTACGTCAAGTTCAGACCCAACTCAACAAGGGATTTAGGGGGTCTCAACTCCTCATCGTCCTCATATAGATACGTCGGTCACATTATCATTTCCTGGTCACAGTGATATAGCAAGCAAGTGATGAAGGGTCATCTAGGCGCGGAGTCCATGATAAGGTTTCCATGCTTGTCTTTGATCCGCACCCTGCCAGACGCGTACCGTGTCTCAGATGTGCCGTCGTTGTATACCAGCTTAACAGTGCCGTCGGGGAATTCACGGCGCTGAAATAAAATGAAAAAGTAGGTACTTAAGTGAAGGTAAAACCATTTTGCCTAGTTCGTAGTGAGAAGTAGGAAGTGACTCGTGGAAATATCAAACGTAATTAAACGCCGTATACGTGTTAAGAAGAGCAACGGACCCTATCGCGCGGTAAATTTAAACTTTCCTACCCACTTGCAGCGTTTTTTTTCGATTATAGGGCAGTGCAAAAGGCTTACTTCTCACCAATATTCTAAATTTTAAATGTAGGTAACTTATAGCCTTTTCCAAGGTATCCTTATACCTTAAGCCTGGTAGCTTATACCCTGGACAGTTACTTTTTACTTTGGAAAACACAACTAGTAAATAAATAAGGAGTAAAAACAAACGCGGAATGTGAATGGCTTGATGCTTCAAGCTGCAGGCGGTTTTGCGTCGTGTCACAATGCTGTGCAAAATCAAAGTGTGTCAAAACTACATATAAATTACAAATGACTGTGTTGGCTCATTGGTAATATTATGTCTGCTTCGAGAGCTGTAGGGCGTGGGTTAGATTCCCTCTCAGGAGAAGCATTTTGTGGTATAATCAAATATATTTGCCGAGTCGGGATGTTCTGTATATATTATAAGTATTTACAAAAAAAAAAAGTATTTAAGTATTATGTCAGTTATCTGACTTCCATAGTACAAGCTTAGCTTAGTTTGGGGTCAGATGGTGCTGTGTGTAAATATCCTAAGATATTTATTATAGTCACCTTGTGGTCATTAGCATGAACTTCGATCTGTCCACTGGGAAAGACGATTCGTTTCTCTCCGTTAGCCGCCACCGTTAGCGCCGAGCCGTCAGGGTAACGCCACTCTTCTCTCACATGCTCGTTCTTTGGGTCTTGGTACCGGACACAGCCGTTGGGAAGTCGTACTTCAGATGACCCATCTTTATAGCGCTTCTCTACTTGACCACTTGAAACAGAATTAGTATACTTAGATTATTAACAAGAGGTCATGCTTCTCAAAAACAAGTACCTTAAATAACAAAATAATTAGTATTAAGTAATTAGTATACTAGAAGTAGTATTAGTATTAGTAGTAGTTTATTAGTAATTGGTGTCAACAATAAAGAGTTATATTATTATTATTTACCTTTTTTTAATATAAATAGTTGGTGTATCGAAACAAAATCTTTTGTCTGTGTGAGTGACTTTTAGGTATACAGACCGGAATGGCAACAACAAATAAGGCATTGCTACATTTTCAACCAGACAGAAAACAACTTACTCAGGAAATTCCAAGACTTCCAGTCCATCAGGATGTGTAGTATGATAAGTCTTATTCTCTGCATAATAATATTTGATCCTACCCTCGTTGTAAAAATTTTCCTTCACATCTCCATTGTAGTAGAGGAACTTGCAATATTGCCCATCACCTGAAATGTACTTCACATTTCCATTTGGGAAACGTAATTCTCTGGAACCATCAGGTTTTCTGATTTCTGTCGGATTTAAGCTAGTTTTAGTTAAGCTGGTTTTACTGCTTGATGGTTCAGGGCTAATCGTCATCAACTTATCGTGATAATTATCTTTGCGTATTACAGTCACCGATCTAGATGAGGGATTACTAACAGAAACTGCTGACTTTGATGTGTGTGTGTGGTTAGACTCTGTAGAGTGGTTAACTGATATTTGAGATTCAATTGGTGACCTTTGGTTTGATCTGTGACTTAATATTGATACTGGTGATTTAGATCTTTTTTCTGATCTTTTGTTCAATGAACTGGTACTATTAAATGATGCTGATATATTTTCAGGTGACTTAGAATCCCTTGTTGAAGAACTTGAATTTGATTTCCTCAAAAAAAAACCATTTTTATTGTGATCTGTTGAATAGTTGTCATTATTAATACTGCTTTGAACAGATCTGTTACTTGTAGGAGACTTCGATCTGAAGGTTTCCATGTAAATTCTCTCCAAATTGTTATCATTGCTATATTCAGCATTTTCAAATTTAAAATCAGAGTTTTCAATTTCATTATCCGTTGTTTCAGTGTCTTCATTGTCCGAGTCATATATTGGGGCATCACACATTACATTCAGTGTCATGTTTGAGGGTCCATTTTTGGGAGTGAGAGCATCTCTTTGACTAAAATACTTTGCATATCTTGATGTAACCTTCAGATTTGGCACGCTTTTGGCTCTCGGTCTAATAGTGCCTTTATTAGCTTGTTGAACTTTTCTACTTCTGCTTTGTCTTTCGATTTCAAAAGCTTTGTATTTGATGTCATTATTTGCTTCTGCTTCAGGTTGAATATCTTTATTCATGTTAGATAACTTCTTATTGATTTGTTCCAAATATTTCATGTTAGTTAATCTTCTAGTAATTTCATTGCTATGGTGTATTCTTCTATTCTCTTTCTTCAGTTTCTCCACTTCATTTTGTAATTCACTCTTTTCTTTCTCCATTATCTTTATTTGGTTGCGTAATCTAGCTATAATCGAAGTGGACTTAGCATCTTTCACTCTAATTTCTTCTTTAAGACTTTGTATCTCTTGTCTAAGACTTATTACCTCATCTTTTTCTTTTTTATTCAATCTTCCTCTCATTTCTCTAACATATCTTTCATAAACTTGTTTCTGTTTATTAAGCTTTTCTTTCTCCTCTGCTAAATAATATTCAGATAGGATTTTTTCTTCATTGAATTTCTGTTCAAAGTTATTTTTTTCCTCATAAAACTTTTGTCGTTCTATATCTACTTCTTCTTTCATTTTGTTGAGTTTCATGTTCTCTTTTCTGAATGTTTCAATTTCATCTTCCAGCTCATGGAGCCTTTCTTTTAAAAGTTCACTTGTTGATATTAATTTAGAATTCATTTCTTCGATATTGGCTTTCATTACTTCTGTTTCTTTGTCATTATCTTCTTGACAGTTTTTGTCAGGTTGTTTAGTTTCTATTTGAACCTCTTTTCTCATATTTTTATTTGGAACCTTATTTTGAGTGTCTTTTTTACATGGTTGCATTTCCACAGTTTTGCAGGAACAGCAACTGGAAACTGAGGAGCAAGCATCACTGGAGCATTCAGTGTATTCACTTTGACACATATCTGCATCATTATAGGATTCATTTTTATGCTTATTGGTATTAGGGAAAATATGCATGAGATTTGGATTCTCAGCTAAACATTTTTGCATTATTATCGGTGTACTTTCTCCAGAGTACTCCAGATTGTTTCTCTTCAGGAGGCGATTGAAAAATGATGTATTCATACTAAAACTTTCATGTGACACCTTATTTTCTAAAAGTTCAAAAAGGTTTTGTTCTGCAGTTTCTTTATCTTGTCTCAGTTTAGATGTGTTTTCATCACAGCTAATATCTGAAACTATACTTTTTGTTGGTGAGGTAAAGTTTTTATAGTATTCACTTTGTTTGAGCTGCATGAGGAAGTCACTTTGCTCCGTTGTTAAGATTGATGCCCATGTCTTGCCTTTGTTAGCTAGCACAGGATGCTTTCCTTTAGGTTTTGGTATCTGTAAATCTGGGATTCTAGAATCAGAATGTATACTACAGTTTGAAGTATCATAATTTTGGGATGGCTTGCTGGATTTTAAAGTAACTGAAGATATGTTACTAACATTTTGATTATCATTATTTCCAAAAAACATCTCATTAACTTTAGCTTCAGTTTTGTGATTTGTATTCAGTTTTAGTGGTGGTATAATTATATCAACATTTAAATTTTCACTGATGGGTTTGCAATGTTCTTGAGTTGACTGCACAGGTTTCAGTGAAGTACTTTTCTTTTTCCATGGTAAAGATTTAGTACTCATTATTACCAGATCTTTCTTCTTCACCCCAAACCTGGTCATTCCTTCACCACGCCGCAGAAAAGGCCTCTTCTGTATTGAAACATTACTTTTGCTAGGACCTGCTGTTTTGACAGCTGTTTTATCCGTTTCAAGTTTTTCTATAACTAAACATTCGAAATCCTTCTTCGGAGTAAGTATAGGCATTTCGTCCAGAGATATGTAATTCTTTTTTGATTTATTGCCGGTAGTGATGCCATTTTCATTGGATTCTAACGACTCTTTAGTCTGAAATTTGTCAGTAGCTAAGGCTTTACTTCGGCTTGATGTTGGAGTGTTTGTGATAATTTCAGACTCTTGCGATAAGTTTAGTACCGAAACACCGTCAATTAAGTCTTTATCTTGAACTCTTTCAGATATTTCGTTTACACTGATCCTCGGAGATCCGTCGTCTGTAATTGTTTGTGAAGTGTGTAATAAACTCCGAAAAGTATTGTAACTCGTTGAATTTGAGCTATTGGTAAAATGACTGATCATTTCTGTGGTACATGAAGAACTTTCAGTAGTCTCTTGGTACTGTAATCGTTGTTGCTGAAGTTTCCCGCGCTGCATTAATTGAAGCTGCCGCAAAATTTGTAGTCTCTCCAATATTTGTGACGGAGACATAGATATATCACTTTCAGAATAAGATTGATCCATATTCATTTTCTTGTAATTTAAATGTAGCTATGATCAACTTATCAACTATGATGATAAATGCAAATTGTAGAAATCTGTAAAGAAGGTGAATTTCGTTCGGTTTAGATTTTTTGAATTATTGTTGTTATAAAAGTAATGCGGTTTGAAATAGATAAATAGTGCTAATCCTGTCAATACGCTAATTAGAACCAAAGTTGTTTATCATTTCTTTGTGTCTTGCTGAGTTGATATTTGTTGTCGTCGTTGGCGTCAAGTACGCTCTTGGTATGTTTTGGACTTAAATTAATATTTTTTTTACGTTTTGAATCAAAACCGAAGGTTCTTGACAGAATTATTGACGGCAGTGCGGATAAGTCATTGCATTAATTATCAATACTTGTGTTTTTTCCAGTGTTTTTAAATTAAACTAGTGGACGTGTTGTATTCGTAAACTAACGAATTAAAGGTGTGGTATAGGAGAATGATATTGTTGTTCAATATCACTTTCACATGTCTTTTGTGTCACCTCCAAAACCATATAGAAAATACCAACCAACACTTACTGAGGTAATTATTTGACTTAAACTAAAAGTTTTTACAAATTTACCTCATCATTAGTTGAGCGATGAATGATAAATGATGGCCAAAACTTTAATTTGATGCGACTATTATTGTCAAAACTTGGCACTGGGAGAATAACCAACGTGCGTTGTCAAAACAGGAAAAAATATTTATGACTTTCTGAATTAAAAAAAAGAAACATTTTTATATAATTCATCGGCAAATAAATATAGAGTCCTTAATGCCTAATCTTTATATATTTATGTCTAACATCTTTTTGTTTCGGTGGAGATTACAGTACTCAGTATAAAACAGTATATAGTATAAAATACCATTATTTTTATACATAAACACTCGCAAAACACAAGTTTTGAAAAAAATACTATGGGGCGACACGACCCTATTTGCATCTTAAGAAACCACGAAGTTCTGATCAACAATATCACTCTCCTATACCATCATCATCTTTTCAGCCGCAGGGCATCCACTGCTGGACATAGGCCTCCCCCATTGACGTCCTACCTGTACCAGTGTCTGTATCTGTGTGTTTGTGTCATACCTGTTGGAAGCGGCTCGCATCTAGCGCGTTCCAGCGGTCCTTACGAGATTATCTGTTCACCTTGCGGGTGGACGTCCTACGCTACGTTTGCCGGTCCGTGGTCTCCACTCCAGAACTTTGCAGCCCCATCGGCCATCAGTTCTGCGTGCTATGTGCCCTGCCCACTGCCACTTCAACTTGCTAATCCGTTGGGCTATGTCGGTAACTTTGGTTCGTTTACGGATCTCCGCATTTCTGATTCGATCTCTCCGAGCATAGCCCTCTCCATAGCTTGTTGTACGACTTTAAGCTTATCAAGAAGGCACATAGTCAGAGACCACATTTCAGCACCATATCACCGGTAACACACACTGGTCGAAGACTTTCAACTTGAGGCACTGAGGTAATTCAGACGAAAAAATGTTGCGCAGTTTTTCGAACGCTGCCCAGCCGAGTTGGATTCGACGACTGACACCTTTCTTGAAGTTGAACTTACCTAGTTGGACTGCTTATCCTAGGTAAACGTACGTGTCAACAACTTCAAGAAGCGAGTTCCCAACTGATATCGGGGCGGGCTCAACATGGGCATTCGACATCACTTTCGTCTTAACCATATATTTTATACTACACTTATCCATACTCTTCTATACCCTCGCCCTTAATTTGGCAGTTTATGAATACAATACCACTATTCTCATACATAAAAATTCGAAAAAACGCAATTTTTGGTAAATAATATAATGCGACGCCACGATTTTTCCGTGTTTCCGCCAAAAAATCTGTCAAGAACATTCGGTTTTGGAAATGTATCAAGTAAAATTTAAGTCCAAAACATACCAACTACCAAGAGCGTACTTAACGCCAACAACGACAGCAAACTCATAAATTTGTTGTTTCTGGAAGTATTGCCAAATTGTGGGATTTTGTCGCAAAAATTGGGTTTTTTCGAGTATTTTGGAATAGTGGTGAAGAAATGTTGGCAGTAGCGCACAGTAGTCAGTGAAAGGCCCAAATTCATCGTAGACCTTATCGACGATTGAATAATAAGTATTAAAAAGTTAAAAAAAATAAAAATAAAGTTGTTTATTTTATACGTCGGGTTACAAGCGACCTCGAAGCAAGCGACAGACTTCAACATGAAGTAAAAAAACAACGTACAATCATGGAACAAAGTCTTAAAGATAGAGCATCATTTATACCAAGAAGTTTCTAATTAGTAGATTATACGTATAAACCTCTTCAACAAGAAATACCTACTCAATTCTTTATTAATTAAAATAATCAAATAAACTTCTTTTTCATAAAAAAAATATTCCATTTAGCCTACCTTTATTTTACGTGCCTAATTTTTTGGCATACTCTAATATGTATTATCATCATCATCATTTTCAGCCCGTAATCACCTACTGCTGAGCATTTGCCCTTCTTATACGCTACTTGCCCGGTCTTTTGTATTAGGTCTAAATAAGTCATACATTTTCCCTACATATGCCGATAAAGTATTGAGTATCGGTCATATTTTACGGTAATCGTATATGACACAAACTGATATTGGTTTTATTACGTATTGGAATAATACGTAATTGGCAGCGGTGGTTTACCAATATTTTAATTTGAATTACTGTCAATGGTAAATCAAGTTAAAAATGGCAATACTGCGATCTGCGCTAATATATAGATGTCAAAATTCTTGTTGCATTTCATTCAAAAAACATCTGGTTATCTGCAAGTAAACCACACTTTGTGTGCAATGTCCAAAAGAAGTAATTTCCGAAAAACTCCTGGTTTTAGACCTGAAGTGAAGGTGCTGAGTAATCGTGGGAAACAAGCTACCAGGTCAATGTCTCCAAGAAAGGAGAAAGTTGAGGTTCTCTCTTCTCCAATAAAATCTGAAGCTGATAAGAAAAATTATAAGTAAGCAACTTTTGAGTTTATGAATTAATGTTATCGAATATCTTTGATTTTCACAATCTACGATGTTGAAATACTATAATTTACCAGTAACAGTGTCATATTAACTTACCTAACCAAATATTTTCCATGTTTCTAAATAGACTTCATAGTTACATTTTATGCATGAAAACTGAATTGCTAACAATTTACTTTACAATGTGACTTAAAAATAATACCGAAATATTATTTGCAATATTTATGCTTGGCACTGATCCATTTAGTTTTCGAGAAAAAAGTTATAGCAATAATAGCTGTAATAAATGATCTACAGGACGATTAGACTTGAGAATGGGCTGACTGCACTTTTGATATCAGACTCTAGTCGCCCTGCTATGATTGATGAGGATGAATCCAGCGAAGAAAGTAGTCCTGATGAGACAAGTGCATCTGAAGTAGAGAGTGATGCATCTGGTCTCTCTGCTGCCAGTGACCATCACTCTTCCACCAAAAAGAGTGATTTTGATGAAGAGAAACTGGTAAGTTTAAAATATAATTTTGTATTTACTAGTTTAATTATTTTACCGTAAAAGCTAAAAATGCATTACTTTTGGTTACATAAACTTTGCAGCGTTCAATTTCATAATGCTCTTGATAAACATATAAAGCATTGACAAAAACTCATATAACTATTCATAACATCTCGATTTACACTGTCCAAACCATGTTTTTGCCCAACAAAAATAGACAAAACATCTCTAACCAGTAAAAAATATTTTTTTGCATCTAACTATATCTAAAAATAGTTTTATGATCAACTACACTCAATTAATATAGTTGAGGCTTACTGATTATAGGACTACTTATATATAGGCTAGTTCTCAGTATGCTTCATTGTTCTTTTTTATCAGAACATCTAACTCTGCTGGCTAGCTAGAAAAAAGTCACACCAAGCACCTTACATTGTGTTCACTTGAGAGTTGATTACCATTTAAGGCTAAGTGTGTACCATCTTTAACCACACCATAGATAGACAGAAAATCTTTATTCTGTGTACCAAAAATTAAAATAAGTAGAGAAAATAAAAGAATCACTTAGAATCTGGTGGGCTGTGAATCACCTAGCCTGTCACAAGAAAAAAAAAACAGATTTTACAACCAAATAATTATTATTAACCTGGTTGTCTGTTGGCTATATTAATTAAACTAACTGACTTATGCAAATCTTGTTAGTTATTTTACTTTATTCTAAAATACCTACTACAATTTTTGTGAAGATCAGGATGAATTGTTGAGAGATTAAAAATACAAATAAATTTGACTATTAGACTAAAATATTTTCAAAACTGCAGAAAGCTATATTAGAAACCTAATAATAGTTTGGTATCCCCCTTTCAAAGAAACTACTGTAAGGTCATTGTAGGGTAAAAGGTTTTTATTAATTAGTAACAGATTACAGCACTATAGGCCTTAGGCTGTGAATTACGAGCTGCTCGATCACTTACATATTTCAACATTTTTATAGACATAAAATCACAAGTTTTCATTCTTAAACAAAACATCTATTTGTGGCACATTGTACTTCAGCCTTGATATGACCATGACATGCAACGGTGACACTAAAATAGTCTTTAGTTTCTAATAGAACCACAAAACCATATAAAGTGATAAAGACACAATTGATCTACTATAGACCTATACACATGTATATTTCTATATGGTATTCCACACAAAGTATGAATGTACAGGTATGAATGAAAAAAAAAACTGTTTTTTAATTACAAACTTTCTCACATGTAAAACAGCACAGTGTTTTTGTTTGTTTGACCTTAACCTTCACCGAGGCCTTGAAGCTGTATAAATGCATCTATTAAGAATGTTTGTCTATTATTAGACAAATATACTATTCATTTTCATTGTATGTTCTTGTTAATAAATCCAAGAGAAAATCAAATGAAATAGGGCTAGGTCAGATAAGAGTATGCTTGTTGTCTGGCCTATATTACTCAATGGTTCACAGTTATTTGAATGGTTTTAGTTCTTCTTGGTTTAAATTATATAAATTTCTCATAAATGGGTTTTTCAAACGTCTAAAATTCTAAATATTTCGACATGTGATGCCCTTGCTGATTAATTGTAAGCGATGGTGATTATTCATATGTATTTTTGATACTTCTTTGAGATATACATATATGCATACGACGTTATAGCTCATCATATTTGTATAAAGTTTAGAAATGATAATTTATATTTATCACCGGGACTTAATAATGTACAAAATACTATGAAATTAGCTCAATAACCTCGTCGCCACGGCTATTGTAACATGGCCGGAACGTTTTGGTAAATAAACAAAACTTATTTCATAGTATTTTGCGCGCAATTTAGTCGCCATGATTATGTGTTCAAAGTTGGAAATTAAAAAGGAGATAGCTTAGAGTGTTTTTTTTTATGCATATGAGTCCACGTTTGACGACATACTCGCCTGGTGGTAAGCAATGATGTCGTCGAAGATGAAGCATGTAGACTTACCTGTTTACATGGATTAACACTTTTTATCCTGGAAAAGTGTGCGATTCCCGTAGGATAGCGAGTGGAACAGCTGGACAGTGATAGAATTGTGTTTTTTACTGGCTTAAAAAAATGAGGAGATTCTAAATAGGTAGTACATTTGTTTATATTTAAAAAATTGGACAAGTGATACTGACTTGCGCGCTAGGATGCCGAAGAAAATCGAGTCTAGAATATTTTTACTTTAAAGCCCTCAAACAAACCTCTTACGAAAAGATCAGTTGGATTAAAGGATTAACTTAAAATAATGTAGTTAAAAAAATGTTGCATACGTAAAGTTAGTTTTCGCAATTATGTTATGTAATTAAAATAAGTAGGTAATATTGGGATTATTTCCTTGTCGTTCTTCTCAAAATTTGTTATCGAGAATTGCACTAAATTTTTGCTTTTTTGCTGAGTTAGATTGTTAAGTGAGTTAGAACACACCGTTAGATGCTTGGCGGCAGATTTCCAACGCTAGCCAGTCGAGTACTAGAAAGTACCCTACCTCCATGCTATGGTTTTCTCACGATGTTTTCTTTCACCGGCAGCTCAAGCTTATTGTAGGGGTTTGAACCTACGCTATTCGGCATGCGAACCAGTTCGGTTTGAAGGTTACTGCAGTTAGAGAAATGACAGGGCTGTTGAGACTAACCATCGAAAGTCTCTAAGTAATGAGTGTCAATGCAGCGATGCCCTGAACGTTGTTTTGCTATTCATAGTTCTGTGTATCGCTGGAATGGTCATGGACAGGCGTTACCTCTTACCATCAGGAGAGCGTCTAGTTGTTTAGTTCGTCTCTTTACTTTTACATAAAAATAAATTCATATTTAAAACTAGCGACTCGCCCCGGCTTCGCACGGGTGCAATGTAGATACTAATGTGTTGCGTATGCATGTTAAAAATATAAACCTTCGCGTTGAATCACTCTGTCTATTGATGGACAGAGTGATTTTAAGAGGATATGACCGCATTAAAATCCGTTGCGTAGTTTAAAAGATCTAAGAGATCTTTAGAGATTCATAGTGCGAGGATGTAATCGAGTGATGTCAGTTATTCTTGACTACAAACATAACAAATACAGTGTCGGTTCAGAGTTTATGTTTTTGTATTCTTATAAAGCTAGAAAAACACGTTAAGGTCACAGTTCAGTTGTTCATATAATTGCATAATGAATGCCTGTAGCGATGCGAAAAAAAATGACGTAGATACGTAAATAAATTTAAACTTACCCATAAATTCACTAACCACAACTCGATTTCGTATCCGACACCCACCATTATAGAGGTACTGTAACGAAATTAAATTGTACTTGTAAATATTGTATGTCCAGTATCCAGTATTTGTACACTTGTTAAAATCACGTTGATACCTAGTTTAGTACAGGGTAAAATAAGAACATACAAACACGCTTTCACTTTTATAACAAAAAAACACGGACAAGTGCGAGTCAGACTAGCCCACCAAGGATTGCGTACAAACTAGCCACGAAACCGAAAACTAAGTTGCTTAAAAACCTTAGGGCGAAGCTAGTCTTTGATAAAAGGGGGAAATTGTATTTCTTTAAACCGAAAATTACACATCGTAAAAATAATAACCTTTTTTAGCTTGTGCTAATGAAGCTCTTTCATATGATAACATAGTACTTGGATGACCGAGCTTCGCTTCGTTTCTTTTAGCAGTTTTTCATTGCCTGAAAACACGGATAAAACGACGTTTTCTAAAAATGAAACCTAGCTAGATCGATTTATCGCCCCCGAAACCCCGTGCATACTAAATTTCATGAAAATCGTTGGAGCCGTTTCCGAGATTCAGATTATGTATAATTATATATATATATATATCTATATACAAGAATTGCTCGTTTAAAGGTATTAGATAGATTAGATTAGATAAATAAAAATTTAAATGACATATTGATGACTATATAAGATCTACTTTAAACAAGAGTTATGCAGTAGTCGCGAAAGCCATAGTGACTAACAGCTAATTATATTTACTCATAATGACCTACTACTTTGCAGGAAACCTCTCTTACTTATGATATATGATAGACGTATGTACTTACTTAACAGACAAGGTTATCAAATTAAGAATGAAGTTAAGTTTTTCTACGGTTCTACCCCATGGTTGAAAATAATAACTAACTAGCATCTAAGACAGACAGCGAAGTCGCTGTCTGTCTGTCACCTGGCTGTATCTCAAGACCCGCGATAGCTAGACAGTTGAAATTTTCACAAACTATTTATCTGTATTTTTTTGCCGCTATAACACCAAATACCTAAATACCTAAAAACAAAATAAAATAAGTTTGTATAAGTAATAAATTGTAAAATAATAATAATAATTTTGTATTTTACCCTTAAAAATTTATATAAAATAAATATTTAAGGGTAAAATTTACGCGATTTTTTTGTCTTTTTCATAGGAACTCTTCGTGCGCTATCCCGCTCGCACTTGGCCGGTTTTTTAGGTGTTTGATTTTAGTATTTGTTAAAATTTTTGTTTAGTGCTACTGTTGTAGCTTGTATCAAGATTTTGTCATGTTGTTTTGATTACTATGTAAAATGTGGTCAAATATAAAATTACTAAAATTAAATCGTCTGTAAAATATAATTACTAGTTACATCGTCATAATAAGCTTATGTATTTATTTTCATAGTATTGTCGTCATTTAAATCTAAAACTAAAATTGTATGAGTTGTATAATATTCATTTATTATAATAAAATAAATTGTTTTTTTTTTGTCATTAATAAATATATAAAATTTATATTACTAAAATTATTATTAATTATTTATAAATCTGAGATGCTCTTAAAGTAATGGATAATCTTGCTCACTGACGTGTATTGCTACTCTCGTCTCTCACTTGTATAAAACTTAATGAATTAAATATAAAATTAATTATGTCTCCAACAGTGGTACCACCCCAAGCAAAAAATAATGAAATTTATGAGGACAACGTGTCGAAGGCTCAGTAGAAAGCGGTGCAAGATGTTGTTTAACACGCTTTCTTTTGATACGGTACGCGTTAGCACCCCTTTATTGATTTCTTATTACATATTCGAAAGTTCTTTAGCAAACTACACGCTCGTAATTGAAAGTTTTTTTAAAATGTAAAATTAATGAGGCGAACGATACGCTCTCTTGATGGTAAGAGATAACGCTTCCATGACCATTGCAGGAATACACAGAACTTTGAGTAGCAAAACAAAGTCCGGGGCATCGTTGTTTTGGCGCTCATTACTTTGAGACTTTCGATGGTTAGTCCCAACAGCCCAGTAATTTTGCTAGCTGTACCTTTTAAATGTAATACAGATATGTTAGCACACTACTGCTTAACGGCAGAATATCTGGTACTGTGGTGGTACCTACCTAGAAGATTTCCTACTAAGGAAATCTACCATCAAGTAATAAAAGTACGTAGTTGTAGGTTGGTCTAGCTAGATGTAGGTAGGTATATAGTTGTAGGTAGGTAGTTTCTGTATTTAGGTTATAGAGTGTGTGATCAAGAGCTGCATAGTAAGCTTTCGTATTGTATTTTGATATATTAGGGTATCTCATGATTTGGCTATGATCGCAAAGCGGTGGACGCTTCTGATCGTTATGCCTAAGAGTGTATAAGTTTAAATCGAGACTTGGTTTCAAAAGCATTAACGTAGGGTTGTCGGATCCGAGAGTGTGCTTCGGTAATGTAATAATTGTATCCACCTGCCTCTATCTAATTAATTGGATGGCAAGACAAACAATGCATCAAATATTCTGCTCCGGAGCACTAGTGTAAATAGTACTGTGCTCCGTTTTGGAGAGTGCTGTAACTAGCAACCAAAGCACCGATGTTTTTCGGTGTGTTATGTACAAAATAAAATTATTTTCTTTCTTTCTTTCTTTCTTTCTTAAAGTTTTAGGTACTGCTACAATGATTATGGACAGGCATTATCTCTAACCACCAGAGAAAGTTTTCGTTCGTTACATAAAACAAGGCACGTGACCAAAGCGCCATCATACATGCTGGACATTCCATAAGTACACAAAGCGTTTTGATCTCCCTTAATATTTCACGAACCCGTAGTAAAAAGTTGTTTATAATGATTATTATTGTCAACTTCCTGTTTGCTTAGTACTGCCGTTTCGCTATCCTTTTATATTGTTACTGATCTATCATTTACTGACCCCTAATACGATGCTACTAGAGTAATGCAGGCTTTTATATATTTTGTAGACACAATAGGTACCTACAGTTTTATGGATATAAACACTGGCTTACCACGTATCTACATCTACATAACCTACTAAATTGTGAGAGCAGGTTATTCAAGTTATTCTACCAGATTTGGTCATCGACCTGATTTGGTAGGTCAATAATAAAAACGGAAAGAATATTATTTATACTAGTTGTGCCCCTCCGGTTCATCAGCAGCGGCACTTTGTTTTTGCGGGATTAAAGTAGTACATGTCACCGACAATTAATGTACAGATTGATTTTTTTCCCTTAAATATACTGGCTGCGCCTGTACGGTTCAGTTTCACAGACATTATGTTTTTCGGGGATGAAAAGTATTTTATGTCACTTATTGACCCTTAATTAAATGTTGTGCCCATAGTAAAAGTTGTTCACAACAATTAATTCATTTTGGCTTCGTATACTCTACGCTTATAACCCTACGTATAAAGAAAGGAAAAATTAATCAATAATTAAATAATAATTTATTTAATAGTATCAATTGAGATAATTACGTCAAATCATTGTCAACTCCATTACTTCGTTTTTTATTTAGTGAGGATTCTATTTAAAATTAACTGATAAATCTTAATTTGTTGCCGTCTCTTTCTCACGTACTATATTGAGTAGAGAAATAATTTAGTGCTGATGTAGTCAGAAAGCGCACAAAAAAAAATATACATCATCATCATGGAAAACATAACATCTTTTACACAATAACATAATAATACCTTATTTATAATTAATATGAATGTTTATTGTTATTATGCATTATTCATAATAAATTAATGTTTTATGCCGTAGTTTACTGTAGTATCCGTAGGTAACAATAACATAAGATAGGTAATTATTTGCGGTAACCATTTACCGTGCTTAACTGCACAGCTCAAGTGATGTTATATGAACCGCTCGAGCATTTTATGTAATGCAGTTATGAAAGAGATTAGGGCCTATGCCAGTTAGCGTTTCAGGGGCCGTACCACAATCACAAAAATAGATTAACAACTACAGCAATGCCTCTAGGTTTTATCCGCTATCCTATGGGATAAATTTATATTTCCGAGATAAAAGTAGCCTATGAGTAATACAGGTTATATTGGGCTATAAGCTTATACTAAGCGGGAAGGGCGTCATTGTATTATAAACAACTTTTACTATGGGCACAACTGTGGATTTAAAAAAAAAATCAGCTGTTTCATACATTTAGTTAAAGGCTAACAAACTTTTTCAATGGATTCGCTGATTTTTTTTCGCAATTTCAGAATTGTTCCATCAGGCGAGTTGGTGGCTAAACGTGGATTGATTGATTTGATACATTTACGAGTATGTAATGGTAAATAAATAAAAGTTGTGCCCATAGGAAAAGTTGTTAAAAATTATGAGTACAATTCCTCGTAGTATATCCCAAATGTGTACATAGTGGAGACTATTATTAAAAACAAATTGCTTTTTTAATAATAAATATGTAATTATCTCGCATCAATTGCTCATTTAATAGATTCGATCAATAAATAACAGTAAACAAAAACAGTTATTTAAAAGTTGTTGATGAAGATTAGTCGACGATATCGTCACCATCGCGTGTCTAACCTAGACCAAATTAGTAAAAGGCCGAGGCAGATTGCATAACAAGAGATACGTCTTTATCCAGCAGTAGGATAACGAAGGCAATGGATGATGAGACGGAACAACATCAATAGTACTTGAACTTTATTGATTTTACTAGCGACCCGCCCCGGCTTCGTACGTTAGCACTCCGCTTAACTTATTGAGCTTTATATGTACTAACTATTCCTATAATTTGGCTTTCATAGGGTCCTTAGGGTTTTCATATATGTATATCTTCACACACAACCGCACCACCGTTCACCGGTCATTTACTATTCACAATTTTGAATATTTCACAGCACACACACATCAGCTGCGTGCATACTAACGTATTTTTTTTTCCATATTCTAGGCGGCGTGCTCTCTTAGTGTGCGCGTGGGCAGCTTCAGCGATCCCGCTGATATACAAGGGCTGGCGCACTTCGTCGAGCACATGGTGTTTATGGGCAGCGAAAAGTACCCCAAAGAAAATGAGTTCGACTCTTTCATCAAGGTGAGATGATTCTTTACTAAGCAGTCAGGCGTATGATTCAAATATAGATCCTCTTCCGGATCAGCCTTGTTCTTATAAATTGTACCGCTAGTTGGCCCAGACGTCTGGCCCCCTATGCTGACCAAAAGAGGATTACAAAAATAAATATTTTTGTAATTCTCTTTTAATTGCCTTTATTTAGATACCCTACTTGATAGGTGTGTTTTTTTTTTCAAATTAACGTATTACTATTTCGCGCCAAAAATCCACCATCTTGATTTTTTTAATCTACCCTCTATGGACACTGAGACGACTCTAACGATATCTTAATTGTCGTAATTCATTTGGCCGTTTAAAAGATACGAGGTAATAAAGTAATATAATATAATATAGTATAGTATATATAATACAAGATACGCGCGAAAAACAACCCTTCCTTGGCAAAAAGAGTCGGGTAAAAAGAGTTTGAAGCCAGGACCTCCAAGCAGGCAGTCAGACGGTTTCCCCAGGAGGCTGCCGGAGCTACACTACGAGGTTAATAAGAACTCGACGAATAACAACATAAAAAGCTGATTTTTTCCATAAGAAAAACAGTTTGCTCAGTTGGCACAGTTTAGCTCATACATTAGCTCATTGGAACAGTTGCATTTTTGGTCTCGTGAATTTTAATATCAATCCAAAATGTATCTTTGCTGTACACAGTATACTAAATTTACCGTCTCAGCCTAAAAAACTTACCCTTTCAAAATTAAATCAGTTATGTAGAGTTCTAAAAAGAAACAACGAGAGTAACGACGAGTCAAGGCCAGTTTCAAACTAAAGATCATTTCGTCAACAGTTTAAAAAACTAGTTATAGACTTTTTACGATAACTTATTAAATCCTATTTGCTCGAATAGAAAAAGGCGGTTCAGACTTTTTACGATAACTTACTAAATCCTATTTGCTCGAATAGAAAAAAGGCGGTTAAGACTTTGTACAATAACTTGCTAAATCTTATTTGCTCGAATAGAAAAAAGGCGGTTCCGATAACGCGTCGACCGACTGCGAAGTGACGACGTTCTACTTCGAGATACAAGAGAAGCACCTGCCGCAAGCCATGGACATTTTCAGCCAGTTCTTTGTCAGCCCGCTCATGAACAAGGAAGCCATGCAGCGAGAACGAGAGGCCATTGAATCTGGTACGTTAACACATGAAAAGAATTTACTAGATGGCAGAATTTCTTAGCAGGAGTTCGTCTAGGCAGATACCACTGCATTATCTTTTTTGGAATGGAGTTCTTTATCACACGTTATCGTTCTGATTTGCTTGTGAGCTGAGGGGCTAGACCGAAAAATGTGTACCAATGAAAAACGACACCAAAACCGACATCTTTTTGCAGTGATTTTTGAGGCACTTCCCAATCACATAGGAAACTAAAACTTTTTTCAATTGATTCTGCTTGCCGTCAATTTTAAGAATAAGCAAAAAAAAATGTTTCATTAATAAAGCCTTTTTTTTCCGTTTCAACCGGGTGTCCATAAGACACCTCAACATTTTTTTTACGAGTAAATTAATTCGTGCTTATGTCTTTCTTCAATTATTTAAAATATTAAAGTGCCAAAACATACAAAACAATAGTTAAAACTTTATAAACAAATAAGCATGAATACATCAATTATCCGCAGCATTTTGTAAATAGCGTTTGAGTTGTTCATCAAATGTTGTGGCATTTTATACAGTGATAAGGCAATTAACAATTTACCTTCGGCATATTTCAAAACTGCGAGTGTTTTTACACGGACGACGCCGTTTGTAAAATGCGGAATCATACAAATTGCCTGCGACATTAACTTACGTTATTGAGTAGTCGAACTAGTTTTGCGATATATATTTTTATTTTTACAAATTTACAGTTACGCCACAATTTTAAGTAGTTAGTTTCGGTGATTAAATATGCGAGTTCTATTCTCATTCTAGAACCTAGGTTTGTAAAGCAAAATATTAATGAATAGTCCGCTGACAAATATCTATTCGTTCCAGTCCAAAAAACCTTGTCACTGATAATGTCACGTAAATATATAAGTTTTAACCATCCATGTTTGACGTTCCGTCTTAATTTTCTTTGCCGTTTTAATTTATTTCAGCTGGACAGTAAAGCTAGCATATATTAAGTGCTATTTAACTGTTGAAAGAAATTAGTATTTGCCAATTGAAAAACCAGTAACAATCCCTTGGCTATACGTATATGGTTATCCTTCTATGATATACATATACAGTCTTACCACAAAAAAGTTAAACACCTGTTGAACACGTGTTTAAAAAAAGTGTTACCACAAAACTTCGTTTTACGATTGTCTAGAGTTAGATACGACTTAAACACTGTCTAAATTTAAACAACGGGCATAGCTAGTTTAACCGATGTCTAAGTTCTAATGTCAACCAAATAACTGTCAACAGAGAATTGACCATTACTACTTTTTGCTGTAAACATTGTGATCGTGGTGAAATTAGTATCTTCTTCGTATTTCTTTTGAAAAATAGTTGTGAATACGATTACGAATACGATACGTATGGATATTATAGAAATCATTGATTTTATTGACGATATGGATTTAGAGGACCTTGAATTCATGGATCGCTTTCGCTTTTTCTTTATTTACTGTTTTATTATTCATATTGACTTTTTAACTTCGTGTTAAAACAAAATAATTATGATTCAAGACCGGTACAATACAAACAGCAACAGGCTTCAATCCAAATCCCAGTAGATGTCATGGCTGTCATTAGTCAGTTTTTTTTTTTTACTTTTGAGCGATACGTTCCATTTCTTTCCATGAGATCAATTCACTATAGCGTTACATTACGTTTTTGTTTGAACTTAACTTAATAGCATTAATTTAATAATTAAAATAGTATTTAATTTCATTATTAACTATATTTTGACTTACATACTAACAGTTGTAATGAAATAATTGTTCAGAAAATCATGTACCTAATCTCACGCGATCTGCGTAAAATGGAAGCGAAAGAACGGAACTACCTGAACTAAAAAAAAGGTTGAACGAATGTTTTATGGTGTTGCCAAGATTTATGAGTTAGACATTGTTTAGAAAGACATTCGCTAAACACAGTTTTGTGGTAACAAAAGTTAAACATGCGTTAAACATGTGTTTATCTTTTAGACAGTGTTTAGCTAAACATTTGTTGGACCACTGTTTTATCTGTCTTTTGTAGTAAGACTGATATAGTCTAGGCCCTTAGGACATATGTAACAATTACAATATTTAGCGACTATTTGTTTTTTGGCCATTGCCATTGAACCTTATTCCCTACGGCCATAAAGAATAAAGATATTGTTTATACCATTGTCGGATTTAAAACGCGATGTAACCATATTACGCGCTCGTTTTGAACTGTCAAAATTAACTTTAAAGGTGTAAGAATAAGGCCCCTGAATAACTTTTTACCCGACTGTGGCGAAGCCATAAAGGGAGGGTTATATGTTTCATCTAAGCATGTCCGCCCCTATGTTCCCACGTAACTACTAAACGACTTAACCGATTTGTCGTTAGATCTGTCCTTATTGCGCGAGTGTCACTGGCCTTATTAAAAGCTAATTTAAATGGCGCATTTTGACGTAAAGATTATTGTTTTAAAAAAATTTATTCAAAGTGTCTTTAATTCTGTTTAGCCTTGAAAGGTTAACATATAAACAATCAGATTTTTATTTTATTAGTCAAGGTAATTGTCATAACGACACAAATTCCTTCAGCTTATCCGCTGTGTATTGCATAAATTTTCACAACAATGCTTATTGTGAGAACATCTATTATATGAAGGTGTATTGTTGGATCATTCAAGCTTTAGATAATGAAGATCTGTAATGATCCATTCTGTAAGTCACGTTTGTATGTGCTGTAATACTTACAAAGTTATTTTAAAAGCTAGCTAGATAGATTTTTCGCCCACAAAATCCCCGTAGGTATAGCAAATGTAGAGTTAAACAATAGAGTTATTCATTCATTCTAGTTTAATCAAAATCGTAGCACATTTTGAAATAAAATAAAAAAACAAATATTGCACGTTTAATTGTATTGCATTATTTCACAAAAAAGAACCGGTACTGCAAGAACTTGGGCGAGTTCTAAGTTACGTGTGGGGACTTTATATAGCGCTCCTTGTGCAGTATTTTGGGCTATTTTGACTTTACTATGGTCGGTTTGTAGTGGAATTTTTACTTGTAATTTTACTTGGTGATAGATCTCCTTAGCAGGACGTCACCGTAAGCAGTAGGCAGACAGTAGGCGCCACCGCAATACCACATATTCTGCTGACAAGCAGTAAATAAACATTACTGTGTTCCAGTTTGAAGTGTACTGCACGTAGCAAAATTACAATGCGGTTAACCATCGAAAGTCTTGAAGTAATGAGCGCTAAAGCAGCGACGCTCTGGACTTTGTTTTGCTCCTCAAAGTTTTGTGTATCGCTGCAATGGTCATGGAGAGGCGTTATTTCTTCCTACTTTAGTCCGTTTTAATACTTACAAATAAAAAATAAGTAGTACAGTTTTTGCCTCATAATTATTTTTTTGCTCCTCTTCCTGCCTCATAGTTTTACCTGTAGTAAATGTTGTTCATAATTTCAAGAATAATGACTCCATTTCGGTTTCATACAGTGTAAAGTTGGGGCTAATCGCAGATTTAAATATTAGTTGCTTTATTGTGTAGAGTTCGCGATCGCAGCGCCCTCGGACTCGAACCGCAAAGACCAGCTTCTATGCAGCCTGTTTCCTGAAGATCACCCGGCGCGTACCTTCACTTGGGGCAACCTGAAGAGTCTCAAAGATGACATCAATGATGATGAGAAGCTGTATCAAGCTGCACACGAGTTCAGGAAGCGACATTATAGCGCGAACAGAATGACGGTGGCTTTGCAAGTTAGTTTATTACGATATGTCAAAATCACGTCAGTTTCCATTGTAAAACATATTCTGTACCTTTTTTGTGCATTTTAATTTCCTGCAACACTAATTTAACCATCACCACAGGCCGTATTTGTAGAGAACTGGCTATACTACTTATTGTCGCACACGCCACTACAAGCCGTGGCACATTTAGCACGTGGCTTTAGATGGCCGGAACATGTCGGTTTGGGCAACATTTAAACATGCATTTGGGTTACTTACAGTGAAAGACGGTTACTGCGACTACCACCACATACGCAGTCTAAAGCCTGTCCTAGATAAATATGGCTTGAGATAGTATATGAAAACGCGGCTAGGCCTGTTGGAAACGCCACGGTTTTTAGTGACGGGCGCGGCAATTCACAGTAAAACCTGCTTTACACAAACATCACGTGATAGTGGCTAAATTCGCGGTTGCGTCAATTGGACTTTTTATAACGTGTTTTATTCCCAGGCTCGCATGGATCTGGCGGATTTGGAGCAGTATGTAGTGAATACATTCGGACGGGTGCCCACAAACAATCTTCCCGCGGACGACTTCACGGCGCACATGTTCCGACCAGACGCTGTGACGCCAGAGTTCCGCAGCATTTATTACGTTAAACCTGTCGCAGATAATACTGAAGTATGTCGTATTCGTTTTTTTTTTTAATTTTTATGTTTTTTTTTTAAAGTGGTGAGGCAAACGAATTTCAACATATTGCAATAAAGTATTGATGATTAAGTATTCAGAATTCGATGACACTAAATATACATTAAACATAATATTAATTAAAGACGGCGGTTGCATCCGTCATCGACTTCCAAGAGTCGTATCGTGATGTTAAACAGCATAACATTCCTCAAGAAATGACCTATCAAATGCAAAATATTTTTTACCTAATCCGATTGGCGATTCCAGTGATTAGCGCGTTCAAACAAACAAACACTTCCTCTTTATTATGTTAAGTGTAGAATAACACAGTTAACGCAGTTTTACCCGCTATCCTAAAGGGGAAAAAAACTTACAACACATGCAAACATATAGACAAACTTTCACATTTATAATATTAGTGTGATTAAATTTTGACCCAGTATATATGTATGTTTTCGTATACAAATGCTAATTATTATAAAGCCGCACAAAATATTAAAAAACCGAAGAAACAACAAACACACTCACACACACACAATTACACACTCAAACACACTCTTAGACACACACACATACACATACACTTGCACACACACATACACACTCTCACATTTTTGCCTTTATAATATTAGTGTGATACATATTCGTTTTATGATCGAACTTGCAACCTTGCTAATGAGCACACTTTCATCTTTATATTGAGTTATAAAAACTTCTGATTTGACTTTAATATTTTGCAGGTACATCTAACGTGGTGCATGAGATCTCTAATATCAGAATATGAGTCTAAACCGCACCAGTATATATCATACCTACTTGGCCACGAAGGCAAAGGCAGTCTTCTCTCCTATCTTAGAAAAAAGTGAGTATGAAGTAAAAAATTGTTTGTGATATACTTTATTTTTTAACAGACTCAGAAGGAGGAGGTTTTCAATTTGGTCATATTAAATAAAAGTTTGTTACCTTCGTCATTTATGTCCGGTTCATATACATAGTACAAGCTTTCCCCTGTGTGGGGCTAGTTCGCACGGGTAGTAAGAAGGGTTATAGTAAGCTATCCTTAAGAGGTCATTATATGCCACTGCAGACTTTTTAGTAGATCTATAAAAGAGGAATATCCCACCATGCATTGTTTTGTTATATCTACGTTTGGACTTTTAACGTAGCGCCATCTATTGGATACTTACTCAAACCAGTTAATAAATTACCTTACACCGCCATCTATTAAAATTTTATGGAACTCACAGAAAATTATACCTCTTTGTCGTATAATAAACAAATAATTTGCAATAAAAAATATTGCGATATAAATTGAGATATACTTAAACTATCCTATCTCTCAAATTGGATTAAACTGCAAGATATGGTTAACATCGGTTCAGTAGTTGACGAGTTAAATGACGGTGCGGACGAAGATGGTAAAGCATACCTATCTTGAGATGGAACTGGCTCTCGGATGATACTTGGCGGCAGGTTTTCAACTGGTAGCTAGAAAATACTCTACCACTACGCTATGGGGTCCTTACGATGTTTTCCTTCACCGGCAGCTCAAGGTCATTGTTGGGGTTTGAACCCACGCCCTTTGGCGTGTGAACCGACCTCGTTAACCACTGAGTTATCATCGCTACAAAATGTTATGTTGTTTATTACAGAGTATGGGCGCTAAGTATTTATACGGGTAACTCTGAGAGCGGCATCGACTACACATCTATGTACAGCTTGTTTTCTACTCAAGTTGTCCTGACGAAAGAGGGATTGGCGAATATTGACCAGGTGATCAAATAGCATCATATTTTAGCAGCTTTATTTAAAATCAAACTCAAAAGTCATCTATTCAGTTTAGGCCCTGGTAAGACACTTATGAACGTTAAGTTACATGTTTGAATCTACCACCGGCTCGTAATTACACTTCAACTGAAACTCACGCAAGAAACTAAGCAAGGCATTTTTTTTTGTGGAACTTTCTTTTCGTATTAGGTAGGTACAGTTATAAATATTAATACATTATGCTTACTTATACAATTGTCATTTAGCCAGGGGGATGCAAGTGCAGAGAGAAGCTACTACAACCATATATGCCTGTCTTCCACGTAATGAGCCACCTTATAGTAGGCTTTGTCAATTAACCTCTGCTCTATAAAATCTTTGAATTTATTATAGGACATTTTAGTTCCCTCAAGTGGGATTTTATTATAGAATCTAACGCAATTCCCGAGAAAAGACTTATTAGCTTTAGATAACCTGAATTCTAGGTGTTACAATTTTATCTTTATTTCTTGTGTTTAAGTTATGGCGGCTACTATTAATTTCAAATGAATCCCATGAAGTGAAAGAAATCCCATGGCATGGAACTTTGTCTTCCCTAAGTGCATATTGTAGCTAGCTTCATACGGTGAAGGAAAACATAGTGAGAAAAATTACGTATTTTTTTAAGGGTTCCGTACCTCAATAGAAAAAACCGGCCAAGTGCGAGTCGGACTCGCGCACGAAGGGTTCCGTACCATTATCTATGAAAAAGGCAAAAAATCGCGTTTGTTGTATGGGAACACCCCTTAAATATTTATTTTATTTTGTTTTTAGTATTTGTTGTTATAGCGGCAACAGAAATACATAATTTGTGAAAATTTCAACTGTCTAGCTATCGCGGTTCTTGCGATACAGCCTAGTGACAGACAGACGGACGCACAGAAAGACAGCGAGCGAAGTCTTAGTAATAGGGTCCCGTTTTTACCCTTTGAGTACGGAACCCTAAAAAAGATATCGACGAATAGAGAACCTGCTCCTTTTTTGGAAGTCGGTTAAAATAACTATTGTTCATTTGATTTCAGCTAAATGCATGGCTTTGAAATCTTGCAAATATTAAATTTTCATAGAATAGGTATTACGCTTTAAACCGATTTGAAAAGGTTTAAAGCGTAACTTATGCGTAGTTAATTAGCAACGCCCTTGTTTTTGTACAGCATAATAAATTTGTGCTTCAAATAAAAAAAAAAAATGTTTATTACAGGTATTGGAAGCGGTATTTTCATATATAAATATGCTAAAGCATATAGGACCTTCTGAAAGAATATTTGACGAAATCAAGGTACAAAACTTATAACTTTTAATTGAAGAATTATTTTTAGTTGTTTTTTTTTATGACCAGGCCTTAATGTTGACTTGTCTTCCAGACTATAGAAGAGACAAGTTTCCGTTTCGACGAGGAGACTCAGCCGGTGGAATTTGTGGAAACTCTATCGGAGAACATGCATTTCTATCCACCTGAGCATTACATCACTGGTGATAGACTGTACTACAAGTATGATCCAAAGGTAATAAATTATAATCAAGCGTTTTGTAGCGATGGTAGCTCAGTGGTTAGCGCGGTCGGTTCGCATGCCGAAGGGCGTGGGTTCAAACCCCAACAATGAGCTTGAGCTGCCGGTGAAGGAATAACATAGTGAGAAAACCATAGCGTGGTGGTAGGGTACTTTCTAGTACTCGGCTGGCTAGCTACCACCCTCAAGTTGAAAATCTGCCGCCAATCATCTAACGGTGTGTTCCGGCAGCCTCACTTGAGAGCCAGTTCTATTCCAGGCTAGGTGTGCTTTACCATCTTCGACCACACCGTCACTTAACATCAGATGAGTTGTGGTAAAACACCTAGCCTGTCAGCCATAAAAAAAAGCTGATTCTTTGGCTTCAAGAGACTTTGTTATTAGTCCAGTCAAAATAGACTAAATTATGATCCAGTTATATGTGATTTTGACGATTATTGAAAAATAAGAGTGTGTTTAACTAGTAGGTAATTATAATTTTGTATTGACATTTAATTATATTGAGATACATATTTTTATATTTGACATATTATTATATTGACTTGTTTAATTATATTATAACATTTTTAATGTTATTTTTAGACATAAATGGAAATATGACTTGTAACTTTAATGTTAACACTGAATATTTAAATTTGGATTATATCTGTGTAATACCTTTAAACGAGCAATTCTTGTATGTATATAATCTGAATCTCGGAAACGGCTCCAACGATTTTCATGAAATTTAGTGCGTAGGGGGTTTCGAGGGCGATAAATCAATCTAGCTAGGTTTCATTTTTAGAAAACGTCGTTTTAACCACGTTTAGGGAAGCGTATTGTATTGCGGCCAGGTGGTGCGACGATCTGCGAAAAGCGGCGAGCATAAACTGGACACAGAAAGCCGTTCATCAGGCTCAATGGCGTGCATTAGGAGAGGGGCCTACGTTCAGCAAAGGGCTGATGATGATGATGACAGAGATACTATTGAGTTTATAAATAACGCTGACTCTTGAAAACATATTCGAGCTTTTCAATAATTGAACCCTTGTATATACGTGAGTTACCTTCATTGCAGGCTATATCCGAGCTGCTGGACTGCCTGCGTGCTGACACAGTTAACATAATGATCCTGTCCAACAAACATGCCACGCCTATAAAATACGACGCAAAAGAGAAGTGGTTTGGCACCGAGTACAAACGGAGAGGTAAGCACTTAACAACTTCTTGACGAGGGGGATGGAGAAGAAACGTGCGGGAAAACAGCATATATTATTGTAATAAAATGTCAGTTGTCGAATCAAACATTTGATTTGTTGATTTATATGTATGTCTTCTCCGCTTCTCTCAATTGACATTCAATTAAAATTTTTGGATGTTTCAAGTTTTTGATGTGTTAATTCCTTGAAATAACCTCTCCCTCTTCTCTTAAGCAATTCAATCTCTGATCGATCAATGGTAGCCGACATTGCTTGAAATGCTTGTGCATAGCTTGGATATTTCATAAGTAGATATGTTTAATTTTTTCATCAAACTACGAAACTGAGGCGCCAATTGACAAATAATATAATAAATACCAGGTATTTTTACCCCACATGGCATCGAAAAGTTTTTCGCAAATACGCGATATGCAGTTTTCATTAAAAATATGTATTTTTTTTTAAATGTCAAGTTTACTTTATTTATTTTATAATTAAATTATAATTAAAATTTCCCGCTAAAACGGTCCGGACCCTCGTCTGAATGACGTCATGCCGTGTGAAACAATCACATATCCGGCAATATTTCTACGAAAATGTCAACGACAGCACTGAGGTTTCTTATTGTGTGACGTCACACTCTGTTTGCTGTTCAGTTATTAATTTTTATTCTTTTTTACCTACATATTATGATAAATCGTTAAAAAATTATTTCATCTGTTTTATTTCTAGTAGACCTTGCCCTATCTATGCATCGCGATACAAGATTACGTCGATAGCCGCCGTATGTAGCGAAGTCGCTACATGTTCTTATTGTTTCATTACAGAGATCCCCGCAGACTGGCTCGAGCGCTGGTTGAATGTGTCTTCATACCCTCAGTTCCACCTTCCGGATAAGAACATCTACCTGACCACAGACTTCACGATTATGCCCCCGCCGGAGCCATACCTCGAGTTAGCTGAGGAAATGGGGATCGACTTGCACGACTCCACGGCGAAGGAAATCAGGAAGAAGACTGAAGTGACAACGCTTTTGCCCAAGCAACTCAAACACAAGGATCTGATCGCTACTGTCAATCAATTCAGGTGAGAAAGTTTTGTAAAAAAATAAAACCATGTACCATTATAATTATAATTCATTTAGCTCGCTTAACTTTTTCAACGTGTGAATTATGAACAGTATTCACAAATAGGTGAGTTTTTTTTTGTGGGTAAGTTCGTGTTCGACCGTCAACTCGCCTGTTGGTAAGTGAAGATGTGACCGTAAAGGAAGGACGCAGCTAAGATACCTATTCACTGTGAACATATTTAAAAGTCTTAGATTAAACTAAGTTCGCAATGTAGCCTCCGCTTCTAAGTGTGTCGTATATTAACGCAGCTCGTCCACGGCTGCAGTCCGAATAGCCGCGAATTTAGCTGCTACCGCAGGCTGTTTATAGGCCTTAGCCCATTGCTACCGCGCCTATTACCACAAATACTGAACTCACTTTCAGTATTCACAAATACTGAAAGTGAGGGCAGTCCAAGCCTCTATTTTTTTTTAATGACACTGGACCTACACTGACACTCTAGGTGTTTGACCACAGCTCACCTGATGTTGAGTGACAGTGCAATCGATGATGGTAAACACATCTAGCTTGGAACTGGCTCTTAAGTGAGGCTGCCGGAACACACCGTTAGATGCTTGGCGGAAGATTTTCAACTTGAGGGTGGTAGCTATCCAGCCGAGTACTAGAATGTATTCTACCACCATACTATGTTTTCCTTCACCGGCAGATCAAGCTCATTGTTGGGGTTTAAACCCACGCCCTTTGGTGTGCGAACCGGCAACGCTAACCACTGAGCTTTCATCGCTACAATCTAATAATAGTACCTACCTCTAATTTCGCCGCTTCTCTGACGCACGCCTAATGATATTCGTATTTATTACAGATTAGACCAGCCCAACCTTCTCCGTAAGAATCGCCAGATGGAGTTGTGGTACAAGCCAGACTTCAAGTTTAGATTCCCGACTGCTCTGCTTTATTTCTACTTCATCACGCCGCTAAGTCTCAAATCGCCCAGAGAGTGAGTACAACTTAGTTATTCCCTTCTCAAGGTACAACAGAACTTCTAAACAAAGTAGTGTGTGCAAAACAGCCAAATAATCCGCGTGATAACTGAGATGCGCCGAATAGTGGTTTCATCGAATAACCGAATACCGAATATTATTCGGTTTAACCTTTACCGAACCGGATATTCGGCCGAATTATTCGGTTTACCATTACAAGTACCCTCAAGTTGAAAATTAGCCGCCAAGTATCTAACGGTGTGTTCCGGCAGCCTTACTTGAGAGCCAGTTCCATTCCAGGCTAGGTGTGCTTTGCCATCTTCGACCACACCGTCACTTAACATCAGGTGAGCTGTGGTCAAACAACTAGCCAGTCGGCCATAAAAAAAAACATTGCCGCGTAAACAGGTTTCTAATATGTACGCTACGTGTCGCTGCTGGCTTGATGACGAGCAAACAGTACCTACCTCACCGCCCGCTACCTGCTCACACACCACGCTGTCACTTTGCTTCAAAACATCGCACGATTAAGTTACAGATAAAAAAACAAAGGTGCTAATCATTACAAAAATATTAAAATATGATTATTGCTTGAACCGAATATATTCGGCAACAAAAACGAATAATCCGGCCGAGTACAAATAGGTAGTGGAAAAGATGACGAATACGCCGAATACCGAATACCAAACGAATATTCGGCGCATCTCTAGTTATAACGTTGTCATTCGAGATGTAATTTTATATTTTATTGAAAAGAATTATATTGTTTTAATAATTTTCGTATTGTGTACTGTTACGATATTGCCCTTATAATTCCGTTAGTAGTACTGCTTTGAAAACTGTAAGGTAAGAGTTCGATTCCCAGCCAGGGTCAACATTTATTTGACGAACATTGATCCTTTTTCTGTGTGTGAGTGTGCTGCTTCTATTAGGTATCTGGCTCCCATTGTATAAGATTTGCTTTGCTTATTTTTACACTGCTCTAAAGCCCAAATACTTTAGGGTAGTGTGAAAGTCTTACATTTATTTATTTAGTAAATCATGTTGTAGGTAATGAAAATAAAATTTATTGACCCGCCCAGGCTTCGCACGGACGATACTTAAAAAAAATTGCGAATTGACGTATGTATTTTATCTATGTTCGTTTTAGATCGTGCTTACTTGACGTGTGGACGGATTCCCTCCAGCAGAACCTGAAGGAAGAAGTGTACCCGGCTAACATGGCGGACCTACAACACAGTATATACATGGGTGATAAAGGACTCACGCTCAAAGTCACTGGGTACAGCCAAAACTTACACGTAAGCCTCTTAACTTATTAACGAGCTGCCTCGGTTTGGCACAACTTAAAATCCTCTTAAATGAAATTCCATAATCTATCTTCTATACACCCTTACTGCTAAGAGAGTGCGCAAATTTTTATCACGACTTCAGTATTGTTATCTGAACATATTTAAGAAAAAAAAAAATACGGTTCGTTTTATAATAATAATTATCTCGTCCATACTAAATTATTGAAAACATATTCACCCTATCTCTACGCAACGCCGACCTTCAAATTGCCGCAGAATAGGTAATAACAATTCGGCTCAGGTGATTACGGGAATGAGTGCGGGGCGAGGGGTGTCGTGAATGCCCAGCGTCGCCTTACTTATAATAAGTCACTGACCCCTGGTCTGCCTAGTAACTATTATGTATTCTGTGGCGCTACTCAGTTCCGCGCTAGTAGCCATAACTTCGGCTGTTCATACGGAAATTCTTAGGTTAAATTATTTTTATATTTTTGTTCCTGAAGGGTTCAAACGAAAAAATACGGGTATTTTTATTTTCAGTTATGTACACTTATGCAAAATTTGTGCACTCTCTTAGCAGTAACCCAGTATATCTATAAAAGAAGAACCTGTCAACTGATTCACTGACTGAATCAACGCACAGCTGAAACCGTTAAGTCTAGAAGCAGGAAATTTTGCACGTTTTTTTTTAAATGTCTGACAGGCTAGTTGTTTGACCACAGCTCACCTGATGTTAAGTGACGGTGTGGTCGAAGATGGTAAAGCACACCTAGCCTGGAATGGCACTGGCTCTCAAGTGAGGCTGCCGGAACACACCGTTAGATGCTTGGCGGCAGATTTTCAACTTGAGGGTGGTAGCTAGCCAGCCGAGTACTAGAAAGTACCCAACCACCACGCTATGGTTTCCTCATGATGTTTTCCTTCACCGGCAGCTCAAGCTCATTGTTGGGGTTTGAACCCACGCCCTTCGGCATGCGAACCTACCGCGCTACCCACTGAACCATCATCTCTACGCATTAGGAATACCCAGATACATAACAAACATCTATGTTCGCCACACAATTGTTTGTCCTGTGTGGGAATCGAACCAACGCCCCACAGATTAGGAAAACATCTATGTTCGCCACACAATTTTTTGTCCTGTGTGGGAATCGAACCCACCACCCACAGCTTAGGAAGCAACTACCAAGTGAGCTAACAAGGTTGAGTAAAATTTATTGTTTTTCCAGTTGCTGGTGGAACTGATAACGGCCGAAATGCGAAAGTCGACCGACAACCTCACAGAAGAAATGTTCGAAGCAATCCGCGAGGTCAGAACCAGACTTTACCACAACGCATTGCTGAAACCGCACAAGTTGTCCAAGTGAGTATGTACGCCACCTATGGCACTAGCTCATAAGATTCTTTTGTTCAATTACAATCAAGTTATACATATATTTAACAGATGTTCTTTTTTCTTGATTTTAGATGTGTTTTTTTTTTTAATTATATTTATGATTACCTTGACGCCCTTTAGGCTTTTACTCTGCTCCTTTGTGTTATTTTTAACCGACTTCAAAAAAGGAGGAGGTTCTCAATACGTCACAATATTTTTTATGTGTGTACTCGATTATTCGATGATAGCCGGACCGATTTGAAAAAATATTTTTTATTTGAAAAAAATATATTTTTCCAAATAGAAATGTCATCAAAATCGGTTCAATAGTTTAAATTTTAAACTAACTAGAAAAAAAAAAACATCCAAGTAAACGAAATTGCGTAATCTGCTTTCGTTTGACTTTCCAGTGGTGTTATCGGTCACTAGAAAAGTTCACTATAACGTTACCATAATAGCTATGCCATTATTTCTATCCATCCAAAGGTTGTCTGGAAGAAATCGCTTTAGGCGATATGGCCGTCGTTGTACTACCATATATAAGTCGATGATGTTTTTGTTATTATCTTTATTCTTTATCTCTTTGACTTTTTAATGTTATATATGTGTGTTTGGTGTACAGTAAAGTCATATTCTATTCAAGTAATATGAACTACCTATCTTCCGGGTTCAATACCAAATGATAATTATACTATGTAATGTATCCTAGCCGTGTTTGAGCGTAGTGGAATTAATTCGGGTTTATTTTAAATATGACTTTTTGGTTTAAACAATTAAAGTTATTTTATCTTTGTTCACGTTATGTTAGAGACCTACGCATGGAAATTCTGCTCGAGCCGTACGTGTCGACGCGCGACAAATTGGTTGCCATATCGCAGATCACGCTCGCGGATCTACGGAAATTCAATGAGAGATTCCTCTCCACGCTTTATATGCAGGTACTATATAATAACGCTTTATTAACACCACTTCCCTACATTATATGAAACAAAGTCGCTTCCCACCGTATGTACGCTTAGATCTTTTAAACTACGCAACGCAATTAATGCGGTTTTCACCATAGACAGAGTGATTTAAGAGGAAGGTTTATATGTATGATACATGCATATGCGCCATATTAGTAACTACATTGCACCCGTGCGAAGCCGGGGCGGGTTACTAGTAAAATATAAATATAAACTTAAGGTTCTTACTTAAGACTTAAATTTTTATGATAAGATGTACCTAACTAGACGAATGAGACGCTCTCCTGACTATAAGAGATAGTGTCTCCCTAAGATCATTGTATCGACACCTACAAATTTGAGTAACAAAACGAATAGAGTTTTGGTGGGAACATGGAAAGGTGTTGCCGCACTTAACTTTTTTTCCAAAGCTAGTGTTTTATGAATAATTTCCAATTGTAGTTTCAACCTACCTTTCAAACCGGAACACAGTCATACTTGTTTTTGTGCTTGGCAGTAAAATAACTATTACTGCCGTGGTATCTATCTAGACGACCTCCCAGAAACTACCACTTAGTAAAGTAATTATTCCCCTTAGGAGTGAAATTTCCAAATATCGTTCCTTAAGGGCCGTTCAAGTATTACGTATGCACCAAAGGGGGTGGGAGGTCTTTACTTTGCTTATTTTTGACGACATTGGGGATGAGGCGATCTGAATGTTGATAATGTCAGCAAAGCCATATAAATTATGCTGATTGTTTGTTTTCCTCGTTATCAACACATCTCGTTTTAGCGACATGGCTGCTAATTAAACCAATATTTACTTAAGGATAGGAGAGAGAAGTAAGAGCTTTGCTTACTTTTGCTGACAAGGGGGAGGGAGGGGTTATTAATTACTAGAATTCTGCTTATGTGATACTCGAATGGTCCCTTAGTGAATTACAACAAAAAAATTATCAACTGCTAAAATTTCACGTTTGTAGCCACAGCCGTTTAGGCTCTGCGGTGATGAACAGTCAGGATAAGCGATCTTAATAACATTTAGATCATAATGTATTTTTATTGTGTCTAAAATTTCTAATTCTACTACTGATTTGGGCCAAGTTTCGCCTAGTTTAAGGTCTACTGAAGCTCAGACGCATATGGGCAACGTTATTTTGTAATTTTCCCTTACATTTTTTGACAGAACCCATGTCTTAGTTAGTCAATTATAATTTGGTTGTTGATGTTTTTCTTCACCGTTTAGAGCTACTAGTAACAATACGCAAAAAAACAGACAGAGGTGCGTTAAATTCGAACCTAAACCCCTTGATTGGAAGTCAGGCGATCTCCCAACTAGCCAACCCGTAACCTATCACAAACACTCAACATAAAAAAGTACAAATAATTTTACAGTGTATTGTTTCCTCAGGCTTTAGTGCAAGGCAACCTGGAGTGGTATGAAGCCGTCCAAATGAGCGACAAGATTTTGAAGAATGTCAAGTGGCAGGGACCTTCTGAGAGTGAAATGCCAGATGTACGTATTTAAAACTATATTATCTGATGACATAAATTGTGAAAAAAAAAACATTGTTTTCCAAATTCCTGTTTAGAGAGAACTTTACAAAATACCAACAATTATCTGGTTTAGTTTGTTTTATTTCCAAACGGAACTCTACTTTTATTTATTTCTTTTAAGATAACCTACCCATGCACCTACCCTTTTGCAGCGTTGTCCAAAACTTTGAGAAACAAAAAAGTCTAACCCCTTTTATTGCGAATTCCTTATAGCAATTCCTGTTAGGTGCTTGCGAAAAAGCTACGCGACCGGATATCGTATGAAGTTCGCAATCCTGTAGCATTTTCGTATATATAGTACGGGGACAAAGCATCGCTGCTTTGGCGCTCATTACTTTGAGATATTCGATAGTTAGTCTCAATCTCAATAGTTCTGTAATTTCGCTATTTGCGGTACCCTTCAAACCGGAACATATATATTATGATGTTCTTATTCGGAATGGGGGCGATGAGTCTGACGTCCCGCTTGGGGTGTATTGTGCATTTCCCCGTACCAGCATCTACCCGAGCCGACCCAGCTCCTTGAAGTACCGGAGGCCCTGGGCTGCTGGCATAGTAGCTCCAGTGGGTGAGATGGAAATGTTAATAATGATGAAAGACAGTCAACACTTCGCGATGACACGAAGATGAAGCTGCCTCATGCAATCTAGTAGCAACCCTAGTTTCTACTGTGGCTTTACAGTGCCACAACTCATGCTCTACCGTTTCGTTCTCCTCAAGGTAGCCACGGCAGAGCGGACTGTCCCAGTATCTGATGTTGTAAATAGATGGGGATACAGTAAAAAATATTTCAGATCAAAGTGCACCAACTGCCAGAAGGCGAGCGCAAGATCCGTGTGAACAGTCTCAACAAACTTTCGACGAACAGTATTGTTATGAACTACTACCAGGCAGGACCTACGACTCCACTCGACGCAGCCACGCTTGAAGTACTCATGGTATGGAATATTATTATTTGCGTACACAATGTACTATGGTATATTTTTTTGTCTTTGTCTTTCTTTTAGCTCGTTCTAACATATGTATAACTTTTTTTTATGGAGCTAGCCTATCAGGCTAGTTATTTGACCACAGCTCACCTGTGGTCGGAGATCGCAAGCACATAGCCTGGAATGGAACTGGTTCTCAAGTGAGGTTAACGGACTTAACTTTAGGGTGGTAGCTAGCCAGCCGAGTAATAGAAAGTACCCTACCACCATGTTATGTTACATACGATTTTGTAGCGATGATAGCTCACCGGTTAGCGCGGTCGGTTCGCATGCCGAAGGGCGTGGGTTCAAACCCCAACAATGAGCTTGAAGGAAAACATCGAGAGGAAACCATAGCGTGGTGGTAGGGTACTTTCTAGTACTCGGCTGGCTAGCTACCACCCTCAAGTTGAAAATCTGCCGCCAAGCATCTAACTGTGTGTTCCGGTAGCCTCACTTGAGAGCCAGTTCCATTCCAGGCTAGGTATGCTTTATCATTTTCGACCACACCGTCACTTAACATCAGGTGAGCTATGGCAAAATACCTAGCCTGTCAGCCATAAAAAAAAAATTATGGTTGCCTCATGTAGTAGATATGTATGACTAGGGACCTCTTAAACATATACCTGGGGTCACAAGTCCCAGGTACTACGAGTTCCAGTCTCTGAAACGTGATGGACCCAGCATCCCATGGTGACACCATTGAATGCTAAGGAGTTTCATCTCTTGTATTCAGATGTTGATGGAGGAGCCATTGTTCGACGCGCTGCGCACGAAGGAGCAGCTCGGATACAGCGTGTTCAGCATGATGCGGTACACGTTCGGCGTGCTCGGCTACTCTGTCACTGTCAACTGTCAGGTTGATAAGTTTAGGTGAGTTACAATTTTTTTTTTGTCTTGCGGAAAAAGCTATATTAAAACATTGGCCAATTGCGGCAACACAGTGTAGGGCTCGTATCAGAAAGTTAGTAAAGTGAAATCTCGAACTGTTGTAACACTGCATGTCCCTTTGTTTCACGTCTGTTATAAATAATTCTAACCCTACAACTTAGTAGTACGTTCACACAGCTCACACTACCATTCTGCGAATGATGACGGAGCGAGTGAAACGGCTTATCGTTCCCTCTCGCTCGCACAACTATAAATATACAAGCGAGGGCGAGGGCTCGTGCGCGCCAGTCTGCGCGCGCCGCTCGCACGGGATGGTTAATGTCGCTCCTCAGCTTTCGCTTTGCCGCTCGCAGTCACCACAACAGTAAAAGCTACGAAAACAATTTGCAAAAATATCTTAACTAGCAAATAGCTGATCAGTTTCTTTTATGAATAAGTAATTTTGAGTGGATTTTAATCCATACTTAGTGTCATTCAAGTTAGACAACCACGAAAAAGTTACGCGACTGCCAACCTTTCCACGGACATTTCACATAGCGCCATCTATCCTCAAACTAAGCTTGTCAAGTACTATGGGAATCCGGTAACTGATATGACATCAAATTTCTCAAAATAACGAGTACCAAATCAGCGATACCTAGAACTTTGTTTTGTTACTTATTGTACACTAGCTTGCATCCGCGTTGAGTTAAGAGGGAAATGGAACACGTGTATATAGCAAAAGAGCAATAGTTTCGTTCATCTTGAAACTTGCGCTACTTGCGCTTGGATTACTATAAAAGATACCTTTCATTCTGGAATAATGTTCCGTAAGACACATCTATACCAAATTTCAAGTGGATACGTCATGTAATTAGTTTTCTGATAATCCCACAGGAAGCTATCATTTACCAGAGATAAAAAGTATCCTATATGTTAATCCAGATAATAAACTATATGTGTGCTAAATTTCATCCAAATCCGTGCAGCCGTTTTTGCGTGATTGAGTAACAAACATCCAAACATATAACTTTCACATTTATATTAGTAGGATACTTGTGGTCATGGACAGGCGCTATATCATTAAAAGATTTCGTTTGTCTCATTAATTAAACATCATAATATTTCTTACTACAGCGTAGCGCACGTAAACAGCCGCATAGAAGCTTATCTGAAGAAGTTTGCGCGTGAAATGAAGCGGCTCTCTGAGCGAACCCTGAGTAACACCAAGCATTCGCTTGTGCAACTCAAGCATACCACCGACTACGAACTTAAAGAAGAGGTAACAAAACACTTTCTAAAGGAATTTTAGCGCGAGTGCGGAAAAAAAAAAAAATTCCATTGTATTATTTTACAAACCTTGTGTTTTTTCGATGTTCATAGTTGTTCATATTTAAAAAAAAAACGACCAAGTGCGAGTCGTACTCTTGCGCACCGAGGGTTCCGTACAAACCTGTAGGTATATATAAGTAAAAGTTAAGGTATTTTTTTAAATGGTAATTTATGCTTTTCCCAATTGTTCTTTTATCTGTGCTATAAGACGTTGCTTCGTACCAAATTTCAAGGTTGGCTTAGAAGTTTGATTTTTTCTCAGCTCCAAGGGACAGTAGACTTGAGTATTTGATATAAATTTCAGCTTCATACCTCCACGCGTTTCTGAGAAAAAGGGTCTTGACAGACAGACAGACGGACAAAAAAGTGTCAGTTTCCATTTACGCCAGGGTAACCTACCCCTGGCGTAAATGGAAACTGATAATACATTTTCTGACAAACAACTGACTAATACATTTCGGGAAACCTTGCCGAAAGTTATTTCGCAAATTGTTATACTAGACTTATGTATCTATATAAATATTTTATTAGATTTCTACATCTGTCTGGTATTGATTGGTAAAATGTTACAATTTTTTTTTCAGGTTGACAGAAATTGGAAAGAAATCGTTACTGGGGAGTACCAGTTCGACAGACTGTTCCAGGAGGTACGAAATAATATTTAAAGTGACTGGCACTAAGTGATAAGTAGTCCCAGTCCGGTCAAAATATACATTAACCCTTGCATACATTCTAAAAAATGGAAAATTTATAAGAACGTTAGAAATACCATTATAATGAAATTGTGAAAAATTCAAATCGTCCCATGTGTGCAATAAACTTTATTCAAGGTCAAAGATGGTAGGTTTTTTGCGAAACAGTTAGTTTTATGTTAAAAATAGCTAAGACAAAATTGTAGACATTAAATTATCTACAAAAATTCCTCTCACACTTTTATCCTTACATTTGTGTGACGAAAGGCTTTACGCAATATTGGTAGGCTTTTGCATGGTGGTAGGGTATTTTAGATTTGTTCTAACAGCCTCACTTGAGAGCCAGTTCCATTCCAGGCTAGGTGTGCTTTACTATCTTCGACATACCGTCAACTCAACATCGGGTGAGCTGTGGTCAAACACCAAGCTTGTCAACATAGAAAAAAAAATATATCGCATTTTCTGATCTGTGTTTTAGGTATATTTTCCAGCTACCCGCATTAATGTTTTGTAAAAACGATCAATTGCTTCTCCTATATTATCTAGATCAGCCTTTCCCAAAGTGGGCGATAACGCTCCCTTGTGGGCGCTGCAGGACTAAAGGGGGGCGGTAAGAGACCCAGAAAAAAATGGGGGCGTTGTGTAGAGGCTTGGAGGGTGATTTGTAATTTCATTTATCTAGGAGGCCTCTTAGACCTAGGTGAAATGGTGGGCGCAAAAAAATAATTTATTCTCAAAGTGGGCAGTAGACAAAATAAGTTTGGGAACCCCTGATCTAGATCAATTTAGCAATTTATTTCTGGATAAGTAATCTATATCTTTAAACGAGCAATTCTTGTATATATATATATATATATATTCTGAATCTCGGAAACGGCTCCAACGATTTTCATGAAATTTTGTATCCAGGGGGTTTCGGGGGCGAAAAATCGATCTAGCTAGGTTTCATTTTCAGAAAACGTCGTTTTATCCATGGTACTAATAATTAATAGAGGAAGATTGTATTTTTTCTTACTCTATAATCATCTCACGTTTTGTACATTTGCCAGCGCTAGCGAGTGTCCATTGTATGTTGTTTTTATGTACAGGCGGACGCAATAGAAAAAGTAAAGACATCTGATGTGAAACGCTGGGTCGCCTTGCATTTCCCGGGCAGCAAGTCGCTGTATAGAAAATTATCTGTACAGGTATGTATGAAATAGTACATCGTTACCCTCGGGGTGAAAGTAACTTAATTAGTCCCGAGACGGCGTTTGGCCAATAGTTCGAGGGACTAAATAAGTCTTTAACCCGAGGTAAACACTTAAAAATAAAAACTTGCATTAGCTAAAGAAACAAAAAAAAAACAAGTGATCGATTGCCGCTTTCCCGCCTATTTTTTTTTCTGTGGCCGGCCAGCTATTCTTCCATTGCTTTTCATTTTCATCATTGAAAAAATGGTTAATATTTTGCCCATATCTATGTTATTTTAAAGAATTAGTTGAAAATAAATCATAATAATAATGGAAAACCGGAAACACCAGATTTTAAATAAAAAAAGAATCATCAAAATCGGTTCATCCAGTCGAAAGTTCTGAGGTAACTAACATTTAAAAAACGAGTCGGATTGAGAACCTCTTCCTTTTTTGGAAGTTGGTTAAAAATAGAATCAGTCGCATTCAATACCAACAAAAAAAAAAGATAACAGCTGTCTATGGCCAGCTATTGAAATCATAATATATCACTTGCATATTAATCGATTAGTGTTTTTGTTTCACAGGTGGTCGGCTTCAAGAGTGCCAAATCTGATCAGAATAGCCAAGTCGAGACAAACGACTTCAAAGATTTTAATCTCACTTACCTCGACGCGAGCGCCACTGATCTAGGTATTTGGAACACTTATATTATAAACCGTGGTTTCGCTTGTTGGAATCTTTATTTTATACTCAACTGTTTAAAAGACAGTAGGGTTATAATTAGTAGGGGGATCAGTAGAGGGGAGGAGGGTTGGTTATAATTTTAGCAGCCTATGACTGCCCCGTTAGCTCATTCATTAATAGCTTTGTTTTGTGAGCTATACGGGTTCATTTCCCGATTCCCGTTTAGGACGTTTAGTTGCTTGTCTGTCGGTTTTCTACCTGATGCACTTCAGATCTGCATGGTCTAATTTCACCCTGTCCATTCTATTATCGGACTAATCCAAAAACTCGGTTTGATTCCACCTTCGTACGAACCGCTAGACATTGAAATTTGGTGTCCGAGTAAGTGTTCCCCGATAAATACATTCTGGGTACCTTCAAGTCGCGAGTCGCAAATCGATTTCTTCCAAGAATAAGAATAATATTTATGCTTAACATTAGGCGAGATGGCGGTCAAACGCAAGCCTATATTTTATTAAAAAAAGGACAAAAATCGGCATAATATACACAGTGCAAGTTTGAACATCAGCAATATTGATACAGGGGATTCAGTGACGGGTGGGCGTTTTGGGGGACTGTCTTATGTAATTTCGACGTTCGAAAAGTGCTGATTCTCAGCCTAGTTTGAATAAATTAATTTTGATTTGATTTGATTTGAGTACCCCATTGTCATTCCAAATAATTTAAAAAAATAGGTGGTTAATATTTGACCTAATTATCCTGAGAAAACACAAAAATACGGACACTCAAATCACGCGCACCGAAAATGATATGGGGGTTACGCGCGGTCCCAGATTAGATAACAGTTAAACGTCGTCTGCGTATGGTAGTTATGTCTTGCGCTAGCTAGGTGCGTAAGACTGCGTGCTGTCCATGATTTCTGGAGTCTTGGGAAAAACCTTGACCTTTTCTTAGTTTTTTCTTTTATTTGTTTCGATATTTTTTATTTCTTTATACGTTTTATATGGCCACTAACTAACACGTCTTTAAATATTGCCAATGTTCTAACAGTCAGTCCGTATATATCAGCAAAGGATATGAACCAAAAAATTAGGGGCTAGTTTGGTATTTTTAAGTATTGTTTAATATTTTTTCTATTTTCGTTTAGTTGGTGACACAACAGAATCGAATGCCGATTTCATCAAGGATCCAGACAATTTCAAGAAAGACCTTCCTATATTGGATGTACCCAAAATAGTATTAGACGAATGTTGATAACAAAATAGAAATTATAAAAATATTGGCCAAAATACCGAATTTATCGGTGTAACAGGACTGTAGAATTATTGTAAACAATAGATAAAAAATTATCGGTGCTTTTACCAAGTGTAATGTTTATTATTGTTACATACAATAATCAATATAAATGTATATTAATATATATATACATTGTTTGGTAAAAATTTACTTGATAAAATGTGGCATCTTTGCCATTACGTTTCTAATCAGGTATAGAATAGAATAGAACTTTATTATACACCATCATAATCATCATCTCAACAGTAGGATGTCCACTGACTTAGGTCTCCCCCATTGACTTCCATAAAGACCGGTTGGAAGCGGCTCGCCTCCAGCGCGTTCCTGCGGTCTTTATAAGTTCGTCTGTCCACCTTGTGGGTGGACGTCCTACGCTGCGCTTGCAAAGTACACCAGGCATACGTACATTATAACACACAAAATTTAAAAAAGAGATAAAAACAATATAGATTAATACTTATATATAATAGTACAACGGCGGCCTTATCGCCTAGAGCGATTAATAAATAAATAATGTTACAAAAGCAAAAAAGAAATTCTCTTTTTAGTAATATTTTCACTGATGTATTTATTTTAAAGTGGACCGTCTCATTCAAATGGCCAAATTAAGATTTTTTGCGTTTGTATATTCACAATGCAATTACTCAATAGGTTTACGAAAACAGATTTTGCTGTGGTAAATAATAATTAAGTTGTATCAACAACTCACAGTCAAAAATATTACTTGAGTATCATTGTTTGCTACAACTGTGGAAAGACTTTCTCTCCGGTTTTTTGTTTTAGTACCTCAACCTACACAGACTTCCTTTACATTGTTTTTTGTCTTTATTTTGTTGTTACAACCTTTTAATTACCGAGATATATGCTTTCATAAACCTGCCATGAGTGACGGAAATGGTCAAAAATAAAAATTTGGCGATCTGGGCCATATGACCTTAGAATGGGTCTCCTATTTGTGACACTAAAATCTTCGACTTTGTATTTCTGTTATTTAAAATTATATTTTAATGTAATGTAATGATAAAAAAATTATGCCTATGCTAAACGGTAAGGAACCAGGCGCCTTCACCGAACCGATCTTGATTATGTTCTACCGAATTCAACTTAACGTCTGATCAAGTTAAGCTACCAATAAAACTGCTCACTAATAAGAGCGATTAAAAAAACCGTCCATTCTGTGGACGAAATATGCTTTGACGTATAAAATAGAAAGAGCCAGTCGATTGCGCAGTATTCATTAGGAGAAACGAGACAGAATGATTTTTGTCAGCTTGTGCTCCAAACAACCTATTATAGTAGTGTCAATAAATATATATATGACAAATAACCGTTTCTGGCACTCGTAAGCGATTATATATGTAAGCGATTAGTTATAAAAAACTACAAAGATCCTCCAAGGACGTAATTATCTAGTAACCTCACCGTTTAGCACACGCTTAATTTAATACATACCTCATAGCAATATGCAAGAAGCAATCTTATTTATTCTTGATAACAATTGTGATGTGATGTTTGTAAATAATGACAGTACTTACCTAGTGCTTATGTGAAATTGACGATGTTTTAAAGTGGGCGAATAAATAATTATGTGACTGTTAATTTGTTTTTCATTACAACTCAAGTTTTAAAAGGAGGTAGTTTCCATTCTAGGCTAGATGCGTTAACCATCTTCGACCGTTACACACTTACTGAACAGCACGCGCGGTGGGCTGTAGCCTAGCATGTCAAATAATAAAAATAAGTTAAAGTTTAGATGTCTGAGCTTATCTCCGATATCCTTTAAAAGGTTTTGTGTCAAGTTTCTAGTTTCTTTTTTTTTTATGGTTGTCAAACTAGGACCGAAGATGGTAAAGCACACCTAGCCTAGAATAGAACTGGCTCCCAAGCGAGACTGCTAGAACACGCCATTAGGTGCATGGCGGCAGATCTTCAACTTGACTTGGTGGTAGCTAGCCAACCGAGTGTCTACTAGTAAATACCCTACCACCATGCTATGGTTTCCTTCGCCGGTTTTACCTAAAGCTCATTATTAGATAGTACCTGGATGACCGAGCTTTGCTCGGTTTTTCATTGCCCGAAAAACACGGATAAAACGACGTTTTTTAAAAACGAAAGCTAGATCGATTTATCGCCCCCGAAACCCCCTGCATACTAAATTTCATGAAAATCGTTGGAACCGTTTCCGAGATTCAGAATATATATACAGTAGAATCCGGATATAACGACCTTCAAGGGACCGGCAATACTATGTCGTACTAACCGGATGATGTACAAAACGGATTATTTCTTAAGTATAAGTAAGTACTTAAGTTCTTTATTGTTGAAATTGTAGAATGAGATACGCCAAACTCCTTTGCGGTGGTTGCATTTGATTCACCGGCTTCTAATCGGAATAATATTGCACTTTTTTCTTCAATTGTAAAACACTTTCGCTTCACAGAACTCATTTTGTCGAGCTTTAAGAACTTGTCATAACAAGTGACAAACACTAACTATGATTTACGCACGCCACTAAGGATGCACGCGGGGCGGGGTGAAGTTGGGGCGCCGAGGTATTGGTGCGTAGGTTGTGTAAAAAAAACATTGCGCGTCGTTTTAACCGGACGTATTATCATAAAAAATGGTCGCTATAAGCAGTTGGTCGCTTAAACCGGAGTCGCACTAAACGGTTACATTTTCTCAGTATCTAACTATGAAACCTAACTTGAGTAAACATTATCGTCTTTAAAAGCGGTTAGTCGTTATAAGCGAAGTCGTTATATGTGGATTCTACTGTATATATATATATATATATACAAAAATTGTTCGTTTAAAGGTATTAGATATCATAATATATTCTGATATAATTTCTTCAATTCCAGATATTCTGCCGCCAAGCAGTAATTACACATTACTGTGTTTCGGTTTGAGGGGTAGCTAGCGAAATTACAGGGTTGTTGAGACTAACCAAAGAAAGTCTCAAAGTGATGACCTCCAAAGCAGTGTTGCCCTGGACTTTGTTTTGCTACTCAAAGTACTGTGTATTGTTGCAATGGTCATGGACAGGCGTTATCTCTTACCATTAGGAGAGCGCTTCGTTCGTCACATTACATTTCCACAAAAATAAAATAAAAATTGGGGTTTGAACATACGCTCATCGACGTGTGAACCGTCTGCGCTAACCACTGAGCTATCATCGTTAATTATGCCTATCTTCAACACTCCCCCAATATTTGGTGAACTGTCGAACAGGCCTGTCAACTATAGCATAATAAATAAAAAATGTATTAAAAACCACTAACTTTTATTATTTACAAAGGTACATTTTGACATCACAAAAACAGCTTTGGTTGGACGTAAATGCATACACATACACATTATGTATGTATACATTCTGCACATTAAAAACAAATACGGTAAAGTGAGAACTAGCGCATTTCACATTTGTTCTATTACGTAAACAGTTCTATGGTAGAACTGGTGCAATATCACTAGTATGATTTGATGTTATATAGTTACAGAACTTTAATATTATCCTTTATAAGTCATAATTAAACCAGTATAATAGTAATATTAGTCTCAAAAGGTTTTTGACGTTAATTGTCAGCTTTCCATAAGTGTTAAATGCAGTTTTGGTTTGCAGTATCACCAAACAATCTTGATCCGTCCGTCGATATCTTGTAAGACAATTTCCTGGCGACTCATGTATCTCTGCAGCATCACGTAGTCGACATCCAGGTTTACTAGATTCTCGCGGTGATCAGCTAGCATCTGTCAAAATTATTATTCAGTAAAAAACGAACTGTGATAATTATTATATAAAAAAAATCCAAATGAAAATTTTGCTATTCAAAAATAGATGGAGAGCGGGATATAGTCTATATATACTCAGTAGTTAGATATAAGAAAAAGAAAGTTGCAGAAAATGGTAGTAACAACGAATTACCAAGAACCAAGAAGAGAACTTCGAAACAAAGACGTGCGCAAAACGGCCCACCAGTCTACGTCAACTACATTATTGTGTTTTGGATGACATTGTCATCGTGATTATGAGAAAATAAAATATTGCTTTACTAGCTTCGCCCCGCGGTTTTACCCGCGTGGTGATGGATGATGATGAAAAGTATCCTATGTTTTATTCCAGGGCTTAAAGTATCTACATGTAAAATATCATTTAGATCCGTTAAGCCGTTTTGGCGTGATTGAGTAACAAACATCCATCCATCACATTCCATCATTTACATTTATAATATTAGTGGGATACTATGAAATTTTAATTAATATCGTTTGTGGATTACTTAACAAGGTGTGTACACTGCTCTGCAGTTGGGCTGTACAAAATGCGTGTTCTTATCACGGCGTTTAGTTTGTAGTACATGTGATATCACTATAGTTGTCACTATAGTGTAGTTACCGTATATCCTCCGCCGCCATCGCCGATATAATTCTGCGTGACGACTCTGTAAGTCTTCTCTGGGTCGAGCGGTAAATACACGGGCACGTCGCACTCGATGCAGCGGATCGTAGCAGTTACGCGTGACCCCACGGGAGCGGTGCCGTTGTAAGTGTTTCGCATACCTGGAGAAAGATAAGAATTATGTTGGTACGTCGTTAAAACATTATACGATGGTCATGCAGAAAAAGTTAGATGCTCAAAAATTATTCTTTTTTACAAGTATCAATTTTTTTATGTTTTATATGCTTGGTATTTGACCTCAGTTTACCTGATGTTAAATGACGATGTTGTTGATTATGGTAAACACACTTAGCCTGGAATGGCACTGGCTCTCAAGTGAAGCTGATCACACTGCCAAACTTGAGGGTGGTAGCTAGCCAGCCGAGTATTAGAAAATACCCTACGACCATGCTATGGTTTCCTCACTATGTTTTCCTTCACCGGCAGCTCAAGCTCATTGTTGGGTTTGAACAATAATGTTGGGTCATTTATTTTTTTAGTTATTTCAGAAAACCTGGGACATTCTTTACATTCAAACTTGGCTTTGAAATGATAAAATTGCAAAATTTGACTTGTAACTTTGGTGTTATTCTTCACTATCACTACATAGTATAAAACAAAGTCGCTTTCTCTGTCCCTATATCCCTATGTGTGCTTAAATCTTTAAAACTACGCAACGGATTTTGATGCGGTTTTTTTAATAGATAGAGTGATTGAAGAGGAATGTTTATATGTATAATACATGCATATGCACCACATTAATATCTACATTGCACCCGTGCGAAGCGGGGGCGGGTCGGTAGTTTATTAATAAAATACTGTATTGTACTGAGGAACCTCTGATCTCGACTTTTAAAAGCAGCTGTAATAATTACCGCCAATCTGCAGCATCCGTCCGCTGTAGAAGTCTCCAGGCGTGCTCTGGAAGGTGCCGACGCTAAACTCCAGGGCTTCGAGCAGGTACTCTCCCTTCAGATCGTAGATCTGGACATAGTTCTCGAATGGCATCGCCATCAGAAGGCCTTCTGTTGTAACCTCTACATGAAATAAAACAGACCATTATAAAAGGTTTTAAAAAACTGGATGTTGGTCATACAGCATAATTCTGTTGTTTCACAAATGTTAACTTTTTTCAGGACCTTTCTCTAAGTAGTAGTTGTCTCTATTACTATTTTGGTACTAAGGCGGAAGGAACTCATAACTGTATATGTACATTTTATAGCAGATAAAATTGATGTTTTTCTTATGGAATAGCTTTTTTTATTGGTGAAAGGTTAGGTGTTTGACCACAGTCCAGGCGTTGCCTGGACTTTGTTTTGCTACTCAAAGTTCTGTGTATCTCTGCAATGGCCATGGACAGGCGTTATCTCTTACCGTCAGAAGAGCGTTTCGTTCGTCTCATTACTTTAAAATAAAAAAGACTGCCCGAATACACTGTTAGGTGCTTGTCAGTAGAAGGTGGTGACTAGCCAGTCCAGTACTAGAAAGTATCCTAACACCATGTTATTGTTTCCTCACGATATTTCCTTCATCGGAGCTCCAGCTTATTTTTGTGATTTGTATCCACGATATGGTCTGTACGGTCCAACTACGCTAACCAATGAGCTATTGTTAGTATAGCTGATTACTTTATCACGATTTTAGGGTTGGCGAGCTCACCCACTTACCTCCAGGGTTGATTTGCACTCGCAAGCCTCCAGCGTTGATCATGCATACGTGAGCGTCATTCCAATTAGTGCCGGTAGCGCGAGGCATCATCTGATCAAATGAAGATCATGTTACAAATACAGTCCGATTACTACACTCAGGTTTAGTTATGATGTTACTGTATCGATTATTATCAGATGCTAAGCATGGAGCTACCCTGAAAGGTTAATTGGTCCATGATTTCGTCACACTGACTAGATGCGAGTAGGCAGATTCCACCTTACACGTTCGTATTTTTCTATAATAATTACTTGATATGGAAAATTAGTATGAAGCATCACGTCGGTAATAACTGGATGCAGGATAGACGGCAAGAAAGTTAAAAGAAAAAAAAAAAATGTTAACAAATAAAAGCGGTCTAAAAATGAAACCTGAGGGTACTCCACTGACCACTGGTAATGTCCACACTAAAGCGTGTGGAATGTTACATTTATAGCTAGTTAATTAAAAAATGTTATTGAACTATTAGTCACGCTTCGGGGTCCAAGTAGTACTTGATTAGTTGAAATGTTAGTTATGAACAGACTAAAATCAAATGCGATAGCTCTATGTTTATGAATATTTAAGTTAGTTACGATTAGTTACTGGTTCCCCGACAGATTTTCACCTGTGAAATATTCCCCATATTCTCATTACCAATATCCTTCACTGTAGCGTTAATGTATATATCTGTATTTACTTTAAGTCGTTTGTCGATTCTCCGCTCCTGTGAAATTATCATTGCCTTATATTCATATTTTCATGTTTCGTGGCTGGCGTTAAGCTCTTCATCATGAATGAAGAATATTCCACTAATGGTCTTAGGGCTCTCGCAATGCACGCCTCGACTCAGTCAAGTCGAAGGAAGGATAAGACAAATCGAAGGACTTTGATTCTAGTTCAACTAATCCAGCATTGTAGTTATGTTTTTTTTATTGACGTTGATTCGATCTTTGTCAAATAATGTTGTTGAGAAAACATAGGTTCTCAAGTCAGCGAACGATTAGTCTACTAGCTCAGCAGTATTCAACAGTAAGTGAGAAATAGTAAATGACTATGATGTGTGATGTGTTTAATTCATTCGAAAATCTCATCACTTACGGCATCCTGTCTGGTTAAGAAACTTCTTAATTCAACACTGGATTGAACACCAAACCAAAAGTTATCACCAAAGAACATGTCAAGACTACTTACGTTTTAAGCACTAGTAGTAGTAGTAACAAGTAGTAGTAGTTTTAACAAGTATGAACGTACTTTCCCTAATCTTACATGGAAAATTTATCATAATATTTTATTGACTGCTGTACCCGCGACGTCGTTCGTGACACGTGAAGACTTTATTTACTGGATACCTTTTTTTCACTCGCTCGACAAAAAAGAGATTTTCAGCATTGAATATTATTTTGTGGTAACGCACACAAAGTTGAGCGCAGGTCAGCTAGTGTATTGTTGATAATGGTCTAGTTATGTGACCAAAATCAAAACTATATTACGACTACACAGTACATTGTAAATGTGTAAATGTTTATTTTAGTAGGATAGCATGTTTATTGTCAAAGCACGTTCTTAAATCTTATTGTTCCTAACGTCGCCTGCCTGATTGTTACCTCTTCCAAAAAGCCATCGCAAGCCCAGCTGCCCATGTTGCACTCCTGACGGTAACACCACGAGCGGTTGAGTGTGATGAGTGATTTTCCGAGAACCTCTTTTCCTACAGCGTCCACCTCTTCGCGCCACGGGTCTAGCAGCTCCACCATTTCAGGGTCTTTAGTAAAAAAAAAGTAAAAACACTTATTTTCACCAAGATTCGCGCAGAAGTAAAGTAACAAGATTTATGGCCCAGCATTGAGACAATGGGATGCGATTAAGTATCATATCTAAATGCGAAAGTTTGTCTGTATGTGCACTTCTTAACATTAAAGGCTTAACAAATTTTAATCAAATTTGGAATGCAGATTTTGTAATTTTGTATATTGGGGGGGGGGCTTTGACAATACTCGCCACGCTTGGCAGGCGGGTTGGCGAGCGCAGTTAGGTGTGATTGTTCAAGGAAGACGCTGCTGCCCATCTTCCGGATTACATCCCTTATCCGACTCTTACGGCAACCACGGGCAGAGAGGGTGGGGTACTTTTCTTACGCCGGCACCACCACGGCATCTGAGTAAGCTGTCCAATAGAATAAGCCAACTACTTATTTCTAGTTTGAAAATTAGTACTATCTATCAACATCACCGGTTTGAACCCGGTACGGGTTCAACTAGCGAAATTACAGGGATATTTAGACAAACTATCGAATGTTTTAAAGTACTAAGTAACTTAATGAGCGCCAAAACAGCGATTCCCTGAACTTTTTTGTGATATTCTGGCTTCTGAGCCTAGTTCTGTTACTGCTGCAGTACCTAGGTAATATATCTTACCATCAGAAGAGTATAACGTTAATCTCATCACTTTTAGTTTAAAAAAACATTAAAACTCACCAGGTATTATGGAAGTTCCCAGATAGACAGGTTGGCCTTCCCACCGTTGGACTATTCCTTGGTCGTCGATGTAGAACTTAATGTTCCCTAAGTATCGGGTGTAGCATGAAGCTTGCACGATGGGTATCTAAATATAATAAAAGGAAATGTAAACTTAGTTACATGTCATTCAAAAAAAACTCTATTGTATTTAATTCCAAAATTTAGAGCGCTGACGCTTTTTTCTGGAAAAAGTTGTGAAGCTTAAACGGAAACCAAAAATAAACGTAACGTTTTCTTATATTCTGTATGGAAAACTAGAAAAACTTTTTCATGCTAGACCCGTAGCATTATGTTTCTAGAAGCTCTGACCTAACCACAACACTCGAAAAGACAAGTTTTGTTAAATAATTTTATTTTATTGCGGTCGCGTTGTAACGTCCTAAGCCCTTTTCTCTCTCTTACCCGATGTCCATTAGCTTGCGTAATGATAGTGGGGTAGTCGCTAGCGGCTGTGTCTCCATTCGGAGTCTCCCCTGTGTACAGCAGAGTGTGGGAATGTGCGCCTACTATTATATCCACGTCAGAGCTGATTCGAGCTGCCAACGCCCTGTAGACAAAATCGTAGTTCTGTAAATAATCTTATGAGCCTAGTAGAGAACTTAACAACAAAGAAGTGTGCAAAACGACCAACCAACAACAACTTGCTTGATTATTCTCTAGGTAACTTTCTATATGAGATTTTTGTGGTCGAAAAATATTTCAAGTATTGACCTACAGCAAGTTGGCAAACTTTAATTGAAGTTTCTATAAAGTTTAGGGAGCATTAACGAAATTACTTTCACCACATACTGCAATTTTTATGTATCAGCACACAACAGAAGCAATTTTGGAAAATAATACAATATCGCGAAATGATTTTTCCACGTTCCCCCCAACATTCAAAGCGACACTTAATATCAGAAACGTAGAAGTTTAAATGCATGTATGTTTGATTATACTTAACGATGTAATGGTTCAATGGAATTTGGTTGTTTTTTTTTATATTAGAAATAGGCTTACGTTTGCCCGCCATCTCACCTGATGTTAAGTGATGATGCGGTCTAAAAGGGAGCACGCTTGCCTAGTATACGAGTATAATTGATATAACTGTTTGGCATGCAGATATATCGGTATAGCGGATTAATGTACAGGCTACTTTAGCAGCTAGTGATATAAAACATCGGAAAGATCATTACATATCTCTGTCAAAGCCGACATGAGTAAGTAGTACGATGATATCAACGCCTTGCTCGGTCAGGATGGCTGCCTCTCGGTTGACGGCCTCTGCGTCGTCTTCCATTATAACTTGTCCAATTGGGGCTGAAAACTGTTACAAGTATACATTTAAAATTAAAAAAAAAAAAAACTACCCCACATTAGTAACTGCATACCGAGTCGATCAGACCTGTGAAAGACACTCACATCCATTCATCAACTAGAAAAGTGCTGATAAAATATTTAAACAGAAGCACAGTTTCTTAAATTATAGCTAAGAACACTCTCTAACCTCAGACGTAAAAAGAGGGGTGCTATAAGTATAACGTGTGTAATACACACGTTATACTTAATATATTAATAATTTAATTAAAATTAATACTTGATAATTATAGACGTTTTACTTATAAGTATAACCTGTGTAATACACACGCTATACTTATTATATTAATAAAATTAATTAGAATTAATACTTAATAATTATACACGTTTTACTTATAAGTATAATGTGTGTAATACACACGTTTTACTTATTGATAAACAATATACATATCATACATAGATATAAAAGAGCGGGATCTTCTGCCACAGGTATTTTTATACTTACCACAAGGCCCCAACCTACCGTATGCTAAAAAAAATAGTTAATAATCAAAATCAAGAAAAAAAAAAACAATTTTTTTCTATAGTTTACTTGCAACGTAAATCACGCAAATTGACAGACTTTGAATAGCTCGCGGTTTTTTTTGTTATTAAGTGAAAAAGAAGCAAGCTGGCCGGTAGAATAAAGGTAAAAAAGTAATAAAATCGTTTTCTTATTTTTTTTTATTAAATCGTGAATAGTACGTCGACTTACCTATATAGTTTTATTTCTACAGTGACAATGATATATAACGATAAAACCACTCACAACTTGCAGCAGAACGCCGATGATGCCGATTCTGCGGCCGTGTCTCTCGACTATGATGTGGTTCTTGACGTAAGGAGTCATCGAAGGCTCGAAGGTGGTGTTAACGTTAGCCCCCAGCATGGGCGCGTCCAGCCGCTCCAAGTACGGAACCAGGCCTTCCACACCGTGGTCGAACTCATGGTTACCGAGCACCTGAAATACATTGATATTTTTTGGGTACGGCCAAATGGTAAAACGGGACCCTATTACTAAAACTTCGCTGTCCGTCTGTCTGTCTGTCTGTCCGTCTGTCACCAGACTATATCTCATAAACTGTGATAGTTAGACAGTTGACATTTTCACAGATGATGTATTTCTGTTGCCGCTATAACAACAAATACTAAAAAACAGAATAAAATAAATATTTAAGCGGGCTCCCATACAACGACACGGGATTTTTTTTGCTCGTTTTGCATCTGATGAGCTGTAGTCAAACACCTAGCCTGTCAGCCATAAAAAATAAAAAGTATAGAAAAATATATCTATGATTTCGATAAGGAAACTTGTACAAGAACAGTACAAAACCACCAAAACTGGAATAGTCGAAGGTAGTCGAAGTAGTGTAATTCAACAGGCGCAATACAATTCAGTATAGTAGTAGTAGCTACCTATCGAAAACATTAAAGACGCCAAATTCCACCTTCGCAATCAAGGTGATTATCTTTTAACAATATAATCGCAGACACTGTTATATGAATTATTATTGATCGCGTAATAATTACTTTAATTCCGTAGGAATAAGCAAGCCGATAACAAATTCTTTATACCAATTATAAGATCAAATATTAATCCATAATCAATAAATAAAGAATTCGTTACTTCCGCTTAGTACTAAAAATATAAAATATTGCCAGGAATTAAATACAAAAGAAGATTCACCACATATCGTCCATATGTCCTTGCTTACTGAGGCATACAGACAACAAAAATAAAAATATTAAAATCTCAAATCAATACTAATCAATAAAGAAAAACATATTAATTACACATACATAAACAAGCACAGAAACATGTTTTTTGTAGTGATGATAGCTTAATGGTTAGCGTGGTCGGTTCGCATGCCGAAGGGCGTGGGTTCAAACCCCAATAATGATCTTGATCTGCCGGTGAAGGAAAACATCGTGAGGAAACCATAGCATAGTGGTAGGGTACTTTTTAGTAGGTACTCGGCTGGCTAGCTACCACTTTCAAGTTGAAAATCTGCCGCCAAGCATCTAACGGTGTGTTCCGGCACCCTCATTTGAGAGCCAGTACCATTCCAGGCTAGGTGTGCTTCGACCACACCGTCACTTAACATCAGGTGAGCTGTGATCGACCTATCTTAGCCTGTTAACCATCACAAAAAATCGCTAGTTAGGGACTGTAGGACTACTTTACTGTACTGTACTGTACTTGACTGTCCTGTGTACTTTTTAAACAGGAATACAGTAATAATAATTATTTACAGATTGCTTGACTTAAGCCACTTCCTATGAAGGTATCATCAAGTAAATCTTAATCTAGATTAAAACTTACATGAGCATCATGAGGTAGCATGTTCATAAAATGCTGGCTGACGTTCCATCGCAGGAAGTTGTACCATATAGTGCCTTGGAATGTGTCCCCTCCATTCAGCAGTAATGAGTCAGGTTCGGCTTCCCGCGCCTGCTTTACAGCTGTCACCAACCTCGCGAACCCGCCTATGCAAGGGTCCTGATCTGGCATGCACGGCCCACCCTGTGGACTCACCTCGTCGAAACTGGAAGTGATTAGAGCATAGAATATTAACTGACACAGTAGCCTATATAAAAAATTAATGCTGTCGCTTAACACGTCGGAGGGCGTGAATTCATGTCCCAACATTGAATTTGAGCTGTCGGTGAAAGTAAATATTTTAAGGTCACTATTGCATGTTGGTAGGGTACTTTCTAGTACTCGGCTAGCTAAGTTGAAAATCTACCGCCAAGCACTTATTGGTGTGTTCCGACAGCTTCACTTTAGAGCCAGTCCCATTTCAGTCTAACACTTAGTTCGGCATCTTCGACTATACTGTCACTTAGCATCAGGTAGGCTGTAGCCTGTCAAAAATGTCAGCGGACCGTTAATATTTGGAAACAAAAACCATACTGTAAAAAATGTTTAATCATATTGAATAATTATAACTAAATAATAATTTAAAAATAGATCACAAATTTATGTCTGATATTTGTATGCGTAAGTAAATGTTTTGCAAAAACAGGCGCATTATTACCAAAATAATCTAACCTATGGTTACTTCTGATTTCAGAATCTGCGTCCTTTTTTGTAAGTTTTTTAAATTGTTTATCGTAAATAGTTCTTGAGTTTTAATTTAGGTACATAATTAAATGATATTTCGAATTAAAAAGGGCTGTAGTTATCCCATTGTAGTCATGGGCTTAAAAAAAAGGATTATGACATCAGATAGGTAGGTATTTAAACCCTCACTTATAAACGTTGCTTAAAATTTAACCAATACTTTAAAAACTTTCCGCGGACGTAAAATGTCAAAACAGAGTTTTGTAAGCAATGTTTATAGGAAGTATTTTTTTATAAATAAGTTACGCACAATTTGGTAGAGGAATTTCCACGACATTGTAGGCGCTTTATGCCTGACTGATTTCAATTGTCGTTCTAGATTTATGTACCTTTTATCGACAACCAAAAAAATATAGACATATTATTTCTTAGCGGATACAGCATCCATAGATTAGTAAATTAGTTAAAATTACTTACTGCGCGTGAAAATCATTGTAATGTATTATGTTCAGCTCAAACAATCCATCGTTTGACTGGGAGATGGTAGCACCCACAATCGTCAGAATACACAGCACAACGCGCAACATTTTCGCGCTTCGGTTTGAGGGCTCACCACACCTCCGCTCGACCGAATGATGCTATAACAGCCCAATTAGAATAATCAGTATGATAAAACCAATAGCTCTTAGATTATTATTTATATCCCATGCGATAAGTTAAGCATCCAGCACAGGTCCAGGGTTCACCTACTTAGTTACCACAAGACCTAATTTTATTCTAACTTCCTATTTAATATAAAAGCTAAAGTAACTTGGCCCAGTATTTTTCTATCTGATTTTACCCGACTGTTCGCGCGTATCTTGTACCTATCTATCTATGTATGTACCTATGTAAATTTCTTTATTATCTCATATCTTCCAAACAGCCGAATGGTATCGTTAGATTCGTCTCAATAACCCAAGTGTCCTTAGAAAAAGTTTAAAAAAATCAAGATGGTGGATTTTTGGCGCGAAATAGTTATACGTTAATTAAAATTAAAATAAAACTTATTAAGTAGGGTACCTATCCAAATAAAGGCAATTAAAAGAGGATTACTAGAATATAATTATATAAGTTTTATATTTAAATTGAATTACTAATAATAAAGTTGTTTAAAAAGATTTTTTCCTTTAATTTTAGCTATTTTAATTGCAGTCAGGTAATACATTTTTTAAACTCTACAGCTTATTGCAGAACTAATCCTACAAAGGTACGGCCCTACGAGTAATGAATTTTACAATTAGTGAAAATTAACAGTTATGGGATGTTTCTTGAAGACGGACTAAGGATAATTTATTATCTTAAAACGTTCGGTAAACAAAGCCAACGGTCGTTGTAGGCCTTTATAAACGCAAAATTTATATTATTATATTTTATTTCATATAACTTATTCTGTGACAGCGTACCGAGTTCGCGGAGCGCGATTTAAAGTGCGGGTCACTCTTTAGATAATGTGGTCATGAAACGAAATCAACGCAACATTTCCAAAAAAAATTTTCGAAGTCGTCACGCGAGTTATCTCTCTGGTAAAAGTTAAAAGGGTAAAAGTTTTATCAGTTTTAATCGACTGCGCTTAGCACAACGAGGATTTACTTACGAGTTTGTAACTCGTAAGTAAATATATGGTCCATTTTACTAAAATTTATAAATAGGTACGTATTTATACTGTTGCGGTCATTATGACTGCTATGATTTCGTAGTGTTCCGCAGAGCTCTATAATCATCAAAAATTGTAACCAGAGGAAGTAACTAATCTGCGTTAGTTTGTCTCGCGAGCGAGCTGTGACTCACGGGAATAATACAAAATGCATTTTTAATCGAGATTTGTCAAGTTTGTGTGAGGGTGCATAATTTTGCCCTCTACGTGCATAAGCTCTAACCAAAAAATCTAGGTCGATTTTTCACATAAAATATGTCGCTATAAAATAGGCAATTTCAAAGAAGAATGACGAGCGATTTGCATTAACTTTAATTAAACGTAATTGTGCCGATTTAAGTGAATCACAGAATGATTCACTTGATAGAAATCGAAACTGAAAAATGTGATTTTTGAGACCTGCTACGATATTTTATTAGGTCTTTATGAAATTTTAACAGTAGATACTATGTAACGCACTAGCTTGCGTAACCACCTATTTTTTTTTGATTCGCTGGATGCGATCTTATGAAGCGCAACATTAGATTGATGATTGGCTTTATTAACAGACGAGCTCGAAACGTTGCAATATAGCGTCTGAAGCCTTTTTTTATCGGCCCTGTTCAGTTGAAGAAACAAATCAAATGTTTCAGCTGGCAACAGTGCAATTTGAAAGGTAAAAGCAACTGACACGCTTAAAATGAGCGTGGCTTAACATCGATAACAGGACAGACCGACACACGTTATAATTTATTAGGATTACTTTATCGCGAATCGAGCATGCTTTTTATTGATGCTTTAAGTGTGATACATAAGGATAAGATACTGATACTTACCGGTAACAATCCAACCTTGCTTAATAATCTACAATGCAATCAATCAATAAATCATTTATACTTACTTGATTTATAAGAGATTAAGATATAAGATTTTTATATTACATAAAGCCGTCGCTAGGGTGTTGTTTAGTTTTACCTGTCTAAGTCAAATGAGGATAGATTTTAGCAATCTAACTTATGTACGTTTTTTTTTGTCTCGAATCTAAATTACAAATCAGATTTTGATAAATCAGGAGTCTATCAACGCGTATTATCATTCCACGTGTTACCTATAGGGTATATGACGTTACAGCAAATGCAATATCGCGTACCTATTTCATAATCTAAATACAACAAAAGATTTTTTTAGAGATAAAAATGATAAAATGAAACGTTTCAATGAACACATTCTAACCATTTATAATTTGAACGGGTCCACTTTATTTTGACAACTTGATATTTATCCAGTTTTTTCCAGATTTTCCAAAAAAAAACTTTCATAGAAGGTTTGCAGTTATAAATATTAAGTAAGTAGCCGCCGAGAAAGCCCCAGCTTCTTCAAGAGGTTGCCGAAACGGAAGAGAAGGCTACATAGCCGCTTTCGTAACAGCTTTTGGCGCTGTAGCACAGAGCTTGTTCCGAATCAACCTCAACTGTGCCTTTCAACCAAACCGATCGAGCCGTTCTCAATTGACCTTTTTTGATACATGTAGTAATTGTTTTTTTTATACATATATAAACCAGTCAGCATTTGATATGGGGTAACTTAGTCTCAAATCTAGCATAGCTTAAGGAAGTAGGGTTTTAGGGAAGTAGGGAAGCTTTTAGTATTATGGTTTCTGGTGTCTTGGGAGAGGCATGTTAAGCAGTGGACTACAATATGATAGACTAATTATCATGATGGTATTGTTTTTATACCTATATTGTTCCATCAGAGGGGCGTAGCTACAGCTACGCCCTAATATGTCTTTATGTAGGTAAATCTTTAGGTATTTTAATCGTCACAAAGATATAATAATCTAACTGCAATCTAATCTAAACGTATTAACCGTTACTAACGTTTATCGTTTTTACATATGTTTATAGATATGGGGAAAAATCGATAAAATAAGAAGGAAAAGAAACAATACCTAATTGTAACACGGAATTGGTAAAATAAAAAAATAACCTAAAAAGATATTTTGACCTAGGTCAAAATAAAAAGATATTTTGACCTAGGTCAAAATATCTTTTAGCGCTATGCCTGTTCATCTACTTCTAGAAGTAGATTCCTGCATTGGTGATACGGTGCAGGAGGGGTGTGTTTTCGTTACGTCGATGCACGAGTTCAGTGGAGTGTCAAAATTGCTGTCGACACGTATTGTTTGGACAGGCCGCTTTAGGCAAAACACACGAGATTTGTAAGCGAAGCAGAGTCCTTCAATTAGGGTTAAAACTAAACAAGTTTATAAAGTGTAGCAATATTAAGGCAAGAAAATCAGATCCCAATTCTGCTGAGGACATTACATAAAACTGTTGCCAAGGTTACCGGATTCTTAACAAAGCGTACGACGCTTTGTTAGTCATTTATTTATCAATGTACCTATTAGTAAGAGATATTTCATGTCACTCCTCCCGCACTGCTTCACTACCGCAGAAACCTACGCAGTAAAGCGCTATCTATGCATGTGGAAAAAGAGGCTTTCGAAGGTCGAATAAAAAAAAATTGTAGATTTTTTTAACCTTTTGCGTATCTTAGATTGCATAGCTTCATTACTTAAGGCACTTTTACTTGGTGGTAGATTTCCTTAGCAGGAGGTCGTCTAGGTAGGTACCACCGCAGTACCAGATATTCTGCCGCGAAGCAGTAGTGTGTAAACATTACTGTGTTCCGGTTTGAAGGGTACCGCAGCTAGCGAAATTACAGGGCTGTTGAGGCTAACCATCTAGTCTCAAAGCAATGAGCGCCAAGGCAGCGATGCCCTGGACTTTGTTTTACTACTCAAAGTTCTGTGTATCGCTGCAATGGTCATGGACAGGCGTTATCTCTTAACATCAGGAGAGCGTCTCGTACGTTTCATTACTGTTACATAAAAAAAGGCACGTTTATAATTTTGCGAATTGTTTTTTTTTTTTAATGTAATGGTAATGACACGAACGGGGCGCTCTCCTGATGGTAACCTGTCCTGACGGTAAGAGGTACCTACCGCCTGTCTAACCATTGCAGCGATACACACATAGCTTTGAGTAACAAAACAAAGTCCAGGACATCGCTGCTTTGGCGCGCATTACTTTGAGACTTTCGATGACTAGTCTCAACAACCCAGTAATTTCGCTAGCTGCAGTACCCTTACAAACCGGAACACAGTAATGTTTACACACTACTGCTTAGCGGCAGAATATCTGGTACTGGCACAGTCACCAGTATCTGTCACTTAGAAATGTATGAAAGCTAAAAGTACGCTATAAAAATTAACAACTGAATAATTTAAAAGGTTTATTTAAAACTTACCTGAAATAAATTAAGATCTATAACAATTAAGGGTGTCACGATTCTAATAAGTATTATAAGGCTACACAAAGCATTGATTATATTAACTTTCTTCATAAAGCCACAAAATGCATGTTAACACTTCTCACGACCTTGTTATATTTTACGTTATACTGTCAAGTATGTAGTTACTGTTCGCCAAAATTATAATATTGGATTAAAATAGTAATGGTAGTAAGTTCTAAACAACAGACGACTAACTTGTATACGTTACTTAACATATTTTATTCATCCTAAAAGGCTGTCTATACTTACAGAGTGCTACAAAAATGGCAGGCGTAAAATTATTATAATAGAGGCCAATCTATGGAAACTGGCCAATCTATGATTAATTACGTCGGATAATTTGACTGTAGTTAATACATACATATCCGGTGGCCTTCTTCGAGGAGTCAAAGCAGAGTACAACCCACGCGCGGAGTTTTCGGTGGTGTCTTTCTTCGCATTACGGAACGTTGCGTGCGGGACGCGGCGTGCCTCACGCCGAGGTAATTAACAATTAACAATACAGAGATCTTGTGATAATATTGATAACATAAAACTGTTCCTTTTTTTTAATTAGTATTATATACCAAATATGTCTAATAACTTCTTCTAAACAACGCAACGGATTTTGATACTGCCATATATTATGTTTTATTTTTTGTTACACTTTTGTAATATGTAAGGTACTATAGCGGACCTTAAATATTAAAAAAAAGTGCCTTATACAAGCAACATGTATATTTTTATACATATTTAAGATTCCGCGCCCAAAGAGTTTCAAAGTATAGGTATATACTTTGAAACTCTTCAAAGGCTTCGTAGACAAGAGAGTGAAAATTAGGATTTAAGGTTACGGAGCAAAATTTTAGAGATATCAAAACTATTTAAAAAAAAACTTAATTGAGCGTATGAAATCGAATACAAAATATTTCAAGTAAACCATCACATTCAGTTGTTAAAAGATACAATTGTTAAAATTCCCGTTTCAGTTTTATGTGTATATTAATGCCATTTTTGTAACACCTTTTGTCATGAGCCGTAACAGAATCGATTCGCCATACAATATCCGCTACCACGAAGATAACAAAGTATACATATGCCGCTAAAATTTTAAAACAACACTGTTATTTGAATTCTACCACTAACAAGGAACCACCTTACAAGTTATACAAGACTATTTCAAGAATATGCTAATCCAAATTTTTTGAAACAAGTACCTATTTCGATAGGATCAAACTGAAAAACAATTAGCAATTATCACGTAAAAATCAATTAGCTTTTTCATAAGGATAACTTTTCATAAAAAAAATTGTAACAGGAAAAAATGATTAAGCATATTTTATACATAGGTTATTGACTACTTAAACACTTTCTAAATATAGAGTGACTTAATGCATTAATATTACAGAGCACCAAACTTGGCTGAAATAGTCCTTGATTCAAAAACTGATATCTAAGTTGACAGGTCTTAACTTAACTAAAAATGTTGCTGTCTTTTTCATTGCAGTCCATTAGACAAGGACAGTGACATTTTTAACAAGTTGAGATATCTCAACTAAAGCTTTTATAATTGGTCTTGATATTTATATGTAGGATCGCGTCACCTTCGGCATCAGCTTGCCTGCAAGCGAATATCTACCCTATGTCACTGACAATATGGTACCTATCTATTATACTGATATAGGAAGCCGTCACCGCGTGACCTTTTGTCAATGGAATGAGTGCATTTGTCGGAAATATCACCCTACTGTCGAACGCAAAGAGTACATATTCGAATGCAGAAGTCGTGAAACAGCAGATGTTTTGTTGATGAATATAGTGTCAAAAAAATAGTGCCGCTTTTCTTCTCTTTCTTCCTCTGTGACTATTTATGTGTTTTAAAGTTTGTACGCCTTTTTAAGGTTAACAAAGAGTACAAATAAGATATAATGTAATTAAAAACATGTTTCTACTCATGTACATACATACATCAGAGGAATACCTATGTTTCATATTAGCTATATTTTTTTTTATTTGCGACTACGCCTTACTGTTAAGAAACTACAAACTGCCGTGCATTAGAAAGCAGCCAACCAACAAATGTCAAATTCAAGTGCACCTGTCTTGTTATTTTTATTTGTTTTTGGCATCGCACTGTGTGCATTTTGTTAAATCAAGATCAAAAATAAGTCTGAGTTACACAAAGTGAGTGTCCAAGTTAAGTCCGATCAGAGCTTAGCTTTTGCACACAAGGGGGAGATGGTCGGGGATAAAATTACTTAAAGTCTTTTGTAATCCTTGAACAGCTCGCAGTTGCTAACGGCAAGTCCCCCCGTCAATATACATTGTGACGTCTGTCAGTTGATTGCTTTTTAACTGACGCATGGTAGCAATATTTACTACTATTAGACAACAAGTAAATTACTTAATAAGTTGATTAGAGAAATAGAATATTTAAATTTACATAGAAGTGTTAATTATAGATTAGATTATATAAAATACTAAAACTTGTTACAAAAGCGTGTTACTATAGTAAAAAGGCACTTTTACATATAAAATCTTCAAACCCGATCAACCATTAGCCTCGATTATGTCATTCACTAATTTAAACTAATCTGACAATATATGTACATCTCTTTCCTTTTCAACACGTGTGAAAGAACGATGACAATTTAAGAGCTTGCAAAATATGATCAAATTTAAAATCATAGTACAATCAACTAAATGATCTGGAAATACACATGCAGTTTTTACCCGACTGCCAAGGAAGGGTTATTTTTTCGCGCGTATCTTGTATGTAGATATGTAAATTTCTTTATTACCTCTTTTCTAATTTCTTTCAAACTATCTTCCAAACGGCCAAAAGGATTACGACAATTAAGGTATCGTTAGATTCGTCTCAATAACCCAAGTGTCCTTAGAGGATGGTTTAAAAAAAAAAATGGTGGATTTTTGGCGCAAAATAGTAATACGTTAATAAAAAAAAATAACCAAACCTCATCAAGTAGTGTATCTAAATAAATGCAATTAAAAGAGGATTACAAATATATATATATTTATATGTTATATGTTTAAATTTAATTAGAAATAATAAATTTGTTTAAAAAGTTTTATAGCTATTTTAATCGCAGTCGGGTTGTAGATTTTTTAAAACAAAAACGATAATGTTTTACAAAACCATTAGTTAAATTTTAGCACGATAATAATTTCGATGTGGACAAGATAATCTAAAATTTGAATTATAATAATAATTGTTAAAACGATTGCATGAAATTTTTCGAAAAAAATAAAAACTTCGACCAAATCATTCAGGAATAAACAAAACTCAAGAAAGTACCAATATTTTTAGGTTAAATGCCTTAAGTACTTGAATTATTCCCATCTTCCTTTCCCTTTCCAGCAATAAAGAGATCAATAATAAGAATGATAACTGACAAACGTTACATCAAAGTAAACAAGTTTTATATGAAACAAACACTTTACTTGTGTGTTATTTCAGAGATGAAGAAATATTTGGCAATTTCTGTTTTTCCTTTCCATTTTTTCCATTTTTAACCCTGGAACTACAAACCGGGGTGGATATCTACCACAGGTAAACTTTGAACTACGATTCAAGTTAGTCATTGTCGACTGAAAACTCAACAACACAACAACTAAACCTTGATAAAATTGAATTTCCTCATTACCATTTTCTTTAGCATGAAATAACGAAAAAAATCATGTACAGTAGAACCTCTTTAAGTTGAATCTCGATAAGACGAAAACCTCCCAAATTCAAATAAATTTGTGTTCCCTTCCTTCCAAACCCCAAAACATCCGTTACTTGAAATCGGAACCCTCTATAAGTCGAAATAATTAGTGAGTAAGCAAATTCAGTACTAATTTACCCTCTATAACTCGAAAAAATAAATTGGACCTCTGTATCTCAAACATAGCAATATTTGATTTTACAACCTTTACAGCTCGATTATTTGAAAACTGATTTTAAGAATACGTCGATAATGTACATCATTGTTACTTAAAAATAAATATAAAGTGTATACAATAAACCGATTCTAAAAAATGATAAAGGAATTTATGACTGACGTTAACACGTACACTCAATAAGTCGAAAACTTTATAACTCGAATTTTTAGCGTCTCCCTTTAAGTTCGACTTTTAAAGAAAATCTACTGTACTTACAAGTCAGATTACTACTTTCAGAACGATTTTACGAGTAAAAATCCCGTGGGGTAAATATTTACCTAGTTCGTGGTTTACAGGTTAAATATAGGATTTGTTATTCTAGGGTTATTTCGGAACATAAAAATGACATCTTATATGCCAATTCATGGTAGATATTAAATTATGTAATGATTTATTAAATAATTACAGTAATAAAGCAAAAACACGGGAAATACATAATTTAAAATACTCCATTAATTACTAAACATAACAATAATAATACGTACGTAACAAAATACTATCACATTCAACATTCGTATAACAAAAATAAGAATTATTTTTAATTGTCAACTTTTAATATATAAAGAAATTAAGTGAAATAGTAAAACACCCTAAATTAAAATCATTGATTACTATTTTTTTCAATTGGTGCGTTAGGGAAAAGTGATCATATGCAAACTAGGATCATTTATTACACGACTGCAAAAAAAAGGAGTGTAATGTTTCAGGGTTCATGTATTATTCCACCATAACTTTTAAATGGCTGAACAAATTTGGATGTATAGAGTATTGTTAGAATCCTTACAACATCCAGAGAATCCATTACCAAAAATAAAGACATTGTGGCCATTCTTGTTTTTTGTCTTGCTATTTGTGTAATTTTATTAACTAAACTTGTTTTTAACCCCCGACGCAAAAAGAGGGATGTTATAAGTTTGACGTCGATGTCTGTCTGTCTTTGTGTGTGTGTGTGTGCGTTTGTCTCTCTGTGTGTGTGTGTGTGTGTGTGTGCGTTTGTCTATGTGTGGGTGTGTCTGTCTGTGTGTGTGTGTGTCTGTCTGTGGCATCGTAGCTCTCAAACGGATGGACCGATTTCGATGCGGATTCTTTCATTTGCAAGCCAGTTTCCTTGCGGTGGTTCTGAGCTATGTTTGGTTAATTGCTTTTTAAAATTTAAATTTAATTATGTACACCGTTTTCTTTAGAATTGTATACATGCAAAATTAACTAAATTCCGTACTAGGCGAATTCGATTTATTAAAGTAATTCAGACTTTTAGGATATTGTGCGACAGAGAGTACGCTCTACAATATAGAAGCTTGTTGATTTTTGGCGTACCTCTTTTTCCCCAATGTACCAATTGAAAAGCCGCGTACCATAGATAAACTCTATGCCTCACACTTTTACTTGTTTATCATCCCTCTCTTTTTAATCGCAGCCGCTGTCGCAAGGATCTGACAGAGCGGAGCGTAGGAGGGTTTGACGGCTGAAGATGACATATTATGAGATGTCTTAATCAGATATTCGGCTAAAGCCACGCTCTGCGTTAACTACCGCGGTTTGAGGCAGCGGACGCGGCAACAAACAGTGAAGCCAGCCCCACACAAAGACATCTGCGGTAGCAGTTTTAATTTGATAATAATTAATAATTGCAATTACAATATCCACTTGCAAATAATGTGTACTAACAACTTATATGTAAAATTTTATGACGGAACTACATCTGTATTTTCTAAAGAATTTCTGTTTGTTGTTTATACAAAAGTTTAGTTGCTGATTTTGCCGTCGGTATAGATAACTTGTCGGCTCTATATAGTAAAATTAAATGTGTACTTTAATGATGTTTACAAACTTGGGTTGTCTACGAGTACGGTGTGCGAGGATTGACGTTGATCATCTCCGTTGTGCTGGAAAAAAACACACACACAATGTTAAGAAAATTCTTCATTATTACATTTTCGATCTATTATCTAAATTACACACTATTTTACACAAAAATACAAGGTGTTTAGTTATTTTCTCTCTCTCTTGTTATTTAATGTTTGTTGAAAGTTTGAATCATTTGTTTATCGTATACTATTTATGTATGTATCTGTGAGCAATAATAAATTTTTACTAGACATAGAAGTACCTACTAATACTCATTTTAATATCAATATGTGTTTAGTTAAATTAGCCGACAGATAATGCCTTCTTTCTTGGTAGTCTGGTAAATGTAATATTTATGAATTTTGTAGCGATGATAGCTCAGTGATTAACGCAGCCGGTTCACACGCCGAAGGGCGTGGGTTCATATCCCAGAAATTAAGCTGCCGGTGAAAGAAAGCATCTTGAGGAAACCATAGCATAGTAATAGGGTACTTTCAAGTACTTGACTCAAGTAAAAAATCTGTAGGTAAGCACCTACGGTATGTTCCGGCAACCTCACTTGAGAGCTTGTCCCATTTAAGGCTAGGTGTATGTGGAGGCCTTTTTAATGGTTGACAAGCTAGGTGTTTGACTACTGCTCACTTAATGTTAAGTGATGGTGTGGTCGAAGGTTGTGAGTACACTTAGCTTCGATAGGAACTGGTTCTCAAGTAAAGCTGTACACACCGTTAGGGTGGTAACTAGCCAGCCGAGTATTACAAAGTACTCTACCACCACGCTATGCTTTCTTTCAACGGCAATTTACGCTTATTTTTGGGTTTTGAACCAACGCTTTTCAGCGTGTGATTCGCCCGCGCTAACAACTGAGCTATATCATTGCTACAATGTTGGTAATTTCTGTCAAACAAGATGATATTTTTTTAGGATTACTTAACATAGCAAACTAAGAATAAGAAATCTTTTAGTTTTGCCATGTCCGTCTGTCTATCTAGCTGGTTTTACGGGTTACATATTTACTGATCGTTGTCTAACCGAACACCTTGTAATGAGTTTGTGGGATTCCATTATCAATACAATGAGTGGTGGCACAGTTATGATTACTGGTAATCTAAACTATGCTCAACTGTCTACAATCTAAGTTACATCAGTTACTATAAGTACACGATGTACGTGACTTTTTTAACATTTGAGGCTTTATTCGAGTATTACGTCAGCAAATTTTTGTAAATTCTTAAAACCGTAAGCAAAGCTTTAACCCAATGCTTACGTAAGCTTTGCTATGTAAAGATAAAACAAGTAAATTAAAATAGTGATTACACTATTATGTCATCAAAAATAAACAAAGCAAAGATCTCTCTAGATTACTAGAATACTATAGAAAAATTACTCTATTTAAATGTCTAAACTAAGCGGATAGAACAGCTATAAACAAACTTAAAAAAAAAGTAAAACCGACTTCAAGAAAAAAACATCAGCACTAAAAAGCGAAAAATTAACTTACTTTACAAAGTATTATTATACCTGCTAGGTACCTACTGATCTGTTTGAAGTCGGTGCCAAGCACTGGCACCTAGGCTAGGCTAAGCACCGACTTCAAACAGATCAGTAGGTAAGTTAGTTTTTAAGTTTGTTTATAGCTCTTCTATCAGCTTAGTTTAGGCATTGATGTAAATACAGTAAAGTGATATCAAGATAGCAATGTAAGGGAGCCCCTTACATAAAATTGTCAGATACGTGATATGAAAAGTACTATTATATTACCGTTCACAACTTACCACCCCACAAACAACTGTCTTTGGTTAATTCGTATAATTTTTGTTACGAATGAAACAGTAAAAGATGTGCCTATAAAATGCTTTACGGGACCATAAATCATAACGTTCGGGCGGTTAAATGCCAAGGACTTGAAGCTCTATTAATGTTAGGTAAAACGAACTTATTAACAGCATACTGAGCACTGATTTAAGGCCATGTTATTAATAATGGCGTATTAAATTCAATTGGTAAGCAGTCTACTTTTCAAGTCGCAAACGACTGCACGGAAGACTGTACTTAATTTTTTTACAGAGTAAGGTTTGCTCACATTTTATTAGTACTTTTGATCGGTGTACGGTGTTTGCGTAAACTCGGAAAAACACGTTTTCTTAGATATGAGACTTAGTTAGGTTAAGATTAAGACCCCTGTATGAAAATTTTCATTGAAATCTTTAGAGACGTTTTCAAGATCTTAAAATATTCATACATATGCCAATATAATAATATACAATACAAATATTGTCCGTTTAATAGTATTAGATTTAATAGATTTGCGTTTGGCATCTCGCCTACGATAAAACATGCTTCTAGAAGAAACTGATCCACTTGTGATTGAAGACTCGATAAAAACAATCTGAGTATTTCGTGCAACAAATTTCCACTGTTTAGCGTTTCACAGAATTAAAGTATAATCAAACCGTTTTGTTCGGGTTTTTGGAATATCAACTATGTAGGTATTTTTCGTTGGCTGCTCACACACAGAAAAAAACAACTGTCGCATATACATATATAGAACAGTGCTAAGTGCAGACTTGAAAAGTGAAGACAAACACGATCCTCGGTGTCTTGGGTTAGCACAGCACTCTAGCAGCTCTAGCACGCGAACCGTGTTAAAAGTATTTCACTCATTAATTACATCCCATTACATCCCATATTCTAGCTTTGCCACGTTTCCGGGGAATTATACATTCCGTTTGTTTCCGGCCCCCTTTTTTTTAAGGAGAAAAGTAATGATAGATATCGCCAGCTCTCAACCATACCCAGGAGTAACAATCGCTGCAGCAGCGCTCATTACTTGGAGACATTCAATGGTGAGAAAGGTTGATGTTTATGGGGTGGAAAGTCGTAAGTGAATGAAGTAAGACGTACAGCGTGTCGCGACGGCGGTGGGAGCTGCAACCCTCCACCCACACCATGGTTGCTATATGCGGAGGATATCTGGATTAGGGTGCGGGAGTAAAGCGTTTAATAAAAAGCTGGGACATTTACTACTTTGTTGCAACCACACAATTCGGTATGAAAAAAAAAAACGCTTTACTGATTCTAAAACCATTTCGGAATATTACGTTCCTGTACATTATTTTTACGTTTAAAACTCTTTAAACTAAAAGATGGAGTTTATTAATAAAATACATAAAATTAACTTGACTTTGAATTGGCCTCTAATGATGTCACATAGTAGGCTGTATACGGCTACTTTCAGTGCCAAAAAAAAGCATGGGCAAACAAAATCTGTCAATGTCAAGTCAACTGCAGCCATAATAACCTTTCTATACATACGTCGAGTTGTTTTTCGCTTTATTGATACAAATATCTGGATTGTTTTACTTTAAACGCCACTTGGACTCTGATATAGCATTTATGAGGCTATGATATAAGATTGATGACTTGCTGTGGTGGTGCCGGCGTAAGAATTGTACCCCACCCTCTCTACCCGTGGTTGCTGTAAGAGTCGGCTAAGGGATGTAATCCGGAAGATGGGCAGCAGCGTCTTCCTTGAACAATCACACCTAACTGCGCTCGCCAACCCGCCTGCCAAGCGTGGCGAGTATTGGCAAAACCCCCCCAGGAGGAGGCCTATGTCCAGCAGTGGACGTTCTATGGCTGATGATGTGATGTGATATAAGATTTGTTTACTTCATGTCAACTGTCAAAGTCAATAAAATGTGTCAAAATACATAGTTATTATTTTTCGTTTTACATGACAAGGGCACATACGTATTCAGCCTACTTTATGACATCTTCACTAAGTTTGAAATGTATTAAAAATCAACTACCGTAAAGAAAGCCACAATATTCAAATTAGTTTCGTAAAATAAAGATTTGACAAAAATAAAGTTGCAACACCAAATCTGTATCCCCCATTTTGTAATCATGTATTCTCTCCTGCTATGAAAGCAAATTTAAAAGAGGTATTCACGTTAAAAATAACAATATTATGTTTCTACGATTCAAAGCTTCTGAGATTTCACATACCTTTTAGAGCACCTCACGTGTATGACAAGTAGTACGATACCAAGTAGAAGGCAGAGAGTGCCGACTACAACATACGCGACGCCGAGGAAAGGGTTCTTGCCTCCAAGCAACGAAGTTGTCGATATTATGAACGTTTTCTTCGCATCAAAGTCTACAACGGGGTAATCTGAAAATAAAATGCAATTGGTTTATTGTTATCATAAACAAATACTGAACCAGTTTTAATATTAAGTACCTGGTTGACCGAGCATTGCTCAACATGGATAAAACGACGTTTTCTGAAAATGAAACCTAGCTAGATCGATTTTTCGCCCCGGAAACCCCCTGGATACAAAATTTCATGAAAATCGTTGGAGCCGTTTCCGAGATTCAGAATATATACCTATATATATATATATATATACATATATACAAGAATTGCTCGTTTAAAGATATAGATAGATAAGATATAGATGGAGTGAGTTGTAGTTTAGTTATAATGTAAAAATTAGAGATGAAACGGATATCTGGTAACTATCCGGTATCCGGCATATCCAGCCTTGTTTTCACTATCTGGCCGGATACCGGATAGTAAAATTTAAAAAATCTTATTATGTTACACAAGGCTAATCATACCACATACCACAATAGGTTATGGACACCGTTTATTTTTATAATCGCACGTAATAAATGTTTGTTTTATTAATTAGTTTAGTCCTCAAAATTAACATGTGGCAAATTGTGGTGAATGAATACCAAATTTTCTGCATTTGTTGGTAAGAGGCGACTCCGCATGGATTCGTATACCAGAACTGCTTCTGAAAATAGCCTTTCGCTGTAAACGCTACTGCCAGGTGCTGAAAGATAAATTCTTGCAAACCTTGACAATTGCGGGTACTGACTAATTGACCTACTGATTCAAATTAACTGACCACCAAATGTATGGGTCGTGATTGCGATCGATTCGAGATGTCTTTAAGAAAAAGTCAATCTCGTTAGCAATTGGATTTTATTTTTCTTAATCGCGACAATGACTACTATTATCCTATACCACTTTATTAAAACAGTAACAGTCGAATATCCGGTAGCCGTATATGCGGCGCTTCCGCCTCGTAGCTTGCCGAATATCCGGTATCCGGCCCACTATCCGTTTCATCTCTAGTAAAAATGAATACTAATTATTTTCGTAATTATTTTTAGGGTTGACAGGTTAAGTATTTGACCACAGATAACTTAAGTGATAATAAATGGTGTGGTCGGTGATAGTAAATATACCTAGCCTGGAATGGAACAGGCTCTCAAGTGAGGTTGCCCGGTTAGCTCATTTGGTAGAATATCTGCACCAAGAGCTGCAGCGTGAGCTAGGCGTGGATTCGATTCCCACCAGAACAAATATTTATGTGACGATAAATGTTTATTCTGTGTCTATTATAAGTATGTATGTCCCATAGTTTAGTTGATTTATTTAAAAAAATATTTAAATGGAAATAAACCTGATTTCGGAACTGCTTTTTTAATTTAATAATTTCCTGATGTAAAATTGCAAAATATGTGGCATCACACCATGGAGGGGGGAGTTTCACAAATGTGACCAGCCGTGACAAAGATATGAGATGTCAAAAAATCATGAACTTCGTGTGACGTAATTTGTGGATGTGTGGTAATCCTAGAATTAGTAAAACTGTTTGTTAGCACATTGGTTTACTAACTGTATTCGACGATGAGGGTGTAGGTTCCCTGCACGAGTCCAGTACTGAACCCATCCTGTGAATGGTCCACACGACGGTACAGCTTTCGGAACGTGGGCAATGCCGCGGTTCGCATCCACACTATGAGGTCTTCATTCTGTTCAAATAAACGTCTTATCTATACAATGTTTACACATATAAATATTAAGATAACTCTTTATTGTTTTATTTTCACAGATAATATATTTCTGTTGCCGCTATAACAGCAAATACTAAAAAATAGAATAAAATAAATATTTAAGGGGGCTCCCATACAATAAACGTGTTTTTTTTGCCGTTTTTATAGATGATACGGAACCCTTCGTGCGCGAGACCGACTCGTACTTGGCCGGTTTTTTCTCAACTTTTACTTACCTCGAAACCGTTGTTGTGTGTATTGTTAGGGTCCAATTCCCACACGTGTTTACGCCAGTTGACTGGTTTTGTGTAGTTTTCAAATGCTGAAAGAATATTCTTTATATTTAAGTATGAATGTTAATGGTTAACTCTTCTCAAATCTTTGTCAAATAATAATTATTTGACTTCTGAGAAGATGGGTAGAAATAAGTATTTTCGAAACACAAGCTACTTTAGCTTAGTTCGAAAATCCGAAGCTCAATATTCGATTGCATTCAAAAACACTGTGAATTGTAGAACAATTTATTCATTAACAAGAATACGTGTTTTATGTTAATGTCAAATAAATGATTCAATTTGATTGATTGATTTGAGTAACAGGCTCTCAAATGGTAATGGACTTTAAAAAATTTAGGGTTTAGTTAATCATAGCATTTTTGTATGTAAAACATGACCAAACGACAATCATCCAAGATTTTTTTTAAATTATTGACAGGCTATTGTTTGACCAAATCTCACCTAATGTTCAGTGACAGAGTGGTCGAAGGTAGTAAACACACCTAAACTCGAATAGAACTAACACTCAAGTGAAGCTGTACACAGTGACTAGCCAGCCGAATATTACTAAGTACCCTAGCACCATACTGTTTTAATTCATCGGCAATTTAAGCTTATTTTTGGATTTTTAATGAACACTTTTCAGTGTAATTCGACAATAGCAATTTCGACAACACACCTACTGGAATGGACAGTTTCCTCAATAACTGGTTTCTATTTATACTTATGACAAGGATGTGTGGAAAATGTTCTAAGCATACAAAATACCTGTTTTAAGATCTCCATTAGTAGAAGGAGGGTTGCGGAACTTGATTTCTCTATCTGACGTCCATGCAATCCCAGTTTTAAATACAGGCACTTTTTTTTGTAGATCTTTAGATTCCACCTCCAGAGTATCTGTGGAAGTTTTTAACTCAATAATAACTACTATTCTTTTTGCAAGGTTGTTGAACACTAATCAAGTACAGTATTTTTATGGCATTTTATGACTTCACCAAAAAAGAAAAAAATATATTGTATTTAAAGCAGCAAAAAGAATGTACTAATCTTGATGATATTTCTAAGAGTTTCACCATTCTTGAAACAAGATTACAACAAATTTTCTCAATAGAAAAAAACTTACCAGTAACCTAGACGAGGGTATAATTATCATATGTAATAAGGTTTGTAGTTACCATTAAACAGTGAGTTTGCAATAGCTCCACAGGGAGCAACTGGCATTTTCTTTCCATTTTCCTCAGCATAGTCAAATGGCGCACAGTCACTGCTAGGAGGGTTGTTCAAACGTCCCAAAAGTTGAGTATCATCCCTATATAAAAAAAATATAAGTTATCAGTTTAGTTAGCATTTCTAGTGACACTTGTGAAATATCTGTATGTTTTAAACCAGTCCCTACTCAGCATAATGCTAGTTTTAATCACCTGATGCTAGTCTTAATTTAGAACAGGTGATATCACACACGCACAAGATCCCAATTGTGGTATGCACAGTTTGTCAATTTATTAATAGTACCTAGATGACTGAGCTTTGCTCGGGTGTAAACACGAATAAAACAACGTTTTCTAAAAAGGAAACTTAGATAGATCGGTTTATCACCCCCTAAACCCCTGCATACTAAGTTTAATTAAAATTGTTGGAGCAGTTTCCGAGATTCAGATTATATATATACAAGAATTGCTCATTTAAAGGTATTAGATAGATAGATTACAAAAGTTAAGTCAGCTTATAGAATAATAGTAGTAATTAACCTAAGTTACCTAGATTTAACATAGCGACGATGATTCTGATAATAGTTGCTCAATCCATAGTAAAAGTACACATCTCCTTTAAAGTCTTCTGTGAGGTTAAATTCGATTCTGCATGAGCAGCTTTCATTTGGCAACTGCTTTATAAGGTCAGCACATGATATATTTGTGTTTTCTTTTTCACAGAGAGTGTAGTCCATTACATGTTCTTTAACCTAAAGAAAATAAATTGTTTTAAAATCACTGCTTTTATTTGTTTTGTAGTAATTCAGTAGTAAGTTGTGTGAGTTATTTTAGAAAATCTTTGAAGTCTCTATATGATTGTTGTCCTGAAATAAGTTGCATAAACTGGCAGTGAGTTGAATAAGCTAGTACTAATAACTGTAATTGGTCACATAATTTCAATAAGCTTTTACATTTTTTCCTTTACCTATGTCTGATTATGATGTGAATGATGAGTAATAAATATTTTTATGGCTATAAACAATAAGATAGGTAAAATATCTTAGGGCGCAAATACGTAAGTCATCTTATCTCAGACTATTCAATAAGATAATAGGTAAATTAGTGTCGCTCTTACTTCGTCTGAGAAGTACAGCAGTCCGATGCCTACTGGTATAAAAGCTATACCGATGACGAAGAACGTAGGAAGCACAGTGCCCGCGGTGAGTATAGGCTGCCAGGCAGGCAGGCGCTGTTGTTTGAACGCAGACTCTAAAATAAAACGCTAGCGTAAACAGCTAATCAATACAACAAGGCCACTGCAGGGAGTGTCATATATATATTTTTGCTTACCAGACGGACGCCTGGATTTCACATTCGGATCCGAAGTATCGCTTGATGTGGCCATGATCTCGAATATGCAAAATCCCCTAGATTTAAAATTACTCCAGGACAATCACATGAAATAATAGCAATATCTCAGTTTACGTTGAGGTACATACCTACTATTAGTGAGAAATTGTGTTAAATTCAAATATGTCAAAATAAAAAAATATTCACTTGACATGACATTAATAATAATATTGACATTGACGTGCAGACAATTTTTTTCCTGTTGTGCGGCTACACCTCGTTCATGTATTGTGCCATTCTGCCATAAGCCTCATCAAGAGCATGCCAATAGAATAAGATATTGCTGAAAAGAAATATTTAAGATTTAACCGCATTTAGAATGGTTTTAGAAAATGAACTAAATAAAACCAACACAGCTACTACCGTAGGCTGCGCCCTATTTTCTTTTGGTTCAATAAAAGTTGAATGCCTGATGCTAAGTAGACTGCGGTCTAATGCGGCGTGTCTGCCCTTGTATAATAGTATAGGTAAAGGTAGTCATTTATCATTGGCAAATGCACATTAAGGTACGTCAATATGCTAACAAAAAATTTTGCTCAAAAAAGCAGTGGAAATCACTGGAAATCAGAATTCGCCGAATGAGCCTTCATAGTGCATTCATTCGACGAATCCAGTCTATAGTCTATGCCTATAAGTTCTTTTTTTATTCTCATTCATTACTTTAGTTGTTGTTTCATTCGTTCAGTGATTGTTGGGCTGGGTCGGCGCGGCGGTCGGCCTATTTTTGTTATTATTCAGTTATACTCCTTTCGTCCATGAAATTAGCAATAAAAGCACAACAAGTACATCCTAAACTCCATAAAGATACGAAGTGAAAGTTGTAAGGCAATAATCAAAATGTCGAGTGAAACGGGCACAGGGAACAACAATAAGAATGTGAGTTCTGATCGTTTGCATTGCAAATTATTATAGTCGGTACGCTATAAAAATAAGTAGAGGATACTTCACTCAAAGCTTGATATTTCAATCTCACACGACATTGTACCAGATCATAACTTTTGGCCTGATGCATTTAGCATCCGGAAAAGTAAAAAATAAATTACACTTAGCGGAAACTCAAATACCTTGAGTTGTGTTATATTATCGACTCGCTTCGTCTATGAATCACCCTCTAGGGCCTTATCAGAAACAGGAACGTACTAAACACATAAAAACTCTTAATGAGAAATGTTTCGGTGACTCACAAAATCTATTTACTCAATTGCAGATAAGAAAGATTTTGGTACTTACTGCCTCATCATTTGGTTGCCTTATATCCTAGTTGTAAAGTTGAGTCGTTCAGACTACATTCTATCTACATTATAAGAATTAATTTCTTTTTCTAAGGCAGCAACAGAATTCCTTAACAATTTGTTAAATCAAACTAAATCAAAATGTTTTTTTGATTGGTTTAATTTTGATTCATATTATGTATTTTAGTGGGGAAATTAACTTTCCACTATGTTAAAGTATCCTATACTTTTCTAAGCTTAGTGCTACTTCAATGATTAATATAGGTTTTACAAAAGGATAATAACTATTTCGCTAAATATCTTCTAACTTATCATGTAGCACTTAAAAGTATGTTTATGCTTTTTTATTTATAGCGTACTGGGCACAATGTCCTTAATGCCTAATTCTTGTTTACATTTGTGGTTTTCACTATTTATTTCAAATGGATTCAGCATTTTTTTAAAAGCTCACTATGACCTTTTACAATAGTTGTGTGGATGCAAGCAAGCCAAGTTTACCCAGTTTCGTTATGGTTGTTTTCACTCAATTCACTCTGTTTTAAAGTGAGTTTTGAGCAACATTATATCTGACCATAATCTCTATTGTTCTTTGATTTTACATTGTACATAATATATTTTCCGCTGTCTCAGATTTGGTGACTTTTTTTCAATACCACATGTCATCTACACTAAAGTGAGTTACTGTCTTAAGTAATACTTCAAATCACCACAAAAAAAATATATTATCTCATCTAATCATTACTCTGCATTAAACCTTTTTTTGGAATTCTTGATGAGCTTACATTGTCTCGTTGGCTTTTTTTAAGCTACTTCCAAAAAAGTGAGGTTTTGTATTTTTATGGAAGTATGCCAATCATTTAAACTTTTGGGTATCAATTTGGGTACATGCTTATTAAATTTTTATGTAGATTGGGAAAGATTAAAAGAATCTCTCAAAATGGTCTGTTAAAAAAATGTTCCAATTAGTCATTCAGTTCAACCAGCTCTGGTAAATATACTAGTAATATTTTATTACAAGTATAATTACCAGAGCTATTATATTAGTTTATTAGCGTATTAATCATATGCTAATTAAAAAAAAAAGTACTATCAAGTGTGCTCTATTTGCTGTCTCTGTGTCATGTCCTAATTTGAATTCCACACACCAGAATGTTTATCAACTTTCCCATATTATTGTTGCATTTTTGTCGTGTCGGTCGGACATGTCACTCTAGGGTTGTCACATTAAAATTGATGACCTTAATTCAAATAGAGGCTTTCCTAGATGTCTCTTCTCTTCTACAATCCAAAGTTTTTTTTTACAGGCTGTTTCTTAATGCACACAATTTCATTACTAATTTTTAATAAATATTTATGTATCAATTTAACCCCTTAGACTTAAAAGAATTTTGATGAGTGTTATTATGAAAATGGTATTACCAGGAGGTAACACACAAAATATTTTCCTTTATGGTTGATAGGCTAGGTGCTTTGACCACAGCTCACCTGATGTTAAGTGGTGGTGTGGTTAAAGATGGTAAACACAGCTAGTTTGAATGGAACTGGCTCTCAATTGAAGGGGAACCATGATATTTCCGTCATCATAGTCCACTGTAGGACATGTGGTTCAAGGCACACATGCAGTACCTAACTGTTTTGTCATTTTTTTAATCACTTAAAAGTCAAGCAAAAGAACCTGTGGCAGCCCTATTGTATTAACCAGTTCATTGGCTGCATGCACAGACAGAATAACAATCAGTCTTATAACTGTTGTTATAGTATACTTGCATATGTGATGTGCTTACTTAGACTGTGATACTATTGCTGTGGTCGGATTACCTTATCAGCTGCTTCAATGCGTGCTTTTAAACTGGGAAGTATGCTGGTATAAAGTTCACAAGCATATGAATAACTATAACATGCTTATATATGTTAACTTCGAAGAAACTACAGCAGCTTGCTTGAGAGATCATGTATAATGGAGTTGGAGTCCTTCTCCAATCCATATGCAAATGTGGAGGCCCTAGGTTCAAATCCCACAACACTCATATCTTGTTTCTTTTAAGCTATGTGCATATTATCCTTAGCTAGAAGGGAAATATCATGCAGAAACCTGCACAACTAAAAGCACCTATTTAATGTTATCGTAAATGTTTGAATGTGAACCCGCATTCGGTCAGTGTGATAAAATCATGTTCTTATGCTTTTCTATGAGAAGAGACAGACCTTGCCAAGCAATGGGACAGCTTATAGCACCCCATACATATAGCTGCCAGTTCGAATAAGAATCGGGTCATTGTTTTTAGATGCACATAAGTATGATAACTATTACATATATTGGTTCCTAAATATTTTTGTAGTAGAAACACTATTACCTTCTTTAATGTTGAGGTCGTTTAAAGTAATCTTCGGTAAAGGTTGTTTGAATCTTCTAAATCTTAGGAATGTCTGCTCATTAAATACTTGTGCTAATATAATGTACCTAATTGACTTCTGAGTTTATGGCTTCTGCAAATAGTGTCACAATTTTGCCAATGACAGATTTTTGATTTTCATGACAGCTTCGTAAACTGTGTAACTCAGATCAAGCTGTGTAAGATTATGATGATAGTATGTTCGGTTTAATCTATGACAGTTTGGTTGATTTATCTAAAACATAGGCCAGCACAATTATGACAAACACAAAGTTGGTAGAATATAATACTTACAAATAATAAATTAGAAATAAGTTTAGAATAAATACAAGTATGGAATAATGTTGGTTGAAAGCAACAAACATAATTAATAGTTTAATAATATTGTAATACTGATAAATTTACATAAAATATAATTAACAAGCTGCGCCCCGCGGTTTTACCCGCGTGGTGATGGATGATGATGATGATGAAAAGTATCCTATGTGTTATTCCAGGGCCTAAAGTATCTTCATCCATCCACACTTTCAGATTTCTAATATTAGAGCAGCGCTGTCCAAACTACATACCTTCGTGGGCTAATTAAATTTACTACAAAAGCTGAAGGGCCGCAGAAAAAAGAGAGTAGAGTTTTTAGAGTTGTGCCCATAGTGAAAGTTGGTCATAATAGTGAATACAATAATCCTCTTTCGGTAGTAAACCTCAAGCTTCTCACCCTGTACAGTTAGAAAAAGTACTTTGTAATGCAAGTATGAAAAATTGATTTAAAACAAATGTATTCAAAGATATTTGTAATAGCGTGCTGCGTGAGACTATGTCGTCTGACATATATTATAGGGATATTTTCTTTAATTATTATGGCTTGGCACTCGGCTGTAATGCACGATTGCACGTTAAAAGGCAGAATGTTCAATATAATCATTACCATCATATGTAGGCATTTATATTCTTTAACTTCTCATGTTCAGCACCAATCTTGACTAGGTGCTTCCTGGTAAAAGTTGCAGCTATTATTGGTAAAAGAAAAATCGCTTTTTGTAACATTATTCTAACAGCCGTGCCATCACGCTACAGCCGTGTCCAACAGTTTCATGCTATAATTATAGCTTCAATATTTCGTCATTATGCTAACGTGTTGCATTCAACTTCTCTAAGTCATCTTAGTACTATTATTTATTCTGTGATCATACTTAAAACTATGAAAGGAAATCATTTAGGCTCGGCACGCATAGACTAGATTTTAAATTCTTTCATATTCAGCTTATTTTCAAAATAGCTAATTTTGTATGTAACCAAATATGCCATATTAATTTCATTCATATAATTCGATAGCCTGCATTTCGTTATTCATTTTGCAAAAAGATCAGAACTGGGTCACCTCTAGGTCGCACTATGTGCACAAGTCTGTGACCTAACGTTGACCTAATTCTGACGTTTCGGGCTGTGCTTGGGCAAAGTAGGTACGTAGGTACGCTGTGAAATTTTGATTAGTGTTGTATCAAACAACATGCCTATCTAGATTTTTTGTTTTACCTGTATAGGATTACTCAGGTTGATTAGGTAGGCCGCTTTCAAACGCTCTTCATGGAAATTATTGGGGGAGATCTTTGTCCAACAGTGGACGTCCTACACCGGAGATTATTATGAATCTATATCTAATCGTCATATTATCGGTGCAAAAGTAGAGTAAAATATATGAACATAGAATGTATATAGAACCGGCACACTTAGTGTAGAATCTCTTTTCTACATAGTATGAATCAAAGTCGCTTCCCGCCGTCTGTACGCTTAGAACTTTTAAACTACGCAACGGATTTTAATGCGGTTTCCATCAATAGACAGAGTGATTCAAAGGGAAAGTTTATATGTATAATACATGCATATGCATTACATTGCTCCCGAACGAAGCCGGGGCGGGTTGTTAGTTATTTATAATCAACATCGTGGGCCTTATACTCTAACTTAGGTGATATTCCTTGCCAAAAACGCGTATAACGTATAATTATACGTTTGTAATCTTTATTTTTATAGTTCTAAACAAATGCGAAATTATATTATATTTGATCACAGCACCTGATGTTAAGTGACGGTGTTGTCGAAGATGGTAAAGCACACCTAGCCTGGAATGGGACTGGCTCTCAAGTGAGACTGCCGGAACACATCGTTAGATGCTTGGCGGCAGATTTTCAACTTGAGGGTGGTAGCTAGCCAGTCGAGTACTAGAAAGTACCCTGCCACCACGCTATGGTTTCCTCACGATGTTTTCCTTCAAGCTCATTGTTGGGGTTTGAACCCACGCCCTTCAGCATGATAACCGACCGCGCTAACCACTGAGCTATCATCGCTAGAAATCGCTACATAGCTATCTCTCAAGTCACTTTACAAAGCATTTACTTCTTGCCCACAGTTCTCAAACCTAGAGACTCCAGGGTATGTCGGGTTTGCAAACTTGCCGAACCAAGTCCACCGCAAGTCTGTGAAGAAAGGCTTCGAATTCACGTTGATGGTGGTCGGAGAAAGCGGCCTCGGCAAGTCGACACTAGTCAACTCTCTGTTCCTGACCGATCTGTATCCGGAACGAGTCATACCTGATGCTACTGGTGAGATTAAAGTTATGGTTTTCTTAGACACGAAGGAACATAAATCAAAGGATAGGGAATGGATTGTTGTTTGAAGATTTTACTTTTATATTTAAACAATTTGCATCAAACTCCATTCGAGGGCCATGAGGGGCGTACGTATTTCGTTGTCGGAGCTTAAGTGTTAAGATTTCTTACTGGCATAGTATGAATTAAGTGCAAGCATATCGTTCATCTATAATACTGAACAAGTATGAACTTACAATTTATAAAAACCGACTCCAAGCCCCTAAGCCTAAACACGGCTTTAAAGGATTTAGGTATTTTCGTTTATAAATCAAACTACTGAACCGATTTGCATGAAATTTCTATGGCACCACCTGGTAAGTATACCCTAATAAACAAAAAAAAAGAGTTTCTCAAATCGGTGCAGGTGTTTTCGAGTAATCGGGGAACTTTATTTTACGATGGAACGTTAACGGATGCTTGGCGCCAGATTTTCAACTTGAGGGTGGTACCTAACCAGCCGAGTACTAGAAAGTAACCTACCACCACGTTATGGTTTCCTTCACCGGCAGCTCAAGCTCATTGTTGGTATTTGAGCCTACGCCCTTCGGCATGCGAACCGACCGCGCTAACCACTGAGCTATCATCGCTACAACAAATAAAGATAAATTAAAGATATTATTATTATTTAAGGAAAAGAATAAAAATAAAATATTTTTATGTCAGAAAATGGCCCCAGCTCAGCATAATGCCCACTGCAGCCAGCCGGGATGTCTTGTCTTATTCTGTGAGTTGAAGTTGACTCCGTTCATCCGCTGACTTTAGACCAATTGTTGCAGAGAAGACCAACCAGACGGTGAAACTGGATGCGTCCACTGTCGAGATTGAGGAGCGAGGCGTGAAGCTAAGACTGACGGTCGTCGACACGCCCGGCTACGGCGACGCGATCGATAACACTGATTGTTTTAAGGTAATCTTTTATACAACACACATTTGACGGAACACGTTCATTTATGGTTTTTTAAATCGCTACCTCGCCTGATGTTACGAAGATGCGGCTTTTGATTAAGCACGCTTGCCTAGGTATTATTACTGAAGTTTATATTTAATAAATAAAACATAACCCTCGCTTTTGCTTCGCTTTAGTCGGGTAAAATCCCACTAATATTATAAATGTGAAAGTTTGGATAGATGGATGTTTTTTACTCAATCACGCCAGAACGGCTGAACGGATCTGGATGAAATTTCGCATGATATCGCGCCCCGCGTTTTTACCCGCGTGGTGATGGATAATGATGATTATGAAAAGTATCTTATGTTTTATTCCAGGGCCTAAAGTAACTACATGAAAAATTTCACCCAGATCCGTTGAGTAGTTTATGCGTGAAGGCGTAACAAACAAACAAACTCACATTCGCATTTATAATATTAGTTAGGATAGGATTAGTGTGACACAACACAATTTGAAGACCGGTAATATTCGAACTGCCAACCTGTGTACATAACTACTGCGGAAAGTACGACAGGTTGGAGACTGTCTTTAAATCTGGCGGTCCTAAATTCTAATCCCACGGCACATACTTCTGTCTTTTCAAAGTTATATGCACTGTGCCGCCAACTTCGAACGGTGAAGGAAAACATCGTGAGGAACACTACATGTCCAAGAATTCCTAACAAAAAACAGTACCAACTCGCACTCACCCAGCATGATAGATGAAAAGAGGTTCGCGCCCAGCAGTGGGATGGCTTATAATAACTTTACAATATCTTATTTAGATACTACTTATGCACTATGATATTAAGGTATTAAGTTCTACACTTTCTTTTGAATGGTAATTGCATTCCTTCGCTTGCATATAATAAAAATACGTGAACAATGGTAGCGAGTTATTTATAGCTTGATATAAGTAGATCGCCAGTCAGCTGTGGCGCCTTATAAATCGTCCCGTTAAGTTTCCATTGTCTTTGCATATGTGGAACACATTTCGAGGGTAATGCTTACCTAAAATGGTAATAGGACGATAAAGTGTAATATAATTTTTATTTCTACTAGACTAACTGGAGGCTAAATTTTGTATTGCTTTTAAGTTAGACGTTTGCTTTTTTTTCGTGTACTTTTTATTGTAACTACTTCCTAAATTCTATGCCGGTATTTGCGTAGCGACAAAATTTTGAATCTTTTTTGTTTGGTAATTAGACTTTAAAATTAGAAACTGCAACTACTTCCTAAATTCTATGCCGGTATTTGCGTAGCGACAAAACTTTGCATCTTTTTTGTTTGGTAATGAGACTTTAAAATTAGAAACTGTAACTACTTCCTAAATTCTATGCCGGTATTTGAGTAGCGACAAAACTTTGCATCTTTTTTGTTTGGTAATGAGACTTTAAAATTAGAAACTGTAACTACTTCCTAAATTCTATGCCGGTATTTGAGTAGCGACAAAACTTTGAATCTTTTTTTGTTTGGTAATGAGACTTTAAAATTAGAAACTGTAACTACTTCCTAAATTCTATGCCGGTATTTGAGTAGCGACAAAACTTTGAATCTTTTTTGTTTGGTTATGAGGCTTTAAAATTAGAAACTGTAACTACTTCCTAAATTCTATGCTGGTATTTGCGTAGCGACAAAACTTTGAATCTTTTTTTGTTTGGTAATGAGACTTTAAAATTAGAAACTGTAGGCTTGGATTCTTTGTCGTATTACTTACAATAATTATTAAAATATGCCCGGGGCCTTTGAATTTTTATCTATTTTCTATCGGATACATTTTGGACAGTGTTCTTTATATCTACATGATATAATAATTCTACCCTGCCCATTCTACTATCGAACGGTCAGGGACTCAAGAAAACGAAATGGGTTTATTCCACTTTCACAGTACGAACAGCTAAATAACGGTATTTGTAGCCCGTCCTTGAGATATACAATCTGGGTGCCTTCAAGTCGAGTGAATCGTGTTTCATCGTTGACCGCATCTTCGCATAGCATTAGCAAAATACCGATTATAAGCAAACATAATTATCAACAGTAAACCGATTATAAGCAAACATAATTATCAACAGTAAAGAAAGATGGATAATACCTACTGTAGTACAGAACAGAATCTCCTTTTCGTTGCGTAAAACCTGGTGTACGAGTCTCTGATTTACGATGAGTAAATTTTTCACATGGCTAAACAAGTTACTTCTTACAAAGTGCGGGCGATAAGTCGTGCGCTGATGTCCCGCTTGGGGTGTTTTGTGCCCTCCTACCACCTGTTCCCCCTACCAACATCTACACGAGCCAACCCTTGGAGTATCGGAGCGAACCTCTGAGCTTCTGGCATAGTAGTTCCAGTGAGTTAAGTGGAATCTAACGACATTGATGATGTGATGCATTCAACGTGTTGCGGCAACATATAGGTGATAGCGAACCAGCTTCATGCAGCCTTGTGGAAATTCTAGTACCTTCTGTGGCTTTGCAATGCAAAAGCACATGGTCTAAGTGTCATTCTATTGCAAGCAGCCACAGGACATTCCGTGGCTCCTAGTTTAAAGAGGTGACTATACAAGTCGTAATGGCCGGTTATAAGGCCTAACAGACGAAAGTCCTGTCGTTGCAACAAGTTATTTATACGAACTTTTATTTGTACTGTCGCAGCCACGTCGACGTTTCGCCTTAACATGCGCCAGCGATGGAGTATCAAAGAATAAATAAAAACAAAGAACAGAGATGAACTAGAATAGATTCGTTAGTCACGCGCAGTTGTACAACAATTCGGATTCTTATTACGCATTAGGGCTGGCACTAACTATACGAACTTTGTTTTTTTTTTTTATTCTACAGTCGATAATCCAGTACATTGACGAGCAATTCGAGCGGTTCCTGCGTGACGAAAGCGGCCTCAATCGGCGCAACATTGTCGACAACCGTATACACTGCTGTTTCTACTTCATATCTCCCTTCGGACATGGGTATGGGAATGTCTTTTAATATCCACAGAATTACGTAACACGGAATATACACTCGTTTCCAACTCTCACTCATTCAGCGCAACTTTTTTTTTTACATCTGACAGGCTAGGTGTTTTACCACAACTCACCTGATGTTAAGTGACAATGTGGTCGAAGATGGGAAAGCACACCTAGCCTGGAATGGAACTGGCTCTCAAGTGAGGCTGCCGGAACACACCGTTAGATGCTTGGTGGCAGATTTTCAACTTGAGGGTGGTAGCTAGTTAGCCGAGTACTATAAAGTACCCTACCACCACGCTTTGGTTTCCTCACGATGTTTTCCTTCACCGGCAGCTCAAGCTCTTTGTTGGAGTTTGAACCCATGCCCTTCGGTATGCGAACCGACCGCGCTAACCACTGTGCTATCATCGCTACCATTGTGCCCATAGTAAAAGTTGTTCACAATTATGAGTACAACTTTCGGCTTAGTACACTCTAAGCTTATAACTCTGTAAAAATGCTGAGTCTATGACCGAAAAGTTGTCTCATTGCTGCAACTTCTTTTTCAGGTTGAAACCTCTTGACATAGAGTTTATGAAGCAGCTTCACAATAAAGTGAATATTGTTCCCGTGATCGCGAAGGCTGACTGTCTCACTAAAAAGGAGGTGCAGAGGTTGAAAACTAGGGTAAGCATTATGCTTTACTTTATTGAAGGCGCGCCTTTTTTTTCAGGTTGAAATCTTTTTGTAGATTTGAAGTTGGGAAACCGTCTGACTGTCAATCTAGGGTTATTTCGGTTTGATTGTGTATTCAATGATACGGTCGAAGAATAATAAACAATCCTAGCTTTCAAGTTTAAGCCTGCCACAGACGCGGCTTAGCTTAAAATGCGGTCAAATAAGCCGCGACTAGGCTTGCTTAAACTGCTTCGACATAATTTTAGACGCGGCAAGATCCATCAAAGCTTGTCCCACATAAAAACGAGCTGCAGTAGCTGCCAAATTCGCGACCTGTACATATTGCGGTTGTGCGTTATACGCTTTAACTTATTAGAACAAACGCAGATTTGTTACTTGCATAATTTTATATATTTTTCTTGATTTTTGATGCTTTATTTTTCATTAGCGACCTGCCCCGGGTTCGCACGGGTGCAATGTAGATACTAATGTGGTGCATATCCATGTATTATACATATAAACATTCCTCTTGAATCACTTTGTCTATTGATGGAAACTGCATTAAAATCCGTTGCGTAGTTTAAAAGTTCTAAGCGGACAGAAGACGCAAAAGGGGGGGTGTTATAAGTTTGACGTCCATGTCTGTCTCTGGCATCGTAGCTCTCACACGGATGGACTGATTTCGATGCGTTTTTTTTTTCATTTGAAAGCCAGTTTCTTTGCGGTGGTTCTTAGCTATATTTGGTTAATATCGGTCCAGCAGTGTAAGAGTATCAGCTCTTTTCCAAAATGATGTAATGGCGTAGGGGTTTTTTATTATACTATGTGGAGATGCTGTGGAATAATTTATACTGTTGTCTTTTAAATAGGTGATGGAAGAAATAGAGAGAGAAGGCATCAAGATCTATCCTCTGCCTGACTGTGACAGCGATGAAGACGAGGATTATAAAGAGCAGGTACATACAATAAAATATGTAAACAAATATCAAGTAATATCAAAATCTATATGTTCTATCAAAATTCATATATCCTAATATTCCGTAACAAATCCAAACTGAAGTCTCATTGTTTTTTGTTTCTGGAATTGTATATTGTACATATGCCAGTATCGAGTTTTGCACATCTAAATCTAAATCACAGTCAAAGTAAGTATAGTCCAGTCAAGAATCCAGTCATGTCTTAGTAAAGTAATAATAAGTTAACTAAAAGTTTCGATGTCGTTTCGGAAGCAACACTAAAGGTCAAGTTTCACCACATTATATCACTTTCCGACACTCACACACATTTTATGAATAAAACGCAACTATTTTTCTACATAAAGACTCGACGAAATACAAGTATTGATATATTACTATGTGAAAACACGATTCTTCCGCGTTCTTGCCAAAACTCATAACTGTAGTCACATGCATCTTTATCTTGGATTGTCCTCTAAATCTACATAAACATTATGAATTATCTTTAAAATTTCCATTCTGCTTTTGCAGATTTTATAAATTGCCACCAGTGATGTTGAAGATTTATTTATTTATTTAAAGTTATGATCGAACGATACGCCCTTTTGATCATAAGACATAACGCCTGTCCACGACCATTGCAGCAATACACAGAACTTTGAGTAACAAAACAAAGTCCAAGACATCGCTGCTTTGGCGCTCATTACTTGAGACTTTCGACGGTTAGTCTCAACAGCCCAGCTGACCGGAACACAGTAATGTTTACAAACTACTGGTTGGCGGTAGAATATGTGGTACTGCGGTGGTACCTACGTAAACGACCTCCTGCTAAGGAAATCTACCACCAAAAAAAAACAATGGTGGTGGCTTTTGGGAACGAATCCAGTTTTCTCGCTTCATTATCCTCATTATATTTTTTTTTTTTAATGTAACACTAATGAGACGAACGAGACGCTCTCCTGATGTTAAGAGATAACGCCAATCCATGACCATTGCAGCGATACACAGAACTTTGAGTAGTAAAACAAAGTCCAGGTCGTCGCTACCGTTGCTGCCTTTGAGACTAGATGGTTAGTCTCAATAGCTCTGTAATTTCGCTAGCTGCAGTACCCTTCAAACCGGAACGCAGTAATGTTTACACACTACTGCTTAGCGGCAGAATATCTGGTACTGCGGTGGTACCTACCTAGACGACCTTCTGCTAAGGGGATCTACCACCAAGTAAAACCAACTGACGTAATCAACTGTGCAGGTTCGCCAGCTGAAGGCAGCTGTTCCGTTCGCCGTGTGCGGCGCGGGCCAGCAGCTGGAAGTACGTGGGAGGCGCGTGCGCGGTCGCCTCTACCCGTGGGGCGTCGTCGAGGTCGAGAACCCGGACCACTGTGACTTTATCAAACTTAGGACCATGCTCATGTGAGTCACGACTTTCTATTCTATGATATAACTGTGCGCCTGCCAGATTCATTGTGTTGCAGGGAGTATTATTAAATTACTAGTATGTAATTATGCAAATAATATAATAATTATATGTTTTTTTTTTATATTGTCACATTTTTATCCTGACATACTTTTATATTGACATATTTTTATATTGGCAGTATTTTTATATTGACAATATTTTTATATTTACATGTTTGTATTTTTTTTTTACACTTTGACGTTTTATTTTTATTTCATTGACATGTAAGCAGTGTTCTAAAACTCTTAATTAATATATTGTAATGATATTACGGAATTGATTTGTAACATTAGTGTTATCAATCAAATATTTGTATTTGTGTCAATGATGACTCTTGACATACGTGTCAACTCACACATTTACTGCTCGTGATCTTATCACTGCCTAAGTAATTAGTCGGATAGTCTTTCCAGAAATTAATTTATGTTTGTTCATAACATGCCGAGGCATTTTATTATGTTATACTTATTACTACCATATCCAGACACAGAACACATATTTGTTTATACCACAAAATGTTTATCCTGGGTAGGAATCGTACCCATGCCGTATAGTTCTTAAAGCAGATATACTACTAATGAGCCAACATAACGGCCAACTTTCAGTAGATCTAAGAGACATCTAAGCAACGGCAACCAAGAAGTATTTACAGCGTTTTTGTCAAATAAGACTGCTTATTGTCCACAGCACCCACATGCAAGATCTGCAAGAAGTGACCCAAGAAGTGCATTACGAGAACTATCGCTCCGAACGGCTCGCCCGAAATGGACAGGTGCCCAAGCGACACGTGTGAGTACAAACAACTATAGCGTGGACATGTCATATTCCGATAATGAACTTGAGCTGCCGGTGTAGGAAAATGTCTTGTGGAAACCATAGCATGGTGGTAGGGCACTTGTTAGTACTTTGCTGGCTAGCTACCACATACCACAGTTCATATATATATTTTTTTTTTTGTACTAAATAGGTTTGCGTTTGACCACGCCCTGCCTGATGTTAAGCAGGGTGCAGTCTACGATGAAGCACCTCAAGAAAAAACCTGTTTACTCTGGATTTAAAGACACCCAAGTTGTACTCCGCAGGAAAAACAGACTATGTTATCATATTATTCCATCTAACTATGTGTTCCGTTCCAGGCTAGATGTGTTTACCATTTCCATCCACACCGTTACTTAAGCTGTGGTTAAACACCAAGCCATACTAGAATGATGTGACCAAGTTCGACAAAGTGTAATAAAAGCATAAGCAAGATTTTTCATTTCCTATAACTTTTTAATAGGTGATAATCTACAGGGGACCCATGTAGTACATGGGACTACCAAGCGCTTGAGTCTACTATATTCAATCCACATTTGTGTCCGTGTGTATCTATGTGTGAATTGTGGTATCACACTAATATTTTTGTTTGGATTTGTATGAAATTTGGTATACAGATAGCATATACCTTTGTATTGTAGTAGCGTGTGTGTGTGTGTATGTGTGCGTGCGTTTGTATGAGTGAGTCTGTGTGTGTGTGTGTGCGTGCGAGTGTGTGCGCGCACGCGTGTGTATTCATTCAATAGATATGTGAAAAATTAAATGTATTGGCAACAACATTGCCATTATAATTATAATGCCAATGTTGTTGCCATAACATAAACTTATAAGTTTATGTTATTACTGTATTGTAGATCAACTGAAAGCGGCTTGAGCGAAGCTGATTCGAATGGTGTCTCTAATGGATCTAACGAGGACGCCTTGCGCGAAAAGGTAAAGAACAGCACATTAGAATGCTCAAAAAAGTTATTAAACTTATGACACTGCACGGGTTAAGTACATACAATTGCACCTTTTGGGATAGGCAGGAATAAAATGGCATAGTTATGTTTGTCACCGAGACTTAATCATGCATAAATTGGTTATAATTAAGAATAAGATTTATTAATTTATTTAATAGCACAAAACAGAATGTAATGATAATAATTTCAATTTTATATGCATTTTACAGATCTGTATCGCATTCCATAACTATGTATGGCTAGGTGCATTATAATTATATTTTTAACCGACTTCATAAAAGGAGGAGATTCTATGTTTGACTGTTTGTTTTTTTTTTCTTCTAAAAAGTCACTTGAAAATTTATTTGTAAGTTATTAAGCCATTGATCTATTATTGAAAAACTGTAGTAGCTTACAACATTTAATGTATACATATATTTATTTAATGCAAAAATAATGGGAGGAATTGAACCCGTTTCTGATGGAAAGAGTATAGTTGCTCAGGACAATTGGTACTTAGAATTTTGAGTTGCAAGACAAAGTTCAAGGCGTCTTACTTTGTGTTATAGAATAATAAACTCGCTGCTATATTCGTCTATAAATTATTAATTGTTTGTACAGGAAGCGGAGCTGCGCCGCATGCAAGAGATGCTGGAACAGATGCAGCGGCAGATGCAGCTACAAGCTGCTAGCACCACCACCACCGCATAGTGTTTACTTAAGGCAAAGGTACAGCTGCCCTCCTTGCATGCGTCCGTAAAAACTCCAACGAAGCTTCTAGTAAAGTCATCACTAAAAAAACAAGACAACACTTTGACCCTGACTTAAATATGTGTTACAATTTTTCATCATACATTTGAAAATATTGAAACAGTTCAAACAAATAAACAGTTCAGTCCTTGTTTTCTGATAGATATAATCTGGATCTTTTCAAGGTCATAATGAATAGGTATCTTGTAAGCCTGCGTGCTTCATCTTCGACCATATCATCGCTTACCATCAAGTGAGTTCGAGTTCAAACGCGAACTTATCCATATTAAAAAAAAAAGTTCACATTGACAAAATATACGAAGTGCGATATTATTAAAGCAGTTGCCAGAAACAAAAAAATTATTAAAGCAGTTGCGATACAGAGTCGTAACTGTTTTATTATTCCGCGTTATACTCCAATGTTAGTCCGACAACATAGCCCTAAATCAGCTTCTGAAATCATATTCATTTGCAAAACTCTCCTCGAACAGCGATTTAATCTCCGCTATGCAGGTCCAGTGCCGATTGGCGGATTCACATATCTGTCACGATGTTTTCCATCAGCGAAAAGGCAGCGGTATAATAAACTTATACTATTGTTTTTATCTTGATTCACAAAGCTATTTTTAACAGTCACTCGATACGCCCTGCGTTGTTACCCGCTGATCCCACGTTAATACTACGTTTTTGGGATAAAAAGTAGCTTATGTGTTAATCCAGGGTGTCGGCTACTTCCATATCAAATTTCATCAAAATTTGACCAGCCGTTTGAACGTTAACAAACATACTTACACGCTCACAAACTTTTGCTTTTATAATATTAGAGTGATTAGTGTGGGTTTGAACCCACTCTCGCTTAAGAGTCTAAGAGGGCATTGTCCCAAAAAAAGGTATAGATTTATTTTTTAAAAAAATTGGTAGAACTTTTCACATCACATCATCAGCCATAGGACGTCCACTGCTGAACATAGGCCTCCTCCTGGGGAAGGGTTTTGCCAATACTCGCCACGCTTGGCAGGCAGGTTGGCGAGCGCAGTTAGGTATGATTGTTCAAGGAAGACGCTGCTGCCCATCTTCCGTATTACATCCCTTAGCCGACTCTTACGGCAACCACGGGTAGAGAAGGTAGGGTACAATTCTTACGCCGGCACCACCACGGGAACTTTTATGTGTCAATGAATATAATCCAATACACTGCATTTTGTTTATAGTTGGACGTAAGGAAAGCTGTCCAATTGCCTCGGGAAAGCTGCAACGTGGTCAACTCGATACTTCGAGCCATCCCATACTGTGTTACTTCCAATTGAATACATTTTAGTGTTGTATCTACTGTCATATTCATAGGACTATGTTAGTCAAGAATTATATTTTGCTTTTCAATTAGAAACTAAACAACGAACTTGTATCTGAGTGTTGCCACAACAATAAAATAAAAAAAATATGTGACAGTAAAAGCTTAGGACATTCTTTTTAAGCTTTTTGGGTTGTGGCGCTAGTGTTGAATCTTTCATATATCTACTTGTACACACTAGACAAAAATGTCCTACGCTCTTAGTATTATTTTCATACTCAGAATGATTTTAGTTATTTTAGTGACTTGAAATTGTTTTATATTAAGATTTCATAGATCTAAATAGATTGATATACTATTACTCTCTCTATTTGTAGTGTTAAGAAATTAAATCTTATCAGCTCTTCTATTATTAGTGGAGTAGAATATTCCATAAGTTGTCTCTGTTGAGACGTTTTATCTCATGTAGTAATAAATAAGAGATAATAGATATTAAACACCTACAGATTCGCGGGTTAAGTTGGAACGTTATTTGACAACGAAATTATAAAGAGAAAGATATATTTCCCTTTTTCTTATCTACCGTGATCTTTGGGGTATAACAGCTACTACAGACGACGGACTTTTAGTCTGCGAGATATTAAAAAGCTGTGAGTATAAAACGGATAGAGTCAATGCTTCTAAAAAGAAAGAGAAGTCTGTGGTCTGAGTTTGCTTTAAAAAAAAAACGTTAGAATTATTAATGAATGGCTGTGGAATATTCTGCAAGTGTTTTTTTTTAATTGTCGAATATGATTGTAAAATTTCTCGAATAATTGGAAAATATTTTGGTTTATATTCAAAGGAGAGTTTGATAAAAGAAATGTGAAAGTGTGACTGCTGTATACCAATTATTATCCACTTGATCTGTGCCATTTCTGTCCTATTTGAAAGTCTACACACAGCATTATTTGGCATCATATGACAGTTATCCAGACTAAAATTTTAAATGTATTTTGCAGTGATGATAGCTGTGGTAAGCGCGGTTCACATGAAAATCGTAGGTTCAAATCCCAACAAAGAGTTTAAGGTGCCATAGCACATTGGTATGGTACTTTTTGGTACTCGGCTGGCTACCAAATTACTACACAAGTTGAAAATTGCTGTGTTCCGGCAGCCTCACTTAAGAACTAATTCCACTCTAGGCTTGGTGTGCTACCTAAAATAAAAATTAATATAAACCAAAAGACAAGCTAAATATTTTTAGTTTGTCTCTTTCGCTCATTTAGTTATCCCTGTCACACAATACCAAATCTTGCTGTGTTGTAATTATAACTCGATTCAATGACTTATGTAATCATTTTAGGTTTTTAGTTTAAACAAGAATTATTTTATCTCAGTTTTATTGAACTTATATTAGTTTATGTTTATCAAACTTTTTTTAAATATTGTAATTATGGATTTGCAATAAAAGTAAAGCCGAGCGTGCTTGACTGTATAATGTGTATGCCTGAAGTTCTAGTACTTAAAGATTTTATCATTCTCATATTGTAAGAAAACCTATTCCCACAGTGGTGCATTTATTTTATATTAGATGTAGCAAACTAACGAACTAAATAATTATTCTATTAAATTGGCTATAAATAGACTTGTGATTTGTGTAAGATGTTAGTTTGGTGCCAAAGCTGTGACAATTTTAACTAATGATCAATTATAACATATTCAATGCTGAGTAGTTCCATGTATGGAAGAGATTGTGAAGTACCCTACCTATTGATAATTATACTTCTATGTAATCATATTTTTATAGTAAATGAGAACAGAAATGTGCTTGTTATCATTTTCCTTACTCCAAAATCTCCCAGAAAATATATTGCGCTACGCAGAACGTTAGAACTAAGTAGAAAATGCCCTGAAATTGCGACAAACTTGCATACATTTTGTTAAGAGTAAATAACTTTTTTCGCGATGTTATGTTAGGTTTTGTATTAAATTTATTGATGAGTACAAAATGCTGATTTCGGTTTAGTATTATCTTTCCACTTAAGCCCACATTAAACTAGAAAAGAGTACTCCTAATGTATCCTAAAATAACAAGTCAATAGATGTTATATAAAGAAAACGTTTATTTTGACACATACTTAGAATATATATATATATTAATTCTGAATTCTGTATAGACTACATATTAATAATAAAAAGACTAAAATAATATAACTTGGACCTTAAAATTATAAAAAAGTTGTCACTGTAGTGTCCAGTGCGACAAAAAAGTTAGTTCTCAGCAGCACTGGTTTTCAGAACTAAACTTTTGTGACGCACGAGACTGAATAAAATTAGAAACATACCTACGCGAATAAACGTATATTAGATTAAAGAAATAATAAATTATACATAACATTACATAAAATTATTTGAATTTATTGAGATTTCTAGGATGCAAGAACCATTATGGCTTAGCTATAGTTATCAAAGGCTATCTTAATTTGCAAGATTGTGTTATGTGCACGTAAACGAAAAAATAACGGACACTTGGTTAGTTCCCCTGTCTGGATTAGATTAAAAGAATATTTACGTAAAGATTCCGTACGTTTTCTATTGTTCACGTACGCCGCTCATTAAGGAATTATCTAGATTTAGAAACTTTGTCTGACCATATGCGGCAGCTGTGCTACTTGAGATACGCTGTTTGAACTAAAATTAAAAAAAAAAAACATTTAGCACTAGCAACACTACAGGAAGTGACAGTAACATTTAAAATTTTCTTGACATTTTAACGCATATTTTTCTAAATGTCGGCCATACTTGTTCCAGCGGGATTTTGTTAGCAAACATATTAGAATTTATTATTTTTGTTGTGTTCCGCGATGGCTATCGTAGAGGATGAAGTACGAAATGATTCCTCCGAAGAAAACGATATAGAAGTAGTGGTAGAGGAGTATGATGCAGAACAGGATTCTGAAGATTCAGATGTATGTATGCGTGCCTATATATCGGTCACCTTTTTACTTTTTATTGATTTACTACAAACTTGTTTTGATTTGGATGACCTATGATGATGATTGCAGTGTAGTTTTTAAAGTATTGTGAACCAATTAACGTGTTGATAGTCCCTAATCGCATAAGCCTCAAATCCATTGTTTGCATGAGCATAGGTATATAAATATTTGTCTAGTAACTGTTCTTAGCTCTGTGCCTAATTAAGCCAGGTAGTGTGCAATCATAACATATTGTTTGGTTTTCATGTTACAATATTATTATCCTTACAGTCAATCACAGACTTCTCAGTATTTTATAGAGCTCTAAATGGCAAGTTGTTTTATGCCAATATTATTGAACCATTTTCATAATAAAATTTGATAGCTCTAAAATTAACTTCATTTTTTTATATGGAATGAAAAAATGAACACATTACCCCTTTTAGATTAGTAGGAGATAGAACAGAATTAACTTAAGTGCATCAAAAAAATATATCGGATTAGCTAGCAAGAAGTAGCATTGAGAAAATTTAAATGTTGTATGCTACATATTAGAAGACACCATACTATTAGCATATTGTGTCTTTAATAAAAATGATGCTTATAAAAATCGTGTCATTGCTATGCAAATGTTATATGTCTATTATCCAAATGTTATGTACTAAACAATCAGCCTTTTCAATTTTTTTTGTCTAGCATGAATGATAATAACTATGAAACAGCAATTTTTCTTGTAGAGTCATATTTAAAGTTGTTTATAATGATGAGAAAAATCACCTCCTTTTGGCTCAATACTATCAGTCTGCGTAACCTTGTATAGTTTACACTGTACTTATCATTTATTTATGTTGACCTCTTATATAGGATGATGATGATGCAGTAGACGAAGCTCTAGAACGCAAAGTTGCTGAGATAGAAGAACGGATCAAAGAGAACCCGTATAACTATGATGACCACATTGAACTGATTCAGGCCTTATGGTAAGCGTACATACATATGTATATAAACTTATATTTTTCTATATTGATGAGCTTGTTATTGGCAGTTTAATTGTTATTCTACTTGATTAGTGGGATATGAGTATGTTTACCTAGAAGAAACGAATACTCACAACTTAAAAGTATCCAGATTGTATCTATCGAGAAACACATACTCCAACAACAATTTCCACTGTTTACTCATTTGTATGATAAAAGTGTCAAAGTCAATGTGGCATATTACTACTGTTTATGATCTTAACTGTTGTATCTTATTAGTTTCTTGTTTGCAGCAAGAGAGTTGAGTTACTCTATATAGCAGTAACAGGTAGTTATTGTAGTCCTATAATAGGTTCAAGAAATATGTTTGATTGATTGATTAACACTTTGTTGCCCACACCGAAGATTACTTATTAAAGAAAAAGCATGAATGCTGATGAACATTAAACTTGTGTAGCGATGATAGCTCAATGTTTAGCGTATCGGTTCACATGCCGAAGGGTGTGGTGTCATACCTCAACAGTGAGCTTGAGCTGCCAGTGAAGGAAAACATTGTTAGGAAATCATAGCATGGTAGTAAGGTACTCTCCAGTACTAACTCGGCTGGCTAGCTACCACCTTAAGTAGAAAATCTGTCACCAAGCACCTAATAGTGTGTTTCGACAGTCTCACTTAAGAGCCAGTTTCATTCCAGGCTAGGTGTGCTTACCATCTTACTACACTGTCACTTGACATCAGATGAGCTGTGGTCAAACACCTAGACTGTCAACCATAAAAAAAAAACTAACGGAATCTTCAGTCTTGTATGAAATTAATGACCAGTAAATAATTTACTATTGCAAATTACATAATGATTATGATTGATAATGATTATAAATGTATTAAATTCAGTTTTTAGTTTATTTTTGCAGTATTTGTTATTTGATTGACATTTCTTTTATTCACTTGACATTATTGTTATTACCAGTGACACTTGTTAAATAGTGTTTTTTATAGTTTGATATGAATATAATATTAGTGATATTGTGAAAATAGAAAGAGTTAATTGTTTTGTTTGCTGTGCCCATCAGTCCAGAACATTGTCATTAATTTTCCATTTTTGTTATAATTGATAAACCTCCATCAGGAAGATTAGTTGAGTAATTAAAATTAGAAGACTTATCATGGTTGAAAATAATAAGCACACATAATCTAGTACTAGTCTAGAACTAGATATACTTATGGTCCATCCAAACTTATGTACTTTATTTGGTTTTACCAATCACCTATACATAGATAATTTTACTCCATTTGTTTAGGGGTTTGTCTGAGCTAGAACGATGGCGATCTGCTTTCGACCGCCTCCAGCAGATGACGGCATTGAAACCCGACCATTGGCTCATGAGGCTGCAAACTGAAGCAACACTCTCTCACTCTACGGCTAAAGAAAATCGAGATGAGATTGCTAATCTGTTCCGACAGGCTTTGCTAGATTGTTATTGTAAGTAATAATTGTTATGCTATAGAAGTATATAAACTGCTGAAATGAAATTTCTCCTTTTTATGTAGTTAGGTAAAAAATAAGCTAAATCAAAATTGTTACAAATTTTTCCAGCCATTCAAATCTTAAGTGAGTGGTGTTCGTGGTCCCTGAATGGAAGCGACACGGAGTACACTCGAGCGCAGATTGATGAGGTTCTAAACCGGGCGGGCGCAGACCCCCTGTCGGGGAAGGTGTTTTGGGACGCCAAACTTGAATTTGAGAAGGCACAGGTGGATAATATGAGGTAAATTGTTGATAGTATGAAAATTAGTCATTGGAATCTACGTACATAAATTTCTCTTTGGAGCTTAAGAAAATGTAATAATATTTTGGCTTCAATAGGGTTTTAAGAACCAGTACCTATGTGGCTGTTCAAGTATTACGTAAGCACCAATGGGTTGCCGTTTTGGTGTGTCTTTGCTTTGCTTTGTTTGGAGGGTGTGTCTTTGCTTTTCTTATTTTTGATGACATGGGGGATAGAGGATCTAAATGGCGATAACGTCAGCAATCCTACTAATAATATAATTGTGAAAGTTCGGATGGATGGATGGATGTTTGTTACTCAATCACGCTAGAACGGCTGAACGGATCTGAATGAAATTTAGCGTGTAGATACTTTAGGCCCTGGAATGCAAACATAGGATACTTTTCATCATCATCCATCACCACATAGTGCAGCTAGTGTGTTTGTAGTGTTGATAGCTCAGTGGTGAGCGCCGTCGGTTCGCACGCTGAAGGGCGTGGGTTCAAACCCCAACAATGAGCTTGAGCTGCCGGTGAAGGAAAACATCGTGAGGAAACCATAGCGTGGTGGTAGGGTACTTTCTAGTACTCAGCTGGCTAGCTACCACCCTCAAGTTGAAAGTCTGCCGCCAAGCATCTAACGGTGTTTTCCGGCAGCCTCACTTGAGAGCCAGTTCCATTCCAGGCTAGGTGTGCTTTACCATCTTCAACCACACCGTCACTTAACATCAGGGGAGTTGTGGTTAAACATCTAGCTTTTTATTAGCTGTATGTATTATACTTGATTAATTACTTGAAAAGAGCGCCATCTATTGGTTTGACGCTTTACTACTATGATATGGCGCATGTAAAGCTAAAATGACCTGAAACATGCACAGAAAGTGGCGCTATCTATATCCACCCCCAGATGACACTGTAATAAAGCAGAATTTACCATTGTACTGTTTTTTGTAAAGAATGAAGTGTCAGGACTCATATTATTCATATTTATTGCTAAAAATAATTTTCATGACAATATTGTGTATATACAGCAACACACATCATAATCATTTTATATAAAAAGATGAATAGTTGAAGAATAATAATAGTGAATTAATCTTTATTTTTATTTATGTGGTACAGCCAAGAAGACGAAAAATACAAAGAGCAACGTGAGCGGATACTGTTCTGTCTGGAGGAGATGGTATCACGGCCGCTGTTGCGCGCCGAAGAGGCCTGGGAACCCCTTCTGGAACTAGCTCACCTCATGCATGGACAGGACTATATCGACAAGGTAAGAACTGGTCAGGAAACACAACCAACCGGTGACACGTCATGTATGTCTACCCATTATATGGGTGGGCAGCAACACCTTGAATGCTTCTCGTCATCAATGTCATTCAACATTCCACCCGTTTCACTGGCGCTAATATGCGTGCGGGATGTGCTAAATGACCTCCAATATCTACTTATTATTTCTTTCTTTCTTTAGGAATAATGTTTTGCACAGTCCTGACAATAAAACATCAATGTCGATTTTATTATACATGGAGCTACAAGATTTTAAAGGAGATAAAAACCCAACTATTTACACATGTATAACAATGCTCTATTGTTTCAGGTTACAAACCAACACAATGCAGCCATGGATTACCTTCTGAAAATAACACCGTTTGAAGACAAACTTTTGACTTTAGAGTAAGTAAACGAGAGTTTGGTACAAACTTCCACACTAATACACACACGCACATTACATACACACACATACTACATACACATACACACACTACATACACACAACGACACTCACATCACACATTACACACTACTTTATTTTTGGCACTTTTTTCTTCTTCTTTCTTTTTTAACTTTGGTTTAGTCCTTTTGTATATATAATTTTATAAGTGTGCAATACAGTGCCTATTAAATTAAATAAATATACTTGGATGTTGCGTAGATTTGATTGTGTTGTAAACAGGTAACCTCACAAGTCTGTTAATGTTTCTTCCAGTAACATTGAAGACAAGTTCAAAGTGTACCAGGAATATATAGAGACGGTGAAGGAGCTGTCGAGAGAAGATAAATACAAGGAGTGTGACAGCAATGGGATACTGAAGGTCTGTTCTTCTTTTTCCTCTTTCACTTTAGCGTCGAATGTTGTGCCAGTTCCATTCCAGGCTAGGCAGGCTAGGTGTGCTTTCCCATCTTTTACCACACCGTCACTTAATCATACTGCTATGCGTGGGTGGTTGAGCATATATGCCTACATTATTTAATAACAGTGGATCACAGAGGGGCGAGGACACCCGAGGCGAGGGGGTGTCCCCAGATGGCATAATTTTTGCCGACTTGTTTTACAATTATCGTCATATTTTAACCAATTTACACAAAACCTTAACTTGTTATATATCTAAACCTTCCTCAGGAATCACTCTATGTATTGGTGAAAACCGCATGAAAGTCCGTTCAGTAGTTCTTGAGTTTATCACGAACAGAAAGACAGACGCAGTGGGGGACTTTATTTTATATATTTTTTATATGGGATAATGTATCTGTGCAACTTGAATAAATAAATAATAAATATCGTAGGACACGTTACGCACAGCGCCATCTGATCCCAAACTAAGCAGAGCTTGTGTGATGGAAGTCAGATAACTTATAAAATACAAAAAAATATTTTTTTGGATATACATTCTTATAATACTTACAGAACATTTTATAGTATAAACAAATGTTTGTTCTACGTCTGGGCGTAGAACAAACATTTGTTTATACTATAAAATGTTTGTTTTGAGCGGGAATCGAACCCACGCCCTATAGCTCTTAAGGCAGACACACTAGCAATGAGCCGATAGGGCTGTCAAATATAATAGGTGGTAAGTTATGTGGAGGAAGGTTACAATATATATCTAATACCTTTAAACGAGCAATTCTTGTATATATGTACAGTGGAATCCGATTATAATGACATCGAAGGGAAATGACAAACACGTCATACTATATATATATATATATATATTTTGAATCCCGGAAACGGCTCCAACGAGAAAACGTCGTTTTATCCGTGTATTCAGGCAATGAAAAACTACTACAATATATGTATATCTGAATCTCGGAAACGGCTCCAACGATTTTCATGAAATTTAGTATGCAGGGGGTTTCGGGGGCGATAAATCGATCTAGCTAGATTTAATTTTTAGAAAACGTCGTTTTATCCGTGTTTTCAGCCGAGCAAAGCTCGGTCATCCACCTGGATGACCGAGCTTTGCTTACTTTGGAATATGTATGTGCAGGTGCTGTACGACCGCGCGAGTACTGAATGCGTGTCATGCGTAGACTCGCTCTCTCTGTTGGTGTCGTTCGCTCATTGCGTGCGCGTGCGCGGCTCCCGCGCCTCCTATTGGCGCGCGCTGCACGCGTGTGCTCGTCGCGCCCCTCGATCACACACCTTTTGGACCATGCAGATGCAGCAACTAGAGCACGAAGGGAGCGAAGAGAATAGCAGCGGAGAAACGGTCAGTGACAACCATAGGTAACATAATACAGTGGAAATTCTATCCGTCTTATTACAAAACGTAGACTAACTATAGGTTTAAGCCTGGACTAAAAAGTCCGAGTATGTTTCCGTACTAAGAGGTTAGTCCTTGACTATATTTCAAATCGTGGACTAATCGAATACTAGATGATACCAAAGATCGTCCATGGTTTAAATATTGGTCACAGATAAAATACAAACAAAGTTCATTCATTTGAACTACATTCGTTCACAACATTCCGTATTTTACGCTACATGGTTTTAGAATTTAAGTTCCCGTTCAAAATATATGTGCATTGACCTTCGAAAGCATAATGTTTGATTAATTTTTAATCAATAACTAATCTGATTTAAGAAAATCAGCTTTGCAACAATATTTTGAAGGTCGACAGTTTTATTAGTTAGCAACGAGCCTTGCGAGAAACGGAACGTGCGAGTACATATGACATCGCGCGACCCGCGTAATTTGATAACTCCTCCCATTGTTAGTTGTAATTTAAATAAAGGCATAAGTTAACATATGCCTGAAATATATATTTTTTTAATTTATAATTTTTTTTCATAAAACTTGTAATTCTTTAGGTAAAGTCGATATTCGAGACGGCGCTAGCGAAAGGCATGGAGTCCTACAAACAGAGCGAGGCGTTGTGGCTGAGCTACGTGGAACATGCGCGACGCAAGTCCGACTTCAACGACGAACAGCAGATACAGCTTCTGAGGAACACGTTCCGCCTGGCGTGGGACTCGCTCGCTGACGTAAGGACACCCATAAATTATATATACTGCTTTGAAACTATTTGACTATTTGTTCGCCTTGAACTTTGTAGCGATGACAGCTCAGTGGTTAGCGCGGTCGGTTCGCATGCCGAAGGGCGTGGGTTCAAACCCCAACAATGAGCTTGAGCTGCCGGTGAAGGAAAATATCGTGAGTAAATGGTGATGAGTATTTTCTAGTACTCGGCTGGCTAGCTACCGCCCTCAAGTTTAAAATCTGCCGCCAAGCATCTAACGGTGTGTCCCGGCAGCCTTACTTGAGAGCTAGTTCCATTCCAGGCTAGGTGTGCTTTACCATCTTCGACCACACCGTCACTTAACATCAGGTGAGTTGTGGTCAAACACCAACCCTGTCAGCCATAAAAAAAACTATGACCACTTTTACTATACACTGGCTTATATATCCTTACGGGTGGTTATGACAAAACAGAAATACTCATAATGTTCAAGTTTTCTATTCTATTATTTTGGAAACAATAATAAAAGCAGGACCTATTCACTCTATTTCTTCGTAATATGCATTTAATTTTAATTACTTTACCACGTCGGTTTTTACTGATAAGTAAAAAACCGGCCAAGTGCGAGTCGGACTCGCGCACGAAGGGTTCCGTACCATTATCAATGAAAAAGGCAAAAAAATCGCGTATGTTGTATGGGAGCCCCCCTTAAATATTTGTTTTGTTTTTAGTATTTGTTGTTATAGCGGCAACAGAAATACATAATTTGTGAAAATTTCAATTGTCTAGCTATCGCGGTTCATGAGATACCGTTTGGTGACAGACAGACGGACGGACAGCGCAGTGTTAGTAATAGGGTCCAGTTTTACCCTTTGGGTACAGAACCCTAAAAAGCAATCTTTTATATTTTTAGGTATGGGGAGACGAAGCAAACGATTGTGAAATTCCTCTTTTTTGGGCGCGTCTCGAATACCAACGCATGAAAGACGCCAAGCAAGGAAAAGACATCTTTGAAGAAATATTCAGTAAGTATTGTCTAACTTTTTGACTCCGCGTGATAACCAACTAGCAACTCTGTGATTTTCCGTTTGCGTGATTAGCTTGATGGCTAATACATTTCGTCTGTTTTTTTATAATATGTATGTAATTCAACGTTTTTAATTTAATTTAATTTATATACGGTTTGTGTCACTATATTTGCACTATTTATGTATATGCTTCTAATTTATATTGTTCATGCTTTTACTTGGTGGTAGATTTCCTTAGCAGGAGGTCGTCTAGGTAGGTACCACTGCAGTACCAGATATTCTGCCGCTAAGCAGTAGTGTGTAAACATTACTGTGTTCCGGTTTGAAGGGTACTGCAGCTAGCGAAATTACAGGGCTATTGAGACTAACCATCTAGTTTCAAAGTAATGAGCGCCATGGCAGCGATGCCCTGGACTTTGTTTTACTACTCAAAGTTCTGTGTATCGCTGCAATGGTCATGGACAGGCGTTATCTCTTAACATCAGGAGAGCGTCTCGTTCGTCTCATTATTGTCACATAAAAAAAAAAAAATGCTGTATACACATTTGTCTAGGAATGTAATTTAGTTCAAATCCTTTTTGTCATTTACATAATGCTGATGTAATTATTATGTTTCGTTTTGTGTATCTAAAAAAAAAAATTGTTTCTAGAATATGGCGACAACAAATCGATGTCAAAGTATTGGGAAGCGTTAATCCACCTGGAGATGGGTCGCAGTCCGGCCATATCGGAGCACAAGTTGCGCGATCTGTTCCGACGCGCGCTGCGCTCCGTGACCGACTACCCGCCGGCCGTGGCGCGCATGTGGACCGACTACGAGAGGGACTACGGCCATCTCGACACGCTCCGGGAATGCAATGAGACCTGTGAGGTATGTTACCTCATTACTTACTAATATTCACGTCTAAGGGGTAGTATCACGACTAGAGATGCGCCGAATATTCGTTTGGTATTCGGCATCTTTTCCACTATTTGTATTCGGCCAAATTATTCGGTTTTGTTGCCGAATATATTCGGTTCAAGCATTTCTATTTTCTTGGCTACATGGCATGGTGTAGAACTAAAAGACAAAACTTATGTAAGATTTATGTTATATTATAAGTCAAAACATATTTATTTCTTAACCTAAAGTTAGTACAGGCAACATTTATTTTAAACCTTAAATCAACATTTATGTTTAAACCTCAAAACAATATTTATTTTTAAACTTTAAATCAATATCGGTACGGCTCGCTCGTCATCTAGCCAGCAGCGACACGCAGCGTACATGTTAGAATCTGTTTACGCGCCAAAACAATGTAATGGTAAACCGAATAATTCGGCCGAATATCCGGTTCGGTAAAGGTTAAACCGAATAATATTCGGTATTCGGTTATTCGGTGAAACCTCTATTCGGCGCATCTCTAATCACGACTAAAGACAATCTTCGAAACCACGTGGAAATTTTAAGTCAAAGACGATATGTTAGTTTTATTTACGAAAAACCCTTTAGTCGCGTAAATAATGCTATTTAGACATCCATGATAATCGCTGTGTCAATTGCAGAATTTTCTTTTTACCCTACTGCCAAGGAATGGTTATGTTTTTTGCGAGACAGAACAGACACGTTTTTAGTCTGTTTATGAAGTTGTTAGGTGTACAATTTTCTTTTACCATTAATTTGTCTCCAGATTAAGTTAAAAGAATGGCGCGACAATTACCAAGCTATGAAAGACAAAATGACAGGCAAAAAACAGAAGCCTCACAAAATGTCTGATAAAAAACCAAAATTCGACAAGAAAAAGAAACAGACCGAAGATAAACCAAAGAAACAAACAAAAAGGAAACCAGAAGAGACTGAGGACAGGGAAGGAGTCAAACGAAAGAGAGATAAGAGTGCGGAAACGCCGAAGAAGGAAAAGGAAGAAGACAGTAAAGGAGGAGTGAAGCGATCTCATGATGACGATAATGGTAGTGATGAAGGTAAGCTTACAGGGGTTACGGACTTTTGATACATTGCGGTTGAGGCCAGGAAAAAACATTTTCTTTTTTTTTTTTTGGCATCGCACGTTGTGCGTTTTGCCACTGTCATTACTGTGTTACAGTATTTAATGAAAAGTCAAGCGAAATAAGTTACAGTCGAATCCACTGAAAGTAAATCAAAGTCAAGTCCTAGTCCTGGTAACACAAATACATGTTTATCCACATTATATCATTCGTCCACATCGTGCTAATAATTTTTGAAGGTCTGTTTGATAATAGTCTAGTAGATAATTATAATTATATTGTTATGCAATGTAAAATTGGAAGAGCGGTGTCCTTTGGCACATGCAATTCACGCCTAAACCAATCAACAGAATTTGTAAAATTGTTAACTTTTTAAAGAAATTAAGCATTATGTATTATAGTTATTATAATTCAGAATTTCATGAATACAACACCATTATGTTTCGACATAAAGGCTAAAAAAAAAAACGAGTTATAATAGGAAAAAAAATCAAATCAAATCAAAGCAAATGAAGTCATATCTATGTAAAATGATTTTCCCGCTAAAATTCGAAAAGTGCTTACAGATGTTACAAACTCTTGATATAATGTGGCTGGAAGCTGCCAGACAAAAATGATCCTTATGAGAAACTTATGTACGGCGAATCTTATGTGTCATAACTTCCCTCGTTACAGATAATTATGTGCATGATATGTTAATTTGCCTGCCCTGTTGAGTCATTGCTAGTATGTCCGCTTCAAGAGCCGTAGGGCGTAAGTTCGATTCCCACTCAGGACGAGCATTTTGTGGTATAGTAAAAAAAAATGTTTTTTGCCTGGGTGTTTTGTATTTATTATAAGTATGTATTTACAAAAAAAAAAAAATTTAAGTATTCTATCAGCTATCTGGCTTCTATAGTACAAGCTTTGCTTTGTTCGGGGTCAGATGGCGCTGTGTGTAATGTCCTGCGATATTTATTTATTTTGGATGTGTCCAGACGAAAATGATCCTTATCAGAACCTAATACCGCACGGTTTCCCCATTTTTCCCCAGATAAGAGCAGCAAACGACAAAGGAGAGACAGCACCGAAGACTCCCGTTCAGGTTGTCGAGATGCGTGCACCCTTTTCGTCAGCAATCTTGAATTTAAGTACGTTGTTTTGATTTTTACGTCAAATGTTTGTCGCTGATATAAAATGTTCAACGGGCAAATATGTATACCTTACTTTTACACAGCTCAGAGTTTTAAATTTACAATATTCAATTTATTTATGAATATAACAATTAAAACATACAATCCATAGGACTCCGGACAAGTTTGCCAGAACCTCATCTTGTGGTACACAAAAGTTTGACATAAAAAAAAACTAAAGCAATAAATTTCCACAAACTGAAACAAACATACAGTTGACGCACTGAGTCAACTACTGTGACTGTGTGTGTGTGTGTGTACTGTGTGTGACTGTGTGTGACTGTGTGTTGTGTGTTGCAGTTGAGTTGGCAGGCAGACTGACAGCGGCGATCAGTCGCGACTCAAATTCAAAGCATTTATTTAGGACACCTTGTGTGCATGTTGTTAGTAGGTACAAAGCTTAAAAACTAAATGTTAGTAAATCCGACATAGTTACATAATGCATAAAAGAATAAAACCGGCCAAGTGCGAGACGGACTCGCGCACGAAGGGTTCCGTACCATTATCTATAAAAACGGCAAAATTATCACGTTTGTTGTATGGGAGCCTCCTTTAAATATTTATTTTATTGTTTTTTAGTTTTTGTTGTTATAGCGGCAACAGAAATACATCATCTGTGAAAATTTCAAGTGTCTAACTATCACGGTTCTTGAGATACAGCCTGGTGACAGACGGACGGACAGACAGACGGATGGACAGCGGAGTCTTAGAAATAGGGACCCGTCAAAAAAAAATGTGTCAGTTTCCATAGTAAAGTAGTAAAGAAGTTCCTTCAATTAAACAAATTAAATCCATTCACAATGATTTGTACAATTTTTTCTTAGTACACAAGCAACATAGATAATGGTACGGAACACTTCGTGCGCGAGTCCGAGTTGCACTTGGCCAGTTTTTTATTAAATTTATCGTTTCGATTTTTAAATAGCAACTCATCCCTATCTGTAACTAATTTGTTTCTATTAGCAGTTTTTTTTTATTTGGCTTTTTGTTGTTTTTTAAAAGTTACTATTCAATTTTTTTTTAATTTTCAGAGTAAATGAACAAAACCTTAGAGACAAACTGTCACAGTATGGTGATATTGTCTCGTTGAGAGTGAAGAGCGGAGTGAAAGCTTTTGGTGGCTCTATCTGTTACTGTCAATATAAAAATAAGGTAACACTTTATTTTTTTTTTCTTTATTTTTGACTTCATTCTCTAAATTCACTAAAATGGACTTCCGTGATATAGCACATGAATTAAAATTTATGTTTGTGTAGGAAGCGGTAGATGAAGCTCTAATACACGACCGGACGCCACTTGACGGGAGACCGATGTTCCTCTCTCGATACTCGGCTAAGAAGACCAAGCCGCAGTTTAAATACGCGACGTCGACTGAGAAAAATAAGCTTTTTGTACGGAACCTGCCTTACGAACACTGCACGAAGGAAGCGCTGGCTAAGGTCTTTGACCAGTATGGCACCGTGAAGGACATCAGGGTGGTGACTTTCAAGTAAGTGCTGAATTTATAGGGTTATAATCTAAGCCGCAAGTGTTTGCATGGTGGTAGGGTATCTTCTAGTACTCGGCTGGCTAGCTACCACCCTCAAGTTGAAAATCTGCCGCTAAGTATCTAACTGTGTTCCGGCCGCCTCACTTGAGAGCCAGTTCCATTCCAGGCTAGGTGTGCTTTACCATCTTCGACCACACCGTCACTTTACATCAGGTGAGCTGTGGTCAAACACCTAGCCTGTCAAACATAAAAAAAAAAGTGTTATACGATATTATGAACAACTTTTATTAAAGACTCAATTTATGGATGATAAGGTAAAAGATATAAGTATTGACATTTAAATAAATTGAACTGATTGACATTTTGTAATTGACCTCATGACATAATTAATTAATCCAAAAATTTACATTATTTAATGTAATTTTATTTTAGTTTTTATAAAATTTTTGCACTCCCAATTCTGGGTTAAGTATGGTCTAAGCGCCTATTAATTTATGTACCAACATTTTGACACCTGTACTTAGCAAATAAATATATTTTGATTTTGATTTTGACAATTCTAAAATCGTCAAAAGCCACATCTGTTTTATAGAACTGGCGGCCTCATCGCTTAGAAAGATCTCTTTCAGACAACTTCGATATAGATAGGTCTCGCTAATGTTATTACTTATCATATGAAAAGAAATTCTCTACATAATAAAAAAAACACGGACAAGTGCGACTCAGAAATGTACAGTTTTCGCATTTTTAACCGATTTCAAAAAAGGAGGAGGTACTCAATTCGAATGTTTTTTTTTTAAATGTTTGTTACCTCAGATTATTCGACTGGGTGAACAGATTTTGATGATTCTTTATTTGAACGCTTGTGCTTCCCGTGTGGTCCCATTTCAATTTGGTCTAGTTCTGACAATGACATCCATGAGAAAACTATATGAAGACGGTTTTTTTTTGTAATTTTTTATACTGCAAACTGAACAAACTTTTTGTTGAATATCACGCAGACGATGTCGCGGTTAACAGCTAGTGTTTTATGATATTTTTTACAGAGATGGCAAACCTAAAGGGCTGGCATACGTAGACTACGAGGACGAGGAGTCAGCAGCAAAGGCGATAGAGAAGACAAACGGCATGTTGCTGGGAGAGAGAAAGATAGACGTGGCTGTAAGCGCGCCGCCGCCGCGCACAGACTTACCCGCGCCTACCCTAGGACAGCAGAAACGGGACGGCACGGGGGGCATGTCAGTATACCAATCGCAATATATTTACATAGCTTTTTTTTTGTGTTTTGTGCGCTAGACCTGGTGATAAACATAATTATATCAAGTAGCGAAAGTTTCAAAAATTACCGATATCATATACACCGTATAAGAATGAACATCAGCAATATTGATACAGGGTTCAGTACAAGGTTGTCGTTCCAAATAATAATTTAAAAAAAATGGTCGGTTAATATTTGACCTAATTATCCTGAGCAAACATAGAAATGCGGACACTCAAATCACGCGCACCGAAAATGACATGGTAGTCGCGCGCGGTCCCAGATTAGATAACAGTTACTACGTAGTTTACGTATGGAAGTTATGTGTTGCGCTAGCTCGGCGCGTAAGGCTGCGCGCTGTCCATAAATTCTGGAGTCTTGGGAAAAACTTTAACCAAGGTCTTCTTCGTTTTTTTTTGTATTTGTTTCGATTTTATTTCTTTATACGTTTCATATGACCACTAACTAACATGTCTTTGAATATTGCTAATGTTCAAACTGTCAGCCCGTACAGAGTATATACACATATATTACTACTGTGAACACATACATATATTGCTACCGTGAAAGCCCTAACCAGAGACAGAACAATATTGCAAGAAAATCTTTAAAATGTTGTTTACTCTAAATCGCTGACATAACTATTTTCCCTATTCCAAAAATCTTCTTTCTCCTTGCATTTTTTTTTTCTTATGTATTAAAATGAATCGCCGTGTGTTAGTCTCGCAATTTCAAAAACGACTTGACTGATTTGAATATATTGTTTTTTTTTCGTTTTCTTCGCTATAGTTCAAGGAAGGTTTAAAAGGAAATATAATAGAGAAAATCCAAAAGAAAAGCTTTAAAATAAAGTAAAATAATAATGGTAATTTTGTATGGAAAATCGACTAACTGACGTGCTATGCACAAGATGTCGTCAAGTGTCACAAAACATTACTATTTAATATGAAGACATCTAGCGGCGGTAGTGGTAATACCCTTCAAAATTACATCGTTTTTAAATCAATTTTAGGTGTTCATCGGGTCAGCTAGTCAACAATAAATAATAGACAAACATTTATTTGAGCACATTTACAAAGAATAAAGTTAATTATGATATTAAATTACGACTTTTGTTTACAGGCGGCGAACACAACTCAGCTCATTCATACCGAGTGTACTCCAAAAGACTTCGTTCGTGCCCAGCGTTCTCCAGAAACCATCCACTAGCAAAGGCACGTCCAACGGCGACCACAACGGCGACCAAACGACTGACAAGCGAGCAATGAGCAACAAAGATTTTAGAAGTATGCTCCTAGGTGACAAGTAATGTTTATATTAAAAGATTTTGTAAACTTATATTTTGATTTCGGTTTGTGACCGATACTGTGGCCAGTTGCACATGTTACTGTAGACTAGACAACTGTTTTAAGCACTTTTATATACACTCGTTTCTTTTATATAGACAGGACATTATGGCCTTGTATGTACAAAGGCCAAAATGTGAAAATGATAGGTGGGCAAAGGCCTCTACGGAGAGGGTGGATATCAGACCAACTAAGGAAATTGAAAAAAAAAATATGGCACGATTCTGAAAAAGGAAAGCCTGTGCCAGCATGTTCCATTCCAGGCTAGGTGTGCTTTACCATCTTCGACCACACCGTTACTTAACAAGTGAGTTGTGGTCAAACACAAAGCTTGTCAACCGTTAAATAAAAATTGGGGGAGACCTTTGTCCAGCAGTGTAATGATATAGATTTAAAAAAAAAAATTGCAAGTCGTGCATCGGAAAATGATGCATTTCACAAGGTTACGGAACCTCATCAATGAGTTTTATGGAATTTCTGTACGGATTTTTAAAACTCATTGGTTTATGGGTAAAGGAAAACATCGCAAGGAAACCGGGTAATGTCGAAAAAAGAATTTAATGGTGTATGTAACTCTAGAAAATGTCTAGAACTTTTTTATATTTACGTCAAAATGTGACTTGAACGCATCGCAGGCAAAAAAGTAAAGAATTACGACTTGTGATCTCGTAAAAATATAATTTCCTGAGACATAATACCTCCCTCCCATATATACATAATATGTGTAACGTATCTAAGCACCCCATTACACAAATAGAATAAAACTTATCAGTAGGTTACTGAGAAACGCGTCTTATCGCGGTGCAATACAGTTGATTTTTGTGTATTTTGAAAATCACTCATAAAATTTTAGTACATTAATTATCTTTAGTTTTAAAGATCTTTGCCTTAATGTTAACTAATTGTACTTAGCAATTTAATTTGTTTTATTTCTTTTACATTGTACGGGCTGACAGTTTGAACATAAGCAATATTTAGAGATATGTTAGTTAGTGGTCATATGAAACGTATAAGGAAATAAAATCGAAACAAATAAAAATAAAAAACAAGAAATTCTTGGTTAAAGTTTTTCCCAAGACTTTAGAATTTATGGACAGCGCGCAAACTTACGCACCGAGCTAGCGCAAGACATAACTACCATACGTAGACTACGCAGTAACTGTTATCTAATCTGGGACCGCGCGCGACTACGATGTCATTTTCGGTGCGCGTGATTTGAGTGTCCGTATTTTTGTGTTTGCTCAGGATAATTAGGTTAAATATTAACCACATTTTTTTAAAATTGTTAACGACAATCGAGTACCCTACCCCCTGTATCAATATTGCCGATCTTCAAACTTTCACGGTGCATACAAGTGTACGAAATTTATATACATACCAAGTTAAAATATCTTTCGTTTGAAGCGAAATTTCAACTCTGATACTTCTGCTAAGTGAAATGTTAAGACCAATAAAAAAAATTAAAAATAAAAATGTCTAGTCTACTCTTAGCGCCTGTCATGAGTCAAGATGTATTAGTTTTGTAACTGTTAAGTCGCGGAAATTATCAAAGACTTGGCCGCTATGTTTTTATGCAAGGATTGTTTAGGCCTAATGTAAGTTGAGCTTATAGAGGGCAGGAGTAGTTTTAAAAAAATATTCCGTAATTATTTGTTATCTGCTTGAAATTAGGCTTTTTTATACAAAACGAAGAAATGTATTCGAATAGATATATGTACAGATGTATCAGGACACTAATGTTTTAAATGTGAAAGCAACTCTTCTCTTTTACTAAACAGATTGTGATACGATCTTGTGCAAAGAAGTGCATAGTGCGCTATATGAGGACGGCCATAGATCTCATTTTCCCATTTTCAAGTTCGGGAAATGTGTGGCACAGGTTGTGCTGAAAGATTTTAAATTACTCGTTAATTTCTTATATTGTATAAACAAAATACTTTAAACCTTAATGACACCGAACACATACTAATTACACGTAATAGACATAACTCAAGTCCTATGATCTAGTTGTACTTCACGACCACAAAATCTGGCCCAATTTCACTACTTGGTGGTAGATTTTAGTAGAGGGTCGTCTAGGTAGGTGCGCAGTGTACAAAATTCTGCGGCCAAGCAGTATTGTGTATGTTTACTGTGTTCCGGTTAGAAGAATACTGCAACTATCGTAATTACAGGGCTTTTGAGACTAACCATCCAATACCTATATCAAAGTAATGAGCGCCAAAGCAGCGATGCCCTGGACTTTGTTTTGTTACTTAAAGTTCTGTGTACCGCTGCCATGAGCATATACAGGCGTTACCTCTTACCACCAGAAGAGCCTTGTGTTCGTCTAAGTAACGAAACTACCAAAACAAAGGTGTACAGAAACATAGTGATTTAAAATTCATTATTTCTGTTTTATTTTTAAATTATGAAAGATTTACAATATATACATCGCAATTTTTTCCGCCTCTGTGTCACTTCAGCGAGTTTCTCAATATAAAGGTGTTCTGGCCATCTCTTATCTTAGATTTATGTAACACAACTTAATTACCTAAGGAACATAAAACCTGGGATAAGAACATTGTACATAACTACGAATAAAAATTTGCTTAAAATACTGTATTGTATCATTTCTAGTTTTATATAAATTGGTAGATCTATACTAATTAGGTAGTACCCATTTTACCAAAGCAAAGATTACAAGCGTGATTTACTTTTTTTACCGAAAAGTTTCGATATTCCAAAATGATGATACCTATGTAGGAGAATTTTAAGCTTTGGTATATTTGCTTACAGATCGATTAGTTTTAGAAATCTCTACGGAAATCATCCGACATACATTAGAGAATTTTTAAAGCTGAAAAATGTATGGAACTAGGTACTGCACATATTAGATAAAACAACGAAGATTGTTCTAAAATAAATGCAATATGGATTCCGAGATATTCTGATCTCGGGAAACGTCTCATTTTTAACAGACTTCAAAAAAAGGAGGTTTCTCAATTCGGATCAATATATATATATTCTTTTAAATGTGTATTCGCGGATAACTTCGTCGTTTATGAACCCATTTAGATGATTATTTTATTGTTGGAAAGGAGATATTCCAAGGGTGGTACCATGATAAGGTAACCAGGCCCTGATGGCATCCCAGAGAAATTGAGGGGAACTTTTACTTCAGTTTCAAGTCGGGTCTTTTTTGTTAAAAATTATAAATCTACATACTTTACTATACCTTAAGATATGCCTGCTTCATTTGCTAAAAGACAACGATATCTAAATTTTGTAATTTTTTTTTCTATGCGACAGGAGGCAATTAACCAGACGGGTTTGATGGTAAGCAATCCGTCGCCTATGGATATCTGCGATACCAGGGGCACTACACAGTACAGATAAGAAAAACACATACATTAATAAACAACATTTATTTAAAAAAATATATTAACACTGTACAATCTCAATAGAGATATATATACTTATATACACGACATTTTTACTACAATAAATAACCTAAAATAAATCTAAAAGCATGTTACAACAAAATTTGCTCTATATTGCATTTTCAAACATATATTTGTACTCGAAAGGGCAAAATTATTTATAAATCACTAAAATAAAAAGTGCCCTAATACTTATACAGGGTTAGAAGCTTAGGGTGTATTAAGACAAATGGGGGTCATTGCACTCATCATTATGAATAACTTTTACTATTGGCAAAACTCAAAAAATACTCAATATTGGAAGACATTTCACCTAGCACCATCTAGATCCAAACTAAGCAAAGTTTGTACTATAGGAACCTTTCTTATACTTATCTGATACCTTTAAACGAGCAACTCTTGTATATATGTATATATATATATATATTCTGAATCTCGGAAACGGCTCCAACGATTTTCATGAAATTTAGTATGGGCTTCGGGGGCAATAAATCGATCTAGCTAGGTTTCATTTTAAGAAAACGTCGTTTTATCCGTGTTTTCAGCCGAGCAAAGCTCGGTCATCCAGGTACTAATATTGTGAAGAGAAACAATTTGTATTTTTGTATGTTTGTAATGAATAAACTCAAAAATTTGGACCTATTTAAAAAATATTTTACTAATAGAATGCTACATTATCACGGAGTAACATAGGCTATATTGTTAATCGAGTTCTATTAGGGATCCCTACGAAAAGTATTAATACATGCATAAGCACCACATTAGTATCTACATTGCACCCGTAAGAATCCGGGGCGGGTCGCTAGTCTAAATATATATAACTCAAAGGTGACTGACTGACTGACATAGTGATCTATCAACGCACAGCCCAAACCACTGGACGGATCGGGCTGAAATTTGGCGTGCAGGTAGATGTTATGACGTAGGCATCCGCTAAGAAAGGATTTTGATTAATTCTACCCCCAAGGGGATAAAATAGGGGATGAAAGTTTGTATGAAACTTTGTAAATTTTAAACCGATCGGGCTGAGACTTTGCATGCATAAAGCTACTATCTAGCGCGGGTGAAACCGCGGGGCACAGCTAGTCGTAAATAAATACAGAACAATCATCTATTTTCCCCACACAAATATTAATAAATAATCGAACTCAAGCCCTTCCGCTCTCGAAGTAAAATTACTATCACATGAGTTTTATCCTTGACCGAATGTCAGTTGTCGAAAAGATTAAATTAGCAGCTGAATTTATTATCACAATTTAAGAGTTGTGGTATTAGTAAAAGTTTTTCTAAATTATGAGAACAATGATTTCTTCAAGCTTAATATATCCCAAGCTTATAGAGGTGGTAAGTATATATATGCGCATAAAATAAATACAGCTATTTGAAGGTAAATATATAATCAGTTCGAAATCACTACACAATTTTATATGACAAATATATATGTATATATATATATGAAAAAATTTCAACGTTTATGGCACTTCTCGCTTACAAAGGCGAGTTAGTGGTCAAGCACAGACTTTTCTGCGATAAATATATCTCAATGTCCATCAAAAAATGGCGAGTATTCAGACAATCGCATTTACAAATTCCTAAGCTTTTGTCGATAAACCTTTTATAAAAACACTCTTTTCAAAAATATTGCTTTTCGCCAAGGAAAAATATAAGGCGCGTCTTAATATTTACTGTTATCACTCACAACCATGTAAAAATGTACGAACACGCGTACTTATGTATGTAGCGAAAACACTTGCGTAGATATTAATTTTGAACTTTTTAATAAACTATAGCAATATACAAATACAAATTTGAGCTGCGAAATATTAGGCCAGATACTCGAGGCCAATCAGATTTTAGTTTATCCTAAAAATATCCGGGATAAAAGTTTTTTTTTTAATAATAATAATATGTCAAGTGAGGTAACAAGTAACCTAATATTATAAAGGCGAAAGTTTGTGAGTCTTGTTTGTTTGTTTCACGCTCAACGGCTGAATTAATTTTGATGAAATTCGATATGGAGGTAGCTGTCACTTTGGACTTACACATAGGCTTTTTATCCCGAAAAAATGGGTAACACCGCGAGGCGCAGCTAGTACAATATAATCGTGATACTATTATAATGGTTCATAACTTCACACGTATTCCTGTTCAATTTTTGTTTTATTGTTAAGACTAGGTCATCTGACGTTAAGTGACGGTGTGGTCGAAGATGGTGAACACATCTTGCCTGGAATGGAACTGGCTGTCAAGTGAGGCTGCCAGAATACACTGTTTGAAACTGATTTTAAACTTGAGGATGGTAGCTAGCCAGCCGAGTACTAGAAAGATTAGTTAAACCGTTTAGTCATAGTGAGATAGACATAAGTATCTATATTACTTTCTTATTATATGATTACATAGGAAATTGATATGAATCATATCTCGTATTGTCTAAGTTTGAGCAGGAAAACGCTAAGGAAAAGTTGCTTCAATTGAAGTCGTTGTCAGTCTGTGTGTTTGCCGTCCTTCCACCTCTTTTTCGACCGTTCGAACGCTTCCTTGATGCAATTCCTGGAATTATAAGAAATATACAGAATTATAATATATATTGGGACAGTTTGTAAAAAGAGCGATGATCAGAAAGGTTGATTTGTCAAAATAAAGTACCGTTGTCATTTTATGTTTACGTAGAAACAGACTGTCGACCACCGCGCAAAAAGATGGGTGTTATAAGTTTGACGTCGATGTCTGTCTGTCTGTGGCATCGTAACTCTTAAACGGATAGACCGATTTCGATGCGGTTTTTTTCATTTGAAAGCCAGTTTCCTTGCGGTGGTTCTTAGTTGATTGGTTAATTGCGCAGGGGGTTTTTTTAAATTTTAAATTTTATTATTACATGTTTTGGCATCGTCCTTCTTTCCATTCGCTAAGTATATCAATATTTTCAAGCATTTTATAAATAAAGTTAAATAAATATTAGACATTTTGACACATCGCCATTTAGCTCTAAACTAAACAATAACAAATAACCCATATCATACCCTAGTGAAGAAATGGCGACTTTACTACAAACTTCACGTCAGAACTCTTAAAATTAATAAATCTAACCTGGCAAGGCAAAATTTAAGGTCTGTGCGGTGCTCGATGTGAGGTTTGCAGGTAGCTTGAGTAGTTTGAGGCAGGTTACCTGAAGAGCGACTGGTGGAGGATGTAAGCGGTGACGTGGCCCGCGTCCACGTACCGCACCTCGGCGCCGGGCCAGATCTCCTCGAGTGTGCCCACGTCGTCACGCGGCACGTACGCGTCGTGCTTCGCGCACACCGCTGTCAATTATAAACATGTTTTTTTAAAATAATATTTATGGTCTGGCTACAGAGGCCTTTAAACCATGTCTTTATTTGGAATTACAGCACTTCATGCCTTGTCTTCAGTTTTAGCAATATACATCTATAGTTACAGTCAAAGTCCAGTCTTGGTCAAGTCCAATTCGTAGCAGTCAAATCAAGTCATGCCTAAGGCGACTTTACTATAAGCTTCGATGGAGTTTTAGAAGCAACACAAAAAGTCATAATTCACCACATTATATTACTTTCCCACACTCGCGCTTGTAATTCAGCACTTTATGAATAAAACACCACTGTTTTTATGCATAAACACTCGAAAAAACACTAGTTTTGGAAAAAAATACAATGGGCCTTTACCGCGTTCCTGCCAAAACTCTATAAACATGCTCATTATATTATACACCAGATAAAAAATTCTTAAAAAGAAAAACAGCATAAGCAGTCTAATATTTTTGAAGTGAAACCTCTTAGACGGCGATTCGATAACTGGACGAGAATTGATAGGGAAATTTTTACACGTGTCACATTTATTTATGTTATATTATAATATTGATATTGTATTTTATTTAATACACAGTTTATTAAGAAGTTTAGCTTCCGTCATGTGTATAGTGATGCACGGACAATTTTTTACTCTCGACTCTTTTACTCTTTTACTAAAGACTCATGACTCAAACAAAACATAGTCGAACTCGAAACACAGTCTATTTCGAGTCTTGCGTAAAGACTAGTCTCGAAATTAAGACTAAAAGACTCAAATCTTTTACAACCGACAAATACATACCGATGATAAGTGAAGTGTCGAACGGCACGGAAAAATTACTTAAATGTGTACACTCGTCCATTATACCCCTCATGAACTGCAGCGCCTCCCTGTCCCTCCAATGTATTTTACTTATATCTATCTTCTTTCCACTCTGCTTCATAAACGGCAGGTGAATCCAATCAGCAGTTAAATCCGATATATTCCACATATTTTTCTCTTTCGGTTTTGCCTTCTCTATGTCGGTGGTCACTTGTTTTTCCGACTTTGATAGTACGGTAGAGGTTAGTTCCAGAGGTTTATTTATTACGTTATTTGGGATGGTCGACTGTTCCGCTGGTCGTGTCAGCGCGCGTTTTAGTTCGTATGGCTCATGCTTAATATTTGCTGTAAGCAATGCTATATTTGTTAAAAAAAAAACAACATAATTTAATTAAAAACAAAGTTGAAAATCTCCCGCCAAGCACTTATATAATGGTATGTAGCGGCAGCCTCACTTGAGAGCCCGTTCGATTTCAGGCTAGGTGTGCTTTACCATCTTCGACCGTCACTTAACATCAGGTAAGCTGTGGTCAAGCACATAGCTTGTTAACAATTAAAAAAAAGGTTTGTCTATTAAAACGCTTATTTATACTAAGTGGTAGAACTCCTATAGCAGGTCGTCTAAGTGAGTACCATTGCAGTATCAGATATTCTAGCGGCAAGCAGTAGTGTGCAATATTGACTGTTTCAGTTTGAAAAGTACTGTATCTAGCGAAATTACGCGCTCTACTATGTTTTTTTACCCAAAGTTCTTGGATCCGCTGCAATGGTCATGGGCAGGCGTTATGAACTATACAGTCCTATAACTTTTTGACAGGTGGAGTAAGGTTACAACAGATTGATGGCCTTGGCAAGGTAAGCCAGGGTCGTCCAGCCGCAAGATGGGTCGACGATTACGTCACCGTTGGGGGTCGAACCTGGACCAGATTAGCACAGGACCGAGGCAGATGTTATAATAAGAGAGTGGCCTATACCCAGCAGTGGGATAAAGAAGACAACGTTTACAACAAGAGGATAAAGTTTAAAAAAAAAAAAACAACAAAACAAAAAGACACCCACCCTCGTGGAAATTCCCTATAACAAAACGTTTCTAGACCATGTTCCTTGCAAGAACTGCTGATGTGTGGAACTAGTTGCCAGCGTCTATGTTTCCAACTAAATACAACCCGGAGTTGTTCAAGAAAAACGTGAATAGGTATTTCCTAGGTAAGCGTGCTCGATCTTCGGCCACATCATCGCTTTCCATTAAGTGACATCGTGGCCAAACGCATGCCAAGTCCGTTGTAAAAAAAAAAACTAACTATAAAACTTAACTTACCAACTTTACACTTCAAAAGCACCTCTTTCAATCTCTCTTCTGTAAACTTATTGATATTATCTATGTCTTCAGGATCCAAAACAAACTTCTCATTCGACATTAACTTTTCATATAATTCTTTGCTAATTTTATTTTCATCCAACAATTTCTTTAATTCAATATTTAAATTCGCTATTTCCATATTAGGGTCAGACTTTGCTCCTATATCTACGTTAGGCACTTTATTTAAGTCTAATTTACTAACTTCTTTGACTTGTGAGCTAGGGTCAATTTCTTTGTATGTAATGTCTACCTTCTTGCTATGTATATTAAGGTTATTTGTTTGTGTGTTGTGTTCTATATTTAGGGGGTATTGTGAATAGGTCCGGGCGAATTTCTTTCCAGCTAAAAATGCTTCGTCAACTATGGTCACCATTTTGGAAAGTTTTTCTCTGTACACACCATCTGATAAGTATTGGTCTTCAAGTAAATCCCAGTTTATTGATTGAGACATTACACCCTGGAAATAATACAATATACAATTGACACCACAGAAAGGTACTTACTTTACTTGGTGGTTGATTTCCTTAGCAGGAGGTCGTCTAAGTAGGTACCACCGCAGTACCAGATATTCTGCCGCTAAGCAGTAGTGTGTAAATATTACTGTGTCCCAGTTTAAAGGGTACTGCAGCTAACGAAATTACAGGGCTGTTGAGACTAACCATGTAGTCTCAAAGTAATGAGCGCCAAGGCAGCGATGTTCTGGACTTTGTTTTACTACTCAAAATTCTGTGTATCGCTGTAATAGTCATGGACAGTCGTTATCTCTTACCATCAGGAGAGCGTCTCGTTCTTTATATTGCATTTACAAAAAAAGTTCAAGTGACGTTGTGAGGGAACAGATAAACATACATATGTATACACATACCGGTCAAAAACATTCACCCTCCCTTTTGCTTCGCCGTAGTCGGGTAAAAAGAAAATGTACTTATTACTTCGAGATGTTCTATCGTAAGTCTAACAGCTCTGTAATTTCCTTAGCTTCAAATTTGAGCATAGTAATATTCACACTACTACATGGCAGCAGACTCTAACTGCGGTAGTGCCTAGACGAAACTCTCTGACTGCCTTGTTAGTTCATTTGATAGAATATCTGCTTGAAGAGCTATGGGGCGTGGGTTCGATTCCCACCAGAATCAAACATTTATGTAACGATAAATGTTTGTACCGTGTCTGGGTGTATAATAATTATGTATTTACAACAGCAAAATGTAAATTAGTATTCTATCAGTTATTTGGTTTTCATAATACAAGCTTTGCTAAGTTTGAGGTTAGATGGCGTAGTACGAAATTTCCTATGAAAAAAAAAACTATCATCTATAGTAAATATATATATATATATCAGTAAATATACTATATGTATTTATTTATCGTTACAATACAGTCTTATAACAAACACAAAACAATCATGACATAGATATGACTTAGTAGATAATTTGGCGCAACCATCTATAATGATAGATTCACCCGACGTAACTGAACGTTTATTTTTAGATTACTCATTATTTTAATAATAGGCTGGCAAAATTATTAAAAAAAAATGGGTAACAAATAGTGTACCTGGATATTTAGTGTAAAAGTATTTATATAATAATTAGTAATGTGTGTGTATAATATCTTATCAGTGTTACATTTTTATATTACTGGTTTTAAGAATGCTGATGTACACAATAAAGAGTTTCTATCTAACAACCTAAAATGTGTTCTTTTTTTTAAAATCGCAAACTAACATTATGCTTTATGCGATTTTAAAAACCAGTTAAAATTCACCGGGAGAACAGCCAGGATTGTCATTTGTCATGGCGTCTAAATGACGTCACGCCGTGTACAGGCAAGCGACTTGCCTGCAACATTATTGTTATTTATGGCCAATAAATATGACTGCATTGATATAGTTCTCAATTGAGAACTTCCTCCTTTTTTGAAGTCCCATAAATTTTTTTTTTTTATGTATGTTCCTCGATTACTTGAAGACACCTGAATCGATTTGAGAAATTCTTTTGTAGTTTACTTCCCAGGTGGTCCTTTTTTTTGACACCAAGCTAGATCTGATGATGGAACCTCAGAAAAATCGAGGGCAATTTTATAGGGACGCAAAATGTTTTATATTTTTAAATTTAAAGAATATACTTTCCGATTTGTCCCTTAGAAATTACATGAAAAATCGGTTGTGTAGTTTGATTTTTAAACCATAATACCTAAAACCTAGCCGTGTTCGAGCTTAGGGGGGCATGGAATCGGTTTTTTTAATTGTAAATTTATTACACACTAGCTATTTAGCTTTCACGTTTCAGCCTTAAATGAATGAATGTCAATGTAAAGTTTGTGAGTTCTCACCTGCAAGAAAACGGCAGAAGCCGTTGACCACGATAAGCACGGGACTAGAACCAGTGGCTTGGGCCAGTTAGTTGCTGCTAATGAAGCCATCTGTAAACAATGCATATGCCAATAGTTTTTATGTAAAAATAATGAGTGGATAAAATGATTTTTTTTATGGTAAGTGATAGTGTCTATCTATGACCATTGCAAAAGTATCCGAAACATTGAGTAACAAACCCAATTCAGGTTATCGTCGCTTTCAGCTTATTACTTTGAGACATTTAAAATTAACCTCAATAGCTCTATTATATCTCTAGCTGTTTCCCAATATTTATTCTTGTTCTAGTTCTCTCGTGCAAGTTGCATGAGATAAAAATTGTTTTCCATTCTGGCGATGTGGGTTCAAACACGGTACGCATTTTTGCCTTTTTAAGTTATGCGTATTATTAATTGCTAGCTTCAAGGCGAAGAAAAACATCATGAGGAATCTCATCAACAACTCTTCTCTCAACCCGCACTTGCCCAGAATGACAGACTTTAACTTGACCAACTAACAGAGACTGAAACTAAGGTGAACTGCTCTCGTATTTCATACATTTTTATATTAAATACTCTTTTTTGGCAAATAATTGTTCATTCTCATAATATACATTTTGTTAGTTTACGGCTAAATGACGCTATGTATAAAAGTCACTAATATAGAACATCTCTGATTAAAGAAATCTGATAAATGTAAACTTTTTTTTTTAAACACACCTTAAAAACATAAACGGGCACGATCGAATGCAGCATTGTGTCGAAAATTAAACGCAATGAAGATCTTTCTGAATTAGAACATTTTGAAGAAACATTTTAAATTTATTTTTATTTTTAGATTTGGAATTGATTGACTCAGACGTTACTTTACGAAGTTCATTTTAAGTATTCAAGAGATAAAGTGTGTTTTTACTGTATTTCCGCTTAAAAGTCGTTTTGTTTACAACAGTGACGAGGACCAAGAAGCTCTGATTTATTGAAACTAGTGCTATGTAATGTTATTGATAGTTTCATGAATTGGTTTCCTCTAGACAAGCATGCTAGATGTAGCATGTGGTCAATAATATTGTACATTCATTTGTAGAGGGATATTTTGGGAGAAAATATTTGTTGTTTTATTTATTATTTTTGTTAATGAATCGTTGTTAGTTTTATACCTGTATTTTGCTTTATTTTCAAGGGCTCAACGGAAGACCAGTGCTGGTCATACCACTAAGTATGACCAGAATTATGTTGAGTTGAACCCCTATTTTGTAACTGTCTCTTATTTGTCTCTCTTAGTATATTTTGTGTTACAAAATAAAATTTAATTTCTTTCTTGCGAATTTGAATATAATAAAAAATATATATTGCTTATGTTTTATTTTCTAAATATTTACTTCTTTGAATGCTTGGCCGTGAATGAGCATAATTTTTGGCCAAGTGCTCGAAGTCAACATGTCCTGATGTCCTCGCGTAGAGACGAAACACGTGTCGGCAACTGGTTATTGCAGCAAGAGGATAAACATACTTGTGAATGAGGAGTGGAGAGTAAAAGACTGATAGGTACTAACGTGTCCTCCCATAGAGAGACCAGTGACGCCGAGAGGGCCGAGGCCGTTGCGCTCGCACCAATGAAACATTACCAGCGACTCCAGGATCAGGCATCCGCCCATCACGAATATATCCGAAACGTTATGTAGAGACGATCGGCTGTAACGCAAAAAAATATATTTAATCCGAGGATTCTTTCTCAACTTCTTCATCAACTATTTTAACAAATCAATACATTGACAGCCTTATTGGTAATACATAATATGCTCTAAGAGTTGTAAGGCGTGGGTTCGATTCCCACCTAGGACAAAGATTTTGTGGTATAAACAAATGTTTATTCTGTATCTGGGTGTTCTGTACGTATTTACAAAAAAAATAGTATTCTATCAGTTATCTGACTTCCATAATACTTTGTTTAGTTTAGGGTCAGATGGCGATGTGTGTAATGTCCTACAATATTTTTTTTATTTCCTTGTATTATTTACGATCTTCCCAGTAAGAGCTTAGGAGCTTTACTTGGTGGTAGATTTCCTCAGCAGGAGGTCGTCTAGGTAGTTACCACCGCAGTACCAGATATTCTGCCGCTAAGCAGTAGTGTGTAAACATTACTGTGTTCCGGTTTGAAGGATACTGCAGCTAGCGAAATTACTGGGCTGTTGAGACTAACCATCTAGTCTCAAAGTAATGAGCGCCAAGGCAGCGATGCCCTGGACTTTGTTTTACTACTCAAAGTTCTGTGTATCGCTGCAATGGTCATGGACAGGCGTTATCTCTTAACATCAGGAGAGCGTCTCGTTCGTCTCATTACTGTTATATAAAAAAATAAAAAAGTAAGAGCTGCTGATGTGTGTTTACAACTAAGTATGAATATTCACTTTGTTCATGTCAACAATCCTGGGATATCCTGAGCAAGATATTTCCTCTAATCAAGCATGCTCCATCTTCGGTAACAATGTCACTTTTCTTGGGTGAGATTGTTGTCAAATGCTTGCTGTTGTAGTTATGCGATGATTTTTATTTATATAGATAGATACTAGCTGCGCCCCGCGGTTTTACCCGCGTGGTGATGGATGATGATGATGATGATGAAAAGTATCCTATGTTTTATTCCAGGGCCTAAAGTATCTACATGCAAATGTTCATCCAAATCCGTTCAGCCGTTCTGGCTTGATTGAGTAACAAATGTCCATCCATCCATCCAAACTTTCACATTTATAATATTAGTGGGATAGAAGACCGATGATATTATGACATAAAGGATGATTCTGTCCAAAATGTTACTTGCATTTGATCTGTGGGTTTCCGCAGTCCATAAAACGGGTTTTCAAGTATTATACCCCCGATCCCAGCTTCCTTTATTAACGGCTTAACCATTAGGTTCCGCCGTCGCCAAAAAAACTGCAAAGTCGAAACACTATATCAAAAATGTGTTTTCCTTCTTGAATAACGAATTCAATTACCTACAGTGGAAGAAAAAAACACACATTTATTTGTGAAAATAATTATTTATTTTGTGTGTTTTAAATAGCGATATGTATTTACAACACGTTGTGCATACGTGAGAAGTCACCTTAAGCTTCTCAGGTGTGGAACCCAAACTACGGCATATATATAATTCGTATTGAAGGCATTCAAAGGCGCTTTCTACGTTATCTGCAATATCGCGGTAAAATATTTTTACCGGACTATCCTGCTCGTTGCAAAAAGTTCCACGTACTGCCGTTACAGGAAAGGAGACGAGTACCAGATATAACTTATCTGCTCAACATAACAAATGGCACGATCGATTGTCCGGAGTTGCTCGGTCAGCTGGGGCTGCGCGCACCCATCGCTTCCCTAAGAAACCCTAGTCTCCTCTATGTTCCATCCGTGCATAGCACTTATAGGCTAAACAGCTTTTTTATAAGGGCATGCAGGTGCTACAATTATCTTCATAATTTACTAGATGTCGATCTTTTTAACACTAAATCTCTAAATTTCAAACGTCTTTGTAGTAATAAATATTTTCAATTCTATTTGTTTTGTTCTAGATGTTGTGTATTTATATATTTAGTATGTTGCGTATTTTTGTGTGAATCCGTCTCCTACCATATTCTTCTTCATTTACCTGTGAAAACTTTTAATTGGCCTTCCATTTTTATTTATTGTATTTGTATGTGTTCATACTATAAACTAACTAAGTATAGGGTGTGGGTTCAATTCCCATTCAGGACAAGCATTTTGTGGTTTAAACGAATGTTTGTATCGCGTCTCAGTGTTCTGTATGTACCTACAGTATTTAAGTAATTTTAAAATAAAGTATTCTATCAGTAATCTGACATCCGTAAAACTCAAGCTTTGCTTAGTTTGGGATCAGATGGCGCTGTGTGTCCTACGATATTCATTTCTTCGGTAAGGTTATTTTGTGAGAATCCGGGGCGGGTCGTTTGTGGCACTAATATTATAAAGTAAGTTTGTATGTTTGTTACTTGTTCAGTTTGTAACGGCTGGACAGATTTGGAATGCAGCTAGCTTATACCCTGAATGAACACAGGTAATTTTTATTCTGGAAATAGGGGGGCGTAGCTAGCATGTAATAAATGTAAATAGTGCGTCATATGCTTAGCAAATTGTCAGTACATTGTTGTTTACGTTTATCAACGCATCATAATAATTGTATTGCGTCATATGAGTAACGCGCGCGCCCCTCTATATCACTTATCGTGGATATCTGCCAAGTTTTCAGAGATAACTAGAACTGCTACAGTATTGGTATTCTTCCTTGTGCCATATTAATAAGGCCATATTGGCGTATTTAAGGTCGTCAGTTGTTACATTTATGTACTATGGATTGATTTATGTATTTATACAATACGCTATTTGACAAAATTAGAAAAATTATCTCTCGGAAAATCTGTATGGCAGTTGTTCTACGAAAATGTTACTAGTAGTGTCGTTTCGCACGGCGTGACGTAGCATTTTACTTTGTTGTTTTCGGTCTTATTCTACGAAAATGTTACTAGTAGTGTCGTTTCGCACGGCGTGACGTAGCACTCTACTTGTTGTTTTCGGTCTTATTCTACGAAAATGTTACTAGTAATTTCGTTTCATATGGCGTGACGTAGCACTCTACTTGTTGTTTTCGGTTTTATTCTACGAAAATGTTACTAGTAAGTGTCGTTTCGTATGGCGTGACGTAGCACTCTACTTGTTGTTTACGGTCAAATGACTGACTAATTTGGCAAATACATTTTCCAATCTTTATTTTTTATAATAAAGTAAATAATTTTTTTACTTATATATCCATGATTTATCTTTAAGAACACTAATTTATCTGTTTCGTTCCTAGTAGACACAAATCTATTATAACACACCATATAAATATGCGACTCTGGTGGATTGCCACATTTCCCAAGTACCTATAGGCTGTAACATTTTTGCCACCCTCATCAACTGTTAATTTCAAGATTATTTTTACAATCCAACAATTTGGTTAAAATTCCACAACAAATAGTTTTTTGGTATATTTGCTTAGTAAATGTTCAACAAACAATGCCAGCACATGAAATTAAAATTAATTTTCTTTGCAATTTTTTTATTTAGTAATATCAAACTAATACTAAATACCAATAGGCATGCAAACCAGTCAGTTTGTAGTCCCTAACAAATAGTCTGCCTTCACTTTTTAGAGTGAAATATATTTTTCAAAATATATTAAATCCCCAAATTTGTCACCCTAGACTGCTGGTAAATCCGCCACTGTCTAAAGCACTGCTATAGGAAATGGGGAATGCGATATATATTTTTTAATTCTAAAATAGTGATATCTTTCCCATACTGCTCTGTTATTGGAAAAGTACTGTTGATGTTTTCAGCTTATCTTCATTAATCATGTTTATCTTGATAGTGCACTTCATTTGGGTAAAAATCCAAGAAGGTTGTTGAACTACAAGTAGGTACAGGTGTTGAGGAAAATAGTTTTTTTTTTAAACTCACAGCTGTGAAACTAAGCATCTAGAAATATAAATTGAACATCTATTGTTTTTAGTAATTTCTATGTTCAGGAATCAAACCTAAGATTTCAAGTTTAATAATAGGACATTTGCACTACTACAATACCATAGACGTAATCTAAGTGTGCCAAGATTTAGAATCTCATGATTATGTTTATTTCTAAAAGTTAATTGCTATCAATTATTTTTTTACCTCCGCATTTCAGCTATGTCATAATAGCATTGGCCATGAGCTGACTGGAAATGAAGATTGTCTTGGCACTATCTTGAAGATCCAAGTCAGCTACTTTTTTATAAACTGGCCTACTGCTGGGCGCAGGTCTGTTCTTATTGTGAGAAGGATAAGCCCATAGTCCACCACGCTGGTCAAGTGCGGGTTCACTTCACACATAGTTTAGATCTTTTTTTTTAAGGACTCTCAGACATGTGGGTTTCCTCACAATGTTTTCCTTCACCGTTTGAAGTTATCGGCAATATGCACATAACCTAGAAAATACAGAGGTGCATGCCATGGGATTCGAACCCAGGATCTCCAGATTGGAAATTGATTTCTCAACTAGGCTGCTGAAACACCAAGATAAATAAATAAAATAATTTTTTTTGTATTTTGTGCATGGTTAATACCAAGTAATAAGTATAACTAAGATAATGTCTCAGAACTTTAAAAATTACATATGTTTAAAATTTCGTCTTCTCAGATGTGACTTAAGTACCTACTGGTTTATATATATGTAATGTTTGTATAGGCTTACAAATTTAAATGATTAAGATAATTCAGATAGCTTTTATATATCCCGGCTTCTGGCTATGGTAAATATGCTTTTATTATGGCATATTTCAAAACGGCGAGTGTTTTTGAACAGGCATTGCCGTTTGTAAAAAGCGAAATCATAGAAATTACCTGCGAAATATACAATACTTTTGTATGACTAGAGAAATTCAATGTTTTGTAATCAAGTTGCCAAAATAAATTGCACTTATTCGAAGCCATGGTGCATTACTAGTTTATTCGCTAAATTACTACTCACATGGTCTCCAGTGCCTGCCAAATGTAAGCATACTGGTTTCACTCCCTTTTCTGGCCAATGGACTGGCAATATAGCTTGGAAATGGGCCTTTTGTGCAATCTCTGGGACAATGCCAGGCAAATAGCGCTCCAGGGGTGTGACAAAGTATCCCTCTAATATTTTACAGTCAGAAAGATTTTGTTCCTAAAAAAGATGTATTTGAGTTGTTTCATTTATACAGGGTTATAAGCTTGTGATGTACTTAGCACAAAGGGGGCCATCATACTCATCATTGTGATCAAATCTTACTATGGGAACAACTCTGAGATAGTGAAATAGCTATTCTATAGGAAAAGTAAGTTTATTTCAATAGTGTTAAAACTACAACAGACAGATCATAGATTTACATTTATATGGATTTCTGGTTGTGTACTATTTATGTTAATCTTATATTAAGTCTTTGATGTTTTCTTATATAAGTAATATACAAGTCTTTTTTGTGTTTGTTGTTTTTTTCTATATTTGTAAGAAGTTTTTAATGTACAAGAAAAAGATTATAATGTATATGTTATATAGATTTACACAAGTTTCATATTTTTTAGAGAAAAAATTACTGATATTACCTTTGTAATGGTCACGGGGTAGTCCCTTTCCACTAACTTATAGCACTCATCTCGGTTTGAAACCACTTTTCTGAATTCAAATAACCTAAAAAAAAGTGTTCCGAACTTTTATATAATAAGTTAACCTGGAGGAAAACCCAGCACAGAAGAGACGTGGGTTTATGTTACACAACCAATAATAATAAATATGAGGTGATGGTGACCTTCTAAGATTCTCCGGCTTGCCCCAACCTTTAGTGAAGAATTTTGTCAATAATATGCTTCTGTACACTGCGTCCAATTTACTAGTGGACATTTTTTGTTGAAAGGACGGATACGTAAATGTTTTGTCTCGGTAAAGCCAGAATTTACTGAAATTCGCACCCCTTCAATTTCAATTCAACATTTTCGGTAATGAAAATAATGTCAAAATGATAACACTATGACCTAATAGTGATGTAACCGATGCGACTATCACCGGAGAAAAATCGGTTATTTGATTAACGGATAATCACCGGTTATATATTTAAAAAAGTGATACAGAATTTTTAAGTACGCAAAGCACTATTGATATTTATTGAAATTGAAGATACTTACTTGAAGACACGGACTGGATTTGACCAAGATTGGACTTTGACTGTAATTAAAGATGTTAGACATAAATTGCAAAAACTGAACACGAGGCAATAAAGATAAAGAAGCTGAAAATCTGAATCTGAAGACTGCACATAAAATACAGACACATTGAAACAGGCAGGATGCACAAAATGCGATGCCACGAAGAAAGAGAGAAAAAAAGTAAATACTGAACAATTTCGTTTGATGACTGTAGTCCCCGGGACGTGCGAGATTTTAATACGGCTAATGGATTCTGATAAAAATATGATATCTATTATTTCTTAGCACATAAATTACAGTTGATCATGGTTTCCTATCATAACACTAGTAGCGTTAAAAGTCTTAAACCAACAAAAAAAAAAAACAATATCAATTCTAGCTTTGATATTCTCATCAATAATAAATGGCTAAATGATAGACTAACCGGCTAAGAGATAAACGGCTCATTGCTAAATGGCTAAATGAAACCAACGATAACTCTTTTTTATTCCTCGGCAACTGAATACATAATCTTCAATGTATGACTGAAATGTAAAAAAGGCACTTCATGCACATCAGGTGCATGAAATACAACCCAAAAAAAGAAGAAAAAAAAAAACAATACAAAAAAATATTGTCGCAACTTACAAAAAGAAGTGAAATCCCACCAAAAACATTTTCATTTAGAATGTTGCCAAGACGATACCATTTATGGCTTTGTCAAAAGTTATCAGATTTCATGTAGAGCCAAGCTTCGAACTCTACACGCCCTAACTCTACAAGCCCTAAAGTCACAAACTCTTCTTCTTCTTCAATCGGTCCCTCATTTCTGAGGATCGTGGTCACAGGAACGTCTTAGACGGACAATCTGCCTCCATCGACTCCGGTCCGAAGTAGCCCTCACCACCTAGTAGAATTTAGAAGAGGAGGTGGCTTCTTCACTTGGTCAGACCATCATGTTGGCGACCGGCCTTGTGTTCTTTTTCCTTCGGTATTGCCAACAATGACCAGATTTCAAGGTGCCATCCCCTCTTCGCATTATATGGCCGAAATATGACAGCAATCGCTGCAGACACATCGGACTCTGCAGACAGTCGGGTCTCAATGCCGAGTTGGGAGAGAATAGATACATTAAAATTTGTGCGTTTGGCTGTCCGTGGTATACGTAGCATTCGCCTCCAGCACCACATTTCGAATGCATCTATTCTCTGTCTTTCACTTTCACTCGGATTGTCCACGTCTCCACTTCATAGAGGATAATCGGGAATATCAAGGCTCTGACTAACCGAGCTTATGTTTTGTAGCTTATTTTTTATTCCCGATTTTTCCAAATATTTTGTAGGCGTGCCATAGCGTCTTTAGCCATTGCCAATCTACGCTTAATTTCTGGTAGGTCTGGCTTCCTTCATTACCTATAATCTTGAACCCAAATAAATGAAACTGTCCACAGTATCAATGTCCGGGATATTCTGGACATATGACAGCTTTCCCGCACGATTCACTACCACACAAACACAAACTCTACACCTTAGTCAAAATATGTGGCTCGCCTTGGCAACATTTTACATGAAAATATTTTTGGTGGGATACCAGTTTTCTAAATGTCAAGTCGTAACTTAAGAATCTGAAACTAATAGCAACGCACTCATTTCGTAGGTACCTATTTTAAGCTCTTAGCAACAACTTTGAGATTATAATTCAAAATACGTAGGATGAAACGATTTTCTTTTTTTAGGAAACTAAACTACTAAAATAAAAAATATTATGGCTTGTGAGCATCGGAAATATCGAAAGGTGAACTTCCTAACCTTGAATTACCTAAATTGTGTTGTTTTGGTAATATAAGTGTAGTAACAGAAACTTTTATACCGGTGGGGTATGCCGGTAAAAAAAAAACATAGGGAACAACTACAGAGAGAGGAGGTTATCTATAGCATGTTATATATCTATTTATTGCTTATGGTACCTTTTAGAATACTAGTAAAGATACAAGTTAATAATTAATTTATAATTATTTCTAATTATTCTATTATTCCTAATTATTTCCAAATTCTTGTTCGACTTGATTCCGCTAAGCCAAAACATGGCTATGTTACATTGTTTTATTAGTGTTTCGGTGCCTATGTACCTAGTTTATTGGACCGTAAACACCACTGAAAAGTAACAGGAAAGCAAAACACTTTTTACCTGTGAATAGTATAGTGCTGTCGTCAGCAAAGAGAACAGTGGGGTGGTTCGTGACAGAGGGTAGATCATTTATATAGATTATAAATAGTAACAGACCTAGAACACTTCCCTGTGGAACTCCAAATTTAACTTTTCTGTATTTTGACGAATAAATTATTTATTTCTTTATGTTTGAACAAATACTATTGATCTGTGTGCATTGTTGACGGTTTGTCAACTACGATTTTATCATATTGTTAATATTACCCTTAACTCCATATGCTTTTAGTTTGTCCAGTAGCAAACGATGGTCAATAAAGTCAAACGCATTGGTTAGGTCCATATATAGCGCACATACAGGTAGTTTAGCATCAACACCAGTCATAACTGTCGGTGTCATAAAAAAAATATAAGCATTATACGAGTTCTTCGTTGTGCTTAGTTTTGTAGTTTATTCAGGTATTAGGTCAATAAAAAAGTTGTTAAACACATTAGCAACTATACAAAGGTCATCAACTAAACTGTACACCCTTAATATCAAACTCTATCGGTTCTTTTGGTATATTATTTTTTGCTCTATTTATGATTTTCCACATCGCTTTACTATATAGCTTGTCAAACATTAACAGGTATAATTTTAAACAAATAAAACCGACTTTGAACAGGAAACTAAAAAGTAAAAGGTTCTCCTCGATTTCTCTGGGATGCCATCATCAGATCATAGTTTCCTTATCACGGTGCTACTCTTAGGATATCTCCTTTCCAACAAAAAAAAAAAAAAATCATCAAAATCGGTTCATAAGCGACGAAGTTATCGGCGAACACACATATTAAAATATATATGTTTATACGGTCGAATTGGGAAACCTCCTTTTTTTGAAGTCGGTTAAAACACATATTTGTAGTGCCCCTGGTAATGCAGATATACATAGGCGACGGCGATTGCTAACCGTCAGGCAACCCGTCAGCTTGACTGCCTTGATTGAACGGCATGACACAAAATACCATCCAACATTAGGTACGTAATTTTAGTTTTTGGTACCTTCTGTGCGCCCCCTTGGGTACTTATGTTACCATTGACAACAAACAAATGACGTAACTAATGTGGGTTGAATGAGTCAAACGATTGAAAAAAAAAATTTTGCTCCTAGCTTTAGCACCAAAAAGTTATGCAAAACCTGGTATTTAAGATATTGATTGCCTTTTAACCGAATAAAATCATCAGGATGCTAAGAAGAGGACCTGTCAGGTCCCTTTTTAGGCGTTTTTATTGCTTTGGAAGTTTAGTCTATTGTGTATTCATGTTTCATTAGGTGTCATAAACCAAGTATTTTACGAGTGATTAATGCGATAACACGCCTATTTTAGAGTATAATTCGGTTGTTACTTAATTATTTATTTTAAGGCATGGATTGGGTAATAATTTAATATTAATTTATCTGCATCGGGCGATAACTAACTTGGTTGTAAATCGATACTTTATTGATAAGTAAAAGATGGTTCATCTTGCAGTCTATTCCAATGACCAATTCTTGATATACTTATATTAGTATACGTACTAGCTGTTACTCGCGGCTTCGTTTACGTGGAACTTTAAAAAAAAATGTAAAACTCGACGACTCCTTGTGGTGGATAGTATTAGTGCCCTTGAACATTTTTAGTAATCCTCACAGGAATCTAATATTTTTCTGATAGAAAAAGAATCCTATATGTTAATCCAGGTAATAATAAACTATATCTACGTGTGTTAAATTTCATCCAAATCCAAGCTGTTAATGCGTGATTGAGTAACAGACATCCAAACATACATAGTATTTTATAATATTAGTAGGATAAATAATATTGACTATTATAATAAGTGTAACAAAAATCGGTCATGATTATTACGCAAATTCTAAAAATAAAATAAATATTTCACCTTGTAACCAATTGTAAGTAGGTACCTACGATCAGTGATATAATATAGTATATTCGTTTTTTTTAAAATGTAAAATGTAATGAGACTAACGAGACGCTCTCCTGGTGGTAAGAGATAATGCCATGACCGTTACAGCGATACACAGAACTTTGAGTAGCAAAACAAAGTCTAGGGCATCGTTGCTTTGGCGCTCATTACTTTAAGATTTTCGATGGTTAGACTCAGCAGCCCAGAACTGAAACAGTAATATTTTAAACACATTGACAGCAAGATATCTTGTACTGCGGTGGTACCTTCCTAGACGACCTCCTGCTAACACCAAGTAAAAATTTATAACGTATGTATATTTACAAAATTTGTTGCTGTAAAGGAAAATTCTATAAATATAGATTCTATTATATTTATTATCATCATCAACCATAGGACGTCCACTACTGAAGATAGGCCTCCTCCTGGTTGGGTTTTGCTAATACTCGCCACGCTTGGCAGACGGGTTGGCGAGCGCAGTTAGGTGTGATTGTTCAAGGAAGACGCTACTGCCCATCTTCCGGATGACATCCCTTAACCGACTCTTACGGCAACCAAGGGTAGAGAGGGTGGGGTATTATTCTTACGCCGGCACCACCACGGCAAATATAATAATAGGGAAACCCCAAAAGTGATATCATATCTTACCTCTTGTTACTTACTTGGACAAATATAGCAAGACAACAAAGCTACATCCAAATACGGTAAGACGGGAAAGTTGCAAGACGCAAACCGCCTGTAGGTAGCTAGGTACGTGGGAAAATAATGTCATCGAATTTAATAAATAATTAATTCGTTCGTTTGTAAAATGTCATTTAAGTATATGAGGTAGGTTAGGAGAATAGATTTGTTCACCAGTACTTACTTAATGAACATTTGAACTAAACGGTTCGATTCTTCCGTCATTGTACGAACTGCTAACCTATGGAATTTGCTACCCGAGTGGATGTTCACTAATAGATACAATCTGGGTGCCTTCAAGTCGCGTGAGAATTGGTTTCTTCTAGGCAAGCACGCTCTACCGTAGACCACATCTTTGTTTAACATCAGGCGAGTTGGCGGACGCAAGCCTAAAGAAAAAAGGATAATTTAGAAAAAAAAAATGAACATCTGAGTATTTTCAAAATACCGGTAACGCTGTAATGTACAATTTAAAGTTAGGTATCTACCAACCAACCTCGTATCATTCTTAATTGTTATGGCTCACTTATAACCAGTATTATGCTGAGGTGAGCTCCTCATTTTGTATATCTGCCTCTTGTTTGTTTTTGTGTTACAAACTGAAAATTAATTTCTTTCTTTCTTTAAAATGTTAGCTCACATTCCAGGCGAGTCATGTTTAAGGCTTTAAGTAGCCTGAATGACCTTGACTAAACATAGACCGCAGCGACTTTTTCTAAAAAGTGGTTGACAACAAGACAATTTTATTCAATTAAAAACGTTTATTGGTACCTTATCTGTCAATATCTATTTTTTCTGCGGATTAAATTAACATTTATTAAGATATTTTTGCTTAAATATCCAAGAATTTGACATTTACTCTTTCTTAAGGACCTAACAACCATCTTCGACTACAACTTAAAAAATCAAGTAAGCTCCTAGTCTGTCTCCTATAAAATACAGAATTGCATGGATAAAAGAGCTATTTCAAAATTGGAGCTCAAGGAAAGTAGAAGAATATGGAATGGAATAACGTTTTGTACACATAAACATAAACATTCAAAAACACTTAATGCAATGACATGCTAACAGTAGTACAATGGTGGCCTTATTGCTTAAAGCGAATAAAATAATGATAGTTTTCGGTTTGCTTGCATGTCCTTGCTTGCCTACCCTCTACCATCTGTATGATTTTATAATTTTCATATACCATGTGAACCTATCATAATTACAAATGAATAAATTATACATTTCAGAGAACATTGTCCATGTTTAGTTTGGATACAATATATTAAGGATTTCATTCAAATTCTTGTAATTGCGTAGGTAGATCGATCTTACGAGTGTTTTAGTATGTGAAATAATCAAGGGCCATGCTTTAAGGAAAGCAAGACGAGTGAATACTAATCAGAACTCGATCGGACCTATGAAAGTAGTTCACATCTATTCATCAAATAGAAAAAGCTAATAATCTTCAAACAGCTGAACAGATTTTCTTGAATAATAAGCTAAACCTTTCAAACAAAAAATAAAAATCGGCCAAGTGCTAGTCGGACTGGCGCATGAAGGGTTCCGTACCATTATCTATAAAAACGGCAAAAAAATCATGTCTGTTGTATGGGAGCCCCCCTTAAATATATGTTTTATTTTAATTTAATTATTTATTTTCAAAGTGAAAATATAACTAAATATTCTGTGAAAATTTCAAGCGTATACCTGTTGCCGTTATCAATATCGAGCAAAAACGAGCCAAAAAAACACGTTTGTTGTATGGGAGCCCCCTTAAATATTTGTTTTATTCTGTTTTTAGTATTTGTTGTTATAGCAATACATCATCTGTGAAAATTTCAACTGTCAACTATCACGGTTTATGAGATGCCTGGTGACAGACGGACAGACGGACGGACAGCGGACACCGTTTTACCCTTTGGGTACGGAACCTTAAAAACTGAATCATAATTGGTTCTACCGTTTAGAAGCTAAAATGTCACATACGTCCCCTCTGTTTGCGTCAGGACACAAGCGTTAAAAAATTGGTAGTAAAATCATCTTATTAATTACCTACAGCAATAAAATCAATCTGTTTATTTTGTTTGCGCGGATTATAGACCCTGCGTAGGCTGCAGGTTTCGGTATAAGGCGCGCTTCCATTCTTCACGAGGTTGTTTCCTCACATTATATCGCAGACGAACAGACGTACCCAACGTAAGTGTATATTAAAAATATTGCGAAGTTTGTGTGGCTAAAGTGAAATCTGTAGATTTTGCAATGTGAGTAAACGTGTGTGAAATTGTGAAGTATCGCTGGATATAATCATTGTAAATGACATACGTACTTATGTTCCTAGGTTTACGTGCGGAATTAAAATAGAATATATAAAGTACGTGTTAGCATATCCAAGTGCTATGCTTCAGTAATATCGTTTGGTTATTTTGTTCGTTGATGCCCAACTAGATTTACCTTCGCTTTAGCGAAGTGTTTTCAAACCTCAAAACAATATTCAATAATAGTTTTAACAAAACACGCGGTAACATAATATAAAGTAAAATATAAATGTATTCTACATATTTTGACAGTCCCTGATAAAAGTTTTTAAAATAAACTTATTATTAAATTAGCCTTTATGGTCGCAAAACAATATAAAATGCATCTGCAAAAGTGGTTCATAATTACGTAAATTTAATAAGACAAGCTGAATAGTTTAAAAATGTATAACCCCACTGTGATTAAAATAGCAATAAGTAAATAAAAGGAAAAAAACAATTAAACAAATTTATGTTTCTTAATTAAATTTAAACATATAAGTTATATATATATTTTTTTACTCCTCTTTTAATTGCCTTTATTAAGATACCCTACTTGATAGGTTTTGTTTTGTTATTGTTTATATATTTTGTATTTGGGTTATTCAGACGAATCTAACGATACCGTAATTGTCATATTCAATTCGGCCGTTTGGAAGATACGAGGTTAATATACCTAAATACAATATAAGCGCGAAATACATAACCCTTCCTTGACAGTCGGGTAATAAGGCGTGAATGTTTTGCATTCAAATACTAAATCCGTTCACGCATAAAATTTAAACTATTGTGTTAACCTCTGTGTGAATCTAAACTATCAAGAGACCCAAAAACACAAAAAAAAATAACAAAATCGGTCCATAGCCCTTTAGGATGAGTTCAGTAACAAACGCACGTACAGAAGAATTATATAGGTATTTGTATGCTAGCAGCGGTTACATTAAAACACTTTACGAGAAATCATCTGGTTAAACAATGAACGAAGGTAAAATATCTACTACATCATACGATTAAAGGTTCTTGAATGAATACGTTCTCCATATTGGACGCACTCCAGCGAACCTTGAGCGGACTGAAGGTCGCAGGGATGATCAATGAATCATCTAGTACTGTTAAAGCTTATTGTTCGGTACGTTTGTGCGTTATCAATACCTGTAGATTCGCGTATATGATCATTTTAATCATCATCATAATCATAATTTTTATATGATGTTTTTCATATGACATATTTTACTTGGTATCTCCTTAGCAAGAGGTCGTCTAGGAAGGTACCACTGCAGTACCAGATATTCTGCCACCAAGTTCTGTGTGTAAATATTACTGTGTTCCGGTTAGAAGGGCATCTATCGAAATTAAATAGGGCTGTTGAGATTATCTATCGAAAATCCCAAAGTTATGAGGTGCAAAGCAGCGCTGCCCTGGACTTAGTTTTGTTACTTAATGTTAACATGCGTTATATCTTACCATCAGGAGAACGTCTTTTTCATTATTTTAACATAAAAAAAAAAAACCGTCACGTACGAGTCACGCAGTTTAGTTGGCCGTTTTTAGGGTTCTGTACACAAAGGGTAAAAACGGGACACTACTACTAAGACTTCGCTGTCTGTCTGTCCTTCCGTCTATCTGTCTTCAGGCTGTATCTCAAGAACCGCGATAGCTAGACAGTTGAAATTTTCACAAATTATGTATTTCTGTTGCCGCTATAACAACCAATAATAAAAAATTAAATAAATATATATTTAAGGGGGGCTCCCATACAACAATCGCGATTTTTTTGCCTTTTTCATAGATAATGGTAGCGCCCTTCGTGCGCGAGTCTGACTCGCACTTGTTTACATACCTACCTATCTACTTCATTGTTTTGAACTTCTCTTCTGTTCTAGGCATATAGAATTAATAAATATCTATTAGAGGAGATGTCTTTGCATAGCGGACATCCGTGTCTCGTACTTCAAAAGCTTAATTAGCATTATAGAGCAAATATACTTAGACAGGCAATCAAGGCTGACTAATTTAATTATTTAATTAGTCTATAATTACCTATTGCTAAGCATAAATAAGAAGAATGTATTTGTGTAAACAAAATTCGTATTTTTTTGTATTTCCAAATAACTTTTTAGTTTTTGCTAGAATTGCCGCGAGTGTAATGGGAAACCTTTGCAAAATATTAAAGCAACATTAAAATGCCGCGGTGGTGCCGGCGTAAGAATAGTACCCCACCCTCTCTACCCGTGGTTGACGTAAGAGTCGGCTAAGGGATGTAATCCGGAAGATGGGCAGCAGCGTTTTCCTTGAACAATCATATTAACTGCGCTCGCCAACCCGCCTGCCAAGCGTGGCGAGTATTGGCAAAGCCCCTCCAGGAGGAGGCCTATGTCCAGCAGTGGACGTCCTATGGCTGATGATGTGATGTGATGATGTGATATATATATTTCCATAATAGCTATAAGTAGTACAAATTAGGCTTTACTGGCTGTATTGTATGTATTCAATATGAAGTAATTTAAAGTTATTTTTCCCTCCATAGATGGCCGGGCAGCTATTTTTGGTGCCTATAGTGTTGCTAGCCCTGCAGTTTGGCGTTGACGGTGAGATTATTTTAAAATATATTTTATCGAAGCTCTAATAAACAAACTATCTAATAAATGGTTATCAATTTTAACCTATGTTAGATAATTTATATAAAACTAATAAATCTAAAGCAAATAGATAAATAGAGTTCTTTGAAAGTATTTATATGCAAAATAGGCATATAGTTTAAATTAAATGATCTCTACTTTCAAGAAACGTGCCCGAAATGCTTTTTCAGCTTTTGACTATATCAGCTCGTCTGATGGCGAGCTATGATGTGGTAATACTATAACATAGTATAATAAACAAACTAATGAGCGCCAAAGCAATAATGCCCCATAGTGCGCTGAGGTCCTTAATGCGATTTCTGTCAGGTGCTACGCGACTGTAAACCTTACTGCCCCGGTATACGATATGTGGTCGCGTAGCTTGTTTTCTGAGCGCCTAGCGAGAATTGCAATAGGACGCTCAAAGTACGGGGGTAGTTTTGCTACTAAGTTATATAAATCGCTGCAATAGTCATGGACAGGCGTTATCTGTTACCATCAGAAGAGCGTCTCGTTCGTCTCAAAACTATTACATAAAAAAGATTTAAAAAAACATACTAAACTATTTATACTAAGAAGGGAGATAAGATACATCGGTAAGTTATAAAGAAGTTAGATCATCTTTATAAGATTATAAGAGATGCCCATATTTGTCTGTCTGTGGGTGTGGCGCTGTATTACGAGTATATGTATGAGATAACTTTATAGAGTTATGATGATATTAATCTAAACACATACAGAACATTTAAAAAATATGTTATAGATTAATATAAATGTTATCCCGTACCGTATGGAAGTTGTATCTACTAGCTAGGTATATAAATTTTGCCACAAGTAAGTACTAACATTTTACATATTAAAAAGCGGTTAAAAATCATACGACACGAAACTCTTTACGCACAGTATATATGGTGTTCAGTTTAATTTATCTATGTAACCTTTTCCCTTTCATTTTATAGATCATTATCAAAACCCATTTATCCCTTGTTCTTCTAGTACTCAACCTAGAAAACATGACAATGTTATATATCTTCTATTATCCTATGCATTACATACTCAGTTAAACCTGATTAAAGATTCCATATCATCAACATGGGAATTTAGTGTAGCTTTTATAATTTAATTAGTTTGAGGCCGTTAAAACTCCTTGAAAACCTGCAAAATGGCACAATGCGTGTACGTGCTATAAGTCAAAAGAAAAGAAAAATCCTTGGGAATAGGTTCCGCAAGACCTATGCGGAACCTTCTCAGCCTACACTAGCTTGCATGCAATTAGATCGTAGATTAACAGTTCACAACAATGTTCTTATAAGTAAATCGCCAGATGGACAAGGACTTGATAATAGTGGGTGTTGAAGGTTGCACCTACGTGGCCTGTTGCCAAGGTCTTTATGTTTTTTTTTGCCCAGGTGACATGATGTAGATCATGTTGATTTAGCTGATTATCTTGCGGAGGTGGAGCTCGTTTGTTTTCTTATGGTAATGATGATACGAAATTGTATCGACTTGACATTATGAATATTGATGGATGAATTCGTCATTATTTATGACGACTTTTATTATGTTGGTAGTGTTAATAATTGCTATCCGGATTTGTTTGTTAAGGTTAATCCAAGGTCAACTTTTTGACTTTTTTATAGGTTTATGGCATATGTATTTTATGTCATATTATTTATAGTTTTTAGTTACCTACACTTATTTTTTTTTAATATTGTACTTTTATTGACTGCCCTGTTAGCTTATATGGTAGAATATCTGCCAGCCATCAACCATCGGGATGATATTTATCTAAAAATAGTAGCTGTAATAGTATAGTAGGTATATCTTTACGATTTGATTCGTGGAATTTGCTGCTCGATTAGGTTTTTCCCGATGTGCATAAATGAGTGCCTTCAAGTGGTGAGTGAATTGGTTTTTTAGGTCAGCGTGCTCCATCGTAGACCGTATATTCGCACAACAAACATCAGGCAAAATGAAGGATAAACGCAAGCCTGTTTTATATTTTATATTCTAAGCGTGCCAAGAGGCTTATCGGCGATGACTCCATTGTTAAAATTAAATTACAAAACCTAGAACATCGTCGCAAAGTTGCTAGTTTGACGATTTTTTATCGGATTCATTTCGGAGAGTGTGCTTCAGAACTACATGGTCTGATTCCCCCATGCCCATTTTTCTATCGGACAGCCAGAAGCTCAAAAAAGCGACATCGTTTCATGGTCGATGTTCCAAAAACTCGACGATTTGATTCCACGTTCATTGTGCGGACTGCTAGACAGTAGAATGCGCTGCTTGAGTGGATGTTCCCCGTTGGATATAATCTGGGTGTCTTTAAGTCGAGAGTGAATCGGTATCTTCTAGGCAAGCGTGCTCCATCTTAGACCGCATCACCACTAAACATCAGGCGGTCAAACGTAAACCTATTTCTAATAATAATTTAAAAAACCTAGTAAAATAATTATGTTGGAAACTTTATTTATTTTTAAAACACATATAAATCCGTGTTTGACCACCAACTCGTCTGATGGTAAGCGATGATGTGACCGAGGATGAAGCACGCAGATTTATAAGATAACAAATTTGTTAATACTACCTGTTATACAATTATGATACAACGTTACTCTTGTTCTGTGTACAGCTCAACGCTATTACAATCATGGGTACGCTCGAAACTACGACGCTCACAACTTATACGAACATGGGCGCTCCATCTCCGACAACCTGGTGACTTGCGGGTCCCACACATGCGGCGCGGGGGCTCATTGCATCCAGGGCAGCGTGAGGCCGGTCTGCGCCTGTCTCGCCGGACACTCCGGCGACCCTCTCAGTCAGTGCATCAGGATCGAGTGTGTTGGTAGGTTTTCTATTTTGATAGCAGTAGTCTTAATTGGTAGCGAATAAGAGAATATTATAATGAACGCGTATGAAAAACACTACAGAATCCCCGAGGAATTGGCTCTTGGTTATCCAGGTCTTTGCTTTTCAAGAAAATTCAAACGTGTCATACTGTGTAATAATAGTAAACAAGAATTGCTCGTTTAAAGGTATTAGATAGATAGATTTATTATTCACTAGCTGCGTCCCGCGGTGTTACCCGCTGCTCCCACGTGAACGCTACATTTTTTTAGAATAAAAAGCCTATGTGCTAATCCAAAGTCTCAGCAACATCCATGCTAAATTTCATCACAATTGGTCCAGCCGTTTCGTGGACAAACACACTTAAGCACTCACAAACTTTCGCCTTTATAATATTAGTGTAATTCTTTCAGACAACAGCGAATGCCGCAGCACCCAGACTTGTGTGAACCAACACTGTGTTAACCCTTGCGATGGCACTTGCGGCATCAACGCCAACTGTGACGTAAGATTTGATTGGAACTATATTACAAATTATTCAATATGTGTGGATAGAATTTCTCAAGACTCTTATTTTGTCTGTAGGTCCGGAATCATATTCCTGTCTGTACTTGCCCTGCTGGATACACTGGCAATCCTTTCCAGTCCTGCAGAATCGCCGACCCAGGTACTAAGATACTAGATACTTAGAATATTTTTAAGTATGATGATAAGAAATGATCACAGCTCACATATTATTAAGAGATGTGTTCGAAGATGGTAAATAGCTTGGAATATCGGAAGATACCGTGTTTTGTACTTTTCAGCTGGAGGATAGTAGCTAGTCCAGCCGAGTAGCTACAATACCCTCGCGCTGTTTTCGTTCATCGGCACCTCAAGTTCTTTATGAGATTTTTTTATAATAATTATATTCGAAAAAACGTATTGATTCGATGATACGAAATTCAATTTATTTTTTAAATAGTATTTTTGTTTAGTACTAAAAGTATATACGCTGCTCTGTGGGTGAGCTGCACAAATATAATGTTCAAATCACGTCATCTAGTACGTAGCATATTGCTAATGACGTTGTTTTCTGTTACAGAGGAAGCTTGCCACCCGTCTCCTTGCGGGCCTAATACCAACTGCCATGTCGCCAACAACCAAGCTATTTGCACCTGTCTGCCTGGATACAGGGTAAACAAGATGTAGACAAGACAAGACGTTCACTTGTTCAATTCGATCAAAGACAATATAGCATAAATTTGCGTCGGGGGTTAAAAAGAGAATATCGGGTGCCGTAAAAAATTATCCATTGTGAAAAATTAATTTTATCGAATCAAACGAATGACAACTTTAAACTAACAATGATACACAGAAAATTATTCCTAATCCGCGAAACGTTTCGGCAAAGTTTTTAATGAAACGAGGTCGGGAGGATGCGAAATTCTTTGTTTCTTTGATCGAAGGTTCAATTCTGTTTTGCCGTAAGATCTAGTTCTATTTTGACACATTTTCTTCACAGGGCAGTCCTCTGGCTGGATGCCGCCACGAGTGTGATTCTGACGGGGAATGTGGCGCCCAACAGTCTTGTCGCGACTTCAAGTGTGTGAGCCCCTGTAGCGACTGTGGCGTTAACGCTGACTGTGAGACTGTTGCCGCCCACCACGCTGTCTGCAAGTGCCCTAGGGTTAGTTAATTATGAGTTTTATGGAGTGTACGTGTGAAGCGAATAATGTGATCGATATCGAAAGATGATGCGATGTTACCATTGTCTTTTATCAAAACATCATCTTGTGCTTGGATTGTAAAATTGTCTTTTCTTTAGTACCTATTTTAAAAATGTTTGTCTTTTCAGGGTTACCACGGAGATCCCTACAAGATCTGCTCTGCCGAGTGCGAGTCTGACAGCCAATGCCCGAGCTACAAGCCGGCTTGCATCTACAACGCCTGTGTGGACCCCTGTATCAATTCGTGTGGTGTGAATGCCGACTGCAACCTCCGCGGTCTCACCCCCGTCTGCTCGTGCCCCAGGAACATGACCGGCGATCCCTTCACTTACTGCAGGCCTTTCGAAGCCCGTAAGTAATTTTGTGTTTTTAACCGACTTCAAAATACTCAATTAAACTGGTTTTATGTTTGTTACCTCAAAACTTTCGACTGGGTGAACTGATTTTGACGATTATTTTTTATTTGAAAGCTGGTACTTCTCGTGTGGTCCCATTTCAATTTGGTCCAGTTCTGACAATGGCATCCATAAGAAAACCATATGAAGTCGGTTTTTTTTCGTCAAAATTTTAGTTGTTTATTACCTTTTAACCAGAGTTTTGGAGCAACAAAACAAAATTCAGGATAAGTAGGTACAACGATACCGATACGGTTTTGTTTTGTTAACAAAAATTCTGGGTACTGCTGTAATGGCAGGCTTTATGTCATACTATCAAGAGAAGTACAAGTGATTACTTTTTTACTATAAAACATAATGCAGGGGTACACGGTGGACTTACTGTTCAGTAACTATTTAATTTTATTACTTTATATTATTTTGTGAAAATTCTATCCCAGTAAACAGATATAAGTTTACCACAAGGCACATTCTTAAGACCGTCACTATTCTTTACATCCATAGGTGATCTCTGCGAGCCTAACCCTTGCGGTGCCAACGCCAAGTGCACCCCTGGTCACGACCGTACCGGCGCTGAACGTCCTGTTTGCACTTGTCCCGCGGGATACATTGGAAATGCTCTTGTTGGTTGCGATCGCGTAAGTTATATTAACATCAACTGCATCTTATTCAGTATTGAAGGGGGAAAAACTTTCTTTTGTTATTTTTCCTTGTTTTCGCCAATCCGCCCGGATGCCATGAAGCTATTCCCTAAAAAAGTAAATTGGCCTTCAACAAATGTTTGGAACGGCTATATCGGGGTTGTTCCCTCTGTATAATGTATTCACATTGATAGGTGAATCATCTGCTTTAAGTATTGATAGATGGCATAGGGATAGCATAAAAACTCGTAAATTACGCTGTACATATTCGATAGAATCCCTAGGGATACTTTGTTTTTATGGCTGACTGATTAAGTTTTTCACTACAGCTCACCTGATGTTAAGTGACAGTATGGTCGAAGGTGCTAAACACACCTAGCTTGGAATGGAACTGGCTCTCAAGCGAGGCTGCCGGAACACGCTGTTAGGTACTTGGCGACAAACTTTTAATTTAAGGGTGGTAGCTTACCAGCCGAGTACTAGAAAATACCCTACTACCATGCTATGGCTTCCTCAAGATGTTTTCCTTCACTGGCAGCTCAAGCTCATTATTGGGGTTTGATCCCATGCCCTTCGGCGAGTGAACCGAGTGCGCTAACCACTAAACTATCATCGCTACAAAATCCTTTCCTCCGACTGAATGTACATAGGTACCATGTAATTTTCAAGTGCGTGCTAGCCGATTTCAACTTTATTGACTTATTTTTCATATCAGCTTCACGTATTTTATCATCTCTTGGTGTTTCCAGGGTGAATGTGAGTTGGACTCTCAGTGCCCAGACCACCTGGCGTGTGTGGGCTATAAGTGTGTAGACCCTTGCCTTGGTAACTCACAGTGCGGTTCTGGGGCTGTCTGCATGGCTCGCCGCCATCTCGCCGTCTGCACCTGCCCTAATGGTAAGGAACCCTGAACTATAGCATTCCAAGGATACTTCGCAGAACACATGACAATCACTGGAAATCTTGTAGAATTTTTTAGCCGACATCAAGGACGCGAATGGTTCAGTTAGGTACTTTTTTTGTAATAGACGGGGAACACTCACTCCGGCAGCGCATTCCACTGTTTAGCGGTTTGCACAATGAAAGTGGAATCAAATCGTTTCGTCGAGTATTTAGAATGTCGCTTTTGACTATCGGATAGAAGAAAGTGCACGGGGGAATGTCGTAGTTATCTTTTCTACTAAAATAATAGAGAAGTATTAGTGAATCCACTTATTTAGGTAAATACTACATAGCTACTTCTACTTACTAATCTACGCTCTAGTGCGGTAGTTTTAAAACGAACTCAAAATAAAGAAAGGTTCTCAATTCCACTTATTATTATGAATCTACAATAAAGTTTGTACTCATATAATATATTTTGTGTTATATGTAGCCTAATATAGTTTAATTTTAGTTCCGTTTATCTGATTGTATAAATAATATGAAAGAATAAACCAATGAATATATCTACCTAGCTGATTTCGATTTTTTCACGTCTTTTTTCTTATGTTGATTTTTTGTACGTAACTAGTCATTTAAATATCATATTTTTCTTATCCTCAGGTCGCAACGGAGATGCTCTGATCAATTGTTACGAATCTCAATCGGTTGTAGCGACTGGCCGCGCCTACTACAGGTTCAAACGTAACGGAAACTTCACAGAGGAAGTACCTTCCGCCGATAAACCTAAAGAAGAACCTGCTATCGTCCAGGAAGTCATTGCTGGTGAAACCAGCGAGAAGAAGGAATAAACGAATCGAATTTTTGAATAATAGAATCAATTCCGATTCCCTATTCGATTAATGTATTCATAATATAGTACGTCTTGGTACCTTTGGCTCTTAGGAATTTATTAATTGGATTTAATGAGACAAAATGCCCAATAAATCCGGTAAAAGTATTTCTAGAATCCTTGTGATTCGTTAAAAATATTGTTTCTTGCCTAAAATTAGACATCAAAGTTTCTCTTAATACTTTCTTTATGAAAAGGAGATGAAACGATTTAATAGGTTAAATATAACAACAGATTTTCTATTGAATAGGGTTTTGGAACTGATTCTTCATTATATGTATAAAGTAAACAAACTATTACCTTTTTTGTGATAATAGTGCGATGACGATATCGATTCAACGCTTCGTAATTTTTTTTAATATGTTTTAAGTATCATACTGCCCAAGTTTTTACAAATCAAACACATTTGTTCGAAGTTTTATGTTACCTAAATACAGTACCTTTATACTAATAAAATGAGCCATTTTAAACTTTTTTTTTTTAAAACATTCTCTAGTAAGATGGAAACTTGACAATGTTCCGTTAAAATCACTTTAGTTATCTACACTTTACACTCTTCACTTTTCAATTTTACGTAATTATATTTTGTGTCTAAGTAAGTATAGTGAAATGTTACCACAAACAACTCTACAATCCTGTAGCTAGTCAAAGTGGTTTGATAATGCATTTTTTTAGTATTATAAAACAGCATTAGAATGTGTGTTAATCTTTATGATATTTCTGAGTAGAAGGACCGTTGCTTTCGAAACACATTTTCAATAAATTTGAAATTTGTAACTTCTAAATTAATACTGAATGTTTTCTGTGTTAGTTTTATATTATGCCATATATTAAATGAATTAGTAAAGGTATCGCACAAATTTTATGTTCTCTTTTAAAAAAAATATGCAATAGTTCTTTAGTTGCAAAACATGCTGCCATTAGCTACTGGGAGTGCCTTACTTTTTGCAGTTTCCCTATATTGAAAACTTGATAAGTAGGCATGAAAAGCATATATCAAACGAGGCACACGCAACGAGTTATGTGTACCTAGAAGAAAATTTCATTTGAATTTTCACTTCTATCGCCGTCGCCGGTCCCAATAACTATCTTTTTTTTTTTATCGTATCATAATCACTAGCTCTTCCTGTATTCGTTTACAGGAGTAACGCTCTCGAAACGATAACAAAAAAACTTTGTACCAACTTTTTACTTTGTACTTTGTACCGTGAATGCTCTTCCCCCTCATCTTATATTTAAATAAAGCGCCTTGTTTTTTAGCTGAAACACTTCTTACTGATCACGCGGAAGACTTTAAAAAAGAATGACTCTGGAGTTTTGGTAGGAATGAGAAGTCACGTCATCTCTTTCATCTTATACTATATTTTACAAAGTTTGTGTTTATTCGAGTGTTTGTGTATAAAAATCACAATGTTTTTTTAAACTTTCGTGACTTGAACATAATTAATATAATTATATTAATTACTGGGTCGGTATTGTGTGCGTGATCAAGATCCGGTGATAAAAATAAATAGTAGTGTTTTATTCATAAAATGCTAAGTGATGTGCATGAGTGTAGGAAAGTATAAATATAAATAAATAAATATAAATATCATAGGACACATTACACACAGCGCCATCTGACCCCAAACTAAGCAGAGCTTGTGTGATGGAAGTCAGATAACTGATAGAATACATAAATACTTTTTTTTCTAAATACATACTTATAATACATACAGAACACCCAGACACAGAACAAACATGTTTATACCAAACAAACATTTGTCCTTGGCGGGAATCGAACCCACGCCCTACAGCTCAGGCAGACATACTCCCAATGAGCCAACAGGGCTGTCAAAACAAGTAATAAAACAAGTACAAGAACATAAAGTAGGTAGTGTGGTGAATCATGACTTTTCTTGTTGATTCCAAAACTCCAACAAAGCTGGTTGTTAATCCACCACTACTATACTAGGACATGATCGCATTCGACTAAGACTTACTTGTGTAACTTAGATTTATTTGACTTTATTTTTCTTTTAATATCGTAACATTTGCCATTATGGCAATTGCAGAAAGTTTGGCACAATGACACTTTAGCATAGCACTCTGAGGAACATAGTATTTAAACAAAAAAAAAAATGTCTGTTATAGTGTCAATGTCAGTCTTGTCGAATTTGTATTTTGACATGTATAATCTCAATTCTATTAACTTAGAAAATTTTGATACGTTCTGTCGTTCGATTACCGAATGATGAAAAACCTAGTGTTTTTACCATTAATTAGCTATCATTAATCAAAATATTTATGAAAAACGATGTCAGACATCAACATGGAGAAGTTCGCGGTACCAGACTTCGTCCCGGATCGCTACGTGAAGGAGTTGGCGAAGTCCTGTGTCGGAGGGGAGGAGCTCCAACAACAGAAGGAAAAGATCGGAGTTTTAGCAGAAGAAACCGCAAATGCTCTGAAGAAAAATGTTTACGAGAACTACATGCAGTTTATCGAGACAGCTACGGAAATATCCCACCTCGAAGCCGAAATGTACAAACTGTCGCATTTACTCAGCGAGCAGCGCACTGTACTCACTACGCTGTCCCACGCGTCAGTCCTGGGCAACGACAATACCATATCCCGCGAGTCCCTCGACAATACCGATGTAGAAGCTGACACGGCCGAAGAGGAACGCAAATACAAACTCAATCTTATTGCAGAGAAGGTTGAAGGTTGTATGAACCTAATAGACGTCCCAGATAGAACATTGCTGCACGAAGGTGACCTACTCGAAATAGATGCAGAAGAAAATACCGCGTTACAAAGAATGCATGTCTATTTATTTAATGACTGCCTTATGTTAACCTCTTGGATATCAAACAGACGAGGACCTATGAGATACAAGTTTCAAGTCAGTTATCCTAACAGTACTCTTGCTGTGGTAAATGTGAGGGACTTGGGAACAGTGAAACAAGCCTTCAAAGTTCTAGCTTTCCCAGACACCAGGGTCTTTCAATGTAATAGCTTAGCTATTAAGAAGGATTGGTTGGACAAGTTTGATGTGGCAAAAAAGTTGTATGTTGAAAAAGAAACATTGAAGCAGAAGAAAAAAGAGAGTCTAGATAAACCTAAGCCTGAATCAATAGAATCTCCTAGTCTATCTGTAGAGGAGATACAGTCACCTCAAATAGCACCACTGCCAGATTGGCTAGCCGATGTCACAGAAGAGCTTGATGTATTGATAGTTGAAAGACATTTTCAAAGGACATATGAACTTATGGTCAAAGCTCAGAAAACATTAAGTTCAGAAGAGTATAAGACACATCCACAAACACCAGATATACTGAAGAAAATTGAACAGAAACAAAAAGTATTAATGGAAATATTATTAAAAGAGTTAGATGTGTCACACAATTGGAGTCCAAGGGGAGGTTTGCAGTCGACCCGACAACCTGTCTTAATTCTCAACAAATTTAACATGGCTAGCCAAGCATGTGAACTTTTCTTGGCTATCTGTAGTCATACAGTCAAAGTTCATATAAAAGGGGTCCAATTGGAAGGTTCCATTTACAGTTATGTTATGCAAGTGGGTGAAGTGTTCTTTTGCTCACTGAGTGATGCCTTAACAGAGTTCATTGCTTTGTTTCCAAAGAATAAGATAAGCGCTTTTATAGTTTGGGCGAGCATGCAACTTAGGATACTAATGAGTCAAATTATTAAACAGGTATTTACTCCACAATGCGCCTTAGATTCAGTGCTAGACTGTGTGCAAAGTCTAAGAGACCAGTGTACATTATTTTGTGAGTTTGGTCTAGATTTGAGATTCCAAATGAATAGCTGTTTAAGAACTCCCATAATAAAAGCTCTAAGAGAATATAAAGAGAAGATTGTCGACTCTATGAAGGCAAAAGTGTCAGAAGACAAGTGGACACCAGTAAATATGAATACGAAAGCAGGAGTAAATAAATTTTTGATACAAATGGAAAATTTGGGCCTTATATTAGCTAAGTATATAATAAACGAGACATGGGTGGACTTATCCAGTAGTACGATATGGTTCGCACAGTCTGTCATTACTGTGCAAAAAGTTGGGCTACAACTAGTTACAAGAGACATGATGGATGTTCTGGATGAATGCACACATGCTATTTTTAACTCCCGGCTAATGTTATCAATAGGGAATGACTCTAATTATGCCCAAAAAAACTTTAAGTTTATTTTAGACACCATCATGCCTCTAATGCTTAGATATTATAAGGAAGAAGTTGGTTACGATAATGAGAAGTTGGTGGCTTTAGGCAAAAAGTTTGGTGTGAATGTGCCTCCACCAAAGAAATCAAACATCACAAAATATACAAGTAATGAATATTTATGAGAGTAGATAAGTTGCATGTATAAGTCTTATGAAATTATTTTTATTATGCTGAAGCTTTAAAACTGTAATATATAGGTAGTAAGCGAGCAAGACTTTTGTAAGTTTATTTAAAAACTGATCAAATTAAATATATTATTATATGCAAGTTATAAATATGAAATTTTAATAAACCGTGATGACGGTTCACTGTTTATTTTTATTCATGGAAAATTTGGTCAGATGAAATAAAAGCGTATTTGAAATAATATATATACTTTTATTTGGATAACACAGGAATGCTTTAAAGTTATTAACTACACGATAACATACAATATACACAATGATAAGATAAATTTAGTTTATATTGCAATTTACAACTGATAACTTTCTATACTTTTTTATGTTTCTGTTGAGTTAAAAATACAATAGAAATACCTAGTTTTAAATACCTAATGAGGGCTAATTTAATAAAATCATTTCACATATCTATTATATGTAGATAAAAATCAATTGCCATATGAATGAGATTAACCAAGGTTTGTTTAAAACAATTTAATTTGGAAAAGTCTGAAATGATATAAAAAAATCTGCAAAAAAGCGGATTAACCCGCGGGCCACAGCTAGTTTATATAAATGTGAAACTTGATGCATGTGTTTATTATTTCTTCTGTAATATATATAGATAGGAATGCAGACAGTTCATACCTGAATTAATAGACCCTTTTCCTTCAAAACTTGGGTGAAGAAACTTGGCTGTTGCATTGCTATTTTTCTCATTTATAAAATAACTAGCGACCCGTCCCGGCTTCGCACGGGAGTAATGTAGGCACTGACGTTGAACATTATTACAATCTATCTCGTAAGGTTTAGCCAGCGTTTGCAACGAAAACATGTATTTTACATCACATTACAAATCTTTGAAATTCTCCGATTTTCTATACTATAATATGCACGTATTATACATATAAACCTTGCTCTTGAATCACTGTTTATTGACGGAAACCGCATTAAAATCCGTTGCGTAGTTTAAAAGATCTAAGCGTACAGACGGCGGGAAGCGACTTTGTTTTATACTATGTAAAGATTGAATTAGTAAAATTTTGTTTTACTTATACGGGATTATTTACCTTTAATTGTATCGGATATAATAATTTAGTAGTGATTTACTAAATTCTTTACGATCATTAATATTTATTTTACATTTGAATGATTAAAACAAGCATATAACTTGCCTGACGATAAGCATCTGTAATAGCAGTAGGTACTATTACTTATTATGATATCATGCAAAAGATTAATTTCATTTCATTTCAAGTTTGAAGATATGTCAATGAAATCTCTATGCAAAATTTCACCGGAAAGCTTTTTTATTTCAATGACTAGATCAATGGTTCTCAAACTTTTTTGGCGACGGAGTCCTTTCTGAAAGCCCTAAAGTATTCAAAAACTGTTTTATGTGTATTTTTTATTGTCAGTTGAGTCAGTGTTGAACTGTTGACTTGGTCCTGACTGAAATGTCGCGCTCTCATATTACGCATTCCACTACTACTCTTAGTTATTTTTTAACTTTATGTTGGAATATTTGGATGTATTATAACTCTTTAGTTTTTTTTTCAATATGACAATATTGTCGTATTTTCGCGGAGCCCTCACAGACGTCAGACCCCTAGGGTTCCGCGGAGAACACTTGAGTATGGGGGACTAGATACAAGTAAATCCGAGTTTATGATTCTGTTTCCATCAATGACTCTACAAAAGTATTACCATTGATGAGTTTGGTCGTCAATATAACATACTCGACATTTTCTTGTTGCTTATCTTCTTGTTGTGTGAGAGTCCTTAGTGCAGATATTTCTTGGTAAGTGCAGCCTCCTATGAAGAATACTAGAATCACTCGAGGATTGTCGCTTGAAGAGTTTTCGCTGGATATTGAGTTGCGTCGCGCCATACGAGGTTGCAGAGTTTGAAGCTCGTCAATTGTCGGCCCTGGTAGCAATCCTAGAACGTCTTGGATACCTGGAGTTATAGCAAAAAATATATAAATCAAAATATGTATGTCTAATGCTACAACATTTTTCAATGTTCTTTATAGTATTCGTCTGTCTGTGTGTCACCTATCACTGGAACACGTGGAGGTATCGAATTGAAAGTATATACGCAGATCCACGGGCGTAGCCAGGTTTTAGTGTCAGGGGTTGGGGTGGGTTCAAGAAAATAAAACGACTACAAGTGCATGGAATAAACAGTAATATACTTATAAACAAAATGAAAGATGTAAAACCCTGTAGAAAAATGTTTGAACCCCCAACCCCTCCCCATGGCTACGCTCGTGCGCAGATCCTAGTACCTTGCAGCTGTGAAAAACTTCTCAGTTATCATATAAAAGGTTACAGCCGTTTATGTCGCAAAAAACCGCATATTTCGACACTCGCAAGTGAATCAAAACCTATAGGGTTCTTCCCGTTGACTAGAACTAAGTAACTAATTTGACAATGTCTATTTATGTTGTAGTAATATAATTAAATCACAAAAAATAGGGTCTTTATGGTACTATTCATCATACCTATTAGTTTGAAAGGGACCCTCGGTGGGCGAATCTGACTCGCACTTCCCGTGTTTTTTACGTCATTTCCAGTCGGGTCATTAGGGTTCCTGATATTACATTGGACATCGGACTCAGTCTCCGCGTGCGAATATTAACACAATTTAAAGATCTGTTGTTAAATTGCAATTACTACAGACTCGTGTTAATTTTCACTGTTAACAGTTGGGCCTTACATTACTCGTATAACATTTCGAGCACCTCTGTGACTGCAGTTAATTCTCTATCTATTATTGTGGCTCATAGTATCTCATTAAGCGGAGTAAAAATATGACGTTTACGCAAGTTCGTGCATGCCAAACTTCCATTTTTGAGGTTTTTCTCACGTTACTCGAAAAGTAATAAAAAAACAATCCTATCTTACGAAGTTCTTAAAAAAATGTCTATTGCTATAGCATTCACACATAATACAATGCAATTTCTTAGGTTTCAAAAATAATATTTTTATCCTGGCCGGTAACAAAAAAGCGCGTCTGCCGACGTGGAATTGGTTAACATTAAAAAAAAAAATAGGCGGGAACTTCTTATTCGTTTTCTTATTAATTTTTATCAAAATATTACGGTGTCAAATCTCTAAAATCCCACTTTTTGACGCGTTTAGCCATCAACTCGCCTGATGGTAAGCGATGATGTGGTAGCTGAAGATGAAGCACGTATCCTTGGAAGATACCAATTAAAGCTGACCTTGAAAATACTTTACACACAAATTGGTTTTGAAACAAATAATTTCTCTCAAACGCTAGAGCAAGTTTTTGCCCCGGGCCAGAAAATTGCTAAAAGTCAGACAATGCCGCTTTAAGGCAAGTATGGCAAACACTCTGTTACAACAAAATCTTTATCATAAACAACATTCAAACATAGGTATTTTAAGCGCCCACACATGGCTGCATAAATGATAAGGCCATATTTATCAGTTTAGTTAGGTATTTGAGTTTTATAATTAATTGCTTTATGTATTAGTCATTTTCACGCTGACGAGTGGGCAGAGGTCGCTAAACAATACGTGGTTGATGATTGATGACGTCATCGAGGCCATGACAACTGGTTAGTTACCAGCCACACGGAATAACTGCCTTGTGATATAATTAACTAGTATTGTTCTGTGGTTTCATTCGCGTTTTCTGGGATAAAAAAATCTTTACATTAATTCCAAATTTCATACATAAAATAATAAACCGACAACTTGTAGCGATGATACAAATACAGCTAGCTCAGTGTATAGTGGGATCGGTACAAACGCCGAAGGGCGCGAGTTCAAATCCTAACCATAAGCTTGAACTGCCGGTGAAGGAAATTATAGCATGGTGGTACGGTACTTTTTAATACACGGCTGGCTAGCTACCACCCTAAGTTGAATATCTGATAAACTTAACGGTGTTCAGCCAGCCTTACCCGAGAGCCAGTTCCATTCCAGGCTAGGTGTGTGTACTATCTTCGACCATACCGTCACTTACCACAAACCATCAAATTTGAAATTGTTTTTTTAATTTATATATAATATTTTATTTACGTAATTATCGCACGACCAAATTCACATGTCGAGTCACGGCAAAATAGGAGAACTAAATCAATAAAATATCTATAACATCAATGTAAACCCTATTTTTAGTGAATAAATTTAATTTAATTTAACATCAGGTGAGTTGTGGTCAAACACTTAGCTTGTCAACGATAGAAAAAATAGCATTTGTAACATAAGTGTGATTTTATAGTGTGCCGATATGAAAGTAGCTTGTATGTGGGCTTAATTTATATTTACACACAGAAACTACAATACCTTAATTGTAGTTTGTGTGTTTTATTCTGAATACCTTGGTGTTTGTACTCGTTACACATAATTAAATGGGTGTATCGGAGTAGCTGATATGTAATAATTTTTTTATCATATAAAAGGGTAGTGAATTATATCCTATATGCATAAACATATTAAGAAAAAAAAAAATTGCCTGGAATATATCGTTCTTAATTGATAATGCCGCCGGTTGTTGTTAGCTTCGCCCTGTGGGTTTACCCGTTACCCTGTCTCCAAAAACATATTTTTATACATTACTAGCGACCTGCCACGGCTTCGCACGGGTGCAATGTAGATACTAAGAATATGCATGTATTACACATATAAACCTTCATCTTGAATCACTCTGTCTATTGATGGAAACCGCATTAAAATTCGTTGCGTAGTTTAAAACATACAGAGGGCGGGAAGTGACTTTGTTTTATGTTATGTCGAGAGAAGTGAAGAGGCACAAATTATTTTTAAAAATACGCAAAGTGTATTTACAAAAACTTACTAAAGTTTACCGTGAAACCGTCTAGAACTGTCATGGTGTTTGAATGACGTTGCGACGTGCGAAACAATCATGTATGGCAGTTCCACTATGCGTTTTTCGCACGGCGTGACGTCACACTCTGTCTGGTGTTCACAGTCACGTTACTGAATACCTAATTATATTATTAACTTAACAAATTTAGTTTTGTCTTGAAAATTAATTATGTTTTTTGTTACCTACATATCTTGAATAATCATTAAAAATTCTAATCCATCCGTTTTATCCCTAAGTCGCACATAAAACCATCGTCCCAGTGTAGTTAGCGTGTGACTAGCAAACATTGTACAGCAAACGAGTCTTCACCAATTTTATATGCAACATTATATATGCCCTACTTTTAACACCTGTAGTAGGTTATGTACTCACCAGTCCATCCTTTGTTCTTGGCAATATGTTCGCTAAGTCGTACAGTCAATGGTGTATATTTGCTTGACAGGTAGCTTTTGTTGTTCGCGCTCATTTCCGATTCGTCCATTGTTAGATGAAGCGTCTGTAATGTAAATTAGATTTTCACGTAAAATATATTGAGATTTATTTTCTTATGTAAAGTATTGTTTGTTACATAATTCGTTCAGATTTTCGTACTTATGTTAGTGTTTAGGTTTATGGCTAACACGGGGACGGCAATCGCCGCATTTTGGGAATTTGCTTACTTGTCTCGTTGCGTTCACAGACCAAACCTTACGGTACATAAGCAGACTCCTAAGTTTGTCCGACGATTTCTCGAAAGCCGAGTCACCGTAGCTAATCACTACGGTGATCTGGCAATCTCACTCAGGGCCGAATTTGGAGGTCTGGTGGCCCTGGGGCAACGAAAGAGCGGAGGCCTTTAATTTTCCGAATAACAATTCAAAATCAAAATCGTTAGTTGCTAGTGTTATATTATACAGTTGTTATAGCAATGTTAAACGCTGTTCTATATTCTACCATCTAGTATGCAAAATAGTAGTCAACAATAATAAACTATATAGGTCCTAATATATTCACAATACATTGATATATCTATATTTATATACATATTTTCCGTCAAGTCTTTTAAACAATTATTGCTTACAAATAAAATTATTTCAACAAAGAATATAGTAATAAGTTACAATTGTGGGCCCCTTTCTTGAGGAGGCCCCAGGGCAGTAGTTATTTCAGGTTAGGTGGTTTACTTTCTTCGATCACCACACTCCTGTGGTCAAATCCATGTCCTTTCATTCCACACCCCTCAACGGGAACCGAACGCGTCATTCACTGAGCTATCACAGCTGCTAAAGTTGTTTATAATTATGAGTAGAAATATCGCCCTTTGGCTTAATAATGCCGTTCCGGGTAACCTTCATTTTTCAGGGTTCCGTACCCAAAGGGTAAAACGGGACCCTATTACTAAGACTCCGCTGTCCGTCCGTCTGTCTGTCTGTACGTCTGTCACCAGGCAGTATCTCATGAATCGTGATAGTTAGTTGAGTTTTCACAGATGATATATATCTGTTGCCGCTATAACAACAAAAAACAGAATAAAATAAATATATATATTACAAACGTGTTTTTTTTGCCTTTTATTCATAACGGCAACATTTAGACGCTTGAAAAATTCACAGAATATTTAGTTATATATTCACTTTAAAAATAAATAATTAAATTAAAATAAAACAAATATTTAAGGGGAGCTCCCATATAACAGACATGATTTTTTTTGCTGTTTTTATAGATAATGATACGGAACCCTTCGTGCGCGAGTCCCACTCTCACTTGGCCGGTTTTTTTTTTGTTTGATACTCGAGAGAAGGTGAGAAAGGTACCTCACCTTTCTCAAGACAGCATATTGCCTGGTGCCTTGCTGAGGTCTCAGCAACCCACATTTCTCCAGATTGCACAGCGTGAGCCAAGTGTTGAGGCCATACACTTGTACCAGTTCCCTTTTGTAATATTCTAGGACTTTCGGCTTCAGACCAGACCCGGTCACGCATTGTAGGCAGATTAACCGAAGTATCTGTAAAAAATATCATTATTATCATTGGCCATGCAGCTTCTACAAAACCATAAAAGTTTAAACACAAAGAATCACTGTTTAATAAATTAAGATGTTTAATTTAAGGGATTTCGTGATTATACTCCCATTAGAATTAATGTTTTTTTGTAGCGATGATAGCTCAGTGGTTAGCGCGGTCGGTTCGCGCACCGAAGGGCGTGGGTTCAAACCCCAACAATGTGCTTGAGCTGCCGGTGAAGGAAAACATCGTCAGGAAACCATAGCGTGATGGTAGGGTACTTTCTAGTACTCGGCTGGCTAGCTACCACCCTCAAGTTGAAAATCTACTGCCAAGCGGTGTTTTCCGGCAGCTTCACTTGCGAGCCAGTACCATTCCAGGCTAGGTGTGCTTTACCATCTTCGACCACACCGTTACTTAACATCAGGAGAGCTGTGGTCTAACACCTAGACTGTCCATGAAAAAAAACCATGAAAAAAAAAGAACTTATAATTTTTTTGATGAATGTAATTATTGAATTATATTTTAAATACTGACACTAAATATTGTATGTTCAAAAATAATTAAATTTAAAATTTAAAAAACTCCCTACGCAACTAAACAAACATAGCTAAGAACCACCAAAGCAAGGAAACTCGCTTTCAATTGAAAAAAAAAAAAAACATTCTTAATTTTTGTCGTTTTAATGACTCTAGACATGAATTTATTTAATTATAATTTCTAATTACATTAAATTTCTTTTCTCATTTATTGGGTTGTAGCTACCTGAAATAAATCAATTAGGAATTTGACATGTGTAAATCACCTTAGTCAAAGGTTCTTTTTGCGCAATCAGGTCTTCAATAAAAGGGCAAGCTTTCTCATTCTCGATACAGTTCAAGAAATCCTCTTCGCACTGTATCGTGTCGTGAAAATCGAACTCATCTGTTGTCTGAAATAAGAAAAACAAAACCAGTAAAAAGTTAAAGTAAAGTCAAGAAAGTAGTAGGATAGTCTGTAGGAGTAGGACTTTGGGCTGTTTTCTAGGTCGATTCTAGATGGCACCACTTTCTATGCGTGTTTCGTGGTATTTTGTGGTAGTGGTGGTAGTAAAGCTTAAGTCAATAGATGGCGCTATGATGTGAGTGAATTTTTGTTTCTCCGTAAAGACACTTCGTGTCGGAGTTTTTAGCGTCCGCTGTTCACTAATTCGTTGGTAAACGACGTTGCGGCCGAAGATGAAGCACGTACACTTAGAAGATATCTGTTAATTTTGGCCTTGGAAAAAACCTACTCAGATCTGACGTGAGTGATAAGTCTTAGGTGTTCACAATAAAGAATTTATCTATTTAAGTGAGACGAATAACCTATTTACAAATTCACGCTGACCTAGATTTTAGACAGTAAGTCTTGAGATGGCGAGAAATAACAAGTGTCTAGATGTGTTTCTTCTAGGTAAGCGTGCTGCATCTTAGACCATATCCTGCTTAACATCAGGTAGAGTGTGGTCAAACGCAAACTTTGATTAAATAAAAAGAACATTACGCAGTCATTTTGAAATTAAAACTACTTAAGATTAATCATAAATTATTTTACTACAAATCGTAAGTGAACACTTGCTATTCAGATACTTAGATATAAACTTTTTATTGTGCACACCAGAAATAATGTCAAAAAAAAAGAACCCTATAAGTCAGTGCCATATGTACTCAGTTATCTATTAAAGTTTACCTAATTTTACAGATATAATTATTTATCTTTCAACACTGTTCAATCTCTCACCTCTTTGATATACTCTGCTATAGCGGTGTGTGTTGCTAAGGATTGTTTGTTGGCCAGCATTTGCGGCAGTCGGGAAACAAAGTGTTTAATTTCTTGCACTGTCTTATCTTTGTGTTGTTCATCGAGTTGCGTTTTAATAATGCGCGCTTTCTTTGAAAGAGCTGCTCCCACCTAATTAGGACGACAAAGATTATAAATTAACAGATCCGGCTAGGTTTTAGATAAAGTTTCTAGGTTAAGGTTAAAATAACCTAAAACCTTAAATTTTTTATGAAATTTCTATGAGAACAATCTAAAAGTACACCATTACAAATTAATCGATCATCAAAGTAACCGATTTGAAAAATTATGAAATAACTTTCAAATTGTTTTATAAATGGCGGAGTATTCAGGTAACAAACATAAAAAACAACATACACCGAATTGAGAACCTCATACTTTTTTGAAGTCGGTTAAAAAGGGTGTTTGGTGGGATCGCAGAAATATTTAATATTAATTTTTCATAAAAATTTCACTTCACACAGGCAAATACAAAAAGTGCGACGCCAAAAACAAAAAGCATTACGAGTATTAGCTTATGAGTAAGCCATAGACAAATGAGTGATATAAAAGTTGTTTTGATTATTCCCAAGAGGGGTGTTGACTGTTTCCTTATATTTTTTATCACTTAAATCAACCACACGCTTCACGCATCTTAATTTGTTTACAGTTGTAAAAGCTAAAGTGAAAATGTTAATATCGCTTTTACTTACTGATGTGAAGTAGCAGTCTCTAAGCTCAGCGAACAGTTCCTCGCTAGAGTTGAGTATGACTCGTTTTCTTTCCCGTGCAGTCACTTCTGGGTTAGCGTCGTCGGCGCTCACGAACTTGTGTCCCGGGAATGTGGCCGTTGTCCTCTTGACGCCATAAAGTTCATCTGTTCATTACAAGAATAACATTAACATAAGGATATATACCTAGCTTTAGGCCAGAGGGGAGACAAGTCGAAAATTTCTTGCCAAAAAGTTGGAATTTACTTAAAAGTAGCTCAAAGCTAAAAAGTTTTGAGCTACTTTTAAGTAAATTCCATATGTGATTATTTATTCAACACATTAGAACACAATATTATATCATACTACCTGACCCGGCTAACACAATTATGCCATTAAAAAAAAAAAATTCGCCGATTCCCAGACCTACCCGATATACACACAAAATTTCATACAAATCGGTTCAGCCATTTTGCAGGAGTTTGGTAACAAACACCGCGACACGAGAATTTTATATATTAGATAATCCCTGCTGGAACTTCCTATACTACTTTCTTAAAAATGGCCATCCCCACTCCTTTTCATATTTTTTTTTAAATTGTATTTTGTTACTGTAGTTATTTGTAAAATAATATATTAACCTTGTATGTTCATATATATATTTGTGAGTTTCCTGTGTTTGTCTGCAGTTAGTTTTAAATGTTTTGTTATAGAAGACAGGAAAAACATAAAACTCTGTGATCCGCAAAAACCGTACATTCAACACTGAATCTGTGACATAGGCAGAATTGTAGAGTATCTATACACAGGCTATTAACCGAGAGTTGAAGATGAACATTTATGCAAACACTAAGAATAAAATTCACTGCATTGGCACTTTAGAGATATTCGATGGTTGATGGAATGTTTACCAATAAGGCCCTCATATGTGAGCTGTGTTGTCATGATGCTGGTGAAATCTATTGCTCGGTCCAGTAGCAGTAGCTGGTCGATGCAGGATGTGGTCGCGCCTTTATTGGATCCCTGCTCTTCTTTATTCAGACGGCACAGTAAGTCCCAAACCTATAAAAAAATTACTGCTAAGGAAGGTCACGCTTCCTCTCCCTATTGACTTCTCCAAACTTGTTCCCTTTGTATTTTCTCCTTTTGTGTATGTCCTTAGTAAATTTATCAAAAGTAATAATAACATCAAACTTAAAATTTTGCTTTTTAATGGTTTTTGTGTAATTTTATGTGCCTTTCTATATTTTATGTGATGTGATGTTTTGTATTAATTTCTATCTACTGCAAGGGAGCAGTGGTTAGAAATTAATATAATAACTAATCACTAACAAAACAATAAAAAATAGTAATTATCGGCCAAATATTTTACACCGGACAACTTGCGGACAATTCACAAACTTTCTATTCAATACATCGACGAAATTATGGCAACACCGTAGAAGTCAAAAAGAAACAGTTGAAGTTAAAGATTTAAGTTTTTTATTTAAATTAATAACATCATGAAAACAAGCTGGATAGAAATTATAGCTGATGGTGAAGTTTAATAACTTTTAACCAAATCTTATCAGATTGTTGAAGATAGTAAGCATGTTTAATATAGAATAGTGTGTAGTATTTCATACCTGTTTAGCTGCTTGTCCTTTGCCAAAGACCCGGGGTATAATGCCATACCATTGCTGGATGGTGCGCAGTGCCTGTGCAGCATTATATAAGCAGGTGGTATCTCCATCTAGGTAGTTTTCTCTGTAAAATACATATTTACAAATTCTAAGTATTGCTTCAAATCTGTAGCCATAATAGTGATTAGTAACCACCCTACATACAGCGACTAAACCTCGTAGCATGCTTTGTGATAGCCAATTAGCAACACGAAGCCTGCATGACCCAAGCGAAATTCAAACAGCATCAAATCAGTACAAGTTTTAACAACATAGTATCGGATAGCAAACACCAAACATTATAACACCAAAGCTGCTTTGTTATACTTGTTGGTGTGTCATTTTGATATATCACTATTCATGGATATTTTGTTCATTTTTGTTATAAGGAAAATGTTTAATGAACAATGGGTTTACGAGAGAATTATTCAATGTACTTGTACACATATTTGGAAATCAACATAGTATTTTTACTGATTTGATAATGTTAGGCTTTTTTCAGACAAGATTAATTGCTAGCTTTTAGCTAAATCGATTTCAATAATGATCAAATTATAGCTTATGCACTGAGAAATTGTTATAGCTTTCTGATCAATAGTTCCAGAGATTCCCCCTTCATCTAAACACATAAGCTTCATTTTCTTCTTTGTAATGTTAGCAGTGTAGATTGTTCTAATTATTTTTGCTATCTTAGCAGTTACCTGAAATCATTCTGCAGCTCCAAAGACATGACATCACTATCAATAGGAAAGATGTCACACTTGAATTCCTTAATGGTGATGCTATTGGCCACTCCTCGGTTGTTCAGGTGTATTTTGCAAAGCTCACTTTTACGTGGCACAAAGAATAGGTGAAATTCTAGCCCTGCAATTCTTTCCGACCTGTAGGCAATTGTGTAATACTGTAGCTAGAGAATCATCCACATAATAAGAGGATAAATGGGGTGACAGCATCTCTGCTGCAGAGTCTTCCTCAAGCTAATATTTGAGCTAGAATGGCTGAAGTAATTGCTTTCATAGAAAAATTCATAATATTCAAAACACATTTGTGTTTACTCAAACAATGATAAACATGAAATTACTATTTATTGTTCACACCAGGCATAATTTGCAATAACAAAATTAGCTTAACAATAGTCCAAAAACATAGCAACCTTATCATTTAAAGTAATCTTTTCCAAGCAACCTTTGTAAAGAAAGGTTTGGGTTGTCTGCAAATGAATCAGTTTCTTTTGGGTTAGCATACTCAGGTGGCAGTCAGGCACAATCATGTCTATTATAAAAAATGTATCTCATATATTTAGTGATTTTACAGAGTTACTACAATTTTGTCAATACATTTTTATTATTACCCTTAATAACCCTTTAAAACTGAGTTAGTCATTATTAAGTGTTGGTTTCCTGTAACATACTCGTAAAAATTGAAGTAGTTATTACTAAGTGTAGGTTTTCTATTGCATACCTTTTAAAATTGAGTTAGTTGTTACTAAGTGTAGTTTTTCTGTTACATCTGTGTGTCTTGATAGAGTATAAGCAAGTGGAACTTCCTTGCCAAGAAAATATACTTTTATTCTTTATTTGAAGATATACATTTTATACAAGTTTAGACAATGCTACAGGTAGACCAAACTTTTACAGTGTAAACATGACAGTTAACTATTTCATTGTGCATTAATTGTAAGTATAGTCTAATAATGTAGTATTATTTATGAGAGAGAAACAATTTAAAATGGCATAGGTTGTCAAGGAATTAGGTTTACCTGAGTGTCTGTACATAATCAGCTATCAAATCCATCAGAGTGAGTTTCGGTCGTGCTATAAACACAATATGTTTCACAGAGATACTCGGCAAGTTTCCAGGTCTCAGTAGAAACATATCAGCCATATCATGCTCTTTAAGTAGGGAGTATTGTGCCACCAACCCTACTGGACCCGCTAGCCATTCATCCCAAATCGTAACCTAGACAAATACAAATAACTTTATTGCTTAGTGTACAGAAATAGAATAATATCGGTAGCCCTGTCTGCAGCTGTAGCTGTCGAGCAGGAAATATTTTGGTAAATAAGTAGGTAATATGATAACTAGAGATATTATGTTAATAGTTTTTATATATAGTATGATAACAAATAAGTATAAACTTTAAATTAATCAAGTAGTAATCAGAATTATGATACACCCATGAATAATCGTCCATTTTACGATAAGAGTTGGAAAAAATATGTTAGTTGACAACTATTTCCTCATAAAAACTCGTACTACCTTAGGGCCTTTGATTTGTTGTAGTAAGTCCAATAATTCGGTCCTCATAGTTTCTTGTACTAAAGCAACATTAAGCCTGCCTCCAGAAAGATGAGTACTCATTTTTGTGTCCCTCATGGTGGAGAAATTGAAGAAATTCTGTGTAGCACTGAATGAAAATATTATTTGTTTGTGAAAAATGTGAAACCAAAACAAAGTAATTTTTTTTTTAAATATTGTCGTTGACATTAACAATTATTGCACAGATAATAAATAAAATAAAGCTTGCCATTCATGTGCGAAACTACAGTTGCAAGCTGCATGCATAACTCATGTTTGTGGGATAGGAATTTAAAATTGTCGTCTTATATGGTGCCAAATACGTGGCGGCAATCAGTGAAATCGTCTCCTCACAGTTACGGCTTGGAACAGTGACTAGTAGACGTCACTACAAAACAGCACTAGCACACGTCGAACCAACGCGATAAGGCTTGTTCTTATCATGCTGCGGACACATTTTAGCCGTACTTCAGCCTCGTCTGTCAGATCAAGAGTGTAAAGCCAAAATAAGAAAAAAAAACCAACTGCAATCTAAATTCAACGGTTAGTTCTTATTGGTAATTCAAAAAGTGCCAAAAGAGTTTTGGCGGGAACGCGGTAGGCGTCGTGTCGCCCCTTTGTATTTTTTTCCAAAACTAGTATTTTTTCGAGTGTTTATGTGTAAAAATAGTGGTGTTTTATTCATAAAGTGCCGAATTACAAGCACGAGTGTGGGAAAGTAATATAGTGCGGTGAAACATGACTTTTCGTGTTGCTTCCAAAACTCCACTGAAGCTTATAGTAAAGTCACCACTACTTTACTAAAGCATGACTAGACTTGACTGGCACGAACTAGACTTGACCAAGACTGGACTTTGACTATAAAGAAGCTGAAAACTGAAGACTGCATACAAAATATAGACACATTGAAACTGGCAGAATGCACAGAGTGCGATGCCAAGAAAAAAGAGAAAAAAAAAAAAGTGCCAAAAGCACTATTATTGAAAAGTCCTAAATTTTCCGAATAATTTTGGACTAAATAATTATCTTTGTAGCCTATTAATACATTGACAACAGTTTAGGTACATGCATAATGTTTTTATGATAGGCATATTAAAACATTTATGTTAATAGTGATGTCTGTGGGGTAACTTCATCAGACCGTTTTAATTAAATTCGGTGGTTGTAAGACAACGGATTACAAAATGGCGCAAAAAAGTTCGAGTATTATGAATTGCCAAAAACGTTTAAATGGAAACAGTGTGATATGAGCAAGAACTTATTTTCCATAGTCATATGAGAAGCAGGTATTATTTTTATTTGTAACTTTGGGTTACTTAGTAATGTTTACACACGTGCTTGACAATAAATTCTAGTTGATTTGCTTGTGTTTTGTCAAAGAAATTAATTTAGGACAAGCGCCATCTATGGATTTGACGCTTCGTTATTATGAAATACGTAAAGTTAAAGCCAAAATAGCTCAAAACACGCACAGAGAGTGGCGCTATCTAATGCCAATTTGTTTTTCGGATAATTTTTTAGTGTTATGTGGGAAAATAACACTGAAAAATTATCCGAAGAGCAGTACCATATTTTATATGGCATAATGTAGGTATATGCGCAAGTATGCAGTAGGTTATTTTTTGTATAAAATACAATAAGAACAATTCAATACGGCTTCATGAATTTTTCGCGATCCCGCGTAAAGCCCCATTTACATTTAGATAAAGAAAATAGGTAGGTAAGTGAACTTAGAAGAAAAATCTGGCTTTCTGTATAATAAAGATTTTTAAAACATGATAGATATCCAATAAATTTTATAAGTATAATAAGTACTTGTGATGAAAAGTATCCTTAAACATAAAATATGCACATATATAAAATATGGTCATGCAGCCATCTCTACAGTAATTTTAGCCGTAGATCTACAATTTTCTGAAAGCTGATTTTTAGAAAGCTTTCTATTTTATCTCATACCTATCTACATCTATCTTGTGCTTTTTTTTATTACCGTCATAAATACTTTTAAATATTACAAATAACTTTATTTCTTATCGTTCCATATTCCAAATAACTGCACAATTCAGTAATAGATGTGGGTGTTACGACGATCCATTTTCAGATTAAATCGATCGTAAATCCCACTACGAAATAGAAAAGATTAATTGTGATGTCATTGAAGTGTCGATACTTAATTAAATGAGTAGTATTCATATTGTCTATCGATACTGCTAATTTACACGTTATAAAAATAACAAATTAATACGTGCATGCCTAACGATGATTTAATTTTTTTTCAAAAACATCAGTTATTTTTGACGCAAAAACTGTAGATTTTTGGTAGATTTTATTGTTTAGTTTAAAACTAGTATCCAGTTTTTCATAAAGAGTTAGCAGCACTGATAGGTGGCTATAGTTTACTAAGTTTTTATGTATAGCTAATCTTAAATACATTGTAATCAATGTATTTAATGTGTCTGAATAAAATGCCCATCTTATTCGGACACATTACACATTACTAATAAACTGTATGTCTTTGCGACAAGAAAATTAACTTAATACTCCATAAATATCTCAATTCCCTTTCAATTAACTTAACATACGATAAAAGTCCATCTTTCATTAGAAATGAAATCAGAACCCTACTTTCCTATCATAATTCCTCTTCTCTCACACTCATAACACGAAACTCCTTAGGCAACAACAATGAGTATCTAATCCATTCCCATCCCAAAAAGATCCTTACGATTCTAATCAGCTGGCAGATATGTACTATACATATAGGTTGCTATATGCTCAGCTCATATGTATAGCTTTAGGTATAATGTATCTATTCTGTGGATATTATAGGTTGGTGTGTACAGACTCAGTTCGCTCGACGTCAGGCGGCAAAACCTTATCACAAGCGTTTCAGTGCGCGCGGCGTCGCCAGATCGATTTTTCCACCAAACAGCCCATTGCGTACCAACAGTCTCATTACAAATACGTTCCTAACGAAAGCAACAGCGTGCTGCTTACCAAAAACAAGAAAAACTGTGCATTACGAACAATAATAATTGTAAATTAATAATGCAGTACCGGCGCGGGGGTGACTGCAATGGCTGCTCAAAATAAAGGTAAGAAATTAATATTTTCCTTTTATTTCTATGCGATTTTTCGCTAATGTTTATGTCGTTTATGTAAATTTGAATTTCAAAGGCCGTATTTTTTACTGTGTATAGTAAATTATGCTCTTTGTAAGTGTATTGGTAAAGCTTATCGTGACAAGGCGTGGGCGAAGCGGCCATGTGAGCGATGTTTGCGATCTTGTTTTTACGGCCGACGGAGATAAGGGTAGTTTTCATGACATACTTTGCCGTGACACCATTAGCTGATACATAAAATACTCAATGGTGCTTGTCTGTTTGAATTAAAACTCATTTCAGTGTTATGAGCGACCACAGACGGCAGGCAACTAAGAAAAAAATTTGAAAAGTTTTAATTCAGATTTCAAATAGTAATAAGTAGTTAATGTGTATTAATTTTCGTATAGATGTGTAGTTTTTATGCACATTTCATAGACAAAACAAAGCATGATTAATATTCTTAGGTATATATTTTTTAAAATATTTTAATGTGTTTATGTTAGTAAATGTTTACAATGTTAAATAAACTAAATACCATAAATATAATCTTCTCGTTGATTAGTAGATCAGTATTAACACACTTCTCCGAAACATCCTGTATAGATACTTCAAGAAAAAACAACCCATAAAATTATATCTAGAGACATACATATTTCCTAATAACATCTTGGATTTCAATTTCTATCTAATCAAATCATGATTTACTATCTAAAAAATTGTTCAAAAGTTATTTTTAATATACACTAGCTGCGCCTCGCGGTTTTACCCGCGTGATGATGGATAATGATGATGAAAAGTATCCTATGTTTTATTCCAGGGCCTAAATTATCTATATGCAAAATTTCATCCAGATCCGTTCAGCCGTTCTGGCGTGATTGAGTAACAAACATTCATCCATCCATCCAAACTTTCACATTTATAATATTAGTGGGATACATAGATAAAAACGCAAACAAACATTGTTCAATGTCGGAAAATATCGTCTTTAAAGATCTTGTCTTCTGTGCCCCTATTATACTCGTACTAATGCTAAGATAAATATAAAGTGTACGACCGTATGCAATATCCTCTGTGTTTCATCTCTATAATAATGGCTGACCATGAAACTTTAATCAATGGATTTGAACATCCCAAACAAACAATCAATAGCCAACATTTATCCATGTGGCTTTCCTTACTCTAATAAATTGTGAAGTAGCGTAAGAAAGATCGCTGAATTTTTTCGTAGCTCACAAATGTATTTGTGAGTTAGTAGATAAGTGTATAAGAACCAGCTATACAAGACTTACATTCCACTATTAGACCTAGGTACCTATAGGTACATTGAAACTTGAATTAGCAACATTTAAGTTGACGCGTGATACGGATTGGCGGATTCACATACGCTATTGATTTTATTTTCTGGACATAATTAGGTAGGTACCTACTGTACAATAGTGATGAAAACGTAATGAGTTGATATCGACTAGCAACCCACCCTGGCTTCGCACGGGCAGTAAGAATAGGTATACTAAGCTATCCTTAAAAGGCTTTATATGCCACCGCGAACTTTTTTGTAGATCTGTAAAAGAGGTATATTCCACCATGCATTGTTTTGTTATATCATAAATCATATTTATTGATAACGGGTGTTCCAAGTCAGTAATTTGGAAATTTGGATGATAATTAAAATTCAATAGTTACAATTAATTATATCTGTAAGGGACGTTTTCGATGAAAGCTCCCAGGTGGCTTGACTTTTTCCGACACTTCCAACAATTATCATCATATTTCAACAAAACACAAAACCTTAACAAATTCTATAAAACCTTCCTCATGAAGATCGCATGATAATCTGTTCAGTAGTTTTTAAGTTTATCGCGAACTGATAGACAGACAGATAGACGCGGCGGACGACTTTGTTTTATAATATGTAGTGATTAGAGGTTCGTTCCTAGCTGTGACCTAATTCAGCATTTACCCCTTGATCGGTAGGTACCTAGTTTTATAAGGATTTGCACGGACTATTTGTAGCGATGATAGCTCAGTGGTTAGCGCGGTCGGTTCGCATGCCGAAGGGCGTGGGTTCAAACCCCAACAATGAGCTTGGCTGCCGGTGAAGGAAAACATCGTGAGGAAACCATAGCGTGGTGGTAGGGTATTTTCTAATACTCGGCTGGCTAGCTACCACTCTCAAGTTGAAAATCTGCCGCCAAGCATCTAACGGTGTGTTCCGGCAGCCTCACTTGAGAGCCAGTTCCATTCCAGGCTAGGTGTGCTTTACCATCTTCGACCACACCGTCACTTAACATCAGGTGAGTTGTGGTCAACCATCTAGCTTGTCAGACATAAAAAAAATACTTGTTTCTCTAATTCCATAATGGATTTACAATTCGCAAATTATGATTACCTAAATATTTTTTTTTAAATATTGTTAACGGGTTTGGCCTAGTTTTTTAGCCATCTCTTATTGTGATAATGACTCTGCACCAGATAGTGCGAACATGATCAAAAACCACTGCATGTCTGCACAAAAACGATCCCGCATTAAAACGCTATTTGTAGGTATTTTGTTGTCAACGTAATTCAATTTGAGATAACGATTTGCCGGATGGTAGCGATGTCACCAAATTACCTTGAAACTCAATCAAGTCATGGCAAACCTTGAAAATAAACAACCAGTTTCCAAATAAAAGCTCCCTTCGCTCATGGACAGGATTACTAGCTTGAGGTTACAAAAGGTCTGATAAAAAAATCTGGTCATTTCTAAAACTGTTTGGACATTTTCAAAACTCTCAGATCAAAACTTTCTAAGTAGTTTGAAAATTAAAACTAAGTAACAGTAATATTTCTGTAATTTTTTCATGCGATTCTAATAAAAATCGTAGCAAATTACAAAGTCGCACAAAATTGAGAAAGATGGCTTAAAATCTTGATTTTTGGATTTGTCCGGATAAATCCCGTCAGGTGGCAACCCTATTCGTACATAGTAGGTATACAATTATAGATATACAGTTCAAGTCAACGACAGTTTGATAACCGGTGCTTTCATATTATTATGAAGATGAATGTGAAAACATTTTCAAGGAAAAAGCTAAGGTACTTTCCGAATCATACGTTTCATATCCATTCCATTCAACTATTAAAGCTAAAGATTTAACGCTTAAAAATAATAATTATAGTAATAAATAAATAAAAAGTGTGTAAGTATCCTATATTGAACTACTATCTACTGGCTTCATTATCAGATGATGATTAAACCGGAAGGTTTTATTTTTACTGACAGGCTAGGTGTTTGACCATAGCTCACCTGATGTTAAGTGACGGTGCGGTCGAAGATGGTAAACACACTTAGCCTGGAATGGAACTGGCTCTCAAGTGAGGATGCCGGAACACACCGTTAGATGCTTGGCGGCAGATTTTCAACTTGTGGGTGGGACATGGAGCTCCGAAATAGATCAATGTAACCTAGCCATGAAATCGAGAAGGTTTTTCTTTTTTGTAAAAAAAATTTGTTACTCGAATTTCTAGGTACAACAAATAATATTTTCAACAAAAAGAAATATTTTTACTAGCTCTGGAGAAATGTTATTTCGTACAATCGAAGGCGTTTTGTTCGTCTCATTACTATTAGATAAACAATCTGTTAAATCACGCCAGGCCCACGTGGTTGAATGTTAATATATCCCAATCAGCCTTAATGGTAAGGTAACGGTAGCCTTTGACAGCCTGTCATTCTGACAGAGATTTCCATATAACCACCCGGCAACCTCCGTGGCTGGCGTTGTCCATTAAGGATTAAGCCTTTACTTGTATACCTACAGGTTTGTACGGAACCCTTGGTGCGCGAGTCCGACTCGCACTTGGCCAGTTTTTTAGAAGAATTTCCATAACTTTCATATGGAAATTTACATGGTTTTTATACATTTCCGTTGGTCCACTGCAATTTCGGTCACATACGGTGATATTTTTCAAGGTGTCAAAGCAGAGTACGACGCGCGCACGACCGCGTCATTAGTGTGAGAACGTGCGTACGTCGTATTCCGTTATGGCACCTTGAAAAAGATCACCCGGTGTGAATGAAACTATAGTTGGAGTATCCGATAATCCTAATCAAACGTGAGAAATCCCGTATAAGTAAAATAAATAAAAAAAAAACATAACTTTTTTCGATTTGCTACACTCTAGCATATTGGAAGTAGGTAGGTAAAGCCGATAATTGATTTCCTATCTTGACTGGTTAGGTATACCTAAATGATTGATGTCTCTAGAAAAATTGAGGTCCTCAGCGAAACGTACCAAATTGCGCAGCAGGATCCAAAGAAGATTAATGTTGGGTTTTCTCCATCTCAGTCGCGGAATATAAAACAGAAACAGTAAATCAACCCTTTGCGTTAAGCATTGAAAAGTATCTATGTATACCTACTTATCTGTAAGTGTAATAGTTGTTACACTGACGAGCAAATTATTTCCGATTGTTTATACGATATACCTAGTTATGAAAAACTTCGAGATATCATTGCATATATGTAGTAGATGATAAACATAAACAAAGACAAGATTCACTTAATATTCCTTTTGTAATATCATGTAATCTTATAAATGACTAGCTGTTACCCGCGATTTCGTCCGCGTGGCTGTAAAATCCTAATAATATTATAAATGTAAAAGTTTGTGTGTTCAGATGTTTGGATGTTTGTTACTCAGTCACGCAAAAACGGCTGAACGAATTTGGATGACATTTGGACACATATGAAGATTATTACCCGGATAAACATATAGGGTATTTGTATATCAGAAATAAAAATCAATATCAAAAGTTTAGATTCCTGTGGGACAACAAACTACTGGACGTATCCACTTGAAATCTGGTATAGATTCATCTTATTCAGGGATAAAAGGTATCCTTTATTTAATTTAGTGATAAATTAGAGCAAGCTTCATGACTATTGCTTATTTGTCACTTACACATGTTTAATTTTTCAATGTATATAAGTAATGTATTTTTTGTATGTATATACATATATGTAGATTGATAGATAGAAGTCGGACAAAAGAGAAACATTTTTAAGTATTTGGGAATTGAGTTTCTGCTTACTTGAAATATTATTAAAGTAAGTATATGGTTCTTTCTGTGGGGAGAAAAGAGTTTCAATATAAGTGCTGAACGAGCAAATGTATAAGAAAATGTTACGTTGAATATTTCTTGTACGTTTTTCTTTTTACCTACTTCAATTTGCTGTGATTGATTTTTACGGTAAGACGTTTGAGGCTTGGCAGACTTTATCGATGTCAATGTTTATCTATTTATGTATTACGAATCTAAGCACTTTTGTTACCCCTTATTCTAAATTAAATAATTAAAAGTAGGTTATTAATACTTTGTAGAAGGTTCTTACGGATAGAAAAATTAAGGAGATCGCGCAAAAAAAAATAGCAGATTTTTTAAAATAAATTCCGCGCGGAATAATTTACGGATAACAGCTGGTTAGCTATAAAATAATTAAGAACTCACCGACAGTTTTAGAACCTGCGCTCTGATTCGTATAAAAAATACTGCAGTAGCATAGTGGTTAGAACAATGGATGCATCTATGGCTCTAACCACTAAGTGACTGTAATCTTTTTTTACAAGCTTTTATTAAATAAAATAAAAATAAATAAATATCGTAGGAAATTACACGCAGCGACATCTGCCCCTAAGCTAAGTAAAGTTTAGTTAATTGATATAATACATCAAAACATTTTTTTTTTGAAAATACATATATACAGAATACCCAGACACAGAACAACATTTGTCTTTACCACAAAATGTTTATCCCGGGTGGGAATCAAAAGCCAACCAATGAGCCAGCAGGGCTTGCAATGTTGGCTCATTAAAATGAATCGTAAGCAATTTCCCAGAACATCAGTTCCATGTTTACTCAAAATTATATGTTAAATCCTTGGCCTGTGCAAGTACAAAGTTCTCAGCGTATTTACACACTTCTAAGCTTAAGGCTTTATTCACATTACAAAAGATAACACTATTTCTTTATTTAATGTTTACTAGCGACCCGCGCCGGCTACCCTCGAGTTTACAAGGGGTTTTTGATCTATCTCAAAGGGATTACACCGTTTTCCAGGAAAGCTCCCAGGTCGCTCGACTTTTTCCAACAATTCAAATTATGTACCTAAACCTTTCTTATGAATCACTCTATCTATTAGTGAAATTCGCATGATAATACGTTCAGTAGTTATTAAATTTATCGCGAACAGACAGACAAACAGACAGACAGACGCGGCGAACGACTTTGTTTTATAATATGTAGTGATTTATTTATTTTTGTCTGCCCTTTTAGCTCATTCAGAAGTAGCTCTACTTTGCGAGCTGTAAGAGGCAATTCAATTTGTGACGAACATATGTATATGATTGTGTATTCTGGGTGTAAAGTCTAAAGTATGGGTATTCTAAATGTGTATGTATATACAAAAAAGTACATAATTTGTGTAATGTCAGTTATTTGGTTCCCCTAGTACATACAAGCTTTACTTAGTTTCGGGTTAAGTGGTTAGGACCTCTGGACTGGAACTTTTCACCCTCTGTAGAAGAATTTGTTCTTTTTAAACATATACTATTTTGACATTTTGCCATTCTGCGTCTAAGAAATGTCTTTGAATATCGCCTTATTTCAACTGCTCTGTGCTGCCCCTGTCTAAGTAAACGTTTGCCTGTGCAATAAGGTTCGTCATACCTATTTTGTGACCATCTAACCTGTTAAAATGTGTGTTCTGATTCTCGAATCGAAATAATAAGTTTTAATTATATAATTATTGTCTTTCATTATTTTGTTTTGTATGGGTATTTTACTAGTAAAACAATGCACTGTTTACATCAATTGTAGTGCCAGGACTAAATTCATACTGGCAGATTGTACGTGTTTGTGTTTGTATTTTTATGGTTTAAAAAAGATTTTTTAAAACTGTAACTGAAATGAGAAGCTCGGAGTGACATTCCAACATTGAGGTTGAGCTACCAATAGTCGAAGAAACAATAGCATGGTGGTAGGGTACTTTCTAGTACATACACGGCTGGCAAGCATTTAACGGTGTGTTCCGGCAGCCTCACTTGGGAGCTAGTTCCATTCCACGCTGGGTGTGTTTACCATCTTAGACCACACCGTTACTTAATATCATGTGAGCTGTGGTCAAACGTCTAGTCTGCTTATCATAAAAACAGAAAGAAATATTAATTTAATACAATAAATCTCTACACTAATAATAACTTAATTAATTAAATATTACTTAATTAATTAAATTATTATTAGTGTAGAAATATTAAGATGTTTCAGCTTGAACTTAATAATACTTTACACGCTAGATGTGAATCAAGGTTAAGGCCGTCCAAAACGGAATGATAAGCTCAAATTTTAATTCTGCCGACATCGTTTTGGTAACGAGTGTACCTACATTTATTAGGGCATTTTGCCGGATCATTTATTTTACTGTAGGTGCATCACTTTAGTCAATGTGCTCTTACGAATCTTACGACTACGTTCTATGTTACGATAAGACCTAAAATAAACTTTATTCAGTTGTATTAAGAGTTAATTTGTTCAGATTTGTGAGCAGTTGTAGAGACAAGAAATTAGGGTAGATATTTTCGGTCTTATTATCTGGTATATGGTGTAATTTATAGCAATGTACTTAATTGTGAGCTTGTAAGTAGTTGAAACAATTACCTATTCGTAGTGATTAATTGAAGTTCTGGCTAGGCGATAAATGCGTATAATCTTGAGTTTGTAGATAAGAGATTTTTGAATTAGTCTAGGCTTGCGTTTGACTACCAATTCACCTGATGGGAAGCGAAGATGAACTCGCTTGTATAGGAGAAATTGATTCACGCGCGACTTGAAGGCACCCAGATTATATGTATAAGGTAGCACCACGGCAGTAAATTCTACTGTAAAACTGTGAGCAAAAAAGAAACGTCGACAATAAAACGGTGACGCTTTTTATAGCTTTGGCGGTCCGATAGTAGAATGAACAGGGTAAAATTAGATCATGCTAATGTAAAACGCACTCTCTGAAATGCACCCAATAGAAAACCAATAGACACCGACGCAAAAATACTTATTTGCATTGACGTTCGAGGTTTTTTCTAATGAGACTGTTTTTTTATTGATAAGATTTTTAGCACGCTTCTCAAATAGACTCCAACGCCTGGTAATAATTATCGAGAACTAGATGGTTGATAATTTAGGTACTTACCTATTTAAATCATAATTTGTTAAATAGACAGTATCAATTCAATTAATAAAGCTTCTCAATTTATAAAGCTTTTGTTAAAATATCTATACTAAAACTTTTGCTGTTTTGTCTAACAGACTAATGAAAAATGCAACAACATTTTAATACATTTAAATTTGTAAACTAATGCCTTTAACTAAATGTCAATAATTAAGGCAAAATATTTGCCATTTTTGTGTATTTTAATGTAAAGTTCTTAGTTATATTTAAAATCAGTACAATAATATTTAAAAAAAAATATTTTTTTAGGAAAATACAAACACAATGTTATTGGATTTTTCTTGGATGGAAATTGTGAATAAAAACACAATTGAATTGGATTTTTCCTGGAGGAAAATTGAAAAAAAAAATGTCTTGGGAACTGCCGACAGAAGTAATAACTTGAAACACGTCACATTAGCATGCCGGTGACACGACCTGATAAGTTTTGTTCCTACCAAAATCGCTCAACGCGGCTTGTTTTCACTTTAAAAACTACGCTCGGATATATTTATGAACTAGTTGCGCCCCGTGGTGTTATCCGCTACATTTTTTCGGGATAAAAAGTATTATTGTATGTATTAATCCAGGGTGTCAGCTACCTCTATACCAAATTTCATTAAAATTGTTCCAGCCGTTTGAGCGTGAAGAAGTTATAAACATACAAACACACTCAAATTTCGCCTTTATATTAGTGTGATGAAAGTGCTCATTGTGATAAAATTCTTACCATTTATTAACGTCACTTCCAGTTCACGATACTTTTTATGAATTCACCTGTTGCTCTACTAATCTCTTCAAAGCGTTTAAGTGTTTCGGACTGCGTCCAATTAATTACAGAGTTACTATTTGGCTTCTTAGATTACCAGTAAAACGAGACAATGGAAAGAGTAAGGCAAATTTAAAATAAAGAAGGATTTTGACGTGAATAATCTTTAAATTTGCTTCCATAGTGCGAGTAATTCTGAACTTCCATTGTGCGACTGGTCTTATCAAAATCAGAGATACAGTTTTTTTTTTTTTTTTCAAATTGTGGCATTGACATCTATTGGCTGCCATTTTTTTTCTAAATTAACGCATTTACGTCTATTGTCTGCCACTTTTTTATTTATTTTATGGTTAGTACTCCATTGTGTTTTGTGGCAAATTTGTCATCATACTTAAGGGAAAGTAAAAAAAGCTTCAAGTGCTGTATGATAGGTTCGATTCCTACTCAGGATAAACATTTTCTATGAGACGAACATATAAACAAAAATTCGATAAGAAAGTTGAAAGCCTCAGGTAATGAGCGCCAAAGCAGCGATGTCCTGGCCTTTGTTTTGGTACTCAAAGTTCTGTGTATCGCTGCAATGGTCTTGGACAGATGTTATCTTTTACCATCAAGAGAGCGTCTTAGCCGACAGTGCCATTAATTTTTCATAAAAAAATTGTTGTTTGTTCAGTGTGTGTGTGTGTGTTTGTGTTTGTTGTTATTATAAGTATATAAAAGCAGGTGCATTAGTATTCTATCAATTGTATGGTCTCCATAATACAAGCTCAGCTTAGTTTGTGGCTAGATGGCGCTGTGTGAATTGTCCTACGATATTTATTTTATTTTTATTTACATAAAGAAACTAGGAGCAAGTAATAATAAGATTAATAACAAAGATACAAAATCGATTGTTTTGAACTGACACTTAGTAAAAAAGCAATTTCGCAGCCAACGGAGACGAATTACCGCTTTTCAGACTAATGGGAAAGTTTCTGAAAGTTCTGTGATTGACGGCGGGACAAAACAACGTTAATTTAATCATTAGCCTTTGTTTCTTATGGACTTGAGAAACAAGATATAGGTAGGTTAGGTTTTGCGATGGTCTTGGGACTTAATACGCCTGGGTTTCCACCACAATAACATTCTAAAATTACCCTTATTGGTATACGAAAACTCATGTATACGAAAACTCATGCATATGAAAAAGTATAAGGCCCTAAAGCGCTTAGCAAATCACTACATATTATAAAACAAAGTTGTCCACCGCATCTGTCTGTCTGTTCGCGATAAACTTAAAAACTACTGAACGAATTATCATGCGAGTTTCACCAATACATAGAGTGATTCATGAGGAATGTTTAGGTAGGTATATAACGTAGGTATATAATTTGTCAAACACTTATTTTCAATTTTTTTTTGTGAAAAGACCTGTGTCTATTTTATTCTTTTTTCATATTAACTTATTTTCGAGTTTTTTTATGTGATAACATCCGTCTTTATTCATAATAATTGATTTGCAGTAAACTTAAAAATGTTTAACGTCGCTTCGCCGTAATTGTGACGGTAATTAATGATTGCATCGCGAGTTTCGACACAAAACCACAGGGCAATCCCAAATCCCGAATTCCCTGCTCATCGCGGTCGTAATGTAGGTAAATGTGGAAAATTTTCTGGAATAAAGAGCAAAATCTCTCTTAAAGATTAATATCCTTTGAGACTGGGCGACCCCCGTCACCCGTCGCAAGATTTACCTATCTCTCTGTGGCTATAGGGTTGTCGAAAAAAATCATGTAGGTACCTAACTTTTACGGTTTTATGGGGGAGTTGAAAGTATTACTAGCATATATTACTGTAGATACGATTCTAGTACACACTATATTTAGACATTTTATAAGAGAGGTTATTTTTAAGTATGTTAGTCTGAGTAAATTTTTGGAGTGAAACTTCTTTATCCGCGTTGAGAAATTTTTGCTAGGGGTAAATAAAAAAAAAAGCTAAGTCTTATGGGTTCGCGTTATGCTAATGTGACGTGTTTTTAAGTTTCGCTTTTGTCAGCAGTCCCCATGAAAGTCAATTTTTTTAAAGTGAAAACTACTTCTCCTTTGTATTTTTTGTATCTTCCTTAGTCGAGTCAAAATTTTTGTTTCTTTCCATTTTCATTAAATAGTTATTGAAGTAAGGCGTTATAATTTTTGTTTTATTTTACTCACGTTTAATTTTATCGGAAACTCCGATACCGATAAAATTAAACGTATTTTCATTAAATAGTTATTGAAGTAAGGCGTTATATTTTATGTTTTATTTTACTCACGTTAGACTTTCATGGGGACTGCTGACAAAAGCGAAACTTAAAAACACGTCACATTAGCATAACGCGAACCCATAAGACTTAGCTTTTTTTTTTATTTACCCCTAGCAAAAATTTCTCAACGCGGATAAAGAAGTTTCACTCCAAAAATTTACTCAGACTAACATACTTAATAATAACCTCTCTTATAAAATGTCTAAATATAGTGTGTAATATTTGAGTAATCCCGCATAAATAAAATAAAAGTGTGTCAAGACCACGTCAGTTTCCATAGTAAGACGTTATAATGTTTTATTAACTTCGACTTCAGAGTCTGATTTTTGAAATTCGATTCGAGTATAAAGGTGTACTAAAATGCCTACGCAGGGAAACAACATTTTGTTCGAGTAATGAAGTCTAAATAAGTCGAGATACCGAGTATTTGGGGCTTGATGTAATGGAACGCCATTTTTTTTCGACTTACTGAGGATTTCAACAGCAAGATTCGAGTTATAGAGATGTCACTATAATTTAATTTCCGTAATTATAAATTTACAAAATTTTCTTATCAATAATGAGACGAACGAGACACTTTTTCTGATGGTAGAGAAAATGAACAGTAAATTTGTGATAACCCTGTCTTAGAGTAAACGAACTGGAGCCACGCTTGTGTAATAGGTATCATTGATCAAAGAGATTTACATTTTGAAGATGAATGTTATAGCAAATACCTGCTTAACTTCTTGCTCGTTTAAGAACCCAAAGGAAATGAAAATGAAAAAATGTTCTTGTTAGAAACTCATTGTTTTTTTGTACGATGTTACATTTTAGATGGAGGTAAAGTCGAATGGATTACATCTTTTACCTTCAAAAGAAGATTTAATAATGGATAAAAGTGATATTTACGGTTCAAGAGTCGTTTTTGTAAACGTGCAAAAGAGTTTTAAGGAAAAAAAAATAAAGGCCGAATGAATTATACACATTGTCGAAACGTAAAACCTTACAATGCATACTTTATTATAGTCATTTCTAAGCGCTTGCCGCGAGTTCTGGGAGCGACAGATGAAAGTTAGGTTTCCAGGAAATCGTAAAATCCGCAATGAGCATAATATACTCGTATTACGACACTGCTGACTGTATTGCTTGTGGGTTTAGAACACAAGTGCTTGCCTGTATTCCGTATTCCAGTTTCACGTTACAACTCACGTTTAAATGCGTGAGCTTTTTTTTTGCAATTTTGAATCTTTCTTCCGTCCTCTTAGTGAGGGGCTAACCTGAACGTTGTATTATATTTATGCCTGAGTTGCAAAGCCTATGCGGGTTCCTGTCCTGGCAACGCGATGACCCGGCACCCGCATGGTGATACCTTTGAATGCTTAAATTTAATAAAATTAAAAGCAAATATAGATGGCAATCCAATCCAATCATCATCATTAGCCATAGGTCGTCCACTGCTGGATATAGGCCTCCTCCTGGGGGGGTTTTGCCAATATTCGCCGCGCTTGGCAGGCGGGTTGGCGAGCGCAGTTAGGTGTGATTGTTCAAGGAAGACGCTGCTGCCCATCTTCCGGATTACATCCCTTAGCCGACTCTTACGGCAACCACGGGTAGAAAGGGTGGGGTACTATTCCTATGCCGGCACCACCACGGCAATCCAATGACCTTTCTTGATTTTTAACTATTTCTTATTATTCTTTTTTCAAATAAAATATTTATTCTTAAAACCACATTAACAGTTTACCTTTGTCAACAGTGGAGAACGATTCAGAAGAGATGCCGGCGGCGACAGACCCCAATGCGGAGCAAAAGGAGCGGCTCATTGCCGCCGTCAAAAAGGAGGTCAAACAGTTAATGGAAGAGGTACGTTACTGTTGACAAAAACCTTTTTGCTTATTTCCTTTAAGCTCCTGTGAGGCTGTGACAGTATCTACTAAGTATTTCTTTAATTTTACGTCATGAGGTGTCCGATTATCTATAGACGTGGTCACCTACCACGTAACGTTGTCGCGTCAGGTTGTTCTTTTTTTAAATATTGTAACAGTATTGACACGAACGAGACGTTCTCCCGATGTTAAAAGACAACGCCTGTCCATGACCATTGCAGCGACACACAGAACTTTGAGCAGTAAAACAAAGTCCAGGGCGTCACTGCCTTGACGCCCATTACCTCGAGACTAGATGGTTAGTCTCAACAGCCCTGTAATTTCGCTAGCTGCAGTACCCTTCAAACCGGAACACAGTAATGTTTACACACTACTGCTTAGCGGCAGAATATCTGGTACTGCGGTGGCACCTACCCAGACGACCTCCTGGTAAGGAAATCTACCACCAAGTAAAGCTTATTTGTTACTTTTTAATATGTATGAAAAAGGTAAATGTTAAACGTCTTCTGAATGTTATTTGCATTGCAAAATAGTCGACCTTTCAAATCTACATTTCATCATAACTTTTTGTATTTTTAGGGTTCCGTACCTCAAACGTAAAAAAACGGAATCTTAATAGGATTACTTAGTTGTCCGTCTGTCAAGACCTTCTATCACGGTATCTTTTATCTTAAGAACGCGTAAAGTTATCTAGTTGAAATTAAACTATATATGCAGATTTGTAGTCCCTTGCAGCTGTAAAAAAGATCAAACTTCTCAGTTATCGTAAAAAAAGTTACAGTCGTTTCCATAAAACCGCATATTTTGACACTCACAAGGGAATCAAAACCAATATGGGGACTTCCCGTTGACCTAGAACTATGAAATTTCGTAAGAAGCATTGTCTCAAAAACTGTACATTTTTAATTTAATCACAAAAAATAGGGTCTTTATGCTAGGAATGAAAACAAGAATTTATCATATCTAGCTTGTGCGGAACCCTCGGTGGGTGAGTCTGACTCGCATTTGCCTCTGTTTTTTTCTTTACCAAAGAAAGAGTTCTGGAATAGATAGCTACAAAATTCCCAGCACATGAATATATACCTAAACCTTCCGAAAGAAATTCCCAGCTTACAAACTAAACCATAAGACATTGCAATGATCGTGTGATTAAACCCACAAAATCTCCGAAACGATCACACACACGTTGTGTGATTACAACAATAAGTTTGTTGAATGTGTGAACTCGAATTTCAAACTTGAGTTTTACTTCCGAAACTTCTGACTCCCTTATCTATATGACTTATCTACCAATTTCTCAGAACTTGTAACTTGGATAACTTGTGTTCGAGTCGGGTGTACCATCGAGACCTTGGCCTTAATGTACTAGGTACGTCACGTGACTCCACCTACATTGTTTTGTTATCCTTTTAATCATTTTTTCAAATTTTTCACTGGCTGAACTAAACACTCCACTAGAACTAAGTGAGTAATTAATTAATTTAATGATACTTCAATAGTATTGATCTGAAAGTCGTAAAATCGTATCGCGTTTTAAATAAAAGCCAGATCAAGAATACCCACTACCGAATAGTATGTGTGAAAAAGGTAATTCAAGTAGAAGCAGCGAAAGGTATGTGTCAGGATCTTAGCAAGGGGAAATATATAGTTTCTGATTACACTGCTACAAGAAAGCAGCAGCTATGATAGCTCAGTGGTTAGCGCGGTCGGTTCACACGCCGAAGGGGGTGGGGTCAAACCCCAAAAATGAGCTTGAGCTGCTAAAGAAAAACATCGCAAAGAAATCATAGCATGGTGGTAGGGTATTTTCTAGTACTCGGCTGGCTTGCAACCACACTCAAGTTGAAAAACTGCCGCCAAGCACCTGACGGTGTATTCCGGCAGCCTCCCTTGAGAGTCAGTTCTATTCCAGCCTAGATGTACTTTATAATTTTCGACCACACTGTCACAACATCAGGTGAGCTGTGGTCAAAACATCAAGCTTGTCAACCATAAAATATACATAGTTAGTGATTTTGAATAATGATTGATAAATTGATGAGCCGTGGTGGTGCCGGCGTAAGAATTGTACCCCACCCTCTCTACCCGTGGTTGCCGTAGGAGTTGGGAAGGGATGTAATCCGGAAGATGGGCAGCAGCGTCTTCCTTGAACAATCACACCTAACTGCGCTCGCCAACCCGCTAAGCGTGGCGAGTATTGGCAAAACCCCCCCAGGAGGAGGCCTATGTCCAGCAGTGGACGTACTAAGGCTGATGATGTGATGTGTGATGTAAATAATGATTATTATTGTCATGTATTAAATTTTTAATATCAATTTTGTTTATTTTTAATATGAATTAAATTATAATATGTGTAATATGGACATGGTCTGAAATAAATGATTATTATTATTATTAATAAAGCCGGAAAGATCATACTGATAAAAACAAAGAACAATCATTTGTCTACGTTTGTGAACTTTTCTCATTAAGTGTGAGTTGAACGTAAAAAGTTTCGGCAGATATTATTTCTGAGAATCGTGTTGTTTTCGATGGGCTTCTAGCATTATAACTTCGTATAACTTGAGTCGTAACAGAAACTTTACGAGTTGGAAAATCTGAGGCTAAATTACTTTCATTCGAATCTGACGCCTGGTGCGCCAGGTAATCTATTACACAGGTAATCTGCGTAAATCATAAACTGTAATTGTCTGGTTCTGGTTATGGAAAGATAAATGTTTCTCGTAAAATTATAAATTGCTATATTTATTTGGTCTTTTTGTACTTCATCATCAACATCAGCCTATCGAAGTCCACTGCTGGACACTGCTCGATCATCGGCTTTACGCTGCCATCTACCATCGGCTGTCCTACGTATATCGTCACTCCATCGAGTCTCAGGGCGTCCTACACTACGTTTGCCAATTCGCGGTCTCCACTCTAGAACACGTCTACTCCAGCGGTTATCGGTTCTGCGACAGAAATGTCCAGCCAATTGCTACTTCAGCTTACTAATACGCCATGTGACTTAGTTCCCTGGCGAATTATTTCGTTCCGGAATAGATCGTTGAGCGACTTTGATCTTACAGACCATTCCCGCTGTGAGTGTCCACGTTTGGGCTCCGTAGATCATGACGGGTAGAACACACTGATTGAAGACTTCTGTCTTGAGATTGCGGGATAGATAACGAGAAGACTCGACGTAGTTTTATGAATGTTGTCCAACTGTATTCTTGTTTGAAATATACGTGTATTTTGTACTGATTTTTGTCAAAAGGGAAATCTGTCGAAAACATAATGTTCTGAACACATTAAAAGAAATATTAGTAAAGTAAAGAAATTGTTTTACAAAAGAAAATATTTTGATAGCATATTTTTTCGATACAAAGTCGTTGGAAAAGTCGAGAAATATTAATATCAAAGTGATCAGAAGTATGGGTTGTTTTCTTTTGATATCGAATATTTTGAGGTTAAGTTGACAGGCTAAGTGTTTGACAAAACCTCACCCGATGTGATCGAACCTTAATAAATAACGAAGGTGGTATGCCACCTAGCCTGAAATAGGAAAGGGCTCTTAAGTGAGGCTGCCTGACCATTAGGTGCTTGGCGACAGATTCTCAACATCGGGATGATTCTAGATACCATATCACAAGCTATGTTTCCCTTCACCGACAGCTCAAGTACATCATTATTTGCTATGACAAACTTACACTTGCAGATGGAGAATTAACTGTGACCTACATCGATTAAATCGAGAAAAGTTTTCTAACTACATAAGTAAGTTTGTTTTTGAATTAAACTTGTCTTTGTCAGAGCTGTATATTATTATCATCAACTACATACTACTAAACTACTGGGATACTTTATATACTTCAAGTTCTTATAGACCACGTAGGTACCGGCAAGCGCAGCGAAGGATGTCCACCCACAAGGTAGACAGATGAAGACCGTACTTCATGGAAATCAAATGTGTCAAAACCATGTCAGTTCCCGTAGTAAAATTTACAGTGACGTTCAAAGTATAATTATGCCATGTCACTTTGCCCTAAAGACTATTACATTCTTATAGAAGTAAGCGTTCTATAAGAATGTATTGTTTTGTATGTGGCTCTTCTACCTACCATTAAAAGGCTATCTTAGGCTATGACTCCAAAATCATAACCCTCCTTTTCGCTTCGCCGTAGTCGGGTAATAAAGTGTACGTCGCACCACTCAGTTACAGCTTACATCTACGTTTGGGATGCATTGGCAAGCCTTAGTTTCCTTCAGAAAAACAATTTTACTATACAAAAGTTACGTACAGAAACAGTCAAAGAATTCCAATAAAAGACGAGGAAACTACAAACAATGTTCGATTTTACTCGTAGTCAAAGAATGTTATTCAGAAATACGTTTGCTTGGGCATCACTATGTAACCTATTACTACTTATGTAATACTTGTAGATAGGTGCGGACATTGTATGAATTCTTTTGTGAATTAATTACTTACTTCCGAATCAACACTATTTTTACCTGACTTGCCAAAGAAGGGTTGTGTTTTTCGCGCGTATCTTGTATGTATGTAAATTTCTTTATTATCTTCCAAACGGCTGGATGGATTTCGACAGTTAAGGTATCGTTAATTCGTCTTCTCCAAGATACAGGCTTGCCTAGTTTGGGGCCCAATGGTACTGCAAAACAACAAAATGTTATTTGTATACTATTCTAGACATAAATGTAAATGTCTTAAAAACCCAACTGTTATTAGGTAGGTGTTAGAAAAAAAAAACAAAATGGCGGATTTTTGGTGCGAAAAATAATACGTTAATTTAAAAAAAAACCGGCTTAGTGCGAGTCGGACTCGCGCACGAAGGGTTCCTCACCATTATCTTTAAAAACGGCAAAAAAATCACGAGTGTTGTATGGGATATTAAATAATTATAATAAAAATTATGAATTAAAAACCCCCCTTAAATATATGTTTTATTTTAATATAATTATTTATTTTTTATGGTGAATATATAACTAAATATTGTGTGAATATTTCAAGCCTGTTCAACCTGTTGCCGTTATCAATATCGAGCAAAGACGAGCAAAAAATTCAAGTTTGTTGTATGGGAGCCACCTTAAATATTTATTTTATTCTGGTTTTTAGTATTTGTTGTTATAGCGGCAACAGAAATACATCATCTGTGAAAATTTCAACTGTCTAACTATCACGGTTCATGAGTTACAGCCTGGTGACAGACGGACAGACAGACAGAAGGACAGACAGGACGGACGGACAGCGGAGTCTTAGTAATAGGATCCCGTTTTACCCTTTGGGTAAGGTACCTACCCTAAAAATCAAAACCTATCGAGTAGGGTATCAAAATAAAGGAAAACAAAAGAGGATTACAAAAATATAACATAGGCATATGTTTAAATTGAATTAGGAATAATAATTTGGTTTAAAAAGTTTTTTCCTTTATAGCTATTTTAATTCCTATTGCTATTTTAATCGCAGTCGGGTTATAGATTTATTAAACTCTTCAGTTTGTTTAAAAAAGTTTCACTGTAAAATCTGACACCATGCAGGTTTGATTATTCAAAGCGAACAGTACGTTAAAAAGGCAATTTCTAATTTAAACGCCTATTTGTAAATGTTATAACAATAAAATAATTTCACGCCTCAAAAAACTCACTCAACCAAATCACATTTAAACAACACACGAACCACAACATAGCGGCATGACGTCACATTCCCTAATTAAAAGAAACAAACCAAACCCAATTTGCGCCGCTATGTGTTTTCACCTTTCCGAGGACTCGTCACGTATGTTATTTAGGTTCCCTGTATTTAAGTACCCTTTATAAATGTGTGGTTTGGCGCTGGCCGTGCTTATTTGGTGTGTCGAGTTCCATGTCTATAGTTTTCTCTCTATTGAGAACTAAGTTAAAGTTAGGCATGAACTGGTTTGCACTGAGTTTCAGGTTGCTTTTGTATTGGTCGTATATAACTGTTAATAGTTTAAGTACCTTTCCTATAAGTTCTTAGTGTAGTTGGAAGTCAAGGCTAAAGTTGAAGAGTCTGGAAAGAGGGAAGAGAGGCATTTGCCCTGTACTGGGATAATTTAAGCTACAAAAAAATGAGAGGTGTCTTGTGGACACCCGGTTAGAAAGGCTTTATTTTTTCTAAAAAAAAAATATTTTTGCACTTTCTTAAAATTGACGACAAGTTGTTTCCTAAGTGATCGGGAAGTGCCTCAAAAATCACTACAAAAAGATGTCGGTTTTTTGGTGTCGTTTTTCATTGTTACACATTTTTCCGTCTAGCCCCTGAGCCCGCAAACAAATCAGAACGATAACGTGCGATAAGGAATTCCGTTTCAATAATAGTAACTAATTAGACGCAGTTTCCTTTATGGGAAAATAATTAGACGAATGTAACTTTCTCTTGATTGAATGATCTCCTGAAGACTACGCCTCTCCATGATCATTGCAGCGTTACCCAGAGCTTTGAGTAACAAAACAATATCCTAGGTATCTTTGCTTTGGTGTTCATTACTTTGAGACATTCGATGTTTAGTCTCAACAGCCATGTAATTGTAAGTTTCTGATAGTATTAAATAAATAAATATCGATAGGCATTTAATACAGGGCTATTAGCTCAAAATATACTAATAACTTTAACTTTAATTGCAATACCTGACGTTTTTGTGTTTTAACAAAAACTATGGTCAAGCTGGATGTTGTTGGTGATCATAACTGGAATTTTAAGTTTCTTTTTTCTACATTCAACAATAAATTCAAAATCATAAAAATTAAAAACTAATTGAGATTTAAAAATAATGATATTTAAATTCACAATGTTAGATTTGTGAAAATGATACATTTTTCAATTTATTATTATATTAAGTTGACGAAACTTCCAATGTCTTAGGATAGGGGCTGAATAATGACCTACTTAGCGTTTAATGAAATCGGAGAGCACAACAATCGCACAAAATATGTTATATATAGACATTATGTCCTTGTCTTAATAGATATATTTCTGCAGGCCGTGACCCGAAAGTTCGTGCACGAGGAAAGTGGCGGAGTGACGGCGCTCTGCGGCGCAGTGGAGGCCTGCCTTGGCCAGGGACTACGAAGGAGGGCGTTAGGGCTTTTCAAGACGAGCTCTACCACGGCTCTTTTGCATAAAATTGCTAAGGTTAGTTTGCATACCGTTAAACGTTTTAGTACTTTTCCTATAAGCGGACAGACAGTGGTGGACAGAGGACCTAATAACCGCAGGAACGCGCTGGATGTGAGCCGCTTACAACCGGTCTTTATGGAAGTCAACGCGGGAGGTCTATGTCAGTGGACGTCCTACGGCTGCGACGATGATGATGAACTGCATACTATTTGTTGTCAGCAGAGAAATTTTATATTCATATTCATGGTTTTCTGGCTTAATGTATGATCACTACTCACCTGATGGAATGAAATATTTTGGGGATCCAGCGATTTAGGAATTATATTGAGTTAAGGCTGCTTGAATATTCCGTAAGGTTCCACTAAGACAGGTAAAGTTTTGTTAATTTCGAATTTGGGTACAATCTATTGTGTGCAATTAAAGTACTATTATAGATTTTCAATGACAGTGATATTGTGTGGTCAACACATCAGAACGCTTGCTGCATATAGAGAACAATTACATCAGCGTGTACAAATTATATTGGCTTAATTGAAACTAAATAGCATGGCTTTATTGCCTGATTTGATAGATTTTTATAGAACCTTATGTATATTTTACACGAGGCAACATCAAACACCGTAGTTATACGGTTTCAAGTTGTTTAGATATCGCAGAGTTTAATGACTGTTAGGTAATATAATAAATACCTATTTATAATAAGGTAATAAATACCTATTTAAAATATGTTTTATGGTTTGTTACAAGAAGACGGAAATGGAGAAAGTTCTGTCCCTATAAAATAGGGTCAATTGAATCATGGCTCGTTTTTGTAACGTCGGTTTCTTTAAAAGTTTCGAAATATACTAGTTTAGCTTTTCTTGGATTTATTGGATTTATATCGGTAAAATTTTTGATGAAGTCAGTAAGCAATTTCTCTATACAGTGTTTAAAAATTAAAGCAATAAGGATAATAAAAAGCTTTCATTGTAATGGTGGTCTAAAAAATCTTTGAAATTTATTTAATCTTTGAATTGAAATAAACTCTCTAATATTTGAGATACAACCTAATTAGTAAGATAACATAAAAATCTCGTGGTAACGTAGATAGCAAATTATTTTCACATACCTTCACCATTATCTCTACAGGGAATGTAAAATAAGTTAAACGATTTAATTGAAAATAAAGATAATAATGATGTAGATAATGTAGGTATTCAACGCTTAAAAATAATTCGGTAGGTCTTAGGTACCAGTCATCAAACCACTCTCCTCATCAATCTGGAGCATTGTTCTGCTCTGCATCTGCTCTGGAGTTTATCAGCAGTCGACCGGTCATATCATTATAACTGCTATTTACATATTTATTCAGGTTTCGATACGCCCCACGATATTTTTTGTCTGAACGTAGCCCTAGATTAATGAGAATCTTTATTTTTAATAAAACCGTTTAACGTAAAAAAAATATTTATTTTATTTTCAAGTTTTTAGTTATTTCATTACTTAATATTTTTCATTATATTTAATATTCTACTAGCCCTTTCATTTGATACCCATATTTAGGGGGTTGTGAAAAACATATGTAGTAATCCGCCATTCTGTGGCGGCGGCCATCTTGGATTTAAAATGATAGCAGCAACAGGGCAAGCCAAATATAACCGTTTAAAAACGAAGGATTCCAAACCGTATAACATAAATCTATCACGCTCATGCAATTTGCACAAATAGCATTTTTAAATGTAAATAAAAGTGAATTACCAATTCGTAGTCCCATTTGACATGCAAAAAATGTTAAAAAGGCAATGTCAACGGGAAAAACGTACTAAAAGGTCGCTACCCTTTCTCTGCTCAAAAGGTTTTTCTGCCTTTGAGTGCAAGTTTACTTTAAGTAAAAAGGTAGCAAAAAGCGTCTAAAAGGTGATCGTCCTTGACAACGAAAAAGCACTTAGTTCCTACTGAAGTACAACCTTTTTTCATTTGTACGTGGAAATACCTTGCAGGACTAAAATATTTCATCCAAACCTTTGATGTTAATATGTTAGCTTTTTTAGGACATAGATGTGAACTTTGTAGAATAGCAGAATGAAAATCTGCATGATGTCCGATTTAAGAGAAAAACATTTTGAAATTTGAAACATACGAAAACTAACATTCTAAAATTAAGCTCTTTTTCTCCTTCTCTGCTTTATATCTTTCTTCTTTCCCTGGTTATGAAATGTGCCTGTATAAACGCAACGCGTTCTTTAATATTTCATGCTTACTGACTTAGATGTACTCGTATCATAAAATCAAGAAAGAAACACACACGCTCACCTACACCTACTACAAAAACGGTTGAACGGATTTGTATGAAATTTAGCACACATATGGTTTATTACCTAGATAAACATATAGGATACTTCTTATCCCGGAAAAATATTGTGTTCCTGTGGGATTATCAAAAAACTAACTACAGGACGTATCCACTTGAAATTTGGTATAGATGTGTATATATAACATTATTCCAGAATAAATATAACTCAAAGGTGACTGACTGACTGACTGACTGACTGACTGACTGACTGACTGACTGACATAGTGATCTATCAACGCACAGCCCAAGCCACTGGACGGATCGGGCTGAAATTTGGTATGCAGGTAGATGTTATGACGTAGGCATCCGCTAAGAAAGGATTTTGATTAATTCTATCCCCTAAGGGATGAAATAGGGGATGAAAGTTTGTATGAAACTTTGTCAATTTTAAACCGATCGGATTACTACTTACTACTTTTACTTTTCATCGTCATCATCCATCACCACGCGGGTAAAACCGTGGGGCGCAGCTAGTTCCAGAATAAACGGTATCCTTTATATTAATCTAGGTCTATCTATTGCTCTTTTGTTACCTACACATGTTTCATTTTTCTCTGAACCCAATTTTTAAGTCAAAGAGGACAAAATCGCGTGTGCAAGCTTGTAATAATTATATACTTAATCATTAAAAAATTATATCACTAGAGTAAAAGCTTAAAATTGGTGCCATATTTTACTGCGTTAAATTTAAACAGTTAAAAGCAGAATTAACTCTATTGTCCGTTGGGGAACAACAATTTAATCATAAATGGTACGAATGTAGGTTGAACTGACATTCATTTGATTCTCTACAAGCAGCGAACCGGCAAGCCAATCTAACTCTGTCTGTCTAGTTAGGACAAAGAGTTGCTGCAATTGGATATTCCCTCTGCGCTCTAACTAATACCTACCGCAAATGAAGTGAGACACTTTGAAATTGAGCTTTATTTCGTTAAAGTCAAGGTAAAATCTTAATAGACTTGCTAGTGATCGGCTTATCTGTCCTCAAAATCTAGATTTACTATTGCCTTGCTCTTATCTCCTGTGGGTATTTCCTCTCGGAATCATTTATTGTCCAATTCTATTTCAACTGCCCAGTTAATTCCTTTGGTAGTAGCTTTACTACTCATACACCCGGGACAAACTTTTATGTGGATGGATGGATGTTTGCACTTTCACGCAAAACCTACTGAATGGATTTGGATAAAATTTGGCGCACATATAGTTTATGGCCTGGATTAAGATATAGGATAATTTTTATACTACAAACTGACCAAAGTTTTTGTTAAATTCCACGCGGACGAAGTCGTGGTTAACAGCTAGTGAATCATAATTAAAAAATTATGTATTTACAAAAAAAAAAAATATATTCTATCAGTTTTCTGGTTGCCACAACTTTGTTTAGTTTAGGGTTAGATAGCGATATGAACACGAACACGAACACGAACACGAACACGAACACGAACACGAACACGAACACGAACACAAACACAAACACAAATACCTTTATTGCTTAATATAAATATATATTTATGCTAAGTATGTTCCACGATAAAACCGTGAGACTTTATCACAAGAAATACGATATTCCTTCTACTACAAAATAGTTGTATTTGAGTAAAACTAAAGTTCGCAAACTTGTAATCATAGTTTTGAAAGCATTATGTCGTTTTCGTGTTTACGTCAAAGCGTACTGAATTTAAACTATACCCTCGTCAATTTAGTTAGACTGTAGTAGTTAGACAGACTTTGAGACTTCGCTAGACACTAATGAAGCTTACTAGGGATGCTACACTATCGATACAACACACACTACACCACAGAACAGATAATAATACTACGTATAGAATGGACGATGTTTCCTCCCACCCAATCAGGGTGTTCGTTCGTCTTACTACTTTTACATAAAAAAAGGTGTTGGTATTAAGGTACTATAAAAAGTACATGCATTACAAATTGTACAGAATTTGCTTCATCGTTTAATTTCTACATAGTATAAAAGGAAGTCGCTTTTCGCCGTCTGTACGCTTAGATCTTTTAAAGTACCCAACGGATTTTAATGCGGTTCCCATCAACGGATAGAGTAATTCAAGAGGAAGCTTTATATGTATAATACCTGCATATGCACCATATTAGTATCTACATTGCACCCGTGCGAAGCCGGGGCGGGTCGCTAGTAATATTATAAATATGAAAGTTTGTGATGACGGATGGATGTTTGTTACTCTTTCACGCAAAAGTTACTGAACCGATGTAGATAAAATTAGGCACGCATATAGTTTATGGCCTGAAATAATATATAGAATACTATAGTGCAAACTGTACAATTTTTATGTTAAATTCCACTCGGACAATGTCGTGGTTAACAACTAGTTTTAGATTTAAAACCTTGTAACAAACAATTAATTACTCAAAATTTCATTCTAATGCACCATAAGTAAATAAAATATCGACAGGTACGTTCTAACATACACCCCTATTCACCACATGTAGCATCTGTTATTACGATTTAGTTACAAACTTAACTAATCAGCATGTACGAGACATGCGATGTATTTCATTCATTGAATATATAAATATTATGTTAGCTGAAATAGTGCATTGCATTTAAATGTACAAATGCAGCGGAGCGGGGATAAATTGATTGTTACACGGATAAAAAGAATTCGTTGATCCAAGCAAATATGCGTATATATATGCACCATGCAGTAAAATGTTTTGATCTAAGACGATATATTTCTTTAAATTCCAAAAGAATATTCAATTAGACGAATTTAAGTTGCGTTCAATTAAAATAATACTGTAGATTTATTGAATATACATAAATCTTGAATTAAGATAATGGTAGTCTTCGTTCCAGTGAACGATTTTCAAATCATTAGCAAGACGACTGTTTCTTACAATCAAAAGAAATAAAATCTTGTTCTAAGCTTTGGCGTATTTAGATTAAAGAAATATACAGGATGCGATAGAAAACAAACTGGTTTTTTGTTTAAATAAAACAATAACAGTCTTGGTTCAAATTATTTCATGTTTTAAAAAACCTCTATTTAGACGATAACTTCTTGTAGTCAAGATAACGGATATCTTATCCTAAGCTCTGCGCGTTTTACATTAAGGTACTATATTTTTCCAGATAGCAAATAAAATCTTATTTCAAGTGAATAAATGTATCAAACTAAGTTGAGTTTTTCCAGATAAAACCGTTATTTGTTTATGCAGAAGAAATCGTAATATTGAGTGAAAAATTTAGTGTATCGTAACAAAATGATAAACTTTTGCCTTGGAACTAATATCTGGTTCGTATACAAGCGTTGATATATTAGCACAAAGTAATATTTGGACTCGCACAAAACGATTGAGTTTTGTCCTGAACTATGATTTGCTTAATTTAATAACGTTTGTATATTAGCATAAAGCATTATGTGATTCTTGTAAGAAATTAGCCTTTGAATCCAAGCATATAAAGTTTTCTTTTAAGAAAATATTTACTCTGTCTAAAATATAAGAGATCTATAAAGAAACTGACAAAAACTTGACTCAATTGTATGTATCCATCAGAGCTAACCCACTGGGTAGCCCCCTGAATAGGGGGCTATTCAGGGGGCTACCCAGCTTCAACAAATCCATCCAACTGAGTCAAGAAGACTAACCATTCCTGAAACATAACAAAACAAATGTGAAAATCAAGAAGCTATGTATATTAAAACACTTCTAACTACATTGAGATTAATATCACAATTACACTATCATATTGTTAGTTTCCTTTTTGATGTCTTTTGGGAGTGATTAGAGAAAAAAGAGTAATTAACTGAGCATTCAATATATTTTAGTAAAATCACACACAATTAAAAATAATAGTAGATACAATTAAAAATACAATAGTACAATTTAACAAACAATAGTATACAATTAAATGTAGAATGGTAGTATATACAGAATATCATATTGCTGGACTGTTAAATAAATATTTTCACTCGGCTTAGGGGATTGTGCATTTAACACATGAAATGACTTGAATAGCAAGTCAAATGCTTCTTTCATAGAGGTGAAAGCGTATGTAACACTGTCTATGACAATATAGGTTTGCACGACCCTTTGCAAACTTCCAAGCAAGAATATGTATGGTTGGACTTGCAGTTTTCTTTTCGTAGATTTTACAATTTGTTTCAAGAATTAATGTCATCAGGGTTCTGAAAGAAAATAATGCAAATTTTAATACTATAAGAATCAAAGTTCTGACTAGATACTGGATAGACTCATAGATAATGCACAACCTAAACCACTGCTCGTAGAGACTTAAAATTTGGAGGGTGTATTGTTTTAAAGTGTAGAGGTGTACCTACTAAAATATTTTTTTGAAACTCAACCCCTAAGGGTGTAAAATGGATGAAAACTTTTGTATGAAAGTCCTTTGTTTTTGAACTTATAGTTGTGGAAGTTAGTATTTGGATAGTTCATTAAAAAAAAAAACTTTGGCTTAAACAACTTTCAAGAGTATGCCTAAATCTGGGATTGCATTTAAGGAAGGCTGATAATTTATTGTCACTATTATTATACACTCATTTCTTTTTTATATCAGTTTAAAAAAATTAACAATAATGTGAATATAAAACATAATCAAATAATATAAAATATGTACCTACTTAATAACTTGTGTCTCACTGGCACAAGCTGCCTGTGGAACAGAATAGGAGAGAGTACAACCTGTGCTTGGGACTGCAGGGAGGAACTGCCTGACAATGCAGTATTTTCAAGTCATTTAAGAGTTATGAACATACTGTTCTTTTATTTTCTATTGATGATTTGTTATTCTACTCACCAATTCCGCTCCACCTGGTAATTGCAACACTTTTCCCTTCGATGAAAAGTCCCGGCCATTCTCATACTTAAGCTCTTGCCTTGTCTGTGAAGTTTTGCGCCATCTTGAATTTACTTCCTATTTACGACCATGGTTCTGTTTGATAGTCAGCCATTGAATGTCATCTTCTTGAATACCTGAAATAAACAAACATTGTTCTTTGGTCATAAATACATAAATATATGTATAATACTAGAGACAACTTCAATATCAAAAGGAAGAATTAACCGACAGCATATAGCTACTACCTTTTATCCTATTTAGAGATGAAAGCTTCTTACATATAAAATTGCAGTCAGTAACTGCATTTTCTGTCTCAGACCCTCTCCTTCTCTCGGAGTTTTTAATCAGGAAGTTTCTGACTTTATCGACTAGTTTACCTCTTGCTGCAATGGTTCCAGAGCTATTTTTTTTACCGGCCGAGTAAAATATGTTTCAGCTGTTTCATGTGGAAAAAGAGTTATGATTTTCCCAGCAACCACCATAAGTGAGACGCCTGTAACAAATATATATTTCAAATTATAGACACAAACACTAATTAACACTAGTTAACTGTAAAATTCACCAATACGAGTACATACAGAAAACAGTTCAAAGGTAAGGTAAATAAAAAGTTAAGTATAGCACAATAATAAAATTGGTTTAAAGGTTATACTCACTACAAAATGCTTGAAGTTACATCTTGGGGCATCTGCCGTGATATCAATAGAGCTACAAGATTTTGCGTTTCTTCGTTTGGATCAGCCGCTTCCATGGCTTATATATCATATACTTAGATTGCTTTGCAATCTACACTAATTATTATTGAAGTCGAAGCTTAGGTTTCGAAGATTCACAATTTTACAGTTCAGTGTGCAGTCTGCACAGCCACAACGACAACTACTGAATAGAACGGCTGACGGCAATGGCATACTTTTTCCCGCTTAAAACTACAGGTGTTGTCACCTATCAAGAAATAAATGTAGCCAAATCTCCCAAGGTGCCAAAGGTCACTTAATAATATTTCAAAGTATGTACGAAAACAGCAATCAACAGCACGATAGTTTTGTGGTGGTAGTGCGAGGCCTGTGTGAATTTTTACTTTGAAACTGCTTGTTTTTCCCCCGATCACAGATTTGGCCCTATATCATATCATCAGCCATAGAACGTCCCCTGCTAAGCAAAGGCCTCCTCCTGGGGGGGTTTTGCCAATACTCGCCACGCTTGGCAGGCGGGTTGGCGAGCGCAATTAGGTGTGATTGTTCAAGGAAGACGCTGCTGCCCATCTTCCGGATTACATCCCTTAGCCGACTCTTACGGCAACCACGGTAGAGAAGGTGGGGTACAATTCTTACGCCAGCACCACACTGCCCTATATCATAAGCTGTTATTCTCAACGATGACTTTTTCGGCTTTCTAAAATCCAAGCTTAAAAAGTTGATTAAAATAATTAAAATATCGTATATACTCGGTGGGGGCGATTGGGACGATCAAAAAGAGCTAGATTTAGAAACGAAAGGTGTAAGCTGGCAACACTGGTTATGTCTACAGATAGTTTCAAAAGAACACTACCGTGTTTTCGATGCAAGAAAATGGTTTTCTTATATTAAAGAAATATTACATTTTACTAGAGTAATATCGCTTTCGTTTAATTTGATAATATATTTTAAACGAAAGACTAATAAATTTTTGAATTGACATAAAATCTCATTGATCTGATGCTATTTATGTTCTTTAAACAAGAAAATCTGAGTATTAGAAGAAACCATTAGGTATTTTCGATATATAATGTATTATATCGAAACAACGAAATTTACTTCAGTATAAATTAATAATTACGAATAAAATAAGAAGAACATTATTTTACTTCAATATATCAGCATTACTATTTCAAAATAAATTGCTTAGATGGAAAAGAAAAAAAAGGTGTAGCGAAAATAACGAGAGTTTGAAGTCAATGATATTGTGTGTTCAAACCAAGCCAACGGTTATCCTTGATTTAAAGAAATACAACATTTCATTAACATGCTCTTTGCTTCAGTTTAATCAAATTATTCACTTTCTTTGAAGATGAATTATTAACGATATCTTCAGATAAACTAATTGTATTGTATTGGAGCAACAACACTCTTTAAAATAGTAACGAGAGCTTCATGACAATGACATCGTGTATTTGAACCAAGACATTTGTATTCTTAGTTTAATTAAATGTTACATTGAGATAACATTTTATTACTTTCTTTTAGCTTTTTCTTTTATTTTATGCAAGACCGTCAAATCATTTCATCCGATACCATATATTTTTATAACAGGTAAATTAAAGTATTGAAACAAAAAATTGGGTTATTTTTTGGCAAGTAGGATTTATTGTGTTGAAACAACGATGTTTGGTTCACGTTAAAGTAATATTGCTAAATTCAATCAAGAAAGTTACAAATTTAATTTAATATCCTATCATTATATTTTAAAATAATTTCTTTGACTGAAGGAAATATGTTCAAGAAAACGAAATGTCTTGACCAAAAGAAACCCTTTCGACTCTTTTTTTTCCGTGTAGACCGTCTGACTGTCAATCTGGAGGTCTTAGGTTCGAATCCCACGGCACCTCGGTATGTTCTAAGCTATGTGCATGTTGTTGCTGGTTTTTAATTTTTTTTATTTAAATTATTAGCACTCAATAGTTTACAACATCTCTTTGTCACTTCTTAATCAGTAACGAGTTCATTATCCATAGCTGCCTCGAAGAGATCGCTTTCAGCGATAAGGCCGCCACTTGTGGCACTGGCTCATAGGATTATTATATTTTCTGTACATTTTTCTATGTGTTGTGTGCACAATAACGAGTTTCTACTATCATATTGAAAGGTTCTCTCAAAAGTAAATAAATAGCCTGCTAGGCTTTGAATATTCCAGTTGGAGGTAACCACGACCTCTAACGCTTTATGTTTGAAAATTATGAAAGCAATTAAACAAATATTTAAGAATAAATTATGTTGTATTAACTCGTGTTTCGTTTAGGTTAACTTCGTTTAAATTTTTTCTTGTTTGTTAATTTGAATTTTCAAATTTAGTTACGAGATTTGTTAACCTTTACAAGTGGATTTTTTTCCATCAAACTCGTCCACAACTTAATAGCATAAAAGGACTATATTATGTACGTATGTATTGCATGGAACAAGTATTTCAATTGCTGATACTTATACATATACTAGCGACTCACCCCGGCTTTGCTCGGGTGCAATGTAGATACTAATGTGGTGCATATGCATGTGCCTATTATACATATAAACCTTTCTCTTAAATCACTCTGTCTATTAATAGAAACCACATTAAAATCCATTACGTAGTTTAAAATATCTAAGCGTACAGACGGTAAACCTTGAAAGGTAGATATATGCCACCGCGGACTTTTTTTATAGATCTATAAAAGATTAATAGCCCACCATGTTTTGTTATAATTATCTCAAAGGGATTAGGCAGCGTTTTCGATGAAAGCTCCCAGGTGGCTTGACTTTGTCCGGCACTTCCAACAATTATCATCATATTTCAACCAATTTACACAAAACCTTAAAAATTATATACCTAAACCTTCCTCATGAATTGCTCTATCTATTGGTGAAACTCGCATGATAATCCGTTCAGTAGTTTGTAAGTTTATCGTGAACAGACAGACAGATAGACAGGCAGACGCGGTGGACAACTTTGTTTTATAATATAGTGATAGTGATATTTACTTAACTTCTTAGTGATTTAATCAGCTTTCGAAAAAAGTTAAAGTTCGAGTACATTGGCTCTTGGGTGCCTTAAAACCTCAAAGATTTTTGCCGTTTGTTTTCCTTTTATGTGAACTGCTTTGAAGTGTGTTTCAAATATTTTATTGAGTTAAGTTTTTTTAAAGAAAAACATTTTATCTCACAGAGGAACATTATGGGTTTCCATTGCTTTTGAAAAGGTTAAACTAAATTCTTTATGAAGAAATTATGTTTTGAATGAAAAGTTTAATGAAATATTTTTCTACACTGTTAGCCCTAATAGAAGTTTATAATTTTTTGGATACTTCCTTTCCGCTTTTCTCGTATAAAAATAATCTTACAATATTTTTTTCTTCTGCTTTGTTTTTGACGTCACACTTTGTGCATTGGACAGACCTAGATTGATGAGGAGAGTGGTGTAATGACTGGTAACTAAGACCTACCGAATTATTTTTTAGTGTTTAGTCCATTATCTATACCATTATTATATTTATTTTTGGTATAACCGTTTAACTTAAAAAAAATCTTACGTATTTTATTTTCAAGTTTTTAGTTGTTATTTCGGTACTTAATATTTCTCATTCTATTTTATTTTCTCATTCTATTTAGTTCATTTAGTGCCCCTAAAATCTGTCATTTTTAGCCGGCGGCCATCTTAGATTTGAAATTTGGCATAGTATACAGTCTACTAGTCAAGCCCTTTCATTTGATACCCATATTTAAGGGGTTGTGACAAAAATGTAATCCGCCATGTTGTTGGCGGCCATATTGAATTTGCATTTTTTTTAGTGTGCTCTATTCTACTAGTCAAGCCTTTTATTTGATACCTATATTGAAGGAATTGTGAAATTTTTTGTAATCCGCTATTTTGTGGCGGCGGCCATCTTGGATTTACAATGATACTGAATATTATTTTGAAGGTGTTTACCAGATATCAGATCAATCTGTCAACAGGAAGAGAGTAAAAATTCAATTACCAAATTTGACCCAAAAAAACAACAACAAACAGGGCAAGCTAAATAAAACTGTTCAAAAAGGTTTTATAGACTCGATTTAATATATTTTTTTTTATCAGATGATACTTTTTTTTAATTACTCCATTTTATTACAGTAAAAAAAGGCAGTCTTAGGAACTGCCGACAGAAGTGAAAACTTAAAACATGTCACATTAGCAAGTAGGTGAAGCAAAACCATAAGTGTTGTTCCTGTCAAAAAATTCCTCAACGCGACTAAAGAAGCTTTCACTTCAATAAATAATCACACGAGTACATTTCCTTCATTTAGATAGCCGCGCATTTATACGGGAAAATAACACTCACACTGGATGTTTGTGACGGGCAGAACAATAAGGGATTAATGTTGGCCTCGTAGCTTTCAAATAGACGAGAGAGCTATTTGAGGACTGTGGCTATACATGTTATGAGCGGACTGGCTTTATATGAGTATGTATCCTCACTTGTGTAGTTCAAATAAACGGTACTATTTGAGTTTACGGTTGACTTAGTCTACTGCCCTAATATTGGCAGTTTACCTTCCTTTTTTGTTATGGCTAGACGATATAAAAAGTAAATATTATTATTAATTTATTAATAACGTTTGTCAACAATATCGTAGTTTGCATTGTTTTAAGTTTTTAACTTGAGCCTGTAACTGCCCTGTTTGCTCATTTGGTATCGCTTCCTGAGCTGTGGGGCGTGAGTTTGATTCCCTCACAGGACAAACATTTGTGTGACGAACATAGGCGTTTCTTATGTGTCTGAGTATGTGTCTTTATCATAAGTATGTATTTACAAATAAAAGTTTATAGAGGTTCTATTAGTTATTTGGTTTCTATCACAGACGTTTTTAGATAAACATCTAGCTACACATAGCTTTGCTTAATTTATAAGACTAGATGACGCTGTGTGAAAAAATGTCCCCCTTATATTTATTTATTTATTTTATAAAAACCTGTGTGAGATGCAATCAGATAAGTTTTTCTGGTCTTGATCCTTTCCTTTTCTTGAGGCTTGGCTCGCGTAGATTTATGTACCTATATAAAAGTAAGGTTCGATGATGTAGGCGATTCAGAAACAATGCACAACGCCATCTATCGCTTAGATGTTAACTTATTTACAATATTTTTTCCAAAGTTTTAGATAAGAAGCTCTAATATTGAACCTTTCTTCAAATGTGACGAACATCCCATGTAAACTTTCAACCCTAATTTAAATTAAAAAAACGCTGATTTACATGTACATTTTGAAGCAGGTATATGGAATTTCTCGCTTCTTATTTAGTAAATAACGGATTTCTATCAACGTATCAAGGGTCCTTTATCCTTTGGGGGTGAAATTGATAAAAACCCTGCTTTAGTGGATGCTTACAATATAGAAGGCACCAACGGTCAAAATATCAAATTTGTAGCCCTAGTGGTTTAGGCTCTGCGTTGGTAGATCAATCAGTCAGGACAAGTAATTATATAATTATGTATTTATGGAAGATAAATGAGCACCCAAGCGAATTAGTGGAACCAATGGAAATGGACCCTTCTCATACAAAGAACGGCTTAGTTAATCAAATGTTAGCCGATGTTAGACTAGCCCGAAAAAAGCCGACAGCCCTGTTGGCTCATTGGTAGCATGTCTGCCTGAGCTGTAGAGCGTTCGATTCCCGCCAAAGACAAACATTTTATGGTATAGCGTTTAAGCAAATGTTTGTTCTGTGTCTGGGTGTTCTGTATGTATTTACAACAACAAAAACAGTGTTTATGTTTTCTATCAGTTATCTGACTTCCATTACACAAGCTCTGCTTAGTTTGGGGGCAGATGGCGCTGTGTATAATGTGTCCTATGATATATGATATGATATAATATATTGCATACATACTCTCTTAATTTAAGATTCTAGGGGATACGTGCGTCCCTATAAAATTTATGGGCGGCCCTCTCTTTTTCTGGGATCCCATCATCAGATCCTGATAGCCTTTTAAACAAAAACAGATTCTGACAAATTGAGAACCTTCTACTTTTTTGAAGTCGGTTAGTAAGGAAAGTACACATTATACAATCACCCATATGTATATTATTAAACATGAAAAAAAATCGGTAGGTATATCGAGTTCGTAGCTTTTTCATAAAACCTGTTTTTTTACATTCTTTTTAGTCCTACTAAAATATTGTTATTTCATTTTTATCCTCTCTCAATATTATCTTCCTCTTTGAAGTTAATTTATCCAAGTGTCCTATCGATTTTCCTTAACTAGATTTTACGGGGATGTTTTCCGGGATAATTTCGCGAGTTAATTATTATACCGGACATTGCTGCCATACGCAGTAGATAAGTAGATAGGTGGTTTATTTTATGCGAAGCTTTTACACAAGTAATAAAGTTAATAAAAAAAATATCTTTTCATTTTTATGGTTCCTTGCCTTAGCAAAAACGGCAAGAAAAGTGAACCTTTATAGGATCACTTTGTTGTCCATCTGTCCGTCTGTCAATACCTTCTATCTCAAGAAAGCATGGAGGTATCGAGTTAAAATTAAAACTATATACGCAAATCTGTAGTCCCTTGCAGCTGTGAAAAAAAATAAACTTCTCAGTTTTTTAATGGCTGACAGGCTATGTCTTTGACCTCAGCTCACCTGATGTTAAGTGACGGTGTGGTCGAAGATGGTAAAGCACACCTAGCCTGGAATGGTATTGGCTCTCAAGTGAGGCTGCCGGAACACACCGTTAGATACTTGGCGACAGATTTTCAACTTGAGAGTGGTGGCTAGCCTGCCGAATACTAGAACGTACCCTACCACTACGCAAAAACGCGACGACGTCAGTTATCGTAAAAAAACGTTACAGCCGTTTATGTCGCAAAAAACTGCATATTTCGACACTCACAAGGGAATCAAAACCTATAGGGTACTTTGCGTTGACCTAGAACTATGAAATTTGGCAAGAAGCATTGTCTTATAGTACACATAAAGGGGAACATCCGAAAAATGTACATTTTTTATTTAATCACAAAAAATAGGGCCAAAACCATAAACTTCAACACTCGATTTCCGAACTATTTATCATACCTACTAGTTAGTACGGAACCCTCGGTGAGCGAGTCTGACTCGCACTTGTCCGTGTTCTTTTATTACTAATAGGATTGCGTTAGACCGCCATCTCGCCTGATATTAACAAATTCCATTGTTTAGAGGTTTGTATGAAGAAGGTGAAAACGAATTCTATGTTTGACAAGTTAGGTGTTTGATCACAGTTCACCTGATGTTAAGTGACGGTGTGGTCGAAGATGGTAAAGCACATCTAGCCTGGAATGTAACTGGCTCTTAATTGAAGCTGCCGGAATATACCATAACGTGCTTGGCGGCAGATTTTCAACTTGAGGGTAGTAGCTAGCCAGCCGAGTACCACAAAATACCCTACCATCATGCTGTGGGTTCCTCGCGATGTTTTCCTTAACTGGCAGCTCAAGCTAATTGTTGGGGTTTGAGCCCACGCCCTTACTGACCGCACAAACCACTGAGCTATCATTGCTTTTAGAGCTCCTTCCTGTCCCATAGTAGAAAGGGCAAGGTGGAATAAATTGAGTATGCTTCATTTCTCTCTAAAATCTACGCTACAAGTCGCTTACAGAAAGTTCAATGATGGGTTAGTAATTCCACGTGGATCAGTACAAGTCCGCCTATGAAAACAGAACGTTCTCTTTTCAGCTACGAATTTACTACGCCGTAGCTTTTGCTACGAGGGCTTATAACGCACTTTGTTTTTCCAATTTGTCGAGAAAAATGTTTTATACATTAATCATTCTAATAAAAATAAATAAAACATTAGGTACTCAACTTGTATTAAGGGAATACATACATAAATGAGGTGTATGTTTGTTTTCTTTATCCACGTTAAACTTCTGAAAATCGTATCTTTAGAAAAATATCAGTCTTCCTTTTACTTTTGTTGTATCTATATTTTTTAACTTGGTTTAAATTTAAAATGATTTCGCTTTTTAGCCAACAAGTAAAAAACTAAGTAAAATATCGTCCACTTGCGACGACAGTGTGACATCTCGATTTTTTCTTTGACTGATATTTTGAATCGGGATGTCACGTTCTTATTATCTCCAAAAACGGGATATTTTTTTTTCTACAATAAACAACAAAAAAAGGGAGACAAGACAAAATATCACGATATAGTGCTGTCTCGTTTGGTGATCTAGTTGGCTTCGACACAGTGATAGTTCAGTTGTCACCTAAGCTTTGAGGTGTGAAGTGCTCTCGGTTTTCATGAAAAAAAAGTGACATTACGAGGATACCACGTATTAAATGTCCATTTTCACATCATCTTCAATGTGACAACGAAACTTACGACATTGTAAACTTACTTTTCATTTTGTAACAACGTGAAAAGTTTTACTTCCAAATATGTTTTTTTCTTTTTGATGTTTCATTTCAATATTAGTTATACTTAAATCATTTCCTACATAATTAAGCTATCTTGACAAAAAATTAAAACCGTTTTCTGTAAAATTATGGTTTTTGAGATATCACACTGTCGTCGCAAGTGGACGATAGACTCTGTGTAAAAGTAAACCAAGTTTCTAAAGAACGAGCTTCATTCATCAAAGTAAATCGGTCTAATGTTCCTGTCGCTACCGTCAATTTTTCATCAAAAATAATGAGGAGATGTACAGTTGACAACAGAAAGTACTCTGTCAAGTAGAGTTTGTCGGTCCAGTATATATACAAGATAAATAGGTAATGAATATTGAAATAGGTAATTGAAACAAGTTTCAGATTTTTTATGGTCAGGCATGTATCAGGCAGAGTGTGGTCAAACGCAAACCTATCACAACATATTATAAAACAAAGTCGTTCGTCGCGTCTGTCTGTTTGTTCACGATACACTTAAAAACTACTGAACGGATTAACATGCGAGTTTCACCAATAGATAGAGTTATTTATGAGGTAGCTTTAGGTATATAATTAAATTGGTTGAAATACGAGTACTATAATAATTGTTGGAACTGTCGGAAAAAGTCAAGCCACCTGGGAGCTTTAATTGAAAACGCTGCCTACTACCCTTTGAGATATAAAAAAATGCACGGTGGGATATTTCTTTTTAATAGATCTACAAAAAAGTCCGCGGTGGCATATATCTACCTTTTAAGGATAGCTTACTATACCCAGTCTTAGTACCCGTACGAAGCCGGGGCGGGTCGCTAGTTATGAATAAAAAAGCTGTTCAAATTTATGAGTAGATCAGCAACTTCCAGTATTATTACTCTTTCCCAAAACACCCTGTTAATTTAAGTGAGAAATACACTTAGCTGACTGTACTTATGTACTTCAGAAGTAATTTACCAGAGCGCTAGTGAGAAGTAAAATTTGATTTTGAAAGCATTCATTTTGCGAAGTTTATGCGTGGCTTAATGAAATTTTCATTTAGCGCTTTTCCCGGCAAGTCCTTGAATGTATTGAAAATATAGTGTACAAAATTATTTTACCGAAGAGCTTTGATTTTTTTAAAAATATATTTTGTAAAATGTAGTTTTAACGTTGTGAATAAATAAATTTTGCTCTTATCGTCAACTACATTTTCTCTATTCTCAACTTACAATTCGTTCAAATACCATTTTCAATAAAGATTTGCAAGTATATCGCACATCTTTACAACATTGTATTGATTGAGTCAAAACTGATTAGTATATTGAGTAAAATCTGCCTCTAAGCACCTAACGGCGTGTTCCAGCAGCTTCACTTAAGCACTATTTTCAATCCGGGATAGATGTGCTTGCCATTGTCGACCACACCGCCACTTAACATTAGGTGAGCTGTGGTCAAACACCTAGCATATCACATATAAAAAAATATAATGGTGGTGTAGGGTAATCTAGGCTATGCATCATATAACGGGATCTGCCATTTGTATTTTTTACTTTGTTTCATTCTGTAGTTGCCTAAAAGATATTGCGATAAGGCCGCTTTTGGCACTAGGTTTTAAGGTTCTAAAATTGATTTAAAAAAAAAATCCTTTTTAATTTCTGGTTGAACACCATAAAGAGTCTATCTATGTATATTAAAAAAGTAGGTTCTCATAATAAATTGACGAAGTACGTAAAAAAACCCTTTTCAAACAGAAAAGTAAATTTTGGGTTGTTTCACTCGGATACAATAGGGAATAGAGTTGTAGAAGTGTCGATAAGTTATTGCGTCTTACTTCGTAACTGTAACATTGAAATTTCAATCAATTTTCAGAACAAGGTGGCGTGTTGTTTTGTTTATTGCAAGCAGCTTAAAATGCTCAACATAATTTTATTCATCGGCACCCTCAGATAATTATTATTATGTATTTAAATTTTCGTTGGAATAACCAAATGGACCAGTTAAACGCATTTGGTATAATCGTGCGGATTCCATATAGGCTGTGTAAGCGACTTTGTGAGGAATCATCGTTCGAATACCTATCGTACCCATCGTTTTGGTATTTTTTTTAAATTAACTTATTATCTTTCATTCTAAAAATTCGCCAATTTTTTTTCAAACATCCACCTATGAATTCTTAGGTTTTTGAGACAAATATAACGATACCTTAACTGTCGAATTCCATCCAGCCGTTTGAAAGATACGAGGTAATAAAGAAATTTACATACATACATATGTACAAGATACGCGCGATTAACATAACCCTTCCTTGGCGGTCGGGTAAAAACAAAACAAAACATACAAAACACAAACAAAAACAAAAAGTTTGTAACAAAACGGCAATTGGTTGATTTTCTAGGCAGGCCCCTAAGAAGTATTAGCCCAGGGCTCCAAACAAACTCCTGATTCGCCCCTGATTATAGTTAAAACACGGGTAAGTGAGCAATTTTGTTGGGCTAAGAAACTTGGGAATAAAACTAGTCCCGTGGTGACTTCTATATACGATTTTTGGTCAAGTAATATTTTTCTGGCTTCTACTGTGTATAAAGACGTCATTACTCCTTATTCACATCTTTACCTAACAACGTACCTACATATATGGGAAGTAATTGGTACAAAACACACGGGAGTATGTTATATACTATACCTACTGATCATGAAACAACTGTTGAATTATGGCGCCCCCTGTAGATAATGTAAGCATGTTATGGTAGCTCAGTTGATTACCAAACTTATTGTGCAATATATAGTGTCGCGTTTAGCTAAGCAAAAATATGGCAGTTATGTGTCGACATATTGATTTGTACAATTCATTTGTTGGAAAATATCTGCATTTAACCAGTTAAAAAATATATAAAATAAAATATTGTGTGTTACCGTTTAAACTAGCTGTGCCCCGCGGTTTTACCAGCGTGGTGACGGGTGATGATGATGAAAAGTACCGAAACCGAGACAGCTGACAGGGAAAACGGAAGGCCGTTTTCCCTGACACTATCGTTCACCATAGTTCCCGGTAACCTTTTAGGAGCCCTTACGACAATCCAATTTATTTAATATGAACATTTCATTTTACATTAATATTATGGTTGATTTTTCTTTTGCGATGTCAGAACCGGTCCTTAGTAAAAGATCTCTATAACTGTTGTTCATACTCGATCAGATTACATAAAATGTTCGTAGTTCGATGTACATTTAGTGCCTTTAGGCTATCGTCCATCTGTCTGAACTGGACTTTGCATTCTGCTACTCTTTTAGCTGTTTCCGAATGATATCATCCAATTTTCTTAATGCTGTTTAGCGAAAGTCTATTAAAGTCTATATAATAAGCAATACCATTTATTTTGCAGCATTGTCCTGAAGCAGCGTTGGTGTCAGCACGAGTGCTAGCCGCTGAAGGTGCCCCGGCGACAAGGTCCGCTTCAGGAGTAGAGAGGAGACCGTCCATGCCCCGCCCCCCTCTATGTAAAAGAGGTTCCGGCTCTTTGCTGTCGTCTAACCCACCGCCACAGTCAAGGTCAGGATTTTTTGATTGAAAGGAGCCTTATGAGTACAAAGTTTGAAAAAAAAAGTTTCCACTAAGGAAGCCTGACTGTCATGTAAATGCGAATCAAACTGGAAGCCTTTGTCGTCATCGTTGTTGCCTGAAAACTTATTTGATAATTATTAATTTTATAGTAGAATGAAGAAGTAGTAGTAGAATGTAGAATTTTCTCTTTTGCAAAATGTTGAGTACATTACATAAAAAAAGAAATGGAAGCATTAATTACGAGTATTAATTATTATCATACGGAAAGCACATAAAATAGACTACGTCGCAGACTGTCCCTTTCGCAAAATATTTACTGCTTATCAAAGTATTTATATTCATTTTTATTACGACTATTTACAAATTGGATTATGACAAATTGTCATCGGACGACTCATTAATTAAAGGTGGTTAGTACGAAGATTAGGTTCAGGGCTAGAATGTCTCTTGCATAAACTGTCTCTATCCTAATCATGCTAATAAACATCTTTTGCATTATGTCCCGAATAGACTGATCGGATGTATTATACCTATATTAAAAGCGGTTGTGAAATGCGGCCTCTTCATGAACTTCATTTACGTTGAATATAATTTAATCCCTAAAGTGTATAGGCAGAGCTTAAGACAGTCTTCTGGAAGTGTATTTACGAGTAAACAAACTATAATTGGAGCTATTAGACTAAACTTCACTTGGTGGTAGATCTCTTTAACAAGAGTCTAGGTAGGTACCACCGTAGTACCAAATATTCTGCCGCCAAGCAGTAGTGTGTAAACATTATTGTGTTCCAGTTTGAAGGGTGCTGCAGCTGGCGAAATTACAGGGCTCTTGCGATTAACCATCTAATGTCTCAAAGTAATGAACACCAAAGCAGCGAAGTCCTGAACTTTGTTTTGTTATTCAAAGTTCTGTGTATCGCTCTAATGGTCATGGGTAGGCGTTATTTCTTACCACCAGAAGAGCGTTTCGTTCGTCTTATTAATTTAAGGTAAAAAAATGTACCCTATTTATGTCGCAGGCGCATTTTAAAATTTGCCGTGTCACAAAACGGCTAGCCATTTAAAAAAACAGAGGCGTTTTATATTATGTACGTACGTTCACCGCATTCTATTCGAGTTACGTTTTTCAACACACGACGACAACACATAACGTAATCGAGAGCGCGATTAATCACTGCTTTGGTAGTCTAATTTACCTATACTCTAGACCGTCGCGGCGCTAAAAAATACTAATAAAGTGCCTTGCACAACTATATGCATACTTGGTAAGGAACTATCCTTACCAAGCAAGTATGCATATAGTTGTGCATATCCCTAAAATGCACATTACAACGCAGCTATACGTGGCTCATCGTAATATAAAACGGCTCCATTTTTTAAAACAGCTAGTAGTGACACAGAACCTGGGCTAGATTAGGATGACACAAAGCGCTGTGGTAGAACACTCCAGAGTTTTTAGTGGGTCGTCATTACGACGGAAAGTCTCACGTAATGACACTGCCCGCTCTAGGGCCGGTGGTATCAACAAATAATTATACATGGACAAAAAAAAAAATTGAGATGAGTGGCCCACAATAAGAAAGACTTATGATATGCAGTAGCAGATGTAGGGTTGAAAATGACAATGATGATACTCTCATTAGACTAGTTTCAAAGTTCAAAATGTCTAGAAGACGCAGATAATTGCTTATCATTTGTCAAGTGTTTACTTTTGTAAGCAAGTTCAAGTTCACACAAGTATAAGATCGTTAAAATCAAGCTTAGTAAAACTAATACCTAAGTACAGCTAAAGTGCCTACTGAAGGTTTCAATTTATACGGTAATATTGAAATAAGACTTAGGCAAGATTTTGTGCAAAACAGAGTGAAATTTATAGAATTTGCATAAAGTTTGTAAAGCTTATAATAAATTCGCCAAAGGAATATTTCGCCAATTAGTCGTCTTATTCTTATTATTTTATTAAATAATTTATTCCGTATTATTATTCAATTTTTGACGGCGTCAACTAGGGATCGCGTTTTTTATCTTGTGTCCTTTGACTAATTATTAGACTAGGTTTCAAAGCTGGTGACAGAATTACTTCTTTAATTTTTTTCTTTTTAGATAAAGCTGCCATTCGTAATTTGATTCTGTAATTCGATTGTTTTCCTTCGTCAAAATAACTTTGTAATCAGCTTCAAACTGCTTGGTTTCTGACATCTTTTGTTCATTAAATTGTGCTCGTTAATGGTTTTAAGCCCTTTTCAAAGAGGGTCTTAATTGTTTTTTTTTTCTTCTGTTTAAATAAGTCACGAAATATTTGCTCCAAATCGATTTTAATTCATCCTTTCGTCGAGTCAATTAAAAACAGATGGCGTGTTTTTTTTATTATAATTAAAAATAGCCTATATCATATTTCAAATAGGCTTGTATTTGGCCACCAACTCACCTGGTATTAAGCAAAAATGCGCTCTACGATGGAGCACGGTTGCCGATTCACTCCTGATTTATAGGCGCAATATCTATCGTGGAATACCTACATTTTCGCATTTTTATGGGAAAATAGTGTTAACGTTATCGTAGCGCTCGTGGAGTAGTTTTAATAGTGTTTTCAAAACAAAATTGAACAAAGGATGATTCGGTCAGTCATCGGATGGGAGGCCGTGAGAGGCGTTTTTTTTTGGCTGACACGCTACGTGTTTATCACCACTCACCTGATGTTAATTGACGGTGTGGTCGAAGATGGTAAAGCAAACCTAGCCTGGAATAGAACTGGCTCTTAAGTGAGGTTGCTGGAAAACACCGTTAGATGTTTGGCGACAGATTTTCAACTTGAGGGTGGTAGCTAGCCAGCCGAGTACTAGAAAGTACCCTTCCACCACGCTATGGTTTCCTCATGATGTTTTCCTTCACCGGCAGCTCAAGCTCGTTATTGGGGTTTGAATCCACGCCCTTTTGCATGTGAACCGACCGTGCACTGAGGCTATCATCGCTACAAATCGTTTATAATGTTACTAGCGGCCCGCCCTAGCGTAAACCCCAGCTATAATTTATCTAGGCGTCTTAATGACAAAAAATTAAATTTCTCTACAAATACAGAAGTTTAATTAGGAAGTATTGTAGATATATATTGTATGTATATTGTATACTCGTAAGTATATTACAAACCTTTCGTAAAAAAATTACAAAATGACAATAAAAACCGTATCAAAATCTGTTTCGTCGTTTAGTAGAAGTAAGCGGAGAAACAGACGCGCGGACAGGGCTGGCCACTCAGCCTGTATGTACTTATTTACTATATCATAGGCGTACAAATCATAACTAATATTATAAATGACAATGTGAGTTTGTTTGTTTGTTACGCCTTCACGCGTAAACTACTCAACGGATCTGGGTGAATTTTTGCATGTAGGTACTTTTGGAATAAGACATAGGATACTTTTCATCATCGTCATCATCATCGTCCATCACCACGCGGGTAAAACCGCGGGGCGCAGCTAGTGTTTAATAAATGTAACTTACAACACACATATATTTACTTTTTGTTTTACTTATGCGGGATTACTCACGTTTAATTTATCGGAATCTCCTCCTTTTTTGAAGTTGGTTATAAAAGAAAGATAGATACTATGATTTTATATTTGAATAATAGAACTTTATTATTCACACCACTTTAACTTGTCTTGTAGTCAACTATAACTATAACTAAATTCTACAGATTAAACAAACCGCAGCAATCTCCTAATATTTTCCATTGTAATGGAATTTCCATGTTCTTGTTGTTTCTACATGACAGTTTTACAATATATCAAACTAAATCCGATCTGAGCGTCATATACATATGTATGTACATATTTGATTTTCAAGTAACATGATATCCTATCGTAAGTATGCAGTATGAGTAGGTATTCCGCTTTTAATTGGTAATCATTATAGGTTTATTGGCTCAGAATTGTTTAACTATGGAAACTAACGTAGTTTTGACACATTTTTGTTTTATTTACGCGGGATTACTCACGTTTAATTATATCGGAAACTCGGACTATAGTTTCGGCCACGTCCGGTGGCCTTTATCATGGAGACATTTTGCCGGGCAAGACGAGCCCGCGCGCGCTTTGTACTCAGCTCAGAATTGTTATTGATTTAACCCTAGATAGCTAACCTTCGGACATACTCTATTTAAGCTAACCATCCGTCGAAACGACGGGTATTCTAAAAAGTCGGTTTTTTCTAAACTTTGGTGTTTTTGCATTTGTTATTTTAAATTATTTTTAGTTGCATGAATTTTAAATAAAATACCATTTATAAAATCAATCTTTATTTATTAATTTAAAAACTACAGGAACGTTTCTGATACTTGGTAAAAAAATACAATTTTTCGTATCATAAACAGTAACATGCAAAATCAACTAGTAAAAAATAGAAAAAAATCTGTTCTTTTCCCATGTTATGGTACATATAAAACTAACATAAATAGATAGTAAATATTTAATGATTATCTTTGGCGCATGTGGTACAATAATCGACTTTGTGTTCGCCGCATATTGGTGCCTTACAATTATTGCAAATGCTCTTTGTCATACGTTTTTTTTTGTAGTGACTCTTCGCGCAAGTTCTCCTTTTCCGTTCGCCTCTTGTAGAAGTTGATGAATCTTCTTCATTTTCTAAGTCCTGAAGAAGAGCTTGACGTGATACATGCTGGTCCTGGCTCGTAGACGAGTGCGCTGAAATAACATTCTTGATTTTATCTTTCACATGCGTAGGCATCGTTGTTTTTAGTAACCTTTCCTTTAGCCAGGGCTCTACAAGTTGAAAGTGTAGTTTCTTCATGAAGTCTCTGCGTGAAACTACTTTTTGTCCAGCCGTCAATAAATTATGACACTGTATAATGTAGCTATTGATGCATGCGATGTTGATCATTCCGTAGAACATACACATTGGCCATCTACTGGTTTTCCGGCTACACGACATATTACTGCACATCTGATCAAAAGTATCTACACCTCCTTTAGTTGCGTTGTAAAACTCTATCATGAGTGGTTTTTTTGTGGATGTGTTCACGGTACCTTCCTCATCACAAGATGAAAGCATATATATCACTTTTGAAGGTTTGGGTTTGAATGAGAGCAAAGTGAGTGGTCCATCATAGCAAAATATAGAACTGCCAACCGGTCTTGTTCTGTTATTTTTTAGTTCTTCTGGAATCTCTCTTTTATTTGCACGAAGTGTACCAACTATTGTCAGCTTATAGGGCTCGATTTGCAGGCTCTTTGCTAATGGAATGGACGTGAACCAGTTATCTGTAGTGACGTTTCTATTTGTGCCATGAACTGTGCGCGTCAATTCTTTTACAAAATATTCACCTAAAGGCAATCCACCAGTATCCGTCCCTTTTCCTAGATAAGGTATTGCATCCATCATGTAATATGTACCGCTATCACACATCATTTGAATTTTAATCCCATATTTCGCAGGTTTGTTAGGAATATACATCCGGAATTTGCATCTACCTCGAAAGCCAAGTAACTGTTCGTCAATTGTAACGTTTGTTCCCGGTGTATAATTACTTCGACATTGTGCTATAAGCATATCCCAAATTATTCTGATGGGAGTTAGGAGATCATTCTGTGCTCGCTGAAGCCGTAAATCTCTATCATCAAATCGCAAACATCTTACAAGGAAGTCAAATCTTTCGCGACTCATGGCAGCCACATATCCAGATCCACAAAAATTTGAATCGAATATTTCATCAGAAGTCAAATGGTTGTCTTTTAGAGCTGCAGTTAGAATCAGAACTCCTATAAGCGCTTTTATTTCCAGCATATTTGTATCGCTTTGTGTAGCAGTCGCGGTTTGATACAAGACTCTTTTCACGGCTATTTCAACGTTCGTCCATTTGACAATTTCTTCGAAAATTTCATTTACAAAAAAGGCTTCGAAGCAAGTTACTTCAGTAGTCATACCTCGACATAAACGGCTAGGCCCTCGCGAAGTACGCACAATATTCCTAACCGAGGTTCTAGTGGAAGTCTGTCTCTTTGTAGTAGCCCAAACATGACGATTTTTACCTCGTATGTTCCTTTGAGGCAGATGAATAATACTACTTTGTGAGGTTTCTGGAGAAGTCTCCGAGTCTCTTGTAACAATATTTTCCACAGTTGACAATAATACGTCGGATGAACTTTCTTGTCTTTCGGAATCAGATGGTTCATAATTTTCATCACTTTGGACATCATCTTCCGCCACAAAGTCCTCCGTCTCACTGGCAGAAGCGTCATCCAGGTCTTCAGAATTAAGCTCGTTTAGTGCATTCAATATAGCATCGTCATTTAACGCAGACATTATAAAAAACTAAAACAAACAGAAAAACCGTCAAAAATATACACGCTCACTCAAACAAAAAAATTACGGAAAAGCTAACCATCCGTCGAAATGACGGGCAAAGCTCAAGTATCTCAATAACCACAACACTTACCTGCAAGATGTGTGCACCGCTGCATAGGTCTCGCCGGTTACTGAGTTGGCTAGGAGAGACAAAACACTTACACGCACCGTTAAAAAGAGACAGCGATATTTCTGCGGAATGCCCGTCGATTCGACAGACGTTAGCTTTCTAGGGTTAACAATAATTTATTGATTGAACAATTTTGTTTCCGAATCAGCCTGGGTTTTTTTAAATGGTCACATTGCTTCTCATTCTGAGAAGGGTAATACCATAGTTGTCATACCATAGTTGCCATACTATAATTTCCATACTATAGTTGCCATACCATAGTCGCTTGTTTGTTTTTTGTTTCAAGCTAGCGGTAATACATAATTAATTTAGAAAAGACTGAGGTGCGTGCTTCACTAATTTAGTTTCTTAATTGCGTAATCTATCTTAATATTTATTTTCTGATATAGATCGCCAGTATTTTTTCAGAGCACAAATTTTCGTATTCTTAGGATCTTTACCGCCTGATGTAATTGTAGATATACCTAGTTTATATTATGTAATTTATACATAAATATTTATTTCTTACTAGCTGAATGTCCGGGTTTTCGTACCCTGTGCAGTAGCTCTCGACCATTATTCTCTATACACAGGGGTGGTGGTTGTGCTGAGTTGAGACATAAAATGTATTTCTTGGTTTTGTATGGTTTTTTTTTATGTTTAATTTATTTTTTAGTGTCTCATTTCTTTTTGTATGTATTGTTGAATGTAATGAAGTTAGTTTTCTGTCATAAATTATGTGTTGTCTATTGTCTATATAAGGGCTTTTTGGGTTGCAGCCCTAGATGCGTAGATATAATGGGCCCCATTGAATACAAAATGGAGTGAAATTTTTATGAAAAGAAACTTGTTGATGTTTCCCCTAATGATTATAATATCTTAAAATGTTTTAACGTTGCCACTACCTATGAAGCGGAGCGCTCTTTCTCTAGGATGACGTATTTAGGACACGAATATAGGACAACAATGTCAAACTATTGACTAAATCATTTGTCGGTTCTTTCCGTAAATTGTTATTTAACAAATGACTAATGTGATGAGGAATTTGCGGTGTAATATTGCTTTACAATTAATGTTTCACATGTAACTAAACATAACCTATTGATTTATTTTGCGATAATGTTACTCAGTTGCTGTTTGTGTCTAAAGCGAACTAAATAAATAAACTATTTTATTGTCCTCTTTCTTTTCTAAGCCGTGTACCTAGTACGTAGTTTAGCGATGATAGCTTAGTGGTTAGCGCGGTCGGTTCGCATGCCGAAGGGCGTGGGTTCAAACCCCAATAATGAGCTTGAGCTGCCGGTTAAGGAAAACATCGTGAGGAAACTGTAGCGTGGTGGTAGGGTACTTTCTAGTACTCGGCTGGCTAGCTACCACCCTCAAGTTGAAAATCTGCCGCCAAGCATCTAACGGTGTGTTCCGGCAGCTTCACTTGAGAGCCAGTTCCATTCCAGGCTAGGTGTACCATCTTCGACCACACCGTCACTTAACATCAGGTGAGCTGTGGTCAAACACCAAGCCTGTAAGAAAAAAAAAAAGTACACATAATCGAAAACAGGTTTAATTGGTTAGCCCAAGGGTCCCACAAACTCCCGGTTCGTCCCTATCTATACAAAGGTCTTTTGTAGTATCACGACCATTTAAAAAAACCAGCTAAAATGGTTCAGCCGTTCTCAAGTTATGCGCTTACTAACGAACATAATTAGATTTTTATGTATATACATAGACAGAATCAAAATTAAAATTATCTTATGTCTGTATGAATACCTTATATATGAATGCCTTATTGCGACAGGTTTATTATAAAGATAAGGCAGTTTATCTATGTAGATATTACGGTAGGTACAATAAGAGCAATCAAATGTATAAATCTTTATCCAAAAGCTTCAATTATGTGGTCGAAAAGTTTAGCTCTAAAGGTTCCACATTTTTTTATTTTTTTTTACGTAACAGCCCTGTAATTTCGCTAGCTGCAGTAAGTATCCTTCAAACCGGAACACAGTAATGTTTACAAACTACTGCTTAGCGGCAGAATATCTGGTACTGCGGTGGTACCTACCTAGACGACCTCCTGCTAAGGAAATCTACCACCAAGTAGATTTCCTTAGCAGGAGGTCGTCTAGGTTGTTTCACGATCTTTCTTTGTATTCTAAGGAATATGACGATGAAATTTGGTACACGTTGGTATAATTATATTTTTATCCACAATGAGGGAGAATACTTAAATACTACGTAAAAAATTAAGTGCAGCTCCGCTACATACTATATCTATCTACATCAACAAAAATCAAATGATGAAAAACATAGAACGGCATTTTTTTTTTAAATGTTCCTGATAATTTTAATGAGTTTCATTTCCCGTTCCTCTGGACGACCAGTATTTGTACGCAACGGTATGGCGTACAGCTCATGAATAAAACTCATTACCAGCGACTTTGTATCCTGTGAACTACAGTTTGGGGGTTTTTAAGGCTAGAATGAAAAGATTTCTTCTAGAACAACGTGCTCCATCCTCGGTCGCACCGTAGCTTTTCATCGGTCGAGTTGGTAGTCATATCTATTATCATATCAAAAAAATCTATATATTTTTTTTTATCTAAAAGTAATGAGGACTACACTCGCCTGACGGTAAGATTACCTGTCCATGACCATTGAAGCGATACACTGAACTTTGGGTAATAAAACATAGTCCAAAGCATCGTTGCTTTGACGCTCATTTTTTCTTCCTCTTTATAAACCTTATTCGAAGTATCAGGAATATTGTGAACAAGCGAGGCCGATGGTCAAGCTCTGCCGCACCGGATATTCAGTTAGTGGGAAATACATTTATCTTAATACAATATAACACTAATGACACCCTATCATGAAAATTAACAGATTTTTTATAGAAGAAGTAACTCGAGCGTATTGGTGTCACGATAAGTTTTAGGTAGAAAAATTTCTAGAATAATTCATGTCTAATTTTCATGTTGAAAACAAACATGTCTAATGAAAACAAGTCATAAGGCAAAAATTTAAGCTAACATGGGTCTGTAAGCTGCGATAGAATTTCTCTTATTCAACGTTATTGCGGTCCGTTATAATCATGATGGTTTTCTAAGTTAAATTTACCACTCGATCAAAACTTAAACACAAAAAAGCGAATTAATTAAAACTTAATTTTTTAAATTAAGTTTTGAGACGAATACATTGAAGTTGTACTATACCAGTGGTGAACAGTAGCAAATTTTTACTCAACTGCCAAGGAAGTGTTTTTCGCGCGTTTCTTGTATGTATGTATGTACGTACATATGTAAATTTCTTTATAACCTTATATCTTCCAAACGGCCGAATGGATTACGACAATTAAAGTATCGTTAGATGCGTATCAATAACCCAAGCGTCCTTAGAGCGTGGTTTAAAAAAAATATTTGGTGGATTTTTGGCGCGAACTAGTAATAGGTTGTTTTAAAAAAATAACCAAACTTAACAAGTAGGGTACCTAAATAAAGGCAATTAAAAGAGGATTAGAAAAAGATATATAGGTTATATGTTTAAATTTTAATTAAGAATAATAAATTTGTTTAAAAAGTTTTTCCTTTAATTATTTATTATAGTTATTTTAATCGCAATCGGGTTATAGATTTTTAAACTCTTTCAGCTTGATCAAAATTATTGATTGATTGAGCAAAAATATCACATACGCCAATGACGACGTGGACCATGCTACACTGTCATCCTCTGTGGGCTATTTAGATACGTGGTCGGAGCCCCCTTCAAACATCCTGCCTAACCCCTTTTAGCAGGACCTCACTGGAGGCAGGGGATACCTTTGCAGTATTTATTGTCCCGACATCAGGGCAAATTCAATTAGCTACCTAGGAAGACGTTAAAACGACTTGAGGTTTTTACTGACTTGTTCTTGTACTTGAGGCTTTTTATGGGCTTGAGTAACTTTGAAAGAGAATCTCTAATTAAGAAATTATATTATGCCATAGCTTTATTGAATAAAGTAGGCGCGTGGGGATAGCCCTGACCCATTCTGAATTTAATAAACATAGGCACATTTCTGCATGGTGTTTTTTAAATAATTGATTTAATTTACGATAAATGCATGATGAATGTATGAATAGAATAAAAGAAGTCCGGAAAATTATACCTAATCACAATTATGACATTGCCCTTGACCTGTTCCTTTTCATAAAATGACAATAGACGCTCGGGTCTGTTGGATCTATTGTATGAAGAGCGTAAGTATGTTTTGATGGAGTCGATAGGTTCCCTTTTTATTGATATAATCTTCCATCCGAATATGTAGACAGTTGTCAGGGGATGAGAGTGATTTAAACAAAATATAATATTAATATGAATCATCCATTCATCATAATTTAAGATGGAGCGATTCTCTTTCAAAAGGCTTACAATAATAAGACATTATATATAATAAACTCGAACGAAACGTTTTAATTCCACTTTTATTGCCGTGGTGGTGCCGGCGTAAGAATTGTACCCCACCCTATCTACCCGTGGTTGCCGTAAGAGTCGACTAAGGAATGTAATCCGGAAGATGGGCAGCAGCGTCTTCCTTGAACAATCACACCTAACTGCGCTCGCCAACCCGCCTGCCAGGCGTGGCGAATATTGGCAAAACCTCTGTCTTTCCTTTTTTTCAAACACTTATCTAAGGACACTTGGGTTTTTAAGACGAATATAACGATACCTTAACTGTCGGAATCTATCTATCCTAGGTAGGTACCACCGCAGTATCAGATATTCTACCGCCAAGCAGTGGTGTGTAAACATAACTGTGTTTGAGTTTGAAGGGTGCTGCAGCTAGCGACATTACTGGACTGTTGAGACACTATATCAATTGTCAAAGTAATGAGCGCCAAATCAGCGATTCCCTGGACTTTGCTTTGTTACTCAAAGTTCTGTGTATCGCTGCAATGGTCATGGACAGGTGTTATCTCTTAACATGAGGAGAGCGTCTGGTTTGTCCCATTACATTTATATTTTAAAAAATCTAGCCGTTTGGAATATACGAGCTAATAAAGTAATTTACAAATAAATATGCATACATACAAGATACGCGTAAAAAAATAACCCTTCCTTGGTAGTCGGGTAAAAATAAATATAACGAATAATATATAAGAACAAACATTGTGATACTATTTTAATGAAGTGTACTAAGGGTAGGGTTACAATTTGAATTCCAATAAAACTTATAGGATTTCAAGTTTCCACTCATCTTAATGATATTTCTTGAAAATGTTTCGATTTAATGAACTCTGCGCTATTATTGCGAAGTATTCATACTTATTTGATTTTATGAAAACATAGTTTGAATAATGGATTCTGAAATTGCTTAAACTTTCTAGAAACAATTACCTAAGTTTCTATGAAAATATTTTTTCATCTTTCGTGGTATTTATTTATTACAACAACATTAAACTAAGCAACAAGTAGTTACAACACAATTAAAATATATTTTTTTAAATAATGATTAGTATTGAAAGAAAGAAAAACATTTTTTTTAAATATGGCACTAAGATATTACATTTGCCGTGGTGGTGCCGGCGTAATTGCCGTGGTGGTGCCGGCGTAATTGCCGTGGTTGTGCCGGCGTAAGAATTGTACCCCACCCTCTCTTCCCGTGGTTGCCATAAAAGTCGGCTAAGGGATGTAAATCCGGAAGATGGGCAGCAGCGTCTTTATTGAACAATCACACTTAACTGCGCTCGCCAACCCGCCTGCCAAGCGTGGCGAGTATTGGCAAAACCCCCCCAGGAGGATCCCTATGTCCAGCAGTGGACGTCCTATGGCTGATGGATGGCTGGAGAAAAAAAATATTGCAAAAACGCGTGTAAGCCCACGGGGCGCAGCTAGGAATAAATTTCGGTGGACGTTTCACGTTCAATTCAATATAACCCCAAACTAAGCAAAGCTTGTATAGCAACCAGACAGTTGATAAAATACTTTTTTTTTAAATACCTACGTAAAATTAAACACCCAACAAAGAATAATTCTACACATACATAGATGTTTGTTTTGGGCGTGAATCAAACTCACGCTCTTGAAACAGACTTATTACTAAATGAGCTAACGTGGGAGTCGTAATACACATTACCTTTAGCTCAACTCAAGAAAATTGGTCGTAAAGTAGTACACACGCAGAAAACTATTGGAAAAACAAGAGAAGAATACAGAGTAAGTTAGCCTATCCAATCATAGAAGCACTTTTACCGCTTACTTTTCACTACATATTATATAACCAAAATCGCCCACCGCTTCTGTCTGTCTGTTCGTGATAAACTTAAAAAATACTGAATGGATTATTATGCGAGTTCCAGCAATAGATAGAGTGATTCATGAGGAAGGTTAAGGTATACATAATTATATTGTTAAGGTTTTGTGTAAATTGGTTGAAATATGATGATAATTGTTGAAAGTGTCGGAAAGGATTAAGGCAGCTTTTTCATCGAAAAAGTTGTCTTAATCCCTTTGAAATATTTTGTTAGATTCTACGCGGTCCAAGTCGCGGGTAACAGCTAGTATTATATACACTAAATGAATTTTACAATGTAACCTTTATGTGCCTTTAAAATGCAATGCGTTTATTCAAAGCTCTCACAAACATTCTGACTACAAAGTAATTTTATCTTTTTCGACACGACTTTCGATTTACCTACCGGGCAGATTACTTCAACCGTTTTCAACTATTACGTGTGTGGAATAAAGGTTTGGGACTATTCATTGTTGACCTTTCGCTCTAAATAAACTTTCCTAAAGTACGGTTCATGTTAAATTGGCTCCGCGCAAAAACACGAATGGGAGAAATGTAAATTTATGTTACTGTGTAAGGACAGTATGGGCGGAGTTACGGCGGTGACGTGAAAAGGTCGTGTCGCTGCATTGTGTTCGTATTGCTACGGAAATTTGTAATTGTAAAAAGTCACTAGTTTAGAAACGGAGTTCCTTTTCGTATGTTATCGTTCTCATTTGTTTGCGGGCTGAGGGGCTAGATCGAAAAATGTGTAACAATGAAAAACGACACCAAAAATCGACATCTTTTTGTAGTGATTTTTAAAGCACTTCCCGATTACCTAGGAAACTAAAACTTTTTTTAATCGATTCAGCTTGCAGTTAATTTTGAGAAAATGCTTTATGCATTTTCTCAAAATTTATAATTAAAAAAATAATAATTCCTTTAATACCGTTCCAACCGGGTGTCAATAAGACACCTCTCCATTTTTTTTGTAGCAATAATAGCTTAGAGCTTAGCGCGATCGGTTCGCACGCCGAATGGCGTAGGTTCACACACGCCAACAATGAGTTTGAGCTGCCGCTGAAGGAAAACATTGTGAGGAAACCACACCATGGCGGTAGAGTATTTTCTTGTACTCGGCTGGCTAGCTACTACCCTCAAGTTGAAAATCTGCCGTCAAGCACCTTACGGTGTATTTTGGCAGCCTCACTGAGAGCTATTTCCATTCCAGGCTAGGTGTGCTTTACCATATTCGACCACACCGTTACTTGGCATCAGGTGACCTGTGGTCCAACGTCCAAACCTTGACAAATTATATACTTAAGCCTTCCTCATGAATCACTCTATCTATTGTTGAAACTTGCATGATAATCTGTTAAGTAGTTTTTAGTTTAACGCGAACAGATAGACAGACGCGGCGGACGACTTTGTTGTATAATATGTAGTAATTATGATGAGTAGGTATCGAAAGAAGACTAACCATCGAATGTCGCAAAGCCAAAATAATGTTCAAGATTTTGTGTTGTTATTTGAAAGTCTGGATAAGAAATAACGCTTATCTTAACTATTACAGAAATATTCAAAGTGTTGTTTCTTACCAAACACTCAAAAGAGTTTTTCGTGCGTCTCATTATTTTTACTTTAAAAAAAGAGAGTTTTCCGTTTCTTACCTCTGCTAAATTGATTGCCTATTAAAAAAATAAATTGAAATTCCTAATTGCTTAACATTTCTTAAATTTTGCCAATTACAGAGAAATAATTATCTACAGCTTGCTTACATCGTGACATTCAAACGGAGCAAGTCTTATGTACTAACAAAATGGCACCTCAGTTAAAGGACGAATTTCGATTGAAGCTGCTATAAAAACCAACCAAATGGGTGTTTTTTACGAGATTGCTCTTGCCTTTATATACTGTACCTACATTGAAATGTTCTAGGTTTCGACCTTACGTTCAAGCGGTTAAAGTTGTACATTGATTGCAAGATAAGGTATTGCTATTCTTCTTTCTCTAGTATCAGTTTATCGTTATTGGACAGAATAATACGCGTTATTTTCTGTGGATTCTGTCTATGATGCTATTTGAAGCCTGAAGGTCACGATGACCATTACTTTGATTCGTATTCGATACGATTGACTGGGGAATTATGTATTTATTTTTGTATTAAAATACAATTTCTGGAGCTTTCAGTTGCCTCTTGGAGTGAGAGTTCCATTTACGTTAGGTTTCTTTGATCAAGGCGTGTTTTTGACAAGGGTCGTAAATGAAGCGGAAACGTTAAAACTATATTTAGTTTCACAACTGATTCAGATGACAAAGCTTTCCTTTGTTTGTTTGTTGAAAAAATCTTGACGTGATGTAGGTATAATCGCTTGGATACAGTTTTGGCTTTAGAATTGAACTTAAATATTAAGCAAAGATAGACATTTTAAGCTCTTGTTACTCGACTCAAAATTACTTAGGTAAACTTACATTAGCTTAAGAACTTTGTTATTAAGGTTAATAAAAAAGGTTTATTATTTTTTGCTTTTAATTTTTTCGGTGGTTTAAACTATTTGGTAAAATGTTTTTATTTTATAATTTTTTGTGGCTATAGTCTACTAATTACTACAAGCAAAAATTTTTTTACTCACAACTTTGCATTAAAATCTGTGAGTGTACAATAAATCACCTCTATTTTTTTACCCTTAGGGTAGGTTTTCTCCCAAATTTATATGGGATCAACTTCGAGGTATACCCTATCTATTAATAAAAGTATTATCAAAATCGGTCCAGTCTGCAAAAAGTTATGCTTGGTCATACATTAAAAAAAATATATATACGCGTACACGATTTTTCTTACGGCCCGGAACATACGTGCGTGACGTCTCATGCCGGCCTCGACGGAAAACAAGCGCCGGCTGGCTGCAGGCGGCATTATATTGAGTTGAGGCCGGTTTGACATATAACATTTTTTCTTTTCGTTCTTTATGTTATTTTATATCTTTAAAATGTTTGTTATTTCTTTTTGTATGCATTGTAATGTAAATGTAATAGAAATTTCTTGTATGTCTCAAATGAAGTGTTGTCTGTTGTCTTTAAATAAAACTTATTTTTATTCACAGATACCTCTGGATACGTATAGCGTTATTTGAGCGGCAATTGGCCAAGATCATAGAGCATTTGGTCAGCAACGCTACTCGGTACTACGAACGGGACGCTTTAGTGGCAGACCCTGACTACGGGAGCATACTCAGTTCTCTATTGGTGGGCCCGTGCGCCTTGGAGTATTCCAAGGCGAAGCCACCAGCTTGCTTCTGGACGGATCCACCAGCGGATGAGTTGGTAAGTACAGATTTAAAAAAAAACATACAGTGACGTATAACATTAGTGAAAAATCCCTAGCCCCACAATTGTTCCTTATTTAAATGAACGAGCACAACAAATTGGTAGGTTTTTAATGGTTGACAATATAGTCTTTGACCACAGCTTACCTGATATTAAGTGACGGTGTTGTCGAATATAGTAAATCACACCTAGCCTGGAATAGAACTAGCTCTCGAGTGAAACTGTAGGTGGTAGCTAGCCAGCCGAGTACTAAAACGTACCCTACCACCACGCTATGGTTTCCTCACGATGTTTTCCTTCACCGGCAGCTCAAGCTCATTGTTGGCGTTTGAACCCACGCCCTTCGGCATGCGAACCGACCGCGCTAACCACTGAGCTATCATCGCTACAAAATCCTCCCTAAAAGATCCCATAGTACAAGCTTTGCTTAGTTTGGGGTTAGATAGCGCAGTATGAAATGTTAATTTATTTATTCCGCCGCCAAGTAGTAGTGTGTAAACATGACTGTGTTGCGGTTTGAAGGGCAAAACAGCTAGCTAAATTATAGGACTATTGAGATTAGCTATTGAATGTCTAAAAGTAATGAGCGCTAAAGTGGCGTTGCATTGCACCCGCCAAGTGAGTGCTTATGGATTGACTACCAATTTACAGTCTATTAAAATATCTATCTCTCTTTTAATGTTTCGGAATCTACTGTACGTTTCAATGCCTAATTGCTTTCTAGATGGCGGTAGAACAATACACTCTGTTTTGATACTTTAGTCATTCATGTCTCTTCTCCTGCTTTTTGTATAGGTCCAAAGACATAGAATGTCTGCTGGCACCACAACTCCACCTTCAGTTAGAAGACCAATTCTCAATTTTAAGCGAAGTCTGAACGCTTCTTCTGATGATTGCAGTAATTCAAATACAGGTAGGTACATGAAAAAAAAAGCCACCATTATTTTTTCTATTAAATATCTATATCACTTTGAGTTTGTAAAAATGTTGTATTAAATAAGTACAGTTATGCTAAAAACATATAGTATACTACGCCCGCGACTTCGTAGCGACTTCCTAGTGGCATGAAATATACTTTACAACCTCCCCTACTACCAAATATACATAATTCTTTCTTATAAAAATCGGCGGAGCCGTTTCGGAGGAGGCGACCACAAACACCGTGACACGGGATTTTTATATATACTAATAGGAACGTATTTATACCAAGGTACATATTTATATTTGTTGTATTCCTTACAATATGCATAACTAAATTAATATTAGGAAATAGTTATTTATCTAATGCTTATTGTGTTTGCGTATCTCTACATAGTATAATCAAAGTCGCTTCCCGTCGTCTGTATGCTTAGATTTTTTAAACTATGCTACGAACTTTAATGCCGTTTCCATCAATAGACAGAATGATTTAAGAGGAAGGTAAGAAGGTTTATATGTATAATTCATACATATGCACCACATTAGTATTAACATTACACCTGTGCGATGCCGGTGCGGGTTGTAGGTATATAAGTGTATGTGTTTTTGCGGTCGTGTTTTTTTTACAACGGTATAGGCGTGCGCCTTTAGCCACGATCTCACCTGATGGACGACGATGTATCCGAAAATGGAGCACGCTTACTTAGGAAATACCTATTTACGTTTCCCTTGAACAACTTGTACTTAGTTGGAAACACAGATGCAAGATTGGCAAGATTAGGTCATAAAAATTCTTGGGCACACTCAGCGTAGTGTATACGTTAAAAAATCGACAGACTAGCCATTTCACGTCGATGTGCTAGGCTCTGAAGCTTCAAATTTAACATCAAATCGTCATTTATAAGACTCTTATTACCTTTCAATGGAGTCCAAAGCCTCAAGTTGATACTTGGCAGAACAATTCCAAAGATGGCGGTAATGATGGTTGGTATGTGTGCGTGTATTATAGAGAGGGCATGTATTTGTGGATAATTAATCTACATTTATTTTAAAAAATAAACAAAATTTTGTGTCTTTTAATAACTTTTTATTTACAGGATCAAGTAAAAATGCCGGATCAAGTGCCAAAGATTACGTAGAAAGTTTACATCAAAATTCAACTGCGACGCTTTTGTATGGGAAGAATAATGTTAGGGTACAGCCGGTAAGTACGGCGATTAATCTCTACTGGATACAAATTACATTCATTATGTGCTTTTTGGATATCTGCTGAAATTAGATGTAGAGCTTGTTTTGTGGTAACTTGAATAAGATGTCTAATGATGTCATTAAGTCCACCTTTAGCGATGATAGCTCAGTAGATAGCGCGGTCGGTTCATACCCCAAGAAACAATGATTAAATGAATGAAAGAAAACATCGCGAGGAAACCATAGCATGGTGGTAGGGACTTTTTAGTACTCTGCTGGTTAGCTACTACTCTAAAGTTGAAAATCTGTCGCCAAGCATAACATAACAGTGTGTGTCGACAGCCTCACTTGAGAGTCAGTTCCACAACAGGCTAGATGTAAAATCCAGAGTAAACAGGTTTTTTCTAGATAAGCGTGCTTTATCTTAGACTACATCCAGCTTTGCATAAGGCAGGGCGTGGTCAAATGCAAACCTATTTAGTATGAAAAAAAAACAATGAAGGTAGATTCGAATCGTTTAGTTCGAGTTAAGTAGTAACCTAATTCCGATTATTTATGACGTAATACCTAATAATTTGATAATTGCAGAAAGACGTGGCAGAACCAATGCCGGGATATCTTAGCTTGCATCAAACAGCTGCTGGTCTTATCATCAAATGGACTCCCAATCAGCTGATGAATGGATATGCTGAGAGCGAGGGCGTTGACAAGAGGTAACCAAGTAAAAATATCGAATAACTATATGTATAGTACTCGTTGTGATCTATGTACCTACATACTCGTAGCTAGTTGCATGAATCAATCTCCAGTTCTCCAATATCAGCATTATTAAATCAGAAGATTTTAAATTTCAAATTTGAAAAAAAAACCGGCCAAGTGCGAGTCTGACTCGCGCACCGAGGATTCCGTACAAACCTGTAGGTATACATATAAGTAAAAGTTATGGTTTTTTTTAATGGTAATTTATGCTTTTAGAATTTTTACTTTATGTGTGCTATAAGACATTGCTTCGTACCAAATTTCAAGATTCTTAGTTGACGGGAAGTACCCTGTAGGTTTTGATTCCCTTGCGAGTGTCGAAAATATGCAGCATAAACGGCTGTATCTTTTGCTTGCATTGGCTTAGAAGTTTGATTTTTTCACAGCTCTAAGGGACAGTAAACCTGAGTATTTGATATGAATTTGAGCTTGATACCTCCACGCGTTCCTGATAAAAAGGGTCTTGACAGACAGACAGATGGGCAACAAAGTGATCCTATAAGGGTTCCGTTTTTTCAGCCTCTATCTACGTCTATCTTTCTCTCTCCCAGCAGCATGCCGTTTGTCTTCTTTATCGCGTTTGCTACTGATTCCTTAACGAAATCCTGAAAAGGTAGATATATGCCATCGCGGACTTTTTTGTAGATCTATAAAAGAGGAATATATCACCATGCATTGTTTTGTTATGTCTCAAAGAGATCAGGCAGCGTTTTCGATTAAAGGTCTGACTGGCCTGACTGTTTCCGATACTTTCAACAATTATCATCATATTTCAAACAATTTATACAAAACCTTGACAAGTTATATACCTAAACATTCCTCATGAATGAAACTCGTATGATAATCCGTTCATTAGTTTTTAAGTTTATCGCGAACAGACAGACGCGGTGGACGACTTTGTTTTATAATAATGTGTGTAGTGATAAATGTTACAGATTACTTATGATGTTTTACCGCTTTAGTAAGCCGCGGCAGTTTTACATACCTAGCCGTACTCTTAATCATCAGTCAAGAGAATAAACTCCGTTTTTCATTTTCCTTGTAATAAAAAGAAACCTTTTAAAGTTGCCAAGAAGGAAAGTTCCTTGTCCGGCGTAGTTGATTACAAAGTCTACTTACGCCTCGTTAAAAGTTTTTTCCCGGCGCTTTGTTGCCTCTCACAAGGTTGCTTGCAGTCGGGTGCTTAATTCCATTTACTTTGTTTACTAACTACTCGTAAAGTTTCCACAAAGTTTCAGATAATGCGTGAGTGCAAGTTCTCGGGAAATGTTAAGGCCATTCACTACGTTTTACTTCAAATAAAAAGAGTCAGTTGCTAAAAGACTTTATTTATTTGATACGCTATTGCACACTTACGAATAATATGTGCAAAAACAGAACTTAACGCTAAAGCATTTTCTGCCAGCCATCACAATCACAATAAATACATTTTGACTTAGATTTTGATCCCCACAGTGTCTCATACTCTGTCGGGATCAAAATCTAAATAAATAAGGTTGTAGGTGCGGATCTAAACGAATATATGTATATGTACATACTAGCTGCGCCCCGCGATTTTATCCGCGTGGTGATGGATGATGGTGATGATGAAAAGTATCCTATGTTTTATTCCAGGATCTAAAGTATCTACATGCAAAATTTCATCCAGATCCGTTCAGCCGTTCTGGCGTGATTGAGTAACAAACATCCATCCATCCATCCAAACATTCACATTTATAATATTAGTGGGATATATAAATACAGCAAATAAATATGATACCACTTAATATTAATGAATAAATAATAATAATTATAAATAATACATATACATTTATATAATTATTTATACATCTTTGTCACACGATGAATCGATTGAGCAAAAATGCACAGTTATTACCCATTCTGTTTTCATAAATATTTTTATTTAGACTTTTTTAGATCTTTTCTAGAAGTTACCTAACTTTACTAAGTGACTCAAGTAATTTAATTTAAAAATAACAGTACAAGTAATACTTGACTTAAATGACTAATATGATAGAGGTATTTTGTTAATAAATATAACTTGACCACACGGAAAGCACCAGCTTTCAAATAAAAAAAAGATCATTATACCCAGTCGAAAGTTCTGAGGTAACAAACATTAAAAAAAATATAGATCGAATTGAGTACCTCCTCCTTTTTTGAAGTCGGTTAAAAATACAGGTAACACTGCACAAACTTATAATTCTATGTTCATGTTTTACATAATAATTACAATTAGGTACAATAATTGTTATCCGACTTCAAAAAAAGGTACTCAATTCGACCTGTATTTTTTTGCATTGCTTGTGAAATAGTGTCCCTTCCATACGTAGTATTATTATCTGTTCTATGTTCCAAGCTTATAGCCCTGTATGTATATGGCTACTTTGCGAGTGCCATCTTTGGTTGACATTAGCAAAATAGCCCGATTTAATGTGGTACCGTTTTTTGCACGATGAATCTTAGTTATTATATTATGTGTCAAAAGTATTAAACCTGGGTCTCCTATTAAAAGTGTAACAGATGATTCCACAATTTTTTATTTAATGTTCTTGCATTTTAGTGTGTCATTGTACTGGCTTGCTCCATAGATTGCTAAATTTAGCTATTAGTAGTGCATTTGTGTGTGTAGCATGCTTCGTTGCCACCTAGTGCATGCGTCCGCGTGCCAAAACACGTGTATTCTGTGCAGCGTCGAGCCGTGTACTGTCTATCGCAGTTGGTGTGCTGGACCGCTCTGTGTTGATTGGTATGAATGTTTTACTTTTATTTTTTGCTGTTTTATTTAGTTTAATTGTTGTCTTACATTTTATCATAAGCATACGCATTAGTTTTTTTTACAATAAATAAATGTTATAAGTATGTAAATAAATAAATAAATAAATAAATATTGTAGGACACATTACACACAGCGCCATCTGACTCCAAACTAAGCAGAGCTTGTGTGATGGAAGTCAGATAACTGATAGAATACATAAATACTTTCTTTTTTGTAAATACATACTTATAATACATACAGAACACCCAGACACAGAAGAAACATTTGTTTTTACCAAACAAACATTTGTCCTTGGCGGGAATCGAATCCACGCCCTACAGCACAGGCAGGCATGCTCTCAATGAGCCAACAGGGCTGTCAATGTGTTTATTTATTATTTATTTATTTAGACTAAAACGGCAATCGCCAATTACAGTAGTCTTAAAATTATAATACCGGGTGTTTGGTAGAGGGTTAGACAAACCGAATGGGTGTGGTCGGGGACCCATTTGGAGAATACAAGCTGGCCAAAAAAAATGTGTATGTTTGTTACTTCTTCACGCTCAAACGGCAAATTTTGATGAAATTTGGTATGGAGGTAGTTGATACACTGGATTAACACATAGGCTATTTTTATCCCGCATAAATGAAGCAGGTAACGCTTCGGGACGCACCTAGTATTAGTACCTAAAGTGCTGTCTGCAGCGGGGCAGAGCCCGAGCTACCTGTGCAGTAATTAGGGCTGCAGATTGAGGAACCTTTTGGATCTGGCCTTGACCCAACCGCTTACCCGAGCCTCTTGAAGTGTCAAATATGCTTATTATTATCAAATTATAATATTATAAATGCGAAAGTTTGTTCGTTTGTATATATGTTTTTTACTTGTTTACGCTGAAACAGCTGGACGGATTTAGATGAAATTTGGAATGCAGCTTATACCCTGAATTAATACACATTAATCGTACTTTTAATACCAGAAAACGCTGTTAAAACTGCATCTTACAGCTAGTTTTCTATGTAGATAGTAGAGTATTTAAAAAATGGATGTAAATACATTTTGCATTTTTACTCTAAAAAGAGCAGCAATAGTTCTATCGTTCCGTAAGACATGGCACTAGAAATAAGACTTAAGAGCTATTTGGTAGAACTAAAAATTACTCTTAGTTACGTTGATATCAGAAAGAGCTTGGTACCGATGGAAGTAAGATTTGTAAATACCTAGATGTTCCTATTTATTTTATTCCGCAGCGTGTACTGGGCAATGTCGCTGCAAGTGTGCGTCTGGGAAGTGGTATATGTTCACGTACACAGATCTCAGGCCAGTGATGCTCTCATCTTGGTTGGCCAAGACGGAGTACAGCGACCACCCATCCAATTCCCTAAAGGTAATTATAAATTCTGACTGAGATTCGATGTGGCGTCATTTCGTAACAGCTTACAGTGGCTGGAAAAAATCCAAAGAGCGGATTTAGTGACTTGTCTTTGGAGAGATTTATCTACAGGAGCTAATTAACCGTCATTACGACGACAGTCTTGTAAATTTAAAATAGTGATGACATCAAATTGAGCGACTGATTAATTTAAAAAAACGTAGGACACACAGCGCCATTTGACCCCAAACAGATGGTAGTCAGATACCTAACTGATAGAATACAAAAATACGAAATTTTTGTTAATACAATGTATTTATTACTACATACAGAATAAACATTTGTTTATACCACAAAATGTTTGTCCTGGGTGGGAATCGAACCCTACAAGCTCTTAAAGCAGATATACTACCAATAAGCCAACAGTTTATAACTCTGCACAGCATTATTTTTTACAACATTGCTACTAGGATGATAATATCAACAAACTTAATTCAGAAGTTTTTCTTTTACCCGACTGCTAAGGAAGGGTTATGTTTTTCGCGCGTATCTTGTATGTATGTAAATATCTTTATTACCTCGTGTCTTCCAAACGGCCGAATGGATTACTAGAATTGAGGTATCGTTAAATTCGTCTCAATAACCCAAGAGTCCTGACAGCCCTGTTGGCTCATTGGGAGTATGTCTGCCTGAGCTGTGGGGTGTGGGTTCGATTCCCGCTAAGGACAAATGTTTGTTTGGTATAAACAAATGTTTGTTCTGTGTCTGGGTGTTCTGTATGTATTATAAGTATGTATTTACAAAAAAAAAAGTATTTATGTATTCTATCAGTTATCTGACTTCCATCACACAAGCTCTGCTTAGTTTGGGGTCAGATGGCGCTGTGTGTAATGTGTCCTACAATATTTATATTTATATTTATATTAGTCCACAGATGGTGGTTTAAGAAAAACAAGATGGTGGATTTTTGGCGCGAAATAGTAATACGTAAATAAATAAAAAACTAAATCTATCAAGTAGCGTATCTGAATAAAGACTATTAAAAGAGGATTACAAATATATGTATAAGTTATATGTTTAAATTGAATTAGGAATAATAAATTTGTTTAAACAGTTTTTTTCCTTTAATTATAGCTATTTTAATCGCAGTCGGGTTGCAATCGCGTTTATAGCCAATGTCATTGTACCCTATACATCGAAATCTGGCATTTAAAAGTTATGGTGAATTAAAGATACTCGTAGACGTACATGAAACCTGGAAACATTACACATCTTTTTTTGGGCAGTCGTATAAAAACATATAAACAAACATCGCGGGTCTACAATGGACCCGAATAGATTACGACTGCGAAAGATAACAATCTTTGAAGGCCTTGAACTGAGAGAGGATCTTGATTACTTACAAAAATTAATATAAATGCAAACATATAAAATATATTTTAGGTTTATTCAATATTTAGCATTTATTTTTTATATATTTAGCATTAATTAAAAAGTTGTATCAGGAAATAAATCGATTAAATAACAATAATTTACTGCAACTTTACGCTAAAATAGAAGTGATATACTCACGTACTCGTACAATAACTAATGGATCACCTAAATTCTACAGTGTGTTTTTGTTCTTTATTTTGATGTCGCACCTTTTGCATTATGCCAGTTTCAAGTAGGTACGTCATATTTTTAAGTAGGTATCTCAAACTAAAAGCAAATAAAGTCAAAGTCACATAAAGAAATTCAGGATCAAGTCAATAAGTCAAGATCGAGTTTACATCCTGGTAAAGTTTTTTTTTCTCCACGTTATATTACTCACCCGTTATGTATCCTTATTTTTCAACACAAGTTTTGGTAAAAAATGCAATGTAGGAACACGATATTTCACGTTTTCGTTGAAAACGTATCATACCATATTTAAATCGATTTGCAGTTCTCACCCGTCAAAAAATATTGTGATTAACGTCATTCTAAATTTTGAATTATAATAAATTTGGGATGTTCTACACGTAGGGTGTTCTCTTCTCATGACATGTTATTGATTGCAGGTGGCCATCTTCTATCCTTCTTGAGCAATCTCGAAACAGGGTTGCTCCCACACGGGCAGCTAGATCCTCCACTGTGGTCGCAACGGGGATCGGGCAAGGTGATTTTTTACAAGCTTTTAATAAACTTACAATGTGTGTTTGTTGGTTTAATTGAAATCTTGCCATCTTCCTCTTATTCTTCGGAGTTGGAATTTGACACATTGACTAAGTTTTTTTTAATGGTTGACAGGCTAGGTGTTTGACCACAGCTCGCCTGATGTTAAGTGACGGTGTAGTCGAAGATAGCAAACACACCTAGCCTGAAATGGAACTAGCTCTCAATTGAGGCTGCTAGAATACACCTTTAAAAGCTTGACAGCAGATTTTCAGCTTGAGGGTAGTAGGTAGTAGGGTAGTAGGTAGTAGGGTAGTAGGTAGTAGGGTAGTAGGTAGTAGGGTAGTAGGTAGTAGGGTAGTAGGTAGTAGGGTAATAGGTAGTAGGTAGTTGGGTAGTAGGTTAGTAGATATTTATTTATTTGTTATTGTAGGTGTTCGGGCGAGGCAAAGCCAGACGTCGCCCGATGCCCAGTCTGTGCGAGAGTGGGGAGACTGAGGAAGCGGAGTGGGAAGAAGCGGCAGGCGACTACGTCTTCCGCATCGTCAATAATGCCATCACTGATAGAGAAGGTATTTTTTTTTACCCGACTCGACCTTATTTGTATGATTCATAGAAGCATACAAATAAGGTCGTGATCCTGAACAAAATTGCGCATAGAAGATATACAATACTATTAGAGACAGTCATAATAAAACATACTGGGAGCACTGAAATTTGTCCGCGTATATTATACGAGTAAGTGTTCAAGGTATATATTTAGTTTATTTCCGCTTAAAAAACTTATTTATTAAACACTCAAAATAAACTTCCGCAAAGTAACGCCTGAATCAATCAATTATCGTATATTATATGTGCTGTGATTGGAAATCTTATCTTACTTTCGTATGTAATAAAGAGACGAGAAATTTTATCGCGGTGCGCATGCAAGCTTTACCGCTTCATTTTTTCGAAAAACAATGGTATAAGAGGACCAAGGAACTCACTCGCATATATAAGGTGCGTGTTCTCCCAATTGGGTTTAATAGGTTACCATGGTAATGTTATAAAGCTAATTGGGCATTACATTGAAATCTCTACATAGTATAAAACAAAGTCGCTTCCCGCCGTCTGTTCGCTTTGTTATTTTTTTTAACTACGCAACGGATTTTATTGCTGTTTCCATCAATAGACAGAGTGATTCAAGAGGAAAGTTTATATGTTTAAGACATGCATATGACATGCATATGCACCACATTAGTATCTACATTGCACCCATGCGAAGCCGGTGCGGGTCGCTAGTGCAATATAAGCAGCTCTTCCTCTTAAAACACCTGTTTTTATCAAATTTAATTTGAATTTGTCATTGATTTATTATACTTAGATAGTATAAGTTTGCATTTATTTAGTTTTGGATGGGTTTTTTGCTCTCAAAACAACAATGTTTGTACTGCCAGGACTAATTTCACTATGGTAGATTGTTTTAAACTAAACTAAAACTAATTTGAATACCGGTATAGCTGCTTTTTTATGTCTGACAGGCTAGGTGTTTGACCACAGCTCACCTAATGTTAAGTGACGGTTTATTCGAAGATAGTAAACACACCTATACACACAGGAACTGGCTCTCATGTGAGGCTGCCGGAACACACCGGCAGATTTCCAGCTTATCAATCGAGTACTCGAAAGTACTCTACCACCACGTTATGGTTTCCTCACGATGTTTTCCTTCACCGGCAGCTCAAGCTCATTGTTGGGGTTCGAACCCACGTTCTTCGGCGTGCGAACCGACCGCGCTAACCACTGAGCTCTCATCGCTACAAAATTACTCGATATCTAAATTAAATAAGTCCTTTCTAGGTAAGTTTGGTAGGTAATGTTGACAGACAGGTGGACGGACTGAGAAACTTATTTTCACATTTATTAGCTTTTTTAAGCGACTTTTGTCTTATATTTTCACATTTATTAGTTTATGCGACTTTTGTCCTCTGAATGAGAGGCTCTTAATAAACTAGCTTATAGAATATTTATGCTTATCTTTTATATTATCTAATATATTACATATCTGTTTGTTGGCGTTAAACTTTGCCTTGTTTTATTTACAAGTAACATTTTCCCAGACAAGTTCAATGAAACTGCATAATTTAACTTTGACATTTAAAAATATTTTTAGATATATCATATCGATTTTAATATAATAAAAATCAATTTATTTTATTAGTGAACGGATTTCATCTAAGATATCATTGTGATCGTCATTACGAACAAATTTGACCGTGCCACAAAAACTTTAAAAAAAGTTGGTTTGGATAGGTTGTTGTAACAAAATTTTATTTATAATTAATATTATTAATATCTTGTAACCAAACTATCTGTTGTTATATCTGTAGTCCTTAATCCTAAGTCTAAAGCATAACAATGATTTGCAGCAATGCGACATTCTCTTCTTGAGAGGGCTATATCGTCGCCTCCGCGCACGCCGCGACGACCTCTCGCTTCCACGTCTACTACGTCTTCAGACTCGTCCACTATGTCAGTCGACTGTCCATCGTCAGCCACAATTAACGGCAATCTACCACCGTTGACGCCGGTGCCACACCAGCCGGTTGAACAGGTATGTTTATAACTAGCTTCAGAAGGAGGATGGTTCTCAATGCTCCGTTTTTTTTTATACTCCGTCATTTGTTTACCAATTTGTGTGATTATATTTTTATTGTATTGAGATAATACGCAAAATAGAAAGACCGTACTCTTAATTAAAAATTAAAGACTAAAAAAATATGTTTTTTTTTTTGTTGATTTAGTCTTTTTTATTATTATTATTTGTAGTAGTTTGTGTAGTTTTTTTTAAGTCGGTTTTTTAACAAAAACTTTTTAAACGGTACTTACAGTTCAATTAAATAAAAACAGAGGCCATTTTTGATTGTAAAAAATGTTTTATAAAAAAAATATGACAAGAAATTCAGTTTTAAATAAACATCTAACAACTAAAGTAATTAGAATGGGCTATAATGTAATGTTACGTTATGCGGTCTAGGTGCAGCGTGCTTCATCTTAGACTACATCCTGCTTAACATCAGGCAGGGTCAGTTCGGTCAAACGCAAATCTATTTAGTATAAAAAAATGTGTGGTTTGTAATTCTGTTGTTATATGACCATTATTTTTTAACGAAGGCGACACAGCATTGCTATCATAATTGTAGACAATGTTTATATGAAATAACGATATACGGTGTTACAAATGTAATGCGTAGAATGCGAGATAACAGTGATGCCTAATTAGTAACTTCCTATTATAAGTACAATAAGGCAGACCTTGAGTGCTAGTCACCGTTTTTTTTTAAATTTGTTGCAGTCGGCATCTATAGAATTGGTATGCAGCACAATGCGCCGCCAAATAATTTCTCGTGCTTTCTACGGGTGGCTTGCGTATTGTAGGCATTTGTCTACTGTACGTACACATTTGAGCGGGCTGGTACATTCTAATATAGTTCCCAGGGGTAAGTATGTGAATTGAATTATGAATATGTCTACTGGATGACGTTTTTTAAACTACAATTTCCTCTCTCTCTGTCTCTCTCTCTCTCTCCCTCTCTATCTCAAAGGATCGCGTTGCCTTACTGAACCCCTTTTTAGATATATGTATTTTTTAGCTTTACGTTTGAAATAATCCTACAAATTCAAATTCTTTATTGGTAATATCTTTGTTACAAGTCATGATAAATAAATAAATAAATTAAACTAAAGAAATCGAATTAAATTAAGTTAAACTACATCAAATAAAGTAAAATTCAAATTAACAATTTATTGGAGCGTGGCTGCGGTCTAGTTGCAGCACGCTAAGGATATTGTACTTCCCGGGAAATTGACTCTGGCAAAGAGCTTCATGTACTCGCCGCGCGAATAAAAATTTAGAGTCCAAACGGTTAGTGCGCACAATATTCATTTCATGCCGCTATAGTAGCTTTGCTTCTTCTTCTGCTGTACTTTCTGCATCAAACGCACGCCGCGTTCGATTCCTATCCAGACTAACATTTATGTGACAAACATAGATTTCTGTTCTAGTGTTTTGTATGTGTTATATATAGATACATGTATATTTGCAAAAAAGTAGATAAATTTTCTATCAGTTATTTGATTCCTCTAGTACAAACTATACTTAGTTTGGGGCTATGGCGCTGTCTGTAATGGACTCCGATAAATATTTATTTGTATGTAGGTATTTAAATACGAATACAAAAGCTTTTGAATTTAGAAGAGTAATATATATACCTATTAGCTATTTTTGGTATGATTTGATACACAATTCAAATTAAATGAAATTAAAAATATGTCCATTTCTACTAGTTTTTATTTAACTTGGATGTTTGTTAATTGGTTCAGGTAAAATCTTGTAAGTTGAATTAGAATCAGATCATTTTATCTTTCGGAGTTCAATTTGACACCTTGATTCAGTTCCGATGATAATGCATTTTTATGGTAAACTTGACCTGATTCTACATCCAGGATTGACTCCAGATGAAGGAGCTCCTTAACTATCAACAGTATAGACACGACGCAAATTTAATTTTGATTACCTTGCTGCCGTACATCTGAAAGGTTGTTTAAAAAAAACTTATTATTTTTCAGAAGGAGCAGAAAACGGACTTACAGAAGAGTTATGGCGAGCTATGACAGACGAAAATGGTGCAGTCAATGACAAAGATGAAGTGTACCGACTAGTTTACTATGGAGGCGTACAACACGATATTAGAAAAGAAGTGTGGCCTTACCTACTAGGGTATTACGAGTAAGTGGATTAGTTATAAGCTGAAACTCAAAGACTTTATAGAAGTTTTGGCGAGGACGCGGTATTAAACGCGTATTTAAATGTGGTTAAAATAAAATACCGAATTATATGCACAAGTTGTATCAAAAAATGTACAAGTTGTTTTTTAAATATGATTTGATAGAAATGTCATTTGTTTAAACAGTTTTGGCTCAACTGCAGAAGAGAGAATTGAACAAGATGCAGCGTGTCGAAGGCAATACGAAACAATAATGTCAGAATGGTTATGTGTTGAAGCGATAGTTAAGCAACGTGATCGCGAACAAACTGCCGCATCTATAGCACGACTGTCCGAAGCCTCTGGGAAGCCAAAGCCAGTGGAGCCAGAACCTTGTGAGGTAATAATAAATAATAAATAAATATTGTAGGACACATTACACACAGCGCCATCTGACCCCAAACTAAGCAGCGCTTGTCTGATGGAAGTCAGATAACTGATAGGATACATAAATACTTTTTTTTTGTAAATACATACTTATAATACATACAGAACACCCAGACACAGAACAAACATTTGTTTATACCAAACAAACATTTGTCCTTGGCGGGAATCGAACCCACGCCCTACAGCTCAGGCAGACATACTCCCAATGAGCCAACAGGGCTGTCAAAGTAAGGATACAGAACCACTTCAGAGGTCCTTTATCTAGTGTTTGTATTTTTAGATATCTAGATAAGCCTTTAATGTTTTTGTAATTATCTACAGGTGTTTGAAGACGACTGTAGTGTTATATCTGATAACCCACCAGTCGTTTCTCCGACGCCAAGTGAAAATGAACAGAAAAAAATAGAATCAAAACCAGTATTATCCCGAGCGCCAAGTATAGATGAAGTTGATAATATAGAACTAGACGAGGACCAGAAAGAGAAGGAAGTTAAATTGAACGATGAGACTGAAAGAGATAGCATAGATATTGACAGTCTTAAAGACGACGACGTACATTTAAAGAGTGTTGTAAACAACCCTGATATGAGGAGAGAAAGTATAGCAGAAATTAAAAAAATAGCTGAAGAGATAGTTCAGAAAGGTGAAGGAAGAGGTTTGCTTTGTTCTGTAGACAGCGGCAATGTGAACTTTAATGGTAATGATTTAAGGTCATCGATAGACGAGAGCCAGCCTACTTTACATCAACAGCATACAAGTGTAATTATAACCAACCCGTCGGTTGATTTAGTAGCGGGAGGGAGTCCAGCTTCCAATGATACTACTGGTAAGTTCACCTACAAAATTAACTAAATATTTTTCTTTCATATAATTGTGATTTTTATATTTGAAAAGTTGATAATAATGATCCCTAGGTAGTCTACTATTTTTTTTTTTTTTTAATTTACCATATAAGATCGGTAAGATGTACCGAGTTCTCAGTAAAGTAGGTTTTCGTTTTACTCATACGGGATACACGTTCAATTGGGCATACTCCAACTATAGTTCAAACCTCCGGTGACCTTTATAAAGGAGTTATTATAAAGGTAGGGCTCGTGATATTGTCTTGTTTTGTACTAGCAAAGTGAACGAGTAAATATAAAAATACCACCCGGTTTTCAGTACTTGTTGTATGATTCTAGCAAACGTAAGCCCCGCAAGAAGTCCGCTAGGAGTAGTGAGAGAAGAGTCTCATTCAGCCGGTGCATCCTTCGATACTCTGGAGCCGACGAACGAGCAACGAGTCGAGAATCGGTCTAATTGTGTTTCGCCTGCCAGTTCAAATGGAGGAGTGTACTCGGTGAGTGAACAATTTGTCTTCTTATATCTATTGCTTATCTCGACTCGCGCTAGGGTCCACATTTATGATAAGTTTCTTTTTCTTGTAATGGTATTTAGCAATAGGATGCAAAAAAAAATTGAATCACGACGTGCATGTATTGTGAATATGGCCGGCTTTAAAATGCTATTGTGTGACAGGCGGACATATTAGAATATGAAAACTCTGTAAAAAAATATTAAAATAGAGTCCCTGAATGGTCTTAGCATGTTATTGATTAGCCTGTAAGAGATGGATAGGTATATTGTCTTCTTATTGTTCTTTAACTTTTAGTGGTTATATCTATTCTTGGTTCAGTACTTTTCTAGGGATTTTATTATTGCTAATACTTGTATAAATAATGATATATAAAACCACTTTACCGTTGTTTCACCCATCTTATTCTTTGAATTTAATGTATTCCAGAACGAGTTGGTAGAAAGTTTCGCGTTGAACCTGCATCGTATCGAGAAAGACGTGCAGAGATGCGACAGGAATTACCCGTTCTTCACAGATGAAAATCTAGATAAGCTAAGAAACATTATGTGCACGTGAGTATTATTTAGTTAGTTATATAGTTTAACTAACACTATCATTATTTACAGCTCATTCAGCCTACTATGCAGTTCCAAATATAGACAATTTTTTAATATCACTAACTGTGTCGTCATATTATTTGACATTATTCAATTTCAATCAATTTGCTCCCATTTTCAGCTACGTCTGGGAACACCTAGATACCGGCTACATGCAAGGCATGTGTGACTTGGCTGCACCACTGCTAGTTATGATGAAAGAAGAGGCGTCGGCTCATGCACTATTTGCGAGGCTCATGGACAGGGCTCGAGACAACTTCCCCTCTGGACAGGCGATGGATGCACATTTCGCTGATATGAGGTAATACATCGAATAGAAACGATCCTAGCGCAGCTCCTTGCGTAACCCATAAGCAACCTGATGATTATGCCTAAATCTCAATTTGTTCAAGAATATTCTAATATGGACTCTGGAAAATTTATTTAGTCTAATGATAATTATGTAATGCTTAGTGGAAACTTGTTTAGCCTTCAAGAAAGTAAATCTACTATGGGCTCAAAAGCCAATGTACGTTCTAAGTTGTGCTAAATTAAATTATAATATTTAATTTTTAAATTTACTAAATTTCCATTCCTTAATGTAACCGTATTAGGTTATGTAACCCTAGTTTTTATTAGGTGAAATGTGCATTACTACTTACTACTTAGTTATGCGTATTAAAAATGATCAAAAATTTTATTTTGTTTTTAAATCGGTCTTATAACTAAAGCTGAAAGCTGGATCAATAAACTAAATGTTGTATTTGAAAATCGTCTTTTCTTTCCCGCAGGTCATTGATCCAAATTCTGGACTGCGAGCTATACGAGTTAATGCACGCGCACGGAGATTACACACACTTTTACTTCTGCTACCGCTGGTTCCTGCTAGACTTCAAACGGGAACTGCTTTATCAAGACGTAAGTTATATTTTAATCATAAATTTTCTATTAATGTTAAATACCTAGTGCACATCCGATTCGTTATGAATTCGTTGCATAGCTCTCTCTACAAAACTTTGGGTATATTTCTACACTAATTTCGATTACATATACAAATCTCAAAAGCTTCAGATTTATTCAAGCCGTGATAGTCTATTATGATAGCACCTGTCTTACAATCGTGAGGTGCGGGCACAAATCCGGGCTCGGTAAATAAAAAAACGTCCTGAAAAGACTAGTCCACAAATTTGAAATACTAGAGAAAAATACCGATGCCATATTTAACTAAACTAAAGATCTTAGAACTTAGGTCTAAACTAAGTTAACTAAAAATATATCACTTCGGAGCAATGAATTCATAAAAAACGATATGCTAGAAATGGAATGTTAAAGGCTGATGATGGCTGATGTATGAGTACAGTGTGTATTGAAGTCATTAAGGTATTTATTAAGAATGGACATTATTTGCAGGTGTTCTCCGCGTGGGAGCTAATATGGGCGGCTCGTCGCGCGTCCTCAGAACACATGGTGCTGTTCCTTGCGCTGGCGCTGCTCGAGACCTACCGGGACGTCATCCTTGCCAACGGCATGGATTTCACTGATATCATCAAGTTCTTTAATGGTAAACACTTAGCAGCTTATAATTATAATTATAGATTCAATATGGGTGTCTTCAAATCCAGAGTAAATAGATTCCTTAGAGGTAAACGTGCTCTGTTTTAGACCACGTAGTATCATGCAGGGTGTGGTCCTGATAAGCATATTAAGCGTGAAAACTTATTGGTTCAGGATTTTGATTGACAATTAGGTGTTTGACCACAGCTCACCTGATGTTAAGTGACGGCGTGGTCGGAGATGGTAAACACTCCTTGCCTGGGAACAAAGTGGCTGTCAAGTGACTGCCGGAGCACGCCGTTAGTTGCTTGGCGATAGATATCCAAATTTTATTTTTAAATAGTTTACATGTTTAACATGTAAATCGTTTTTGGTTATAACAATGATAGGAATTGAAATAAACTTACTACTAAGTACTCCCGCAGTACCAGATATTCTGCCGCCATGCTGTGTTTTGGTTTGAAGGGTACTGCAGCTAGCGATATTACTGGGCTGTTGACTGGACTAACCATCGAAAGTCTCAAAGTAATGAGCGCCGAAGCAGCGATGCTCTGGACTTTCTTTTGTTACTAAAAGTTCTGTGTATCGCTGCAATGATTATGGACGTGCTTACCATCAGAAGAGTTTTTATTGTTCATTTGGTTCGGTTTGGCTTTCCGTTGCCTCATTACTATTACAAAAAAAAAAACAACAGTTGTTATTAATTAATAGTAGTTTATAATTATTTATCTAAAGTTAACCTTAAACCTGAAACACTAAAGCAAAATTTTATTTTTTCAGAAATGGCCGAACGTCACGACGCTTCTGCAGTGCTATCCCTCGCAAGGGATCTAGTTCTTCAAGTTCAAACTTTGATCGAAAACAAATAAGATAAAATATCGTATAAATTTTAATAGAAACAAATATTCTAAAATGATTATAATATGAATAAACACATAATATAACTATTGATAAATAAAAAAGTTTTCTATATGATAAATTTTATGATCATTGTAGGAAATAATATTGTAGAGTATTAGAAGAAAAAAAATATTTTAAAAGAGATGTAGGTGACATTTTTAATATTGATGATAAAATTTATGTAGATACGTGTAGCTGTATTTCACTCCATTTGTTGTTAGTTGTTATTATTAGGTATATGTATTATAAAATTATTTGCATTATTTATGTCAATGTGACTATAATATATTTTATTTCACAAAACAAGCTAAAAAGTTAACTATAACCTCACTACGATAAAAATAACTGTATTATTAACCCTTAGCTAGGTCGAGAAAATATAGAGCCTTAATTATGATTGCCGTGGTGGTGCCGGCGTAAGAATAGTACCCCACCCTCTCTACCGTGGTTGCCGTAAGAGTCGGCTAAGGGATGTAATCCGAAAGATGGGCAGCAGCGTCTTCCTTGAACAATCACACCTAACTGCGCTCGCCAACCCGCTTGCCAAGCGTGGCGAGTATTGGACAAACATTTTGTTTATACCACAAAATGCTTGTCCTGAGTGGGAATCGAACCCACGCCCTACAGCTCTAAAGGCAAATTATCTACCAATGAGCCAACAGGGCTGTAAAAGAAGAATGTAGATGTGCTCTGCCATTTACAAAAAAATAAAATATGAAGTGACTTCTATTCGTCCTCTAACTTGCTAAGGGTTAATGAAAAAAATGTGGTCTATGTCACAGGAGCGTAATAACGAATCGACACCAAATTAATCAAACACGGATGAGTAGTCTTGTTGCTACGGTGGAACACTCGTAAATACAAACATACATACATAGGAGTAGGTATATAGACTGCTGAAAACATAAACCTTCCTTATGACGTTGCCGTAGTCGGGTAAACCTATTTGTATTGCATTATAGTTCTAAACTGTACAAAATTATATAACATTTTATTTCTTTAACATAAAATTATAACTTCTATCTTAGAACGTTCTATGGCCAAATGCAAAAATAAGTATATTTTATGATATCTATACATTAGCTAAACGAATCCACTAGTCTAAAAGGCCAATTCTGCTTAGAGAATTGTGGGACGATTATAATAATCTGACATTTGCACATTTTCTCTTTCTTATAAATAGCTGATATAGTGCAAGTCGGACTTGTGCATCGATGGTTCCATACCATTACATAATTACTGTTAAAACAAGCTGAACAGTATAAAAAATGTAATTAAATAAATCTCATTTCGGGAAATAGTCTAAATTGTTGAAATAGTTTTTTTTTAGTGTTGGACATTACACATAGCTCCACCTGACCCCAAACTAAGCAAAGCTTGTACTATGGAAGTCAGATAACTGGTAGAATTCTTAAATACTTTTTTTTTGTAAATATATACTTATAATATATACAACACCCAGACACAGGGCAAACGTTTTTGATTAAACCACAAAATGCATGTCCTGAGTGGGAATCGTACCCACGCCTTACGGCTCTTGAAGCAGATATACTACCAATGAGCCAACAGGGCAGTCTCAGTTTGACTTATAAATAATATCAATAAATATTGGAGGGCATTTTCACACAGCGCCATCTAGCCCAAAACTATGCAAAGTACTAGGGAACCAGACAGCTGACAGAATACTTAAATACTTTTGTTGTCGTAAATACATACTTATTATACATACAGAACATCCAGACACAGAACAAACATCTATGTTAGTCACACAAATGTTAGTCCTGAGTGGAAATTGAACCCACACATTTCAGCTATCGAAGCCGCACTTTACCTAAAGAGCTAACAGGGCAGTCAAAAAAAGAAAGAATTACAACAATTATTATTATTGTAATTCTATTAAAAGAAAGAATTAAAATAATTATTATAATTGTAATTCTATTAAAAGAAAGAATTAAAATAGTTATTATTTTTGTAATTCTATTAAAAGAAAGAATTACAATAGTTATTATTATTGTAATTCTATTAAAAGAAAGGATTACAATATTATTTATTATTGTAATTATTTTTATTTAATGATATACGTGATGTATTAATATACTAATTGATTAACCTATTCTTTGCTTTCGTTGGCAAATAGTTTAAAACCTCGTTAAATTTAAAGGTAAAATTTAGAATTACAATTTTTACAATTACGGGGAATTTTATTACTGGTGACCACAACAGATGTGCTTGACATGACACAGTACACAATAAGTACCTAAGGCAATTGTTCACACCTCTTGCAAATTATACCTAAATTATATGAAAAGTGGCTTCTTGGTATGAGGCAGAGGTTTATTTTTCTTTAGTTGTCAAATGTTCTTATATGTTTATTAAAAATCCATCGTGTTCATCGTTAGAAAAACATAACGTGGTAGTAAGGCACTTTCTAGTTCTCGACTGGCTAGCTACCACCCTCAGGTTGACAATCTGCCGCCAAGCCTGCTAACGGTGTGTTCCGGCAGCCTCATTTGAGAGCCAGTTTCATTCCAGGCTAGGTATGTTTACCATCTTCGACCATACTGTCACTTAACATCAGGTGATCTGGGGTCAAACACATGGCCAGTCAAAATAATTATACATTTTGAATTTGAAAACTAACCTAACTAAACTTGGAACTAGAAATTCAATTTTATTCAATTAGATATGAGTAGGTACACTAAGTACACGTCAAAACACAATATATTAAACAAAATAGAATGTTAAAAAAATTGTTTATCTAAAATATCATGAAACATTAAAAATCACATAGCTGTGTCATAAATTGATAATAGTTACAAAATGTCGCAAATTGTATACCGAAATAGATAAATAGCTGAATATAGTCGTACCTTACTATATCTACGTAAATAGTTAACTTTCTATACTTTATACACTACCCGTGAATCTAGAATTGAGCGGTTAGCTTCTTGCATAGATAACGAGTGAGCCTTAAAACATTTTCTGATAAAAGTAAATGCAAAAAACTCGCACACCTACACATCAACTTGGCATGTTTTTCTTATCTCTGTGTGCCTACATTTAAGCGTTCGACAAGCGAAATTGTACGATAAACAAATCATCACCCATTTGTCTATGCAACAAGTTTATTATACCTAAATTTATGGCAAAAAGTGAAATCACATCCAATATAATTAATTTGTTTTGATTGTTGTTTTTTTTGCTAGTTTAGGCAAACTTCGTAGGTCAAACAATATCAAATAACTTAAAAAAACGATTTTACGAAACTAAAGAGTTACCTACCTACCTACCTCTTATTTGAAATGACAACAACGTATTTAGTAATTTTTTTTGTCCTATAATCATATATTTCAAAAATATTAGCAAAAGGTTTCTGCATATCGCTGTATTAAATATCTTCCCCCTGTGCCTTGTCCTAAATATACATAAATAGAAAACCATAACTAAGTAATGATAGTTTGTTATTATTATATATTAAACTGACATGGACTTGACACATATTTGTTTTGCTAATATGGGATTATTATTTTTATACTCTATATATTTGACTATATTTCCGTTCACATCCAGTTATATTCAGTTTGCTGATTACTATACAATAACACTATAATATTTACTCCATATATAATGTAGGTGTACATAAATAATGAAATTTAGTTAGTTGAAACTATTTTGTCGTGGAATATATAAATAAAAGTAAAAGTAATGTTTCCGGATTGTTACTTTCTAACGATAATAAATTATGAGTAAGTACGAAGTCACAGAATTGATGTCCTTTCAAAAATAGTTTACCATGTATTGATGAAAAATTTTACTTTATTGTAAAGAAAAATTAAAGGAATTTAGGAATAATAAAAAAAAACAAATGAATGTTACCTTAATTTGTTTTTTTTTTTATTCCTCATAATTTTAAGCGTATTGTTATTTAGCGCTTCCATGTCTCTATTATTAATAAAAAAAATATCTAAGGAGTTAATTACTTATCATAAAAATTATAAAGATATGAAAATATATTTGAATCCCAAAATTTTATCCGTATATTTAGTCAATGTAAGAACAAAGATATTTATTTACTTAATGTTTTATTGTAACCCTTATATTCTGATATTGTCTTTATAAATAAAGCTATATGTACTTATACTGTAAATTAATGTTATAAGGCTTGTTGGGTGTTTTGCGCTGTTATCGATGTCTAACAAATGTGATTGTAATACGCTTATAATGGTGGTTTTCCTCATTTAAAACACAAAAAAAAACCAGGCCTAAATTAAACATCAAGCAAATCTTAGATTATGTTCTTATAATAGTGTTTGTGTCGCAAGGGAATTACACATACACATCCGGAGCTGTATGATTTTATAAAATAACGGCAATGAGGGCATTTATTTACGTACTGACTGAATTCTTAATATTTCTATCTTGCACCTATTTATGAATCTCATTCGAAGTATCACGAACATTTCTAGAAATCAATCAGTTAAATTGGTTTAGCCGTTCTCAAGTTATGCATTTACCAACAAACATAATTTTTATTTATGAGCTTAGAGTATAATTTAAATTATAAGCCGAAAGGAGGGCCTTGTACTCTTCATTGTGAAAAACTTTTGCTTCGGACAAAACTCTGAAATCGAGAAAGGTCAGGTCAGAAAATTAATCAGTAAACTTATTCGTCAGTTTTAGAGAGGATTTGAAACATGGAAATCCATAGGACTTTTTAGTGTTCAAATATAATATTGGAGGACATTTTACACAGCGCCATCTAGCCCTGAACTAAGCAAAGCTTGTACTATGGGAATCAGACAGCTGACAGAATATTTAAATATTTTTATTTTGTAAATCCATACAGAACACATAGACACAGAACAAAATTTTATCGTCACATAAATGTTTGTCCCGATGGGAATCGAACTCACACCCTTCAGCTCTCGAAGTAGGACCAAACGAGCTAACAGGGCAGTCACATGTGCAATTGTGCATGTACCTATTTACACACGGCCGAGTCCGCGACACTAACACATCGTATTTTATTTTTGGTTACTTAAAAGGTTCTTCAAAATTGGTTAGGTTTCACGTTTTCATTGATCCCATCTTTGATTATATACCATCAAAGGATCTCATATTAAAATGTAACTTGGAGCATGGTGATTTTCGAAAAAAAACTTTTCTATGTCAAGTTTTTCAAAATAACATCATCAACAAAATACGTACCTATATAGTATATAATCTGAAATTACATATTTAAACTCGATGACTCACATCTCACGTCATCAGAATTAACTCGAATGACTTTTATATTTAATGGGTGCTTTACCTATTTCAAACGATTTATAATCATCATTCTGTTTAAATGCGATATTCAATCTTTATTATAAAAACTCTTAGTAAATAAAATCATAAAGTATATTATAATAGTAAATTGTTTATCTAGTCAGTAGATAGATAACTTAGAATGCCCTCATAGCTTTTTAAATTTATTTTAAAATCAGTGTATATATTCGTGATTCGATCTCCAAGGTTTGTCTAGATCAAATTCATATAGATTTGTAGATAAGAGCAAATTGCAAAACTACTTACCACAACTACAATTATATGCTATTATAATTTATATGGGTTTTAATTTGTATGTTATTTTACTTGTTTAAACCCTGACCAAATATCAAGAGAACAATTTATATTTATTATCTATTATTAGTAACTTTTTATTTAATATTAAAATAAGTCATTATATGCTTGTTTGTAGGTACTTTACAAAATTGATTTCAAATCTACGAATTTAGTGAAAAATTATAAATTTTATAAACTTGTTTTATAAAATTGTGTGAAACCTTGCATGTTTAATACAAAAAACACACTTAATATGGAACCTGGTGGAAATATATATAATGACATTTTAAATATACCTACAGTTATTAGAGTTATACAAATGTCTAGTACACAAGTTATTGTAAAATAATCATCTACATACTTATATCATCGTTGCAATGTACCTGCACCTGTTGCACCTGTTTGCACCTGTTTATAATGACAAAGTAACATATTGAAACTACATAATTATGTATGTGTTTACATATTGAATACATGTAATGTTGAATCACATTAATATAATACTATAAATGTCGCAAACAATTTCTATGAATCCGCTTTTTATAAATGGCGTCGTCCGTTTAAATCATCATCAATCATAAAAAATCACAATTTTGAAATATGCCGGAGGCAAATTGACAACTTGTCCACTGTCCATCATAAAACATAGATTGAACTAATCTGACTTTATTATAGCAATCAGGTACCTAACAAGACTCAAAATAAGATTATATAACGTGCTTAGGTATTTCTAAAGTACTTAAAATATTTAAGTCCTTAACAAAAACAACATTTGATATGACTTACATAACAATAATTAAAAACTTTTGTTCAAAATAAGTATCTATGTATACCTACTTCAATTTGCCGTGGCATTTTGTAAACAGCGTCTTCTGAAATGTCCATTAAAACGTTGTGGCATTTTATATAGTGACAAGGCAATTACAATTTTCCTTCGACATATTTCAACATTGTGATGTGTTTTTTAAATGTACGACGCAATTGTAAAAAACAGAACCATACAAATTGCTTGCGACATTAAGACGAAAGAATGTTTGTTTGTTTCTTCTTCACGCTCAAACGGCTTGAAAAATTTTGATGAAATTTGGTATGGAGGTAGCTGACACCCTGAATTAACACCCGGGGCGCAGCGAGTTGTGAATAATGAAGCCTTTCTCTTTTATTTGTTGATACATAATTTTATTAGAAAGAAGTCCATGATTGATCCTAAAACTTGATGTAATACATATTATTTATTAAAATTAAAACATAATAAAGCATCGTTGAAATCAACTTTCTTTGTGAGAAATAATTACGTATTCGAATTTATTAATTATCAAATCATTCATACATATATCTACTAACTATCAATTCACCATTAATAGTGTAGTTTATTTTGTGAGAATCATCTTGTCATAATTATTATAATGTTTCTATTATAAAAGCGTGTTTAATTTACTTTTTCTCTCATTTCATCTTTTTACAAGAGACACAGCGACGCAAATATGTACCTTTGTACCTATGACGAAACACAATAAAAGTACCTTAAATTATAGATAGTTCATGTTTATTCAATTTTGTATTCTTTTTTAAATACATGATATTGAAAATGAAATTTAATGAGTGAAATAATATCTAAATAGAAAAAAATCTATTAGTAGTCTAGGATGGTGTTGGAGATATTCTAGGACTGGGCTGGCTAGCTACCATAATACACACAAGTTGAAAATCTGCCGCCAATCGCCTAACGGTGTGTTCCAGCAGCCTCTCTTGAGAGCCAGTTCCATTCCAGGATAGGTGTGCTCTACCATTTTCGACCACACCGTCAAATAACATCAGATTAACTGTGGTCAAACACATAGCTTGTCAACCAAATTATTATATTGTTTTTTATTAAAGAGTAGGTAAGTAAAGAGTAAGAGTAGAAGAGTCTTTATTGTTAACACCAGAAATACAATAACAGAAACAATTTAACGATAGTGCAACTACTGGCAGTCTTATCGCTTAAAGCGATCTCTTCCAGCCAACCATAATATAGAAATGATTTGTAGAAGAAATAAAGGAGAGGGTGTAGTACAGTCAGAAATTAATACTTGAAACCAACATTATAATAATATAAAAAAAGTAGTAGGTACTTTTCAAATCAAATGACTCGATAATTATTTATCAAAGTAATTAGGATTATTGCGTACAATAGCTATAATCAATAAATCAATCATACTTTATCAGGGTTTGATAAAAGAGGCGGCGTAACAACGATAATATTAGGCAAGGTAAAGTCCCTTTCATTAAGAATTTCGTTATCGTAGAAATTTATTGGGCTTTTTTTTCCTTTTTAACCGACTTCAGAGGGAGGAGGTTTTTAATTCGTCGGAAATCTTTATTTTTGTTCCATATTTTTTTTCCTTTATGTACATATATATATATAGTTATGTAGTATAGTTTCCTTTATTGTAATGAGGTGAACGAGACGCTCTCCTGAAGGTAAGATATAACGCCTGTCCATTAACATTGCAGCGGTACACGGAACTTTGAATGACAAATTAAGGTCAAATTTAAGGTTTTGTTTAAAAGGGTTGTACTTCCCAGGTGGTCATATTCGCACAAAGTCAGGTTCGGATGATGGTATCCCATTATTTTATAGGGACGCATAATGCGTGTTATATATTTTCATTTTAAGAATATACTTTCACATTGGTCCCGTAGAAATTACATGAAAAATCTGTTAAGTAGTTTGATTTTTAAACCATAATACCTAAAACCTATCCGTGTTCGAGCTTAGGAGCACGGAGACGGTTTTTTTAAATTGCAAATTTGTTGTATTTTTCTACATTTTTCTTTTACTTCCGATTCAGCTTGGTTGAACACATCAATCGTATCATACTTTTCTGAAAAGAAAACTAAAGAATCGGTCGACAAATTTTTAAAATTAAAATGTATGGAATTTTTTGTCGCCGTTTATGCCTGCCATTATCTATTTATCTACTTTTTATACATTATGGTATCAAAAAGTTTTTCGCTTTTTGCTGTGTTTTGGGAAAAATATACATACTACATATTACGTAGATCAATTTTGACGTAATTATCTGGAGTCCACAGTTTACAACCGTGTTCCCACTTCCGTTTGGGATGCACCTTCCACCGCGTGCTTCAGTGCAAAGTATCTTGGCTACAGCATACCTTGTTTTATGACTTTGACAATTATTTAAAACTACAACATTATTAAATTACTAGTAAGTTGTTATTCATTTTAATTGACAAGTTTATATTGGTATATCATTATTTTGCATTTTTAATGTTATATAAGACATGAATTTGCTGTTATCTTTAAGAGTATGTTTTTGAACGTGCCGCTCTCCTGATGGTAAGATAACGTATGTCCATGACTCTCATTACTTTAAGACTTTCGATGTTTAGTCTCAACAGCCCTGTAAATCTTAATAGCTGCAGCACTCTTCAACGGACCACCGTACTGCGGTGGTACCTACCTAGACGACCTCCTACTAAGAAGATCTACCATCAATAACTGTATTGTATTATATACGTCTTTAAATTTGCTTCCATAGAGGGAGGGGAACACAGAAGATAACAAAATCGAGGGATACAGTTTGGTGTCGCAACTACATATCTGTCATCTAAATCAAAAATTTAATTGTACCACTCTTGTGAATGTTTCTGATCACACATCAGATACACATCATCAGCCATAGGACGTCCACTGCTGGACATAGGCCTCCTGCTGGGGGATTTTGCCAATACTCGCCACGCTTGGCAGGCGGGTTGGCGAGCGCAGTTAGGTGTGATTGTTCAAGAAAGACGCTGCCCATCTTCCGGATTTACATCCCTCAGCCGACTCTTACGGCAACCACGGGTAGAGAGGGCGGGGTACAATTCTTACGCCGGCACCACCACGGCAATCATTCTAATCGTTGACAATTGATTGATTCTTGGCATTGATTCTGATCATTGGCAACTAATTAGGAATCTATTCAGGTATTAGGGCATTGGGGCATATCTTTGCGGCATCCACCGCGCCCAGTTTTAAATTACGTCTGAAAAGCTAGCATATCGAGTACATGTTTGTGTCATCGGGATAGTATATTTCCCTTTGGCATAACTGGTAGTGTTTATGGGAACAGCAGTTCCCAAAGGCACAATTGTTAGTGTCACGCAGTTGTGGCATGGGTATAGGTAAGTCACGGATTTTATCCCATTTGAAATACGTAATAAGGTATAAAATTGTGCACTAACATTTTTTCTTGTTGTTCTGTATTTTGTATTGTATAATTTTTATTAGACATATTTGAGTTTTAGTTTTAATTAACATTAACATGTTATTATTTGTATTCAGGTTTTTTTTCGTATTCTTAAATTTAAGTTTTTTACTGTAGAAAGATAAAACAATAAATATTATAAAAAACCTAAACCTGTGTGTCGCCGACAGTGGGGCAGGCTGCCGGTGGTTAGGGCTGCGGAGTGAGGAACCTCCTAACAACGCGCGCCGTGTCAAGGATCACTGCCTTTTGGATCTGACCCTTGACCCAACCGTCTAGCGAGAGTCTCTTAAGATGTTGGTCGAGACTCTTCGCTATAGGACCGTCCACCGTGATGACTATCGGGACAATGATCGTCGAATCAATATTCCGAATGGCTGTTATCTCGTGAGCCGAGTCAAGGTACTTGCTGAGCTTGTCCTTCTCGGCCTTCACGAAATTCTATACGAGATTATATATTTTTATTATTATTATTATGATTAAATTGAATGGTATAGATTATTGAGATTAGTGCAATATTATATAAGATTACTAGCGCCACGCCCCGGCTTCGCACGGGTGCAATGCAGACACTAATGTGGTGCATGCATGTATTATACATATAAACCTTCCTCTTGAATCACTTTGTCTATTGGTGGATACCGCATTAAAATTCATTGGGTATACAGTTAAAAGATCTAAGCGTGCAGACGGCAGAATGGGTATAATAAGCTATCCTTAAATGGTAGATATATGTACATATATAATAATTTATTTGTAGATCTGTAGAATAGGAATATCCCACCATACAATGTTTTGTTATATCTCAAAGGGCATTTGTTCATTAGGCAGCGTTTTCGATGAAAGCTCCCAAGTGGCTTGACTTTTTCCGACACTCCCAACAATTATCATTATATTTCAACCAATTTACACAAAAACTTCACAAATGATATGCCTAAGCCTTCCTCATGAATCACTCGTATCTATTGGTGAAGATAGAGATAATCTGTTCAGTAGTTTTTAAGTTTATCGCGAACAGACAGACAGACAGACGCGGTGGACGGCTTTGCTTTATAATATGTATTTAGTGATTACTATTATTTAAAGGATATGGACCTGTAACTGATGTTATCAATAAATTGATTATGATTACGATAATGATATAGGTATTTAATATAAAAAATATAGGTACATAAGTAGGCATTTGATAAAAAACAATTTTTGTCGTTTGTAAAATTGATTAGCATTTTCTAAAGTATGGGCCACCACCCATTGGTGGATCTCGAGCAAACATTGGGTGGATCCTGAATAACAAAGTGACTCATCGAGCGGCCGGGCCAACGGGCAGGGGGCCTTAATGATTTGGACGTATCAAAAAAATTGGGATTAAATGTAACTATAAATGAAGTTGATTCTAAACTTATTATGACAAAAAATAGGAAACTAACGCATCCAGCTCATTTAATAATATAACTCCTTGGATTTAAATATTAAAATATTCGATTGTAAATAAAATATTTTTTTAAATTATTCCTCCGTTCATAATAATAGTTATGACTAAATTGACCATTTAAATTCAAGTCAAATACGGGACATTCACAAAAATGAAAAGACTGTTAATAATATTCGTTTTTGTTATTAACATAGCTTTGATATCTGAAACTGAAGTTTTTAGATGTCTACTAATTATTTATTTATTTATTTATTTATATTATGAACACCAACATTGTGTACATTATCTCATGACAAAAGTAAGAAGTACAAAACAATTATTTATTAAAATGAATATATGTTCCAGACATACACTAAAAATGACTTGTTTTAAATTGTTAGTGTGGTACTTCTAACTTACTATTTTTGTTCGACATGATTAAATTATTCCAATCTATCACTTTTCGATAAAATTTCTAATACACTAAGAAGTTTTATCCTATACACAAGGACTTTTATTAAAGCGGGCCGCATGTGGCCCGCGGATGTCCTACTTGTTGCTTGTGATTGTTTTTAATTGGTCATAAATATCTAAAATATTATGGATTCTAGATAGAAAATATTATAGTTATAAATATAATAATTCAATTGTCTATATTTTAAATATTTTAATAGCATTTTTTAAACTTTTGGAGTTAATATCACAAGTGAGGCCTTTACTTTATTTTGGTACTTTGTGGGCCCTACTTGCCAAGAGGTTTTCGACCGCTGTGGTTGCGCTGTGCTATGTTGGTAACTTTCATTCGGGTCTGTGAATGGAACATTTAGTGATACCAGCTTTGAAAATGCCCAGATTCTAATTTTCAAGCAACAATGACGAAAGTTTTAAAACGGTATGACATTTTAGTTTTTGGCTGTATTCGCTTTAGAAAAGTTGACAATTCGATAAATGGTAGCTTGAATGGCTCAATGATAATATAGGCACAAAAAATAGTACAGGAACGCTGCATAGAAAATCAGTGTAAGCTATAGTAGCGATAGTAGTATTAGATAGTAGTTTGTAGCGATGATAGCTCAGTGGTAAGCGCGGTTGGTTCACATGCCGAAGGGCGTGGTTTCAAACCCCAACAATGAGCTTGAGCTGCCGGTGAAGGAAAAACATCGTGAGGAAACCATAGCGTGGTGGTAGGGTATTTTCTAGTAATCGGCTGACTAGCTACCACCCTCAAGTTGAAAATCTGCCGCCAAGCATCTAACGGTGTGTTCCGGCAGCCTCACTTGAGAGCCAGTTCCATTCCAGGCTAGATGTGCTTTACCATCTTCGACCACACCGTCACTTAACATCAGGTGAGCTGTGGTAAAACAACTAGCCTGTAAACCATTAAAAAAAAACTGCGCTCGCTTCGCTTGATATACGGGAGTTTTACACACACAAATGCATTGATGTATGTTTTTGTATGCGTGTAGTTAACGACAATTGTAGGACCAAGGGTCCACACCCATTTTTAACGTAAAATTATTTATCTGTACCTACTACTTGTTTTTTATCAGTGTACGTGCTGGTATCATAATAATATCAATAATACCTTAATAATAGATGACAAATGAAACAAGATAATAAGTTTAGATATTTCGAGGCTTATTGCTATCAGTAATACTAATACATAAGAGATTATAATAAAAATAATTATGAATATTTTTCCTTGGTACTTGGTACTTATGAATCGCAAATTTATTCAAAACGAATTTGAAACATAATATTATTTTTAACCTCCTACACAAAAGGAAGGATTTTATAAGTTTAACGATTATCTGTGTGTCTGTATGTGCCTTTGTGGCTCTCAAATAGCTTAACCCATTCTGATTTAGCTTTTTTTATTTGATAGGTGACTTGATCGGGATTGTCCTTAGATAGATCGAAATTCTTTATTGTGAACACCAGAACAGAAAAATGTACAGTAACAAAGTATCTTATGAGCTAGTGAAACAAGTGGCGGCCTTATCGCTATAAGCGATCTCTTTCAGGCAAGCAAGAATGGAAAACACGTCACTGATTAAGAACAGATAGGAGATATTGTAACAATATTGAGGCTGTTTAGCTATGATTTTCACATAAAAATAACAATAAGTATTTATCCAGGAACTCTCCTGATGGTAAGCAGTGATATGGTCGAAGATGAAGCACTTCGTAGGATTAAGAAAATACATGTTATCTGACCTTGAATTTTATTTCTTAAAATCTAAGCATATTTTTTTGCCATTTAGTTACACACGGTTAGTTATACTATTCTGAATTTCTGGAATAATATATACCGCGCTGGAATTTGGACTATCAAAGTTCAGAATTGTTTTTATTTTTTTTATTTTTTGTATGGTGGACCAAACAAAAAAAGCAGTCATGGGAACTGCCGACAGAAGTGCCGACTTAAAACTTTGGAATAACTGTGCAACAAATCACGTTAGAATGTCGGTGACGCGAACTCAAAAGTCTCAAAAGTGGGTTTTGTCTCTACCAAAAATCGCTTACCGCGCCTAAAGAAGTTTTCACTTCAAATTTTTTATTAGTTGACATGGGGACTGCCAACAGAAGTGAAAACTAGAAACATCATATTAGCATGTCGGTGACGCGAACCTATAAGTTTTGTTCCTACCATAAATCGCTCACCGCGGCTAAGTAAGTTTTCACCTCAAAAATTAGTAGTCATAGGGACTGCCAACAGAAGTGAAAACTAAAAACACTTCAAATTGGCATGTCGGTGACGCGAGCTCATAAATTTTGCACTACCATAAATCGCTCGATGCGGCATAATAAGTAATTATAAGGCATAAGTAGTTTTCAATGCAAAAAAATCCATCAGACGAACGGCTTGTTCATCACATAACTTAGTTGCATCACAAATGGGTTTTAAGGTTGAGTTAGGCAAAAAGAAAAAAGTACAGTAGTAACAGTAGCCGATATTAATTTCCAGTTTTTGACATTTAGGTAACATAATTTTTTTTAACAGTCTGAAATATTTAAAAAAACCTGAGATATAAATAAGATGGATCAAACTAAATCCAAACTAGATTCATTTATAATATCATTGACATAAACATAACTAGGTTAGGTTAATATATAGTAATAGGAACATAACAAGCGTCACTTCAAAAGGCTTCAATTTCTATTACATAGACTTTTTCAGCTACAATAAATAGTAAAGACCACAATGCGAACGCATATCGTATGCCTGCGCAATAAGGTTCGAAGTCGCTTATTTCGAAGTAACTAACAGGAATATTAGAAGCAAAAAATAACATATTTTTTTTAATAGTCTCTCCTCTCTTCTCTTGTTGCTGTGCCTGATAGGGTCCATGTTTGACTATACTACTTTGTATTTATAACACCTTGTACTGTATGGAAGCAATAAATATGTTGAATCTTATGCTCAGAATAAGGAGGTTGTTCCAAAATGTAAGCTTTCTAGACTCAAAACAAGCTTCGGAAGAGGATCATCATGCGTCCAGCTTAGGCCACAACTAGCTAGTATAATAAATTATCTGTGGCGTGGCTATTAGCACCTAATACACTTAATTTTAAATAGTTAATTATATATTCAATATAGTGTATATCCGTTTCACCCTTAGCTTATGTTCTGTATCAAATGTAATGGACCTCTAGCATAGTAATTTGATTGACTGATTGATTTAACTCTTTAATATCCACTCCAAAAATTATACACTACAGAAGAAATAGAAAATAAACTGTTTTACTTACGCGGGATTACTCACGTTTAATTTTATCGGAAACTCCGACTATAGTTTCGGCCCGATCCGGTGGCCTTCATCATAGAGAAAGCTGAGTACAAAGCGCGCGCGGCCTCGCCTTGCTGTTCTTGGTGAAGCAAGACGAGGCCGCGCGCGCGTTGTTCTCAGCCTTGTCTCCATGATGAAGGCCACCGGATGTGGTCGAAACTATAGTCGGAGTTTCCGATAAAATTAAACGTGAGTAATCCCGCGTAAGTAAAACATAAATGTTTCAAAACCACGTCAGCTTCCATAAAAATTTAAAGATGTAATAACTGACGACCTACACTTAAAGTTCAATAATAATGTTGTGTGTGTGTTGTATTGCATGTGCGTCAACTTTTTCTTTTTGTAATGTAGACAAACTGACAATCGTATATTTGTGACAAAAATATAGCATACATAAAAAAACAAAACTACTTTATAAGAAAAAAGTGTTATTGTATTGTAGTATATATGCATTTCTTGAAAATCTTACTTTTTTGCATTCATGAATCGGCTAAAATTCTTGTACATAAATATCTACTCATTTGATACTAATTGAAAAGAATTAGAATCAAATATATTAATATAGAGAAATTATTTTAAAAAAGGGAAAATTTTTACATTATAGATTTACCTAGGTATGGTTTGAGGCATTTGTAGGATAGCAAACCAAGCGCATAATTTGCTAGGATTAGTCTTAAAACTCATACTTGTATTGCAAATATAGTGGTATTTCTTATTTCGTCTTTTGTAGCCTGCGATATTTCCGGTATATCGAGTAAATCTCTGGGCTTTGCTGGAAAGTTGCTGTAGTGATGCCAGGACTTGATTTCGTTGTAGAGGGCCTGGCCGGGGCATTCTGTCGCTCTCACTTGTCTATGCCCGACGAGCCTGTAATCTGGTTTGATGTAACCTAGTTCTACTCCGGCTGCAATGATTGCTTTTGCTGTTTTCAACTGAACAGCTGGCGGTGTCGAATCTGGAGAAGAAGTAGAATTATACATATATAATATGTATCTGTTGCAGAACTGGCTGTGCTATACAATTTCAACTCTAATAAATGCCGTTTTTTAACTGACTTCAAAAAAGAAGGAGGTTCAAATTCGACTGGTTTTTTTTAATGTTTGTTACTTCAGATTTTTTAAATTTTTTTTATGGCTATCCTAGTCTGGTTTTTGACCACAACTCATCTGATGTTAAGTGACGGTGTGGTCGAAGATGGTAGAGCACACCTAGCCTGGAATAGAACTGGCTCTCAAGTGAGGCTGCCGGAACACACCGTTAGATACGTGGTAGCTAGACAGACGAACACTAGAAAGTACTCTACCACCACGCAAAACTTTCGACTGGGTGAACCGATTTTAATGATTATTTTTTTATTTGTAAGCTAGTACTTCCCGTGTGATCTCGTTTCAATTTGGTCCAGTTCTGACAATGGCATCCATGAGACAACCATATGATATCGTTTTTTTTTGTTTAAATTTTACTTGTTTTTTAAAGATAACGTATTGAAGTTATGAATAAGATATCTTCAAAAAATAATCAAGTTTTTATTTTGGTTTACAAGGTTTGATTTTGACCACAGCTCACCTGATGTTAGGTGTACTACTTAGTACCTAGTACATTAATTTGTACACTTATACACACTGTATATTACACAATGCATTGCATTTGATCTAAACGGGATGAATGTTCGAACCGCGTCAATGTTACCTACATACATTAAATAATCTATAAAAAAGGCAACCCAACAATAAATCTTTCGCCTATATTTCTACAAAAATAAGTAGATGTTTTATTTCAAAACAAAACGTAAAATGTCCATATTTCAACGAATATGGGAAGTTTTGGCAAACACTGGCATAAGCTTTGCACGTGATAAATACACACACATTATATACATATATAAACCAAGCAAAAAGTAAGAAACTTACGTGTCCAATCACCTATGAGGCAGATGCCAATGCTGACCGCGTTGAAATACTTGGCATGGGCGCCTAAGATCTGCCAGCCTCGACCTTCGTATGCAATGCCATCGCTGCCCACTGCGAAACTGCAGCAAATAAAAAAATTAAATTACGTACGCCTTATGTAGACTTACGAGATTAAAAGAGAGGAAAATACTTGTTTTACTTGTAGGTCAGATAAAAGTCTTCCGTAGTTCGGTATGTAAAGTTTTTTTGTATTTATGTTATATTTTTTACTAACTTTATGAAACTAATTTGAATATTTTAGGCTTTTTATGTTGATTTTTAATACGTTTTCAAACTTTTTATAGCGATGACGTCATAAAGTAGGCTGAATATATTCGTATATGCCCTTGCCATGTAAAACAAAAAAGTATACATAGCTTTATGACACATTTGATCGACTTTGACAATTGACATGAAGTTAACAAATCTTATAAAATCGAAATCCGAGTAACGTTTAACATAAAATAATCCAGATATTTATATTAATAAAGCAAAAAACAACCCGTCGTACGTCTATGGAAGAGGTTATTATGGCTGCCGTTGAGTTGACATTGACAGACTTTGTTATAGTTTACCATTGCTTTTTTTAGGCACTATTATGTGACATCATTAATTCATTAAATCTCATAGTTTAAAGAGTTTTAAACGTAAAAATAATCTACAGGAATGTAATATTTCGAAAAAGTTTTGAAATCTGTAAAGTATTTTTTTTACATAGGTACTGAGTTGGCGCAAGCTAAAACTAAAAAAAGGGAAAAATATTTTCAATTTCAAAAAGATGATTTGATGATTTGCCATTTTAATTATAAAAAAAAAAATTTTTTTTTTACTTAAGTAATAGTACCTACTAAGACGAACGTGACTCTCGCCTGATAGTAAGAGATAACGTCTGTCCATGATCATTAGAACCATACACAGAACTTTGTTTTGTTATTCACGGAACTTTGAATAACAAAACAAAGTTCACGACATCGCTGCTTTGGCGCTCCTTACTTTAAAACATTAGATGGTTAGCCTCAACAGCCCTGCAATTTCGCTAGCTGCAGTAGGAATGCTTAGAATAGGGCTTGGAATGAAAAATACATTAATCTTTACCTGTATCCGATATCCCACCAGTCGTTTATGTCCATATGCATATGTTGCATAGTCCTCATGGCTCGAGAACACTCCTCGAGCCCATAGCAGGCTGCTGGCGTGTACGAGTGGTGGATGGTCACGTACGGTACCGGAGTCGTCAATGGTAAAGTTTCCTTGGGAACCCTCGCGTCCCACTGTGCACGGGTAACGAGGGTGAAGCTATACGATGGAATTTCATTTTCAGACGCCTCTGTAAAAGATGAAATTAAATTACATACAGATATTTCCCTATGTACAATGCTAGACAATAGACATCACAATAATCATGACATGAAACAAATGTCATTATATACAACAATACATACAAAAAATAACAAACATTAATAAAAAATAAATTACACATAAAGAACACAAGCTGAAGAGTTTAAAAAATCTATAGCCCGACTGCAAATAAAATAGCTATAATTAAAGGAAAAAACTTTTTAAACCAATTTATTATATCTAATTAGGTACATTTAAATATATAACTTATGTTTTTGTAACCCACTTTAATTTTTTTATATTTAGATACCCTACTTGATAGGTTTTTTTAAATTAACTTATTAGGTACTATTTCGCACGAAAAATCCGCCTTTTTTTTTCAAACACCTATCTAAGACCACTTGGGTTTTTAAGACGAATATAACAATACCTTAACTGTCGAAATCTATCCCGCCGTTTGCAAGATACGAGGTAATAAAGAATACAAGATAGGCGCAAAAAACATAACCCTTCCTTGGCAGTCGGGTAAAAAGAAAGAAATAAATTTTATGTCACAAATCGGGCTCAACTCAGCATAATGCCGACTGCAGTCAGCCGGCGCTGGTCTTTCGACGAGGCCGACAAAAATGATCGGGAAGTTTTACATTTCTTGGGAGGTCATTAGTAGGTACCCAATCTAGGTGAACTTATCAGATGGCGTACCAATTCCTTCCGCCGAATAAAGGTTAAATAAAAAAAAAAATTGTAGGTATTTTTTTATACAGAGCCATCTAGCCGCAAACTAGGCAAGCTTGTAGTAGTATAACCAGATAATTGATAGAATTTATATAAACATATATTTAAATACAGACTTATAAGACATACCAGAGCATCCAGACACAAAACAAACGTCCTTGTTAGTCCGGCTGGGAATTAAACCAACGTCTTTTTGCTCCAGAAGCAGACCTACTAATTGCACTAACACAACAGTCACAGGTTTACCTCTAAACGTCAATAGTTACAAATAAACCCTGTAGAGGTCGCCCGCTTCAAAGTGCGAAACGATTTGACACCACTTTCATTGTTTGAACGGCTAAAAGCGTGGAATACGAATGGGTGTTCCCTGATAGACACAATCTGAGTGTTTTCAAGGGTATCTTTTAGGCAAGCGTGCTCCATCCTAGACCACTTCTTCACTTAACATCAGGTGAGATGGTAATAAAACGCAAGCAAAATGGAATATTCAGTCACAAAATTTGTTCATAATTTTCTTCGACAATTTGACACCTTTTTACTACCGGACGGCCAAACGAACACGACCAAAGCATCACCCGAACATCGTGGACGTTCTCCATGTGCGAAGCGTAACGTACGAATAGGTATGTGCGATTAATTACTAACATTACGTACTGTGACTACCCTCAATTTTATGTTTTCATATGTACTTACAGTAATCTATTTTTTTTTTAGCTTTAGTTTTAAAAGGCCTATAGGCCTGGAGCGCCTTTAAAACGGCATATTATTTTAAGATAAATTGTTACTAACGCTAATCACGAACGCTGAGTTTTACAAATTCATTTGTTTATGACAATAAAGAAATTTAAAAATCGCATCAAATAGATAGATAGAAATTCTTTATTTTGCAATGTGCACACGAGAAATAGAATAAATATGTGTGCTGTATACACATAAATTATGCTGATTTTATTTATTATCAATAGGTATCATGAATGTATAGGTGCGCACTCGCGATACCTTAACTGTAAGCGGCCATTGGCTTCTAAACAGGGGCGTAGCTACCGCCGTATCAGCTGTATCAATGATACGCGAGCGGGGGCTACAGAAACTCAAACGTGCCTACGCATAATTTTGTAAAATGTAACTTAAGCCGTACGCTAAATATAAAAGTTGAGTTGTTGTAGCGATGATAGCTCAGTGGTTAGCGCGGTCGGTTCGCAAGCCCAAGGGCGTGGGCTCAAACCCCAACAAAGAGCTTGAGCTACCGGTGAAGGAAAACGTCGTGAGGAAACCATAGCGTGGTGGTAGGGTATTTTCTAGTACTCAGCTGGCTAGCTACCACCCTCAAGTTGAAAATCTGCCGCCAAGCATCTAACGGTGTGTTCCGGCTGCCTCACTTGAGAGCCAGTTCCATTCCAGGCTAGGTGTGCTTTACCATCTTCGACCACACCGTCACTTAACATCAGGTGAGTTGATATCAAACAACTAGCCTGTCATCCAAAAAAAAAGTTGGCGTCCAAAAGTTGCAACACTGGACGTCTCGAATTTCCCGCTCGCTATTTTGCCTTCGCCGCAGTCGGGTAGAACCCCCACAAATTTTAATACACAGCCCGTCTAAGGCTTGCTACACCACTGCTTCTAAAAAAACTGAGAGGTGACTCATGGACACGCGGTTGGAAAAGAGTTCCTTTAAAGGCTTTTTTTTTTTTTTTTTTTTTAATTATTTTTGCATATTCTCAAAATTGATGCCAAGCTGAACCGATTGAAAAAAGTTTTAGTTTCGTAGGTGATCGGGAAGTGTTTTAAAAATCACACAACCATAATAATGACGGTTTGTGGTGTCGTTTTTCATTGTTACACATTTTTAGGACTAGCCCCTCAGCCCGCAAACAAATGAGAACGATAACGTGCGATAAGGAACTCCACTTCATAATAATAACTTAGCTTAGGAACCTTTACGTCTATGACACTGTCTGCGTATAAATGTATATATATCAAAAATTAATCAGTTGCTTATTTGTTTTCCTGGATAAAAAGCAGTCCATGTGTTAAGCTATTCACTATCAATACATAGTATAAAACAAAGTCGCTTTCTCTGTCATATCCCTATGTATGCTTAAATCTTTAAAACTATGCAACGGATTTTGATGCGGTTTTTTTTTAATAGATAGAGTGATTGTAGAGGAAGGTTTATATGTATAATACATGCATAAGCACCACATTAATATCTACATTGCACCCGTGCGAAGCGGGGGCGGGTCGCTAGTTAATAATAAACATAAGTTACATTACAGACATAATAATAATAATAATAAAGCTTTTTATTTCTGTATAAAAGTATGTTCACAATTCAAAGTATTAGTAGATTTCTTAAACTAAGTTAGTTTATAAATATAAAATGTTTATTTGTTATATAAATTGATGCTCCTTTTACACGAACCCCTTTTGGGTAAAAGCCTCCTTTAATTCCGTCCATTTATCTCTTTTTTTCGAAAAAATCAACCAGTTTTTACCTGCTATTTCATTTATATCGTCAGCCCAACGTTTGAGTGGTCTACCTTTGCTTCTTTTTCCAGCAGGCCCTGCCCATTTAGTAGCTTGTAAAGACCACCTCTTGTCTGTGTACCTTGACAAATGACCAGCCCATTTCCACTTAAGTCGCAAAGCTTGTTCAAGAGCATCTGTTAGCCTAGTTTTCCTTCTAATGTCTTCATTGCGAATTTTTTGTATTTTTCTTATTTTAAGCATACTCCGTTCCATTGATCGCTGGCATGTTTTGATTTTACTTTTTATTTTATTTGTGAATGTCCATGTTTGGCTGCCATAAGTTAGGCTTGGAACTATACATGTATCCATGACGATTTTCTTTAATTTTAAATCATAATCTCCCTTCATAATGTCCTTGTGTAGCCAAAACTTCTTCCATGTGCTGTTGATCCTTCTATCCACTTCCTCTTCATTACTGTTTTTGTTGAATGAGACTTGTTTTCCGAGGTATACATATTCTTGTACATAATTGATCTGTTGTTCAAAGACCTGTAGAGGTCTTTCTATGCTATTTGTCATCACCCTAGTCTTGTCTGCGTTCATTTGCAGACCACATCTTTTACTTTCATATGCAAGAGATTGCATCATCTGTTCCAACTCTCTGGCAGATTTGGCAAACAAAATGATGTCGTCTGCAAATCTCAGATGACTTAGGTGGTGCCCTAGTATGCATATCCCATTCCGGCTCCAATCAAGGTTTTTGAAGACACATTCCAGTACCGTTATAAATAGTTTCGGTGATAGAGGATCACCTTGTTTGACACCTTTCTCTATTAAAATCTGTTCTCCTTTATTTTCCATCTTGATTCTGCTTGTACTTTGAGAGTAGATGTTTTTGATGATGTTAATATATGTCTTACTTACACCGCAGATATTGAGGGCTTTCCAGATGGAGTTGTGGGTTATGGTATCGAATGCCTTTGTGTAGTCTATAAAAGCTACATAGAGAGGTTGATTGAATTCTTTATATTTTTCTAGTATTTGTTCTAAAGTGTGGATGTGATCTATTGTTGAAAACCCTGAGCGGAAGCCTGCTTGTTCGATTGGTTGTGATGCGTCTATGATTGGTGTGATTCTACTTAGCAGTATTGTTGTGAAGAGTTTATAAATACTCGGTAATAGACTGATTTACTGACATTACAGACATACGCATTAATAATATTAGTGTGATTTTAAAAAGGCCTTGAAATAAAAATCGGTCCGATACGAAATCTCATGCACCGAAAATGCCTTACTATCACACTATGATAAATATGCTAATTATAATTATATGTACGTCTTGGTACATATGTAATTAGCATATTATACGTCTTGGTTGTTTGGAAGAGATCACTTTTAGCAATAAGGCTTCCACTTGTGGCACTAGCTCATATTTTTTTTTGTTTTTAAATATATTATCTCTCTTATAATAAAGTAATAAATAAATATTTTTCAAATAAAAAAACAATTTATTTTACTTGGCTTGGGATCCCACATGACCGAACCATACTATATCTACAGTATTTAGGGTTCCGTACCCAAAGGGTAAAAACGGGACCCTATTACTAGGACTTCGCTGTCAGTCTGTCCGTCCGTCTGTCTGTCACTAGACTGTATCTCAAGAAACGCGATAGCTAGACAGTTGAAATTTTTATAAATTATGTATTTCTGTTGCCGCTATAACAACAAATACTAAAAACAAAATAAAATAAATATTCAAGGGCTCCCATACAAAAAACGCGATTTTTTGCCATTTTCATAGATAACGGTACGGGACCCTTCGTACGCAGTCTGACTCGCACTTGGCCGGTTTTTTTAAATTGTTTTTAACTATTTGCACTAGTTGTGAGTTCGTCTTTATATTTACAACATAATTTTTACAGAAAATAAAACAGATTTCATTTCACTAAGCCCAAACACGGATTGGTTACATTGTTTTATTATTGAGTTCCGGTGCCTACCTTCTGATGTCATCATCGTCTGATGATAGGTAGGTTGTAAGTTCATTGAGACTCTAGTGACCGTAAAAACCACTGATAAGTAACAAGAAAGCAAATTACGCAATTTCGTTTATGTATATACATACTTGGTTTTGTTTACATACTTTTTCCAGTTATTTTTTTTTTAAATAATAGAATTACTGAACCGATTTTGATGAAATTTCTATGAGACCTATCTGAAAGTACTTATATACTTTCAAATATATTTTCAAAATGAAAGAAGATGATTTCCAAATCGGTTAAAAAATTACGTACAAAAAAAATTGTGAGTTGGGAACCTCTTTTTGAATTCGGTTAAAAACCGAAAAGAACTAATTCTATATACCCTAAAGATAACTTAGCCCAGCGGATTAGTAAGTTGAAGTGGGCAGGGCACATAGCACGCAGAACTGATGGCCGATGGGGCTATAAAGTTCTGGAGTGGAGACCGCGGAACGGCAAGCGCAGCGTAGGACATCCACCCATAAAGTGGACAGACGACCTAATAAAGACCGCAGGAACGTACTGGATGTGAGCCGCTTCCAACTGGTCTTTATGGAACTTTTTTTCATTCCCAGGAAAATCCTCAATCTATTCTTCCGGCTCCGGGGGAATCGTGGTTATGTGGGACTCTCCGCCAAAGTGGCGGCCTATATCCACCAAAAACCCTGGGATGCTTCTGCAACACCGCGCGCGCCACCTCAGGAGCTTTTTGTGACCTAACCTAACCTACTGAACATGGTGTATACTCTGCTCTACAGTTGAGCTGTACGAAATGACTGTAACGGATGACGTCATCTAGTATAATTTATATCACTGGCAAAAACATATGTCTCATATGACGCCCCTTTATATTTTCACACCAAGTCTTTTTGTATTTTATTCGTAGAACAAACAGACAAACAAACAGAGGAATTTAGTAATTGACTTAGCTCACTTTCGATACGATACTCATCATCATTAGCCATAGGACGTCCACTGCTGGATATAGGCCTCCTCCTGGGGGGGTTTTGCCAATACTCGCCACGCTTGGCAGGCGGGTTGCCGAGCGCAGTTAGGTGTGATTGTTCAAGGAAGACGCTGATGCCCATCTTCCGGATTACATCCCTTAGCCGACTCTTACGGCAACCACGGCTAGAGAGGGTGGGGTACTATTTATATGCCGGCACCACCACGGCAAATAAAATAATACTAATAAATAAAAATTAATTATAAATATCATAAGACATTTCACACAGCGCCAGCCACCAGATGACTGATAGAATACTTTTATACTTTTTTGTAAATACATACTTATACATATAGAACACACAGACACAGAATAAACATTTTATCGTCACATAAATGTTTGTCCTGGTGGGTATGTCCCTCTAGCATTAGAGGGACATTTAAAGCAGATATTCTACCAAATAAGCTAACAAGGCAATGATTATATTTGATCAAAACAAAATAACCTGTTTTTTGTTTTGATCAAAATTAACATGGATCTTACCTGCGATATGCGTTGGATGTGCCTTCACCATCGTCATAACGAAACACATCAACAAAAATAATATTCTTGACATAATTTTGTCCGAATTTAATGTTTTCACTGCAAATACCATGATTTTATAAAACGTCTGTTTATGTGCACTTCATTCCCTCTCAACATGAATTGATTTTATCAACCTGAAATTAAATATCACTGCATTTATACTTACTGACATCTAATTATACATTTATCTTTTATCGCGTTTTATTTATTTGGATTTTTATAGACTTTTAGTTACGTACGTAGCAAATTATATTTGCGTTATTAAGTTATGTACAATTTAAAAATAAAAGGAAGCGTAGAACATTTTGAATTATTTTACTGATAATTTGTATTTATTAGAAACATTTATTCAACAAACTTGACGTGAATTACACTGAATACAATATATGTAACTATCAAGAGAGCGTTATTAAGTACTTGTACGCAATACGTACATGAACGGCTCGGGTATAAATTGTAGTTTATTATTAGTTTTATCAGAAATTTTATCATAAACTCTATTATTATCAATATCTAGAACAATCAGAATTTCGATGCTGCATAATATTATAAATTGTGTGTGTTTTTAGGGTTCCGTATCTCAAAAAAAAGGAACTCTTATAGAATCATTTGCTGTCCTTCTGTCAAGACTTTCTATATCAGGAACGCGTGAAGGTATCAAGTTTAAATTAAAACTATATACACAGATCTGTAGTCCCTTGCAGCTGTGTCAAACTTCTGTTATCGTAAAAAAAAATACAGCCGTTTATGTCGCAAAAAACCGCATATTTCGACAATCGCAAGGGAATCAAAACCTATAGGGTACTTCCCGTTAACCTAGAACTATGAAATTTGGCAAGACGCTTCGTCTTATACTACACATAAAGGAAAAAATCTGAAAACATTTTCATTTAAATCACAAAAAAATAGGGTCTTCATGTAAGGAACAAGAATTTATTTACATAATTTGTACGGAACCCTCTGTGGGCGAGTCTGACTCGCACTTGTTCGTGTTTTTTAACGACTGAGGTAACTACGGTAACCTCGATCATCCATTTGAATAGAAAAGTCCTGATCAAATGATGATCACATAATATTCTATCATAAACCGAGCTGTGAACGTTTAAGTTTAACAACTACAATTTCTAGCGTCAAAATAATTTTACTAGTTATTGTAACATAAATAAACAGTCGATCAACTTCTGTTGAAGGTGAACATCAAAAAATAGACTAGGCACCTAAAGAGTACTTGAAAATTTGAAACTTTTGAGTAGACCTAGGGTTCCGAAAGTTTTAAGCGCATAACTACGACAGTGAACCGAATAAATGTGATAATCGTGTGTTTATGTGTGAGAGTGTGTATGGGTGTGTGCGTTTGGCTGTGTCTGTTTGTGAGTGTGTGTATTACACAATCTTAAAAAAAAAATCTCCATTACAATTTACGTTGTAAGTATTATAAAAAGTATTACGTAACTAGAAGAAGACTTCTGAAAAAACTTGAGTGCAAAATGGTTGGCCAATCTGCATAATTATTCTCAAATGACTTTGTCACCTGAAAAATGTTTAATGTTAAAGATAGTTTACTGGATGGTCGAGCAGTAGTAGTGTTCCTTATTCCGTTTGAAAGGGTATTGCAGTTAGCGAAATCATAGCGCAATGGAGAATAAACTTTCGAATATTTCAAAGGCCGCCAAATCAGCGATATCCTGAACTAATTTTTGTTTTGCAGAATTTTACTCAAAAATATTATTCAAATTGCCGATCAATGGCTATGGACTGGTATTATATCTTACCATCAGAAGAGTGTTTCGCTCGACTCATCACTTTCACTTTATGGTATGAAATAAGGTATGCAAGCAGTAAAAGTTCCTAGTTATAAAAGTTAAAGAAAATTCTACCAAAAAACCTACCAACCACTAAAGAAGCACTACTAAAACCACAAATAACAAAACTCGGTTGCTACAGTGTTGTCGAGTGACTGTCGCTGCTTGTATTTAAATTAAAGGACTTTGACGCTTGGCTGGACCGAGTAATGCGTACTATACAATTGTACTATAAATTTGCAGCACTTATATACATCCAGTATGCTGCGGTTCTTCCCCAGAGCTCTGCGACCAAAGCAGTCACACACAAGCTAGGCAGAGAGCCCGGGCAATGAAAAACTGCTTTGTTGAGATTCTGGTATTAACAATACCTATTCATCTGCCTTGGATTTGGAGTATATCGATTGTCTCTACTTGAACTCATTGTTTTGTAAGAAATTTAATTATGTTAGGTATATGTATAATCGTGTGTTAAATGTAGATTTGATGTTTTTTTAAATGATAATTAACTCAACTTGTTCATTTACGTAGAGACGAAAATATTGTTTTTTTTTTGTTTCTTCTTATGTTTAGTGACGGTAGATGGTAAACATACCTAACCTGGATTAAAACTGGCAGTAAGTGCTAGCTATGTTATGGTTTTCTCACGATGTTTCCCTTCACAGGCAGCTCAAGCTCGTTATTGGGGTTTGACTTACGTCTTTCGACGTGTGGCTATCATCATTAGTTAGTATAAGTTAGAAATTACAGTCAACGCAATTAGAATGTAGATAATAATTATGAAAACAAATAATAAACCTCTTTTTAAATTCAACCAACTGTCCCGTGATTGGGTTATAACTTTAGCTGTTTTGTATAGTACATAAATTTGGACTAGACACAGAACAAACATTCATCAATGTTTGCCCTGGGTTGCAATCGATCCGACGCCCTTCAGCCCTTCCTTTTGTTACTAAAAGTTCTGGGTACCGCTGCAAAGATCACAGATAAGTAAGTATTACATATCTCTTACCATCAGAAGAGCGTTTCGTTCGTCACATTACTTTTACATTGAACACTTCTTCGCTAAGTATTATGATTTAATATAATTACATTACGGATTTGTTGTTTAGATATTTAATTCCGTCCACACGCAACGTTAAATCGTAATATATACATCACTAGGTACATATTATAAAACAAGGTCGTCTGTCTGTCTGTCAGTTTGTCTGTTTGTTCGCAATAAACTTAAAACTACTGAACTATTATTATTTCACCAATAGATAGAGTGATTCATGAGGAAGGTTTTAGTATATAATTTGTCAAGGTTTTGTGTAAATTGGTTGAAATATGATGGTAATTATTACCATCATCACCATTATGTTTTGTTATATCTTTGAGATATAACAAAACAATGCATGGTGGGGTATTCCTCTTTTAAAGATCTACCTACTCGGCTAACAAGCTGCCAACCTCAATTTGAATAACTGCCGCCAAGCTCCTAACGGTGTATTTCGGCAGGCTCACTTGTGAGCCAGTTCCATTCCAGGCTAGGCGTGCTTTACCATCTTCGACCACCGTCACTTAACATCAGGTAAGTTGTGGACAAACACTTCACTTGCCAAAAAAACTTTACTAGCTACCTAGCGTTTGGTATAGGGGAGATTTTTAAAGGTTAAAACAACCTAGGTTTTTGAATGCAGCTTACAAAAAAAAAAATCATAGAGACAGAGATCTAACGTTCTCACGGTTGAAATATTGATTTATACAAATCGTACTGACTTTCGGCAACTTTGTAGAAGGAAAACTTACATTTGCTTCAGGACTTTCCCTCACACTCACCAATACTCGTCAATAATGACTCTATGTTTCAATGTACTCATGTATGACCAAATAAGAAACTTTTATCGAGTCCACACTTTTTTGTGTTAAAAGATTTTTTTCGTTTTGCCGTACATACCTTACATTATTGAAACGTGATAGGATTAAATTTTAAATTAAAAAAAAGTAATTAAATCCTCATCACTGTTGTAATTAAAACAACTTTTAAGCGGAAATAGAGATAGGTATACAGGTACCATACTCAAAACGAAATTTCGCAAAGTGAATGAATGAATAACTCTTTAAGAGGAAAGCAGTCAACTTCACCAAGCTATTTCTGTCGCGCCGCACGCAGCACCCGCGTACATACTGAGCGAAAAGGACAACTGCACCTCGGGCTCATTAACCCGAAATAAAATGAGCAAAATCGAGGTTTCGTATTCCTCTGTTTCCTCCTCCAAATTTAGACCGATTTTAGTATTTCTTTTAACAAGTAAATAAGAAGGATGTGTTCTTTGCCTGTGCGTTTTATTTTTTTAGATTATGTCTATGAGATTGGGAATTTGGACGTTGAAACACAGCGTTGAAACTAGGTAAATTTTAAGATTTTTGAAGATTCATAGCTCTTATAAAAAAAACATATATCAAAAAATCAAAACAGAGGGGCATGAAACTAGCAAGTATCTACTTCCTATCTAAAAATTATTGCTCTAGTATTAAAATCCTGGAAGGAAAATGGGGAAAGCGTTTGTATGAAGAAAATGACGACTTGTTTCCTCTTATCAAATATATAGTATTTATAAATCAATGTACTGGGCAATTGTGATGTAATAACAAGGCGCAATCACGTTTCTAGAGTAGTCCTTTGCCCAACAGTGGGATGTTAAGGGCTAATAAATTCACGAAAACAGAATTTGCTCCAGATGACTTAGAGGAGCTCAAACTCGAGTGATGTAGGAGAAAACCAGCTCTTTGACAGCAGCGTCCGTTGCTGTCAGATCATTATTTTTGTAGCGATGATAGCCAATTCACAGACCAATGTTCAAATCCCAACAATAAGCTTGAGTTGGTAAAGGAAAACATCGCGAGGAAATCATAGTTAGGTATTTTTACAAGTTGAAAATTTGTTACCAACTAACGGCAGCTGTTTTCCGGCAGCCACACTTGAAATCCAGTTGTATTCCAAGCTAAATGAATTCACTATCATCGACCATACCGCCACTTAACATCAGGTGAGCTGTGGTAAAAAAACCTAGCCTAACAATCATAAAAAACACGGGTTTTCTAGCAGACACCTCTCTGGCTATACCGTAGCATATTAATCAGAGTCTAAAAACTTCATAAAACGCAACTGGTTTATAAATAATTACTATTATAACCACCTTAATTGCCACAGCTTTTTTGACAACGTTGGATTAAGCATTTTATTTTGGTATTCAAGTTATTTTTAGAACATAACAGTGTTACAAATACCGGTTGTTTTTTTTTAAACTGAGTATCTCTTTTAATAATAAATAATTCGAATATTTTAGCTAGAGCTAGAATCAACTAGGAACGAAAGCGAAGTATTTTCTAAGTACGTCCAACATAGAACGTAGATTTTATCTATATAACTAGCTGACCAGGACATATTACGTTGTCTTGTCTTAGCTTCATTAACGCGCGAACAGTCAAACGCGCGAAGTATTTTCCAATTTTGTGTTCAATTTTCATAATTTTTCTTTTCGTAAAAACCTTCCACAAAGTATTAGAAAACTTTAAGAAAAAAGATATCGGTAAAGTCGTTCTCGAGTTATGGCGTGATCAAGGGAAACAGGGATTCATTTTTAAATATGTTTTTAAATTATAAATGTGAAAGTTTGTTGCGTTTAGATGTTAGGATTGTTTCTATACTTACTATACACACTAAATACAATAGACCATCTAACCTAGAGAAGGTCTATGTCCAGCAAACGACGTCCTGCGGCTGAGATGATGATCTAACCTCGAACAAATTCAGTGATCTTCGTTACATTATCTGCAGTACACGATGACCTTTCATCTAGGTCGTCCAGTGTAACTAGATAACTATCAAACAGCCATCTAAGTATACCTAGACCTTATTAGTTCTCGTGTATTTATGAAATAATTATACCAAGGAAATTTCCGCCTCACGATGCACTGATTTGTTTAGATATACATATATCTAGTTATATGAAGAATTATGTTTTGAACGATCTGATAAGTTATATTCCTCATCATCATTATCATCAGCCACAGGACGTCCACTGCTGGACATAGGCTTCCTCCTGGGGGGGTTTTGCCAATACTCGCCACGCTTGGCAGGTGGGTTGGCGAGCGCAGTTAGGTGTGATTGTTCAAGGAAGACGCTGCTACCTATCTTCCGGATTACATCCCTTAGCCGACTCTTACGGCAACCACGGGTAGAGAGGGTGGGGTACTATTCTTACGCCGGCACCACCACGGCAATATTTATATACCTAAAAGTAGATAATATCTGGACTAACCCAAGTTTTTCTTAAAAACTGTATGAATATACTAGCTTGCGCCCGCGACTTCGTCCGATTGCGTTCAGAGAGAAATGAAACAAGAATGATGATTTTAAATAACCTAAGATTATTAGTTTTATCCACCATGAAACTTGCGCTACTTAATTACTTAGATTAATATAAATCCTTTATAATAATGTGCCATAATATCACAGTACCTGGATGACCGAGCTTTGCTCGGTTTTTCATTGCCTGAAAATACGGATAAAACGACGTTTTCTAAAAATGAAACCTAGATACGCGCACATATATATGTACATATATAACAATAAACAACAACAACATTAACAATATATAACAATTTCCTATAAAATTTAACATACGATGGATGATAGGTTCACTTGATTTAATAAGCCCAGGGATAATAAGGCCACTGTGACCTCAGAACACAGGTACTCCTAGTCTGAGGAACAGAGCTTCCACCCAGGTACATTGCTGAGTAATTAAGTTATCTATTGTTTGTAATACCTATAAGTTATAGTTTATAATTAGTTTAACAATGTAAATTCTCTTCAAAATGTACCTGCTAACACCTGTAATTTAGAAATAAAAAGTATTATTATTATTATTTTTAGTTTATTTATCGTGTATTATAGTCGGTTTTAAAGTACGTTAAGTAGGTACTTATGATTTTTTTTAAACCGGCCAAGTGCGAGGCGGACTCGTGCACGAAGGGTTCCGTACCATTATCTATAAAAAATTGAAAAAAAATTCATGTCTGTTGTCTGAGCCCCACTTAAATACTTTTTTATTTTGTTTTTTAGTATTTGTTGTTATAGCGGCAACAGAAATATACATCATCTGTCTAACTATCACGGTTGATGTGATACAGCCTGGTGACAGACGGACGGACAGCGGAGTCTTAGTAATAGGGTCCCGTTTTACCCTTTGGGTACGGAACCCAAATGAAACGAAACGATTAGGCAGATACTTTATTATTAATACTCATTTCGAAACCATTGGGTGAAAAGTGTGGCCACTTAGAAATCTCGTCGAAGAGTGCAGTGCCGGGGCACTCGGTGGCCATGACTTGCTTGTGTGCGATGAGTTTGTAGTCTGGTTTGATGAATCCTTGCTTCACTCCGGCGGCGATCAGGGCTTCTGTCGTAGCCAGCTGTTCGAGAGGTGGTAGATTTACTGTGAGAGAAACACGATATTGATCTCAATGTCTTACTTAGTGGTACTACTTACTTAGTGGTAGACTTCCTTACTATAAGATCGTCTATGTACTATTAGGAGTTTGCCCACAAAATACTATGAAATTAATTTTGGTTATTAACTCTACGTTTCAGCCATGCTGCACTAGCTGTGGTCGCGATTTGACTGGAGAGTACGGGTTGTCTCGATGAAGATATGACAGTGACACAAAGTTATTTCAAAACATTTTGTGCGCGATTCAGTCCCGGTAATAAACATAATTATGTGTTCCAATCACAAATTTAAAAACAGTCAAACTACAACAAAATTGGCTCATTTAGGCCAGTAAAAATAGCCGTTTTTTTTTTGGTTAAGCTTGCACTAAATTTCCGTTTTTTTTTTATAAGGCTCATTAAATGCGCCATAAATCGTAAACGGCATGTTTTACAATAAAGTTTACAGGAAATAAAAGATGCGTAATTTTATTCTCTACAATATCATAGGTCATAATAACTTTGCTCTAAGTGAATAATAAACAGAATATTTAGTTATATATTCACTTTAAAAATATAAATAATTAAATTAAAATAAAACAAATATGCAAGGGACACCCATACAACAAATATGATTTTTTTGCCGTTTTTATATATAATGGTACGGAAACCTTTGTGCGCAAGTCAAACTCGCACTTGGCTGGTTTTTATTTGTAGCGATGATAGCTCAGTGGTTAGCGAGGTTGGTTCAAACGCCGAAGGTTGTAGGTTGAAACTCCAACAATGAGCTTGAGCTACCGACGAAGGAAACATCGTGAAGAAACCATAACGTGGTAGGGTAAGTACTATATGGTACTCGACTGCCTAGCTCTAGCCCTCATTTTAAAATCAGACGCCAAGCACCTAGCGGTGTGTTCCCGCAGCGTTACTTGAGAGCCAGTTCCATTCCAGGCTAGGTATTTTTACTACATTTGAGTACACCGTCAGTTTACATCAGATGAGCTTATCAAACACCAAGCATAAAAAAAATCCAATATTTTGTATACTGATACTCATGTACCTAAGTAAAAAGTTCGTTTTAGGAAAAAATATAATCTGACCTCTCCAATCTCCAATGAGACATATCCCGATGCTGTACGCGTTAGCCTTTCCAGTGTGAATGCCTAAGTTCTCCCAACCTCGACCTTCGTACACGCCGCCTTCGCTGCCCACGCAGAAGCTGTTAAATAAAATCAAAACATTCAAAGACCTGTCATCGCGTCTGGTCGACACCACACGTGACAATAACGCAACCCTCTTTTTTCCGATTCAGTATTACCATTCAATATTGTAATGCGGCCAGGGGCTTGGGAACTATTCCCTTTTGTAGAATTTCTAAAATATATAAAACAGTTAATTTATAGTTTGTATATAGTTAACTGACTTCAAAAAGGAGAAGGATTTCAATTCGTCGGAACCTTTTTTTTTATATTAGCTTTATTACTCGAAGACGCCTGGACCGATTAAAAAAATATTTTTTGTTTAAAAGGGCATTCCCAGGTGGTCCCATTGACACCAAGTCAGGATCTGATAATAAGATCCTAGAAAAATTAAGGGCAACCCTCTAATTTCATAGGAAGGCATAATTATTTTATATATAATATTTTTATTTCAAAGGATATACTCTCAGATAGGTCCTATAAAAAATACATGAAAAATCAGTTGAATTGTTTGATTTTTAGGGTTCCGTACCTCAAAAGGTAAAAAGAAACCCTTATAAGATCACTCTCTTGTCCTTCTGTCCGTGGGACATCACCGATTTTCTCAGGAACGGGTCGACCTAGTAAGTTGCAATTTAAACCAGATACTGAGGTGTATAGTCCCTATTAGTGTATAAAAATCAAGGCCCAATTTTTATCCAAAATTGACAATTCTAGGTCAACCGGAAGTACCCTATAGGTTTTGGGTCGAAACCCTATATGGTAGTTCTCGTTGACCTAGAATAGCGAAATTTGACAGAAAGCAAGGTCTTACAGCACAAATAAAGGAAAAATTCCAAAAAATAAAAATTGTTGTAAAATAAGGTAAATTTAGGTACTTACAAGTTTTCGCGAAAATCTTAATTATAATAAAATTGGTATCATTTTTATTATGGCGGTATAAAGGGTAGACCCTATTTTTTTTGTGATTAAATTAAGAATGTACAAATTTCGGATTTTTTTCAATGTGTTCCTTTCGTATTTGTTTTCCTTTCCATCTATAACTGTATACCCATATTTATGCAATAAATGAATTATGAACTATAAGACAATGCTTCTTGCCAAATTTGCTTAGTTCTAGGTCAACGGAAAGTGCCTTATAAGTTTTAATTCCCTTGTGAGTGTCGAAATATGCGGTTTTTTGCGACATACACGGCTGTCACTTTTTTTTAATGATAACTGAGAAGTTTAATTATTTCAAAGCTGCAAGATACTACAGATTTGCGTGTATAGTTTTAATTTCAACTGGATACCTCCACGCGTTCCCGAGGTAGAAGGTCTTGACAGACAGACAGACGGACAACAAAGTGATCCTATAATTTAGGGTTCCGTTTTTTTCCTTTTGAGGTACGGTACCCTAAAAATCAAACGTAGTAAGTAAGTACTACGTAAATGTACTTTACATTTACGTAGTACTTACTTACTACGTTGTTTAGGAGAGTAAATGGCACAGTTTTTTATACATTTGATTATCTTTCATAATATCTATGTGGCATGATTCTAACATACGAATATGCGAGATCCAGATCACTTCATCAGCCATAGATCGTCCACTGCTGGACATAGGCCTCCTCCTGGGGGGGTTTTGCCAATACTCGCCACGCTTGGCAGGCGGGTTGGCGAGCGCAGTTATAGGTGTGATTGTTCAAGGAAGACGCTGCTGCCCATCTTCCGGATTACATCCCTTAGCCGACTCTTACAGCAACCACGGGTAGAGAGGGTGGGGTACTATTCTTACGCCGGCATCACCACGGCAAATGATTTGAGAAAAGTTTACTCTATTATTATAAAATAACTCTAGTATATCTCACTGCCCTACTTAGCTTAAATGATATGTGGATTCATAATTTCGTTGATCGGCGTATGTGATCTTTTGACACTTTATCAATTTGTACTATCATTTAGCACGTAAGTTAACGATATAATATTTACAGAATGTTATTTTGTTTATAAAAAACATTTATCTATTGTCATCATTCATTGTCGAGTTTATCAGATTGAATTCATATGCGTTTAAAGTATTACATCAAAAATTTACAAATTTCTGTCCATGATGAGGGCTAAAAATTTTGCTGTTTAGCGCGGTTCTTTGATGGACGAGTAAACGCTAGAAAGGTAGAAGCGCTAGATGTGTGTTAGGATCGTAGCAAGAAAGATGGATTCTATACCGTAATGCAGAGAATTATCTACTCGTACTTACTCGTGCATGTGTGTGTGTGTGTGTGTTTTTATGAATATGTATGTGTCTGCGTATGTATGTGCGTGCGTGTGTGCGTGTGCATGTACGTATGTGTGTGTGTATGTAGTGGGTGTGTGCATTTGTGGGTATGTGTATTTGTGAGTGTGGGTGTGTTTGTGTGTGAGTGTATGGTGTGCATGCGCGCGCCTGTATGTGTATGTTTGTGTGCGTGTGCGCGCGTGCGTGTGTGTGTACGCGTGTGTGCGTGCGTGTGTCTCTGTGTGTGCTAGTAGTAGATGTAGATTCATTAGTATTTTCATTAAAATATCATTTCAGTTTAGTGGCAATATGTTCGTTCACGTCGACCTTCAGTGATTTGACCTCTCGCCATATAAATGGCCTATGTCCAGCAGTGGACGACTTATGGCTGATGATGTGATGTTGTTATTTAAAGTGCATACTACTGCAACAGTCATGAACATGCTCTAGCTCTTACCACCATTTAACGTAAAAAAGTTAGTTTAGTTGGCATTTCTTTGTATTCTTGCCAAAAGTACTTATATCTAACTAGACTTACTTGTATCCAATATCTCCCCAGTCCAAGCTATTGTGGTAATTCTGCATGGCCTTCATGCTAAGGCTACAATTCGAGCTGGAGTAACAAGCGCCAGGGATGTACGTGTGGTGGATGACGACGTAGGGAACTGGAGTGTTGAGGGTCTTACTGCCAATTGCTGGGGAAGCCCCCCAGTCTGCGCGAGTGTAGAATGGGAATTTGTACGTGCCTGCGACAAAAAAAGTTAAATGTCACACACGTGAAAGAGATACTCAGTATTCTTACGCGACGGTTCCGCTCTACATTCTTGATGTGTACAACCGCGTACAACCCATTAATGGAACTCATTGCCGGTTTTTTATTTGTTTCTTGTGAACTTGTAGTTCACAAGAAGAAGAAGAAGTTTAAAACGCCCAATTTGTAATTGGGCGTTTTAAACTAGATGAATTAACGTGCTCCATCCTTGGCAGCAACGACGCTTTCCAGTAGGGAGTTAGAAGCCAAACGTAGATTTTTTTCATATTAAAAAGAAATTATATGATCAAGAAGGAAAGAATACAGTAACACGTAACTAAATATCATACCAGGGTGAAATTCTAGCAAAAATAATTTAGATTTTTATATAATTGTTCATATAACCTTACCTAACCTTACCAATATAAATATAATATATCTTATAGTAATTATTTATTAGTTATTTTGTATATTTATTCATGATTGTAGGTTTATAAAAAAAATGAGAAAGACAGTTGAAAATTTCAAATTTTACAAATATAAATAAAATGTAATAGTATTTTATTCCATTAAACTTAAAAAACATGTTTAACTAGTTATGTAATTATTTATTCTATTAATCTTAAAAAAACATATTTAACAAATTATTTATTGATTTATATCTATCAGTTTCTTATACGTTTAAGTTTTATTAATTTATCATTATTTTATGTAAATAAAACTTCTAATTATTGATTGTTTTATTTGAAATCTTGGTTTAATTGTTAGAAAAAAAACGGTTTAAATTGACACAAAAGGGTAGCTCTAGAAAAATCGTTAACCAAAAGAAGACAAAAAATTAAAAGACATGTATTTTGCCAACCATAGTAAAAACGCCATACAAGACCAAAACGCTTAACACGTGCTTTAAATGACTTGGTTTTCACGCTGAAATGACATGTAGTTACGTGTTCTTCCAGGGTGAAAAACTTCAATCAAATCCATTAAGCTGTCTATTTTGCGCAACATTTGAATATCGTGAACCGTGATAGTTAGACAGTTGAAATTTTCACAGATGTATTTCTGTTGCCGCTATAACAACAATTACTAAAAAACAGAATAAAATAAATATTTAAGGGGGCTCCCATACAACAGACATGATTTTTTTGCCGTTTTTATAGTTAATTGTACGGAACCCTTCGTGCTCGAGTCCGACTCGCACTTCGCCAGTTTTTAATTTCACTTGAATTGATTTATCATAGAATATCAGTTTTACTATCAAAATAAACTGAAGTAGTGAAATTTATGATTTATGATTTGAAATTTTGGCAAAATGTACCTATATATATGTATGTATATGAAAATCTCGTGTCACGGTGTTTGTGCTCGCATTCCTCCGAAACGGCTTGACCGAGTTTTATGTAGTTTTCTGTATACATTTGATAGGTATGAGAATATTGGTATTAATTAGAATAGACGTAAAGTTTATTTCATACCGCGAGGATTAGATACTTTTTATCCTGAAAAATTGTAGCGAGTAACACCACGGGGCGCAGATAGTATAAACTATAAATCTATGATTTAAAAAAAAACAAAGGCAAAGATGACAAAATAAAATAAAAAAAACAACTTACTTTTCTTGGAAACAGGAATACAAACAACACAACTAAATAATGCAGAAAAACAAATTAAAATGCGAGAATTCATCTTAGCTATCCAAACAAATTACTTTTAACTATTTATTAAATTTCTAATGTTCTTAATATTAACGTGTTTTTGAATTAAATATGCCGAAATACACGGCGTATTAAAATATATATATGAAACAAAGTTAACTAAAACTGTTTTATTAAAACCAATTATGTTTTTAATCATTTATTTATTAAGATACTTTCCACGACTAAATAATCTGTCAAACTGACGGCAAGCAGTTTTTGTTTATATTTATAAAGATATCAACGCGTCGGTTCTTTACCCCGCGCTTGTAAGTTTAATTTTCTCAGAATTAGTTACGATGCTCGCCGTTTTATTACGGATGAAAAAGATGAGTCACATTTTGAGATATTTGTTTTTTAGGGTTCCGTACCTTAGGGTAAAACGGGACCCTATTACTAAGACTCGGCTTTCCGTCCGTCTGTCTGTCTGTCTGTCTGTCCGTCGGTTACCAGGCTGTATCTCATGAACCGTGATAGTTTGACAGTTTTCACAGATGATGTATTTCTGTTGCCGCTATAACAACAAATACTAAAAAAATAGAATAAAAAAATATTTAAGGAGCTACCATATAACAAAACAATAGTGTGTTCCGATTTGAAGGGTACTGCAGCTAGCCAAATTACAGGACTGTTGAGACTAACCATCTAGTGTGTCAGAGTAATGAGCACCAAAGCAGCGACGCCCTAGACCTTGTTTTGCCATTCACATTACTATGAATCGCTGCAATGGTCATGGTCATGCGTTATCTCTTACCAACCAGGAGAGCGTCTCGTTCGTCTTACTACTTTTACAAAAAACCTACTTTATGACTTCGACCTGATCTGTACCTACCTATATACATATATTCATGTAAATAAACCATTTGAATTTGTCAGAATCATATTTTCAGTGTTAACACTAATTGGATAAAGTTCTTTGCATTTATTTATAAAATACTGTTTACATCGATAAATGCTAAGAACTTATGGCCCATGTTAAAAAAACCGATAAGTTATTACGATTTTAGCCTTTCTTATCCGATAAGGCAATTGTGACGAACAATCTTTGTTGTATGTCTGGTATATACCTGTATATAATCAAAGGTCTGGGTGTTCCTTAAGTATTATAAGTATGTATTTACCAAATAAAAAAGTGTGTTTGTAGGTATTATATCAGTTATCTGGATCCCATAGTACGCTATATGTAAAATGTCTGTATTTATGTATAATCACACATCACACATCATCAGCTATAGGTCGTCCACTGCTGGACATTGGCCTCCTCCTGGGGGGGTTTTGCCAATACTCGCCACGCGTGTTCAAGGAAGACGCTGCTGCCCATCTTCCGGATTACATCCCTTAGCCGACTCTTACGGCAATCACGGGTAGAGAGGGTGGGGTACAATTCTTACGCCGGCACCACCACGGCACACGGCATTTATGTATAACCTTTTTCTGTATTTTTTCGCTGCGCTTTTATTACTATCCATCCAAAAGTTGTCTGAAAGAAATCGCTCTAAGCGATAAGGCCACCGTTGTTCTACCATAAATATCTATGTTATTTTTGTTTTCTTATAATATTTTTTTTTTAGGTTTTGTTTGTTATAATGTACCTATGTATGTTTGTGCACAATAAAGTTGTGTTCTATTCTATTCTATAAGGCGCAACGTTTTATCTACAATTTTTATGATAAACCTAGTTCACTGCACGAGTCTATTCATAATTATGTTAATTAGTAATGGCGTGACATTATTACGCCACTGGTTATCGTACGCTACGTTGATTCATCTTTATTTACTACGCAACGATTTAGATAGTTTTCCTTTTATGTCCTAATCACTTGAACTGATCTTATGTCAAGTAACTGTTGTGTAACTTCTGTTTACACTGTGGTGGGGAATAACCATCGCTAAGGTGTTATAAATCATGCGGGAAACGTCATTAAAAACTTCGTGTGACCATGTAGTTCGAGGTTTCCAAATATTTTGGAGGCTTAAAGACAGTGCTGACTAAGGTAAGGATATGTTACTTAATCTAGCATACTTCCAACTAAGCGAAGAGCAAGCTGAGCTATCTAGGTTCATACTGCTTCACCTCCTCCACATAAAGAACGACAGTTAGCTTAACTAGCATTGTCGGGTTAGCAGACTGACATATTTCAGTTAGTTCGCTTAGATTAGCTGTGTAGTATGCAGTTTGAGGGCACTGAACGCAGAACTGATGGCTAATGGGGTAGTAAAGTTCTGGAGCAGTGACCAAGGACTGGCAAGCGCAGCGTAGGACGTGGACAGAGAGCTGGTTGCAAGCCGCTTGCAACCAGTCTTCATGGAAATTATTGGGGGAGTCCCAGTGGACGTCCTACAGCTGAGATGATGATGATGATGATGCAGCGTGAACCGAAATATGAAAATAAGTCGCAACAATGTAAGCTAAGTTTTGCTTAGGTATTTTAGTTAGCAGTGTAGCTTGCGCTTAACAGGGTTGTAAGCTTAAGTTATACTAAGCCAAAAAGGGGTACATAACTCGTCATTATGAACAACCTGTACTTTGGGCATTACTCTAAAATCAATCAAAAAAAAAATATAATTAAGAATCGCCGCGGAGATACAGTTATTGTTTGTTTGTGACTTGTTTTTTTTTATGTAATTCATGTTTTGACATTTTTAATATTGACATGTATTTAATAATATATTTAGAATTAAGAATCAATTAATTGACATTGTAAATAAAGTAATTGCAACTAAAAAAAAACATTTACCTAAATTATGTCAGTACTTTTTAAATATTTAATTGTAAATAAAAGTACTTAATATAATATTTGTAAAACTATATTTAACTGTGAACTGAAATTAACTACTTTTAAATATTTAAATATCAGGTAATAAAATGTCACAAAAATGATGATTAACAAAGTGTGAAATAAATTATAAATGTCAATAATGAATAAAATAAATTAAAAACGAATATAATTATATTAAAATCAAATTAATTATAATTAAAATAAAATAGACAAATAAATAATAAAAATAAAAATTTAAAAAGTATACGTTTTAACAATAACGTACAGTAAAGTTGGTAAACAGTTCATGGCTAATTTGCGCAAAGAGGATGTGTCACTAATTAATTAAGCAATATGGAATTAATAATCAAAATAAGTTTTTTTTTATAAAAATTGGTTTTTGGGAGAAAAAAAACTCAGCAGATTTTTTGAAATCATATTTTTTTCTCTTTGGTATTATTTCTAGCTTAAACTAAACACATATGTTACCCAAAACAGTCTTCTAAAATTCTCCTACGTTGCAGTTGTTATCAAGTTTCTACAAATTCCAAAAGTAATCATGGTCACTCTGTTTCTAAATGTATTCTTTACATCTTTTGTAAGCACTTAATAATTTACTGTAAAAAGTTTAGTAATAAGTACCTACGTAGGTATACATTATTTACGGTTTCTTTATCAATAAGTTATAATATAGTTATTAATGAACAATAATAAGTTTATTGAAATAATTAACTATCAAGATCTTAACCTAAGGGTAACCTGTGTATGTCATAACGATCAATTTCAGTTCCATGATGACTTTAATAATTCGACTTTATCGATTTAGAATCTATCTATCTATCTATCTGTCTATCTATCTAATCTAAATCTAATACCTTTAAGCGAGCAATTCTTGTATATATAATCTGAATCTCGGAAACGGCTCCAACGATTTTAATGAAATTTAGTATACAGGGGGTTTCGGGGGCGATAAATCGATCTAGATATGTTTCATTTTTAGAAAACGTCGTTTTTACTGTGACTTACATCCAGGTACTACTTTTTATAATGCAAACAAACAAACTTTTTGTTAAATTTCACGCGGATGAATTCGCGAAAATAATGTAGGTATGTTTTAGTATTAGATACGTCTTTAGCTGCGTATTTCTGAGGCAGGCTTTAACTAATAAATTGTATTATATCAAACGGTGTACGAGAACCGGTCCCAGGTCTGTATGTCGCGGAAGAGCGCATTTCCAGGGCACTCGGTCGCCGTGACCTGCCGGTGACCCACGAGACGGTAGTCCGGCCTTATGTAGCCTTGCTGAACGCCTGCCGTGATCAGCCGCTTAGCTGTTTGTCGAGCTGCGGACGGGGGAAGTTGCGCTGTGGAAAGATAAACACGTAAAGTATGAATAGGTTTAGTACTGTAGTTTTGGATAGTTGCGGTTTAAAGGGAACTAAAGGACCATCCATAGATTATGTCACACGTTTTGGTCGACGATATGTGACATTGTGTGACACGGGGTGTTACGTGACGTCACATTTCAAAAACTATTATATTTAAAGCTGCTTACAATTATTAGTCCAACGTACCAGAAGCACCCTCATAACAAAGTAACGGCTTAGTACGTTCCGGACTTACAAACTTTTTTTTATTAGAAAAGCTCAATATCTTACAGTATAACACCAAAAAGTTTTAAAATAAATAGAACACTTATACATAGATACAGAACATAAATAATAATTACTTAAATTAACTACTTTTTTTTAACTTTTACTAATTTGTAGCGATGATAGCTCTCTTGAGCTGCTGGTGAAGGAAAACATCGTGAGGAAACCATAGCGTGGTGGTAGGGTACTTTCTAATACTGGGCTGGCTAGCTACCACCCTCATGTTGCAAATCTGCCGCCAAGCATTTAACGGTGTGTTCCGGCAGCCTCACTTGAAAGCAAGTTCTACTCCAGGCTAGGAGTGTTTACCATCTTCGACCACACCGTGCTGTGGACTAAACCTAGCCATAAAAAACTACATACATGTACAAACAAATACTTATGAACTAAAACATTAATCTAATACGATCTAAATGCAGACGCAGTATCATGCGACGCCAATGCCGACGGTCGGAACAAAACTCAATACTTGTATACAAATAATCTTATCGATCAAAATCAAATTAACAAGCGATTTGATCGTTTATCGGGTGTTTATGACGTCAAAATGTTACACTTACAAACGTAGTTGCCAATGATGACGATACCGATACTTTGCGAGTTGAACCCTGCAGCATGAGCTCCAACTGTTTCCCAGCCTCTACCTTCATACACTGAACCTTCTCCTCCTACAGCGAAACTGCAATTTGAACATATGCCATTGTACACAACCATGTAGCGTATGTAGCGATGATAGCTCAGTGGTTAGCGCGGTCGGTTCGCATGCAGAAGGGCGTGGGTTCAAACCCCAACAATGAGCTTGAGCTGCCAGTGAAGGAAAACATCGTGAGGAAACCATAGCATGGTGGTAGAGTATTTTCTAGTACTCGGCTGGCTAGTTACCACCCTCAAGTTGAAAATCTGCCGTCAAGCATCTAACAGTGTGTTCCGGCAGCCTCACTTGAGAGCCAGTTCCATTCCAGGGTAGGTGTGCTTTACCATCTTCGACCACACCGTCACTTAACATCAGGTGAGTTATGGTCAAAAACTAGCCTGTCAGCTATAAAAAAAAAAACAGGTTGTTTCAATATTAAAAGGTGTCTTTTTTATTCAAAACTAGCTGACCCGATGAACTTTGTATCACCTAAAATTGATTTTAAGGGTAGTTATCAAAATTAGTTACAACGTTTTTTATTACTTTTAATAAGGAGTATTTACTGTGAGTTTGAAAACGCTACAACCAAAAATAACGAAATTTCATATAAATTTCTAACCCCTATTTTGCACCCTTAAGGGTGGAATTTTTAAAAATCCTTTCTAATGTTACTTAGGGAACATTTATACAAAATCATGTTTCTAGACACAGTAGTTTCAGCTGTGCGTTGATCGATTAGTCAGTGAATCAGTCTGTCAGTTTCTTCTTTTATAAATATAGATGATTATACATATAAACTTTCCTCTTAAATCACTCTGTCTATTGATTAAAACCGCAATAAAATTCGTTGAATAGTTTAAAAGATCTAAGCGTACAGACGGCGGGAAGCGACTTTGTTTTATACAATGTAGAGATTGTAATCAATTGTAACTTACTTATAACCGATATCCGCCCATCCGTTAGCATTCTGGTGGCTATTCTGCATGGACCTCATATCTCTCATGCACTGGTCTCTAGTAAGGCATACTCCAGGTACGACTGTGTGGTGTATGACTACATGCGACACTGGGGTATTGAGGCGGGACACTGAGCGCGGTGGATTCGCTCCCCACATTGCCCTCGATACGAAAGTGAAGGTATTATCTGAAAGAAAAGAAGACTTTAAAAAGGTCTGTTCACCTGATCCACTTACAACAAATACTTATAAAATGTAAAAATAATTTAAAAAAATATTTTTTTACAGTTACAGTTTTTACAATTACAGTTGTTGACAAATAATGGCCGACACCAATACATGCATATAAAACACTAGCTGTGCACTACTCGCGTGGTAATGGATGATGATGATGATGAAAAGTATCCTATGTTTTATTTCAGGGCCTAAAGTACCTACATGCAAAAATTCATCCAGATCCGCTCAGCCGTTCTGGCGAGATTGAGGAACAAACAAACATCCATCCATCCATCCATCCATCTATCCAAACTTTCACATTCATAATATTAGTGGGATGGGATGGGATGTAATTTAGATAATATTAATATAATTTAGAATGTCGTTGTAAAAATATAATTAGTCTGTTTGGAAAGAATCCTCGTGACCAAAAAATAAAGCTGCAAATTTATTAAATTTCAAGTCAAATATTGCAAACCGGTTCATTTATGTAATTTTTTTATGCTAAATCTATAAAGCCATACTGCCTCGTCTTCGGTTTTTGCAATTCACGCCTTACGTCTATAGTTACAGTCAAGGTCCAGTCTTGGTCAAGTCCAGTCCGTGCCCGTCAAATCCAATCATGCCTTAGTAAAGTAGTGGTGACTTTACTATAAGCTTCAATGGAGTTTTGGAACACGAAAAGTCATGTTTCACCACATTATATTACTTTCCCACGATCGCGCTTATAATTCAGCACTTTATGAATAAAACACCACCGTTTTAACCCCCGACGCAAAAAAACCCCGTGTGTGTGTGTGTGTTAGTGTGTGTGTGCGTATGGTGTGGCATCGTAGCTCTCAAACGGATGGACCGATGTCGATGTGGTTTTTTTCATTTGAAAGCCAGTTTCCTTGCGGTAGTTCTTAGCTAGGTTTGGTTAATTGGATAGGGTTTTTTTTTAATTTTTAATTAGTTACTTGTTATAGGTACATAAACACTCGAAAAACACTAGTTTTGAAAAAATTATAATGGGGCGATACGACTTTTTCCGTGCTACCGCCAAAAACTCTCATTTTGTAAAACAAGCATTTTGAACCATAAACGAAAAGAAGTTGAAGAAAGACTTTCCTGAACTTTCCATTTTTCTTCTTTACCTTTTTTTGAACAGACTCGAGGTTTCAAAATTTTGTCAGTGTGAAAAAAAACAGATAAAAGCCATTGTTTTTAATTTTAACCTTCAATTTCATCATCGTTCCCCGAGAAGTGATCCCAGGTCTGTATCTCCTGGAACAGTGCGTCGCCAGGACACTCTGTGGCCGAGACCTGCCTGTGGCCCACTAGTTTGTAGTCTGGTCGGATGTGACCATTTCGTACGCCTTCCATGATCAGGCGCTTCGTCGTCTGCAGGGCGACGTCTGGAGGAAGCTTAGCTAATGAAATAAACGCTCAATGTTAGCAAAGCCAACAAGCTGAAGAGTTAAAAAAATCTATAACCCGACTGCGATTAACATAGCTATAATTAAAGGAAAAAACTTTTTAAACAAATTTATTATTCCTAATTAAATTTAAACATATGACATTCATATAATATAAAGCTGTTATATATTTTTTGAAATCCTCTTTTAATTGCCTTTATATATATAGTTATTTAGATCTACTTGATAGGTTTTTTTTTATTTTTTATTAACGTATTATTATTTAACTCCAAAAATCTACCATCACCACCACCATCCACCACCAATAAAGGACACTTTGGTTATAGAGACGAATCTAACGATACCTTAATTGTCGTAATCCAATCGGCCGTTTGGAAGATACGAGGTAATAAAGAAATTTACATACATACATACAAGATACGCGCGAAAAAACATAACCCTTCATTGGCAGACGGGTCAAAATTGCCAAAAATTAATAAGTCTGCATGAGTTGCGAACGAAGTCACAGGTACAGCTAGTCTATTTATAAGAGTATCCATTTATTTATATCATTTACTCACAAATGAAGTCTCCAATCATGGCAATGCCAATGCTCTGAGAGTTTGTTCCAGCTGCGTGCGCGCCGACTGTCTGCCAGCCTCTACCTTCGTATACACGGCCCTCACCGCCTACTGCGAAACTATAGACAAAAGATTCCTGAATGAAACGTACATTGGGTAGTCAGCAAAATGTCAATACACAACTATTTTTTTTTTATTTCTTTTAAATTCACGATGCCAGCCGCGCCTCCTGGTGAGCTGTCACCGTAACACCTATCTAAGAACATGCACCAATCAAACCCAAACCCATCACTGAAAACTGCATCAAAATCAGACTAACAGTTTTGGAGAAAAATGGTAACATGGATTTGCACAAACAATGTTTGCTGCATCGCCCCCTGGTGCGTTGTCACCGTAACACCTATCTAAGAACATGCACCAATCAAACTCGAACCCATAACTGAAAACTGCATCAAAATCGGACAAGTAGTTTTGGAGAAAAATAGCAACATGGATTTGCACAAACATCCTCTCACCTCAAACGCATATACCGTCTCCGTTCCGTCGTGGGTAAAAATAATGCATTGTGAGTGTGAGACTCTATCCCAGGATTATAAAACTCATTTCGAAGAGGAGGAGAATCCTTAATTAAATCTCGATTTTTTGTGTAACGTATTAGTCATTTGTGAACCCATATTTAAGAAAAAAGGTATCTATTGGGTTGTTACTTATTATTTTACAAGGCTCTTGAGACTAACCATCGAAAGTCTCAAAGTAATGATCGCCAAAGCATTGATTCATATGACTTAGTTTTGTTACTAAAAGTTCTGTGTATTGCTGCAATGGTCATGAGCAGGCGTTATATCTTACCATCAGGAGAAGGTCTCGTTCGGCTTATTACTTTTACATTAAAAAGAACAGAGTTGACTGGCAATATTTAACAACAACAATTATAAAAGAATAACTTAGGATTTTTTTTATATAAAAAGCTTATTTTGAAACATTTTTTTTATCTGAGACAAAGTCTCTCTCCAAAACTCCATGTTTAGGTTAATTATGAATTTCTAAGCGCTGTTATTATTTTAAAGTTTTTTTTAGTGTACGTTTTTATTTGGAACAATTTTTTTATGTTCGAACTGACTTTCATAGGTACATTGGTGTTCCCATATGGGAATTGAATTGAATGAGGTTTATATATACGCAAGGGCAAAGGCCTTGCTTTTCCACACCCTGTATTCAACTAGTGGACTTTGTTTTACTACTCAAAGTTCAGTGTGTCGCTGCAATGGTCATGGACAGGCGTTATCTCTTAACATCAGGAGAGCGTCTCCTTCGTCTCATTACTGTTACATAAAAAAAAAAGTTCTTAATACATAATAATATATGGCCTATTTGTACAACGTACAAGTGAAGCTAAATAATGTTTTTGAATAAAATACTGTAGATTAAATCACTTTCTTTTTGAATCGAGTCATTAAACTGTTAAAAGTTTTCTTACTTGTATCCTATGTCGAACCACCCATTGTCAATTTGGTGGAAATTCTGCATGGCCCGCATATGTCCCATACACTCGTCTTTCGTCAAGCAGATGTCTGGTACGTAAGTATGGTGGATAACTACGTATGGGACTGGGGTATTCAGGGGGGTCAAAGGACCAGTTGGTGGCTTTGCATTCCACGCTTCCCGCGTTACGAACTGAGGAATGGGAAAACCTGAAAGAGATATGTTTATATTAAAATAAGTATATCCGCATTGTACAAAAGGCACTAAAGACCTATAATACTAATTAATATTTTTGCAGAACTGGAAAAGAAAAAGATTTGCTTAAAATGTGCTGAAATTTTCTATGTAGATACTTTAGGCCCTGGAATAAAACATAGGATACTTTTCATCATCATAATCATCCATCACCACGCGGGTAATACCGCGGGGCGCAGCTAGTATTATAAATGTGAAAGTTTGGATGGATGGATGTTTGTTACTCAATCACGCCAGAACGGCTGAACGGATCAGGATGAAATTTTGCATGTAGGTACTTTAGGCCCTGGAATAAAACATAGGATACTTTTCATCATCATAATCATCCATCACCACGCGGGTAATACCGCGGGGCGCAGCTAGTATTATAAATGTGAAAGTTTGGATGGATGGATGTTTGTTACTCAATCACGCCAGAACGGCTGAACGGATCAGGATGAAATTTTGCATGTAGGTACTTTAGGCCCTGGAATAAAACATAGGATACTTTTCATCATCATAATCATCCATCACCACGCGGGTAATACCGCGGGGCGCAGCTAGTATTATAAATGTGAAAGTTTGGATGGATGGATGTTTGTTACTCAATCACGCCAGAACGGCTGAACGGATCAGGATGAAATTTTGCATGTAGGTACTTTAGGCCCTGGAATAAAACATAGGATACTTTTCATCATCATAATCATCCATCACCACGCGGGTAATACCGCGGGGCGCAGCTAGTATTATAAATGTGAAAGTTTGGATGGATGGATGTTTGTTACTCAATCACGCCAGAACGGCTGAACGGATCAGGATGAAATTTTGCATGTAGATACTTTAGGCCCTGGAATAAAACATAGGATACTTTTCATCATCGTCATCATCTATCACCACGCGGGTAAAACCGCGGGGCGCAGCTAGTATTGAAATAAATGAAAAGCTATTTTTTTATTAAATCAATTGAAGCTCTTTTCTGTCATCCCGCCAATTTGTACAGACTTTACGTACAGCAGCGGACAGAAAAACAGTATTTTGTATACTTTTTTTTTAATAAAACAGTAAAAAGTAATAACGATCGAAAAAAGCAAAATAGGTACTGTTTTTAACAGTATGGTTGGGAACCCTATGCATACCGTGGACGTTTCTTCTCCGCTTCTACGTTGCGCTACCACGCTCCATTACTCCAATCTGCTTCCCCGCTCCCCGTTTAAAATGTACCAGTTTGTAAACTAGATTGCAAATTTCTGTCCACGGAAGCGGAGTTTTAATTCTATTGGGTATATTAACACGGCTCTGCACCAGTGGACAGTCAGCCTACCGCTGGAGGCATTGCCGAGCTAGATAGCAATGACTAACCATTGCACCAGGTACGAACCGGTGCGGTAGTAAATAAAAATAAATAAATATTGTAGGACACATTACACACAGCGCCATCTGACCCCAAACTAAGCCGAGCTTGTGTGATGGAAGTCTTTTTTTTATAGCTGACAGGCTTGGTGTTTGACCACAACTCACCTGATGCTAAGTGACGTTGTGGTCGAAGAAGGTAAAGCACACCTAGCCTGGAATGGAACTGGCTCTTAAGTGAAGCTGCCGGAACACACCGTTAGATGCTTGGCGGCAGATTTTCAACTTGAGGGTGGTATCTAGCCAGCCGAGTACTAGAAAGTACGCTACGCTATGGTTTCCTCACGATGTTTTCCTTCACCGACAGCTCAAGCTCATTGTTGGGGTTAGAACCCACGCCCTTCGGCATGCGAACCGACCGCGCTAACCACTGAGCTATCATCGCTATGAAAAACGGATAACTGATAGAATACATAAATACTTTTTTTTTGTATATACATACTTATAATACATACAGAACACCCAGACACAGAACAAACATTTGTTTATACTATAAAATATTTGTCCTTGGCGGGAATCGAACCCACGCCCTACAGTTCAGGCAGACATACTCCCAATGAGCCAATGCAAGCCAATGGGCTGTCATTCGTTTTCTCCGTCAATAAAACCATTGAAATCTATATTACGATATACTCAAATAAAAAGAATAAGAATAAATTGTCGCACTTACTATCACATTGTGTTCTTGCTAAGTGTAGATGTCCGACAACATAAGTCAGCGCAGTGAAAACCAACAAACTAACCATTTTCTGGAAAAGAAAAAAAAAACATTTAAAACTGCACAATTACGCATAATTACGCATATGTTTGTAGGTAGTACGAAATTGTACTCTCTAATGAGGAAAAACAACCTCTACTTAATAATCAGCGAATTAACCAGAACAACTAAATAATCAATATAAATGTGCAAGTAAATTTTTACCGGTAGATTAGAATACGAGTATCGCATTAATTATAAATATGGAAGAAACTCTATAGCTATCTGGCTATATTGGGGTACAGGCAGATTATATAGGATTGTAACTACTAAAGCCCCCTCTGTGGCCTGGCTATGTACCAGACGGATAGACTGGGACCTTCAAAGGAATACACCGGGTCCCCCTTAGCACTTTGCTTTTACCTACACTCCATTAAAATTAGGTACTTCTTCCTCTCTCTACAACTGCCCGGTGTGCGTTGTCTTCTTTGAGCTCAATTAAATGTATAAACTAATGGGTGATCAAATCCCCAAATCTGACCTCCCGTAAGCCCAAAACTCCCCTCTTACGATAGACAGGGGATACCCAAGCCGTGTTCTAAGTGTCCGGCTCTAAGGTAATAACTAGTGGAGTACCTATTGCCAGTTGTCCACTCAATGTCAAAATGATAATCGTGTGATTTAAATCATAGATCTTTATCATTTTTATTGATAAGGCTGCAATCTATGTATAATTTAGGTACCTTTCACATAGGGCAAGTTCACTATTATTCATACTACGCCAAAAATTATGTAAAATCGGACGAGTACATAAATAAAATCGTTATTATTCGCTCTGGATAGTAATAGATTAATTTTTAGGACAATAAAGAATATTTATCTATCTATGTATCCACATTAAATACAGTCATAGAAAAGATAGAAAAAAATATATTTAAAAGGCTTAGATACTTATGTTTGTTTAGCCATTATGTCACTATGTTAAAATATTACGCAAAGTTTTATATACCAAAATATGTAAGGTAAGTTGTATCATAATTTAACAATAGTACTTTTTGTTACCGTAGTAAAATAAGATAAAAAATTGCATAATATACATTTTATAATACTGTAGTAGAGATGTAAAGGTGCCAGATTACACACATAGTGCCAGTTAACACCCAGATTTAACCTAACAAGAAACATTAACTCGGGCTGTACAATGTACATTCCACTATTTATTCGCACAGGGAAATGGAATGAACTTTGTCAGTAATAAAGAAAATTGTTTATGATTATTAAGAAAAAGGGAGAAGAATATTAAAAGCTTCTTCGCCAAAACCAAAAAAAAAATTGTGAAAAAAATTGCTCAATAGTAACAACACTGAAAAGATTTCAAGAAAATTAAAACTCAATATAAAACAACAAGAACATTTGGTTAAAACCGTATAAAAATTAAATTAAAAAAAAAACAACCAAAATCAAATCCTTACCGTTTGACGTAACATGTTAGAAATCAAGCTTAAAAATAAAATTTAAAAAATAAAACTTGAGATCCCTTCACCCTATCCGCTTTGGTAGTTAGCCATATAATGCAGTCATTTACATATACCATTTCATTTAAATACATAAACACGAAGGCTTGATAAATGGATACTTTCCGAGATTATTTGGCTGATGTGCTTGATCGCACAAGTTACGTTATACTTAATGATAAGGTTATAAACGTCGCAGAAAAAAAAATTAGACGGGAATAACCTGTCCTAATCTATACAAAAAGGTGTAATAGTTCTATCATTATGTTTTTTGTCATAGCGTAGTGATTTGATTGGAATGTATTCTTTATTCTGATATTGCTATCAAGTTATATGATATCGCTTGGTTACTTTACACTTAGCGGTACATTTCATAAGTGTTTTAACATCTTGTAAGCTTTCGATTATTGTTTTTTTTATTAGGGTTCTTTTTACCCGACTGCCATGGAAGGATTATGTTTTTCGCGCGTATCATGTATGTATGTATATAAATTTCTTTATTTCCTCGTTTCTTCCAAATGGGCGAATGAATTACGACAATTAAGGTATCGTTAAATTCGTCTCAATAAACCGAGTATTCTTAGAGAGTGGTGTAAAAAAATTATAATGGTGGATTTTTGACGCGAAGTAGTAATACGTTAATTAAAAAAAAACAACCAAACCTATCAAGTAGGGTATCTAAATAAAGGAGATTAAAAGAGGATTACAAAAATATATAATTAGGAATAATAAATTAGTTTAAAAAGTTTTTGTCCTTTAATTATAGCTATTTTAATCGCAGATATAAAATCGGTTATAGATTTTTTAAACTCTTCAGCTTATCTTTAGATTTATTTACAATCGATAACTATCTAATCATGTCTTAATATCATTAATAGCTAGCTGTTACCGGCGACTTCATCCACGTGGAATTTAACAAAAAAATATTTCAAGCCTTAATTGTTGTTGTTAAAGCCTTAATCATTGGTAGCCTACCATTTTCCAGCATGAAAAGTATCGTATATGTTAATTCAGGTAATAAAATCTCATCTAAATCCGTTCAGCCGTTTTTACGTGATTTAGTAATAAATATCTAATACAAACTTTCAGATGTATAATATTAGTAGTTTTTCGTATCCAAATTACTACAACTTAAACTACACACATAGCCTTAATTTATTTCTTATTTAAATTTGAATTACATAATTAGTATTCTTACGGGACTATGGGATCGATGCGTGGCAGTGGATGTGTTAAACTGTATCTTTTTGTCTTGAACATCATTTGTTGGTTGTATTATATGTTAATTTTCCTTAGATTAGTGTCTTAATATTGATTGTAATTGAATTGTAATAGATGTAGATTGTAGAGTATTAATAATATTACCAGTAGTACTTCACCTGTAATTATGCATAAAGTGCCAACCGCAGGAAGGAGTTAGTGCCCGAGTTTCAGATCTTCTTGTTCGGGTGCTAACACTACGGAGTGTTAGCACCCGTATTTATTGTACATTTTTCTTGGTTTCAATAAATTATTATTATTATTTCAGTTATTTATTTTTAAACTTAATTTTTAATTTTCACCTGATCTTAAGTGACGTTGTGGTCGAAGATGGCAAACACACCCTCAAGTTAAAAATCTGCCACCAAGCATTTTACGGTGTGTTTTGGCAGCCTCACTTGAGAGCCAGTTCCATTCCAGTCTAGGTGTGCTTTACCAAAATAAGACCACAGCGTCAGTTATAATATATAAATAAATATCATATCACATTACACACAGCGCCATTAACATCAGATGGGCTGTGGACAAACATCTAGCTTGTCAACCATAAAAAAATCAATCATAATCTCATTCACTCAATTAAAAAGTCATAGAACAAAGTTGTTGTTGTTGTTACTTATTTTAGATTCAATCGGCTTCAATAATTTAACAAGGTAAAATATTATGTGAAATTGATTAGTAGGTACAATTCATGCGGTGACTACTAATTTCGTATGAAAATGTTTCACATCGTTTGGTTCCCAAAAACTCTGAATAAAACAGTTTTCTCGGAATGTACCTAAGTATTGATTAATGAAGGAGGGGTCAGACAGCAAGGAAAACAATTGCTTAGGGAATTCCCTGCAAGCCGGAACGTGATTGGCAATGCTCTACTTACTTAAATAAAGCCTGTCCTACACTAACGCCACTACAAGTCATATAATCGGCCATATTATTGACTGCTAACAACTAGAAAGTAGATATTGCAGACCAAAGTTTATTCTATTCTTATTTTTTAAGATTCCGTAAGATGTCTTTTCATGGTTTGGTTATTATGATAAAAAATACCCTAACAATTAATTCTATCTTAATAAGAACGAATTTATTTTAATTATATTATATATATAATAAATAATTGTGCCGTGGTGGTGCCGGCGTAAGAATGTATGTACCCCACCTTCTCTATCCGTGGTTGCCGTAAGAGTCGGCTAAGGGATGGTAGTACGGTAGATGGGCAGCAGCCATACGCCTGCCAAGCGTGGCGAGTATTTGAGAAACCCCTCCCCAGAAGGAGGCTTATGTCTAGCAGTGGACCTCCTATGGTTAATGATGTGTGTGATGTGATGTGAATAAATAATTGAATGTATTTCCAGTCTTATTCGCTGAACATATTAGTCATTTTCTCATTTGATTAGATTCCACTGTTGTTAAATATCATGCTAATGATTTATTTCGGATGAATTAAATGTATTAGTACTAACTCTAAAGTAAGCCAACAAAATATTTACTTTCCACATAAAAAATATCAAATGCGAGTTGAGCGGATGGTAAGGATGAAAGAAGGAAAATACTTATTTTAATTAAGTTTTTTTAGTTACGAAATAAGAAACCAATGAAAAGCTCTACTAATGGTAAGAGATAACGTCTGCCCATAACAATCGCAATGGTACAAAAGTCACAAAAAACGTCCAGCCCCCGAGAAGCTGAGCTGTGAACTTCTTATTGTGACTGTGAACCTTATATCCATGTATAATAATATAGTACCTGGTTGACCGAGCATTGCTCGGCTGAAAACATGGATAAAACGACGTTTTCTGAAAATGAAACCTAGCTAGATCGATTTTTCGCCCCCGAAACCTCCTGGATACAAAATTTCATGAAAATCGTTGGAACCGTTTCCGAGATTCAGAATATATATACAGCGAGGCGCTACTGCGCCGACATTAAATGAAAACACATATCCAGTTCCACGTTCTCATACATTCGGTATGCTTTAATTTCATTAATTATTATTATTTACTGAATTATTCACAATTTTCAAAAATTCCATTTGGAGCAACCTGTATCTAAAAAACTGCAGCGCAAATGTCATTAGCCGGAGACAGAACAAAACGTATTATCAATTAAAAAAGAAATACTATTAAATTAAGATAGTCCTGTATTTTAACAGCGAACGGTGCACAGAACCGTGCAAAGACACGCGTGTGCGCGTTTCTTAAATGCAAACGATAAAGAAATAATTACTGAATGAGCTAAAAGATCGCACAAACTTGACCGTGCTTCCTATTTTCTTTTCCTCATAAATAACTTTGCTAACAGACGGTGCGGTAAAGTTCTGATGATGAAGCTAGGAGATGGTGGTAGTACTCTGATTTTTATTCATGAACCATTATTAATTCACAAAGATTTTTGATTCTTTTAAACGAACAATAAATAACCAACTCTGACAATGTCAGTACCTAATAGACTTGTTCTTACAAAGAGATGAGTTTGCAAAAAGTTTACATTTGAAAACTTTTTTCAATTAAAACTTATTGTTACTTTGTGTTGATAAGATCGTGTTTTGTATGTGACTGTGTAACATAAGTAGTTATTTTGCCATTGATGATGTCAAATTCACAACATTACACCATCATTTAAAATATTATTAAACCATGCATTATACTGCAAATGCACGAGTTACTATAAAATAAGTTTAAAAAGGTTTTAACAAACTTATACAAACTGTTTGAAACATTGATCTATTTGTATGAACCAATCTATTTGCTGACATTGGCTGTATCATTGTTGACGTTTGTCCGTCATGTTTTATTTACAAAAGTATATGCTTATAATATTTAAAGAGTTCCCTCGATTTCTCCTGGATTCCATCATGAGATCCAGACCTGATACCAATGGGACCACATGGGAAGTACACCCTTTCAAAGAAGAAAATAATTTCCGAATCGGTCAAGTGGTTTTCGAGTAATCGGTGAACATACATAAAAATAAAATAAAATAAGAAGATTCCGAGGAATTGATAACCTCCTCCTGAAGTCGGTTAAAATTAGAAAGTGTTAATAGTGATTGTGAATGCGATGTACATCATACCTAGTGCTCTGAGCGCACCGCAATGCGGCTTGCACTGTGCAGTTTCGTTTGAATCAATTGATACCTACGGTGTCAAAGAATCGCCGCGCCCTCTAGTGCACACAGCTGTAATTGTATGAACGAGTCACAGGATGATTCTAATTCGGGTACTTGATTTATAATTTAGTTTGTTTGAAAATTAATTTCTTTTAAATTTGCGAATATATTTTTTTTACATTGCTTATATGATTACTGATCATTAACCCTACCCGTGTGTTAATTTAATGTCGATGCAAAGTATCCACGTCGTATAAATATATACAAGAATTGCTCGTTTAAAGATATAGATAGATACCCGCGCAGCATATAATATGCAGCCGCGTAGCTTAACAAAATTCGTGATAAGTAGATATTAGTCTCCGTATATTAGGGATGTAGTGACACTAGCGAACTTAATACATAGCGGCAGTCGATAGCAACATTCATTGTAACAACCAATCAGCAACGAGAAGCCTGCATCGCGCAAACAAAATATAATTATGTATTACATCAATACCAGCTCTAACGATACACTATCGAACAGCTATCTCCGTGCATATCATCTGGTCCGGTGGTACAACTAATGGGTAATATTTTACTTGGTGGTAGATTTCCTTAGCAGGAGTCGTCTAGGTAGGTACCACCGCAGTACCAGATATTCTGCCGCCAAGCAGTAGTGTGTAAACGTTACTGTGTTCCGGTTTGAAGGGTACTGCAGCTAGCGAAATTACAGGGTTATTGAGACTAACCATCTAGTCTCAAAGTAATGAGCGCCAAGGCAGCGATGCCCTGGACTTTGTTTTACTACCCAAAGTTCTGTGTATCGCTGCAATGGTCATGGACAGGCGTTATCTCTTAACATCAGGAGAGAGTCTCGTTGGTCTCATTACTGTTACTTAAAAAAAAAGAAATTGTCCGTTATCCACCTTAACGCAGTTTTATCAAAAAATTTACTTAAGAAAAAAGATCGTATGTAGCATCAAAATTTTATCTCAAGTCAGCTAACTGTAAAACATTTCAACAATTAGCATGCTGATTCCGTATATATACAACCGTTAACCTTGTCTCTACTATAATATGTTTATCGAACTGTGTTCCGCTGTTCGGAGCAATAAAACCAAAACTAAAATGTGCTTTGGAGTCGGTGACAACCGCAGTTTATTTGCTGTTGGAAATAATTGACATTGATTGTTCTTACTAGACAGATTGTCTTGCTACTTGACAGGTTTGAAGGCCCTAAGAAGAATCTACCAGAAAATGTCGACACCATAGAACCCTGAAATCATGACATAAATCCGTTAAGGTCAACAACATTTTTCTATGGAACAACTTATTGAAGGGAAAACTGCGTACGACGTATTATAAGTATTCAATTCTGTTCTCACGACTACCAATTTTTTTACAATTTCAAACTTACTAAAACATAAACAACACATAAAATATGGCTCTGCCACAGCAAAAAGGTCAAAATCCACTTTGCCTAGAGCTTTTTGTTATGAATGAAGGTATCAATAATATTTATTGATCATTATCATATATTGAGGAATAATATAAGTTTACGTATATAGGTATTTATTTTCTATGAATAAAGTGATAATACCACCTTGGAAATATGAAAATAACACACCTGGCTGGTATATGTTGGCAAGTGTTTACGCCAAAAACTACAGTTGTATTGATTTTGCCTACTTGCAGATTCGAATTCTAGATAGAAACATGATGCGCAAGATTTATTGGAACTTAATTAAGTAGGTACGTAATTAGAACAGGAAACAATATCAAGGTCGATGACAATAGCCCATGCTCCAGTGATGCGATGATCGGGTGCGGCGTAGAAACTTGCGCAAGCGCAGGCGCGCCCGTGACGGAAGCGCGGCGCCCAGACGCATGCCAGGAAGTCTATACGACCTTGGCACGTGAAGATGGCGACAATTAGGTTTTTTTTTTATGGTTGACAGGCTAGGTGTTTGACCACAGCTCACCTGATGGTGACGGTGTGGTCGTAGATGGTAAAGCACACCTAGCCTGGAATGGAAGTGGCGCTCAAGTGAGGCTGCCGGAGCACACCGTTAAATGCTTGGCGGCAGATTTTCAATTTGAGGGTGGTAGCTAGCCAGCCGAGTACTAGAAAGTACCCTACCACCACGCTACAAGAAAGTGCGTTTCTTGTAAAAATCAAGACAGTTTATTCATAAAGCAAAATTGTTTTCTCATAAAAACTAGTCTATCTATTTAATCTAGAGCAGACAGAAGGATGTCAAAGATGTATTTGTAATAGGAAAAATTCTAGACCTTTTTGCCCATCATGATAAAAGGGTGATTTTAAAAAACTGTAAAAAAAAACTAAATTGACAACCTCGAAAATCTACTACGCATGAAGTCATTAAAATTATAATTACAAGTAATTTAAACAGTAATTAACATTATTATAATGTTGGGTTGTAGGAAACTTACTCAGAGATAAGTAAAAAGTCCCTTTCATATAAAAAAAACAATTGATCCTTGTCAGCAAGTCCTCACTCTGCAGCCCTAACTACTAGCAGCTACCTTGCCCGTTGTTGGCGGTATCCTAGGTTTTCAGTTTTTTTAATAATATTTATGATTTTGTACATACATATCGCTACATATTATAAAACAATGTCGTCCACCGCGTCTGTCTGTCTGTTCGCGATAAACTTAAAAACTACTGAACTGATTATCATGCAAGTTTCACCAATTGATAGAGTGATTCATGAGGAAGGTTTAGGTATATAATTTGTCAAGTTTTTCTACAAAATTTGTTAAAACATAATGATAATTGTAGGAAGTCTCGGAAAAAGTCAAGCCACCTGGGAGCTTTCATTGAAAACGTTGCCTAATCCGTTTGATGGTGATTCAATGCATGGTGGGATATTTCTCTTTTATAGCTTTTAAGGAATTACTATACCCATTCTTACTACCTGTGCGAATCCGGGGCGGGTTGTATAGTTTTTTAGTAATTAATAATATAACTAATAAAGTATAGAAAAATAATATACTTTATGAATCTCTTGAGATTTTTTTTATGTACACGTAATTGATTTAAAAAACAACACAATATTTCATTGATATACACCAAAGTCATATATGTTATCAAATGAACACCTTTGTTATACTTTCCAAATCTTTACGCAAAATCTGATGTTTTTAAATAGTTTATTACGATTATTGTTTTAAACTTTAGGTTTGTAAACGTCATTGTGTTTATCTCATGTTTTTGTATCGACAGTTCCCAAATATTGGCGTCTTCAAAATGATTGCGTTCGTAACAATGAACGATAAATACATCCCATATATCAGCCATAAACAAGAAAATTATACTCGCTATCAGAGTCAGAACTGCTGGCATATCCGTACGAAATCTGTGACAAGCAATACAAGACCTAACGTCAGCTGAAACCAATGTACGTGAAGAAAATTTCGTACGACGCCGTTTCGTATCCCGGCACACCTATTTTTAAAGTTCCAGTGGATTCAGAGATGAAATTCTTGTGCTAGTGGTTAGTATTGGGCGAAACACGCTCGTATCCCCGCGTATATCTAAACCAGAAATAACACCAAAAGCTGGTTAAAAAAATATGAGTTCAGTGCATTAACCGGTGTGTTGAATTAAAGTGCGTATTGGTGATTATAACAGACAGAACACACACATTTTTTGACGTAAGATAAAGCATGTGAATTCTATTTGGAGAGATGCTTTTCATAGATCATTGTATCATAGTTTAATTGGGATTTTGCGTTATATATGGTTACATGGTTGACGTACAACGAGCGCAAAATTAAATTTATTCGTTTAAAAACGCCAAATAAAGTTAAAAGATTTTCATGAAACTACACACTCCTTATTGGCAAACGTTTTTGTAATACATTTAAAGACCATTAAATTCATAAATCTTATAACTTCTGCAAGTGTACACTTAGGTCACTTATTTTTTACCCGATTGCCAAGGAAGGGCTATGTTTTTTGCGCGTATCTTGTATGTAGGTATGTATGTATGTAAATTTCTGTTTAACCTCTATCTTCCAAACGGCCGAATGGATTACGACAATTAAGGTCTCGTTAGATTTGTCTCAAAAACCTTAAAAAAAATCAAGATAGTGGATTTTTGGCGTAAAATAGTGATAAGATAATTTAAAAAATATTACCAAGCCTATCAAGTGGGGTATCTAAATAAAGGCAATTAAAAGAGTATTTATAAGTTATATGTTTAAATTTAATTAGGAATAATAAATAAGTTTTAAAAGTTTTTTCCTTTAATTATAGTTATTTTAATCGCAGTCGGGTTATAGATTTTTTAAACTGTTCAGCTTGTTAATAGCATTTTAAGTAAGGTTCTGAATTATAATTATAACAGGTAGGACAGTAGGAAAATAATTCTGCCACTTTGTATGTTTCACATTTTCACGAACAAATGACGGTAATCTTGGTGCAGTTTGTTACAAATTACAAAGTTATTATATCTTGTGGACGTACTCAAGACGGAAAACGGACGTTGTCTTTTATTATTGTAATTTAAAATGATTTTATGGGTAGACGCTATTTCTATCACCACAAGAGCGTCTAGACTGGAAAATGATTTAATATTTATTCCAATCTATAAAAGATCGAACCTCTGCTAAAAATGGAATCAAATTAGTATTTATCGATTTAATTACGTGCCGATTTTACCAAACTATAAACTAAACATTGTGTCTGTAATCAAGATCTTAATCGATCACTAAAGTAGATAGGCTAAAAAAATTAAATCAAGTACCCGCTTACCTTAGATTTCCGATTATAGATTTATGATATTTCGTTAGCCAAAATAAATGTACTGGAACAGATAGCTGGTATACATCTACTTTGCAAAGTTTAATTACATTCCATCATATTGATTAGATAATATACCTAACAATTATATCTACTTGTGACGAAATAAATAAATATGATGCTATTATACAAATTACGAAAAAAAAATCGTCGGACTTGAAAATTAAATAACATACCTACTTAATATTAATAGACGACTGTTCTATTAGCTTCTGCGGTAGTAGTTCTCCTTCGAGAACTGAAACGTCGGTTCGATTTCCACTCAGGACTAGCATTTGTATGAACATAGATGTTTGTTCTGTGTATGGGTGTTTTGTAAATATTATGTATTTAGAAGAAAAAAATTTTTTTTTAATTATATCTCCTGTTTGTTTCCCATGGTTGGTATTTTGCGCCAAAAATCCGTATTTTTTTTTGCAAACTTAGGAACACTTGGATTTTTAAGACTAATATAACTATACCTTAACTGTCGAAATCCATCAAGCCGTTTGGAAGATACAAGGTAATAAAGAAATTTACATACATACAAGATATGCGCGAAAAACATAACCCTTCCTCGGCAGTCGGATAAAAATACGTTACGTTGAGTAAAAAGTTGAAACAGAAGTTGAAACCCAAAAGGATTTAGTGTTAAAAAATCTACACGTTTCGTAACAGGGTTGTGCCCACAACATACCACACCCTGTTTTTTTTATGGCAAACTGATTGCATGGAAGTAGATAACTAATAGTTTGTTACTTACCAAGGTACGTCGAAAACGCTGATAAAAGCTACTTATTCTTAGTGGTAAATTTCCGGACGTAGCTTTTCATAAATAAATCACATCACAAACCACAAAAATTTAGCAGCTAACACTTTTGTGACAAGGCCAATTAAAGCCTTAAATATAAATGCGTTTTGTTTGTGCGATTCAAACCTCCTTACTATCAACCGACATAAACATACAAAAATACCTTCACATTTGGATCCACAAGAAACAAGTTCTGTTTTGCTAAAAACATTAATAAACTTGTTCATAAAACCTTTGAGCCGATATTTTTATGACTATTGTATATATCGTCTCTCAAAAACATTTATAGAAATAAAACGTTGAGACATAACAACAAATAATTTACAAGCACAACTTAAAGTAATTTGGCTTTTAACAAAAACAGTCTTGCGTTCGACCGCTATCTCGGCGAAGATGCGGTCTACGATGGAGCACGCTTGCCTAGAAGAAATCGATTCACTCGCGACTTAAAGAAACCCGGGAACCGAAAACCAGAGAACACCCATTCAGGCAGCAAATTCCTTTATTTAGCGATTCTTACGATAAGGGTGCAATCAAACAGCTTAGTTCGAGTTTTGTTAATAAAAAAAAGTTGACAAGCTATAGAGAAAAATATCAGCAGATAACAAGACGACAAAATATTAATAGATGACTCTCATTTATTCACTTCTAGCGTTAATAACTACCTATATTGTTTTTATAGTTATTGTACCTACGCATAGCTTTCAGCACTACCACCACTTTTCATTTTCACGTTCCCTTATATCATGTAAACTACTAACATGGTTCTTCCGCCGCGGTTTTTCCTAAACGCGCAGGAAAAACCGTAGGACTCAACTGTATCTCTTAAAATGCAGTACTGTGGCCACAAGCCAATAACCAAATCACCTTTGTAATTGGTATTTTTTTGAATGTGATATTTGAAATTGGATATGTGCGAACATTGCTATTTCTAGAAAAAAGAGGTGATATAAAAATTATGCTTTCGTAACAAAAATCGAGAAAAAAACCTTATAAATAGTATAATTTTTACTTACTAAAATACAAAGCCGTTATTGCTTTCGGCATGATACAACTATGTTACCAAATAACCTTACAAAACCTATAATATTATGTATTTAATTGCCTGGTTATTTGCGATAGCATAGTAAAAAATACAATGGGGCGACACGACTCTTTGCGCGTTCCCGCCAAAACTTTCATTGCATTGATATTTGGGATACATAGTTCTCATCTAATGTTCGGATATCTACTGTATATAAATCAGTCACAATCATAGATATATCACAATTATTAGAAAGTTCACTCCTCATCACAATATACTAATAATTTCATGGTTTTTTTAATGTTTCGACCAAAACTGACTTTATGTGACTTTGACTGTGGCTTAGACTTGTTTAACTTGATCTTTTATAAAATACTTGCAAATATCGAAATACTTGACACTGGCTAATGTACAAAGTGTGACGCCAAAAACAAAGTAAGAAGACAAACGAAACACTCCCCTATAGATAATAAATTACGCCTGTCGATAATCATTGCAGCGGTACCTATAGAGTAACAAAAAATCAAGGACATCGCTACTTTCGTGCTTTTGGCATACAAAAGCATATTTATTACAAAGTGTGAAAGTAACTATCTGTCTGTTACATTATGGCGACTAAACGACTGAACTACATGTTTATGAACTAAGCCAATTTTATAATTTAGCATGGTGGTAGAGGAGAACCTTTACCTTTTACTTGGTGGTAGGTTTTCTTAGCAGGAGGTTGTCTAGGTAGCACCGCAGTACCAGATAATCTGCCGCCAAGCAGTAGTGTAAATATTACTGTGTTCCAGTTGAAGGGTACTGCAGCTAGAGAAATTACAAGGCGATTGAGACTAACCATCGAAAGTCTCAAAGTAATGAGCGCCAAGGCAGCGATGCCCTAGACTTTGTTTTACTACTCAAAGTTCTGTGTATCGCTACAAAGGTCATGAGCAGGAGTTATATTTTATCATCAGGAGAGAATCTCGTTCGTCTCATTACTTTTGAGACGGTCATAAATATACTTTTTCTCTTGAAATATGAGAGAAAATGGAAAACCACAAGACTCAGCTACAGAAAACACCAATTAAAACTTTCATTAACAAGAATCACAGTAAAATACTTGATACTCTTGATAAAGCTATTAACTCTATTTATGATCACAGAGATATGGAATCTTTGATTCAAAAATAAAACAAACGGAATAAAAATCATATTTATACTTCACTATGGACGTGTGCAAGTGTTCTTTATAAGTCTAGTTGATGGTATGTGACTGTGCGTTAAAAATATACTAGGTATTTTGGTATTTTGTATGAATGGAATCGTTGTTTGGGCCAATTTCTGAGAATTACGTGATTTTGTTTAAAATATTAAGAGTTGTGGATGAGTAATCTGTAAAACGGGAATATTTCTTATCGCTGGAAATTGTTATGATAGTGACGTAAAATAATAATTACGATAACTAGTTTGATCTATTTCAGAGAACACCAATATGAGTGTAATTGCCCTTTTCAAAGTAGATGATATTCTTAATCTCCTTTTATAATTTGTTAGGGAAGTGTGTTAAAGAAAAAATAACCTATAGCATTTTGTCTTGACGTTTAACATAACTCCATTTCTTCTTTATTACACTTAATGCATTGTGCTTTATGCATTTTGCTATCAAGAATTTCGACATTTTCAATTATTTTTATGGTTATCAGGCTAAGTGTTTGACCTCAGCTCACCTGATGTTAAGTGACGGTGTGGTCGAAGATGGTAAACATATAGCGTGGAATGGAACTGGCTCTCAAGTAAAGCTACCGGAACACACCGTTAGATGCTTGGCTGCAGATTTTCAACTTCAGGATGAACTAGTCAGCAGAGTACTAGAAAGCACTCTACCACCATGAAGGTTTCCTCACGATATTTATTTCACCGGCAGCTCAAGCTCATTGTTGGGGTTAGAACCCTCGCCCTTTGGAGCACGAATCGACTGCGCTAACCACTGAGCTATCATCACTTCAAAACTGTTTAGTAAAAAATCAAGTAAAATAAGTCTAAGTCACAGTCAAAGTAAATTAAAGTCAATTCCGGTAATGTCTTAGTAAGGTAGAGCTCCACTAGAAGCCTCGATGGAATTTTGGAAGTAAAACGAAAAGACTTCAACCATATTATATGACTTTCCCGCACTCGTACTTATTCTTCGTAATTCAGCACTTTATGATTAAGATTAGAATAAACAAGTCGAAGAAAATAAACCGATGTAGTGACATGACTTAACCTCGTTCCCATCAAAATTGCAACTAATAGTTTTAATACTATCGATATTTAACGTCATATTAGTTGGTTACATTCACGATAGTTTATTACATTGTTTCATGACCACAGACCACAATGCCGATTGGAAACGTGTCCAAGGAACCTACGGCGCGGCGGGACAGCTTTCGACCGCCATGGGTCAAGGAGAAAGACACTGAGGCGCCTCCCTCGTGGGTCCAGAAAAAGTTGAAGCCAGTAGAAGGAGCGAAAAGCGCGGTTTCGGAGAGCGAAGAACCGCCTGCGCCCGTGGCGAAACCTTTAAAACGTAAGTTACTTAAAAATGTGTAATTTTTTTACCGAAAACAGTGACATTGATGGACGAACTTGAAAATGCGAGATGAGGCTCACATACAAAACAAGTGTTGTGGCCAAGGATTTGGTTGTTATTTTTTAGTTAGAAACTTGCGTTTAAGCGCCATCCCAATCGCCATGTTAAGAGATGCTGTCTACGAAGGAGCATGTCGGCCTAGAACTTACCGTTACACTCTTGACTTGAAGACATCTAGCTCATATCTAATCGTAAACACGACATGGATACTTGGATAGCGTATTCTACTGTTGAGTAGTTCTCATAATGAAAATAAAATCAAATCGTTTCAAGTTCTGGAATATCAACTGAAACGATGTCACTTTCTCGGGCTTCTGGCGGTCAGATAGAAGAATGAGGACCTATAATACTTTTCTCAAATAATGAGAGGAATTTTAAACTCAGTAGTACCTACCTATTTATTGTATTGGTAACGAGTTCTCTATTACTGCTCTTGCCACCTCTTGAATTACAGGTAGGGTCAAAATAATTTTAACATAGTCAATTATTTGATTGAAGAATTAAATCAAACAAATCGCTAATTTCAGAATTAATTATGGACAAATAGAAATATTTAATGCACGTGTGCGTACTTTTTTTAAGCTTGTAGTAAAGCCACCACTACTTTACTAGGGCTTGACCGGTCTTAGATTTACTTTTTGTGACTGTGACTTACGTGACTTAATTTTTCATAAAAAAAATTAAGATTATCGAAACACGTGACACTGGCAAATGCACAAGATGCTAGGTCAAAAACAAAGAATAAAAGGATAGATTACTTTGTCATTAAAAACGTATTTTGTGATACTAAAAATGTTACTAAATTAATTTGAATAAAAATTCGTTTTTTTTTTTATGGCTGACAGGCTAGTTGTTTGACCACAGCTCACCTGATGTTAAGTGACGATGTGGTCGATGATGGTAAAGCACATCTAGCCTGGAATGGAACTGGCTCTCAAATAAGGCTGCCGGAACACACCGTTAGATGCTTGGCGGCAGATTTTCAACTTGAGGGTGGCAGCTAGCCAGCCGAGTACCGAAGTACCCTTCCACCACGCTATGGTTTCCTCACGATGTTTTTCCTTCACCGGCAGCTCAAGCTCATTGTTGGGGTTTGAATTCACGCCCTTCGGCATGCGAACTGACCGCGCTAACCACTGAGCTATCATTGCAACATATCACATTCACTAAATATTTAATACCCTGCTTTACAGTTCACGGTTATGTTCCTGCCTTTAGCAATATTGTAAGAGTATTTATTTCCACTTGTTTTCTTTTCTTCTGCAAGTAACATAATTATGTAGATTTGTAAACGAACCTGATCGTTTTCTAATAGCTATTGCAATTTCTGCAGGCGCTTAACATCATATCTGAAACGATAGTGTGTGGCTCTAACATATTCATTTGCAAGAATTACGAATAACGTATACTATTGTCATATATAAACAAATTGCCTAAATTAGAAAAAATATCAGTACCTATTACCTTGAGTCCTTGACATCTAGTATACTTCAAAGATGTGTTCTTTTTTTAAAATTGTAACAGGCTAGGTGTTTGAACACAGCTCACCTTGTGTTATGTGACGATGTGATCGAAGATGGTAAACACACTTAGCCTGCATTGGCACTTGGCAGATTTTCAATTTGAGGGTGGTAGCAAGTCAGCCGAGTACTAGAAAGTGGTAGGACTACCACCAATCACCATGCTATGGCGGGTAGTGGTGAAGCAAATTCCAATTCCAATTTCAAAAATTTTGCTGTGATAACGGCCAGTATAGTCATGGCCTCTGAATGACGTCACGCCATGTGTAACAACTATTTATATGTATGGAATATATCATTGTTTTATGAAAACGTCAACAACAGTAATGGCGTTTCGCAAGACGTTACTTAACATTCTCTGTATGGTATTAACGGTCACGTGACTAAACGCTTAATATTGCAGAATTATTTTCCAAAAATAATTATAATCTTTATTTTTTATAAATAATAATTTTGTTTTTGTTACCTACATACATAACGTGATTTATTATATAAAAAAACTCTAATTTATCCGTTTTATTCCTAGTGAACACAAGCCTAATTGATATGCTAACGCTTCAGTTCGCATGGTCATCTAATACAAACATCATATGGGTTATCGTTAACAACTCGCTATTTTTTGGCAAAACATTCGACGCGGGTGAATGCCAAATTTTTCTTAAATCTGAAGAAAAACATACCAAGGGGTAATTCGTCGCCTTGTAACGTGTACCGTCAGTAAACGCAAAACAAACTTGATAATTACACCTTTCAATATAACTTAAAAAAATGTTTTAGTTAAATAAGTAGTAGTGAACTTGAGCTGCCGGTGAAGGAAAACTTCGTGAGGAAACCATAGCATGGTGAGAGGGTACTTTCTAGTACTCGACTGGCTAGCTATCCCCTCAAGTTGAAAATCTGCCGCCAAGCACCTAACGGTGTAATCCGGCAGCCTCAATTGAGATGCTTTACCATCTTCGACCACTCCGTCACTTAACATCAGGTGTGCTGTGGTCAAACATCTAGCCTGCCAACCATAAAAAAGAAAAAAAAGGAAAACAAAAATTTTTCGGCTTGAATACTACGCCATAATTAAACGTGAGTTTCCATTGTAAAATATTCCTAAAATTCTTTGGAAAGCCAATCAAAACCAATAGCATAGTGTTATACAACCAGCTACAACTTTAAGACACGGTGTGCGGTATATACTTATGTAATGTACCAGAGCCTTCCCGAGTCCCTCTTCAGTCGGAATTAAGCAGTACCACGGTAAAAATTAATGCGAAATGGGACGCCAAGTTAATCGTTGAAAAACATGCGAGTTTCTTAATGTGGCATTTTTTAAATTAGGTCTAGGAGAAGTTGCTAAAGCACGCTGAAAAAAACACCCCGGAATTCCAATTCAGACAAAAACAGAGTTTAAAGTTAAAAAAAAAAACACACAAATTGGTAAAGCACACAATAGTAAAGAAGCGACCAGGTGTATTCCGAGAATCTAACGTGGATATTATCCTTCATCATCAGCCAAACCTTGAATCTTACAAATTCAGACTTAACTGAAGTGTCTTTTTGTGTTGTGGAACCTCATGCTCAATGTTCAAAAATCGACACTGAGTATTCTAATATCACTGGGCGTCAGCTTATCGGGCACGAGCGAGTACGTAAAACTGGCTAATTGCCTACGGAGTAGACTTCATCAGGCACAACGAATTCTTTTTTTATCTTAGATAGGCTTGCGTTTGACCGCCATCTCGCCTGATGTTAAGCGAAGATGCGGTCTTCTATGGTGGAGCACGCTTGCCTACAAGAAACCGATTCACTCGTGACTTGAAGGCACCCGAATTGTTTCTATCAGGGAACATCCACTCGGGAACCAAGATCCATTGTTTAGCTATTCGTACAATGAAAGTAGATTCAAACCGTTTAGTTCGAGTTTTTGGAATATCTACCATGAAGCGGTGCCGCTTTTTAAAAATCCTGGCTTTCCGATAAAACAATGGGCAGGGTGGAATTAGGCCATGCAGATCTGAACCGCACTCTCCAATTATCCTCCTCTAGCTGTGATTTAAATAGCTTGGATTACAAAAGCCTGTGCTCAACTTCACCACAATCCCTCAAAATATCTATGACTGAAGCAGTGACTGGAATATTCCAGTCCCTGCTTCCTGTCATAAACGTTGTACATGCTGCGATCAATGACTGGCTTCAGAGATTGGGGCCCGTATTTAATACCAGAAATGGCATTTTTTACCTTTGTAAAATGTTAGTCGTCATTTACCTATGTTTTCATACATTCATTTTAGACAAACATCAAAGTTCTTACAATTTATTTATTTGAAGTGTTTGTGACAGAGCTTCAAATATGATCCGACTAAAATACAATAAGCTGAGACTGTAATAGCGGGTTGAACCTGGACAATATTGGCGCGTGACCGGGCTGACAACAAGAAAGAGACCAGCAGTGGGTAGGGAATGCGGATGATAATATGATGAAATCTCTATTTGCGCTCTGCAATATTAAACAGTATACTAATTTTTAAGATGAAATGGACTAGCATTTGGTCGCAATTCATTAGTGATTGTAGTTTGTTTTTTATATATGGAAAAAACTTGAAACTAAATATGAATAAAATGTAAACCTATTTTTCAATTGCGATAAAGCCATCAAGCCTTGGTAGGTAACATTCAAAACATACCCATTTGCCTGTAGCTTCCTGTTAGCCAGTGCCAAAATGTACTCTGCAAGAATTATTGTAATTAGTCTAATCTACCTTGTTGGCTAGTGTCTAGGACAGATACATATATACTACAAACGAAGCTTTATAGTATGGATTAAATAATAAATTTAGCACGACTCTAGCTTACTAGATACATATATCGGTGTTGATTTTAATTTAAATACTTTTTTACGGGATTTTTGTTTTACTATGGAAAATTACGTAGTTTTGAAATATTTTTGTTTTACTTATACGGGTTTCATTGCGTCAGATATTCAACTATCTTTTCGCCCACATCCGGTGGCCTTTTTCAAGGAGTCCTAGCAGAGTACACCGCGCGTGTGGCATCGGCTTGCAAAGATTTTGAGATGCAATTTAATTGATGTTTAGGTTAAGATTGACAAGTACTGAATGAACTCTGATTTCTATTTGTTTCTTAATTATATCCTATTGTCAATAAACTTAAAAAAAATGATAATTTCTAAGGCATCGTGCACATAGGCTACACCGTCTATATTTTTCGTGTAAAAGTAATGTATATGACGCTTTCCTGACCTCGTATTCTGCTCTACCAAATTTTGAGTTGTTATAAGTACTTATTCTTATACCTACTTATTCAGTTAATATATTCTCAAGTAATTTAGTTTTAAGTTCTTGTCATGTAACTTGCACATATGGAAGTAATTTGTTATGTTCACTTCCATCAATTCTAGTAAACTTGGTGTGATTTCACTAACAAAATATAATAATATAACATATAGTACTTAACAAATAGTTACTTACATAATCTGATCAAGTGTTTGGACTTACGTTTTATGAACCCCGAACGAATGAAAAAAACTTGTATATGACACAAATAGGTATTTATATGATGATAGGAAACCCTCGGGTGTTCTGAAGTCTTACATAGATTTTTTTTTTAAATATTTGTACTAATAAGAAAGCACAATAACCTTTTTTATTGTATTAAAGATTCCGAATTCCTTTGAATTCCTGATTGAGGGTATGAGGTACGATTAAAATATTCAAGTTTACACAATTTAACCACATCTAGAGCGAACAAATACCTTTCATTTGGTTGTTTTTTTTTTTTTGTAGTAGGTACATTTACAATTGACTACATATTACGTATTATAGTACCTATTAACGAATAAATAACTATTAATATGTATTGCGAAATATCACACAGCCTCAAATTAAGTAAAGTTTGTACTATTTTAACGAAATAGCTTGAGATTTGAGAGCCAGTTCCATTCTACGCTAGGTGTGCTTTACCATCTTCCACACTGTGACTGGATATCAGATGAGCTCTGGTCACACACCTAGCTTGTGAACCATTAAAAAAAAGCTGATAGAATACTCAAATATATACTTACTTATATACTTATAATACATAGAGAACGCCCAAACACAGAACAAACATCTATATGTTCATCACACAAATGTTTTTTCCTGGGTGGGAATCGAACCCACGCCCCTCACCTCATGAAGCAGTGCTAACAGGGCAGATTATTGATGTTTATTAAAAAAGACCCTTTCACTCTTGTCTGTTTAAAAATATTTCACTCGCAAATAGATTCGGCCCAGTTTCTTCTAAACTTTTTCACTGACGCTACTTACTCTCGGAGTAATATTTCATTGTGAATAATTTGTGTATTTGTGGGTATACGTATAGGATTCGTGTGTGGTGATGACGTCAGCCACCTGGCTGAAACTTTGGCAGGAGACACGACTTCGAATAATCGGCACTCCGAAACCGTTCAAGCTTGGTGCTTCGGTTAGTGTGGATTTTGGAATCGTGTTATTCGGTATTTTACGATAGACGGACATTTCAGAACATTTAGAATTTGATTTGAAGTGTTTGTTATCGTTTATTGAATATTCGGAAAGTGCTATCAGTGGATTGATCTCATTCCTATTTCGGATTTTGTGGCTTATTGTGAGGATATTTGGATATATGTAAGTGGTGATTAATTTTTGTTTTTTTGTGTAGTTACATTTAAAACGACGTGATGTTAGATAATGTGTTTGAAAACTTCTTTTGTGTATCTGAAGACATTGAAAAAAATACTATTATAAAAATGTTTATACAAAAAAGACAGTTTCTCAGTAAGATTTATTTGTGTGATTTTTTTACTGTTATCCCTACTGCAGGAATTTTCAATTTTCCATTGATGAATTTCACCGAATGTCTGGCGGAAAACTCTAGGTGACTAATCTATTTTTCTAATTATTCTAGTCACTCTTTGTTTATAAGACTTTGATGATAGAGGAAAACTCATCCCAGACAAGGTCAGTCTTTGAACAAAATCCATTCAATGTTTTCGTAAATTACCAATTAATCACGTTAGTTGGTAAAAGTTCGCTCAAAGCTTCAACGTCGGTGACGTTCGCACGCGCTCATGTTGTTAAAGTGGATATTTCTAGCGTCGGACGCTTGCCCGAGATATTTTTAGAGAGGACACAGACTTTTTACAAAATAAACGGAGATGGGGTTAGCTGATTTATAAGATATGAGATGATCTTTTATTTACGTCTGGATCTTGAGGACAACGCGTCCCTTTCAGCTCTTAGTTTAGGACATGATCAGTTTTAAATGCATACGTCTGCAATGCGAAGGAATTTAATATCATACAAACGAAAGTTTACAAAACTAGTGTCAAGTCAGCTTTGAATTTCCGTATAATTTTGAATAAAACTGGTTTACAGATTTTTTTTTTTCTCATCGCCCTTTTAGTAATTAGGCTTGATTATTATCTACGTGAAACGGAACAATGAAATATTCTAAATGTCTAATGTTATCGAGTAGATGGTATCCCTAAATGCTAAGTTGTTGGCTATGAAAAGTTTATTTATTTTTTATACATTTTCTATTAAGAAAAGACAGATTATTCTTACTCAAATCATATAAGCCAATAACAAAGGATTTATTTGTCTGAAACAACTCGGTTCACAGTTACCCAAAAGTCGTTGTGACTGTGGCTGTATTGAACCGCCGTTAAACAATTCCTCATACATTACTTTAATACATCATCATTTAGACCATTTAATTTAAATTTAGTGTATAAAAGATTTTCTTTTGCACTCTAAATATACGCCTACAGAATACAATATACAGTAAGACCGATATTTATTTTTATAAATCGGTAAAATCAGAGAAAAGTATTCAAAGTTACCCAACTTGACTGTACAGTAATTTCTAAAATACTAAGAGGTTTTGACCTAGTAGATATAGATTAGGCTTTTATTCACTGACGGTGTGTTCCACCGGCCTCATTTAAGAGCCCGTTCCATTCCAGGCTAGGTACATTTAGCATCTTTGACCACACCATCACGTAATATCAGATGAGTTATCATCAACACTTGGTGGTACATCTCTAGCAGAAGGTCTTCTAGATTCACAGTACCAGATATTCTACTGCTAAGCAGTAGTGTGTAGACATTACTATGTTCCAGTTTGGAGGGTAGGTACTGTAACTAGGGCTGTTGAGACTAACCACCAAAAGTCTCAAAGTAATGGACTTTGCTTTATTACTGTGTATCGTTGCAATGATCTTGGATATGCGTAATTTCTTACCACCAGAAGAGACTATCGTTTGTTCTCATTACTTTTACATTAAAAAACCTAACCTGACAACCATAAAAAAAGTTTCGTATTTTTATTTTTTGTAGACGTTTACAGTTAGTTTTAGTCGTAGTGATCTGTGAAATAACAGTTTTGAAAAGCTGTCCCGCGGATCTATGAATTGAGTCACTTCTAGAATTTCTTTTACAGAATCGGTAACTTAAGAGTAAGCAATGCAATGGCAAATAGGTACGATCAAATAAAACTAGTTCCAATTGTATCAAAAAAGGAATGAAAAATCGTGTCTATGAAACTTTTTTTAATAACAATTTAAAATTTGTCTTTGAAGAATATCCTAAATATCCTAGAAATTTTCACACAGTGCTTTCTAGTTCCAAACTAAGCATAACCAGATTGCGATGAAAATTGTGGATATATCAAGAATTCATAAAAAAAACTTCACTGACAAAGATATCTATCACGCATATTGCAAGGCTATTTTGCACACGCATCTTTATTCTGGGTTCTTTTCTAGGCATATAGAATTCGTTGTCAATAACATACAAAACACCCATAGTATAAAACAAATTTCAAACAATAAAATAAGATAAAAAAAACATAGGCTGTTCGTAAATTAGTGTACTTACTTTTTTCTTTACACTCTAATTAAGTAAGTAGATTACTAATACTACCATGGTGGTATTTTTACAGGCTAACTTCAAGTTGAAAATCTACCAACAAGCATGTATTGGTGTGTACGGAAACCTACGAGCTAGCTCCCGTTCCAAGCTAGATGTGGTTCCTATTTTTTTTATGTGAAAGCAATGAAACGAACAAGACGCTCTCCTAATTGTAGGATAACGTCTGTCCAAGACCATTGCAGCAATACACAGAATTTTGAGTAACAAAATAAAGTCCAGGGCAGTCTTTTGCGCTCATTACTTTGAGTATTTTGATGGTTAGTCTCAACAGCCCTGTAATTTAGCAAAAAATCGCTGTAAATTTATGTGCTTACCATCTTCGACTGCACCGTCACTAAGCATTAGATGAGCTGTGATTAAACATCCTGTCAAAAATAAATTAAAGGGTTGCGCGATGATTATACATAATCCATATTCTGCTGGGCGTCTAATAGGGAATCTGACATGTAATTGCGCTAAAATAGCGAAGGTCGCCATCTTGGCAACCGACGTGTTTATTTACGTACGCGAATGCCGCGGAACTGCAGCGTCGGGGTCGGAACACGTGCTTCTATCAATTTACACATTTTTATACAAATTCTCTCGTTTTTTTTTAAATATGTTGAATCTTACTAAAAACGCTGTTTAGATTAACAAACATTACTTAACTTTTGTGCTATACATACATTAAGCGTGTAACTTAAATTTACGAGTATTCGGGATTTTTATGTAATAGTTATTACATTATGTATGTGTGTCGAAAGTAGTATTAAGATAACTTTAATTTAAAAAAAAATCACCATTCTCACTTAATCCATGCTGGTAGGCTAGCAATGGTATTCTGAAACGAGCTTTGCATAATCATATTTATTAAAAGTGGAAAAATAACGATTGATTTATTTTACCTTACAGCCGTTCTCAAAAAACAATCAACAATAAAAGACAAGACAGAAAACGGAGTATCTGAAACTGTAGAAGAAAAACTTGTCAAACCTTCAGCAGCTAAGCAAGCTGAGAAAGACACCAAAACTGTTGATGCAAAACCAAGATTTACTAAATCTGCATTAAAATCTAGTGCAAAGACAGAAGATAAAACAAATGATAAGCAACCTGAAAAACCTACTCTAAGAAGTGTGAGAACTATTGATGACAAAGCTAAAGAAAAGTCAGTAACAATAGTAGATAAGAAACATCCGGAGAAAAATGGTACCGCTAAAGCAAATATCACGGTAAGCGATAAATCTAATGACAAAAATTCCAGTTTATCGAGTAAAGATAAACCGTCTAAGGTGGTCACTAATGATAAACCAGTAGTGAAAACCGCTGCGACAGAAAAAACATCAACTAAAGTTATCGAGAAAACTGTACCAGGCAAGTCTGAGCCAGTGAAAACTGAAGCAGTAAAACCAGAGCTGAAACCGGTCGTTGAAAAGTCAGCCGCCAAAATAGCTGATAAGCCAGCAACAGCAAAAAAAGTTGAAGAAGAATCCAACATGGCTACAAAGCCGCCTACGCCTCTTGATAAAAGTCCTTCGAAGGTATCTATTTGTAAATGATTATCTTAAAAATATCAAAAATCTTAACATAATTTCTGAAATGTATACATACTTAAATTACCTCACTACGTAGGTGAATTGGACTTGGAAGTCATAAAAGTTATGTTTGTAATATTGATTAATATCATAATGATATTCGCTCTGATAATTATTGAACATGAAAATCGTGTCAAGACCTAATTCAAAATTAGTCAACCACACGCGATTTGCAGTTAAACCATAAACATTTGTAGCGATGATAACCGTTGATGATGATGCGGTCGGTTCACATGCCAAAGAGCGTAGGTTTAAACTACAACAATGAGCTTGAGCTGCCGGTGAAGGAAAACATCGTGAGAAAACCATATAGCGTGGTAGTAGGGTACTTATTCTGGTACTCGACAGGCTAGCTGTGGTCAAACACTTAGGCTGTCAACAATAAAAAAAACATAAACATACAAAAGCAAATTAGTTTTCTCTTACTTTAAAAAACGGCATTCCTGACAATACTCAAGGTGCCAAAGTGCGACAATCTGATAAATCTTCAATTGGAAGATTGCGGGTATAAAGTGGAACTCTGTCATTAAGGCCAGCCACTTAGCCTATACACTACCTTACTTACTTCATTATTTTATCGCCAAAAAATTAATCGTGATCATCGAAAATATTTTCTTCTCGGCTAGATAAAAAAAAAAAAACACTTTTTCATTTTCAGCTCCCGCCTAGAAAGCCATCACTTCAGAAGGCGCTATCAAAAGACACAGTCGACACACCGGTGAAGAAATGGAGAGATCCATTGCACGAGCGTGTCAAAGAAAATATCGACAAGACTTTGGCCAACGAGGTGCCCAAAGGACACACACTTACCAAGAATGAGAGCTTGAGAAGTAAGTTATATTTTTTTTGCTCCTGTTACATACCTGTCCCATACCTACCTTACTATATACGAGATTACTAACTAACCCATAATAAATGTTTATGACCAAGATCACCAAAATCTAAAAGTCCCATATATCTTTTAGTGCGACTTAACTTCTGGGTACAAGTTTCATTTTCCTATGCTTAAGCGTAACAAAGCTAGTATATGAATAGGTCCGTCTCGTCTTTGCAGGATAATAAAATGACCTGTAACTTTTGTGTTATCAACAAAGGATTAGTAATTGCAATTTTCCTCAATTATTTAAGACAATTTTATCACAGGACGAATGATAGGTCGATTGTAATATATAGCCAGCCACCTACACGCGAAAGTTTTTTCTTTTTCATTTAAGCAAACCTTAATAATATAAGTAGTTGTACAATGTACATAGATCTTTATTAGTACGTATTTGTAACAATCAGAAATACAAATGAGCCATGAATTTTATTAGGAAATCTATTGCACTTCCCAATCATGACACATTAAAACTTGGCTTGCCTTCTAAACAAAAGATCTATCTCTGATTCAGTTCAATTAAGAATAGCTACCAGTTTTTGGTCTATTTACTCCAACATTGACACACTAGCACCTTCTCCCAGTATATTTATATCGGATTATGTGTCCGGTTTACAATGCAATAAGTAGTTGAGACGCGACATTCATTAGAATCGACGTTGGCACACAACGTGATCATCATGATATATACGATGACAAGATAACTCTAATGATAATTTCAAGATCATTGGATTGTGTAAAATATTAGGCTAGTATTTGGATGCGTTGGTTTTTTATTATTAACTTACTAAATGCCTGGTATTTCGTACCCGGTGTGGTAGAGATCGACCTTTGCCTTCACGTATATATAAACCTAATTCAAAATATCAAGACCATTTTAAAATAATAAATAGCTAAATCGCTTCAGCCGTTCTCAATTTATACGCTTACCAACAAACATTATTAGATTTTTATTGAATTAGATAGATAGATGATAAACTGTCTTGCATTTGAACACCATCCCTTCTGACGGAGCACGCTTGCCTTGAAGAAAATTATTCATTTGCGTCTTGTAGCTATAGGGCTATATATTGTAGCTACAACAAATCTCGGGCAACAAATTTCATTGTTTATCGGTTCATATGATTAAAGTGAAATCAAACTGTTTTGTACTGTTATAAATGAAAAATAAGGTTTAGGACTCATTTCAGATATAGTGCAGTTTCTTGCTAATGAAAGAATTTCTAAAATTCTATCATTATAAGTGGACATATGTACAGTAACAAATATTACCTACTTCTTTAGTTCTTCTTTTAGATTTCCTTTTTTTCTTGATCTTGAATTCGATATTTGCAGGATGCTATTAATTCTGATTTATATTTCCTAATTTAATGTTCCCTAGCATTCCATCTTTATATTTCGTAATTACATCAACAATAGGTTTTCACAAAGTCTGTGCCAAAACCTACTTACTTGCAAATATTTCAGTCGTTTTCATTTCCTTCTGCATAACGCATAGTTATCTATGTACTTCAAAGTTCAGTTTAGCTTCGCATGTGCCGGCCCTAATATTGTGTCTCATACAAGTGGCTAGTCGCGCACATCGTTGCCGTTTGATCTCTTGTATATCTGCACTACTTTGGTCTAAATGTGATCTCAAATAGGACAAGCTAGTTCCGCGTGCATCGGATCAGGTGCGAACGCAGATTATGCTTCAGCTTAGACACAAGTTCTTGGCTACAAAACTTTTTTAATATTTCGAAAACATTTTCAATACTTTCGAACAGTTGAAAGTGCCAAAAAAAAATTAAGAAGTGAAGTGCATTCAAATTACAAGGAAATCTAATTGTGACGATATACATGTGGTACAACCAGATATAGGAGTGTAATTTTTTTGACTGGAAATATTTAATATTTTAGGGTCGAAGAAAGTGAAGAAGTATTTTTATTTTAACAGTGCTATTAAACATGGATGAAACAGAGAGCAACTCCGGAAATTTATTCAAAGGTAGGGGTTTGTGTCAGGCTACCCTTTATCATATTCTGCGGTCGATGATACTGGGCACCAGCCAGCTACCTTTCCAATTGCCCTTTTTATAATTCTGCCTACTTATGTCTAGTTTTTATAAGCACTACTTCTTTTCTTTTAGCTCCCTGTACTATTCTGATCTATATCTATAATGCTAAACAATTTATTTAAAATCTGAGCCTCCAGAGACAGGCAGTCTGCTTTAGGAGTGTTTTCTAACAAGCTCCTAAGCTCAAGTTAAAAGCAAGATAAGAATGTAAAACTTGTGCAAAGTTTTATTTACTTGTATCGTTTGTGTGCCTATCTACATTTATGAGTTTTTTATAATGTTCAGTTTTATGATGTAAATATTTATTTATAGAAAGTTGTTTTATATATAGCCGAAAAAAAAGTAACGTGAGAAACTACATGATTCAAACGTTATTTTAGTTGATAAGTACAGTTTTAGAAAGAATTAGAACAAATCTATGTAACTGCATAGTTAAAAACAAATTACGTTTTATTTTTTCTTTTCTTTTTAAGATAATTATGTATGTTATAATCATATGTCGGTGAACAAGTAAACTATATTATATTCTATTATTATGTATTCCAGAAGATAAATCGAGTATTTAATATAATGCTGCTAAATGGTCCAGAAAGAAATAATGGTAGAAATCAACAAAAAAGGCTGCTTTCATCTCTATCTAGACCACCCATACATTAAAAGCAATCAAAAATCTTGACTAACTATCTATATCCTTCTAACTTCAATCTCTAGGTTTACTCAAGCCCACACCTCCACCAATGCCGCCACCGCTACCACCGAAGATGCCACCACCACCAGAATTCAAGAAAGCACCGCTAGATCCTGCCAAACTAAAGAAGATAGAAGGCCTTCGTAGCAGGCCGCGAAGAAGGCCTGACTGGAGTGACATGATGAAGGAGGTAGAGCAAGGGAAGAAGCTGAAGAAAGTTGTTTGTAATGACAGGTAAGAAAACAAACGACTTTCATAAAATACAAGTGGAAGATGCTTTTCATAGTCAAACTCTAATTAAAAAACCTATAACCCAACTGCGAATAAATTTGCTATTATTAAAGGAAAAAGGCTTTTTTAACTAATTTATTATTACTAATTAAATTTAAAGATATAACTTCAATATATTTTTGTAATCCCCTTTTTATTTCCTTTATTCAGATACCCTAATTGATAGGTTTTAAATAACGTATCTATTTCGCGCCAAAAATCTAACACCTTTTTTTTTTAACCACTTGGGTTATTGAGACAAATCTAACGATACGAGGTAATTTTTTTAAAGCGTTTTTTAACTTCTATACCTTCACGTTTAACCACTAACTCGCCTGATGGTAAGCGATGATGTGTTTGAAGCACGCAGACTTACAAATACCTATTCACTCTGACCTTGAAAAGATCCAGACTATAATCTCTCAGGAAACAAGAAAGCCGGCAGCTTGTTCCATTCCTTGGCCGTACGGATGAGAAACGTAGAGTCAAAACGTTTTGTACGTACCCAAAGTAGGTAAGGTGTATAAGGTGACAGTGGGCCGTCTTTCTACTTGTCCTGTAGTAAAAAGAGGATGAAAGTACAACGTCGTTCAGCTCAGTAGCACATTCTCTGAAATCAATCGTATAGAAAGTTGACAGACTTGATACCATCCGACGGTGTTAGGCTTAAAAGTTTTATTTTTTGCCAACTTTTCATCACCAATGCGTCGAACGCACGCCATTCTACCAAATCATGAGCTTGAAGTTAAATGAATAGCTCTAAAACTTTTCAAAAGAACATATCTAATGTAACCAGCATATGATGCTACTACCAGCATACTGCATAAAATGTACATAAGAGGGGCTTTAACATTGAGTGCTTGAGAGATTTTAATGTAGCCAAGGCTAAACTGCAACTAAAGCCATCATTGTTTTGTTAATTACAGGTCAAGTCCCATAATCACGAGATCGACAGTAGTCAAAAACAAGGACCAGTTCATATTTGAGTCGGAAAAACCAAACTCACACAACCAACTCTTGACTGAAATCTCTAAGGGTATAAAACTAAAGAAGACCAAGACTAATGATAGGAGCAAACCTAACTTGGAAGGCTTGCGGAAGTTCCGGCGACAGATGACAATAGAAGAACAGGTGCAGAAATCCATGTCACAGGCTAATCTTGCAGCATCTCCTTCGGGAGTCAACCTTAATAAAGATGGTGAAGTGGCCACTGTAAGTAATTTTAATATCACTTAATAAATAACATAATCTGCCTTTTTATACTATAGTACACGTTAAGACAAAGTTTAAATAGCTAAAAGTGTTTACAATTTTCTAGCTGCCTCAGCAACAAGAGGAAGAAGAAATTGACGAAATGGACGATATCGACAAAGTCAGAGACGATCTTCAGTCCACGAAACAGTTGCTTGCTATTGAATTGAGGTAAAATTACCAGTTTAACATATTTAGTTTAAGTAGCATATGACTTAGTAAACACTTACTTACAACTTATTTTCATGGATGTACCACAGGAACAAAGAAGCACAAGAGCGAGAAAACAAACGTCTTTTGACTAGGATAGCAAACTTAGAAGCAGAAGTAGCTAGAGAAAGAGCAATCATTAAACAAGAACAACACAAGACTGTCATTTCAGTTACTGATGCTTATGATGAGAGATTGGTCACAAATCTAAAAATGGAAGTAGAAAAGGCAAAAGAAACTGCCGATAATTTGGAAAAACAATACCTTAAAGCAGCTGAAGAACGAGACGATGCAACAACTGAGCTAGAAGATTTGAAGAGAAAGAATGCTGAATTAGAAAAGAAATTAGAACAAGCTATGCAGGTACTCATATACTATTCATATCATTTCATTCTTTTAAGCAAAGCAGTAAAAAAATTAAAACATCTTAGTTTTCAGCTTGTACCAATGCTATCAAAAAATTACTTACGAATATAACATATGGAACTTAGAATAACAACTTGCTTCACATTAGCATTATGCTTCACTAACCAAATTGCAGGGTAATATAGAAGATCAGCCAGGAGAACCAATGTCCTTCTATCAAAAGAGACAGCAGGACTTTGAGAAACAGTGTAGGTTGCTTGACATTGACGTGAACTCGCCTGAAGCCCAGGAATTGAGAAAAACTACTTCTGATGCTAACAACAATGCTTTTACTAATGCTGCTTATACTAACTCGGTTGGAGAGGTATGGATTCCTACTTAATTTTTTTACCTACCAGCTATTCAATTAATGTTCAACGTTTTCTTTGCATCAAATATATTTTATATTACTAACTCTTCGTGTTTCTCTAACGCCTGAATGAATGATTAGTATATTACAAAGTAATTATTTCATGTCTCAAAAACTTTTTTATTGCGAAGCGATATATATCATATAAGCGATATTATCGATACATCTTTATGTCAGTATGTCGGATGCTTTTATAATATTAAATGGAATTCCAGGGTATTATGCCGACTGTTGGATCTAGGCGCTCGAGTCATGCCATTAAGCAACTATCCGTCACGAGAGACGAAAGCTTTGAAGAAGAGGAAGTGTCTGATGAAGAAGAGGTAAGATCGAAGCGTTCATCATGGACATTCGAGGGAATTTATGTTAAAGAAACTTTCTTAGTAATCGGGTATTAGGGTAATTTGATTTTAAGGGAAAATTGTGATATTAATTTTGGCTAGATAATATCCAGATTTCCTATTTTAATGGATAAGAAATCATTAAAGAGGAAAGTACCCAAAAAGATTTTTAGCGCAAAAAATAATTATCCAGTGTTTCAGCTACCTTACAATATTATTTTTTCCCCAACTACTTAGCGGGATATTTTAATTAACCAATTTTATTCTTCATAAAATAAACAGTGTTATACAATCGTGAATAACAAGGTTATCTTGGTCTAATTGAAACAAGGTATGAATATTTATGATATATTTATTACCACAGGAAGAAAGCGAGGAAAAGAAACAGAAACGAATGGAGAAAGAAGTCCGTAATATGAGGAATAAGATTCGACACTTGAAGGAGAAACAAGATAACATGAAGAGAGAAAGGATGGGATATAAGATGTCGTTGAAGAATCAACAAGCTGCACTAAAGTAAGTAATATGCATGCATGAGTATTTTGCAAGACATAGATCTAAACAGAATACAAAATATATAAATATATTTTGTATGAGTGATCTGAGGTCAAAAAACATGTTAAACACTTATACCAACTAGCTATAATTAACGGAAGCTATTGCTATCAAACTTACATGCAATGAAATATAAAAGATTTTTTAACTATTATATTATAACTCCATAAAATACGCGGTCCGAGCTTTTGTAAATTGTTTACATTTTGCTAATTGGTACTGATTTATAACCCCTTTTATAGGCATTGACGCTCTCCTTCGGTACCCATTTTCCCGTCTGTAAAAAAATAAAATAACATTTTACATGCACGTTGAATGAACCTGCTTCGCTTTCATGGATGTCACCGCAACAACATGAATGCTTTCTCATCATCACAGTCATCAATCATTCCACCCAATTCACTGAAGCTATAGTGCCAGCGGCGCAGAGCCTCGCTCCGATAGTTCAAGTAGCTTGGTTGGTTTGGGTAAAAGCTGTTATAGGGAAATGCACAAAACACCCCAAGCGGGACGTAGGTGCAGGACTTATTGCCCCCAATTTAAATAAACGCAACTTTTACCTCGAATAAATAATTGTTTATTTATTTATATTAGGTACAAAGAGGTGAATGTACGCAAGTTAGTAAGAGGTAATCTTTGTAACTGATTTTTCAAAGTTCTTCTAAAGTGTAAGTATACATTATAGTAAATAAAAATTTAAAATTTTCTTAAATTACAGAGAAGAGAAACGAAAATACAAAGAGCTAAAACGCGAGGTAGACAAAATGGCCGCTATGATGAAGGAGGTTGGTTCTGATGACGAAGACGAGGATGATGAAGAAGAAGAGGAATCCGAAGAGGAAGAAAAGAAGAGCGAATCAGAAGAGGAGACCGAAACGGAGACGGAACAGGACACGGAGAGCGAAACTGAAAGCGAAAGTGAATCGGAGGTGAGAAAACTTTTAAATCAGTTTAGATACTGAAGAATCCTTTAGTAGGTGCTTAAGAAGCACTCCAATATACGAAATGAATTAAACAGTTAGACACCTATAACTCTATGTAATAATAAATAATAGTTTATTCATTCTGATCTATTCAAAATCATAATTTTGAAAATACATACTAATATTTACAAGCTATCGTATTAGGTAAATAAGCTTAAGATTCAAAATTATGGCGACTAGGTATTTCTTACCATGTCTATATTTTTTTATTCCAGGATGCACCACTACCCAAGAAAAAGGACAATCTACAAACGCGTCTGAAGCGACATGAAGCTCGAGTAAATGCGCTTAAGAAAGGCAATGCACTCTTAATGGCCAATGTAGATAGAATGAAGGACGACGTCTTAAAACAGAAGGAGGAATCTATGAGCCTTCAGCACGAACTGGATTCGCTTATTAACGACTTGGAGTAAAAAAAAGATAACAGTAAAATTTGGCTTAACACTTATTGGCCTATAACTACGGCAAGAGACGGGCGAGAATAGTCAGAGAGGCTAGCGTTAGGAATTCACTAGAAATACGTAGGTACTTAGCTAAATTATTCGAAACTCGCCATCGAAAGTCTCGACGTAATGAGCGGCAATACAGTGATACCCTGGGCTGGATATTGTCTCATTACTAGATACTGCTGTAATGGTCATGGACAGCCATTGTCTCTTACCAACGCTAGTGTTTTGTTTGCGTCACTACTTGTTAACATACCAAAATGAAAAAAAAAACATGTTCTACAGAAGGATGTTATAATGCACAAAACACCCTAAGCGGGACGTCAGTGCAGGAATTATCGTCCCCACTTTTGAATGAATGGATGTTATATACAAAATAATTTTACTGATAAATCTCTCCCTCTCAAACTCTATATTGAAATCTTTTCAATAGAATTTAAATAAATTTATACCTATAGTATACAAGCAGTGATGAATAATTTTTTTTTTTTTTTTAAGTAATTATTTATGTGACAAACGTTACGCCCTCCTAATGATAAGAGATAACTCATGTCCATGACCACAACACAGCGGTACCTATCTACTCAGAACTTTGAGTAGCAAAACAAATTCCAGTGCATTGCTGCTTTAGCACTCATTACCTTGAGTCTTTCGATGGTTAGTCTCAACAGCCCTGTACATTGGCTAGCTACAGTAACCTTGAAATCGGAACACAGTAATGTTAATTACTATGTACGAGTACTATGTCTACTATATGTACTATAATGTACTATGTGTACTTTGCCTATGACGAACAAATGTAAATGGTAACTTTTTTCATACTGACTATCATGACTTGCTAGCTGTATAATTCTCCCAAATTAAGTAGGTAATATACAAAAACTACTGTATTATTATTAATTATTACGTTAAAATGTTAACCAGCATAATTAAATACATTATTAATTTTAATTAAATATTTATATATATTTAGATAGAAAAATTATCGCAGATTGATTTTAGATCTGTTTTTAATACTAATTTTATAAGATCATATCATTTATTATCATTCTATTCAAATATGCTTTTGAATAATAACAGTTTTATGTATTTTTGACAAGATGAAGCTTAATTAAAACATTATTAATTTAAATACAGCAGTAAGATTATGCTTAATTTTACTCACTTTTAAAATGTAACTGTTATTAAAAATATTATAGGTACTTTTAAATTATTTTCGCTGTAATAACAACAGGTAAATACATTTTTCATGAGTTTAATTATAAAATAAAAACATCACAATATAAGCTACATTTAATAGTTAATGAATTTATTACATACCATGTGATTTGTACATAAGTAATAATGTATTATAAGTCAATTTCTATTGTGTATTGGTATTATCAAAAATTATTAGCACAATAAACTTTTACACGAAACAAACATTTTGTTTAATTTTCTCGCTACTACGAGTAATACATACTAAGTTAACTATATATTATATGCATTGTTTTCTAAATACAGTAGAAATAGAAGATATTACGTGTTTATTCACTTAATCACGGGACTTAATCGCGCACAATAGCGCAAAACAGAATCAAAGGGCGCGTTTATATGATACGAATTATTTCGCACCCACACGACGCCATTGCAGCGTGGCGGCCGCGCGATCGGCGGTCGTCTGCCGCTATTCTAAAATAACTCTAAGCTTTAGCAACTACGTTTAAAGTTGATTTATCAAAGAATCCCTTCGCGCCACCACTGCTACCCCGATATATACAAGATGCCCTTGGTTTTTTTTGAAATCTGAAAAAAGAACGGGGTTTCGGCGCGAACGCATGTTGTTGTATCGGAGACTCCCCCACAGCGTAGACACCGCGATTTAAATGAACACGAGAAAGCGCGCCAGTGCGCGATTGCCTCAAGCATTTTTCCGTGTCGTCTAAGCAGCTTAAGGGGCAGGCCTGCAGAATTCTGAAATTCAGTAAAATTATATGCCAAAAAACATTATTTCTGAAAATATTTTCTGTTACATTCGAGCCGGATTCTCAAAAACCTACATATTATTTAAGCCATCATATTCAAAACATAAAAATGTAGATACGTGCATCTCGACTATGAATCAAGTATTTATAGTAGCGTAGGTATAATTATGATGTAGCAAAAAAAAGGTGTCGTCTATAAACTGGTGCCCATAGGCGACGATAACCACTTACCAGATTTACTATTTTTCTGCCTAAATATTAGTAGCAATGTAGCTTGCCAACTCTTATTTTCTCGTAGGCGCATTTGAGTCTCCATCGATTTTTTTTAATACAATGCCAATGAGTTTACTATACTATAGAGTCACAGTCTCAAAGTGAGAACAGTCAAAAAGTGTCCGAGCGCCGTATTACATACCTATACATCAACTATATAGTTCACATTGACAGATGTTTTTCGAAATTATATGTTATATGTCTTGACATAGTGTTCACTGTCGTTTGAACGCCATAGCTCTTCTCTCGAACACGCTTCGCTCTTGAGCAAAACGGCGATACCATGTGTCTCGTTTACTCTTACTTATTTGATTGGCGTGTAAGAGAGATAGGCTATCGCAGCGCTGTAGTCGAACTATTACCATTAAATTGTGCCAAGAAAATTAAAATTATTTAAAATAAAATAGAAACATACACTGTGGTAACATAAATTCGTTAATTTGTTATAATACGTACCTATAATATGAAACACCATCCTTTTTACGCACGTAATTTGTGTTATTTGAGCAGTTTGTTACCGAGCGTTTAGGCATGGCGTGGCGTTGTAGTCGGTCCACGGTTGACTTACAACTAACCAAAAAGCGTGCATACTGCGTAGCGGTGCACTCTTTTGGTTCTGACATTTATTTCGTGCGTTTGTGACTCTATGGGTATAGTAAACTCATTGTACAATGCTGTTAATTTACTGTATTTTTTATAAATATGTTTTCATTCAATGCTTTTCGGTAGACAAAGTCAACACACAACAAAGTTTGTAAAAAGCGTACATTAGCGTTTTGTCATAGATGATCGGCAATAGTTTACCTTAGGTAAACATCAGGTCAATGCAATAACATTATAATATACACGCTTAATATGCATATTTGGTTATTTCATTTACCTCAACGTCCCAAAATTTTAATAGCCTTTTAATTTTAAATTTTAATTTTAATTTAAAATTTAATAAATTTTAATTGCTAGATGAATAATATTGCAGATCTTCTGAGTTCTGGATCAAAATATTATGGCGTATCTTTATTCGTAACTCTGATTTTGGTTCAAACAGTACGTACTTACTGTGCCGTACTTTATTACGCCTAAGTTGAGTTGATTTGACCGATCACCAAAACTTCAAAATATTTAACAAAAAAGTACGGGAGTATGCACATAGTACGATGTCAGAAATAAGGGGAATAAAAATGTTAGCCACTTTTTTCTTTGTTTTGACTTACAACATTTATTAACATATAATTGTTAGTCTTCTGAGATAAAACATATTTCGAACTTGTTTTTTTTAATCTTGTGTACTAAAACATTGGCAGAGTCACACAAAATAAGTACAGTCGTGCCCAAGGAACTTATATCCTTCGTACTTTATTAATGTGCTGGTCGAAGAAGTATTTAGAAGCAAGACAAACTATTCTAAAATATCATTTTTGGCAATTAATTATTAAAATAACTTTACAAACAAAAACATTCCAGAAAAGACAAGATTCGGGAGATGATAATATAATATAGCAACGTAATTTTTACGTGTTATCGTAAAATTTTACTTTTGTTTCTTCTAAAAAATCGATCCGACCTTTTTTACAAAGTTAATTTTACGAAAAGGGAAACACTTAATTTAAACTAGTTAGTAACAAAAATGAATAATCAGGATCCAAAAAAAGTTGAATATTGAAGAATTTATTTGAAGATGCCAATGTCGTGATCGTGCCAAGCCAGTTGTTCTAATTTAAAAAAAAAAGAGAGGACGAGAGGAACGGTTTATTTTGATTTGAATATTTTGTTTGTGCATCGATTGATGTTTAAAATTGTGGTTCCCAATTTAAAAGATAGTTGTAATTATTATGAATACTGTGCGTGTTTAAATTTTATATTGTAATTGTAGTAAATATATTGTGATTATGCCTTCTATAGAATCCGAAACGCCGACCTCGGCCGAATTAAAACCAAATCCCCGTAATAACCCAGTTATGTTCAAAATATTCCAAAATGTGCAATACAATGTTGTTCAGCATAAAAAATACGTAAAAGAAATGATTAAACTCTACAAGAGGGTAAGGATAAGTTTGATTTATTGGGCCAAAACTGAAAATCTACTGCCAATCAATTGCAACACAGCAGGCCAGTACTTGAAGTACTTTTTTATTTACACATCGAAATTCGCCTATAATTCTTATTTGTTTAGTTTTAGTTATTTGTTACTCGGACAATAAGGTCTCGACTACTTGTGTACAACACATCATACCAAAACAAACCAATTAACCATGCCATACTAATTAGGTAACATGCAAGTTAGTTTCACCATACCATGATGATGTTTTGTACTATTTATGGTAGTACAAATGTGACCACCGCATAGCAATTCAGTACAGAAGCAAAACAAATTTTATATGTTTCTCCCTCATAGATCAGACTTTCTCAAAGCAAATATTACTATATATGTCAATAATTTTGTTACATGTTTTTAATGCCTGTATTGTTTTTAGCTTGATGAAGACACATTCCGTGAAAGTTTTAAAAATGCACTCCAATATTTATTCACATTTGGTGACACAAGTGCTAATGTGGATCGCATTATACAATTTGTGGCCACATTCTGCACTTCACTTGATGACGAAGAGGAATTCTTGCTTTATATATTTGACATTATATTTGATGTAAGTAAATCATTTTTGGCTTAATGAATTTCATATCATGAGAGTATTTATCCTCAAACATCCTTTTGCAGTTGTGAATAAATTGCCGACTATAGTTGTGTATGCCGACTATAGCTAGTTGTGAATAAACTGTCACATGTTGCGTATGTCAGTTTGTAGGATTCATTTGAGATTTTGAATGTTTCAATCAAAGCATAGTAGTGGCACGGACAAACGGCAAGTGCAGTGTAGGATGTCCACCCACAAGGTGGACAGACAACCTTATAAAGACCGCAGGAATGCGCTGGATGCTAGCCACTTCCAACCAGTCTTTATGGAAGAGGGGGAGACCTTTGTCCAGCAGTGGACTTCTTATGGCTGAGATGATGACAGCAGTATTTCTTTCGTAATCATAGCAGTAGATTTTTAAACTTATAATTTTTAAATTTAGCTTTTATATCCAGGTTCATCATAATGTTGTAAGTTTATGACTTTGATACAATAACTAACAAGAAAAATAGTATGTATTTAATATTGTAAACTCTTTTTGTTAGCTTCAGGTTGTAATGTTTTTTCTAGTGTCAGTGTGTTATGGCCCAATCGGTGAGGTACAGAGCGAGTCAGCTGTTAGCGGCTGTGCTGTCGGCTTTGGGGGAGGATGCCTCACTTGATGATGACCTTTGTGTAAAGCTGCTTGCTTCACAGGTAAGTTTTCAAAAAGTAGTGCTTGTTTTTTAGAGTGTCCAATGTAAAGCCAATATAACCCGAAACAGGCAAAGAGAGTGGTACACATGAAACTAGAATTTAGCCTCAAGAAAAGCCCAATTCACTGTAGAAACTATATGAGATGATGTACCTTTACTAGTTTCATTTTATAAGTGGTGTGTTGAAGCATTTGGTGCTGATATACCAAAACTATAATTGATGTTACAATATGCGTGTTACAAACCAGCTGTGAAAATATGTGTGAGTCGCAGGAGCAAAAAAAAAATTTTTTGCATAATAATATGTAATATAATACATATTAGATATTTATACTTGATGTCATCTATAAGATTTATCATCAACCTGCAAACTAAATAACATAAATATTCTCTTGATACGGGAATCAGATAAAGAACTTAATTTTTTTGGTGTTCACTGTTTTTTGCTAAGAAACTCCATAATTACAAACAGGTTACAAGGTTGCAGACAAGTGCACACTAGTGTGTCTATGGGACAACTGACCACAAAGCTATGAAATACGCCAAGATGTTGTGTCCCTACATATACTATATACGGGATACAGTGGATATACCTTCCTGAGCATTTTCCACTAAATTACAGTTGTTGCTAGTTCATAAAAGATTTCTTTGTAGATGCTCGCTTTGTTAACACATTTTTCTAATTGCAACTTGATCCCTTTTGATATCTCTATTTTTCAAATTTTTTAAAGTCATTTTGGTAAATACGTACAAATACTTGATCGAATAAATAACATTTTTTTTTTTATGGCTGACTGTCTAGTTGTTTGACCACAACTCACCTGATGTTAAGTAACAGTGTGTTCGAAGATGGTAAAGCACACCTAGCCTGGAAAAGAACTGGCTCTCAAGTGAGGCTGCCGGAACACACCGTTAGATGCTTGGCGGCAGATTTTCAACTCGAGGGTGGTGGCTACCTAGCCGAGTACTAGAAAGTACCCTACCACCACGCTATGGTTTCCTCACGATGTTTTCCTTCACCGGCAGCTCAAGCTCATTGTTGGGGTTTGAACCCACGCCCTTCGGCATGCGAACCGACCGCGCTAACCACTGAGCTATCGTCGCTACAAAAAACGCTAATATTTCGCGTGTCACTGCCATTCTTGGCCCAAACTAAAATGGATCGTTGATCATCGTAATAAATATAATGATAGTAATGAGACTGTTACAACTCAGCATTTATAACTGACAGACGCAACGTCTCCAAGATGCGCGCGGCGCAGTGCGGTGTCGCGCCGCACTGGCGTTGCAACGGCTGCAGAACCCCATGGACCCTGACGATGAAGTGACAAGAGCTTACCGCTTCCACATGAGCTGTGACTCAAGCTCCTCTGTTAGAAGGTAAACTTATTACCTGACAATTTATAAAGGAATCATGAAACAAATATATATATATATATATATTCAGCTCTATAGTAAAAAACGGTAATAAATTATAGAACTATGTAATTTATAGTGAAATATAATAATAAATACTTAAAACCGTTCTGCGCTAAGAGTAACCAATTGTCCATTTAAATCATTAAATTAAAAAGATTATCTCATATGCTTTGCTTTACATATGGGTAACCTAAAATAAATGAATTTAATGTTTTTTAGGGTACCATACCCAAAGGGTAAAACAGGACCCTATTACTAAGTCTCCGCTGCCCGTCTATCACCAGGCTGTATCTCATGACGCGTGAAGGTTGAAATGAAATTTTCTGATGACAAATAATGTATTACTGCTATAACAACAATAAAAAAAAATAGAAAATAAAAAATATATATATCAGGAAGGGCTCCCATACAACAAACATGATTTTTTTGCTCGTTTTTGCTCGATATTGATAACGGCAACAGGTAGACACCTGAAATATTTAGTTGTATATTCACTTTAAAAATAAATAATTAAATTAAAATAAAAACAAATATTCAAAGGGGGCTCTCATACAACAGACATGATTTTTTGCCGTTTTTATAGATAATGGTACGGAACCCTTCGTGCGCGAGTCCGACTCGCACTTGGCCGGGTATTTTTCAGTAAGCTCTACCTACTTATATGTCTATATTTTTTTTAATTTAAAATATTCACTCCATAGACATCGGGGTCTGTGACCTTTGTTAACTTTGAACACCTATATGTATTTATAAGGTGGCACAGAAGACTTGGTGCGCGAGTCTAACTCGCACTTGACCGATTTTTCTTTTTTCCACAGAGCCATAGTTATGACGATAGCGAAGTGTACTCGGAACGTGCCATTCGTGCTAGAGAGGTTATGCGATGTTGACGATGCCGTGAGACGAGCAGCCTTCCTCTATATCTCTGCGATTAACGTCTTACAGCTGCGTGTGAGACAGCGGGTTTTGACGCTCAAGGTAATAGAAACTGCAAGCGCCACCTACTGATTTGACTCGTAACTACTTCAAAGTGACCAATGTTGAGCCAAAATAGCACAAACACGCATGGAGAGTGGCGCCATCTAGGCCGGAGGGTTATCATAACACTACAAAATAGACCAAAAAATTTATAGTATCACTTAGTTTTAGTATTATATTTTATCGTACTTGTAACACTTAACAGTAGTTATACACTCAGTACATACTAAGACATACCAGAAAAAAAAGTGAGTTGTGGCTAAATTCGTGGTTGTCGCTATGTTTGCTGCCACAGACGGCGCTAGTGTGAAGCAGGCTTAATCTTTACCCAACTACGTAAAAAAATATGGTTATTATTTGAATGGTCCATGTGCATGTATATAACTAAGGTATGGTCAGCCGTTAATAATATTTTCACAAATGAGATTCTGTTGACTCGTCTTAGCAATACGCGTGTCATAGATTTGTTTTATACAGGGTTATAAGCTTGGGGTGTATTAAACTGAAAGCGGGTCATTGTACTTACCATAATGAACAACTTTTATTATTATATTGAAATCGCAAATAAACCAGCTGCTCCATATATTCAATGAAGTCAACGAACTTTTTCTATGGGAATGCTTATTTTTTTCGCGATTTCAGTATTATGTTTATAGTAAAAGTTGTTTACAATGATCCCCTTTTGGAGTACATGTAAACTAATATTTGAAAAAAATAGTGTTAGATGACGCCACAGTAAATCCAATATGGCGGATTTTATAGCTTAAATTTGACCCTTGAGATATTTAATTGGTAAACATATCGTGTTGGGTATCAAATGTTTGGCTTTTAATAAGTGCATATCAAAAAAAGTACAATTATTAAAACTAAAGTTGCTAGTTTATCGGATTCATTTAGGAATGTGTGCTTCAGAACTAATAGGACCTTGAATAAGTTCTCGCTGTTTCTTCAAAGATACATTCTTTATATTTGAAGCGTCGAAACCAGTCTCTGCATGTCGTATCCGACATATCATTGTCACCATAAGTCTCAACAAGAATTCTTATGCATTCAGCTGCAGATTTCTTTTGACTACAGTAGTGCAATAAAGTTCCCCGCAAATACACTTTATTTGGCACCAAAGTAGACATTTACAGAACTAAGAAAAAAATACTTTGTTTACACTAAAATGAACTACCATACACTGAAATTTAAGGTTAGATACACTACTGCCTTGCATGTGTGTTACCATTCGAAATCCCACGAACGGGGTACTGCTACTTTGAAGAAACAGCGAGAACTTATTCAAGGTCCAATACATGGTCTAATTCCTCTGTACCCATATTTCTATCGGACAGCCAGAAGCTCGAATTTGATTCCACGTTGATTGTGCGGACCGCTAGATAGAGGGATGCGTTGCTTGATTGGGTTTTCCCCGTTGGATGCAATTTGTGTGTCTAGGCGAGCGTGCTCCAACTTAGACTGCATCATCACTGAAGATCATATGTGGTGGTGGTCAAACGCAAGCCTATTATTTTAACAAGCTGATGTGTTTAAAAAATCTATAACCCGACTGCGATTAAAATAGCTATAATTACAGGAAAAAATCTTTTTAAACAAATTTATTATTCCTAATTAAATTTAAACATATAACTTATTTATATTTATCCTCTTTTAATTGCCTTTATTTAGATACCTTACCATCCACCATACTGGTGACAAAAATCCACTATCTTTGTCGTAACTCATTCGGCCGTTTGGAAGATACCGAGGTTATAAATACATTTACATACATATTTAAAAAAAAGTGGTGTAAGATGCAGCAAAAAATATGGCGCTGCATAAAAAAGATCTAGATAAAAGCAGTTTTCCAACCTAAATCTTGTGCGATATATCCTAGGTGGGTCTAACTGAGCGCAGTCTACGCGTCCGTCGCGTAGTAGAAGAGATTTTGATCCCGGGGTGGCTGGCCACCTTCAAAGGGAATATTGTGGATTTGCTCAAAGCTATACGTCTCGACAATATGAACGACGCTAAGGACTCTCAGTACGTCGCTGGTAAACTTCTGGAATCTTTGTTCAAGTAAGTTTTTTGTTACTTATTTTTTTCTATGTATTACAAAAAAAATACCGGCCAAGTGCGAGTCGGACTCGCGCACTGAGGGCACTTCCCGTGAACTCAGAATCTTGAAATTCGGTACGAAGCAACGTCTTATAGCACAGATAAAGGAAAAATTGCAAAAAGCATAAATAACAATTTAAAAAAATATACCATAACTTTTACTTATACACCTACAGGTTTGTATGGAACCCTCGGTGCGCGAGTCTGACTCGCACTTGGCCTATTTTTTTTTCGGTATAAAAAGCTTATGTTTCAATCCAAGGTCTCAGCTACCTCCGTACTAAATTTCATCACAATTGGTCCAGCAGTTTAAGCGTGAAGAAGTAACAAACACACACACTCAGAAACTTTCGCCCTTAGAATATTAGTGTGATAAAAAATAAACTAATTTTAGATTATTTTGTCCTAGACGTCTTCCATTATCCGAGCTGCTAGAATGGTTGCCGACAGACAAGACCCTCCGCCTGATCCCGGCTGAGAAGCTCAATAAAGAGACCGCTTGGTACTGGCGCCATCTGGCGGAACACTTGCAGAAGATCGACGACGATGAAACTTTAGAGACCATTCTACCTGACCTGGTTGTACTCACGGGATATATAAGAGCGTGAGTAAAAAACAATAATCCACCACGCTGGCCAAGTGTGGGTTGGCAGACTTCACACATCTTTCAAGAACTCTCGGACTTCAATTTTTAGGGTTCCGTACCTCAAAATGAAAAAACGGAACACTTTGTTGTCCGTCTATCTGTCTGTCAAGAACCTTTTTCTCAGGAACCCGTGGATGTATCAAACTGAAATTCATATCAAATACTCAGGTCTACTGTCCCTTAGAGCTGTGAAAAAATCAAACTTCTAAGCCAACGCAATTAAAACTACAGTACAATACAGCCGTTTATTCTGCAAATTTTCGACACTCGCAAGGGAATCAAAGCCTACAGGCTACTTCAGGCTTTTTTGTTTGTTTTTTGTATGTATTTTTATAATGTTTGGTGTATAATAAAGTTGTATTGTATTGTATGTTTTTCCTTCTCTGTTTGAGGTCAGCGGCAATAGGCACATAACTTAGAAAGAACAAAAGTGCGTGCCGTGTGATTCGAACCCAGGAATTAACCTCCAGATCGGAAGCTAGATTTTCAAACTCATCATCATCATCAGCCTAGGTCGTCCACTGCTGGACATAGGCCTTTGGGGTGTTTGCCAATACTCGCCACGCTTGGCAGGCGGGTTGGCGAGCGCAGTTAGATATGATTGTTCAAGGAAGACGCTGCTGCTCATCTTCCGGATTACTTCTGTTAGCCGACTCTTACGGCAACCACGGGTAGAGAGGGTGGGGATTCTTACGCCGGCACCACCACGGCACAAACTAAGCGGTTAAAACTTTCTTATATATGTGCTGCAGCTAAATATCTACCATCTACATTAACAATTTACTCTCACCACTCGATAGCGAAAGGATCAAAGAATTCTTTACGTGAGAACTTGAAACGTGAAAATCCGAAGAACTTCTTTAGTATATAAAAATGTTTACGTATTCACATACACACGGCTATTGGCTATGTCCACAACGTTTCTTTTTTCTATGGTTTGGGCATCGCACTTTGTGCATTTTGCCAGTGTCAAATATTGTCGAAAATAAAGTTAAGTCACAAGGAAGAAACTAGTACTCAATGCTAATTACCTAGTGGTTGGGCAAATGTATCACGTTACACTTCACATCATAAAGCGAAAGTTTTTTAGTGAGAAGAGATAGTTTAAAACAGTTTAACTGCTTATTCCGGAAAACACGGGCAAAACCACAGTTAAAAAAGAGATCGCGCGCTTTGTCCATACCTAGCTAGGTAGTAGTTATTAATACTTATGCTACAGCTAATATGCCTAAATACTTCGTTGGTTCCAGTATTGTGGAGTCCCCGTGTCCTTCAGAAAGCACCGACCCGGTAGCGTTCAGTACGCGCCAGTACGTGCTCCACGAGCTGGCCGCCATGCTGAGAGTATACGACGCCAGCGACCCGGCGTCTCGCACCGCGCTCCAGCAACTCATCAACGACGTGCTCACTGGTGAGATTGTAACACCATCCAAACAAATGATCATAAACTTTTTGATATATGTATGTACATATACTAAACTAGCAGCAACGCGTGGTCGGGACCACGCGTTGCTGTGGTGACGACTAGATGGTAGATCTTAATCTCCTACTACAAGTAAATTCTTATATGCAGGTGATTGCGGCCCTCTAAGTGCTGACGTGATTCGCGAGTTTGTCTTCGCCTTGGATTTGGCGGTGCCGGAAGTTTCGCATCGTATAGAGATGATTGGCGGCGTAATCAATTTCTTGCGCGACCCGCCTGAACCGGAAATGACGCTTCCACCACCCATAATAGACTCCGCAGAAGTGAAAATGCAGGTATACCACCATGTAGTTTAAATACTAACCGCAGCCTCCATAAAGTTACTTAATTTAACCTATACTAAAACAGGATTACAAGTTTACAATTAAAATTAAAAAAACCGAGTTCATGACCTTTTGTTGTGTTTGTTAATGTATATTTGCTGTTGTTACAGAGAGCACGACTGCGTGTTTCCCTTAACGTGGCCATGGAAGCTCAGGAAGAAGCGGTGCACGAACAGAACTATGCACTCGCGGCTGAATGTAAAGCAAAGGTATGGTAAATTTAAAATTTAATGATATTTTTATTTGATTTAATAAATAATAATTATTGAAGATGGTAATTTTAAATTTTAGTTTTTTTAAATCTTGTAACTGATGTTATCAATAATAACTATGTAAATGTAACTTAAATAGCATTTTTAAGGGTTCCATACCTCAAGAGGAAACTTATAGGATCGCTTTGTTGTCCGTCTGTCTGTCTGTCAAGACCTTCTATCTCAGGAACGCATGGCGGTATCGAGTTTAAATTAAAACCATATACGCAAATATGTAGTGTGATCTTGCAGCTGTAAAAAAATCAAACTTCTCAGGTATCATAAAAAAGTTACAGTTTTTGTCGCAAAAACTCGCATATTTCGACACTCACAAAGGAATCAAGACCTATAGGGTACTTCTCGTTGACCTGGAACTATGCAATTTGGCAAGAAGCATTGTCTTATACTACAGATAGAGGAAAAAAATTCGCAAACTACATTTTTAATTTAATCCCAACAAATTGGGTCTTTATGCAACGCATGTAAACAAAAATTTATCATACCTACTAGTTTGTACGGAACCCTCGGTGGGCGAGTCAAAAATAAAGCAAAAAAATATATCCATCACAAACATATGATAAAACCTAATTATATTTTCATGCTGTTAACAAAACCCCAATCGCATAGAAATCTCATGTTGATTCTTCACAAAGACATTTTGGCCATGTAGACAAAAAAAAAATCTCTTTCTTGTTGGCATCGCACTCTGTGTATTCTGCCAGTTTCAATGTTTCTGTATTTTGCAGTCTTCCGTTTTCAGCTTCTTTATCTTTATAGTCAAAGTCCAGTCTTAATCAAATCTAGTCCGTGCCAGTCAAATCTAATCTGTGCCAGTCAAATCTAGTCATGCTTTAGTAAAGTAGTGGCGACTTTACTATAAGCTTCGATGAAGTTTTAGAAGCAACACGAAAAGTCATTTATTCGTCATTTTAAATTAATCTAATATTTAATACGCAATAATGGCATTAATACTGAAGTTACATAAATTTTTGGAAAAGTAATGAATGTTTGTTTTGTGCGACAAGTTTAGTTAGGATGTCTTATAAATACAAATTTTCAATACAAATACATGTATATTACAGTGAGAACCGTGTCAAAATCCGTTGCGTGGCTTAGATGAAGGAAACAGATTGACGTGGACAGTTATTTTGTTTTATATTATTTAGAAATATACTAGAATATGTACATGTATATAATATAATATACTACATGTACTTACTTTGACTTTAAATGTTTGTGTTTATAAACATCGTGATTTGTTCACGTTGGCGCCAAAAATTTGAATTTTTTTAAATGTTGTATTGGCTTGCGTTTTATCTCCATCTCACCTGAAGTTAAGTGAAGATGCGATCTACGATGGAGCACACTTGCCTAGAAGATACCGATTCACTCTCGACTTGAAGACACCCAGATTGTATCTATCAGGAAACACCCATTTGGGTAACGTTATCCACGCTTTAGCTGTTCTAACAATGAAAGTAGATTCAAATCGTTTCGTACGGGTTTTTGGAATGTCAACCATGGAACGATGTCGCTTTTTCGAGCTTCTGTCCGTCCGATAGAAAAATGGGCTTGGGGGAATTAGAGCATGCAGATCCGAAGCACACTCTCCGAAATGAATTTAAACTAGCTACTTTGCGACGATGTTCTCTTGGCACGCTTCTCAATTGAGTCTAACGCCTCCAGCTGGTATTTAGAATCATTATTGGATATTTATTTTCAGGTAGAAGAGATACAATTGAAATTAGAAGAGCTGAATATCCAGACCGCGCCTCCGGCTCCCCCGCCTCAGATCATTGTGAGTATTTCATGACTTTCCCACAATATTACTTGTGTTTTACGAGAATAATATAGCCTGTGTTATCTTGGGGTACCAACTATCAGGCGGAGCGCAAACGAGAGATAACTAGAGACCTCCCGATGCGCCGCTGGAAAGCTGAGCGTCAGAGAAGGATCCACATCCAACCTCCATAACAGAGGCTTAGGGTGGCGAACTTAGGGTGTTCGGTCACCCGACAAGATTAGCCCCAAAGGTGGCGCGCGCGCCCCTCAAGGAAAAACAAATGGGGGCTACTTGGTGGTAGATCTCCTTAGCAGGAGGTCGTCTAGGTTGGTACCACCGCAGTACCAGATATTCTGCCGTCAAGCAGTAGTGTGTAAACATTACTGTGTTTCGGTTTGAAGGGTTACTGCAGCTAGTGAAATTACAAGGCTGTTGAGACTAACCATCGAAAGTCTCAAAGTAATGAGCGCCAAAGCAGCGATGCCCTGAACTTGGTTTTGCTACACAAAGTTCTGTGTATTGTTGCAATGTTTATGGACAGGCGTTATCTCTTACCATCAGGATAGCATTTTGTTCGTCTCATTACTTTTACATTAAAAAAACTTTCACCATATACACCCACTTTCTTCCCCGTCTTCCTCTCTATTCCTCTACACAACTATCACATTAATAATATAAATAATATATATTTTCAGACAAAGAAGAAGACAGATGCAGAAACCCTTATCAAATGTCTGACGATTTTGAATAGCGCTTTAGACACTCCACAGATAAAGACAATTACACCCATGCTAAAGATAATATTTAGCGAACTAGAGGTTAGTGAGTAAAAAGACATATTATGTATACATAAGATAATCAACTTAACAAAACTATTGCACAATAAGAATGATATGTTCAATATTAACTAAAGCCTTACAAGGTAAAAAAACATACATTAAATTGATCTAGAGCCACTCAAATCAAACAACCTCCTATAGGCTGACTGTCTAGCCTTAGTGTAAGAGATAAAGTCCCGCCGAAAGACCTCTGGGATGACCTTTTATTTTTATCTTTTTATATAACGCCATAGAAGCTAACCAGGGTGAGTGAAGAGAGCCCTAACACTATCCCACAACCTGTGCGTTTTTGTGGTACACTTTACTGAAAAACTATCACGCCTATAGATTTGTGCTTTAACATAACTTCATATCTAGATGTGTTATATGTCATAAAAAACATAATTTTATAACCATTAAAACAAATTAACATTAATAATTTTGTATTCATAGGTTAGAATGTCATTGTACTGCTAACGCCATCTGTTAGAAAACCAAAAAGTTAACATCGCTGCAATAGAACTAAACTCAATACTCAAATACACTGTAGTTAATCTACTTAATACTAGATGACACCACTAGAATCAGGTTGTAAAATAACAACTGTCTTAAAAATTATTACCCGTTAGAAAAACTATGCGAGCCCTCACAAAGCTCAGCTTTTTGCAAGTATAAGTATTTTAGTAGATATAAAACAAATTGTTTTAAAAAAAGGTCATATTGAAACGGCAGCAGGGCCGGATTAACCCTATCGGGGTCCAATTCTCGGGGAACCTTTCCTTACCCTTTTTTAATGTTTTTTTTTTTTTTCTGTTACAAAAGTCGATTTTACTTTAATATTTTTTTCTATGGCAACATCACCGGTTGTAAATAATGGAGAATGTCACGAATGAAACGTTTTTTTTTTCTTGGTGCATGGCCCTCATCGACTAGGCCCCCGTGGGCACCTAGGCAGTTGCCTAATCCGCCTTATGGATGATCCGGCCTCAGGGCCGGATCACGGCACGGCAGCAATAAAAATAACTTAATTTGGTTATTTTTTTAGGTGGAGATATTGCAAAATCCAGATGTGCTGGAGGCTGCGTTGGAAACAATTGCTCTGTATGGGATGCTGGACAAGGAATTTGTGATCCAACACAAAGCATTCTTGTTTGCTAATGTAAGTATGACAAGTTATTGTTAGTCTTTATTATTATTATCAAGGAGTACCAGATATTATTAGACAAAGTCCGGGGCATTACTTTATGACTAGATGGTTAGTTTCAACAGCGCTGTAATTTCGCTAGCTACAGTACCCTTCAAACCGGAACACAGTAATGTTTACACACTACTGCTTGGCGGCAGAATATCTGGTACTGCAGTGGTACCTACCCAGATGACCTCCTGTACAAGCTTTGCTTAGTTTTAAGCTAGATGGCGCTGTTTGAAATGTCATAGGATATTTATTTTTGTTTGGATTTGCAACGATAGCTTAAAGTCAGTGAGAACTTTTATACCAAATTTCAAGTTTGCCAATTGTTTAAATTACGACCTTAATAAACCGAATTCCAGCTAATAGACACGTCGAACGAGTCGACAGTGTCGGTAGTGTTGCGCTGCATCGTGGACTTGCTGTGCGTTCACGGCGCGAGAGTGTTCGAACTCGAAACCGACGCCAATGCTACCGTAGACACCACTACTGCTGGACTCAACACTATCAGCGATGACGGTACGATATTTATTTTTAACAAGCTGAAGAGTTTTAATAATCTATAACCCGACTGCGATCAAAATAGCTATAATTAAAGGAAAAAGGTTTTTAATCAAATTTATTATTCCTAATTATGTTTAAACATATAACTTATCTATGTTTTTGTAATCATACTTTAATTGCTTTTATTTAGATACCCTACTTGATAGGTTTGGTATTTTTTTTTTTTCATAAAGGTTAATATTTGCCGTGGTGGCGCCGGCGTAAGAATTGTACCCCACCCTCTCTACCGTGGTTGCCGTAAGAGTCTGCTAAGGGATGTAATCCGGAAGATGGGCAGCAGCGTCTTCCTTGAACAATCACACCTAACTGCGGTCGCCAACCCGTCTGCCAAGCGTGGCGAGTATTGGCAAATCCCCCCAGGAGGAGGCCTATGTCCAGCAATGGACGACCTATGGCTGATGATGTGATGTGATTACTATTTCGCGCCAAAAGTCCACCTTATTTATTTTCTAAAACCACCCTTTAATGACAATTAGGTTATTGAGAAGAATCTAACGATACCTTAATTGTCGTAATCCATTCGGCCGGTTAGAAGATACACGAGGTAATAAAGAAATTTACAAACAAGATACGCGCGAAAAACCTAACCCTTCCTTGGCAGTCGGGTAATAAAAGTTGACATTAGTATACTCATTATTTTCTTCGCCTTTGTTTTTAACGAGCACTTTGCCAATGTCAAGCGTTTCAAATTATCACGTATTTCATGAAGTATCAAGTTAAATAAGTCACAGTCAAAGTCACACAAAGTAAGTCATAGTGAGTCCCGTAATGCCTTAGTAAAGAAGTCGTGACTTTACGACGAGCTTCGATAGAGCTTCGGAAGCAAAACGAACATTTATGTTTCTCCACATTATAGGTATCACTTTTCCATACTCGCGCTCTTAACACACGCACATTATAAATAACACAACTTTTTTATTTTATTTATTGACACTAAAAAAAACAAAAGTTCCAAATTGCCGCCAAAACTTATATCACTTTGCTCAACTATTACGTATATCGTATTACGACCGTTTATATATAGTACCTGGATGACCAAGCTTTGCTCGGTTTTTCATTGCCTGATAAAACGGATAAAACGACGTTTTCTAAAAATGAAACCTAGCTAGATCGATTTTTCGCCTCCGAAACACCCTGCATACTAAGTTTTATGAAAATCGTTGGAGCTGTTTCCGAGATTCAGAAAATATATACATATATACAAAAATTGCTCATTTAAAGGTATAAGATTTGTTTATATTAACCGACTGCCAAAAGAAGATGATTTTTAGACACTTTTATTTTTTTTACAGTGACCTTGTCGTCAGAATCGGCGTTCCCCATCGCGTCGCAAGAAAACACGGTTATAGAAATCTTACTTAAAATTATGGATAGTGCCGTAAGTACATGTTGCCTTTATTTGTTACAGATAACTTACACTATGCGATTTTATCGCTCATTCATTCGGTTTTGTGGCATTATTTTATTTCATATTATTTGCACTTTGTCGCTCATTTCCTTTGAATAAAACACAAAAACCGGCCAAGTGCTAGTCGGACTCGCGCACCGAGGGTTCCGTACAAACCTGTAGGTATATAAGTAAAAGTTATGGTATTTTTTATTAATGCTAATTTATGTTTTACGCAATTTTTCCTTTATCTGTGCTATAAGACGTTGCTTCAAACCAAATTTCAAGATTCTGAGTTTACGGGAAGTATCCTGTAGGTTTTGATTCCCTACCGAGTTTCGAAAATTTGCAGCATGAACGGCTGTGTCTTTTGATTGCGTTGGCTTAGAAGTTTGATTTTTTTCACAGCTCCAAAGGACAGTAGACCTGATTATTTGATATGAATTTCAGCTTGACACATCCACGCGTTCCTGAGAAAAAGGGTCTTGACAGACAGAAAACTGAACGTACTATAAGTTGCTTAAGTTTGGATTTAGAACACCCAGTCAAGCGGCGCCACGATCGCTGTTGTTGTATTTTTTTTTTTTTTTTTTGTTACAGTGTGCGGCTTATCGTCAGATCATTGTAGAAGGGCTATGCAGGCTACTTCATTTGGGCCACCTGGAGTCTCCACCCATAATCAGCAGACTTATACTACTCTGGTTTAATCCAGCTACAGGTAAACATCTATTAAAAACATATTTTTTTCTTTATTTTCGACATCGCACTCTGTATATTCTGCCAGCGTCAAATATTACATATTTTCAAATGTCCATGATAAAATCAAGTAATATAAGTTTAATTCATAAAAGTTAGTGACATAGTGGTGACTTACTAGAAGCTTCTATGGAATCTAGGAAGTAATAAATTTAAACATTACATATTTTTATTTATTGCTGACAGTTTGCTGGTGTTTGACCACAGCTCACCTGATGTTAATTGACGGTGTGATCGAAGATGTTAAACACACCTAGCCTAGAATGGAACTGGCTCTCGGCAAAAAATAGTTTTAGTTTTTTAGTTTAGTTTAATTTATTATCAAAAATAGTTTTTCAAAAGAATACAACATAGCTATATGATTTTATTTTAGTTCTATAGTTTTTTATTTTTTATAATGGTGAGTACAATGACTCGCTTTTGGCTTAATGCATCCCAAAAGTATAACCCTGTATAATACTACTCCAAACTAAGAAGGGGGTAAGACTATAGTATTTAATTTTATAAGTACATTATTTTTTGTAGTGTGATACTTTATATAGGGAATTGACACATTTTTACTAATACAAATACAAATATTTTATTGATAACACCAATGATACAAGTCAATAAAACTACCCGAGCAGTAAAAAAACTACCCAACTGCTAAGGAAGGATTATGTTTTTCGCGCGTATATTGTATGTATGTATGTATGTAAATTTCTTTATTACCTCGTTTCTTCCAAACGGCCAAATGTATTACGACTATTAAGGTATCGTTATATTCGTCTCAATAACCCAAGTGTTCTTAGATTTGTGTTTGAAAACAAAAACAAAATGGCAAAAACAAAATCTTTGGTCCGAGAAGTTGGCGGTTCGCGGAAAACTTAAAAACTACTGAACGGATTATCATGCGAGTTTCACCAATAGATAGAGTGATTCAAGAGGATAGTTAAGGTATATAATTTAGCCATTCTTACTACCCGTGCGAAGCCGGGGCGGGTCGCTAGTCTCGCATAAATAAAACAAAAATACTTTATATAGTCAATTGTTTGCTTTTTATTTTAGTGGACGAAGACATGTTGCGGCAAATTATTGGCGTATTCTTTCAAACGTTTCCAGTCTGCGTTGACGGCGCACAGGAGCAAATACAGGTATACGAGTGTTGTGCTGTTTTCACTCCTTGATATATGTCACCAGGTATTATATAATCTGTAATAAGAGTATCCGACTTATAGTAGAGGATCTTTTAAAGCTAAATCGTGGCTAGATATGCGGACAGTTAAATAAAACATAATGATATTTATGGTACTTTATTGTTACAGAAAGCTACAATTCCCACCTTAAAAACGCTCGCTAGAGCTCCTTCCAGTTCGCCGCTAGCTGAGATAGATCAGGAGGCGGTAGTGCGATTTATCGTCTCACTTACAAGAGTCAACCACGAGGTAAGAGAACAGATTTTAACTATTTTATTTTATACTAGCGACCCGCCCCGGCTTCGCACTAGTAGTAAGAATAGGTATAGTAAGCTAACCTTAAAAGGTAGATATATGCCACCGCAGACTTTTTTGTAGAGCTATAAAAGAGGAATATCCCACCATTCATTGTTTTGTTGTGTCTCAAAGAGATTAGGCAGCGATTCGATTAAAGCTCCCAAGTGGCTTGACATTTTCCGACACTTTCGACAATTATCATCATATTTCAATCTATTTACACAAAACCTAGACAAATTATACACCTAAACCTTCCTCATGAATCACTCTATCTATTTATGAAACTTGCATGATATTCCGTTCAGTAGTTTTTAAATTTATCGCAAACAGACAGATGAGGTGGTTGACTAGTTTTATAATATATAGTGATTATCCGTCACCCTGACCTATAGACAACTGCAAAACGTAAAGTATTGCCAGAATGAGATAAGATGTTTAGTTCTTATTTAACTTGTTAATTTTATGTTAAAACACCATTTATCTATGTTATCAGCTTGCGTGTACTAAGGGGCCGTTCAAGTATTACGTAAGCACCAAAGGGGATGGGGGAGTCTTTACTTTGCTTATTTATGACGACATTGGGGATGGATCTGAATGGTGATAATATCAGCAAAGTCGTATATATTATGCTGATTGTTTGGTTTCCTTGTTATCGACACACCACTTTTTAGCGAAATGGCTGCTAATTAATCAAATATTTACTTAAGCAAAGGAGAGGGAAGTAAGAGCTTTGCTTACTTTTGCTGACAAGGGGGAGGGAGAGGTTAATAATTACTAAAATTCTGCTTACGTAATACTTGAATGGTCTAAAATAAGTCGATAGGTGGTCATTTCACTTATTAAACAGCTTTTACTATAAATACAATTTACATTTTATTTTAAAATTACTTTTTCACGAATTAAGAATGTAGCCCATAATAAAAGTTGTTTACAACGATTAGTATAGTGATCCCCTTAATACATCTTGTATACATTTTTTTAATTATAAGTGAAGGGTTGTATATTGTCTATATGTTGTTCCCAGATGTGTGACAGTCAAGGTGGCATGGCAGAAGTGCTGGTGGGGTACTTGGCCCGATGGCCGGCGGCGGCCGAGGCGGGGCTCATCTGCCGCATGCTGGCGCTGCTGTCGCCGCCGAGGGACGCCGGGCTTGCCTCCTCGCTGGCCGCCATGCTTAGGGAGTTGTGTCTCGTTAGTATTAGAAATGGGCTATACTAAAACTAGAATTAGAATACACATTTTAGAAAGAAACTAGTATTAAAATACATATAAGACAAAACGAGAATTAGAACAGCGATGATAGCTCAGTGGTTAGCGCGGTCGGTTTGCACGCCGAAGGGCGTGGGTTCAAACCCCAATAATGAGCTTGACCTGCCGGTGAAGGAAACCATAGCGTGGTGGTAGGGTACTTTTTAGTACTCGGCTGGCTAGCTACCACCCTAAAAATGAAAATCTGCCGTCAAACATCTAACGGTGTGTTCCGGCAGCCTCACTTGAGAGACAGTTCCATTCCAGGCTAGATGTTATTTACCCCCTTCTATTACTATTGACATGCTGTGGTCATACAACAAACATGTCAGCCATAAAAAAAAAACATAAATTAGAAATGGTTTTGCAAAATTTTGTGAAATATCATAAATCAATTCATATTCATATCATTGGTCAAGGATTAACATACTTTTATATAAAACACAGTTGTTTTTGGAGACTTGTCATGATTGAAAATAATTGTTTATAATGGTATGTATAATGACTCCCTTTCAGTTAAATACACCCCAACCTTATAACCCTGCGTTTCCCGTTACAGAAACTGACGGACAAGCAGTCGTGCCGTAATCTGACTAGATACTTGGGTAACCTCGAAGCTGCTGAAAGGATCAGTTTGAACAAGATGTCGCACACAGGTAATCACTTCATTTTTAACACTATGTTTTTCATCACTATGTTTTCAATGACAAAATTATACCTACAACAAACAGATTGTACCTTTCTATAAAGTCAACTACTTTTTTAACCGACTTCTAAAAGCAGGAGGTTCTCAATTTGATTGGTATTTTTTTTTTAATGTATGTACACAGATTACTCTTAGATTTATAATCCGATTTACGTGATGTTTTTGTCTTGAAGTCTGTTTTACTTTTTTTTTTAAGTTTGTTTTTATAGCTAATTTTGCTGTTGACTTGTTTATTATTTTGTATGTATTCTGTTAAAAGAAACGTTTCTTGGTTGTTGCAAGTGACTTGTAGTGTCTTTAATTATCCTCTTTAATAATTAAAGACACTACACTACTTTCAACAAGCGGGACGTCAGTGCAGGGCTTATCGCCCCCATTTTTGAATAAGAATAAAGGCCTATACCTAATGCCAGTTAACTTTTATATAAAATTTAAATTAGTTTATAATTAAAAAAAAAACTTCTTTATACTTTTGTTCATTTATTTGAACCTGTTTGTTTGAACTTCAATAGTCGACCTTGGAAAACGTTTTTAATTTTTGTTCATTGAGACCAATTTTGAAAACTAGTTGACAAATCTAAGCTCAATAAAAATGTAACATTTTAATTAATATTAATTAAAATGTAACATTTCATTAAGCTTAATTAAAATGTTGCATGTAAATGTAACATTTTAATTAGGCCTAATTAAAATGTCGCATTTTTATTAAGCTTAATTAAAATGTAGCATTTTTATTAAGCTTACATTATGATATGATGATAGTTTTTTTTTAATCATTTGTCTTATTGCAGTCCATTAGAGCAGGGCAGGATTTTGAATAAGTTTATATCTGTCAATTGCCGTTAAAATTGATTTTACTAATTTTTATATTTTAGGTATGACAGAAGGCACAATGCAGGAAGACTCGTTGGCACCTTTAGGAAGGACGACTGGCTCGCTGCGTAAGTTTTACTAAAAATAGATAGATATAAACTCTTGTGCACACCAGAAATAGAAAAATGTACAGAAAACATAATAAATTCTTCTGAAATATCCACAAGTGGCGGCCTTATTCAATAAGCAAATTTTTTTTTGCATTTTATTGCTCATTTCTTGAGGTTATAAGCTATTTAACATCACGATACGACCCTTAGATGCCGATCGCGGATGTAACAGCCGGGCACAGCTAATTTATACATATGAAACGTTTAATTTCAGCTCAACCAATAGCCCGAAGTACGCACGTGGTAGTCAACGAAACGGTGGAAGAAGAGACCGAAATTGACGAAACGTCGCCCACTGCGGTCATATCGAGAATATCTGAAGGTTAGCCTGTTTACAGTAAATACTTATATTCAAATATTTTTAGGGTTCCGTACCCAAAGGGTAAAACGGGACCCTATTACTAAGACTCCGCTGTCCGTCCGTCTGTCACCAGGCTGTATCTCATGAACCGTGATAGTTAGACAGTTGAAATTTTCACAGATGATGTATTTCTGTTGCCGATGTAACAACAAATACCTATTAAAAAACAGAATAAAATAAATATTTAAGGGGGCTCCCATACAACAAACGCTATTGCCGTTTTTATAGATAATGGTACGGAACCCTTCGTGCGCGACTCCGTCTCGCACTTGGTCGGTTTTTTTTGTTAGGACTGAAAGTATGTAGAAAAAGAATTCCGAGGATTGCAAAACAATGCCATAATAAATATCAAATATTAAAATTTCTGACAACCCTGTTGGCTTATTGGTAGTATATCTGCTTTAAGAGCTGTAGGGTGTGGGTTCGATTCCCACCCAGGACAAACATTTTGTGGTATAAACAAATGTTTGTTCTGTGTTTGAGTGTTTTGTTCGTATTATAAGTATGTATTTACAAAAAAAAAAGTATTTAAAGCTAAGCTTTGCTTAGTTTGGGGTTAGATGGCGTTGTGTGTGTAATCCTACGATATTTATTTATTTTATTCTAAAAACATTAATTAGGCCATACATTTAACTGATTAATTTAACGTTTTTCTATTATTTATTATTTTTTCTTCTAGCTTCTACCTCCGTCCCCATTTCGTCACTTTTAAATCAAAATTTTCAAAGGATGGCTGAAAAACACCCGTCTTAGCGTTAAGGCCGCCTTTTTGCCTATCTGTAGTGTATTAATTTTGATGTTTTTTGTTTAATAAAGTATTGTTGAATTGTAGAAAATTCAGAACCACAGCGCGGTCCCAGCAGTGGAAAGTCCAGCCGAAACTCATCGGACACGGAATCTGGTTCAGCGCCAAATCCCCCTGAATTGGCCTCCGACTCTAGCGATGGTGCGTCGCCAGTTAAGATAGCTAAAATCTGTAAAGGTATTGTTTTTTTAACTAAGCTTTTAAGTTAAGTGATGATTACTGGTACACGATAAAATTGCTGTCGCTTAAGGTTTGTCTTCTTATATAAATTTATACATATACAAAATAATAAATAAATAACGACCAAGTGCGAGTCGGACTCGCGCACTTAGGGTTCCGTACAAACCTGTAGGTATATAAGTAGAAGTTATGGTAATTTATGCTTTTCGCAATTTTTCCTTTATCTTTGCTATAAGACGTTGCTTCGTACCAAATTTCAAGATTCTGAGTTCACGGGTAGTACCCTGTTGGTTTTGATTCCCTTGCGAGTGTCGAAAATTTTCAGCATAAACGGCTGTATGTTTTGATTGCGTTGGCTTAGAAGTTTGATTTTTTTCTCAGCTCCAAGGCACAGTAGACCTCAGTATTTTATATGAATTTCAGCTTGATACCTCCACGTGTTTCTGAGAAAAAGGGTCTTGACAGACAGACGGACAACAAAGTGATCAACAAAACAACTCTAAAAATGTCACTTTCCATTGTAAAATTTCTTTTCCTGTTCCTGTATATTTTCTGTATATTTTTGCAGGCAAAAAGAAAAAATTATCCATAAATAGAACAACGAGCGGATCAGACTCGAGTAAAGCGTGCAGTAAATCAAAACCGAAAGCGAAATCTCAAGATATCGAGAAGGGAGCCAAAAAATCTTCAGAGAATGAAACTCTGGAAGATAGTGACAAAGACAAAGGTGGCTTGAAGAGAACCAGATCTCAACGCTCACTAGTAGACGTAGATATAGGTATTTATAAGTGTAGTTACAGCCCACAAATGTTGAATACCCATTTCAGGCCAAGCATTTCTTTGACTTATCATATTATCTTTGACTATCAGCACTTAATATCAAAGGTCGGTTCGAGTATTACGTAAGCACCAAAAGTGGAGGGTCATTGTTTTGCTTATTTTTGTTGGGGAGATGGGGTGGAGGGATCTGAATATTGATAATGTGAGATTTGTAGCGATGATAGCTCAGTGGTTAGCGCGGTAGATTCGCGGGCGTGGGTTCAAACCCGAACAATGAGCTTGAGCTGAGAAACTGTGTTTGAAGGAAAACATCGTGAGGCGACCATAGCATGATGGTAGGGTACTTTTTAGTACTCGGGTGGCCAGCTACCACTCTCAAGTTGAAATTCTGCAGCCAAGCATCTTACGGTGTGTTCCGGCAGCCTCACTTGAGAGCCAGTACCATTCCAGGCTGGGTGTGCTTTACCATCTTCGACCACATCGTCACTTAACATCAGGTGAACTGTGGTCAAACACCTAGCCTGTCAACCATAAAAAAATATTGTCATATAAATTATACTGGCTTTTTATTTTCCTTGTTATTGGCTCAACTCGTTTTCTACTTATTCTTGTATTTTAGCAATACTAAGGTTGCCTAGAAGAGATTGCATTTAGCGTTAAGGCCGCTAGTCAAACTAATGTTTGTGTATGTGTAAGCATAAGAGGGGGACCCTTGACCTTGCTGACAAGGTGAAGGGAGGAATTAATAAATAAATAATTATTACAATTCTGCTTATGTAATACGTTGGCCCCCTAACAGCCTAGCCTGCTAAAATTAATGATTCTCCACCTTTTTCAAAACTAAAATTGCATGTTTTTTTTTTTATTATTTTCTTGAATGATGTACGTATATATTTAGTAACTTTTTATAAGTAATGTTAGTGCTAAGTACAAATAAGTAACTACCCTGGATTTCGCGCTCTGCAAATCTGTGTTGCAAAATCCAGTGTCTTTCGTTCCTCATTAGCGGTTTTACAACTGCGTGTGTTTTTATATCTCATCATTGTACATTATCCATATACTTACTCATTAAAACATTGATTTAATAAGTATATAAATAAAATAAAAGTTTTAGTGTTAACTTAGCCCTTTTCTACTAAATCAGATAGTAGTATAGTTTTAGAATTGAAAGGCTCACTACTATCTTCCAACTAGCAAACAAGTTGTGCCACTATTGATTAAAAGTTTTATCAAAAAATAGCACATTGTAAATAGATACCCGTTAACTGTAACTTAGCGTTAACTGTTGTAGCGATGATGGTTCAGTGGTTAGCGCGGTAGGTTCGCATGCCGAAGGGCGTGGGTTCAAACCCCAACAATGAGCTTGAGCTGCCGGTGAAGGAAAACATCGTGAGGAAACCATAGCGTGGTGGTAGGGTACTTTCGAGTACTCGGCTGGCTAGCTACCACCCTCAAGTTGAAAATCTGCCGCCAAGTATCTAACGGTGTGTTCCGGCATCCTCACTTGAAAGCCAATTCCATTCCAGGCTAGGTGTGCTTTACCATCTTTGACCACACCGTCACTTAACATCAGGTGAGCTGTGGTCAAACAACTAGCCTGTCAGTCATTAAAAAAAAACTTGGTGGTAAATTTCCTTAGCAGGAGGTCGTCTAGGTCGGTACCACCGCAGTACCAGATATCCTGCGCTAAGCAGTAGTGTGTAAACATTACTGTGTTCCGGTTTGAAGGGTACTGCGGCTAGCGAAATTGCTGGGCTGTTGAGACTAACCATTTAGTCTCAAAGTAATGAGCGCCAAGGCAGCGATGCTCTGGACTTTGTTTTACTACTCAAAGTTCTGTGTATCGCTGTAATGGTCACGGACAGGCGTCATCTCTTAACATCAGGAGAACGTCCCGTTCGTCTCATTACTGATTTACCCGCTAAATATTTTTTCTTATACTAGCTGAATATACAGACGTTTCCAGATAAAATTAAAAAAAATATATTGTGATCTTTTCATACAAAAAATCAATTGAAAAAAGTGCTCTCAGTTTTTCCAGAAAATTTTCGATTTTTATTTTCCAAACTTTTTTCGTTCTATTGAGGACATTAAAATCAATACCATTTGTATAGTTTTCAAAATTGTTAGTTTTTTTTAAATTGTTGTTTTTCAAAACTGACTAACATACAACAGGTCTAAAAGAAAAAGCTGAAGCAACAAAATCCACTAAGAAGAAAGAGTCAAAGAAACTATCGCCCGAGTCGTCACCGCCTTCAGACTTTGATACTTCTAACGTGACCTTACGCAGGTCTGTCAGACAGTCTGGCTCTAGTAGTGATGGCTCCAACTCGGACAAAGGAAAAGGAAAAATACCAGTCGGTTAGTATATTTTTTATTATTTTTTTAATAGCTCACGGGCTAGGTGTTTGGCCACAGCTCACTTGATGTTAAGTGACGGTGTGGTCGAGGATGGTAAAGCATACCTAGCCTGGAAAGGAACTGGCTCTCAAGTGTGGCTGCCGGAACATACCGTTAGATGCTTGGCGGTAGATTTTCAACATGAGGGTGATAGCTAGCCAGCCGAGTACTAGAAACTACCCTACCACGCAAAATACATAGTACTTTAGCAATTGATTAAACATAATAAAACTACTTTAGCAATTGATTAAACATAATAAAGCAACTCGACACTCCTTCCCTTACTTATATTATCTATCTATCTATATATACTAGCAGACCCGGCCACGCGTTGCTGTGGCCAAATTGAACACACGCGTGTAACGTGAAATAAACTGTAGCGCATATGAAACGTTTGTACTTTTAACGTAGCGCCATCTATTGGATACTAACTCAATCCAGTTAATAAATTACTTTACACCGCCATCTATTAGAATTTTATAGAACTCACGGATAATAATTATACTTTTTTTGTCGTATAATAAATAATTTGCAATAAAAAATATTGCAATTTATAACCTAAATTGAGATATAAACTATCCTATCTCTCAAGTTGGATCTAACTGTATACAGTGTGCAAGATTTGGTTAAAATCGGTTCAGTAGTTGAGGAGTTCATCGCGGACAAACAACGTGACACGAAATTTGTATATAAGATAAAGTAAGAACTGAACTGTGGCTGACTGATCGATCAACGCACAGCTGAAGCCGCAGGGGTCTAGAAACACGAAACTTTGTATAAATGTTCCTTTAATGACGTAAGTGTGCACTAAGATAGGTTTTTAAGAAAAAAATCCTCTAAGGGGTTAAAGTGAGGGTTGAAAGTTTGTATGGAACTTCGTCATTTTTGACGATAGAAATGTACCTAAATAATGATATGTGCTCATGATTCAAAATAAACCACTATCCCCAGGGCTGGTGGTATTCATCAAGGATTTTCCCTAGGAAAAAATAAAAATAGTTTATGGCCAGACCATTAACTTATAGGATATTTTTAGGGTTCCGTACCCCAAAAGGTAAAAAAGGAACCCTTATAAGATCACTTTCTTGTCCGTCTGTCTGTCTGTCCGTGTGTCACCAACGATTTTCTCAGAAACGGGTGGACCTAGCATGTTGAAATTTATACCAGATACTGAGGTCTATAGTCTATAGTTAGTATATATTAGGTGTATAAACATCAAGGTCCTGAGTCAACACGATAAAAAGATATGGGCAAATTTAGATTACCGCAAAAACTTGTAAGTATCAAAATTAACCTTAATTTTCAACTTTTTTTATTTTTCTGAATTTTCCCTTTACTTGTGCTGAAGACCTTGCCTTTAACCAAAATTGACAATTCTAGGTCAACCGGAAGTACTCTATAGGTTTTCGATCGAAAACCTATGTTAGTTCCTGTTGACCTAGAATCACGAAATTTGCCAAAAAGTAAGATCTTATAGCATAACTAAAGAAAAAATTCCAAAAAATAAAAAATGGAAAAAATTATACCAATTTTATTTATACTGCAAACTGAACAAACTTTTTGTTAAATTCCACGCGGACGAATTCGCGGGTAACAGCTAGCGTCATATTAACCTGGAAAATAAAAAGAATCTCTAAATATAAGTGTCTAAGATGATATATAAAATGATATAAAAACTGACTTGTTGCAGCTTTAAAAGAAAAAGCCGTGTCGGCAAAATCCAATGCTAAGAAGGACACAAAGAAACCACCGCCTGAGTCGTCGCCTTCTTCAGACCTTGACACTTCGAACGTGAACGTGCTTAGGTCTGTCAAACCACAAGCAGGGCTCAGTGTTGATGGCTCCAAGAAGGAGAAAGGAAAAGGAAAGAAACCAGCTGGTCAGTATACACAACTACCTTTTCTTAGCATATTTCCATAGCGAAAGGCTTCCGAGGGGATCCTAAAACTAAATCATAAATTCTCATTTTGCCGACTTCAAAAAGGAGGAGGTTCTCAACTTGATTGTTTTTTTATGTATGTACACCGATTACGCTGAGATTTATGATCCGAATTACGTGATTCCTATTTAGTTTGATGCGGAATAGTTACCATTTGGTCCCATAAAAATTTGACATAGTTTGGCCCAGTTGTTTTCATTTTATGAACATTTTTTTATATTATTATTTTTTTTGTTTACGTGGACGATGTAATTGTCTTTGGCAAGAAGTTTTTGAATATTATCGAGTCTAGCTAGACTCATACTGTTCAAGTGTTTCTTGGCGTGAACATAAATTAACTAAAAATTTAAAAATAAACAGACTTTAAATAAAAGTGTAGAACCGACTTCAAGAAAAACATCAGCACTAAAAAGCGAAAAATAAACTTACTTTACAAAGTATTATTATACTTGCTAGGTACCTACTGATTTGTTTGAAGTCGGTGCTAAGCACCGGCACCTAGGCTAGGCTGAGCACCGACTTCAAACAGATCAGTTGGTACCTAGCAGGTATAATAATACTTTGTAAAGTTAGTTTATTTTTCGCTTTTTATTACTTTCTCTTTGCATTTTACCCGACTGCCAATGAAGGATTATGTTTTTCGCGCGTATCTTGTATGTATGTAAATTTCTTTATTACCTCATATCTTTCAAACGGCCGAATGGATTACGACAATTAAGGTATCGTTAGTTCCGTCTGAATTACTCGTGTCCTTAGAGGGTAGTTTTATAAAAAACATTAAAGATCAAGGATTTTTGGCGCGAAATAGTAAAAAGTTAACAAAAAAATAACCAAACCTATCAAGTAGAGTATTTAAATTAAATAAATTAAAAGGGAACTACAAAAATATATATAAGTTATATGTTTAAATTTAATTAGGAACATAAAATTGTTTAAAAAAAGAATCCTTTAAGAGCCGTAGAGCGTGTGTTCGATTCCCGCCCAGGACAAACGTTTTATGGTATAAACAATTGTTTGTTGTGTCTGGGTGTTCTGTATGTATTTACAAAAAAAAACTATCAGTTATTTGATATCCATCAAACAAGCTCTGCTTAGTTTGGAGTCAGATGGCGCTGTGTGTAATGTCCTACGATATTTATTTATCTTTACCAGCTTCCAAAAGACCTACGAAAGCAGTCGCCGCGACCAAGAAGCGCTCGAGCGGTTCGGATCGCAGCAGCGACGGTTACCAACCCTTCGACGACACCGACGACTCTCTTCACACCATTATTTATGAGAAAGAGTTTGTAAGTATTCTTATTCTTATCTTTTATATGGATCTCTATAGTATACACGATAACTCATAAAATCAGAAAAAATATCTAAATTAAAAAGTCATTTATTCAGTTTAGGCCCCGGTAAGGCACTTATGAACGTAAAGTTACATTTTTGAATCTACCACCGGCTCGTAATTACACTTCAACTGTGAAGACTCCGGCAAGAAACTCAGCAAGACATTTTTTTTGTGGATCTTTCTTCTCATATTAGGTTACAGTACAGTTTACAGTTATACATATTAATACATTATGCTTACTACGATTGTCACTTAGCCAGGGGGATGCAACTGCGGAGAGAATCAAAATATAACACAAACAACATCATCAACATCTTATCATCATTTTTTTATGACTGGCAGGCTAGTGTTTGACCACAGCTCACCTTATGTTAAGTGACAGTGTGGTTGAAGATGGTAAACACACCTATAAGCCTGGTTACTAATTTCACCCCCTTAAGTAATTGCCTTTCAAAAAAATATTAAACGCATTATTTTTATCTTTGAATGGACTATCCAAATACTAATTTTCAGAACTGTAAGATAAAAACAAAGGACCTTCGTACAAACGTTTTCATCCTGTTTAGATCTACTAAACAAACTAACATATAAACAGGAAGCTAAATAATAACCTGTAAAAATACTAATTTACAGGTACAGTCGGTGCTGAATGATTCAGAAGAGATGGAGCAGCGCAAATCCACTTCTAAAGGGAATGTGACGATACCCGAAACGCCAGACCCTAGCGACGAGTAAGTTATGCACATCATTTGGGGGCTATAGTTGTCTGATCTAAACTTACTAAACATTTAAATATGGCAACTAAAATATGCCTTCATTTTCTTAAAGATATCTTTTCTAGAGTCTGTATTCCCTGTTAGGCACAATATGGGTGTCTTCAAATCTAAAGTAAATAATTTTGTTGTAAGTATGCAAGCTCTATCTTAGACCTCACTACTGCTTAACATCAGGTAGAGTGTGGTCAACCGCGAACCTATTTTGATGTAATAAAAAGACTTCCCGTATCTCCTATCTCTTCTAAATAGAAAAAGTAGAATACTTTATATATATATTTTGTTTTAAATATATACATTTAGAACACGCCGAAAATAAAATCTTACCCACCATTTTAAATGTCAGAGCTTGAATGAACGTTATTCTGGACTTTATCAAGAGTAAACTACAGACACTACAGTACCTACTTTGCTCCCTGTCCACGCCAGTTACTTGAAATTCTGAATTTAGCTTGGTAATGTTCGGGTCATTTATATATAAACTAGCTGTTGCACGCTGATTCGCTCGCCTGGACATACATGTACATAAAGTTATAAAAGGTAGCCTATGTTAATTCTCATGATATAAAGTATTTCTTTATGAAATTATAGTAGGCACAATGAAATCGGCCGTTTAGGCATGAAAAGGTAACAAACTGAGTGACAGAGTAACAAACGTTTTTATAATATTACCAGCGACCCGCCCCGGCTTGCACGGGTGCCATGTAGATACTATTGTGGTGCATATGCATGTATTATACGTATGTACTTTCCTCTTCAAGCACTCTGTCTATTGATGGAAACCGCATTAAAATCCGTTGCGTAGTTTAAAAGATCTAAGTGTACAGACGGCGGGAAGAGAGTTTGTTTTATACTATGTAGAGATTACGTGACAAGATTTTCATGATTTTGAACCCCTCCCTGTCTATTACATTTGTGAGATCCCTTCAAAAGTGTGGCGTCACATATTTTGTAAAATATCAAAGCAGCAGTTTCATTGTTGACATGTAACGAAGTTTATATGACTCGTCCGCCCTTGTCACGTAATTTATGGATGACCATTTATCAGTTAGTTATTTAATCTATGAATTTGATCTTACTGGTAACCATTGTTTCAGATCAGAGCCCGAACCGTCACCGGAACCAAAACCGAAAGGCAAAAAGAATGGAAAGAAAAAATAAATATATTATAAATTAAATTTAATAATTTTTTTAATTAAACTAGTTCTTACAAAAAGTTTTGTCAATTATCTAGAATTATAGTAAGTCTGTTGTGGTACGTTATTGGCTTGCCAGTTAGGTTGCGTTGTGTCGTCATTTATTTTAGTTTGCCAATTAGGTTGTGCTGTGCCACCACTTCTCTGAGTTTGCCAGTTGTCGTTCTGGCCAGTACTCCTGTACCAGTCGTATCGGTGGGGCGAATCGTTCTTATGCCAGACTTGGTAGTTCTGAGACTGAGAAGGTACTGAGTTTTCTTGCCCATTGGACTTGTCCCAGGGATGCCAGTGCCAGTTCTTGTTGTGGGGCTTCCAATTTGGGTTCCATGTGTGGTTTTTGTTGTCCTTCCAATTGTTGCCCACGTTGACGAAAGGCCATCTAAAAAAATAATGTCGCAAAATTAAGAACTTGAGACTGTTACGTTCAATTAAACTTTCTATTAACCAATTAGAAAAGGATTTTTTTAGAAAAAATATATGCCGACCAGCTTTGAAATCATGATTCGGATAGTTTTGAAGGCTCAACGGTTCTTGCTCATTACGTAGTTATTCGTTAGACGTACCAAACGTCTTATATCCAATTTAGTAATGTTGTTATAGGTAATTGACGTTTAAGTTGGGAACTAAGTGAACTAGAAGATCTCTTAACTCCTCTGAAGTGAAAAGTCCTAGACTTTCAACTTTTGTAAAAATGTGAGCTGAGAAACTCACGTCCAAAATCGGAAATGTTTATCAAGAATAAAGCAATTTTGTTCTATTCCGGACTAGCAAAAACAAATTATTGGAAGTACTTCGGCACCCACTTCCATTCTGGGCTTAACTGGCTTTACCATTGTCGAATACAAAAATAGATTATACATATTTATGCAGCTGAGTAACGAGACTATAAGAACAGAGACTCCGATAAAAGAAAACTTTAATACTTCGAATCTATCATGTAAGTACCCACAGGATTAAAAGCTTGAGGTGCCTTAGGCAGAAACAGAGCTTTCAAAGTAAAAGTTTTTTATAAAGAGTGAGTGAGTGAGTACAATGGCTCCTATTCGGTTTACTACACTTATGATAATCCCCGTTCGTTACCTGTGACCGGTATTGTCTGTATTCTGTCCGCCGTAAGCGCCGACATCTTCCGCATCAACGGCCGCGTCGTCGCTTCCAAATCTATTGCCAAGCGTGTCAGGACGTTTCTTGGACAGCTGGTGTCTGGTCCTCACGAACTCTGCGGCTCGCTCTGCTATCATAATAGTCGGAGCCGCAGTGTTACCTGTACACATACAAATTAATTATTAAAAATTGTAATATGTAACCCGACGGAATCTGGATACCAAGATTTTGCTTCATAAGTTGTTTTCCCATAGAATATGTTTTATATTCTGTGCAAAAAATGGCTTTAGTCAATTTATTGATAAAATTGGATACAGGGTTACACATAAATAACATTGCATTTTCATTGGATTGCAGCATTAAACGAATCATGATAGCTTTTTTTGCCTTGGTGTGATTTTTCTTAATTTATTTACAAAATAATTGTTACCAGATATGACGGTTGGCATGATGGAAGCATCTGCTACTCTCAGACCTGCAAACAAAACTTTAACTGTGATATACGATATTACATTGCGTTTCCTGCTATAAAGGTTGAGAGACGTAAGCGTTCCTCTCAATAACGCGCCAAGCCAAATCTCAAATCTTCTTATATATAAAAATAAATTGCTGTTCGTTAGTCTTGCTAAAACTCAAAAACGGCTTGACCGATTTGAATATATTCTTAATACATATAAATTTTCTGTACGTGTGTTTGTCACCCAACTCCTCCTAAACGGCCGGACCGATTTGGATGAAATTTTGTGCGTATTTCAATGGGTCCTGGATGGTTTGAAAACATAAGTGGCGCTGGTGTTGGTATGTCTGTTGATTGTTAGGCGATACGAAGTTCGCCGGGACAGCTAGTCATTTACAAATGTGAAAATTTGTATGTATTTTTTTTTAATCGGTGAAGGAAAACTGCGTAAGAAAATCTACCCGAGAGTTCTTAAATAAAAAAGTTCTCGAAGATGTGTGAAATTTGCTAACCAGCATTTGGCCAGCGTGGTGAACTACAGCCTTACTCTTCTCACAATGAGAAGCCGCGACCAGCAGCGAAATTACTGGGCCGTTGAGACTAACCAGTAATGAGCGCCAAAGCAGCGATTTTGTTTTACACAGAACTTTGTTTTACTACTCAAAGTTCTGTGTATCGCTGCAATGGTCATGGACAGGCGTTATCTCTTAACATCAGGAGAGCGTCTCGTTCGTCTCATTACTGTTACATAAAAATAAATAATAAATAGCAGTGGGACAATTTTCATATTCAATAATCTTAATTCTTGTTTAAAATCTTACCCTGTATTCCATGGACTCTGAGCTGCATGTCGACAACTGCCATGGGGTCTGTGTCGGGCCCCATCTTGCAGGTTCCTACTTGGTGATTCTCAGGCGCGGTGTGGTGCTGTGCGAGGCACTTGAAGTATTCATCTGTGGGCTCCGGTCCGCCGCCCTCGCACTCCTTGCCGTACCCCGGCGTGGGAGTCATGCCGTATTTCTCCCGCATTATCTGGCATTAAACAATTGAATCGGTAATGCAAATACTAGGTGTTCGAAAATACTGGCATTAGATATTGTTATTTATTATAGTGATAGGAAAGATTAAGAGTAAAAAGTGCGCTGAAAAATGACAACCGACAGTGGGCCAGCGTAGACAGCATTTTATTTTGACTCAAAGTGTGTCCACAGAACTGACGGCCAATCTCCAGAAGTACAGCGGCACCAGATGATGATGATCATGTTTGGTCTCATTAAGAACTAATGAGACCAAATATGAACTGAAGGATGACAATTTATGATTTAATTTTCGTCAAATTATCGACACTAAAATTATTAAAAAAATAATCAGAGTTGGTAGGTAAAAACTTTTCATACATTTTGATATTGAAAACTTGACGAAAGCGTTTTAAACGGTTTTTAACGGTCAAGACTAGCGACGGTACAATTATCGAAAACTCTCTTGAGATCTTACCGTGCTGTTTGCTAAAGTGTAAGCTATCCTTGCGGCGTCGACTAGAACGTTCAACTCGTGATCTTCCAGGAAGTAGTTCGGCTGGAATACTGGCGGCTGCTTCGGATCCACTGATCTAATTGTGACGTAGCCGCGACTACGTGGCTGCAGTGATATGGCCGAAATTCTGACAAATAAATCATTAAATAAATAAAATTAAAAAATTATTTAGTGCGTATATTATGAATTTCTCAAAGTGACACACAAGTATACAAGATTAATTAACACGAAAAATTATTATTAAGATTAATAAGGTTTCATGTATACGAGATTAATTATTTTGTTCGATCATAAAAAACGTCATGAATGACAAAGTCTTCTTTAGATCAACCATCAAATTGATTGGCCGTTTTGTACCGCTTTGTTTAAAGCTCTCTTTTAGAGACGTGGAATCCGTTGTGGCACAGATTTTAAATTAAAGAAATATTCAGAAAACTTACGAGATTTCCCTCCTCTCCTCGATTTCGTTGAGCTTGTCATCATCGGGCTTAGAGCCATCTCCACAGGACGCGTAGTATCCTCCGAAGAAGAATTGTACATCTGGATGCTTCCCTCCCGCTTCCGCATATTTAGAGTTCACTATACCGGTCAGCTGTAGGCGATAGAATAATTTACATCAAAAAACATCTACATAATGTCGAAGCCAGCCTTACTAGCTCCTAGAATCACGAGCTTGGTCAAACTTCAGTTCCACATTTTTCCACATTAAAACAAAGTTTTACTATGGAAACTGTCGGAGTTTTAACACATTTTGTTTTATTTATACGGGATAACTCATTTTCGATAAGGTCTTGCATACAATTCGTTCCAGTCCTGTATCAGTCAATTGTATACAAGTTGAACCTTCAGAAAAGCCGTTTATACAAGTGCCCAACCTCGGTAGTACCAAATAATCCTAAAGCTGTTATTTTTCAATTTTATCCACCTCACACCACTGACATTGTCGGTTATAAACCATTCTAACGACCCGCCGCCGCTACCTCGCACGGGTGCGATTAATTTTGGCGACTTAATTACAAGACATTAAATCTAAATATATATAACTCAAAGGTGACTGACTGACTGACATAGTGATCTATCAACGCACAGCCCAAACCACTGGACGAATCGGGTTGAAATTTTGCATGCAGGTAGATGTTATGACGTAGGCATCCGCTAAAAAAGGATTTTGATTAATTCTACCCCCAAGGGGATGAAAGTTTGTATGAATCTTTGTCAATTTTAAACCGATCGGGCTGAGACTTTGCATGCATAAAGCTACTATGACGTAGGCATCTAGCGCGGGTGAAACCGCGGGGCACAGCTAGTTAGTAATAATATACAAAAGTTTATTGGGATGTAATTTATATATAAATCTCCAGGAAAAATATATTGAAATAACAGTGTAAACGGTATCAAATCCTTTGCGTGGTTTTGAAGAGAGGGCAGACGCGGGCAATGACTTATTAAACGGTTTTATTTAGCTTGCCCTTTCATGTTGTTGTTTTTATTTGGGTTCAATTTAGACGTTGAAATTTTACCCCCTTCTTGATAGATTGATGTGATATTTGGTGCACGCCTATTCTCACAAGTGCATCATCTTTCAATTATTAGAATGCCCTCGAACAATTTACCGCTTATGGTTCATGGTTTTTAAGGCCCTCTTAGTGTCATGGCTTTCTGTGGACTATATGACGATGTTTACTTATACTAATAAACCAGTTTCACTTAACTATGTGTATCCCTAATTATTTATTGATGTCATGTCTTACTCTAAATCTAAATTGAGTTAGAGGTGTAAAACCACAAAAAAAACTTAAGCGTGAGTTGCGATTGTGGATTAATATAAGTCTAGAGATAAATCAAACATCAGCCACAAAAAGGTCACGTTGCGGATTAATAATAAACGAAGTTATTATCTACCTACCCACAAAGAATTTAACTAGGTATGTATTATAATAAGGTAAGTACTTAGGTACCAACTCGTTTAAATCTTTTTATGTTTCTGCTTGCTAGGGTTTGTGTTTGACCACTGCTTTTGACATCAACTGATATTAATTAACAAAATTAAAGAAATAAAACTAAACTAAATCTATTAAATTATTGATGTTAATTTGTAACTCGGCGAGGTTTAATGGTGTGTGTTATTTGTATAAGATAATTGTAATAAAATATTAAATAAAATTTATCAGTGTGGTGAAAGATGGTAAACACACCTAGCCTGGAATGGAACTGGCTCTTAAACGAACGATAGCCTCGTTTAATAGCCACTTCCAGAGCACACTGTTAGATGCATGGCGGTAGATTTTCAACTTGAGGGCAGTAGCGAGTCATCTGAGTACGAAAAAGTACCTTACCACCATGCTATGGTTTTTACACGATGTTTTCCTTCACCGACAGCTCAAAGCCATCATCGAACGATCTAGATTGGTGGTATTATAAAGAGGTACTGTTTGTAGTACTATTTTTATGTTCGTAAGCTATAATTTCCGGAACTACTCAACAAATTACGAGTACAGACAAAGTAGAAACAAAAATACGAAGAATAGGTGTTCGCTAGAAAGATGCATGATAAAAGAAATTACAAGCCTTTAACTTGACTCGATGGAAAGACAATTTGTCCCTAGCTCATGGCTTGCTATTTATTAAGTTTAAAAAGTACCTGAGACATTCCAGTAGCCGACAGTGGGCCTTCCCTATTCAACATATACTCCATGGCTGTATCCCAGGTCAATATCGGAGTCTTGGGTTCCTTATTCAGAGTAAATTCCAAGGTTACTCCGACGTGGTTGTGAAGATTCTGGCCTACACCAGGCAAGTCTTTGATAGTGGGTATGTTGAACTTGTCCAGGGTCTCTTTTGGTCCAATGCCAGAGAGGAGCAGGATTTGGGGAGAGTTCAGGGTTCCGCCAGATATTATAGCCTGAAATATAAGCCCGTATTAGGACAGTCTTATAAACAAATAAAATAAATTTTGAGAATCGGTCCACTAATGGGGGAGAAATCTGTGAACAAATATACAAAAAAAAAATCTACACTCGAACATAGAACCTCCTCCTTTTTTAAAGTCGGTTAAAAATAAAGTCCAGAGCATCGCTGCTTTGGCGCTCATTACTTGGAAACTTTCGATAGTCAGTCTCAACAGCCCTGAAATTTCGCTAGCTGCAGTACCCTTCAAACCGGAACACAGTAATATTCACACATTATTGCTTAGCAGCAGAATATTCGGTATAGCGGTGGTACCTACCTAGTCCACTCCACGACCTTTGTGGGTCGTCTTTGATTGAAATCTCTACCGAGTTAAGAGGAGCCTACGCTATTAAACATGATTTTTGCCATGACATTGTAAATGAACCATTTAATTAGGATCCATGTAAAACTAAAACATGTTATTACCAAAACTTTTTTCTGTCCATTGACGAGCTAAAAATTCGCTAGATAAACATTCAACCGATACTTTTTAAAATAGTGCATTTCAAATTGATGCTTTTCTTAAAAAAAATATAAGAGGCAATAAAATCAGGTCAGGTGAAAAACAAATCTAGATCAATTACTTTATTCTTAATATAAATTTAATTACATTTGCGAGTTCCGTTGATGTACCGAGCAACAATACGGACAAGCAGTAGATTCTATTTTCACCCTTATTCATTTATAATTAGGGAAATAGCTTATTGGTGTAGCGAACGTGAATTTTTAGGGTAATTTTTTTTAGCATCTCTTTTCTTCTTGTCTTTATCTCTACAAAGTTTTTAAATGTGTCACGAGTTTGTTAAATTTAAAAGCTATATATTAATGGGACAGTTATAAAAGGGAACAAACCAACCTCTTTATTAACTTTCACACTTTTAGTTTGTCCGTCCTTAATATACTCGACGCCGGTGACTTTTTTTTCAACGGGGTCCACTATAATCCTGGATCCAAATGCGTTAAGGATCACGTGTAAGTTCTCTCGTTTGGACGCGGGACGGAGATACCCACGGGCCGTACTGTAGCGGCTGCCTCCACTGGAATAAATCACAAAAATATACTCTGTACGGGCTGACAGTTTGAACATTAGCAATACACAAAGACATGTTAGTGGTCATATGAAACGTATAAAGAAATAAAATCGAAACAAATACAAAAAAAAAACTATGAATATCTTGGTTAAATTTTTTCCCAAGACTCCAGAATCTATGGACAGCGCGCAGACTTACGCGCCGAGCTAGCGCAACACATAACTACCATACGTAGCCTGCAAATTAACTGTTATCTAATCTGGGACCGCGCGCGACTACCATGTCATTTTCGGTGCGCGTGATTTGAGTGTCCGTATTTTTGTGTTTGCTCAGGATAATTAGGTCAAAAAATAATAGGTGGTTAACCTATTATTTTTTATTATTTGGAACGACAATCGTGTACTGAACCCCCTGTATCAATATTGGTGATGTTGAAATTTTCAGTGTTTAGTATACAGGGCTATAAGCCAAAAAGCGGTAATTGTTCTTATCATTAAGAAAACAACCTTTACTAAGCAAAAAATTTTGAAGTCGACAAAAATTTTTTGTTGTTCCATAGAAAAATGTCAATAATCTTTAAAAAAAAATGAAACCACGGGTTTTTTTCACGATTTCGTGTTTTGTTTCATAGTAAAAGTTCAAGTACATAAACACCATGTATGTTTGATTGCCCTGTTAGTTTATTTGGCTGTTTCATTCATTAGTTGTGTGGGCGTGGGTTCGATTCCCGCCCAGGGCAAAGATTTGTAACAAATATAGATAATATTTTTATTCCTGGGTGCTTATTCTAGTATCAGTTCTAAAGAAAAAGTTTATTGCCCCTTGACCAGATGTTGCAACTGGTTATTTTTTGTGGTTTCAGATTTGTGCTCATGGTAAAAGTTGTTCATAAAAATGAGTACAATGACCCCCTTTCGATTTAGTACACCCGTTAGTTATAACCCTGTATATATTTGAATATGTATACATACTCTACTTTTGGAATGAGGCTAATGCCTGTAGAGGTTAGGTAAAGGTTATGGGTGTATTTTAAGGTACTAAATATACGTACATTTACAATGTCTATCTTAGTAATGTACCTAACTAGACGGGACAGACATATAACAGAGCAGAACACACATTTTTTGGTATAAAAAAATGTTTGTTCTGTATCCGGGTGTTCTGTATCTATCTAATATCTTTAAACGAGCAATTCTTGTATATACATTTAAAAATTTAAATTTATTTATATTTAAATATAAATTTCTTAATTTAAAAATAACAAATAATTTAAAAGAAAGAAAAAAACATATATGTATTCTGAATCTCGGAAACGGCTCCAATGAAAAACTGAGCAAAACTCGGTCATCCAGGTACTGTATTGTATTATAAATTTTATTGGTGGTAGCAGGAGGTCGTCTATATAGATACCACCACCACCACCAGATATTCTGCCGCCAAGCATTAGAGTGTAAAAATTACTGTGTTCCAGTTTAAAAGGTACTGTAGCTAGCGAAATTACAGGGCTGTTGAGACTATAAAGGTGTGTTCCGGCAGCCTCACTTTAGAACAGCCTCACTTTTGTAGGTACATATGTCAATACTTATTCTTTGTGCGAATAAAGACCAGCATTATGGTGAGCGTTAAAAAAACAGAATGCAAATAAAATAAACGTTATGTAGGTGACCGACAAGTAAGTTGTTTTGTAAGTTTTTTAACATCTAGATCCACTTTCGAAGGTCAGGTTAAAGCGTGATCACAATTTTTAAATTATTTATCAAGACGCCCAATGTGCTTTTAGACGTGTTAATTCATATTCTGAGACGAAAGCTTTCTCCTTATTACAAGACAACCTATTAGCCTATTTTTTTAATGGCTACTTTTTTGACCACAGCTCACCTGATGTTCAGTGATGGTGTGGTCGAAGATGGTAAAGCACACCTAGCCTGGAATGGAACTGGCTCTCAAGCCAGGCTGACGGAACACACCGTCAGGTGCTTTTCAATGTAGCTAGCCACTACAAAACATCGCTACAAAATTCTTGATTTCAAGTAATAACTCATTCATATATATTGACACTGCTAACTAAATCTACCGTCTGTTCAATTACACGTTTAAGAAATCTAGTCGTTTAGAAAACACTTACTCATTCAAAGCCTGTGCGATGGTGAAGCCGGTGATTGTCTCGCCATTCAGGTCACTGGTTGGGGGGTATCCCACTTCAATAGCAGCGGAGACGACGTCGTGAGCGAACTGCGGTGCGTAACGGAACTGCGAACAAACCGGGTTGGTGCTAACTCATACATAAATATCCTCAGACCTAAATATTCGGACCTTTGTGTACAGTTTTAAACTCGTTTATAAGTAGGGCCCGCTTTCATATCCTCTGATATTATTATATGTCCTGGGTCCATGTATGTGTACATGTATGTATGGCCATGTCCTGTCCTGTACAGTTACAGTTACTTTTCGAGAGACCTTATTTGTTATAACACTGATCGAGCGTGAAACGTCGAAATGTAAGGCCCTCGATAGCGCGATTTATAGCTATGATAGCTCAGTAGTAAGCGCGGTCGGTTTGCATGCCGAAGGGTATGGGTTCAAACCCCAACAATGAGCTTGAGCTGCCGGTGAGGAAAACCATAGCGTGGTGGTAGGGTACTATCTAGTAGGTACTCGGCTGGCTAGTTATCTCTTAACATCAGGAGAGCGTCTCGTTCGTCTGATTATTGTTACATAAAAAAAAAAAAAAAAAACATATGTAAGACTATTATGTTGTATGTAGTTCTTACCCTCTGCACTGGTAGCGGCCCGCCAGTCGTATGGTAATGGCTCGACACGGCGCTGTTGATCTCCTTGTTATCCTCACTCTTCAAGAAGAAGGGCAGGACATCGAACCAGGACCAGCCGGTGGCACCGTTTGCTGCCCATTTATCGTAGTCAGCCGCGTGACCACGCATGTACATCATTCCATTAGTTACTGAACAACCGCCTAAAGAAACAAAGATAAAATATAACGCTTAGTAACAAACGATCAACTACTACACACATACATACATACTACTACAACTACTGATACATACATTATATACTATACATGGTTATCTAATACCTTTAAACGAGCAATTCTTGTATATATGTATATATATAATCTGAATCTCGGAAACGGCTAAACGATTTTCATAAAATTAAGTATGCAGGGGGTTTCGGGGGGATAAATCGATCTAGCTAGGTTTAATTATAAGAAAACGTCGTTTTATCCGTGTTTTCAGCCGAACAGAGCTCGGTCAACCAGGTACTATACTATACATGGTTATACACTATACATGGTTATATACTATACATGGTTATATACTATACATGGTTATTTGAATGGTGGTGGGGTATTTTCTAGTAGTCGGCTGGCTAGCTACCAGCCTCAAGTTGAACATCAGTCGCCAAGCACCTAACGGTGTGTTTCGGTAGCCTAAATTGAGAGCCAGTTCCATCTCAGGCTAGGTGTGTTTACCATCTTCGACCACACCGTCACTTAATATTAGGTGGTAAACACCTAGCTTATCAAACATAAAAAAAATTGCTTTATCTTGCGCCATCTGACCCAAACTAAACAAAGCTTGTACTGTGGAAGTCAAAGAGCAGATAAAATACTTCAATACTTTTTTTTTTAAATGTATGTAACTTATAATATACATAGAACACCCAGACACGGACCAAATATTTTTGATTATACTACAAAATGCTTGTCCTGAGTGGGAATCGAACCGACGCCCTACGGCTCTTGAGGCGGACATACTACCAATGAGCTAACAGGGCAGACAACATCTCCCATCCAAATTTGAGAATTTCCCATCCCATAGTTGACTAAAGGAGATCGCTTATAGCGATAAGGTCTACGTAAGTAATGTCCTACGATTATTATTTTATTACGTACCTAACATTTTCCCCCTGGTCCACGAGCACTTCCCGCCTTCGTCGAGACAGGCTTTCTCCTGTTTCTCAGTATAATACTGCCAGTCAGTGTCATCTCGACCCCAGTACGCGGTCACCCACGCCGGGACTGATGATTGCGTTGGTTCATCGCCGCCGGCTTCTATCAGAAGTACCTGTAATAAAAGAAGACAAACAAAATGAAGAGTTTAAAAAATTAATATTGCGATTGCGATTAAAATAGCTATAATTAAAGGAAAAATACTTTGTCAACAAATTTATTATACCTGGTTAATTTTAATATATATATTCGTAATCCTATTTTAATTTCCTTTATTTGGTACCCTGCTCGATAGGTTTTGGTTATCATTTGGGTATTTTTAATAACGTATTATATTTCGCCGTTGTGGTGCCGGCGTAAGAATAGTACCTAACTCTCTCTACCCGTGGTTGCCGTAAGAGTCGGTTAGGGGATGTAATCCGGAAGATGGGCAGCAGCGTCTTCCTTGAACAATCACACCTAACTGCGCTCGCCAACCCGCCTGCCAAGCATAGCGAGAGTATTGGCAAAACCCCCTCAGGAGGAGGCCTAAGTCCAGCAGTGGACGTTCTATGGCTGATGATGATGTATGTATGTATTATATTTCGCGCCAGAAATTCGCAGTTTTTTTTTTCAAACGCCTTCCTAACATCACTTGGGTTTTAAGACGAATATAAACGATACCTTAACTGTAGAAATCCATGCAGCCGTTTTGAAAATACGATGTAATAAAGAAATTTACATACATACAAGATACGTGCAAAAAATATAACCCTTCCTTGGGAGTCGGATAAAAAAAAATTATAAGTATCAAGTTCGATACAATACAAACAGACAAATACCGGAACACACCGTTAGGTGCTTGGCAGCTGATTTTCAACTTGTGGGTAGTAGCTAGCCAGTCGACTACTAGAAATTACTCTACCACCATGCTTATTCTATTCTAATAGCATACTTTTACTTGGTGGTAGATCTCCTTAGCAGGAGGTCGTCTAGATAAGTACCACTGTAGTACCAGATATTCTGTCGGCAAGCGGTAGTGTGTAAACATTACTGTGTTCCGGGTTGAAGGGTAATGCAGACTAACCATGGAAGTATCAAAGTAATGAGCACAATAGCAGCGATGCTCTGAACTTTGTTTTACTACTCAAAGTTCTGTCCATCGCTGTAATGGTCATGGACGGGCATTATCCCTTACCATCAGGAGCGCGTCTCATTCGTCTCATTACTTTTACATTTAAAAAAAACTTAAATACTTTTTAAATCCTGACGGAAGACACTGGATTTTGCGACACAGGTTTTCCTAGTGCAAAGTCCAGGGTGCCTGTTTGCTCTTTGTAATTTTCTATTTTATACCTTACTTATAAATAAATAAATAAATGTCCTAAAAACGATAATGGTAATCTTTTGTAGATTTAACGCTTAACTATATACGAATCTAATTACTTTTTGCCCAGTGCTTAGCATTCATAAACTTCTTATATTGCCGTTTTTGCGCTTAAAATTAGACAATACCACGCATGTCGGATTTTCTATGGTTTTCCAAGTTCCCACCTGATGACTTCATACAACAATTGAAGGACCACAAAACACGTCAACACACAAACTGTGTCTAATTTTAAAAACCTGTTGTAATCAAAAGTTTTTACATTAAATCTCCACATTATTAGATTACCAACAGTTTTTGTAAACTCTTTAAATGTTGTTATACAAAGTTAAGTGTGGGTAATTTTGTGTTTTCCCGCCTATTAAATATGATATGCTCAATTACATATCCGTAATCAATACGTAATCGAGACTTTATGCTGATTAATTTGTATTTTTTTTCGATGGGGTTTTTTGATAGCATGACCATATTTTTTGATAGCATATTAATGCTAACGTACGTTACGCATACGTACGTACGTACGTGCTACGTATTAACGTTAAAAGATGTAAATTTTTTATGCATATTTAATATCTTTCCTATACGGTTAATAGTAATTAATTAAAAAGAATTAATTAATTATAGAATGTACTTGTTTGTGCCGTTTGGGGTTGAAACTTTAGGACCGTGGGGGCCGGCCGCTCACGATCTGTATCGGGACCTGGCCAAACGTTTAAAGGAGGCTTCAGGTGACCAGAATGCCGGCATCTACTTTGGTCAAAAGCTTAGCATTGCCATCCAACGTGGCAATGCTGCCAGCATTCTGGCCACATATCCCTCATCTGACGGCCTTTTTATTTAATTTTAAGTTAGTTTAGTTTTCTCTAGATGTTTTAATATATAACCTATATTAAAAAGAAATATTTTATTTATTTGGATTACCAACACTATACACATCACAACATTCATATAGGTCATGAAAATAACGAAAAAAAAACTAGATGTTATAGCAATTACAGGTGACATCCATACAAATATAAATACAATAATTATTATCATAAAAAATTTGGAAATGTCAATGTTACGTAATTGATAAGTAGGTACGTCAAGTTTATTTTTTTATAATATTATTAAATTAAAATTAAACAATATAAAATAACAAAATTAAAATTATATTATATTATTTTGAATAACAATTGAAATTAAATTTGGAAATGTCACGTAATTAATAAATATGTCAAGTTTTTTTTACACATTTTTTTTTTAGTATTGGAGTCAAACTAAAGCTAAGCTTGGAACCAAATACTTATATACGTTTTGACCATAGTTTATCCGGTGGCATATGACTGTGCGCTCGTAGATGGTAAACACGCCTATGAGAACTGGTTCTCAAGTGAGGTTGCCGGAACACTATTAGATGTTTAAATACTTGAAAGTACCCTACCACCATGATATGGTTTCTTCAAGAAGTCATTGTTGGAATTATACAGAGATTGGAACTTAATTTACACACCTAAATATTATATATTTCTTATCCAAAATATTATTTATTAATGAAGTGACGACATTTCGCTAAACAATCTCGATGATGCATCAAACGATTAGAATAAATTTATTGTTACCAAATAGTAATTATTAAATCTATTAATTTTTATTATAAAGTTTATTTCCCCTTTGTATTTCCAGTCTGCATTATTAATATTTGGAATCCTACTTCCTATTTAATATTATAAATGTAAAAGTTTGTATGTTTAGATGTATGGGTGTTTGTTACTCAATCACGCAAAAACGGCTAAGCTGATTCGGACGAAATTTGGCACACAAATAGTTCGTTACCTAGATTAACATTTAGGATACTTTTTATATTAGAAAAATGTTAGGTTCCTGTGAAATTATCAAAATACGAACTACTGGACGTATCCACAAGACCAGGTATGGGCAACCTTTGGCTAGTTGCGGGCCATAACACAGAATAAAAAGCCAATTTTACTAGGGTATTGGTGAAGTAAATTTACTTGTAAAGGTTAATGTGATATTTGTTTGAACTTCAGAAACAAGATTGTTCAATATCCACTTGTACAGAGGCGTAACGAGTTTTCCAGATTTTCATCTGTGACTCTCTTACGGCATTTCGACTTATTAGTCTTCATCATCGAGAAAAATTGTTCGCATTTATATGTACTTCCAAAAACGCAAACAATTCTTCTCGCGAACTCTATCAGTTGTTTGTATTTCTCTTCGCGCGAAATTTCAAAATGTCTCGCGGGCCGGGTGAAATGCCGAGGCGGTCCGGATCCGGCCCGCGGGCCGGTTGTTACCCATATATGCACTAGAAATTTGGTATAGATGTGTCTTATGGAACAGATCTTATAATAAAATAGCGCCAGTTTCATGACTATTGCTTATTTGTTACTTACACATGTTTCATTTCTCTCTGACCCTAATTCTAAAGTTAACGCGGATGAAGTCGCAGGCGTAAGCTAGTAAGTAATAAAATTCTACAAATAATCGTATCTGTATTTTTTTCAACGACATTAAGATTTTAAATACCTAACGTTATTTAATCCAATGCCGAAAAACCAAGGCAAAAATCTATATGTCCGAAGTCTATGTAAATAAAAATACTAGAATCTAGAAAAAATATGTTTATGTAAACTAACGACCCGCCCCGGCTTCGCACGGCTGCAATATACCTACATAGACAATAATGTGGTGTCAGTGTGGAGTGATTAATAATATGATATGCCGTAAAGGGCAATTTTGATCAATTTTTTTTTAATTTTATTTTTTATTATATATAGGCTTACCTTTGACCGCCATCTCACCTGATGTTAAATGCACAACGCATCTAACGTATTTAATTGAATAAGGAATAATACTGTACTATATTGTTTAAAATGGCTTCGTTTTTTGTAATATGTAAAAGATAAAAATAGTTACTGTGCGTTATCTTTAGGAGATGGACACATACCATTGCGGATTTTCTTGTAGATCTTTTTATGATACACAATTTCGTAGTACAAGATTTTGATCTCTCTCGTAAGGTTTAGCTTGCGTTTACAATGTAAGCGCTAAAAATCATGTTTTTTACGACATCATGTTACAAATCTTTGAAATTCTCGGATTTTCTCTACTATAATATGTATGTATTATATACGTAAATATTATAGTAGACTCCTTTCACTCCCTCTGTATATTGATGGAATTAAAATAACATTATTAAATACCGCATTAAAATCCCTTGCGTAGTTTAAAAGATCTAAGCGTACAGACGGTGGTGCAAAGCGACTTTGTTTACCTAATACTAGTACCTGGTTGACCGAGCATTGCTCGGCTGAAAACATGGATAAAACGACGTTTTCTGAAAATGAAACCTAGCTAGATCGATTTTTCGCCCCCGAAACCCCCTGGATACTAAATTTCATGAAAATCGTTGGAGAAAAAAATATATATATAATATATACATATATAATATATATACATATAAATATATATATATATATATTCTGAATCTCGGAAACTGTTATTATATATATATATATATATATACAAGAATTGCTCATTTAAAGATATAGATAGATAGATAGGGAAGATGACACAGTACTACGTTATTTAAATGAAGATGACCTGCAATAAGACAATAAAGTTAAGGCTGTTTAAGGCCTTGCATCAGCACAATGTACGGATGTGGTCGCTCGATTCGGATGAACAGTTATGTTAAATGGGAGGCCTTTGCTCTCTGCAATCGTCTTAAATTTTAGAGGCTCATCTTAATCGATTTTAACAGTTACTTATGGTCTTGTTTGCCGTAAAAATATATGCCACTAGCTGCGCCCCGCGGTTTTACCTGCTACATTATTTCGGGATAAAAAGTGCTACGTGATAATCCAGGGTGTCAGCTACCTCTATTCAAAATTCAAAATTCAAAACCATTTATTCAAACTAGGCTGAGAATCAGCACTTTTCGAACGTCGAAAAACCACCTATACCACACAATGTTTGTCCTGGGTGGGAATCGAACTCACACCCTTAAAGTAGATTACTACCGATGAGCCAACAGGGCTATCAAAAGGAAGGGACTGGGGACTATTTATTTTTGATTTTACTTGGTGGTAGATGTCCTTAGCAGGAAGACGTCTAGGTAGGTACCACCGTAGTACCAGATATTCTGCTGCTAAGCAGTAGTGTGTAAAAATTACTGTGTTCCGATTTGAAGGGCACTGCAGCTAGCGTAATTATAGGGCTGTTGAGACTAACTATCGTAAGTCTCAAAGTAATGAGCGCCAAAGTAGCGATGCCATGGACTTTGTTTTGCTACTTAAAATTCTATGTATTGTTGTAATGGTCATGGATATGCATCATGTCTTACTATCACCATTACTGCTATGACCATATAGAAAAAAAAATACATTCATAGCACATACCCTGTAATGTTTTGATTCTAAGAGTATTAAGTAAAGGCAGGATTTCAAACCTTCCACTGCGGATTCTCGGACAGCCTCCCGGCGACAACGGAGCCCGCAGTCCCGCCGCCGACCACCACGAAGTCATAGCTCTCGTCAGCCTGGTCCCTGCTCGTCACACGGTTGCAGGGGTCCGCCAGGTCGCAACGCCCATTTATGAATGCTTCCAGCACGCTCATGAAGAGAAGGAACTGGCCTGGGCATGATCCAGACATGGCCGGGCCCACCTCCCGGATCGGACATGCACATGTCTAGAAAAAGAGATTATACTTTAGTAGTCTTACTACCCGTGCGAAGCCGGGGCGGATCGCTAGTATATACATATTTATTAGTTCTCTGTCTCCGTCAATTATAAACTGATTTGAAAAATTATTTTTTTATTTGAAAGGATTTACTTTCAGCTTGGCTTTTAACAAATTTTATCATAACAAGCTGAAGAATAAAAAATCTATAGCCCGACCGCTATTAAAATTGCTATACCTAATAAAAGACAATAAAAAAACTTTTTAAGCAAATTTATGAATCCTAATTCAATTTAAACATATAACTTATATATATATTTGGAATCCTCTTAATTGCCCTTGTTAGGTTTACTTGATAGGTTTTTTTTTTTTTGATTAACCTATTACTGGTTTGCTCCAAAATTCCACCTTTTTTTTATTCATCCTCTAAAGTCACTTCGAATCACTTCAAATCTAACGATATCCATTCGCCCGTTTGGAACATACGAGGTAATAAAGAAATTTACATACATATCTACTTACAAGATACGCGCGAAAAACATAACCCTTCCTTGGCAATCGGTTAATAAAACCGCTTAAAAATCAGTACTGTAGTTTAATTTTCAAACCAAATTACCTAAAACCTAGCCGGGTTGTATCTTAGGAGCATGGTGTCGGATTTTTTATAAAAGTTATACTAAAAATATTTTTACTAGTTTAATTTATATAACGTGATACTTAATTTTGTTATGGTTGGCAATCGACAGAGTAGGTACCTACTGTTGAAATAATTTTGTCCAATGTTCTCTACAAATACACGTCTTATTTAAAACTTGATATAATTTTATTACTACAGCATAATTCAGTGTTTTTTTTTTTAATGTAACTGTAATGAGACGAACGAAACGCTCTCCGATGTTAAGAGATAACGCCTGTCCATGACCATTGCAGCGATACACAGAACTTTGAGTAGTAAAACAAAGTCCAGGGCATCGCTGCCTTGGCGCTCATTACATTGAGACTAGATGGTTAGTCTCAATAGCCCTGTAATTTCGCTAGCTGCAGTACCCTTCAAACCGGAACAAAGTAATGCAGTAAATAATGTATGGCAGTAAATTTCAATGGTAGAACTATTTATGCTCATCATTACCCATTTAATGGTAGACCATGGTCAAAGTAAAATTAAATTATCCACACACGAGATAATTCCACTAATGATAATTATTTTCCTCTGTAGCAGGAAATAAATGGTGAATCGCAAAAAAAAACACATTATTCAACCTAGCGCATTAAACTTGAATAAATGTAACCAACAATCGACAATTTGTTGACAATCAAAAGAGGACATATCGCAAAGCTAGTTGTTTTTCTTTGTTTTTGGTGTCGCATTTTGCGATGTTTTCGAGCATTTTATGAAAAAACCCGGCCAAGTGCGAGTCGCACTCGCACACGAAGGGTTCCGTACCATTATCTATAAGAACCGCAAAAAAATCATGTCTGTTGTATCAGAGCCCCCGTAAATATTTATTTTATTCTGTTTTTTAGTACTTGTTGTTACAGCGGCAACAGAAATACATCATCTGTGAAAATTTCAACAGTTTAACTATCACGGTTCATGAGATACAGCCTGTTGACAGACAGACAGACAGCGGAGTCTTAGTAATCGGGTCACGTTTTACCCTTTCTGTACGGAAACCTAAAAAAGCTTAAGTTTATTTTACATCGGACTAGACCTGCTTTTGCTAACTATCTCACCTGATGGAAAGTAAAGGTGTGGCCGAAGATGGAACGCTTACCTATGAAATACCTATTCACGTTTTTCTTGATCTACCCTGAGTTGTACTTAGTTGGAAACACACCGACTTCCTACAGAAATCTAAAAAGTAAAAGTTTCCCCTTGATTTCTCTTGGATGCCATCATCAGATCCTGGTTTCCTTAACATGTTACCACCCTTGGGGTATCTCCTTTCCAACAAAAAAGAATCATCATTATCGGTTCATAAACAAAGAAGTTAACAGCGAACACACTTAAAAAAATATATACGGTCGAATTGAGAGACCTCCTTTTTTGAAGTCGGTTAATAAAATAAATCATATCCGAGTCCTATAATGCCCTAGTAAAATAGTGATTTGTGTTATTTTTAAGTATGAATGGAATAATGACCTTCGACTTTGGTGTTACCAATATAAAAAATTGTACCTATTTGTCTTTGGTAACCTCACTACAAACTTCTATGGAGTTTTAAAAACAACACAAAAAGTTATATTTCACCACAAAATATCACTTTCCCATACTTATGCTCGTCATTTTCGTTATCAACTCTGAATAAAATACTATTTTTTATACGCCTATCAAAAACCACAAATTTTGAAAAATAATATAAAGAGGCTACATGACTCGTTAGAAAATTCGAATTCTTCTTTCTAGTAAAGAATAAGAAAGCACAGAAATAAAAGAATCTTACGAACTAATGCCGCAAGTGGCGGCCTTATCGCTAAGATCGATCTCTTCCAGGCAACCAAGAATGGAAAACACGATACAGCAAATGTTGTAACGCTAATAATGAAAAAAATAAATGATATTTGACTGGTTTTTTTATGGTACACAAGCTAGGTGTTTGACCACAGCTCGCCTCAAGTGACGGTGTTGTCAAACACCTAGTACTATCTAGTATTCCGCTGGCTAGTTACCACCTTCAAGTAAAAAAAATCTGCTACCAAATACCTAACAATGTGTTCCGGCAGCCTCACTTGAGAGCCAGCTCCCATTCTAGGCTGGGTGTGTTTACCAGTTTCTACGGTGACAGTGTACGTCACTTAACATCAGGTGAGCTATGGTCGAACACCTACTCAGTCACCAGTAAAAAAAGGCTTAGCTGTTGCTGCAAAACTCACCTCCGCCGCTCGTATCATTTTCACTCCAAATAAACTGTAACAGAAATATTAAAGTTGCACTAAACAATAACATTTGCTTTGGATCCTTAATAGAACATATACATGCAGGTGAATAATATATAAGCACTAGCTGCGCCCCGCGGTTTTACCCGCATGGTGATGGATGATGATGATGAAAAGTATCCTATGTTTTATTCCAGGGCCTCAAGTATCTACATGCAAAATTCCATCCGGATCCGTTCAGCCGTTCTGGCTATATTGAGTAACAAACATCCACCCATCCATCCTAACTTTCACATTTATAATATTAAGTAGGTTTTTTATTCTTTTAAGCAAAACAACAATGAACATTTGTAATTTTCATAAAAATCTGCCTATCATCTAACAGTGTGATCCGACCTAGCCTGTCAGTCAAAAAAAAACCTTAGCTTATTATCATACTTATTATTTGCATGTCCCGTTTCCTATTTGTTCTTAAATCTTTTCCATCCTAAGGTTACCTGGAAGAGATCGCTTCTAGTGATAAGGCCGATAATTGTTACACTATTTTTATATTGTATTAGACATAGTGTCTATCTATCTACGATCGACGGGCGAACTCCACTTTGAGAAACCCTGTGCGCGTCCGTCAATGTTCACATTTAATAAGCACGTGAAAAGAATGGGAACGACTAGACTATTTCGAATTATCTTTACTAAATAACTAGACTTCCAGTTCCATTAGTCAATACATTATTGTTTCTAATTCTAGTTATATAGACTGTCTTAAAACAACGTGCGGCCAGGCAAACTTTCTATGGGGTTTTCCTTTTTACATCTACAACAACATCGACAAATATTCATACTTTGCTATATACCATCGCTATATGGATACCGGTCAAATATCTTTATGATAATAGCTGTAACGGTAGATGATTAACATCAATTTGGTTGACGATTAGTCCAAACTACAAGATCGGATTGTTCTACTGAACTACTGAATTATATTAATATTAATCGCGCCCGCGATTTTACTCGCGGGATAATGAAAGGTTTATTTTACTGTGAAGTGCGTCAAGAAGTTTCACACGCGTTTCGTCGAGATAAATAAGGTAGCCTATAGGTTCATACCGAATTTATAATTCGGTTCTTAATCTACAGGGTGATAAACTTAGCGTGTACTAAGCCAAAAAAGGGTCATTCTACAATTTTTTTATGAATAACTTCTTATTTAGAAACAACTGTAAAATTGTGAAAAACTTTAGATAGATACAAAAACTCTTTATTGTTCACACAAAAGGTTGTATATCTAATACGAGATAAAAAAATAAACTTAAATGTAGTTTAAGGTTAAACTACATTTATTTCACTCATAAACTTTCGCAATTATAATATTGGATTACAGTTCGCTGCTCTTAGATGAATCCATTGTATCTTTGCACTGTTTCATTTCTATGTAGTAAAACTTTTTAAGGAATTTAGGCAGGTAATTTCAGCATCTGTTTTAAGAATTCCTTTATTAATCCTTTAAAACGAGCGTAGGTAATATAATAAAATTTTGTAACGTATAATATTTTCAATGAAGTATAATTACTACATAATATAATAAAATTATAACGTGATTTTTAAAGCTGGCTTTACGCTTGGTGGATGCTTTGGGTGACCGAAATACTGCCGTTTATGTAGGTCTTAGCTTTGCCATTCAACATGGCAACGCCGACAGTTGTAGCGTTGATAGCTCAGTGGTTAGCGCGGTCGGTTCGCATGTCGAAGGGCGTGGGTTCAAACCCCAACAATGAGCTTGAGGATGAAGGAAAACATCGTACTTTCTAGTAATCGGCTGGCTATCTACCACCCTCAAGTTGAAAATCTGCCGCCAAGCATGTAACGGTGTGTTCCGGCAGCCTCATTTGAGAGCCAGTACCATTCCAGGCTAGGTGTGCTTTTCCATCTTCGACCACACCGTCACTTAACATCAGGTGAGATGTGGTCAAACACCTAGCCTGTCAACCATTAAAAAAAAGACAGCTTTATGGCAACTTATCCCTACACCGCGGATTTTTTTTAATATACGTAGGTATGTATATAATAGTTGTTTATTTTTTAATTTATTTTAATTAATATTGCATTGTTTTTTACTTTATATTTATAATTAAACTAAAACTCATTGAACAAACGAAAATAGCAATAAAACCTCAATAATACAAACCTTATTTAGAACACTCACAAAAGTCACACATTAAAACAAAATTTCGAAATCACAAATACATATATTAAAAATATATATATATAATAAGGATGGCACGTGAGTGGACGTGCGAGAGACGTCGCGTACTGCGCTCGCGCAACTTTTGTTTGTATTATATGGAGATGAGCTGACATTAGCTGGGAGAGATACAAAAATTTTAAAAAAAGCGGAATTCACCAATTAAATAGGTTAAGTGCGATTAATAGAACCACGAGTGCCATTAATCGCACTCCAAAAATGATATGAACAAGAAACAAATACTGTTCTTTGGTAATTTAATAAGAATGGCTTGGCTAATATACTATTTTAAAAAAAAGTGATGTCAAAAGTTTAACGTCGCATTTGTTTTTGAAAAATTTGAAAGTTGCCTAAAATTTTGGAGAAAAAAGAACATTTTTTCTCTCTATGAACTAAGACTTTGTGCTCAATCTTTAATCATCCACATGGTTGTCGCATACGTCTTTTATTTTTGCATCGCACAAAGTAAGTCAGAGTCGTCAGATTAGTCATGCCCTAGCAAAGCGATAGTAACTTTAAGTAGGTACTAAACTACAACTAAGTTTTGAAAGCAGCTAATGACATGTTTCAGAACATTATCTCACTTTCATACATTCGTGCACATAATTCGGCACTTTATAAATGAAACATCACTAATTTCATACACACACACACACACACACACACACGCACACACACACACTCACACACACACACACACACACACACATCATCAGCCATAAGACGTCCACTGCTGAACATAGGCCTCCTCCTGGGGGGTTTTGCCAATACTCGCACGCTTGGCAGGCGGGTTGGCGAGCGCAGTTAGATGTGATTGTTCAAGGAAGACGCTGCTACCCATCTTCCGGATTACATCCCTTAGCCGACTCTTACGGCATCCAGGGGAAGAGAGGGTGGGGTACTATTCTTACGCCGGCACCACCACGGCACATTTCATACACAGTCACCCAAAGCACATGTTTTTGCAAATACAGTGCGGCATTATTTTTCTGTGTTCCCGCCAAAACTCATGCCTCTTTTCAATCGATATCATATGGCAGACAAACATATTTGTATGAAAACTCAGCTGCAAGATACAATAGCAGTTACCCTAAACCGCAATTCAGACGACAGACATGCGGTAATAAATGTAAACTACATACTTAATGAGATGATGAGATTCGCTTCACTGCAGAGCAGTATGAAATTTGGACAGCACACTTTCTGGTAGTACAAGTAATAAGCAAACTGTCAAAATAAAACCAAAAAAGTGTCTAAACTCTAACACTTACAGAAATGCATTGGATAAGTGATTTAAAATATTTCTAAACAAGCTGCGCCCCGCGGTTTTACCCGCTGTTCCTGCGCGAACACTACATTTATTAGAACAGTACCGGATTAAGCCAAATGGAGACCCTAGGCCATTAAAATTTTGGGGCCCCCTTTATTTTACAAAAATAATATTATAAATCATTGTATAATTAATCTTCATTTATACGTTTATAGAATTTAAAAAGCTTATACATATCATTTAAAGGTTGTAAACACAATAAAAAAAACATAATAGTTATTTTCTGACAAATTATATATATTTTGATATTCCATACTCAAAATTAAAAAAAAAAGAATAATATTAAATTGAAATTAAAAATTGCATCTAACAAAAATTCATATCAGATTTTCGTGGGGGCCCCTGTTCGTTGGGGGCCCTAGGCCATGGCCTAGTCTGGCCTAATGGGTAATCGAGCACTGGATTAGAACAAAACAAATCAATCGCAAATGCCGATTGTGCCCACTCATATATTATTATGTCATATCAAAGATTTTAGTCATCATTACTAGCTTTACGAGAGCATCAAAATGAGGTGTGAAAATTAACATGCGTTGTATAAGTATTCACAGACATTTATTTTTATGCGGATATAGGTAAGTAAATATAAATGACCACAACAATGTAGACAATTTCATGCGAATGAATTTGATTCACGGATAATATAATGGCAATTAAAAATATATACAATATATGTATGTATAGGCAGTCATTTTGGTGACGCAGTAGCATTAGCATATCTACGAGGCGAACCAATAAGTTTCGCCCCTACCAAAAATTGTTCAACGCGGCTAAAGAAGTTTTCACTTCAAAAATAGGCAGTCATATGGACTGCCGATAGAAGTGAATACTTGAAACACGTCATATTAGCATATTGATGTCGCGAACCAATAAGTTTTGCCCTTACCAATAATCGCTCAATACGGTAAAGAAGTTTTCACTTCAAAAATAGGCAGTTATATCGACTGCCGATAGAAGTGAATACTTGAAACACGTCTTATTAGCATATTGATATCGAGAACCAAAAAGTTTCGCCCGTACCAAAAATCGCTTAACGCGGCTATAGAAGTTTTCTCTTCAAAAATAGGCAGTCATAGGGACTGCCGATAGAAGTGAATACATGAAACACGTCATATTATAGCATATTGATGACGCGAACCTATAAGTTTTGCTCCTACCAAAAATCGCTCAACGCGGCTAAAGAAGTTTTCACTTCAAAAATAGGCAGTCATATAGACTGCCGATAGAAGTGAATACTTGAAATACGTCATATTAGCATATTGATGACGCGAACCTATAAGTTTCGTCCCTGCCAAAAATCGAACAGTCAATCTCAGTGATTAGCGCGGTCGGTACGCATGCCGAAGGGCGTGGGTTCAAACCCCAACAATGAGCTTGAGCTGCCAGTGAGGGAAAACATCGTGAGGAAACCATAGCGTGGTGGTAAGGTACTTTCTAGTACTCGGCTGGCTAGCTACCATATTAATGCGATATTGGGCTGTATACGTCGAATATTACGAGTTATTAGCTTCATACATTAATATTTTTTTTAACTTTTTTTTGGTTGACAAACTAGGTGTTTGACCACAGCTAACCTGATGTTAAGTGATGGTGTGGTTGACGATGGTAAAGCACACCTAGCTTGGAATGGAACTGGCTCGTAAGTAAAGCTGCCGGAACACACCATTGGTTAACCGGCAGATTAAAAAATAACTGATATAATCTAAATAGCTAGACAACTTTTTATACAAAACAAATTAATGTAGTGGACGCCCCCGCATGGTACGTAAAATATTATAATTATGTAAATTATAATTACGTTAATATTGTATATAAATAAATAAACATCAAGTGATGTTTGTTGGTAAGCTCACAACTTGAGAACGGCTGAATCGATTTAGGTGATTCCTTTTTTAACCGACTTCAAAAAAGGAGGAAGTATTCGAATCGTATGTTACGTTTGTTCCAATTTCTCTAACAACAACCGTCAAGTTATGTCTGAGGCCTTTAAGACGCATATTAACTTTGTTGCTAGGGCTGGCCACTCAGCTTATATGAACATACTTAGTTTTCATCAATACGACACAATACTATAATATTTTTCTCCTCCAAAAACATTTTGAAATCCCGGTGAAAACGTCGTGGTGGACCAAAATAGTTAATAGTCATATACAAGAACTTAATAAAAAGTCAATTTGTTACGAAGTACATTTAAACCCTCATATCGCCCACACAGTCTTGGAAAATCCGATAGAACAATAAACACTCATCTACCTCTTTTCTAAACTGCGCCGTCATCGAGTTCTCAGCTTGAATTGATTGGATTACGTAATTGTTTGAACTTCGAACTTGAACTAGAACCGTTAGAATGAAGGTTGTAATCGTAAGCAAGAATTATTTTAGAAGTCAACGAATTGTAACGTCTTTTCAAAAAGAGAGTGGACTTGGCCAAATGGAGGAACTGACATCACGAATTTTAAATGGCAATCAGCTTCTGCCATCTGAAAAATGTCAAACTCAGCTATGATGAACTGTCTTATCTACGTGTTGTTTTGTTGAGTGAATTTGTGTGTTATTTATTGAGATATTTGTTTGAAAAATTGCCGAAACCTGGGAACACTTTATACAGTTCACAAGACAAATAATATTTCAACTTTTGGGCATTGACTATGTAGAATCAGATTTTGTTAGATTAGTTTTGTATACAGACTTAGGAGACTCATTATAATTATGCTTAAGTGTTTGAAAACACATGAATAATTTTTAATACAATTTTGTTTATAGGTACGTATATATTACCGATTTTTTTATTTTGCTTTATCTAATTATAACCTGAACACGCTATTATTGGAACTATAAGCGACCATTCATTTAATACGCAAGATAATTTAGGATTAAGGGGGTTGACTATGTCTTATTTTTCTTACATGGGGGCGAGAGGGGATCTCGATAGTTTTTACGTAAGAACACAAAAATGTGGATATTTAGGGGTTGGTTTCTAATTGTCAGAGTCAAAAAAGTTAATTTAGCACAGTGGTGCCCTCAAATTCCAAGTCTACTCACTCTCTTTCTGAACAGACTCTATGTACCTAGACGAACATTTTAGAACATTGAAGCGTGTGGCAAAATGATCGGCAGTGCTTACCGCGGGGTAACTACTTTACACTTTACGAAACTACCATTGTCAAATAGTTGTCTAACAAAATTATAAAATATCAACAAAAAATATCATCGGAACAAACTGATTAAAAAAAAAAAACAATTTAATATTTGTTTTAATAATTATATTATACCTCTATTCAAACAAAGGGTAAAGTTATTAAAGGTAGGCAACGCACTAACAATGCCCCGGGTATTGTAGGTGTCCATAGGTAGCGATGACCACTTACCATCAGGTGGCACGCCGCTTGTTTGCCACTTTTTCACTTAAAAAAAAACTTTAAATACGTAATAAACTTTAGGCTACGTCGGCGTTTTTTTTTATTGTTCATAGGTGGATAGGACAAAAGGTTATTTTGTACAATAATATATTCCTACGCAATTTTGCAAATTTTTGTACTTGATAACACGGAAGCTGTCTAATTTCCATTCCACCTAACTTATTGTCAATACTCATCCATTACTAACATCATTTTCCACCCACATTGTGCCAAGTATCATCGACACTGAATACCTTTAGTTATGGCTACGAATCTGCAAATATATAATCTATATGTGTTTGTTGCAATACCTACCATAACGCCCAAAAATTACGGCGCCGACTACGTTTAGATAAAACACGTGTATTTTTTTTAAACTAAAAGTGATTAAATTACTCGTAAATGTTTTTTTTTTTTTTGACATTTTATTATATTTTACTGAGGCCGCCACATGTGGCATTAGCTCATAAGATTCTTTTGTTTTCTGTACTCTTTGTCTATTTTTATTGTATACAGTATAGAGTTTATATCTATCTATATTGAAAATATGTCCTTTAATATTTGTTAATGTTGAATAATTTACTTTGTATAAATCTAGAATGTCCACCAATATTAATTTAATCTAAAAGTAGATCTTTTGATGTTTTACAATGGAGTCTAAAATCCCTAAAATCGAAAAAAATGCTCAATAAAAAAACCGGCTAAGTACGAGCCGGACTCGCGCACGAAGGGTTCCGTACCATTATCTATAAAAATGGCAAAAAAATCACGCTTGTTGTATGGGAGCCTTATTAAGCCTTATTAGCATTAATAATTATTTTATGTTTGAATTGTTAATATTTAAAGGGGCATACAACAAACGTGAGTTTTTTTAATAATGAGTTTAAGCTGCCGGTGAAGGAAAACATCGTGAGGTAACCATAGCAAGATGGTAGGGTACGAGTACTTTCTAGTACTCGGCTGGCTAGCTACCACCCTCTAAATTGAAAATCTGCCGCCAAGCACCTAACGGTGTGTTCCGGCAGCCTCTTGTCATCAGCCTCATATCACTTGAGAGCCACTTCTATTCCAGGCTAGGTGTGCTTCTCCGTCTTCGTCACTTAACATCAAGTGAGTTGTGGTGAAACACCTGGCTTGTCAACCATTAAAAAAATAAACAAATTAGAATCTCATGAAGTCGATTTTAAGGTAATTATTAAAACACGATTTTTGATAGAAAAATGTCTTCTAAATATATAGTAAATTATGCGTGTAAAGTAAAGTGACATATTAGTCAAAGTTTACGCATAAGATTTTATTGGTACTGCCTGTCTTCTTTTTTTAAATTTTGCAACAGTTTTAATGCAATTAATTATTTTTGTTGTATAAATCGTACGAATATTTTTACATACAACTATACCAAGATTAAAAAAACCTCTCATTTACGATCCAAATACATCTTTTTCATAGCAACATTCCATTGTAATACTAATTAAGCATCCACCTTTATTATACCATGCGCATAGCCATAAAATAGTAATTTAGCAACATTATAAAATACGGAAACATAGAGTTAAAAAACACGGACAAGTACGAGTCAGAGTCGCCCACCGAGGGTTCCTTACAAACTAGTAGGTTCTGGAATCGAGTATTGAAGTGTATACATTTTTACATTTAAACCAAAAATTACACATCGGAAACATTATTAAAAACCTGTTTTAGCTTGTGCTGATGAAGCTCTTTCATATGATACCCCACATCACATAGTCAACTTGTGTCAAAATTTGGAACCTCAATCTTCGAAAAAAATACCCTATTTTTTTCTTTATTTAATTAAAAATGTTTTCAGATCTACTCCTTTATGTGTACTATAAGACAATGGCTTTTTGCCAAATTTGTAGTTCTAGGTCGCTTTTGACGGTTTTAACGGTTTTGATTCCCTTGTGAGTGTCGAAATATGCAGTATTTTTGCAACATAAACGGCTGTAACTTTTTTTACGATAACTAAAAAGTTTGGGTTTTCACAGCTGTAAGGAACTACAGATTTGCGTATATGGTTTTTCAACTAGATGCCTCCACACGTTCCAGAGGTAGAAGTAATGGACAGACGGACAGACGGACAACAAAGTGATCCTATAAGGGTTCCGTTTTTTTTTCCTTTTGAGGTACGGAACTCTTAAAAATACACCGAAAAATATTAGGCATTGAGTTAATTGAGCCAGACGATCACAAATTTGTCTTATTGTTTTATGAGCTTACGAGTTACAAGGTGCGCTCTGCGGTTTCACCCGCGTAGTGATGAATTAAATACCAGACAAGTGCTGGTCTGATTCACTTGACGCTTTCGTACAAACTTGTATGTTATTTTAGCCAACTAATATGATATATTAGCCAACATGGAAATGTCTTTATGTATAAATAAAAAATTAAAAAAAGAAAAAAAAAACACGGGATGATGTCTTAAAAAAATTTAGTACGACATTTCAGCTAGAAAGCACTATCTACCCCCAAACTAAGCAAAGCTTGTACGATGGGAACCATGCTTCACTTTATACATAAGTAACACCTAGACAGAACAAACATCTATGTTCGTCACACAATATAAATGTTTGTCCCGGGTAGAAATTGAACCCGCGCCCCACAGAGCTTTTAATTACTATGATTTTCTAATTTGCTCCTTTGTTGTTTTTGCCTTGCGTCATGCCAATTTAATGATTTTAGGTCTTCGGGAAATACATATCATCATCAGCCGTAGGACGTCCACTGCTGGACATAGGCCTCCTCCTGGGGGGTTTTTGCCAATACTCGCCACGCTTGGCAGGCGGGTTGGCGAGCGCAGTTAGATGTGATTGTTCAAGGAAGACACTGCCCATCTTCCGGATTACAAAAAAGTTTCCGACAAACATTAAAAAAAAGTTTCCGACGAATTGAGAACACCTTTTTTGAAGTCAGTTAAAAATAATATCGAGCAGACCAATAAGTAAAATAGAGATACTGGATAGTAAAATTCTTTACTATGTAATCAAATGAACAAATCATCATTAAACAACATTTTTTTAAAGGAAATCAGGATCGTGAATCCTTCCTATGACTCATGCCTGTTCAAAGAACGCTAATGTGCTGAACATGATTTTGATATTTGTTTACTTGCTGAGTAAGTGTACAAGTGTGGAAAAACCAAAGCGTGTACTACCTGATGACAATGCAAATTAATGCCTTCTATTCTTGGGGAAAAATAAAACATTCATATAGCAAAGTTTGCTGGTGGCAATTTTTGCCGTTCATGCATGAGAACTCAACTGTATTAGTTTACTTAGTGGTAGATTTCCTTAGCAGGAGGTCGTCTAGGTAGGTACCACCGCAGTACCAGATATTCTGCCGCCAAGCAGTAGTGTTTTAACATTACTGTGTTCCGGTTTGAAGGGTACTGCAGCAAGCGAAATTACTGGGCTGTTGAGACTAACCATCTAGTCTCAAAGTAGAGCGCCAAGGCAGCGATGCTCTGGAATTTGTATTACTACTCAAAGTTCTGTGTATAGCTGCAATGGTCATGGACAGGCGTTATCTCTTAACATCAGGAGAGCGTCTCGTTCGTCTCATTACTGATACATAAAAAAAAAAAAAAATAGCAAACAATTGTAGAACAATTATAAGAATTTATGTTATTGCCAAAATAAAACTATTTGATTTGATTTTGATTTGATGCATCGCTTTGGAGCCTTTTCCGAACAAGCGAATGACACTATTTGACACAACATCAGAGTGATGATCGACTGCGGTAACAAACGGGCTAGATACGTTGAAATATAGGACATTGGTGCACTGTGCTTGAATCCATTCAAACACAACGCACCGAGGCCCAGCAATAGTGCCCTCGTATTTGACAAGCCAAGGTACACTTACCAAAAAAAACAAAATATTGAGTGCTTATGATAAAAAACAGATAAATAATTCTAATCTGACATTCGAATTGAATTTCAAAAGGTTTCGGAGGATTTACTGGGAACAATACATTTTGTGTTAATGCAGTAGTAGGTATGTAGGTATCTGTTTGTTTGCACGTCTTAGAATTCCCTTACATGCTATGGAACACTAATCCGTTCATATGAAAACCTTTACACAGATTACGGGAGATCCAATCAGTATAATATAAATAAGATTTAAAAAAAAGCTCTTTGCATGCTTACTAGAACCAGGCATATAAGACAACACAAGTCTCAACAGTAAATATATATATATATATATATAGAAAGAGCAAACAGGTAAATAAAAGCGATGTAATTATTATTTATTTATTCATTTAGACTTACGCTGTTTGCAAACTTTAAAACTCGGAAAACGCGTTTTCCCTGAGATAAGTCTGATAAAGTATATAACAAATTTCATCGAAATGAACCGTGTTTGAGCCGTTTTCGAGATCTCATTTTATTATATACGTATATGTATATACACACTGGTCTGGCAGATATTGTCCTGTCCGATTACAGCGCCTCCTACCGGGTCCAATTGTGAGTCTAAACCATCCATGGAACCATTCAAATACACAAATAATTTTATCAAAATTTATCCAACCGCTTAGGTCATACACACGAACAGAAGAATTACATATATATGTCAAAAAAAGAAGATATACGTACATATTATATACAAAGTGCTTTGCACGGTGTATTCAAAATTTAAAACTCGAGAAATGTCTTTTCCCAGATTTAGTTAGATCGATTATTTGCCCCCAAAAAGCCTATAGCGTATATCAAGCATTCCAAATACATATAGTATAGTACCAGAATAGTATATACCTACTGAACCTTATCTAGAGCGTGTCGATTTGCACTTCACAAACTTCTACAGATTTTCCTCAACCTAACGCCTTCATTTCTACAGTCAGCAAGCGACAAGATAGGTTATTTGGATTCTAAAATCGAAGGGTAAATACAACCTGCATTGCCACCTGCTTATCATAACACATCAGAATTATTCAGTCATCTCCGATACAGGTAAATATATCTAGCCTAGATACGATACGGGTGACCTGGCCCAGTTCCGTTGTCTACCGGAGTAACTGATAGGCCTTCAGATAGGTTTACATTTCAACCAATATTTAGGTTAAAGGATAATTTACATAGCTAGATAATATGATCGACATGATAGATATATATTATTGTAAGCGAGTGTAATGGTAAAGTAAAGGACATAAACCTCTGTGGTAAAAGCATTATATGAATATTTTGCCGTTTTTTTTTTTGGCTTATAAAGTTTATTTAAAGCTTGCCGATGACAGCTCAGTGGTTAGCCCGGTCGGTTCACACGCCGATTGGCATGGGTTCAAACCCCAAACAATGAGCTTACGCTGCCGGTGAAGGAAAAACATCGTGAGGAAACCATAGCGTGGTGGTAGAGTATTTTCTGATAGGTACTCGGCTGACTAGCTACCTTAAGTTGAAAATCTGCTGGCAAGCACCTAACGATGTGTTCCGGCAACCTCACTTGGGATCTAGTTTTATTTCGGGCTAGGTGTGCTTTACCATCTTCGATCACACCGTCACTTAACATCAGGTGAGCTGTGATCAAACACTTAGCTTGTCAACCATCAAAAAAAAAAACAAGGAAAAAAATATAGAATAATAATATAAGATTATTAGTAACTAGTGACCTCCTCCGGCTTCGCACAGGTAGTAAGAATGTAGGTATGGAGGAAGGAATGAAGGTATAGTAAGCTATCCTTAAAAGGAAGATTTATGCCACCGCGAACTTTTGGTAGATCTATAAAACAGGAATATCCCACAATGCATTGTTTTGTTATATCTCAAAGGGATTAGGTAGCGTTTTGATCTCCCAGATGGCTTGACTTTTTCCGATACTTCCAACAAATATCATCATATTTCAACCAATTTACACAAAACCTTGACAATAAATAAACCTAAACCTTCCTCATGAATCACTCTATTTTTTAGTGAAACTCACATGATAATCCGTTTAGTAGTTTTTTAAGATTATCGCGAACAGACAGAACAGACAGACAGACAGACGCGGCAGATGACTTTGTTTTATAATTTGTAGTAAAATAATTGGCAAAAAAATGTGCTGTCTGGCTGGTAAATAGGCTTTAATAGAGGCTAGTTTTTAAAATCACATTAGCTACAAATTAATAATTTAATTTGACATGTAATAAGAGATAAGTACCTTTAGGCGTGTTATCTGATGTATAGAAAGCAGTTTGACCACATCCTGCGTGATGAGCACGCTTACCTAGAAGCAACCTGTCAATTCTGGAATTGAAGAAGCGCCTAACGCGGACATGGGGAATGTCCACCATGTACGGGAAATGTCTTATGGTTCCCATGGGTAAATTCGGTTTTTCTAAGTTTGACCACAACTCACTTGATGTTAAGTGACGGTGTGGTCGAAGATGGTAAAGCACACCTAGCCAGGAATGGAACTGGCTCTCAAGTGAGGCTGCCGGAACACACCGTTAGATGCTTGGCGACAGATTTTCAACTTAAGGGTGGTAGCTAGCCAACCGAGTACTAGAAAGTACTCTACCACCACGCAAAACACCAAGTTGTTAGACACTACTACCAAGCAGTAGTGTGCAAACATTACTGTATTCTGGATTAAAGGGTACTGCAGTTAGCAAAATTACAGGGCTGTTGAAGTTTCAAAGTAATGAGCGCCAAAGCAGTGATTTTGTTTTGCTACTCAAAGTTCTGTATATCCCTGCAATGGTCATGTGCAGACGTTATCTCTTACCATTAGGAGAGCGTCTCGTTCATCACATTACTTTTGCATAAACTGTCTTTAACGCCTGACAATAGTAAACAAATTGGTAACTTTTGAGTAGTTTGCTGTAACAATTTATGACAGCTGTTTTAATAAAATCTTCAATGGGCATGGTTGCAGCGCCCCAACCACTACCAGGTTGTAACAGATATCTAACGGAACCACATATTTGTGCGGGATGACTTAGATTTACTCAAATAAGGGTGATGGGAGTATAAGTCCTCTATACTAAACCAAACCGAACGGTCAAAAATGGGTGTTCTAAATATACAAATGAAATGTACATAGCTCATTTATAACTTAGGTTGAGCTTCCAATAATAGAGATCCAATTAATTTTCTACTGACCTCAGCGGTTTAGTTACTCAAAAACACAAAAAAAAAAAGCTATTGTTTTTTTTTTAATAATTATGCTATGTAAAGTTTTCTCTTTAGAATCTATAATATTTTGGATATTTATGACCAATTTACAAAACAATCACGGGCCGCAAGTAGGACTTCCGCGGGCCGCATGTGGCCCGCGGCCCGCGTGTTGCCGACCGCTGGTTTACAAGTGACGTATTTTTTATGCCTACTTTACCTGTGATTGAACTTTATGATCATCTAATGGACTCGCACGACCAAAATTCTCTCGAACTAGCAATTGTCTCGATTTTGATTTCATACAACGTCCATAACGCCCTTTATAGCTCTATACCTTTGTCAAGTAGCAAGTGCTCTTTAGCTTTACCTGTTAAACTAAAGAGCTCTGATTTGTGACAGGAGCAGAATGTAAGTTCGATTCCCACTAGGACAAACAGGTATGTGACAATAACTAAAGATGATTGTTTTGTGTCTGAGTGTTCTATACGTGATTAAGTATTTTTTTTAAATAGTCAGTCTGCCGACAAATGTCAAAACTTAAATGACGTCACATTAGCATGTTGGTGACGCGAACCTATAAGTTTTGCCACTACCGAAAAATCCTAATCCTTTCCATCCTAAGGTTGCCTGGAAGAGATCGCTTTTAGCGATAAGGTCGCCAGTTGTTACACCTATTAACTAGTTTATTTCTTCTGTATTATGTAATTTTAAGTGTGTACAATAAAGAGTTATTCATTCATTCAAAAAATCGCTTAACGCGGCTTAACTTTTCACTTCAAAAAAATATTTCTTAGTTATCAGCTATCTGGTTCTTTTTGTATATCTTTCGCAATAAAATATTCTATTCTAGCTTTCTATGTGATTGTTTTGATGTGATGTGTTATTCTATATTTACTTATATATTTATCGTCTGCTGTGACTTTTCTTCACCAAGGGCATCTATTTTATGGTGAGATGTAATGAGACAAACAAGGTACTCTACTAGATGATAAGAGACAACACCTGTCCGTGTTCCATGCCCTATCAAAAAGGCAAATCTGTTCGTTTTCATGCGAACGCGATAAAATAATAAATAAGTATTGTAGGACATTACACACAGCGCCATCTGACCCCAAACTATAAGCTATGGAAGTCAGATAACTGATAGAATACTTAAATACTTTTTTTGTAAATACATACTTATAACACATAGAGAACACCCAGACACAGAACAAACATAAGTAGATTTATGTGTGTAAGTAAAATGATATATTGAACAATCAACGTGATGAAACATGACTTATTGTGTCGCTTCCGAAACTGTCAAGGATTGGATTTTAGTTGCCAGTAATTAACTAGAGTGTGACCTTGGCTGTGAATAAGACTTGAACTTAATTAATGATAAAATACTTTACATCGGCCAATGTACAAAGTGCGAAGTCAAAACTAAAGAAAAAAAAAATAAGGCTCCAAACAAATGAACATAAGTTGCATCCCGAAAATTGGAAGGGTTTCCAAGTAATTAATTACTTAGTCTTCTGTATGTTCACTTAAATAATAATTTTGATTTAAAATGTTTTCAGAAAAAAGGTAGGTAGTTCGTAAAATTTTATTTTTTTGCACATTTATGTATATATGTTTTTATCTCCTAATATAAAACTTTTGACCCCTTACTGGGGATTGTTGTAAACAAATTTGTAGCAACTACTTCATAGAGTTGCCTCTACCTTTGATTTCTATAGAATATCATCTCTGTATGTGATACGGATGATGGATAGTATAATTGTATCAGAGGAATAAAACCACACAATAAAAGTTATTAGATTTTTTTATTTATACATTTTCATTTCGCTCTACAAGAGTAGCAAGTATTCGATCATTCAACTATATACAGCTTAACATCTTTTTTTGGTTTTTTTCATACTCGTTTTATATCAAAAGATCAGGCAGTGTCGGTGTTAGGTGGAAAAGGCTCAGTGCCAGCCGTGGGAACCGTGGGCGCCCCAGGGCTCCTCGGGGGCGGACGCGGCGGCGTGCGCGGCGGCGGCGTACTGGTGCAAGTGGGCGGCCCTAGCGTGCTGCACCTCGGGGGTGTCTACTACAAATTGGCCGTCGTGGGTCAGCTGGATGTGGGCCTGGAAAATAACTCATTGTTAGCAAATTCCAGCAGTTTTTTTTTACAAAAGTAAAAGTCGGAAAGAGAAGCTAGGTTTAAGCAAAAATCAATGCCTTTAACTAGCTGCAGTGACGATCTACGAAGGATAACGTCAATGACTAATGTTTGAAAACCTACGTTCCATTTATTGGAATAATCCGAGACTAGATTAGCGAAGCAACTTCCACTTAACAAAACTTCTTTAGAGAACATTTAGCTTCTGTTCTGTTTTACCTGGGGACCAGTCCATTTGCCGTAACCAGCGGCGTAACCAGCACCGTAACCGGCTGCGTGTCCGAGTCCAGCACCGGCATAAGCGAGGGGAGCAGCGTAACCGTGGGCAAGCGCGCCGTGGGCAGCGTTGGCGTGGGCAGCGTTGTGTGCGGTGATGTGGGCCGCCTTAAGGTGGGCAACCTCGGGGGTGTCGATCACGCGTCCGTCATGCGCCAGGGGAGCGGGGCCGTATTTGAGCAGACCTGGAAAAACAACATAATGTTCGTGAAACGTAATGTTCCTCTATCGAAAGGTTCAAATTCGGAAGGTTGTACGAGGATAATATATGAACGATAGAAATCTAGCAAATATAAAATCCATCTAACAAAGTAAATTCGTTCATGACCTTATCGTCAGAGTTACTTGATAATACATATAAGACATTTGGAGGCCTTTGATACCGTTAGACAGACGTCAAATTTAGTACCAAAATCGCGGTGTGATGTATGAGCGACAATTGGATCGGCTGATGGACCTGGATTATATCGTATTTTGAGCTCAGTCGGAAAAATTTCGATTCCAAAACAACATTCTGTCAATCTTCATCTTGGATGGAAATAATGAAGATGGTGAAAGTATTTTTCCCATCATTCTGATTAGGTTCAGGATTCGGGAATTATCAATGGCTCCTCTTGTGGGTACCTAATTGAGTTAATGAATATATTTGCATTTACCAGCAGCGGGAGCGCCGTAGTGCGCACCAGCAGCGTATCCGCCACCGAGGTAAGCGCCGCCAGCAGGTGCCCAGGCACCGTGCACGTTGGAGGCTTCCTGTGCGTGCGCGGCCAGGTGAGCGGCCTTAGCGTGCGCCACTTCGGGCGTGTCCAGCACGTATTTGCCATCGGGGCTGAGCTGGACGGGCGCAGGCGCGTGCGCGTAGAAGGAGGCCTGAGCCAGGCAGAGGGTGGCGGCAAGGACAATCTGTAACAACAGATATAACAGTCAGTCATTTGGACATAATTCACAATGTGTTTCGAAACTGTAGGATTATAATTCCTCCGTATATGGCCAGTCATTTGAAAACATTTCTGAATGCTTCGGAACTGCAGGATCCATCGCGTCGGGCCTCCTACCTGACAACTATGAATTTAATGAGGCGATATCCCTTTACGATTGATATACCAAATCCCCGTACTTGAACTTGGTTGAAACCCCACTTGGATCTGATTTTTGAAATAGCGAAAAGTGTTACTCAATGGATGATGCCATCGGTATATCATCTTTATATTCACAAACATCTTCCTTCCTAAAGAGAAGATAGACAATGAGTTTTAGCTGTGACGGAAGTAGTGCAGGCGGAAGGCAAATTTCTGGCAGATCGAATTATTGTTATGTTCACAAAATAGATTGTAGTGGGAGACAAAGGGAATCAAATTTAGCTATCCCTCATGTGGGACAATAAAGAGGTAAACTATCTATCTAATTATCTACGTTAGTAGAAATGGGGTCACAAGAAATCTTTATTTCCTTAAATATTTCTATTCAAAGGTATAGTAATAAAACTGTCTGTTATTGCGATATAGATAATAATTTGACTTGCAGTGTAGGTACACCTTGTTAATTAACATTCGACTCGAGATTTTCTAGCTATTTCTGAATGTGTAACATCATGACTTAATCAAAGCACTAAATTGCCTGCTAACTGGTTGCAATTCTAATGCAATTAACACAGTAATAACTTGTACAAAAGGTTGGTTATTAAGAAAACTCGTGCAGTTAACGGCCAAAACCAATTCTGGCCACGAGCGGTCGTCAGAGCGTGACAGACGATTACACGGTTGCAAGCTATAAGAGGAAGCTAGACATGCACGCTTTCGCGCGGGAAAGTCTTATGATCTTTTATAGTTTTTGCAAATTTTTTAATTGAATTTTCTTTAGCCGCTTTGAGTGATTTTTGGTAGTGGTAAAACTTTAGGGTTCGCGTTACCGACATGCTAATGTGACGTGTTTTAAGTTTTCACTTCTGTCGGTAGTCCCGATGACTGCCTATTTTTTTGCTATACAAGAAAAAATACTTGTATGGATAAAGTAACTGTCAATATAGTTTTATATCAAACAACTAAATTTTCCTACAGTTAAATTTAAGCGTTATAATTATGAATTAAAATATAATTTCAAATCCAGTACACACCATACAAAATAAATAGTACTTATTTGACATAACAATGTTATTCTAAACTGAAATGAATGATCGCAAATAATTTTACCAGCTTAGTGGCTTTAGCATAATATTTCATTGGGTAAATAACATTAGTACGTTAACGATAGTCAAATATTTGAAAAATAAACAGTTACCATTTACACGTTTTACCGCTAGAGGCACTGTTCCACTTTCCATATCGTTTACGTGGTATGTAAATCTCGCACATAAAAATGCTGCCTCTAATATTGTAGTTGTGGTTTTGCGCGCGCGAAAGAGCGCACTTCTGAAGTAATCCATATTGACTAACCACCTGTACGTGGTGCCGTGCTCAGTCATACGTGAACAATTAGTTCGATTTGGACACCCAAAGCATCTACAATGTTGCTGCTGTTATCAAAATTCGACTCTATACTTTTCAAGTAAAATTCATAATCTGACAAATGGTATTACAGGATGTAAAATGTACCTAGATTCTTAGAAATTTTTAAGCGTCTAGTTTTTGTCGTCACTTTTTCAACATCAGACCGATGAGTTTCCGAAAATAAGAAATCGTGACTAAGAATAAAATGAAAATTTTACGACAAATATACCTAATAAGTTTCCAGTTTTTACTTTTATAATTCTGCTAACATCGCAGGAAAGCTTTCAAGAAATACGCAAATTTATAGGTATCTATAAATATATATTTGTTATCTCTTCACGCTGTAACTACTTGACAGATTTGATTGCAATATAGAATCAAAATTATTTTTACTCAAAATTTACTCAGAAAAACATTGGTTAAACGATGAATTTCAGCTAGTTATTTGCTAAGTCTTAGATTTCATCTGCAACAAACGTGCTTGCATTAACATTTTCAAATCCATGATGTAAGTTGCTTCTGTGGTTTCCATAGTTTCTGCTAGACAATGAGTGCAACAGAATTGCATAAGATCTGTATCACACAGATGCTTTGTTACGTTAATCTAGTTTCACACGAACACCGTTTAGTGTATCTATCATAATAATCGTGCAGATTATGATATGAAATTAACCTTATTCCAACAGTTTGTAAAGCGTGTGAACTTTTGTAATGGAACACAAATCAGACCTTGTAGCAATTTTAATTGGTTCGAAATAGAAGTTGCAAAGACCCGTTGAAAAAAAAACAAGACGAAATATGAGGATCAAGTACCTTGGTAACGTTATAAAACATAGACTACGATGCAATAAGTAATATTACAAATGATGTAAACTCTAAAGATATTTCGACCATTTAAATTTGCCAATACTTTGCTGGGAAACACTTTTCTTGAGACAAAATAATGTGACGAAAGACACGCTCTCCTAATGGTAAGGTTGTCCAAAACGATTGCTGCGGAAGGCAGAACTTTTAGAAACAAAACTAAGCCCAAAACATCGCTGGTTTGGCGCTCATTGCTTTTTTACTTCGATGATTAGTTTCAATGGCCCTTTAATTTCGCTAACAGGTACATTTCAGACTGGAATATAGTATTTTTACACACTACTGCTTAGCGATAAGATATCTGATTCTATGGTGGCAGTTGTCGTTGTAATTTTCTATTCGAATACCTATTATATTATGTCGATTCATTTCAATAAACCTATTCAAAAACTCTCTTTACTTACAAGTTGCGCTTTAGCTTTTGTGGTAGAAATCAGTGGAATATTTCTCTGTATTGCCTACACCACCTTTGAAAGTAATTTCTAGAATTCTTGCAAAATTACCCTATTTTCAATACAGCTCACCTAGCCTTGCGACATTCGAAAGCGACATGGTGTTTACTGGTAAATAATGTTCCTGAACCAAACTTTAGTAAATGTGAGATAAGCGTTGATAAGTAGGTGGAGTCGCCTAGGCAAGTGCTGAGGCAAGTCGGTAAACTCATTTATCAGACCTGAGGTTTTTGTCTGTGAACGGTTAATTAGTTCTTTTGAGTAGCTTTTGTTTCATTTTTTTTTATGTACAGCCTTAGAGCGATTCCAAATATCAATTCCAAATTATACTATTGAGATATCACTGCCATATTTTATAAGCAGTGTTTTTATATTGACAATATTTTTTTATGTCGACGTTTGTATACTTTGACATTTTGTTTTTTGAACACTGATTACATTGACATGTAATCAGTGTTCTAATACTCTTAAATGATATAATGTAATGTTTTACGGAATTGACTTGTAACATTGGTGTTATCAATAGAATATTTGTATTTGTATTTGAGATGTTCTCTGTAATAAGTGTATCAGATTGAGATTTTAGGATGATAAGCTTCGCCTTAACGATTGCGGTATTTTTTATTTAATTTTCATTCACAAAAGTCCACTTTTGACCACTAACTTGCTTGTTAATACACATACTTAAAAGATTCCTTTTCACTCTGATTTTGAAAAGACTATCTCAGGAAGCTTAGAGCTTGTTCCATTGTTCCTTGTAAACCATTCTGACTAGAAAGTTCAGATTGAATAGTTTCGTACGTGCCCGGGGAAAATCTACAGTAGGCTATATTTCTACTTGCCCTGCAATAAAAACAAAGTTAACAGTTTTTAAAATTTTGAATTGGATTACATTGCAATAATAAGAGCCGGAAGCTCGATTCAAATCGTAACCGGATAGAACATCTACGTCTTTTAGAATTAGTCTACTAATTAAAAAACAGTTTCGCAAGTCGAAATTACATCTTGATAAGTTAAAACAAATTAAGATTGTCATCATAGAATAAACAACAGTTAGTATAACGCTGCTATTATCAAGGCCTGTAGGTGAAATTAGATGTATGATTTGCAATTTTAAACTTTCATAGTCTAATTACCCACATGCTTCACTGTCAGTTAATTTTTAAAGTAAAATTAGATGGTGTAACCGCTAGTGGGTTATAATGACGTAGTTCGCGTAACTCGTAAAGGGTGTTACGTATTTCACACTTGTGTTTTTGGGCAATTAAACTATTAACATAACATAAAACAACAGTTTGACTTCACTTTTATTGCGTGAAATAGAATAAACTAAGAGAGAAATATGCTACCCAAGTTGAATTTGGCTTCTATAAAAGATATATTCTGTGTTCCGTCAAGTTATAAGTGAATCGATTTCTTTTAGGCAAGCATACTCTATTGTGGACCATATCATGCAATAAAACGCAAGCCTATATTTTCGTAAAAAATTGCGTAATTCCTTTATCGACATTTATGTAATAAAATATAAATACCTAATAAAACAATAAATAATTGATACAGAAACTAAAATTGAAAGTAGATTTTACGTGAAGCAATTTTAGTTTGCGAGCATAGAAAGTTCAGAAGAAAAAACAAAAGTATCTGATGAAATCATTCGAAAACTCTTTCAGAAAGATAAAAGAATTGACAAGCACTGAGTAGTAGTGTTTTGGTTATTACACTCATACGTATGCTTCAGCAGTCTAATTTAAGAGATAGTATGTTGACAAAATGAACATCATCAACAACAATGTAACTTTTCATCCATTGTTAACTATAAAAAACACGTCTCAGGTAAGTAGTGCAGTTAAAGTATAAACTGCGGTTTCATGTTCTTGTAAATCAGCAATATTATAGGCAGCCGTATCGAATTGCGTATATTTGTGCGTGCTAACATCCACCTACGAGTATTGCTGCTTTTGTAACGCGATTGATAGTTTGCCAGCAATCTGAGATTTGCAATTTATAAATATCGTTCATTTTCCGTTTACAAATTGTTGTAAATGCTTGATTCGACATCATTTTGTAGAAATCCTACTTCAAATTACATCTATCTTATTACAGCTATCAAAATATAAAAGCTTAAAGATTTTTCTTTTTTTTATTTCTAGTTTATGTCGCTTCTGAATTATTTCAAATTAAACAATAGAATACCAATTCGAAACTTTGAATATATAAAAACTGAAAATTAAGTGCTATTTCGAAAATGTTTTTTCAAGTTTATAAGAGTATGAACCGGTTAAGCAAGTCTCGATAACTTCAGAGCGAAATATCATATCATAATCGAAATAGGAATATTGGTAGCGATGATAGCTCAGTGGTTAGCGCGGTCGGTTTGCATGCCGAAGGGCGTGGGTTCAAACCCCAACAATGAGCTTGAGCTGCCGGTGAAGAAAACATCGTGAGGAAACCATAGCGTGGTGGTAGGGTATTTTCTATTACTCGGCTGGCTAGCTACCACCCTCAAGTTGAAAATCTGCCGGCAAGCATCTAACGGCGTGTTCCGACAACCTCACTTGAGAACTTGTTCCATTCCAGGCTAGGCGTGCTTTACCATCTTCGACCACACCGTCACTTAACATCAGGTGAGTTGTGGTCAAACACCCAGAATGTCAGCCATAAAATAAAAAAAATACAACTCAGTTCTCCGGGTATTTTGATCATGAAGAAATATTGAATAGTATCTAATACACAGCGGCGTTATCTGTATTATAAGATAATATTCATTAACCGAGAACTAATCTAAATCATTTGCCATTATGTCAAAATGTGCCATTAAGTGGTAAAACTTGCTCGAACACGGATATTCTGTTGCAGATAAGGTGTATGAAGTAATTTCGATCTACCTGTAATTTGAGTTGTTTTAAGTTATTACTGATTTTAGTGAATAGGTAGATAAATCGTGTGGGTTGGTTCGTATTTTTTTTACTTGTAAGTGATGATACGAAAGATGAAATCTTCTTGATGGTAAGATACAAAGCCTGCCCTTGATTCTTCCAGAGGTAGGTACTCAGAACGTTGAGAAATAAATAAAGTCCAATGTTTCAGCGCTTATTACTTATTTAGAATTATATTAATGTAAAGCAAAATAGTATTATTTTTTTTACTTTTCATTTATCGACAATATATAAAAGTTAAGAACACGAGGATGTGTTTTTCTTTTCCATAGCTGAGGTCAATTAGACAATACTCGGAAACATCGTCATTCTGTTTACATTAAATTGCTTTTGTTCGGTGAAGGTTTTGTCTTCCATTAAAGTGTATGTTTTCCGGACAAATACTGTAGCCACAAAAACCAAGTTAAAAAGACCTTATGATCTCTAAAAGTAACTAAATTAAAAACATTTTCATTACACTAAATAAATATTCATTAGTTTGGAATTAAGATAGGCGTGTCTAATACATTGTAATTCCTAGACATAACTCAGCACTTGTCGGTTAGAACTGACAGGTGTTCGGTGTATAACTAATGCTTTGTTTTCGCTGTGCGAGTATTCAGCCGAGACAGTGCGCTGGAACCAGCAAGTGTTTTACCGATACTCTCCATTTCGGCTAATATTAAGCGAAGACTTGAAAGTTTTAATGTTTAAAAATAACGTTAATCGTTTTTACACAAGTTTTCTCACGTTTAATTAAGTTGATACTTTGACTATAATTATGACTATGCTATAACTTTCCATTATAACGTCAATCATTCAAATACACAATTTTAATATCTATTATGATTGACAGTTTAAGTTTTTCTATAAATATTCTTGAAATTATAATAAAAACACTATTTTGTCAAATATGTTGTATATTTACGATAGATCCTGATGTTGTGTAGTATCTAATATATTATATAAGGCACAGGATGTAACGTATCCTAACCTCGTATGATTAGTTGTTATTATTAAAGGAAAGTCAAAGTAGAGTCCTTGCACTAGCGTGAGCAGTATGCTAGTCTAAACGAGCATAAATCATAAATCTATTCCACTGACAATTGGTTTAATGTTTTGCAATGACGAATGGTCACTAAGAAAAGTTCTAGTAAATTCGAACAGGTGGACTTTGGTTTATTGTTTTTGTAAGCTTGATATATGTTTGCAGTTGCTTTACAAAATTTATCAAAATGCTTTTATTTCAGTTTGAATAAGAGGTTAGGTTTGAGTCAGGATCCAAACATGAAATGCGTTTTTTTTTAATGGGAACAATGTTATACGCTATTGTGAGTTGAACCTAAAAAAATCTGAATTTCAGTAATAGCATAGCTGTTCTTGATGATAATGATTATATATGCCAGTATCATAATAATCTTTAGATTCTTGCACTGCATACCATTACATTTAGCCATGACCTATCCCAATGGACCATAAACGATTGCAGAGCTCGATAGGATCGTTTGATATTTGCAACGTGCCCTTTACTCGAGCCGGCTATTGTCCGAGACTTTCGATCTGCTATTAACGGAACCTAAGGACATCAGACAGTACATAATTTGAGGGCGTGGGCTAAAATCGACGCGCCCTCGCATTCTCTCGCAACGCCTGTTGCAATAGATCGGAATTATCATTCGGCGAACTGGTGCACAACAGTTGCATTGCAGCGTTACGAAAGAGGACGCAGGCGTGTTATGGTGGACGAAGGTCGGATTTCTCGTGTGGACATTGAAATTTGAAATTCGTCACGGTTCGTTTGCGGTTTTTTTAGTTGCGTGGCTTAGGGCCGTTTCGATCTGGTTAGGCTATTTTATGTCAATGTCGATCGAAATGCACGAATGTCTCATACCTATGCTGTTACATTCGTATGTTCATTAGATGCAAATTTCAGACTACGCACTACTTGAGCAATTGCAACTGCATAAATATTTACTTGCACGAATATGCTCACTTACAAAATCTTTATTTTATTTCAAGTAGGCAGAATTTGAGTACAACCATTAAGCTTCGTGTACACAAGTTAGTCATACGATGCAGTCTAAAAACTCTCAAATCCGCCGCCCACCGCAGTAGCGCTAATTATGCGTAGCAGATGCGCGCCCGCCCTACACGCGTAGCATCTCGTAGCTGAGGCGTGTTCAATAACCATTCAAACTTTTAACATTTAGATTGTCTTACACTTTTATCGGTATTCAATTCATTATTTTAGATCAGTTTTGTATTTTGTGTTGGTTAATAAAATGCCCATATTATGTTCAAACTAAATTTTATATAGCTTTGCTTCGGGATATAGTTCTTTCAATTCTCGACGATAAAATAATCTGTCAGTCCCAATAATGTAAAAACTTTAATCAAAGACGGGAATGTTTTTACGTAACATAAATTGTACATTGCATAGTATTCAATTAATGTGTACATGCTTAAAGGCGTGATTATGTAATATATCTGTACAGAAATCACACATAGTATATACGAGAGGATTTGCGTTTTCTATTTTTGGCATACCAACTCTGTGCCGCAAAATCGTAGCAAGGCCACGTTTAATATTTTTCCTTATACCTTCCTGGCTTTATTTGAAAAAGAATTTAGCGAAAAGGATATCATTAACTTCCTGATCAAAAAGATTACACTCAACAGAATTTCTGACTATAGACGTATGTAGTTTTATAATCACCTCCAGAAATGCTTCTTTATCTTTTACGTCTCAAATATATTGAGTTAAGTTTGTTAAGATAGCAAACATTTTGTTTGATATCTTAACTTTATAAATAGCGTTTTCGTGTTTATAGTCCTTATTTTTTTAATGTTTAATATGTCTGTTCTTATTTTTGTGTGTACTCTATGGTATTTCTAATACATGGAACTTCAGTGGGAAACTATGAAGGTGTTACGAAGATGTTATTTATATAACACTTAGAGCAAATTTGCATGACAATAGGAAGATATTCATAGTTGTCTGGTATCTATGTAGGCGTATGAATTGATCATCTTGTACTTGTGACCTTGACACAGTCCCATAAGATAAGTATTGCTGAAGATAGAACAAAATAGGAACCAAGACTACATCTGGCTAAATTGTTTTTATGTTTAATTAGTTTTAACCTTCTTTTGTTTTTGGTGCTAAGTTACCAAGACTTAAAATTTAATAGTTTACCATTTCAGCGAATTTAAAGTTTACACATGGTGATACATAAGGTAAAAATGTATAGAGATGTATGTACTCTTTAAGATAATATCATAAAATTGTCAAAAAAAGTGACGGTGAACTTTGAATATTTTGAAGTGCTACAAATTTTTAGAAATGCTGGCCACGGTCTGGCTTTAAAATTGCAATTGTAAGTCGAAGATTTATTTGGTATGAACAAATTGCAGGCGTGGTCTTGTGCCGATTTATGCATGCTAGAATTAATGAGCTATGTCGATTATAGAACTCAGTTTAGCATAGCTTTCAATCAGGTGTACATAAATAATTAGTTTGTGACGCAAAGTTTCAGATCTTACAGAGTTATAACATATGGAGTGATACTTGAAAAATAGACATGAGACATTTGAATACTAATACATAGTATGCCACTTATAAATTCCAAATATCACATCACAGGGGGTTGCTAAAATTATATAAAACTAAACTGAAAAACGTTAAAAAAACTACACGATAAATAATATAAAACTTAAAAAACCAACACTCACCAAGGACTGCATGATTATTGTGTATTTGACTATATTTAAAGAGATCTCAAACGAACTAACTAAGCGCTGCTGGAAGTCAGAACTCGCTCAGAAATTTTCGCCTAAGCGTACGTGCGTTCGCAACCACCTTCCGATTCGGAATGTTGAATATCCATACTCCGCCCCCTTATATATGAAACACCCCGCTTTGACTGTTCGTAATTGGAAACAATTAAGTGGCCGGTAAGCGCAATGCTTTAATTTTTTAATTTGTGAGATGGCCATGCGCTTCCGCCGGCAACGCTAAAAAATATTTTGGGAGTACTATTCTCGTAAGATATTTTTTCTTTTCGATTTTAGAATTTTTTAGTCGCTGGCTGGAAATCACGTTCGGAATTTAAAACGTAGCTGTAATACGAAGTGTAATGGTGATAAAAGACGTAAGGCCCGTTGAGTACGATAATGGGACACTTCGATTTTATTCCCATTTGGCGATCGTGTTTCTATTGCAACTATAGTTTTAGTTATTTGTTTTGAAATAGCAATATAGTTAATATGTTGAACTTGTAGATATTACGAGTAAAATTACTTACGAAGTGTTGGATAAAGAAATGTACATAAAGATTTTTATTCTCGATTGATTCATATACTTTGCGGAAGTTCATTTTGAGTGTTCAATATATATATTTAGTGTATTCCCGCTTAAAAGTCGTTTTGATTACAACAGTGGTGAGAATTTACTTTAAAATGTATCTAACTTGACGACAATTAAAAAAAAATTGAAATATTATTTATTATCTAAAACTAAAATCCGATATTATTTATTTGAGTTTAGAAATTAATGGCAGCATTGATTTAAAATAAACACATTACATAAATAAGTAACTAAAATAAAATTCTCTATTCTTGTGATAAAGGAACTGTAATGAACACAAGTCCGATAACACGGATGTGCACAAAATTACTCAAATTTTCTATTTACGTGTGCTTTCTGTTACCGGAATCAAACATTTAATCGATTACCAACTCTATCACTACTCCACGGGGGTTATTTATGTTCATCATTGGGACTATTTTTTACCCTTTCTTCTTACTTATTTCTTTCTATAACTTGCCTTGTTATTGTCTAATAGTATAACTTTATTTTGTACTGTAGTGCGACTTTGATTATATACCAAGTATAATATTCACAAGAGTTGCGAAATTACATTTTTTTAATTTTGTTTTTGTTGCTTTTATTTTAACTCAAGAAATTCGTTCACCTAAAATTATGTATAAAAAGATTTTATTGAGATTAATACACAAAAATATTTTTAAAACACGAAACATTGATTTGGAAAAAGAATAATGAGGTTAAGATTAGCATGGATATATCGTTGTGCGGAATATGTATATGTATAATAATTATTAACTTTTCGAAAATTCTACGAACTGAACAAACTTTTTGTTAGATTCCACGCGGACGAAGTCGCGGGTATACTAATATCATCATCGTCATCATCACCATCGTCATCATCATCATCATCATCATCATCATCATCACCACCACCACCACCACCACCACCACCATCATCATCATCATCATCATCATTTCAGCCATAGGACGTCCACTGCTGGACACAGGGCTCCCCATAAAGACCGGATAGAACCGGCTCGCACCCAGCTCGCTCCTGCGGTCTTTATGAGGTAATTATATTAAATAATAATTTCAATGAATTACGTGCTATCTTTTAAACATTATTGTCTTCTGTAATAACCTTATATAGAAAAAGATTTACTTCACATAAATTTTCATCTAACACGGATCTTACAAAAGTACACACAGACACACATCTTTCATTTTCATAATTCTAGTGTGTTAAAACACATTGTTCAGTCGTCTATGTCGACCTTGATAGAAAACGTTCGCTACAGACTACACAGTGTATTTACGTACAGGCTCATTAAGTATATTGGCCAGTTTTTTCAGTTCTGTAGTACTACTAAAAATCTTTATGATTTCGTCATACTCGTATGTCCGTATATCACAGCCAATTGGTTTTTCTACTAAACACTGCCATTGCGAACCGATGCTGTTGATGTCTTTTGTACGGAAATATGAATTGCATTGGCTATTAGATATTTTTCATGTAACAAATAAATATTGAAAAACATTTCGCGTAGCGCCATCTAGCCCTAAACTAAGCAAAGCTTATGCAACGGGAACCAGATACAATACATACAACCCAGACACAGAACAAACAAAACGGTGTGTTCCGGCAGTCTCATCATATATATATATATTCTATATATCTATATATTCTCTTCATATATATATATATATAGAATATATTCCTACAATATAACATTATTAGCATTAAACATTTTTTCATAATTAGTTTAGTTATAGTACTTTTTTCGTTAATCCAAACTACGATTTAAATGCGTTTCCTACTAAGAGCTTTAACAAGCTGAAGAGCTTAAAAAACCGGCCGAGTGCGAGTCGGACTCGCGCACGAAGGGTTCCGTACGAAATTATCATTTATAAATAAATAAAAAAAATCTATGAAAACGACAAAAAAATCGCGTTTATTGTATGGGATGTTAAATATTTATTTTATTTTGTTTTTAGTATTTATTGTTATAGCGGCAACAAAAATACATAATTTGTGAACTGTCTAGCTATCGCGGTTCTTGAGATACAACCTGGTGACAGACAGACGGACGGATAGACAGACAGCGAAGTCTTAGTAATAGAGTCCCGTTTTTACCCTTTGGATACGGAACCCTAAAAATCTATAACCCGACTGCGATTAAAATAGCTATAATTAGGGGGGGGAAAAAACTTTTATACGCAAATGTATTATTCCTAATTATATTGATGACCGCCCTGACTATGACAGCCCTGTTTGCTCATTGAGAGAATGTCTGCCTGAGCTGTAGGGCGTGGGTTCGATTCCCGCCGAGGACAAATATTTGTTTGGTATAAACAAATGTTTGTTCTGAGTCTGGGTGTTCTGTATGTATTATAAGTATGTATTTACAAAAAAAAAAGCATTTATGTAATCTATCAGTTATCTGACTTCCATCACACCAGCTCTGCTTAGTTTGGGGTCAGATGGCGCTGTGTGTAATGTGTCCTTCAATATTTATTTATTTATATTTATTTTATTATTTAAATATATAACTTGTATATATTCTTGTAATCCTCTTTTAATTTCCTTTAATATGATACCCAACTTGATCTGTTTTGGTTTTTCTTATTCACATAGGTATTATATTTAGCGCCAAATACCGCCATTTTGTTTGTTTTTCAAACACCTAAGAACACTTGGGATAACACTGAGGTAATAAAGAAATTTACATACATACATACAAGATACACAGAACTTGAATGTGGGTTTGTTTGTTTGTTACGCTTATGCGCCTTTACTCAACCGATCATCATGAAACTTTATTAAAATATTGTTACGCTTGCCTACAGAGAACATACATACATACATCTTTTACCTACATAATAAATTTTATTCAGAAAAAGTATTGTTCCCGAGGGATATAAAAAAGCTATATTAACACGAGCGAACCCGCGGGCAAAAGCTAGTAAAAAAAAAATTAAGAGTTCTCTTTAAATCGTTATAAAAGATATCAATCAATGTGCGGCGCGTCCTTCCAAACACAACATTTGAAGTTAATTACGACCGCGCCCAAACCACGCGGCGTCGTACAAACTGGTCCGTTTACAGATAAATCTCGTGATCACATTTAAAATATTTCTGTAATGTCATTTGACGCGTGCTCCGAATGTTTGGATTACAAGATAATGGTTCCTTATTATACTTGATATGTGTCCATTTTACTTTTATCGGACTGCCAAGGAAGGGTTATGTTTTTCGCGCGTATCTTGTATGTATGTATGTAAATTTCTTTATAATCAATTCATTAATTCAATTAAGGTATCGTTAGATTCGTCTCAATAACCCAAGTGTCCTTAGAGGGTGGTTTAAAAAAAATCAAGATGGTGGATTTTTGGCGCGAAATAGTAATACGTTAATTTAAAAAAAAAAAACATCCATAATACGCTACTACAATAGTTTACAGGTTATGCGGAACTGTATAATTAAGTCGAAAGGGTGCTGTTATACTCCTAATTACGAACAAATTGTACTATTGACAGCCCTGTTGGCTCATTGGTAGTATATCTTTAAGAGTTGTAGAACGTGGGTTCGATTTTCACCCAGGACAAACATTTTGTGATATAAACAAAATCTTTATTTGTGTACCATACAACTAGTTTGTATGTATTATAAGTATTTAGTTCCTGGATGACCGAGCTTTGCTCGGTTGAAAACACGGATAAAACGACGTTTTCTAAAAATGAAACCTAGCTAGATCGATTTATCGCCCCCTAAACACCCTGCATACTAAATTTCATGAAAACCTTTGGAGCCGTTTCCGAGATTCAGATTATATATATATATATATATACAATTATACATATATACAAGAATTGCTTGTTTAAAGGTATTAGATTTATAAAAAAATATTATCAGTTATTTGACTTCCATAGTACAAGCTTTGCTTAGTTTGAGGTTAGATGGCGCTGTGTGTAATGTCCTAGGATATTTATTTATTCTTTAATTCGACCGGCCCTGAGAACGTGAAATAAAAACCGTTTTCCTATACAAAAATACCATTAATTTTTAATAAAAATCATGAAAAACAAAAATAAGTACGTAGTCCTTTTGTCAGTTCATATGTACGGCCATATTTACTTATAACCATAGTTTCAAGTAACTCTGTATTAAGAAAAAAAGTCCAGTTCCTGCTCCATGTAGATTAATTTACGCTTGCTACAATGTAGGTATTATGGTATCTGTTTTTACTGGTAATGTAATATCTATCTCATTAGCATATAACAAATGAGTCTTCGCAGTTCCGTCTCGATCGAAGGTAACAATGCTTGAGAAGGGGCGTCTACGACGGTTAACCTTAGTCTTGATTACTTATAACAAGTTATAGCATTTTGGTGCATTTCGATAGTAAGTGTCTGTATTATAGGTATTTCAGTGCATTCCGATGATTATTATTTTTGTTTAAGTCGTTTCGGAATGGAATAAAGCGTTAAATTTTGTAAGAGAGCGCCTGATATTTTTTGATATTTAATTATGATGTTTTTAAGGTTAATTTATTTTGTCTGTTGTTTTATTATTTTAATGTGACCCGACCGCGCTAACCACTGAACTATCATTAATGGGTTCGAAGCTTTTTCAGATTTTTGATCACTTTAAACCTGTAAGTTGGCATTTTTTAATGAATGACATTCATGAATTGAAAAGTCACAATGGCGCTTATATTTTTTAAGCAAATACATAAAACCTGTTCTGAATATTTATCGAAATGTACATTTTACCTACCTCCTCTCGACATTGGCTAAAGTTCGTGAATACTATTCGTTTAACTAGTCTAAAAATAAATGAAAACATTACTGTGTTCCGGTTTGAAGGGTAACTGCAGCTAGCGAAATTACAGGGCTGTTGAGACTAAATATTGCATGTCTCAAAGTAATGAGCGCTAAAGCAGCGATGCCCTGGACTTTGTTTTGTTACTCAAAGTATAGAACTTTGAGTATCGCAACAATGGTCATGCACATGCATCATATCTTACCATCAGTAGAGAGAGCGAGTTTTATTATAGGTATTTACCATCTTCGACCACACTGACACTGTGGTCAAACGACTAGTTTTTAAAACATTAAAAAAAAGCCTGACTCACTGACAGACAACGTACAGCCTAAACCGCTGGTCGGAGATACTTATAATTTGGAGGGTGTATTTGTCTTGATGCGTAGGGGTGTACTAAGAAAAGAATTTTTTGAAATTCAACCCCTAAGGGGGTAAAAATGGATGAAAACGTTTGTATGAAAATACTTTGTTTTTTTAACTTACAGTTCTGAAAATTAGTATTTGAATAGTCCATTCAAAGATAAAAATAATGAGTTTAATATGTTTTTGAAAGGTATGAATTAAGGGGGTAAAATTGGGGATGAACCTAATTACTTTTACAAGTTAAGTGGTACTTTTATAAGTAAGATGACTAATTCCACATAAGTTTAAAATTATCTGAACCAATCTTCGATTCCATACCATCACAAACACCTTTATCACAAAAGTAATAGGTGTTTAAACTTTCTTTTTAGATATCTTGAGGAAATGCAGGTCCATTAGAAGCTATCTAGCGTGACTATCGCACTGGCGCAATACTCTCGGACATGCAAATTAATTGCGAAATCTCTTCATGAATGAAACTCGTATTAAAATAAAAGCATTACGTGCTATTTCAGAGATTTTAATCTTCGGTGACGTGAACAATTGTCATGTCGTTCATTGAAAGTGCAAGCGGCCTCGTAAAACCACGAATCATACTAATATTATTAATGTGAAAGTTTGTATGTTTGTTACTCAATCACGCAAAAACAGCTGAACGGATTTGGATGAAATTTGGCATACGTATAGTTTATTGTCTGGATTAGCATATAGGATCTAATCTAATACCTTTAAGCGAGCAATTCTTGTATATATACATATATAATCTGAATCTAGGAAGCGGCTCATGAAATTTAGTATGCAGGGGGTTTCGGGGGCGATAAATCGATCTAGCTAGGTTCTATTTTTAGAAAACGTCGTTTTATCCGTGGTTTCTGGCAATGAAAAACTACTGCATTATCATTAGAATACGAAGGTAAATTTCGCCATCTTCGTCTAGATTATAATAGCTCAGGTGGGAAATCAGTCGCTCCCGAATCCAGAAGATCCCGGTTCGAATACAGATGATTCTTTTTTTTCAAGTTCCTTAAAAAACCGAGCAAAGCTAGGTCATCCAGGTACTACTATTTTTACCAGAAAAGTGTTAGGTTTTTGTGGAATTATAAAAAACTAACTGCAGGACGTATCTACTTGAAACTACTAATATTATAAATGTGAAAGTTTGTATGTTTAGATGTCTGCATGTTTGTTACTCAATCACGCAAAAACAGCTGAAAGGATTAAGATGAAAGGCATACATATAGTTTATTGCCTGGATTAACATATGGAACGCTATTTATATCAGAAAAATGTTAGGTTCCTGTGGGATTATGACAAAACTAACTAACTAACGTATCCAGTTGAAATTTGGTATAGATGCGTCTTACGGAACATTGTTCAGGGATAAAAGGTATCCTTTATCCTTTAATAAAATAGCATAAGTTTCTTGGCTATTGCATATCTGTTGCTTGCACACGTTTAAATATTCTCTGAACTTAATTCTAAAGGGAAAGCTGATGAAGTCGCGGGCATAAGCTAGTATTTTATAAATATTTCAAGTAGTGCTATTTAAAATTGGTTGGCTAGCAAATTTGAGGTGCATTTCTTTTTCGAACCGTTGAATCATGAAAGCGTAACAAACAAATTTATTACACTAATAACTTTTTTTTTTTAATATCTTAAAATTAATACTACTTACACTATTTACAAATTTATAAAAACAACTTAATCTAAAAGTCCATCAGAGGAGCGAAATGTGGCCAGAATGCTGGCAGCATTGCCACGTTTTTGACCAAAGTAGATGCCAGCTTCCTGGTCATTAAATGTAATGTTAATTTTTTTAAATCAAGTTTTATTTAGTTTGGCGCTGTGTGAGATCCTTCGATATTTATTGAAATTAATTAATCTCTATCTCACCCACTGGAGCTACTATGCCAGCGACCCAAATCCTCGCTCCGATACTTCAAGGAGCTGGGTTATCTCGGGTAGATGCTGGTAGGGGGAAATGCACTATACACCCCCAGCGGGACATCAGTGTAGGAATGATCGCCCACAATCCCAATTAAATAAAAATTGCAAAGAAAAAAACCTTATAATATCTGCAATGGAACTTGATCTTAGCTAATAAAATGAATGAAACTTTATAACATGTGAATTCCAAAAGATCATTACGTCAATTTGACAAATTTACACAGATACACGTGGGTGGCCCTAAATATTTAGTCTAATTGCGGTACTAGCCCGACTCGAGGCATTTCAATTGTCAGGCTGACTGTATCCTTCCCAGAACATTCTAGGTGATTTGCTGGCGTTATCAAGATCTGGTACGCGAACTGTCTTCAACTGCTACAACTTGATTTAATATTGTTGAGTTATCTATAATATCTAGTTAAGTCCAGCACAGGTAGAGGTAGAGAGGCGTAGTTGAATGATATTTGATTTGTGTATCTTGTTTACCAAAGGTCACGGTTTTGTTTTTTCGTTGAATGTAATAAGTTTAATGCAGTTGAAATAAATATAAGGTTCGAAGTACTGCGCGTAATTCGTAGTTAATTTTATTTACGTAAAAACTGGCGTCGATTATGATACAAGTGGTAGCGGCCTGGGAAATTATTTGACAATTAACTTTTTAACGTTTTTTTGACATCGCGCTTTATCTATTTTCCAGTGTCAAAAGATTTAATAATGTCAAGCGATATATGAAAAATCGACTTAAATAAGTCACTTCACACGTAAAGTAAATCATTATCAAGTCCGTTTATGCCCTAGTAAAAAAATCCGTGATAAAAAGTACTTTTTTTACAAGTTTCGGTGGAGTTTTGGAAGCAATACGAAAAGTCATGTTCAACCAATTTATATCACTATCCCACAATTACGATCGTGGTTCGGCACTTTATGAATAAGACACTACTATTAAAAAAAAAAACACTCCAAAAACGTGTTTTGAAAAATAATACAATATGGTAACAAGATTTCTTTGCATTTATATACTGATACTTTTATGACAAGATAAGTATATTTTAAGTAACTAGTTAACACAGCGGATTCACCCATTTATCTCTAGATAAAAAGTTACATATTACAAACTTCCTACACAGAGGCATTTCATAGACGTAATAATATTTTTTTTAGTTCATGACGGCTGATTCTCCAGCCCCAGTGACAGAATTAAAGAGTTCATTAATTTTATTTCGATCTAATTGGTTCAAAGTGTTTGCCCTATTGTGCATTTTCCTTTAGGTAGCGGTTGTGGAATCAATTTTAGCATCATGTCTTGAACGCTTTGAAGGTAGTCCCCATGAAATGAATATCACATAAATATAGAACTTAATTGCCTCCTTCTTGCCCATAGGCCATAAATAATAGACCAATTTCAGATTTATAATACATTTAAACTGTTGCAAAATACTCCTTAATTATTACACTATTAAAATCGCAAGCTTATTTAGGTTATAACAGAGCTGGATCGAAGGTCGGATGCGCAAAGCATTTTTCTGTTTTTTTTTACACTGTCAACCTTAATAGCAGTGCCACCATTTATGTCCACCCAAAGAGTGTCTGGAAGAAATCGCTCTAGGCGATAAGGCCGCCATTGCATGACCATATATTAGTCGATGTTGTTTTGTTTTCTTATAGTCTTTTTTTATTTATTTATTTTTTATGTTATAATGTATCGATATCGATTGTTGGTGTACAATAAAATGTTATTATATACAACGGTAAATCGGGCTAATTTCTAGTGCCTAGATGGCACCACTCTCTATGCTTGTTAACCCCCGACACAAAAAGAGGGGTGTATAAGTTTGACGTCGATGTCTGTCTGTCTGTGTGTATGCGTGTGTCTGTCTGTGGCATCGTAGCTCTCAAACGGATGGACCGATATCGATGCGGTTTTTTTTTTCATTTGAAAGCCAGTTTCCTTGCGGTGGTTTTAAGCTATGTTTGGTTAGTTAGGGGGTTTTTTAAATTTTAAATTTATGTATTTTGAATTTTTTTGGCTTACGTTGACCATTTCGTAACAGTGACGCATCAAGTCATATAGGTATGCTTATTATTGAGTGATTTTTTGTTCCTTCATGATATGACCTCGTGACTACGCGTTTATGTATACATATACGTACGTATATAGTATATTCGCCAGAGAACTAAAGTCACAGACAGCTCAGCGTATTAGCAAGCTGAAGTGGCAATGGGCTAAATAAATAAATTAAAATAACAAAATCTAATAAAAATCTCATGGTGTGTGGAGACTTTAATATTGATCTTTTAGAAGTTTACTCCCTTAGTAGTAGATTAACTAATTTATTTAATTCTTATAATCTTAGGCCAATATTTATGGAACCTACTAGAATAACTGAAACCTCAGGAAAATGTATAGATAATATATTTGTTTGCCAAAATGAAAAAGTTGTTAGTAACAAAATTATAAGCAATTTAAAATCCGACCACTTAGGTCAACTAATTAAATTAAAAATTCAAGTTAAAAATAATAATTGTAAAAAGAAAATAAAATACATACCTGTGACCACAAATCGATTTGAACGGTTGAAATTGGATTGGGATTCTAAACCATCACCTAATTACTCACTTAACAACCCAAATGAGTCGTATTGCGGTTTTTTTAACAAATTCACCAATGCGTTCAATTCAATATTCATACCCAAATCAATTGTGGTCTCAGAAAAACTTAACTTTAGTGAGTGGGCAACAGTAGGTATACATAAGAGTAGACAAAAGTTGTATGAGCTGTATAGTGAAAAACAATACAATTTTAGCCAGGAATTCAAAGAAAAAGTAAAAAATTACTCAAAAATGTTTAGAAAAGTTTGTCAAATAGCAAAATCAAATTATATTAGCTCGAAAATAAGAAATAGTGAAAATGTAATAAAATCAACATGGAAAATAATAAATAGTGAGACTGGAAAGGTCAGTACCTACGTTAATGATTACAATTTAAAGATTAATGATTGCTCAATCAAAAATGATGTTGAAGTAGCCCAAGCATTTGAAAACTTTTTTACTGACATTCCAATCTGTACTACAAAGTGTCTGAACTCTTCTCAACTAATAGCTGAATCATTACTTAAAGAAAATGTACCTAAATGCGATAGAAAATTTAATTTCAAACATGTCGATGAAAAAGATATTAAAAAAGTCTTTAAACTTTTAAATATAAAGAAAACTGCAGATCTCTGGGGCATTTCCGTTAGAATTATTAAACCTTTAATTGATACAATTGCACCAGATTTAGCTTTTATATTTAATGAATCTATTGATTGTGGCGTATTTCCTGATCTCATGAAACATAGCAAAATAATACCATTGTTTAAATCGGGTAGTAGGTCAGACCCCACTAACTTTAGACCGATATCAGTACTGCCTACATTCAGCAAAGTTTTTGAAAAACTTATTTTACACCAGTTGCTTAGGCATTTCAATGGCAATGACCTGCTACATTGTAAGCAATTTGGGTTTACTCGTGGCAGGTCAACTACTGATGCCGGTGTAGAGTTGGTATCGCATATTTTTGATGCTTGGGAGAAGTCGCAAGATGCTTTAGGCGTTTTTTGCGACTTGTCAAAGGCATTCGATTGTGTACATCATAAAACATTAATCAGGAAACTACATCACTATGGAATAAGGGACAGCTCTTTGGATCTTCTTACATCTTACTTGAGTGATAGGATACAAAGAGTTGACATTAATGGGAAAAGGTCTTCGGGATCTGTAGTTACAATGGGTGTACCGCAAGGCTCTATCCTCGGTCCTTTCCTATTTTTGGTTTATATTAACGACCTGCCTCATCTTGTAAAGAATGATCACGAGATTGTATTGTTTGCTGATGATACTTCATTAATTTTTAAAATGAAACGACAAAGCACAAATTTCGACGATGTGAATAATGCAATCTCAAAAGTAGTCCATTGGTTTAATGTCAATAATCTTTTGCTTAATGAAACCAAAACAAAATGTATAAGATTTACTCTACCTAATGTAAAACAAGTTAAGGCTGATGTAAACGTAAAAGGAGAAACATTAGAAATTATAGACAATACCGTATTCTTGGGAATAACCTTAGATAGTAAACTTCAATGGGGCCCACACATAGATAAGCTATCGAAGAGACTTAGTTCTGCAGCATATGCAGTCAAAAAAATCCGTCATCTTACAGACGTTGATACTTCTAGACTAGTCTATTTCAGCTACTTCCATAGTATTATGTCTTATGGCATACTGCTGTGGGGGAACGCTGCAGATATAAACACCGTATTTGTGTTGCAGAAGAGGGCTGTTCGTGCAATCTATAATATGGGTCCCAGAGAATCCCTACGTGATAAATTCAAAAAAATTAACATAATGACAGTACCATGTCAATACATTTATGAAAACTTGTTGTACACTCATAAAAATATCAATCGTTTCCCTAAAAATAGCGACATACATAATTTAAATACTAGAAATAAGAATAAACTTGCTGTGCCCAAAACAAGGCTAAACAAGATAAATGTATCCTTTAAAGGGCAATGTATACGCTTCTACAACAAAACTCCTAGTGAGTTGCAAAAATTATCAATAAATAAATTCAAACAAATTGTCAAAAATATCCTATGTAAAAAGGCTTACTACAAAATATCAGATTATCTAGAAAAAAGCTTGGGACGAGTTTTGCTCCAACTCGAAAACTAACAATCTAACAAGGTAAAGGTTTCTTGTTCGCTTCTTTACTTTACCTCAAAAAGATTGAAGTGAACGAAAGATCAAAGTGATCACTTTATTTCCTAGTTTTAAGTATGTTTATAATTTGTGACGTGTGACGTGTCCAAGAGTCCTGTAAGGTCTAAAGGAAATAAAGCACTTTGAGTTTTGAGTTTTTGAGTTTTGCTGAACCGATAAACGCTGGGATAGACGTGTTCTAGAGTGGAGACCGCGAATTGACAATCGTAGCGTAGGACGCCCTGAGACTCTATGGAGTGACGATATACGTAGGATAGCTGGCGGTAGATGGAAGCGAAAAGCCAATGATCGGGCTGACTGGCATGTCTTGGGAGAAGCCTATGTCCAGCAGTGGACTTCAATAGGCTTATAATGACATTCTAGTATTGACACAATAGTAATTACAATTTGATTTTACTATGGAAACTGACGTGGTTTTAACATATTTTTATTTTACTTAGGCGGGATTACTCACGTTTAATTTTATCAGAAACTCCGCATATGTAAAACACAAATACAATTTGATTCCTAGCATTTTTTTTCTGATGACCACCGTCTGATCAACGAGAGAAAGTGAGTACCCTTTCTTTTTATCTCGTTATGATCCGCCGTGTTGTATAATTTTATGATCCGTATAGATAAATGCCTTATACCTTTCAGATGGTGCCTTAATTTGGCCCTGGCCCTATGCTATAGTTGCGGGAACATAATTCTATATCTGTCACTCATTTAGACAAGAACTTAGACAATTGGGCTTATGTAAAGTGGCTAGAATGTACTACATACCAAACTTCCCATTTTGTAATGTTTCACCTGCGATATTTACCTAATAAGTACTCCATCGTAGACTGCATCTTCACTGAGGCGAGTTTGGCGTCAAATGCTAGCCTATTTAGTAATAAAAAAATTCGTTTATACCATTATCTTACCAGGATTAAGCTAACTATACGTGCCAAGTGTGGTGTTCCGGATGATATGCATCTCATGCGTGGAACTGTTTAGGGAGTTACAGATGTTGCCTTTTCCGTGAGAGCTATTTTACTAGATAGCCCTGTTCACCCATGCAAATATAGATAAATTTCAACGCAGGGGCTAACAGCACGTTAATTATTATCAACAATAACAAGCTAATATGTTTAAAAAAACCTATAACCCTGCTTCGGAAAAAAACATACATATTTGGGCCGAAAACCCGATCGATTTTCTGTAATTTTAACACACTCAGAAAGACTTTTGCATTAAATACAAATCTAACTACATATACATCAAAATCTGTTCCGCTGTTTAGTAATTACGAGGGAACATGGGGACGGACATAGATCCATATAGATCAAATACATAACCTTCTTCTTTGGCTTCGACGCAGTAGGGTTGAAAGAAACATCAACAAGGAACGTCGTCTCAATGTCTCATCAAGTCAGGAAGGTCGTTAGGTCGAAAGGTCATTCTGCGTCACGGTTTCCAATCGCGAGCCCGCTTCCGTTGGGGATGTACCTTCTACCGCGCGTTTATAAACCAAACAAATATTCGCCACACGAGACCTTGTTTCATGACTTTGATTATTAAATTGTCAGTAAATAAATATTAATTTTTATACATATTATATCGACGCATAATAATATTTTGACATTGTTAATGTTATTTTTGAAATATAGCAGAATAGTACCTGGATGACCGAGCTTTGCTCGGATTTTTTAAGGATCATCTGGATTCTAACCAGGGTCTTCTGGATTCGGGACCGCCCGATTTCCCACCTGAGCTATTATAACCTTGATGAAATTTACCTTCGTATTCTAATGAATTCTAATGAAATTGTAGCAGTTTTTCATTGCCTGAAAACACGGATAAAACAACGTTTTCTAAAAATGAAACCTAGCTAGTTCGATTTATCGTCCCCGAAACCTCCTGCATACTCATAAAAATCGTTAGAGCCCTTTCCGAGATTCAGAAAATATATATATTCATATATATATATATATACATATATACAAGAATTGCTCGTTTAAAAGTATTAGATTAGATAGATGATAGATGACTTGTAATTTTGGTGTTATCAATAAAATATTTATATTTGATTACCGCTGCCATGACCCCATATGTAGCGGTGGTGAAATCTTTAGAATCTTATAATAAATTTGTAACAAAACAATAAAAGCCGCTGTTCTTACGCAGTCAAGTAACTATAACTGAGTCACCGAAATATATCCCAACATCTCTGTTGGGAACTCGCTGTGGATATAATTTGAAATATCATATCTCCCGTACCTACACTTAAAGATCCATTGAATATGTAAAGCAACAAACCGACCCAATAAGGCCGAAAGTCGTAAGAATGTAAATCGATCAGTGAAGTCCAGTGGAGTAACTATAGTTCATGTACAGTAAGGGGTATTCATAATACTTAACCTTGGATTGGTCTATATAGTTTTTCTTAGTTGGGATTGGCATTTCGATTCTAAAAATTGTTGTCTTTATGATTTAGAATTAGTCTCCGATAGTAACATACAGACCTTTTCTGTATGTTACTATCATTAAATGCTATGTTCCGCTTCCTAATATTTGATTTTATAAACAAAAAGTCATTTCTGCTGTTCTATTTGGTGTATAATAAAGTTGTATTGTATTGTATTGCATTGCATTGCATTGCATTGCATTGCATTGCATTGCATTTTTCTTATTCCTACTAGTAGGAGTTGGCTTTCTGTGATTTTGCATCTCTACTTCTTTTTTTTTTGTTGTCGCACTATGCTCATTTGCCAGTGTCAAGTGTTACGATATTTCAAGTACTATATTTAAAAAATCAAGCTAAAACAAGTCACAATCAAGGTCACATAGTGTAAGTAATGTCCAAGTCCGGACATGTCCAAGTAAAGTTTTGATGACTAACATCAAGCATCGATGGAGTCTTGGAAACAACACGAAAGTCGTATTTCACCCTTTCACCTCATCATTTCACTATTCCACAATTACTCGCGTCATACCATACTTTATAAATGAAACTAATACTTTTATAAATACTCAAAAAACAAGTTTTGAAAAGTATAACAATGCGATGACATGATTTTAATGAAGACAGCATTGTTGACGGCTGTCATAATCCCATTTTTTTCTTTTTCTTTCTTCGGCCACAACACATTTGTGCTATTACTCCCGTATTTCTCACATTTTCTCATTAAAATTATGAAAACAATTTAGATATAAATTTAAAAAATAATTATTTTCTTCCTACTGACTATAAATTGTTGTACTTCAAATGTCAAATATGTACCTATCTGCACTTAGCCACAATTTAACGTTCGTGACTTCTCACCGCTCCCGAGATTGTCTACTTTTGATAAAGTGACATATCTGGTTGGATCTAGACTCTTTGTCTTCGAAAATGTATGTTGTAATTAGATGGTGTATTTTACTTTACTTGATATCTTTGTGGTTTGAAAGGGCAAGGTTCGTATGCTATGAATAACCGCCCTAGTAAATAATCTACGAATGTATACTAATGTATACCTTTACATAATTTATGGTTATAGCACAACAGTAAATACATTTCAGCTATATGCAAATTGCTAAATATATTGAATTGTAATGATATGTCAAGGGTATAATTACGTATTCATTGGTATTGATTACAAATTAATATCAATAAATCAAATTAATTTCTTTTTCGATTGGATTTGTTTTTTTTATTTTAAGTAGATACCTAAAATTGTAAGTTGGTTGCTGCTCCGAAAGTTTTCCGGAAAACCACATTTTTTCGACTTGAGAAATATTTCATTTCGATTAATGACTAGCTGAATACACGGTACGTCGTACCCGGTGCGGTAGCGCTCAGTATTTGCTTTCGCTTATAAGTATAGCGATGATAGCTCAGTGGTTAGCGTGGTCGGTTCGCATGCCGAAGGGCGTGGGTTCAAACCCCAACAATGAGCTTGAGCTGTCGGTGAAGGAAAACATCGTGAGGAAACCATAGCGTGGTGGTAGAGTACTTTCTAGTACTCGGCTAGCTAACTACCACCCTCAAGTTGAAAATCTGCCACCAAGCATCTAACGGTTTGTTCCGGCAGCCTCACTTGAGAGCCAGTTCCATTCCAGGCTAGGTGTGCTTTACCATCTTCGACCACACCGTCACTTAACATCAGGTGAATTGTGGTCAAACACCAGTCAGCTATAAAAAAAAGTATTTGTAAACCTTAAACTAAATATCACGATCATTAAAAAAAAAACAGCTAATTGTTTCGGGCGTTCTAGAGTTATGTGCTTATCAACGAAAATTATTTGATATTTAGTTATTACCGTTAAAAGAATTTGCATTGTATTTATATTTTTTATTGTACTTTTATATTAAAACAAAGTGTAATTTTGGACTTAATTTGGAATAAATGTTATTATTATTTCCATAACTTTGTTTTTAAGTGTTGATGTTTACGGTGGAACAATTCGATCGGGTCGCCAAATTAAAAAAAAATCTTTCCTTTCATAGTTTAAATTGCTTCCTACATGTTCATCTTAACAGATACCGCAATAATAAAATGTTGGATTAACAAATTAAAGACAAAAATCTATGACGTGTTTGTGTTAAAAAAGTTCTTATACTTTTAAATGATACATTGAACAGGCTAGTTTTATCTACTTGTCATGTACACTGTCACTTCGATTTAAGTTATAAGTACCTACTTTTGATTTAATGGAAATATAAACATATTTCACATGATTGTCTTGATGTTTTTATTGGTAGATCAGTAATGCACCACCATTAGCAAGACTGCGTATGGTAGTGTAACTAAAGATAGGAACACTATTGTTGGAACTCTTACAGTTTAACCTGCATGTAAGTATGTCCCTATGTTTCCTCGTAACTTCTAAACAGTCTAACTTACGCTTATGTAGTTAGAAAAGTGTTTATTGCGCGATTGATACTATTAAAATAATAAAAAATATTTATGGCCAATTTTTGGCGCCAAAATATTTTTTTTCATAGATTATTACTTTTTAAACTTTTTGACTTGTATAAATAAATATCGGTACACCTAGCAATATAATATAAGTAGGTACATATAATTTTGTACGCATTATTAATGGTAAGTCGGTAAATTCGAACTTACCGGACATCAAGTATTGACATTTCACAGAAATATGTTGATGCACGGTCAAATCGCTGACCACTTGTTGTTTTATCACTACAAGATGCCAACTTTTTCCTTTATCCCAATTAAATTCACATTTTGCGCTGATAATTACTTACTTTATAAACAAGCCCCATGATATACAATACCTTTCCACGTTTTATAAACTTATATCAATTGTTTTTATTTTATATATTGTAATTTTATGGCAGTGTACCTACTAAATGGACTATAAAGAAATCAATGAATAAATTCAATAACCGTTTATTCAATAAATGACAAATAAACTAAACGATAAATGTATGTATTATGTGTATGTGTTTAAAGTTGCAACCGGTATTCTAAAGAAATGAAAATAAGTTTAGCCTGGATCACGGAAAAATCATGTCGTTGCATTGTATTTATATTTTTTATTATATTTGACGTTTTAAGTGTAATTGTGGACTTAATTTGAAATAAAAGTGTTTAATTTATTATTATTTCCATAACTTTTGTTTTTGAATAGTTTAGGGGAACCAAATTCAAAAAAATCTTGCTTTTCGTAGACAGCGTTAAATTGCTTCTTACATGTTTCTGATAACAGACTTGCAACAATAAAGATGTGGTATCGAAGTATGACAAATTATAAACAAAAATCAATCTGAGCCGAAATAAAATCCGAAAGGAAAGTCTATCTTTGTCTTAGTAGCTAAACCAATGGTACCCAAGTGATATTTTTGACTTTAAGTTGTTAATACAACCTAATTATTATTCCATTTTTTTTTTATAAACCTTCAATGTAAAAAACAATAACGCATATTACTTTTTAAATACTGAATCACAGGCTTAGTGCCTAGTTCAGCAACAGTAGATACAATAAATAGATCAAAGAGCTTATACGAAAATTAAAAAGTATACGTTTAATAAGAAACTTATGTAATAAATATTATACGTGGGAAATATCCACCAAGGCGATTTGGTCGATAATAAAGGTAGGTGGAAGCAGAAGGTGCAACTTTAGGGCGCAATTTCCGTATGTGTTAGTGAATAAAAAAACATAATTGGACATTTCATTCCATAAACATTTTAAATTGCGTTGCCAAACTTTTCCTTATATTTTCATGTAATTTTTTTTTAATATTTAAAAAACCCGCCAAGTGCGATTTCGTCTCGCGCACCTAGGGTTCCGTACAAACCTGTAGGTATATAAGTAATAAAAGTACGGTATATTTTTAAATGGTAATTTATGCTTTTCGCTATTTTTCCTTTATCTGTGCTATAAGACGTTGCTTCGCACCAAATTTCAAGATTCTGAGTTCACGTGAACTACCCTGTAGGTTTTGATTCCCTTGCGAGTGTCGAAAATTTGCAGCATAAACGGCCGTATCTTTTGATTGCGTTGGCTTAGGAGTTTGATTTTTTCACAGCTCCAAGGGACAGTAGGCAGTAGATACTCAGTGTATTTGATATGAATTTCAGCTTGATACACCCACGCATTCCTGAAAAAAATGGTCTTAACAGACAGACAGACGGACAACAAAGTGATCCTATAAGGGTTCCATTTTTTCTTTTTGAGGTACGGAACCCTAAGAAATATAAACTGATTTAAAATAAAATTGCATTTCGTACGTGTCTAAATTGTTTAGTTTTAAATTGTGCCAAGGAAACCGATAATGATTTCCCAAAAAAAAATTGAAAAATCTTCCTAAATGTTTCTGTTCGTACTAAGCCGGGTTAAGTCACTAGTCTTACAGAAACCTTAAGCCCCATATCCTCTATGTCTTTTTTTCTCACCTGTAATTGACTACCTACTTGTATACATATAAGGTAAATGGACAAAATCGACCGTATTGCATTACAAGCTGGAGGTCGATTCAAGCAAATAATTACGCCTTCGATACACTTGCCTACAGTGAACTGCCTAGAGACTTATCATTAATGAAACACGTTATTAATTCTCCACTTATTCGTATAAATTATATTTAACTAGCGACCCGCCCCGGCTTATAATGTGGATACTAACGTAGTACATTACTTTTATCTATCTCGTAGGGTTTAGCCAGCTTTTGCAATGTAATCGCACTAAAACATTTTTTTTTGCATCACATAACAAATGTTTGAAATTCTCGGATTTTCTCAACTATAATGTTCATGTATTATATATACAAACTTACCTCTTGAATCGCTCTGTCTATTGCTGGAAACCGCATTAAAATCCGTTGCGTAGTTTACAAGATCTAACCGTACAGACGGCAGGAAGCGACTTTATTTTACAAGCTTTTATTTAACTTGCAATGTATGTATGTATGTTTGTTCGGGTGAAATCTTGCAAGTTAATTTAACCCACTTCCTGATGTCCGATTGCTCTCAAGTTTAGTGTACTTATGTATCTTCGGTGACAATACAATTATATGGCACCATGGAGCTTGTCTGATGATGGAGACGGAAGATGGCCATAGGAACTTCTAAACTAAGCAAGATATACCCATCGAGTTTGGACTCTATTGATTCGTCTTGAGAAGCAACCTCTAAAATACTTACAGACTAAAAAGTAAAAAAAATAATTTAAAATCAAGCTTTTATCTGGGAAAATGAACTAAAAATTTAAAAAAAATCTAGTAAGTATTTGGCGTGTAAGAGGCACAGAGGTATAGTAAGTACCTAGACTGTAACGGGTAGTGTCTCAAGCTTTTAAGGATATAGGCGAGTACTTACACGCCAAATACTTACTAGAATTTATTTTTAAATTTTTAGTTCATTATCATCATAAATATAATAAATAAATATCATAGGATACATTACACACAGCGCCATCTGACCCCAAACTAAGCAGAGCTTGTGTGATGGAAGTCAGATAACTGATAGGATACATAAATACTTTTTTTTTTTGTAAATACATACTTATACAGAATACCCAGACACAGAACAAACATTTGTTTCTACCATAAAATGTTTGTCCTTGGCGGGACAAACATTTTACGGTATTTTATCGAACCCGCACCCTACAGCTCAGGCAGACATACTACCAATGAGCCAACAGGGCTGTCCCACATAAAAGCTTGTATTTAAAAATATATTTTTTTTCTTTTAATTTATTTACTATTTAGACAGGTATTTTGAAGAACGAAAGAATAAGTAAAGTGGTTTTCATTGCACATCGAGATTAATCATAACTGAGTGTCGGTGTTGAGTTGTTTTATGTTGACTCTAAGATGACTTATTTATGTTTTAATTGAAATATTGTTCTACATTCGATTTGTTACGTTGATGATCTTGTCAGTTTATTATCGTATGTAAAATACAGCTAGCGTAACGTTGATAGCTCAGTGGTTAGCGCGGTCGGTTCACGTACCGAAGTGGTTTAAACCTTAACAATAAGATTGAGCTGCCGCGAAGGGAAACATCGTGAGGAAACCATAGCGTAGTGGTAGGGTACTTTCTAGTAATAAACTAGTTGATAATATGTCGCCAAGCATCTAACAGTGTTTCGGCAGCCTCACTTGAGAGCCAGTTCCTTCCCAGCCCAGGTTTGTTTTCACCATCTTCAACCACACCTTCACTTAACATCAGGTGAGCTATGGTCAAAACAATAACAATAACCCTAATCATAATAAAAAAAAAACAACTAGAAAGTTGCGTAAAAAAATAATGGTGACTTACCTATGCACGCATGTGTCAGCGCCCTATATTAACGATTACTTCATAGTTCATAACTTGTAACAGACAGCTCCCTCTGCCATAGATTATTTAGCAGTTATAAGAGTAGTTAAGTTAAACAATCCTTATGTTCTGGGGGCAGACGGTGCCAAGCCTGTGACGTGTTTAGACGATTTTAAAAAGAACAAGTTGTTATTCATTTCCTACCCCTCTGTCACACACAAATATCTCGATGCATTTCGATGACATAAGTCATTTCTACGCATTGTGTGCGTGATGTTCGTGTAATATGAGGAAAAAATCTTAGTGCTAAAGCGCGAGCATTATTTTTCACAATCTATCTGTACATTTTTCTAATCTTTGGCCGATACCTAAAGAATGTTTCTTATTGACTTACCTAATGTGGCGTACGCGACACAATTTATAGGGTGTTTCCTATATTATGTTACAGTTGCATAATATCCACAAGAATAGGATTTCCTGCAGGTTAATAGGACTTATTCATGGAAATAACAATGTTACATGGCTTGCTATACAGCTGGATGTACCTACTTACATACTATACAAGACAGTCACATAACAGAAACATTGACGCCTATGCCACACTGGCGGTCTGCGGTGGCTGCCATGTTGGCGGCAGCGAGTTTGAATTCTCAGACATGTAGAATATCATCTTATAACATAACTGGTCTTAAATAATACATACAGAACACCCAGACACAGAACAAACATTTGTTTATACCAAACAAACATTTGTCCTTGGCAGGAATCGAGCCCGCGTCCTACAGCTCAGGCAGACATACTCCCAATGAGCCAACGGGGCTGTCAAATCGAATTAGTATCATAATCGAATGTCCCAAACTAATGAGCGCCAAAGCAGCGACTCCTTGGACTTAGTTTTGTTACTCAAAGCTCACGGTATCGCTGCAATGATCATGGACAGCCGTTATCTCTTACCATCAGTGGCTCTAACATATCAATTTTCAAGTATTAAGTTCTACGAAAACTATATGTAGACAAATGTACAAAAAAATGCATCGTTTTGTAGTTAGTAAATCTCGTAAGTAATCTGTAAATCTAACCAGACTAGACACAAAAAGAATTGACCACAAACAAAAGACTTATGTTAACTTATTTATAAAAGAGGTCCTAATTGCAAATCCTAAGAGCAAGTCCTTATCCGTCCTAAGTATCTACTGCTCGCGACTGGACTTAATATATTATACTATATATAATATACATACTTAATATATTATACTATATATTAATATATTATACTATATATAATATATTTTTACTTTCAATTTTTTTTTAATGTAAAGATACTAGCTACGCCCCGCTGTTTTACCCGCGTGGTGATTGATGATGATGATGATGAAAGTATCCTATGTTTTATTCCAGGGTCTAAAAGTATCTACATGCAAAATTTCATCCAGATCCATTCAGCCTTTCAGGCGTGATTGAGTAACAAACATCCATCCATCCATCCAAACATTCACATTATAATATCCATTAATATTATAATGAAATGGACGAAGCGCTATCCAGATGAGCTAGCACGCGAGACGAATTTTTTTAGCATTCAACGATATCACCGTGCGGGAGCTGGGTTGGAGGACGAGAACTCGTACAGTGCCAAGGACAAGAGCCAGTGTAGGTTTGAAGGGCTTTTACATACAAATTACCGCTCACCTTTACTGCCCGACCAATTTGATATGTTCCCACCAACGCTGGGATTTGGATTCTTATTCCAGCAAATAATTTATTCTTGTTCTTGGCAGGCTAAGGTTATTTAGTGGAATATACCAGGATTTTGCTGGTATTTTTCTTGCTTCAATTGCATATAATTTAACCACGAAATCATTCGTATATCCTCTTTAGAGATATTTGTTTCCCGTTGTACAGTATAAGTTCTATAAGTATAAAAAATAAATCGACATCGAGCCCAAACTCGATGGGTTTATCTTGTTTATTCATAAGTTCCTATAGCCATCTTCCGTCTCCATCATCAGACCAGCTCCATGGTACCATATATATTGTCACCGAAGATACATAAGTCCCCCAAATTTGAGTCCAATCAGACATCCGAAAGTGGGTCTAATTTAGCTTGCAAAATTTGATTACAGACAACAGGACAGATGAAACTAAATAAAATCTTGTATGAAATATTATATTACCCCAACATCGTCCAGATAAAAGATAATATAATCAAACATAGCTAAGAACCATCGCAAGGAAAGTGGCTTTCAAATGAAAAAAACCGCATCGAAATCGGTCCGTCCGTTTGAGAGCTACGATGCCACAGACAGATACACACACACAGACAGACAGACAGATATCGACGTCAAACTTATAACATCCCTCTTTTTGCGTCGGGGGCTAAAATGGGCAGTCATGGAGGACTGCCGATAGAAGTGAAAACCACGCGAACCAATAATCGCTTAACGTGGCAAAAGAAGTTTTCACTAAAAAAAACACAAATCATTCAATTATATGAAATCCCAACACTCGTTAACAGTCTTTATTAAAAAGGAACGCTAATTACTTATTGGCTACCTGTTGCACATTATTTCTGCACTTTGGCAATGTGGCATTGCGTCCGTCACACGACTCAAATGCATCTACCAACGTAGCCAAACGTAAATCAAACTAACCTAGTCTTTATCTGCTAGTGATTAGGTGCATAAAATTTGCGTAGTTAAATTTGCCGGTTCGTCTATCCGTACCGAGTGGCTGTGCGTGTGAGTGACGCCGATTTTTCGCTCTATTTATAACGAAGGTATTAATCAGCTAACACGTTACAACAGTTTTTTAACGTCGCATATTTTAAAGTGAAAGATGGTGTGGGAAAATGGAAGATAAGCGATACGATCTAGTAAAATTTACTACCTCTTTCACGGGCCGTGGACAAGGATTGCGTACGAATATTTATGAATATTTTATAAGAATGTCTAGCTGTATGGAGTCTTTTTTAACCGACTTCAAAAAAGGAGGAAGTTCTCAATTCGTTGGAATCTATTTTTAGGGTTCCGTACCCAAAGGGTAAAATAGAACCCTGTTACTAAGACTACGCTGTCCGTCTGTCACCAGGCTGTCTGTATCTTATGAACCGTGATAGACAGTTGAAATTTTCACAGATGATGTATTTCTGTTGCCGCTATAACAACAAATACTAAAAAGCAGAATAAAATAAATATTTAAGGGGGCTCTGATACAAAAAACGTGATTTTTTTGCTCGTTTTTGCTCGATATTGATAACGGCAACAGATAGACGCTTGAAATACAACAGACATGATTTTTATAGATAATGGTACCTTCTTGCGCGAGTCTGACTCGCACTTGGCCGGTTTTTTATGTATGTTTACTATTACTCGAAGACGCCTGGACCGATTCGAGAAATTATTTTTTTGTTTAAAAGGGTATCATCAACATCATCATAAGCTATAGGACGTCCACTGCTGGACATAGGCCTCCTCCTGCGGGGGTTTTGCCAATACTCGCCACGCTTGGTAGGCGGGTTGGCGACGCAGTTAGGTGTGATTGTTCAAGGAAGACGCTGCTGCCCATCTTCCAGATTACATACCTTAGCCGACTCTTACGGCAACCACGGGTAGAAAGGGTGGGGTACTGTTCTTACGCCGGCACAACCACGGCTTACTATAATAAAGTAATTGTGACTTTACCACTAGCTTTGACGGAGTTTTGGAAGTAAATCGAAAAATCGTGTTTCCTCATATTATATTACTTTCTCACACTCAAGCGCGTTATTCGATAATTAATGAATAAAACACCAGTTTTATACATAAACACTAAAAAAACACAAGCTTTGAAAATAATACAATGCGTCGGCGTGATTTTTCCATGTTCCTAAATCTTCTACTTTAGACTATTGAAAAATCTGATTCTTGTTCTGGTGGTATTAAAGTCAACTAGGAATTGAAATATCTTAATTGTAGGTATCAATATAAGCTGTACCCATTCATGCGGTTTCGAATCAAAGATATCGCTACATGAATTCTTAGAAAATGTATGACAGTACCAGGTAGGTATATACTAACGACAACGCACGCTCTATCGCTACCCTTGGTAGATCAGCTCTAGCACATTAATTTGCGAGAATTACGTTACTACGTAAACAATAGTCAATGAAAATAAGCAGTTTCTATTTACTCTCGTCAGGGGCGCTGTCCCACTTCCCTTACATTTTTCTGTCTTTTACGTGAATTTCGTAAATTGATTTTTATAAGGTTCCGCATTTTTAAGGTTTCGTACCTCGAAATGAATAAACGGAACCCTTATAGAATCACTCTCGTTGTCCTTCAGTCAAGATCTTTCGGGAACACGCAGAGGTTTAAAGTTGAAATTAAAACCATATACGCAAATCTGTAATTTCTTACAGCTGTGAATAAATCAAACTTCTCAGTTACGGTAAAATAAAAATTTATAATAAAAAAAATAAAAAATTTGACGATAATAAAGACTATTTGTCAAGACGCATTATATTATATTACACATAAAGAAAAAAATTCCGAAAACTCTACATTTTAAATTTAAACACAAAAAATAAGGACTTTATGCAAAGCATAAGAACAACAATCTATCATACCTACTAGTTTGTACGGAACCCTCAGTGTCCGTGTTTTTTTATCATGCATTATTAGTTAAGTTTTCACTTCTGTCGGCAGTCCCCAGACTACCTATTTATTTTTGTACTTTAAACTCTAATCATAGGTTAACTTTAAACATTGTTTATAATTAAAGCTTTTATTATATAAACCACCTTTCTATACATCCCACTTAACATTTCGGCACATTAAGATATTTCAATAACTTACACTGGACGTTGGCTAACTTTGTTAAGCAGAGCATGTAACAGTAAAATATTTTACTATTTTATTTGGACAAACTTACGCATTACAAGTATATGGTTACATTTAAGTAACAATAAAAAACAACTATTATAACATTATAATCTTTTTCGATACATAAACTCGAAAAGTGAAGGTACTACGTAGCATATATGTATGTATTTTCATTCGCCGTATGTAGCGATGTACTATGTATGTAGCGATGATGGCTCAGTGGTTAGCGGGTAAAATGATTTAAAAAAAGGTATCACCAAATCATAACCTCCTCAAAATCTCCCAAACCATAACCTCCCATACCAAAGTTCATCGAAATTGGTACAGCAATTGGTGTTCACGAAATCATCATAAATGATTAGTTCTGGAGTAATAAATTTAAAAAAAAAATTGTTTTGCAAAAAAAAAACTCTCACCCCGTGCACGCTTTTAATTGTGTTTCAAGACACATCTGACAGTAACAAATTATGGCTTAAAATAAAGAAATTATTTTACGCTCGGTGAGATGGCAATTAAGATAAAAAAGTAAGTGTAGAGAAAACTATGATTTAGAATTTAGATTTGTAAAGCGATCTAGACGGACAACAACTTTCGTCACATGACAAGTATAATAAACGCAAATTTAGTCATCATAACCTATCTGCCTCAATGTTGTCTTTTCATAAATGTATGGCTCAAACAATTTTGATAAAACGAGGTAGATACGCCATCGTTATAATAAGCATTCTGTAGCGATTTTGGTAGCGGTGATAGCTCAGTGGTTTAGACGCCGAAGGGCATCGGTTCAAACCCCAACAATGAGCTTGAGCTGCCGGTGAACGAAAACATCGTGCGAAAACCATGGCGTGGTGGTACGGTATTTTCTAATAATCGGCTGGTAAGCTACCACTTTCAAGTGAAAAATCTACCGCCAAGCACATAGCGGTGTGTTCCAGCAGCTTGAGAGCCAGTTCCATTCCAGGCTACGTGTCCTTTACCTATTCAACCACACCATCACTTAACATTACATGAGATGTGATCTAAGACAAGACAAGACACTTCCAACAACAAATATGATAAAAAAATTACAAATTATGAAAGGTAATAAATAGTTTAGAAGTTATGGGGGAACAATGTAAATACACACATACATACACATACCGGTCAAAAACATAACTCTACCTTTTGCTTCGCCGTAAGTCGGGTAAAAAAGCCTTTAAAGAGTTACGTGGAAGGTAAATAGTCATAATAAGTCATAATACTTGTCATTAAGAACAACTTTTACTATGGAACCAACCCTGAAATCGATAAAAAATCTGCAGAAAAATGTCATTTACTCTCAGTGATATGTATATAAATAGTTACTTTTCCGCAATTTTAGGGTCGGTCTCATAGTAAAAATATCTCGTTATGACACACACGCACACATACACACACAAACACACACATACACACACACACACACACACACACGCAACACATACACTCACACTACACATAGACACACACCGGTACACCGGTAAGTGTACACCGGTTGGGATACACTCGCCCCTTTTCAGTCTTAGTACCACCGTTCCAGGTAATCCTGTAAACTATTGGCGCGGACTTCTTCTCATTATGAGAAGGGTTAGGCCATAGTCCACCACGCTGGCCAAGTGCGAGTTGGCAGACTAATAAATATCTATATGTATCTATACAGTACCATCTAATAGTCCAGTCATTTTAGGCATTTTAAACCCCAATCTGCTGAAAAATTCCTAGCGAGCTGAATTTGTGTATACACCTTTATTACGGCATTGTTATGAAGATGTGAAAAATTGACATTGATATCCTTTATAACCTTTTTAGCCGGCACGATATCAATGTCGATATACACAAATTCAGCTCGCTAGGACTTTTTCCGCAGATAAAACCTAAAATGACGACTTATAATATTATAAATGCGAATGTGAGTTTGTTTGTTTGTTATGCCTTCACGCGTAAACTACTCAACGTATCAGAGTGAAATTTTGCATGTAGGTACTTTAGGCCCTAGAATAAGACAGGATACTTTCATCATCATCATCATCCATCATCACGCGGGTAAAACCGCGGGACGCAGCTAGTGTAATAAAAATAATTAATAATCTACACTAATAATAATAATAATAAGTATAATGAGTGAATCGGTTCTTCTATAGGCGAGCGTACTCCACCGTAAACCGTCAGGCGAGTTGGCGATCAAACGCAAGCTTATTGCAATAAAAAATAAGTATAGTCATGAAAACTGAATTTTTCATTTCAACTCGGAAAGATAAGAGGAAATGGGTTTAGTTCAGTTTGCAAGATTTGACCTAGCCAAACTAACATACAAATATTGCAAGTTAAATAAAAGCAAAACAGAAGTTTTGGAACATATCACAAAACGGCAAAAGATTTTTCCGGGTTCCTGTCAAAACTCGTCTCATTAGCATTTTGTAACGGTCGGCACTTGTTCCGCATGATTTAAATAACCAAACAAAATTCAATTAAGCATATTAAGATCAAATTATGCATAGACGTGTTACATCTTGTACCTACCGTCTCTGATTTAAAGGTTTCGACTTAAAAATACCTTCTTTGAATTGAAGGTGCGTCAGTAGTCGACCTTGCACTGGTTTTTGTAATTTGATGGTAATAACACTGCATCCTTGTTAATTATATAGAATGTACATCTACGTATTTAATTGCACGGAATAAATTATAGTTTAAATAAATTAAACAAGCTTTTATCTGTAAATATGTTTAGTAGATAATTATTTTAGAGATTTCTCATCAAGACTAATCAATCGAGCCCAAACTCGATGCGTTTATCTTGTTTAGTCCAGAAGTTCTTATGGCCATCTTTCGTCTCCATCATCAGACCAGCTCCATGGTACCATATCAAATTTGAGCCAAATCAGACAAATTTGTGGGCAAGTTAAATAAAAGCTTGTAAAAACATGCTTTGCAGCAAACCAAACTAAAAATGGAAAAGTACTTCCATACATGCAATATATTGTGCTCATCAAAACGAATCATATGATCACAAATTCGACTGGTTTACAAGAGGCCACTGAAGAGTTTCACTAACCACCTCCTGGTTCCATCATCAGACCCTTAACACCAGGTGCATTCTGTTGGGTCAAAATGAATTATATAAGCTTAAACTGGAGAGCTTTACTAGAAGTAATTGAAGAGTTCCACTATCTGCTGTTGGGTGTGCGATTGATTCCCAACCAAGACAAACTTTTTGTTGCACACAAATGTTTTGTGTTATCTATATATTTACAAAAAAAGTGTTCTATCAGTTATCTGACTCCCATAGTACAAGCTTTGCTTAGTTTGGGGTCAGATGGCGTTGTGTCCTTTACATTTAAGTCCTTCAAATTTAAATTTTTCCCTGTTTCAAGTCCTCACTTAGCTTATAATAAGTTTTTTAAATTGCCTCCTGCTCTGGACTCTAGCTAGTGGTAAGCTCAAAGCAGTATAATGAGCTATGATCGGGGATTCCCTACGAGATCGAATCAGAAGTGAGGAGATCCGTAGACGAACTAAAGTTACCGACATAGCCCTACGGATTAGCAAGTTGAATTAGTAGTGGCCAGGGCATATAGCATGCAGAACTGATGGCCAATAAGGGCCGAAAAGTTCTGCAATTAAGATCACGGACCGGCAAGCGCAGCGCAGGACATTCACCCACATTGTGGACAGGCAACTTAATGAAAATCGCAGGAATGCGCTGGATGTGGGCCACTTCCAACCGGCCTTCATGGAAATCATTAGGGGAGGTCTATGTCCTGGAGTTGTTTTCCTACGGCTGAAATGATGATGAAATGATAACGGAAGCAAATCTATAGACGTATTCACTTTAAAATAGAAACACCTGCATACAAATTATCGCATACTTACATATATGGAGTAAGTATAGTAATATTATCGCTAAGTGTGAAGTATCTCCTAATATTATAAAGGTGAAAGTTTGTGAGTGTGTCTTTATGTTTGTTACTGCTTCACGATCAAATGACTGGACCAATTTTGATGAAATTTGGTATACAGGATTCAAGATTCAAGATTTATTTATTTGTAGAATATGGCTTAGTGTACCTACATTTATACAGAAACAGCACACAGGTCTTATAATTATAGTAAAGTCCACATATCCTTGCCCGCTGAGGCATACAAATAATACATAATTTAAAGCTTTAAAATGTCAAAATATGAATCTTAATAAGTCAAATAATAATAATTAATTAAAAGTCAGAAAACGTACACAACAAAAAAACAATAAACATAGAATTTTACATAAAATAGTCAATAATAATAATAATTAATTAAATGTCAAAATGAAAACGTACACACAAAAATAGAATTATATATGAAATAACAATAATAGTCAATTAAACAATGTCAATATTCCAATAGTCTGCTTCAGAATTTATCGTCCAAAAAGTGATTGATTGTATAATAACATTTTTCCATTAGTAAATATTTTAATTTCTTTTTAAACAGAACATTATTCAATTCCCTAATTGCTCTTGGTATTTTATTATATATTATGGGTGCCATACAAAATACACTTTTAGTCATTAGAGACGTTTTGGCACCAAATACATGCAATTTGGTGTTGTCCCGTCTCTTGCGACTTTTTACATCTGCCATGCGCTTGACTAAATTAGGGTTGTTTTTAACAAATGTGGCTATTTCAAGGATATAAATACATGGTAGAGTCAAAATCTTATATGTCTTAAAATAGGGTTCGCAGCTATCAGTCTTTTTTAAGTGATACATTGCCCTAATGCATCTTTTCTGGGCTTTGAATACAATTTCTTTATCAGTAGAGTTCCCCCAGAAGATAATGCCGTAGGATAGAACCGATACGACCATACCATAGTATGCCGTTTTTAGCGCATCACTGTTTATTATTAGGGAAAGTTTAAACAGTGCATATGCCGAAGAATTGATTCGCTTACTGAGGACATCTATGTGTGCTTTCCAATTGAGTTTATTGTCGATGGTCAGCCCGAGAAATTTCGTTGACTCGACCTCTCTTAGTGTTGTATCATTATACTGAACTATAATCTTATTTTGAATAGTACGCTGCCGAAAGTGCATTATATTTGTTTTTTCTAAATTAATTTTTAACATATTATCGTTTAGCCATTCAATTATTGATGTCAAACTATTATTTATGTCAGATTCATATGTCAATTTATTTTCGCATTTAATCGTCACTGTGCTATCATCTGCAAAGAGAATCGTCGGGTGCTGAATAGCTTTAGGTAAATCATTTATATAGAGTATAAACAGAATAGGGCCCAATACACTACCTTGAGGGACACCTGTTGTAGATGACCTCTCTCGAGATCGGTAAACCTCTTCCATCTTTGTAATAGGGTTTATTTTTGTAATTTCTGTGTATTGTTTCCTATTACTTAAATATGACTGAATGAGTTCCAGTGTGTTACCTCTAATACCGTATGCCTCCATTTTCTGTAAGAGCAAGCTATGTTGTACATAATCAAAAGCTTGAGTCATATCACAGAATATAGCGCAGACAGGCCTAGTACAATCCACATTTGTCATCACATTCAGCAAAAAGTCGTATATAGCCATATTAATTGTGCGTTTTTCTCTGAAACCTTTTTGCTCGTTACATAAAATATTCATTTTCTCTAAATACAGGTAGTACTTTTTATGTATGTTACGCGATCATTCCGCCAATTATGAATCGATTTGATGTTTTTTTTTGTATGGTAGATCATACTCGATATAAATTTTATCGAAATTGATTCATCATTTACTCAGAAGCCCCGCTGTTTCAATGGAGCAGTGTGTTTAGTTGTCCTAAGGTCATGGAGTCGGTTTTTTTTAATTGTAAATTTATACTTGTTGACGGAAGATTTGTATAACAATACATTCTACAATATTTAAACTTTTGTTTAGGTGAATAAATTCAATGTTTTGTGAACAATTCACCATAATAAATAGCACTTGTGCAAAGCCGGGGCGAATCGCTAGTGTTATTATATTACTAGAAATTATTTCCTCATTAATATTCACAAAAACAGTGCTAGCAATAAAATTGTTCAAGCTCAGTTTTTATAGCCCGAAAATTATATCAAGTAATTATACGTGTAATACATTTAATAGATCATTTAAATGGAACGTTGTAAAGAATTAACACCATTTGGAGGTGGCCAAATTTTTGCACGTACACGATGCAATGTGGCCAACATAAATTCTAGAGCGGTGAAGGCGTTCTAACACTTATAACACTTTTGCAGCGATAATAGATCAGTGGTCTGCGCGCTCGGATCACTCGCCTAAGGGAATGGGTTCAAATCACAACATAGAGCTTGAGCTACCGGTGAAGGAAAACATCGTGAGGAAAGCATATTATGGTAGGGTACTTTCTAGTACTCGGCTAGCTACAACCAACCAAAGCTAAGCAAAGCTTGTACTATGATAGTATACATAGATCCCTGCTTTTTTTATAAATACATACTTATAGTACATACAGAACATCCACACAGAATAAACATTTATTTATACCACAAAATGTTTATCTTTGGTGTGAATCGAACCCACGCCCTACAGCTCTTGAAGCAGATATACTACCAATGAGCCAACAGGCCTGTCAATTTCAAGTTCTCATTCCGGTCTTCTCTTTTACAGCGTTGACACATTTCTGGTATCAAAACCTTGACGAAAGCTTTTTCGCAAATTGCATGCTAGACCTTATGACAGCAATTTGTCAGAAATATTTTTAGTTCTCCCATTTAGCTCGATTCCACGTAAGTTGGTTCATAGATGCGAAATATAATCTAACCTCTTGTGAGGTAAAAATTACGCAATTCGCAACATTATTTTATAAGTTGTAATGTTATAAATAAATTTTGCACAATCTTACTTTGTTATTAGACGGTTAATAAAACTGTTTCTTTTTTCGTGAGAACTCCTTGGTAACTGTACCTACTCAATAAAACTTTGCATGTAAATAAATGTGGTGGTAGTGGTTTGCGCCCACACGCGATTCTAGCAAGCACGTCTTTCGGCGTGCAACGTTCCAAAACCAGCTTGGAGTAACTCTGTTTATTATGAACTTGCGACCCGCCCCAGTTTCGCACGGGTGCAATGTAAATACTAATGTGGTGCATATGCATGTATACATATAAACCTTCCTCTTAAATCACTCTGTCTATTGATGGAAACCGCATTAAAATCCGTTGCGTTGTTTAAAAGATTTATGGGTACAGCGGAAAGCGACTTTGTTTTATACTATCTAGAGAAGTACTAAGACGAGTGAGTGTAGAAAAGTAAAATTATGTGGTGAAATACGACTTCTTTAATAACGTAGAACGTATTTCGCGCAAGCAAGCTAGCCCCACGAGTCGGTCTATTGTTATAATTTACAAGAAAAGCGCTAGACAGTGTGCCTCGCCTCTTAATGTAAACACGTTTACAGTTGTCGATCAGATATTACTGCGAAATTACTGCGCAATAATGCACTAGACCAGGGATGGCAAACCTATGACACGCGTGTGTCAGTGCCCTATATTCTTCATTACTTCAATTACTTCATAGTTCATAAGTTGTAACAGATTAATAAGTAGTGGCAGCTCTCTCTGTCATAGATTACTTAGCAATTTGTATAAGTGTAATTAATAGTATAGTTTTTTTTTTTTTTTTTTAGCTTTTCTTTTGGGGGCAGACGGTGCCAAGCGAGTGTTGTGATCAGACGATTTTTTTGGCTTTTTTTATTATTTACTTACTTTATTTAATTACTAAGTAAATTTTGTAAATGATTTTAATGGACATTATTTGATAGCACGTCATGATTACATAATTATTTTTTTATATAGAAAATGGCACGTTCACTAGTAAAGGTTTGCTACCCCTGGACTATACTAACTAAAACTGAGCGGCACTGCATTGCACTGGATTATGTTGTATCATTATCATAATTCCTTACTTACATCTTATTAGGGCAACCATTTCGGAAGCTGTCATTCAATATACGTAGTACCTAAATATCTAAAATTGAGGCTAATTTTACTGCAAGTTTATGATCACATAGATTTATTTCTGTCTTTTTTGTGTTGTTTAATTTTATGGTTGTCTGAAAGAGATCGCTTTTAGCTATATGGCCACCACTTGTGGCAGTCTTCTTATTCACAGTGGGGGCGATAAATCTTGAACTGACGTCACTGTTTTGTGGCAGTCTTATAGCAAAGAGTCTTGACCAACATTTTAAGAGACTCTCGCTAGACGGCTGGGTCAAAGGTCAGATCTAAAAGGCAATGATCCTCGACACGACGCACATTGTTAGGAGGTACCTCACACTGCCGTTTTCCCTGCCCAACCACATTAGATATGATTTTACCATCGCTGCTTTGGATACTCTTTACAACAAGTAATTTATAGATATTCTTGGCAGGCCGATGTCTTTTGTTAGATTATAGAGAGATATTGCTGGCAATAGTCTCGCTTTCAATTCTACATCAAAGTTTCCAGCAAACAGAAGCTCTAGAAGCTTGCTTGCTTCTTTTTATGTTTCTATTGTAAAACGTGGAATAAGATACGCAATAACGTAGCTGTTTCGCGATCGTCGAACTTGAATGGCATTAAGAAATTCACAGTACAAGGGGTTTTATCAGGATAAGAAGAAGGATGAGTAGGTCATATACAATTCCTCTATTATGATATATACAGGTATCTAACTAAGTATCGTATGCCCGGAGAACCTACGTTCGCTAAAAGGCCGGTTTCGTATAGCTAGCACCAGCTTCATATGGCGGTTCATCCTCTTCCCTCAAATATGGTTGAGAGCGATTGCTGGCACAATTGTCAACTCGTGAATGGAAGCTGCTTGCGGAAGCTGGACTGCTCGCGGCAAACACGTTGTGTAGAAATAAGATAAGACCAAATTTGAAGGTATTAGTTGACAGATCGAAACTTATTAAAAATGTTGTTGTCCTTGTCTAATTGATTAACAGTAACTTTTATTTGATTTTTAGTAAGTTCAAATCTGTCAACAGAAGCGTACAAAATTGGCCATAACCTACATAGCACCTCCTGTCTTCCTCATGTCGCTTTAGATTCTCTTTCCAGCAATTAATTTATAGATAGTATTGGCAGTTTGAGGTCATTTAGAAGATTATAGAGAAATTTGCATATTAATACCTCGTCGAAAGACACACGTTGTAAGAAAATTACAAATAGTCTCGGTAATGCATTAGGCCTCCATTTATAATCTACATAGTTCTAATGACTCCGATCGAATGATTAAGCTACTTCACCCACCGACCGGAATGAACAGGATTTTGCATATCTTTGCTTCTGGTTAAGTGATTTTGTGGTATCTCCGAGTACCTAGTATTTGTAATTTACTGTAAGTACAGATACTTAGTTAGTAAACAGATGTACCTAAGTTTGTCGTGGAACCATGGTAGGAGGTAATTGGGGAAGATTTCTTGACAGCCCTGTTGGCTCATTGGGAGTATGTCTGCCTTATGACTTATAGAGCGTGGGTTCGATTTCCGCCCAAATCAAACATTTTATAGTATAAACAAATGTTTGTTCTATGTCTGGGTGTTCTGTATGTATTATAAGTATGTATTTACAAAAAATATATATTTATGTATTCTATCAGTTATCTGACTTCCATCACACAAGCTCTGCTTAGTTTGGGGTCCGATGGCGCTGTGTGTAATGTGTCCTAGAATATTTATATCTATTTATATATTATCCAATCCAATCGTGAAGTCTCGGTTCGAACTCGGGCCTATTCAAAAGAGTTTTCTTTTTACTTACGGATTGTAGCGATGATATCTGTGGCGCGATTGGATCACGCGCGGATTCAAATCCCAAGAAGCTTAAGCTGTCCATGAAGAAAAACATTTTGAAGAAGCCATAGTATGTACCTACTGCATAGTCATTTAGTTCATTCTAGTACTTACCACACTCAAGTTGAAAATCTCCCGCCAAGCACCTGTGTGTTCCGGTTGCCTCAATTAAAAGCTAGTTACCATTCTAACCTAGGTTTACTATTCTTGACCACACCGTCACTTAATATCAGGTGAGTTGTAGGCAAACACTTAGCCTATCACCCAAAAAAATAGAAATTAAAAACTCATACCACTAGATTTTCAGATAAGATAAACATCGTGAGGAGATAAATATATCCGGCCCAGAGAAAAATACAAAGACATACGCCGCGCGAAACGTGAAAAAAAATATATTTTGACCGTAACCTAGACTTATTTCACTTGATTTTCCGTAAATACTTAATAATATTGTATATGACTTTGACGACAAAAATCAGAATGACAATCTAAAATCTAAAAAACACAAAACCAAATTAATGACTGCGTCTTACAATCAATCAATGTTGTTAATTGATCGACAAAAATATCACCTCTACTCTATTTGGACATTAATCAATTTGTTTATCAAGCGAAACTATCTTAGCACCTGTCTTTTACAACCAACGACAAAGACAGAGTTACCCGGGAACTTCCACATGGTAATTGCTATGTGATAGATTACTTATAAAATTAACTTACCAGTCTTCCGCGGTTTCGCTTGCTGTTAAAACAATAAATAAATAAATATCGTAATAAATTACACACAGCGCCATCTGACCCCAAACTACGCAGAGCGTGTGTGATGGAAGTCAAATAACTCAAAAAAGTATTTTTTGTAAATACATTCTTATAATACATACAGAACAAACGATTTCATTCCACTTTCATTGTGCGTACTGCTGGACGGTGGAATGCGTTGCCTGAGTGGGTGTTCCCCGTTGGATATAATCTGGGTGTCTTCAAGTCGAGAGTGAATCGGTATCTTCTAGGCAAGCGTGCTCCATCTTAGACCGCATTATCACTTAACATCTGGTGAGATAACGGTCAAACGTATATCTATTTCTCTCTAAAAAAAGAACATCCAGACACAGAACAAACATTTGTTTGTACCACAAAATATTTGTCCTTGGTGGAAATCTAACCCACGCCCTACAACTGTAGTATTAAGCCAAAAGAATGTCATTGTAGATATGTCGGAGTTTCCGATAAAATTAAACGTGAGTAATCCCGCATAAGTAAAACACAAATCATTGTAGAAAACTTATAATTATGTTAAATTCTAAAACTCGTGAAAAAAAAAGTAGTACTCTAGAAAAAGTACTTAACCAAAAATGTATGGAGTATTCATTTATTTTATAGATCTGTGCCCGGTGTTTAAAATACTTACGGCTTATTTTACTCTAAGATATTCCCTGTATATGCTTTACATAGAATTTGTAGATTGTAAAGGTAACAAACAGACAGACAGAAAACAATTCCATGAACATACTTTTACATTATTATTAGAATAATAAAATGTAAAGGAGTTGTCATAGCTTTATAACATTTTAATAAATTAGAGTTTCTTACACGGAAACAGCTTATATTGACTTCAAAATGGCATATCCTTTTTGACCTTTTTGTCGCCTTTGCAAGTCGGATAACAATTATATTGTCTAGCGTAGGTGTCAAAGCTGATTGTGATTTAGGTAACAACAAACCTTCAAACAGTATCTATGATTTAAAGAAAACACGGACAAGTACGATTCAGACTCGCCTATCAAGGGTTCCGTAGAAACTAGTAGGTAGGATAAATTCTAGTTCTCATTCCTTGCATAAAGATTAAAGATGTGTTTTTGTGTTAATCATATTAAAAAGTGCAGTTTTCGGATTTTTCCCTTTATGTGTACTATATATATGCTTCTTGCCAAATTTCATAGTTCTAATTCAACGAAGTAGTGAGTGTCAAAATATGCGGTTGCTATAACTGAGAAGTTTTATTTTTTCACAGCTGCAATGGACTTAGAGTCTACTACAAATCTTCGTATATGGTTTTAATTTCAACTTGATACCTGCACACATTCCCGAGAGAAGGTCTTGACAGACGGATAACAAAGTGATACTATACGGGTTTCGTTTTTTCCCTTTTGAGGTACAGAACCCTGAAAACTAAATGAAAAACGACGTTGATATGTTCATTAATGTGTAGATATGGGTATATATGCAGTAAGCAATAAGATATAAACATCAAAATTTTAAATCGATGAATGTCCCAACAATTTTGTGCTTTAATAAAAACTAGCAAAATACATGGAAATAACTATTAACTAATGTTGGTTTTTACAGTCCCACCATCGTATCTGTTCAGTTGACAGCGTCGCTAGTGGAGAATTTTGGTATTTCCACCTAAGAAATTCACCAAGAAAAGTTAAGGGAAGTCAAAACAGGACAGTCTTTCAGGTCCAACTTTAATCGATCTTTAAGCATATATCTTATATCATAAGATATGTAACAAAAAAAAAAGAATGTGGAATAATACGGATTTATTTGTATTTTATATTTATAAAAATAATTGTTATCATGTTCTCTTAGTTCAAGTGGCCGCTCTCCAAGAATTCTGGTCGTCATTAATAATAATCGATACCTATTCCTGAATTTCCTATTTGTTGTTTTCGACAATAATTGATCTTCGGAGTCACTTTCACTGACACTCTGTAACTGATTGATAAAAGGTCTAAACACGCATCTTTATGTCTATATTCATTTTAAATTTATCAGATTATTCATTCATCTCATATAACTACCTCCTACGACCATGCCTAACTAAATTGTAGCAAATTCTAGAACATTTTGTAAATAAATCAATCTGAACATGCGTTAAAATTACTCAAATGCAAAATTACAAATTAAAATATTATTTATACGCTGAATATAAGTCATTTGCGCCGAGCCCCAGGTGTAGACAATTAAATTTGATTTAAGATTCAAGTACATTCAATTAATCTAAATGTCGGCTTGTTATTTTTTTATAAATGGCGCTTTTGGCAACTTTATATTTTTATGACCTAAAATGTTTCTAATGCAGTGATAAAATGAATATAACAAGAGGAAATGTGTGGGGGAACCATAGCGTGGTGGTAGGGTACTGTCTAGTACTCGGCTGGCTAGCTACCACCCTCAAGTTGAAAATCTGCCGCCAAGCATCTAACGGTGTGTTCCGGCAGCCTCACTTGAGAGCCAGTTCTATTCCAGGCTAGGTGTGCTTTACGATCTTCGACCACACCGTCACTTAACATCAAGTGAGTTGTGGTCAAACACCTAGCCTGTCAGCGTTAAAGAAAAAAAAGAAATGTCTACGAAATAATTATCCGTAATGTAATGGTGCTGAAACGTGGTCTCTGACTGTGTGCCTCCTTGATAAGCTCAAAGTCGCACAACGAGCTATGGAGAGGGCTATGCTCGGAGTTTCCCTACGAGATCGAATCAGAAATGAGGAGATCCGTAGACGAACCAAAGTTACCGACATAGCCCAGCGGATTAGCAAGTTGAAGTGGCAATGGACAGGGCACATAGCACGCAGAACTGATGGCCGATGGGGCTGCAAAGTTCTGGAGTGGAGACCACGGACCGGCAAGCGCAGCGTAGGACGTCCACCCACAAGGTGGACAGACGACCTCGTAAGAACCGCAGGTTCGCGCTGGATGCGAGCCGCTTCCAACAGGTCTTTATGGAGGTCAATAGGGGAGGCCTATGTCCAGCAGTGGACGTCCTACGGCTGAAATGATGATGATGATGATGAATGTAAATTATATTATCATTAACATAAAATACTTTTATGTTGGGATGATCGACAAAAAACGTCCACGAGTTATGTTTTAATTCTAGCTAATGATACGTTAGAGCGGTTGAATCACATACTGAAGAGCGTGGGATCAAACCCTAACAATGAGCTTAAACTGCCGGTGAAGGAAAACAGCGTAAGGAATCAATAGCATGGTGGTACTTTCTAGTACTTCCAGAGCTAGAGCTACCATCCTCGAATTGAAAATCTATCGCCAAGCGTCTAACGTTATGTTCCGGCAGCCTCGCTTTCCAGGCTAAGTAAAATTAATTAGTTAAGTTTATAAATTTATTCGTTAGTATTTTAATTTTATGGACATGGTCTGAAATATAGAAATATAATAATAATAAGTGTGCTTGCCATCTTGGACTACTCCGTCACTTAACACCAGGTAAGCTGTATTCAAACAAAACCCTACGTTATTAGAAAAAAATCTACCTAAACGTAAATTTGTGATCGCTCTGGAGTTGCGTCCATTAGTTCATGAATTGAAGTAAATTGTATCAAAATAATTTCAACAATTCAATTATTTGAACGTGTCACTTTGTGCTAAAATCATATTGACTGTGAAGGAAAATCAAAACTGACAAAGCAGGCGATTCTTTACTAGAGTTAATTTATAACCGACTGCATTTTTTTTAAATATAAAGATATTGAGAACCCAAAATCTCTGAAAACATGACTTTACAACTAGCAACCCGTCCCGGCTTCGCACGCGTGCAACGTAGATACTAATGTGGTGCATTAGCATGTATTATATGTATATAGATATAAACCTTCCTCTTACTACTCTCTAAACCGTCCGTTCGTAATCGCTAAAATTCCTATAAACCGTCACTCTGTCTACTGATGAAAACCGCATTAAAATCCATTGCGTAGTTTAAAAGATCACTCATGGTAAGAGATAACTCCTATCCATGACCATTACAGCGATAGGTAACAAAACAATGTCCAAGACATCGCTGATACACAAGACATAGCTAGCTCCAGTACCCTACAAACCGGAATACATTAGTATACACATTACCGCCTGACGGCAGAATATCTGGTACTGCGATGGTACCTACCTAAACGACCTCCTGCTAAGGAGTTCCCACCTAGTAATAACTACGGAGCGCATCAAGAAAATATAATTTTGTCTAGATGATTAAAATACTTACAGAATCGTCCTACACAAACTGTCAAGATCAAGATATGAGAACTAATTTTCACTAATTGGTACGTGCCAGTGATTCCATTAACCTCTAGATCGTTGTCTGTTGCTTGGCTATTGCAATACAATTAATTATTTCTAGTGCAAAGATAACTTGGTGTTGATGCTTTACGGATTTTGGTACAAGGAATTGAAGGCCACCGTTAATTAAAGTGAAACAATAATAGTTCTTATCTACATATTTTGGTAACTCTAACTTCTAAACATACCCGAAATTGGAATACAGACAGGTTATGTTGGATTGTACCAACTAAAACCCCCTCAGTGGCTTGCCCTCTGCATAAAGGCACCAGAACCTCCACAAGAACGCGCCGGTACGAAACACTATTGCTTTCGTTAATACTCCTGTGGAATGCTGTTTGCATTTCCCCTTCCACCATCCACAACGGCGCGGAATACTCTGGGTTCTGATCTTCCTTGAACTTATTCAAATAAATGGGAGTTCGGTTCCTCAACCCCATAAGGACAAAGATCCATCTTTAAATCGCTTCCTCATACGCTGCAGCGAGGTGATGGAACTCTCTTTTTTAATGATTGACAGGGTAGGTGTTTGACTACAGCTCACCTGATGTTAAGTGACTGTGTAGTCGAAGATGGTTAACACATCTAGCCTGGAAAGAAAGTGACTTTCAAGTGAGTCTGCCGCAAACACCTTAGATGCTTGGCGGCAGATTTTCAACTTGAGGGTGGTAGCTAGCCAGCCGAGTACTAGAAAGTACCCTGCCACCATGCTATGATTCATTGTATGCATTATAGGTATTTGAACACACGCCCATGTGAACCGACCGCGCTAACCACTAAGCTATCATTGATACAAAACTTAAGCTCTTCCGGAGTTTGTTTTCCCTGAAAGGTACAATATGATATTAAATCCAAAGTAAATAGGTTCTTGTTATGCAAGCGTGGTTTACCTTAGACTGCACTACTACAAAAAATCAAACATGTTGTGGTCAAACGCAAACCTAATTAAATTTATTTTTTTGCCTTTTCAAATTTATATCTTATACCATAGTAAAAGTTGGTCATTTTTTAAATATAAAAAGCAATGAGACGAACAAGACGCTCTCCGATGGTAAGAGATTACGCCTGTCCATAAACATAGCAACGATATACAGAACTTTGAGTAGCAAAACCAAGTCCAGGGCGTCGCTGCTTTGGCGCTCATTACTTTGGCGCTCATTACTTTGAGACTTTCGATGGTTAGTCTCAACAGCCCTAGCTACAGTACTCTTCAAACACACTAATGTTTACACTCTACTGCTTAGCGGTAGGATGTCCGGTACTGCGGTGGTACCTGCCTAGATGACCTCCTGCTACGGGAATCTACAACCAAGTAAATCATGATGAGTAGTACATTGACTTGCCATTACGCGTAACACTTATTATAAAAGCAAAAAGCAATCTTATATACATAAAAGTATTCAAGTAGCGATATGTAATCAAAACAAAAATGCTATAAACACATCTGATAAATGATAATTATTTTTGCTACATTGAAATATTAGCTGTAATAGCCAGTAATAATCTAAGCTAGAATATAGGTACAACAAAGTAGAACCAACTTCCGCGTGGAGCACGTCCGACTTGTTTTCGCTTATATCATGTAAAATTTAATCATACATGAACGAACATGTCTTAGTAATGATTGAGAACACCTATGTATATACAAAGCAGATTTGTTACTAGGACGCAGAATTTTGATACCTACTTAGTACATCAAAATATATCTCATTCCATACAGGGTCATGCACCAAACGTATGCGCCCGTTTTAGGGTAGTAAACTGCGTTTTATAGCAGTTTTGGATGGGGGTAGGTTATTTCTAGGGTTCCGTACCATAAAAGGAAAAAACGGAACCCTTATAGGATCACTTTGTTGTCCGTCTGTCTGTCTGTTAAGACCCTTTTTTTCAGGAACGCGTGGAAGTATCAAGCTGAAATTCATATCAAATACTCAGGTCTACTGTCCCTTGGAGCTGTGAAAAATCAAACTTCTAAGCCAATGCAATCAAAAGATACAGCGATTTATGCTGCAAATTTTCGACACTCGCAAGGGAATCAAAACCTACTGGGTACTTCCCGTGAACTCAGAATCTAGAAGTTTTGCTTGTTAAATATGTAAAAAAAATTAGACGTAAAAAACTCTCTCCCAATGGTAATAGGTAACACCTATATGACTAGTCGTTGTTTTGGCGCCTATTACTTAAACACATTCCATGGTATAGTTTATATATTATATAGTCTCAATAGCCCTGTAATTGGATTGTCTTGTTTTTTTTCATTTCGTGGTTTTTACTAATACATTAATTGTTGTATTTTCAGATGAGTAGAGTGGTTCTAGCATATTAGTTAGCAAGAATTAAATTAGTACACAAGCGAATCAAATTATTATGTATGAAAAAATAACAGTGGTCATTTACTCCCACGAGAGGCGCTGTCTCACTTTCCATAAATTTTTCTATCGTTTATCTACCTGAATCTCGCAAATTGATATAATAATCCTCTTGTACCAAAGTCTTGTATCTAAGTCGTTTACAGTCTTGGCAGAGTGCGTGGTCATCCGTTCCGGTGCCGGTGGTGGCTCGCCTGACAATCCGTCGCCACTCTTCACGTATGGAAGCCTTTAATGTGCACTTACGCACAGGACCGTGCAGTTCTGGCTTTTGTAAATATTACTGCCAATTTAATTCCGGATTAAGGTTAACACTTTTATAAACTGTCCTACTGTATTCCTGAGCACAGACTTCTTCTCATTGTGAAAAAAAATTTTTGTCTACTGTGCTAGCCACCGTGCCGTGAGATTCGAACACAGGCTTCCAGAAGTCTCTCCACCTTCTCCTTCCACAGGTCTCTCGGCTATACTTACTACGCTAGGCTACCGTAACTTCTACTGTACTGTGCAATATCTTCACATTCTAGTAATAATAGGAAATACTTTAGTTAATTCAATTACCGGGGTGGCCGCGCGCAGCGGCGCGCGTCTCACGCGACACAGGAATGTGCCATTGCCACGACTAAATATTTTATGGATTATTCAATAACATTTATGAGCTATTATTGAATATTTATTGTATGTTTAAAGTTATTAATTGTTATTGTAAGTACCTATTTATAATAGCGCTTCGAATCTACATTCTTCATTCGCACAGCGAAGACGTGGAACTCTTTGCCGGAGTCTGTGTTTCCCGAAAAGTACAATATGAGTGTCTTCAAATCAAGAGTAAAGGATGTGGTCAAACGCGAACCTATTCTGTATAAATAAATAAAAATATGCAATTAATATTCTCCCCACACGGTTGCGTGTGTGCAGTCCCCAATTAACCGACCGCAATGCCACCTCAACGCAATGATGTCCTCACAAGCTGAAGTTGACACTTATGCCGATAAACAGTGTTCATGAATAACTCTTTAGTCTACTACAAGCAATATGACTAATTCTCTTAAATAATGTAACACTCACATAAAAACCCATTCATAGGTACCTACACATATTCATAATAGTGCGTAAATTTTATTAGCTAGTATATAAGATAGAATAATAAATCAGCACTATTATGTACACTGTAACGTTACTTATGAAATACAAATATTTTATAAAACACCAAAGTTATAGGTCATTTTTCCAGTCATATTTAAAAAATAACAATTGAAATGTCAAAATCATAACACATGTCAATATAATACATTATATTGATAGGAAATAAGGATGAATAAAAGTAAGTATGTTGCTTTAGGCTGAGTATGCCGCCTGAAGACCTTGGCTTAATGGTTTGATAGTTGTCATATAAAAAGTAGCTTTCGTCCGCGTCTTCGCTGGCATTAATTTACATTTTTTATCTCTCTGAAACAATACTCCTAGTAGTAGGTATGTCCTTTTCTGTACCCCTGATAAAACGTATACAAAACTTCATGATAATCGATTGGATATTTAAGGCGTGAAAGCGTTACAAACAAACTCAAATTCGTATTTATAATATTAGTCAGGATATAACAAAGGGAACCTGCAATTTTACACGTCATCCTGCAAACATGGTTAGACCGCTTTACCAATCCTTAACAAGAAGGTCACTAACAATATATACATATACTAACAGACCCGGCCACGCGTTGCTGTGGCCAAATTGAACACACGCGTGTAACGTGAAATAAATTGTAGCGCATATGAAACGTTTGTAGTTTTAACGTAGCGCCATCTATTGGATACTTACTCAGTCCAGTTAATAAATTACCTTACACCGCCATCTATTAGAATTTTATGGAACTCACAGATAATTAATTATATACCTCTTTGTCGTATAACAAATAAATAAAAAAATATTGCGATTATAAATTGCGATATAAACTATCCTATCTCTCAAGTTGGATCAAACTGCACACAGTGTGCAAGATTTTGTTATATCGGTTCAGTAGTTGAGGAGTTCATCGCGGACAAACAACGTGACACGATTTTTTTATATATAAAGATAAGTTGCAATGACTGAATAGCCACCTGTACAAACCAGGATCCTCAGATAGCCCGCTATGCCATGGCTGATTGCTGGACAACAAAACTGAAGAGCGTGTACTGTGGCATTGCAAAGCCACAGAAGAAGATAGTCGCTGCTAGATTGCATCATCACCGTCTTTATCCATGTCACCGCTAGACTGACTACTTTTCGCCAGCATGTATACTTCCATCTCACCTACTAGAAGTACTGTGCCAGTGGCCCAGAGCCTCTGGTACTCCAAGAAGCTGGGTTGGCCCGGCCAGACCCGCATCTAGAGAGGACAAACCGAAGCACCTGCCCCGGGCGGCAGCTACAGGAGGTGCCAAAATCATAATATAGATTCTTAATATGCTTGATAAGAAAGCACATTGTTCTATCGATTACTAATTTGATTTTACAACGGTTTTGGAATATATCCTACGTTATGAAAGTATCCTAAAGTTGATATTTGTACGCTTGCATTTTTTATGGCTGACAGGCTAGGTGTTTGACCGCAGCTCACCTGATGTTAAGTGACGGTGTGATCAAAGATGAAAAAAACACAAAAAAAAAAAAGTTATTTTAACACCCAAAAAATCGTTCTAAATAGCTAAACTGTAAATATAGCAGCTCTGGTATTCTGGTCCTGAAAGGGTTAACATCGATGATGTTGAGAAACGAGCGCCAAATACTTACCTAATACTTAATCATTTAAAAAAATTACATACATGTTGGTAAGTTAAATTACGCCACAACACTATGCAAAGCTTATTATTTGAGATAAGAACAATCAATTAATTCGTATAATGAAGCTATTAAACTTAACAGACATATTAATGGGCGTGTCGTGACGTAACGTGATAGACATAACATAAATATAATTATGTATATTGTATACATAGTAAATTTCAACGCTGGGGCGTCCACAGCACGTTAGATCTTCGCAGTAATAAAAAGAAAAACATCTACTTCAACTAGAAGTCAGAGAGGTCGGTATAATATGTACATTCTGGGGCCCGCGGTCTACAACCGCGTACCTGATTCCGTTCGGGGTGCACCTTTCCACCGCGTGCTTCAGAAGCAAGCTAAGATCTTGACTTCAAGAGGCCTTGTTTTATGACTTTGACGACTACTTAAAATTAAGGGATTATTCAATTACTAGTAATTATATTTTTTTATTGACAAAGGGTTTAGCCGTGGTGGTGCCGGCGTAAGAATAGTATCCTACCCTCTCTACCCGTGGTTGCCGAAATAGATCATCCGGAAGATGGACAGCAGCGTCTTCCTTGAACAATCACACCTAACTGCGCTCGCCAACCCGCCTGCCAAGCGTGGCGAGTATTGGCAAAATCCCCCCAGGAGGAGGCCTATGTCCAGCAGTGGACGACGTATGGCTGATGATGTATTGACAAAGGGTAAAACGGGACCCTATTACTAAGACTCCACTGTCTGTCCGTCTGTCTGTCTGTCCGTCTGTCTGTCCGTCTGTCATCAGGCTAACCAAATAACATCATATACCTAACCAATAAAATTTACGTAAAAAAAATTACCAACAATGTATCAAGCCAGTGTTTATTTAGCAATACCATTAATATCATGTAATGTTAGTACTTGTGCAAATAATATTAACCGTTATTTGATACAGTTCGACCGCGCCCACTTTTCTACGGCAAATGTACAGTTACTGACAATAGTGCTTTAGATTTTTTTTATCAAATACTAGTACTATTATGCAGTTAAGCAGCAAATTTCGTAGCGATTATAGCTCAGTGGTAAACGTCCGCGCTTACCACTGAGCTATCATCGCTACGTTCGCACGCCCAAGAACGTTTTTTTTTTATGGTTGATAGGCTCAAAATCAAAAATCAAAATCAAAAGTCATTTATTCAGTTTAGGCCCTGGTAAGGCACTTATGAACGTTAAGTTACATGTTTGAATCTACCACCGGCTCGTAATTACACTTCAACTGAGAAGACTCCGGCAAGAAACTCAGCAAGGCATTTTTTTGTGGATCTTTCTTTTCATATTAGGTTACAATTTACAGTAATAAATATTAATACATACATTATGCTTACTACAATTGTCACTTAGCCAGGGGGATGCAAGTGCAGAGAGAAGCTACAACAACCATATATTCCTGTCTTCCACGTAATGAGCCACCTTATAGTAGGCTTTGTCAATTAACCTCTGCTTTATAAAATCTTTGAATTTATTATAGGACATTTTAGTTACCTCAAGTGGGATTTTATTATAGAATCTAACGCAATTCCCGAGAAAAGACTTATTAGCTTTAGATAACCTGAATCTAGGTGTCACAATTTTATCTTTATTTCTTGTATTTAAGTTATGGCGACTACTATTAATTTCAAATGAATTTAAATTTTTCCGGACAAACATAATGTTTTCATAAATGTACTGTGACGGTAACGTTAATATCTTAAAATCTTTAAATCGATTTCGTAGTGATTCGCGAGGACCCAAACAATAGATTGCGCGAATTGCACTTTTTTGCAGAATAAAAATAGTTTCAAAGTCTGCAGCTGAGCCCCACAGCAGTAGACTGTAGGACATTAAACTATGGAAATAAGCAAAGTAAACCAACCTGGCTGTAGCCACATCGGTTATTTGTCTAATTTTTCTAATCGCGAAGGCAGCGGAACTCAATTTACTAGCTAACTTTTCTATATGAGGACCCCATTGTATTTTACTATCTAATGTTACGCCGAGAAAGACTGTTTTATCCACTAGATCAAGTCTTTTACCATCGACTAAGATATGAGTGTCCCTCTTAGCAACATTGGGGAGAGAAAACCTTATACATTTTGTTTTACATGAATTAAGCATAAGATTATTGGCGGCAAACCATTTTGATACAGCTGATAAGGTGTTATTGAGCTGTGTAAGGTCTGTATCTTTTCTATTGACTTTAAAAATTAACGAGGTGTCATCAGCAAATAAAACTATATCGGACAATTCATTTACCATATAGGGCAAATCATTAATATATGCCAAGAACAAGAAAGGGCCTAAGATTGATCCTTGAGGTACGCCCGTTTTTACTAAGGACCCTAGGGACGTAATACCGCTAATACCTACTTTTTGTTGGCGACTCGATAGATAAGATGATATAAGATCAAGTGCCACTCCACGAACTCCATAGTGTTGAAGTTTTAGAACTAGGGTGTGATGATCCACGCAATCGAACGCCTTGGAGAGATCACAAAATACGCCAACCGCATCCTGTGAATTCTCCCAGGCCTCAAAAATATGCTTTAAAAGTTTAGCACCAGCGTCTGACGTTGACCGGCCTTTCGTAAATCCAAACTGGTGATCATGTAAAATCTGATTATTGACAAAATGAGTTAATAATTGATTTAGTATAATTTTCTCAAAGATTTTGCTTAACGCTGGAAGAACAGAGATAGGTCTATAATCGGAAGGATTATTTTTGCACCCAGATTTAAATATTGGAACGATTTTACTATGTTTCATCAAATCGGGGAAGGAACCATTAATAATACATTGATTAAAAATATCTGCTAAAATAGGTGCAATACTAGTTATAATTGAATGTATAACTTTAACTGATAAGCCCCACAGGTCTTCTGTATTTTTTATATTCAGGGACTTGAAGGCTCTTAAAATATCACTAGTATCAATAAACTTAAATAAAAAATTTGGAATATATTTTGGAAAATTATCTTTAAGGAGACACTCCGCTTTCTTAGGAGAAGATGCAAGATACTTAGTAGCTTCAGAAGGTATGGTTGAAAAAAACGATTCAAAAGAAGAAGCTACTTCAAATTTATCCGTTATAAGCTTATCATTGATTTTAAGTTTAATTGCGTCATCTTCCTTTTTATTTTTACCAGTCTCTGTATTTATGATTTTCCAGACAGTTTTAATTTTATTAGTTGAATCACTAACTTTTTTGGCAATGGTAATGGCTTTTGCTCTATTACAAACTAATTTAAATATTTTTGAATAATTCCTAACATATGCATGAAACTCTTCGTTATTTGTGTATGATTTTTTACGATAGAGTTCGTACATGTTGTCTCTACTTAATTTTATTCCTTTAGTGGCCCAGTCACAAAATCTTAATTTATTATTTAGCTTCATAGCTTTCATTGGGCAATATTTATTAAATCCTTTACAAATCTCAGTTAATAATGTTTCATAGTTATTATTAGGATCATCAGATTCAAAATTGATATTCATAAGCTTTAATTCCAAATGATTATTAAATTTCTCTAACTTGTACTTAGTGGTTGGTCTAAATTCCCTACTTACTTCACATAATATTTGGCACCTAGAAGGCAATCTAACTATTTGAGCCAAGTGATCCGAGCGAACACCAGGAATTAAGTACTTCTCCAAAATATTGGTATGGTATTAATTATTATTGGTAATATTGGTATTGGTTGCTAGGTATTTGACCACAGCTCACTTGACGAACTTGAAGTGACGGTGTGGTCGAAGATGATAAACACACCTAGCCTAAAATGGAACTGGCTATCAAGGACGTGAGTTTAAACCTCATCAATGAGCTTGAGCTGCCGGTGAAGGAAAACATCGTGAAGATAGCATAGGTGGAAGGGTACTTTCTAGTACTTAGTTGGCTAACTACCACCCTCAAGTTAAAAATCTGCCGCCAAGCATCAAACGGTGTGTACCGGCAGCCTTATTTAAGAGCCAGTTCCATCCAGGCTAGGTTTGTTTACCATCTTCGACCACACCGTCACTTAACATTAGGTGAAATTGAATGTTTAAAAAGGAAACATTTTTTTTAAAGACTAGATATCTTCATCATCATCATCAGTCATAAGACGTCCACTGCTGGACATATGCCTCCTCCTGGGGAGGGGTTTTGCCAATACTCGGCACGCTTGGCAGGGGGGTTGGCGAGCGCAGTTACGTGTAATTGTTCAAGGAAGACTCTGCTGCCCATCTTCCGGATTACATCCCTTAGCCGACTCTTACGGCAACCATGGGTAAAGAAGGCGGGATACAATTCTTACGCCGGCACCACCACGGCAAAAGACTAGACATAGATTAGGTATACCTATACCACTACTAATAAAACTTCAAACGACAATCACAAGTAAAAAGATCAAGTCTTGGTTGCGTAATCAAGACGAAATAATAAATTTGGTCTTAGTGAAAGAAAAAAGTTGTTCGTTATAATAATCGATATTAAATCTCACTTCTGTTGTCGACTGTACAAAATCGTTATCAAACATTTTGTATTGTATTGTGCTAGTTATTAGGACCGCCGCTCGGTAATGAAAGACAGTGGTACTTACATCACAACAAAGCGACCACTTTCATTTGCTAAATAATTTTATTTGCAACACATTTCCAATAAGAACTTTTTAGTGTTACTTTTTTCTTTGTTTATGCTCGCACGTTATTTATATTGCCAGTGTCAAAAACATTTTTTTATAAGAAATAGGCTTAGGTTTACCGCCATCTCATCTAATGTTAAGTGATGATGCGGTCTAAGATGGAGCACGCTTGCCTAAAAGATACCGATTCATTCTCGACTTGAAGACACCCAGATTATATCCAACGGGAAACAACCACTCAGGCAGTGCATTCCACTGTCTACCAGTCCGTACAAGGAATATAGAATCAAATCGTTCACAATCAACATTTTCAAGTATTTAGTGAAAAATCTGATTAAAAAAGTCTTAATCTCAGTCAGAGTCATACAAAGAAAGTCATGGTCAAATCCGATTTTGATCTAAGACCATTTAACTTTACTTAGAAGCATTGACCACGTTTTGAACGAAAAGTTATAAATAGGTATTTCACCATTACATCTTTTGCCTACACACACAGTATTCATACATAAACACTCGAAAAGTTTTGAAAAGTAATAACCTACAATTTAGTGACAAGCATTTTGGGTGTTTACCAATAAAACTATAATAATAATAAATATCGTAGAGCATTTCACACATCGCCTGATAGAATACTTATACACTATTTCTGTAAATACATATTTATAATACGTACAGAACATCCAGACACAGAACAAACATTTATCGTCACATAAATTTTTGTCCTGGCGGGAATGGAACCCAGCTCAGCTCTTGATAGCTATGATCTAGATAGCTTGATAGATACAGCTCTTCAAGCAGATATTCTATCAAATAAGCTAACAGGGCAGTCAAACAAAAAACTTTCACATAAGTAGTTTACAGGGCTTAAGAAAAGGTTTAACACAGGAACGAATTAAGGGTTGGTATCTAAAAGGGGTGGTTATGCGTAGGAAGTTGTGAGTCTTGTTATTCGATCCATAAAAAAATACCTAACCATACTCGGTGGTGGTGCCCCAATCAGTAGTGTGTAAACATTACTATGTTCCGATCTAAAGGTTACTGCAGCTAACGAAATTACAGTGCTGTTGAGACTAACCATCTAATGTCTCAAAGTAATGAGCGCCAAAGCAGCGATTCCCTAGACCTTGTTTTGTCACTCAAAATTCTATGTATTGCTGCAATGGTCATGGACAGGCTTTATCTCTTACTATCAGGAGAACGTCTCTTTCGTCTCATTACTTTTACATAAAAAAATCTAAGTACCTATAATACAAGATCTGCGTACCAGATGCCACGCCCGTAGCCGCGTTCTTGCCCCAATATCTCGGTAATTCTGATTTGCTGCGAAACCGGGTTCCAGGGCTATTTTGTAACTAATAGTGGGGTAACACGCAAAGGCACGTAGCAAGTGCATTGTTCTACTTGCGCATGTATTTTTGGTGAATGGTTAAAGGTCAAGTTAACCTATGACCAATGACCATTAGACTACCAAATCGATCGTGAAAAATCATATTGCAGTAGGTATCATGCAAATATCAAATTACTATTTTAAACTATCACGGCAAATGTCCCGTAAATAATTCTATAACAAAAATATTCAATTACAACTTATTTTTCTAAATTATTGGGATAACTATATGATGACAAGATGAAGAGTTTATCTATAACCTGACTGCGATTAAAATAGCTATAATTTTTTTTTTATACAAAGCCAAGGAAGCCAAGGAGCCAAGCCAAGGTGGATCATCCAGCAGTAGGTACAATCCCACATTCCTCGAATGCGCCCCAACGCAGTTAAGCACCTTTTGAAGATATTCCCTTCTCAGCGTTGCCAGATATATTTTTTTGCCATGTCGGGATTTTGGAACTTATTGAGTGAAAATAGCGGGATTCTTTCATCGAAAGCGGGACATAGTAAAAAAACGTCTATAATCGGAAGTTTTTAAATATTTATCTTTTTATTTGAGTTAAAATTACGTTTACGTGACAATAGATAGCAAAAATAGCCATAGAAAATGTATTTAATAAAAATATGATATTTTAAATCAGATTTACCCTATCGTGACGAACCCCTCTCTCTCCCGCGCGCTCATCTTCATTACGCGTCGGGCGGGCGGCCAGCCCGCGCTTGTCTGTGCCACCCGCCCACGCTTCCTCAGCACGCTGTACATACGGTCGAGTTATTCCCGAAAAGCGGGAGTGAGCCTGTCCCGCGCGGGACATTTAATTTTAATTTAAAAATCGGGACGTCCCACCAAAATTGGAACGTCCCGCCAAAATCGGGACGTCTAGCAACGCCGTCCCCTCTACAACAAAAAATTTGCTTTATATTCATTTTGAATAAATGAGATCCTTCAGTAACAAAATAATGTTGTATCACCTAACTTGTATAGACTTTACCTTCTTAGCATTTTGTAGCCTTACCCAATAATTCGACATTTGCAAGACTAACCTACATTTTGACCTTTTGCACCGCACCCAAGCCGATTCCATTGAGAATTTTACGACCTATTTACCATAGAAACGGGCTTAGTGGTAACTCTCGCCTCTATCTTGCAATAAATATATTTTATCTTCTCGGTGTCCTTAATAATATAATTGGTGAAAATCGCGTGAGGAATTCATGCGGCACGGCTATTCAACTTACACGAAATTAAGTCTACTGTATTGATTTTATCAAAATTAGTAAAACACTAAATGGTATTAAGTAATGTCACATATTGAGTGTGCCCGTTTGTTTGTTTAGTTCTTGATAATTAAGCATTCGATCTTGATACGGCTTCAGTATCATATCGATCAAATTTCTTTCGGATGGTTTCTGTTTCCGACGTCGTCTAAATCATGTATCTACTAGATATGCCCCGTGCTGTAAATCAAGTTTACCAGGAAAATCAAAAATAAAGAGAAAAGGAAAAGTAGCCTATTTATTAATCCAGCGTATAAGCATAAAATACAAGTTGCACAGAGATCCATGAAGCACGCCATGCTCGGCAACAAATTACAAATTCGATTGAAAAATGTAGAGATCTGACGTCGCGTTAAGGTGTGTGATGTCGAAACAGCTTTCATGAAACTGAAATGGAGTTGGCCAGAACATGTGAGACAGAGTGATGCCAAGTGGACTAAAACGTTGACGGATTGGTGGCCGCGAACCGGGAAACGAATTTTCGGGCGCTCCAGCTCGTTGGATCGACGACATCATATAGATAGTGAGTCGAACCTGAACAAGGTTAGCACAGGACCGGGATGACTGGTGTACAAGAAGTGACGCCTATGCTTAGCAGTGAGCGAGTATGGGCTGAAAATGATGATGATCATCACATCACACATCACATCATCAGCCACAGGACGTAGGACTGCTAGACATAGGCCTCCTCCTGGGAGGGTTTTGCCAATACTCGGCACGCTATACGCACGATAGAAATATATATCGAAATAAAATCGGACGAACGATTTTATTTCGATATATATTTCTATGGCGGGAACGCCTAAAAATTGTATTGCCGCATGTGTGTTATTTTCGTTATTTCTTCCGGATGTAACAGCTGGATGGGTTGGATGAAATTTGGAATAAAGCTAGCTTATCATCATCATTTTGCCGTGGTGGTGCCGGCGTAAGAATTGTACCCCACCCTCTCTACCCGTGGTTGCCGTAAGAGTCGGCTAAGGGATAATCCGGAAGATTGGCAGCAGCGTCTTCGTTGAACAATCACACTTAACTGCGCTCGCCAACCCGCCCGCCAAGCGTGCCGAGTATTGGCAAAACCCTCCCAGGAGGAGGCCTATGTCCAGCAATGGACGTCCTGTGGCTGATGATGTGATGTGTGATGTGATGATCATCATCATTTTCGGCCCATACTCGCTCACTGCTGCACTGTGACGCCATCTGTGATTTTTCACAGATGGCATCACTCGTATTAATATATCATCATTACTCGTATTATGTATCATCTAGAAACATTGCACTGTAAACTAGTAAAAAGCAACATACAAAGACTGTAATAGTTCCTCAAAGTCGCGTCAGATGGCACAGTTTCACTTATTTTTAATTTATTTTGCTTTATAGCAATGTTCGGTGACGCGACCTAAATAATTATGTTTTTGTAAATAAAGAAATAAAAAAAAAATATTTGATCAATTATATTTACCTAGTGCTCGACGACCGATATCGTGTCAATCAATTGCTCAACAACAACATCAAAATTTTGTTAAACATTCTATTTTGATTTATTTATTTAGGTATTTACTCAATTGGTGAAAATTTACTCTAAGCTTAAAATTCTGGTCTCGAAAATCGATACAGCATAAATTAAACTTTTTTTTATATAATTGACGATTGTTGTAACACAGATTCATAGAACCAAAGAGAACTAAATCGTATTTTTTTTTATCTTTCGTCCATGGCTCGTTTATGCATACCTACCATGAAGCTATATAGGTAAAGATGGAGTCCAAACTTAGAACATCGACTTGAGTCAAATACCTAAACATCTCTATCTCACTCGTGTGGGCTGAGCTCTCTTTTTGTGTTGGACTACAGTATTGCTATGCCTTAATATTAAATCTCCTATTAAATTCTTAGGTTGATTTGCACACGCTACTAAATCAGAATTTAAATATTTTTCTATCGTTTATCGATGTCAGCCAAGAAGACAGGAACACAACACATTCAGTTTAAGCTTTCTTAAGCAAGAAATAATTAGAAAAGGTACCTACCCAAATCAAACAAATGAGAATTTAAGCACTCTAATAATTTGTGAATATTTAAATAGTTACATTACGATTTATTGTATTCGAAATAATAACACTGTGGTTAACGAGAGCATAATTGTGTTGGTGAATCAATAATTACAATCCCATTTTCTAGGGATTCGATAGTGCGGCAACATTAATCCTTATGTCAACCATCAAGATGTCATATTTATGATAATATGGCGTTTGTTTACATTTGATTCGTAGCGTCGTTTCAGATATTATCCGGTAATTACTGATTTTATTCAAGAAATGGTGGTAAATTGTATTGTACGTGGTTGCGACAGTACGTGGTATCCAGAATGTGGCATAACATTTCACATGTAAGTGTTTAAATCGTGATTTCTGGCATTGAATTATTGTATACTTACTTCTTTACATTTTCACTTGATTTCTTTCTGAAACCTTTGACCAGTGTTTACAACATGTAAATAAATAATAACTAAGTCAAGATCAAATCGTTTTACATTGGATTTGAGTGACCTAGGGCAATTTTAATGTATTTGTTTGTAATACATCGCATTGCGGTAGTGTTACCATATTGAGTAACTTCTGAGACTTTCAAAGTTTTGTTTCTTATATGATCTTTTTTTTTAGATTTCCCAAAAATGAAAATCAAAGGAATTTGTGGTTATTCACTATACCATTGAAAAATAAGTTTTATGAACGAGCAAGGATTTGCAGTTTGCATTTTCAAAAATCAGATTATGATTTGATAGCAAAGCGCTTAAAACCAACGGCAGTTCCTACTGCTTTAATACAGCGACAAACATTGCCACAAACAAGCACGGTAAATTTTTCATTACCTATTCCATACTAATTATTAATAGTAAAATAAAATTTGAAATCATCATCATTATATTTTCTTGATTTACTCTTGGATGATGCTTTTTCTTCACACATGGTGGTCTTATGCTCCTCTTATACAGTCCTATACACTGTTGCCTGCCTCATCCATGAGCATTAACTTACTACTACATTACTGTGATGGCCAACGATAAACATCCATTTCGGAGAAGGGTCCTGCCCACACTTTTTTTTGTTATGTTAGTAGGTCACTTTTTTCTTAATTTGCATCTGATTATTTCTTTTTCAATTATAGACCATTATAATACTGTTTTGTGTAATGTTGTGTGTAGTTCATGGCATCCTCGACACAAAAGAAAATCCTAGTAGGGAGCTATGTATGTGAAAAACATTTGTTTGCTTGTTTTGTGAATTACATGCTCTCGGCGCTACAGGTGAACACAGGCATGAAGCACTGCTAGAAAATAAACCTTTAGATGTAGGGCAGTTTTCTAAATAGACTGATTGTTTGTTGATTTTGAAATATAATTGTTCAAATCACACATTTATTTAATTTATTATGCAGGTATTTTTAAAATAATATATTATAATTTTCAGACAACAAGTTCTTTACATGAACAGTGTAAGATGCAAATACTTGGTGTGCCTGGACCAAGCACCAGTTCTGGCATTCATGAAAGTAATGCTCCATTTAAGGAAACGGGAGTTAAACATGTTGGCTGCAATATTGAAAACCAGAGTAGTAAAAAACCATGTCGAAAAGTTCTTGAAAATATTAGCAATTCACCTGTAAGTTTTCCTTTACATTATAAAACGTGTATTTCATTTGTTGTATGTGTATTTCTCATGTTTGACATAGCTTGTGTCAAAATATTTATATTACTATCTTTACCTTGCCAAGCTTAGCTGTATGAGATAAGAAATTAAGAACAAAGACACATAGAGTTTTCTTGTTTTTATTTTCCAGGTCAGCTGTGAAGATCACGATCCCGCAAAGATTGATAGGGGCGTGCAAGTGAATATTAAATCTATAAAATAAGACATTCTTCGGAAGAAAACTAAGCTCCTTGGGCAAAAATGTACATGTACATGTACGTGCTCATTTAAAGACTCGTACTGATAATTTATTGAGTATTTTACGCGGTAAAAGACGAAAACTACATAGAGCGTTGATGTTTAGCCATGTGTAGTAATTAATAAAACATTAAAATATATTTAATTTCGGAAGGGTATTTATTTTGATGTTTTTTCACATTACCTATATCCATTTTATATAAGCCCAAGCTCAATATGTCGATATATGTCAAAACTTTGTGTGTGTGTATGTTTGGTTACTCCACGCTAAAACGGCTGAAACGATTTTTATGAAATTTGGCATGCAGAAAGATAAGATCCTGAATTAACACGTGTTCTGAAAAGTACCTATATAAAAAGGTGTATGTTTGTCTAAAATGAAAATTGCGGTACCTACGTAACATACAAATGAAATTGCACTCTGGTTTGGCTGACTAACCTAGAAAAACTCATTTATAGGAGTCATAGGCAAGGCGATTTGAACAAACAGCTTTTCTAGTAATTCAATAGAAGCATACGAAATTAATACATATTCCATCTTTATGGGCTAGGTTTATTTTTTTGTATTAAACAAACACGTAGATATTAATAATAATCAAATCACTTACGTAAATACGTAAGTTATATCCTGGGAAACATTAAATAAAGGTTACCCTATTCAGAAAGAGAGGGTTAGCCAACACAGAGCAAGATAGAAATAAATAGGTATGCTTCAAATAGGTATTCAGAGTTTGGACTCCATCTTTACCTATAGCTTCATGATACCTACTTCTATTTGAGTTCATGAGTCACATCATTCACTCTAATAGGCTCATTCTTTTATTCGTTGTTCAGCCGGCCGGCGACTCGCTTCGCAGCATATCTAGTATTTATTTATCAAAATTAATAAAGATTTGCTTTTTAATGTCGATGAATTAACTACTTAACGACGACCACGTAATCTAAAGGTAAGTAAAATACACTTATTGTTTTCAAAAATATTTATTGTAATAGTACTGGCATAAAATAAATGTCAATGGGGAAACAATTCGAGATGAGAAATACATTAAAAAATAATCGTGTAAAGTTACTTAACTAAAGTTAATTACCTATTATGGATCTGTGGATCTCGCACAAGGGTAACCAGTGCCATGGGATCCATAGTTTTTCTTTAAAAACTTTAATGGTATTGAATAGTTATTGCGATATATTTCCTATTGTAGGTTTACAATACAATATTTTATAGATAACCTTTTGATTATTTATACTTGTATAAATAGATTATATGAACGTCAAAACCCAAAAAAAAAGTACTGCCCGATTGGCTCAGATAAATTAACCAGCCAGGATAAGCCATGCGCTCTAACTTCAATACACAAAAGTCTGTCAATTTAGGTGCGGGGCGAGGCACAAACGCACACAAACGCACACAAAAAAAAAAGCTCACACAAACATATTTTACGATCGCGTCGCTACACACGCATACGAAACTATAGGCTAACACTAGCTTAGGCTGTACGCACACAATCACATTCACACATGCGAGCGTTCTATCGGTACACGGTAGATCGCGTAAAAGGGTTAGGGATTGATACTATCGAAATTGAATTATCGATAAGTTCTTTGTGTACCTGTAGGATAGCGGGAGAAACCGTGTGGCGCAGATAGTAAAGCAAAATATTTATCTTAGTAATTTTATTGCTAACACGAAATGAAATCACTACATAAAGATTATTAGATTTTATCTTATAATGTATCATAATATATTTATTTTCTAATTGTAGTTTGTAAGCGGATGATGTTTGTTCCGAGTGGTGAGATGAAATCGTGTAATAAAAAATAAAATAAATATGTAATAGTTTTCTTCTTTTAGGTACCGTTTCTGACTTACAGTTAGACTGCTCGAAGACAACAGTCAACTTGAAAAATACAATGTCTGTTCTTCACGAAAATATAATGAAACGAGAACTGTAAAAAATCCTAGAAAATATATAAAATGTAATTCTCAAGAAGTTTTAAGTTAAAAGACAGGACTCAGTTTGACCGAATATAAGGGCTGGAGAGTGACATTAGGTCTCCAGGTAGACAAATCGCTAGCAAAAGTTTGTGAAATATAAGCTCACCTCAGATATTTTATACTTGGCACAGCACCCTATTTTAATCTTCTTTTGTTATTGGACAAGTGAGTAAAACAAGAAGATTCAAAATGTTGTGAGCTTGATACGCTTGTATGTTTTGGAATCCACATCAAATGATTCCCACAAGCTCGGGTCCGGCCAGCTTTACTCACTGGTTCTTTTGGAAACTTGCAATATGAGTAGCGTGATACAATTCAAAAAGGAAAAAATATACATCGATATTTGTGATTGTGCTGTCCCATCCTTATTTTTCTGCGGTTTGCCGATAATGTTGCCAACTTTTTAAAAGTAAAAAGTGCCATTTTCAAGCTTTCAATAATAAGTAATTTTAGTTTTATAATATTGTATATGAATAATTGAGCAATAATACTAAACCATCTTATTATTTTTAACTTCTAGTGAACAAGATTTGCATAGATCGTTCACAGATGGCCATTGGAAAACATGAAAAAAAAAACATTCTATACAGTTGCATCAATTCGCTCTTACAATACTAAATGCTTTTTGTAGTAGTAGGCTAGTAGGGTCTTTTGCAGAGTCCGCCTGTTGAAGTACCACGCCTTTGCCAGGTATTTAGCCCTCAAGCAGTAGTGTGCAATCATTACTGTGTTCCGGATTGAACGGTAATATTTTTAACGAAATTACAGGGCAAAGAGATATAACATCTAATATCACAGGGTGAGTGCAATAAATTGCAGCGCGGGGTTTTCAACTATTAAAATTCCAAAGTCTGCACGGTATTAACAGCATAGAAAAGACATTGATATTATAGGCGTACTGTTCAGTTAAATAAACATCATCCATAAAATTTTCCTTTAAATAGATATTTACGATTCAATGGCAACACTCTTGGGCCGACAATAATTTTCAATTATTAGCTAATTAATAACATTTCTTATAAAATAAATACTCATAGATGAAAAGTAATATTGTCCTATTGATGGTTTGATGTCTTTAAGGTTTTTTTGCATCAATATACACAACAGTTCGGTATTTTTGTCGGAGAACGTTCCGCGCGCACGACTGTTTGGGAATGGCGCAGAACACGCGTCAACCAGTTTTTATAAACGAGTATGAGTTTTTCTCTTATACCTTTGGCGAGCGGGGTAAGCCTGTCGTATCGACTCCTTTTGGTTATCTACTCGAAGTTGGCGGCATATAGGTATACTAATGTAAACATTACTGTGTTCCGGTTTGAATGGAGCAGGTAGCGAAATTACAAGACTGTTGAAACTAACCATCGTAAGTCTCAAAGTAATGAGTGCTGAAACAGGAATGGCCTGGACTTTGTTTTACTACTCAAAGTTCTGTGTATCGCAATGGCTATGGACAGGCGTTATCTCTTACCATCGGGAGAGCGTTTAATTCGTCTCATTACTTTTACATAAAAAAACAATGAAATTTGCTACCAGTGTGGGTGTACCCCAATAGATACAATATGGGTACTTTCAAGTCGCAATTGAATCGGTTTCTTCTAGGCAAGCGTGGTCCATCGTAATTCACATCTTCTCCCAAATACTTAGCGATCAAACGCAAGCCTATCTGTTATAAATAAAGAAAACTAAATTCATCTGAACGATAAGTGTTTTCATACCATCTATTTGAAGAACTATAGGTTATTATGGTTTTATAAGTAAATCTCGCTCAAAAATAATTTATTTCTATCCTCCGATACATAATACTTATAAGTTTAACATGTGTATACATCTGTCTTTCTCTTTTATTTAAAAGTTAGGTACCTAATGCTTGGTATTTCCTACATAATTATAAGTCAATTATATTTTAAGACTGTGGTATTGTATTAGTGTAATCGTTGCGAAACATTAATTATGTTTGTCCGGAGTTACTTGGTCAGCTGGGGCTACACGCCTACCGCTTCCCTAAGAAATTTATTCTATCTATTATATATCTAATCTCATCTACGTTCCATTCGTGCATAGTAGTTAGATACATTCGAAATAGCTTTGTTATAAGGACATGCAGGTGTTATTGCATCTTGATAATAGGCTAGATATTATATTATATTGGAACGGTTCCTTATCGCACTTTATCAGTCTGATTTGTTTACGGGCTGAGGAGCTAGACCTAAAAATGACACCACGTAAACGACACCAACAACCGACATCGTGATTTTTGAGGGACTTCCCGATCACTTAGGAAACTAAAACCTCTTTCTATCGATTGGATCAAAATTGACGGCAAACTGACTCGCCGTCAATGTTGAGAATATGCAAAAATATTTTATAATTTAAAAAAATAAAGCCTAGGAACTCGATTCCAACGAGGTGTCCATAAGACTACTCACAATATACATATTATATTTTTTATGAAACACCTAAGGCTACCTACGCAGGTAGGTTAAATCCCTTGATATGTTCAGGATTCTACCATAATGATACTTCACTTTGCCCTTAATCACAAATATACTTATCCCTTGTCTTTAAAATATTGCTTAAGATACCTACTACCTTATAATAGAATCTAATACGATTAGATTTTTATTAACTTGTTTAATTCTTACGCAGTTCTATAACAATTATTATGTAAATGGAACTTGTACGTGGCGCCATCTGTTCTAGCTTTTCATTCCCTTGTGGTTGTCTAGCTGTGATTTAGACCCATGAAGCTATTATAGCTTCATGTTTAGACCCACGCGAGGAACAGACTAACCGTTTCTCAAAACCTCACCAGATGGCGATAAATTCACACAGATACGAGCATGTTCATTCTATGGCATTAAATCTATCCGAATTTAATCATAGCGACCTGGCTAATAATGTTGAAATGCGAATCGAGTTACCTAGATAATAACCACTATTGGCATCAAAAAGCTTCAGGTTCAGTTGGGTCGGTCTGTTTTATTTCTGTACACATGACTCAATTTCATTCAAACAGGAAAAATCGACGCAGCACCAAGTGTTTTCCAGTGTGCCCAGATCTATTGGAATTTTAAACTTATATTTTGGTATATTTTGATGAAATTTTTAACGTCTGTATTTTGTCATTGTCTGGAAATTACGGTTTGAAATATAAATCACTGTAGGCCAATATAAAGTAGTAATAAGCTGATTATGTCTGACAGAAAAATCCCACTATAATATTATAAATGTGAAAGTTTGGATGGATGGATGTTTGTTACTCAATCACGCCAGAACGGATCTGGATGAAATTTTGCACGTAGATACTTTAGGCCCTAGAATAAAACATAGGATACTTTTCATTATCATCATCATCATCCATCAATAGGCGGGGCGCAGCTAGTGATTAAATAAATAAGTAATGGCACAATGAAATCGAAAAATCTTCTGTTAGTTTTCGAAATTTTATTTGTAAATATTGAGTATAAGTACCTACCTACAATTTTTTTTATCATCACGTCCCTCTTCGATAGTGGTACTTTAAGTATTTTTTAATTTTTGGTATATTTTATAAAATGTAGTCTGGTCACACTGAGCTGTTTTTGATGAATGATTCACGACGTGACCACAGACTTCGTATTTCTTCTACTTTGTTATTGAGTCATACTGGGCGTTGAGCCGAGCGGCAATAAGATTCTGTCTGTTCAATCTCGATCATAACATATTACTGTTTGTGTTTTGTATAGTGACAAGATATCTACAATTCTACATCACGTTATCTGATCTAAGGGTGAGTTTTATTATAATACTTTTCCTACCAATTTATCTACTTACAGGCTTTATTTCTATAGTGTTCGACGGCAGACTTGTATCGGTTTGTGTGGCCTAGATATTATTTTTTATTGGACAATATTGTAAAAGCCACTGACATCACCGTAATTTTAAGCAGATGGTTGTATCTCCTACAAAGTAAGAGCAAATTGATTAGCTAGTACGTTTTTTAACTTTATTTATGTAGAATAGGTATACGAGACAGTTACAATATAAAATCCATCTTTTAGTGATATTTCTTCCTAATTTTGTTTAATAAAAGATAACACTTATTTGTTTTTTATTTTTTTTATTATAAGTAGGTATACCTACATTAAATAAATGTATACCTACATTTAAAATGCCCACATTACACCAAAACTATTGTAATCATTATGAAATATGGACTCTGGCGAATTGGTGATTCATGATAGATGATTTTGAATTTTATGATAAATACACTTAACACACTAACTAAATATAAAACAGGAAAGCAGTTTACTTAAGTCAGTAGTAGGTACGTACCAGTGATTTAAACGAATCAATTTTCAATAAAAACATACCAGATGATGTAGCCCAAATAGGTACATATTCTTTATTTACGAGTAGCTAAATAACGGAGCAGTTTTTATTTACTTAGTGAATAAATTATATGAGTTTTCTACCATGGCCCAATAGAAATTATTTTCATCATTAATCTACATGTAACTACTTACTAGATGGCAAATTTCGAACACACACTCGGAACTAAAGTCTGTCGTAGGTAGTTAGGTACGTACGTACTACATAGGTAGGCATTGTGTGAATTTGTGTGCCGGCCGGCCGCACCGCGTTCGGCGACGTCGATGAGTGAATGGAGTCTTGTTAACTTGGTAAATTCATATTCATTGTCAGTCAACTGTTTAATTCGCTTTTAACTTCTGTTTACGTCCAAGGTTGGTACTTTAACATCATTTTAAATTTTATTTAGACATAGATTGAAATTTGACTCATATGAAACTATGCAGCGGGTGTGTGTGAACTGTGAACACAATGCACGTCCACTTTCGCATTATTTTTGTCGAAGTGTTTATATTAGGTATATGGTGACACAGAGATACGATGAGCAGTAGGTAATATCTATGATTATTATCCTACCGGAATTGTGCGACACGATGTCATTATGAACAATATCTAGGTACAACATAGACAAATTCTAATAGAGATACATAACAATACGTAAATTAAATATAAGGTGTTATAGCACAATGTTTGGTATAGAATGATTCTATTTTGCTAGGGCCAGATAAGGTTTTTCAAACGTCCTTGACTATTGCGATAAATAAAGTTGACTTAAATATAATTATATCGCGTAAAATTAATTATTACAGAAATTCTATCATTCGGGCACAGACTTTTTTGAAAAAGAATGGTACCCTAAGTATGTCCTTTTCTGTACCCCTGACAACTAGTATGTAAAATTTCATGATGATAAGTTTAGTAATTTAGGCGTGAAAGCATAACAATATGAAATTTGAATTTGATAAAGGCGAAAGCTTCGATACTTGTATATATCTTGTCTATGTTATTTGTTTCTCTTTCATGTTGTAGTAGCGTAACGGATTTGGAGTACAAATAGCTAACAAATAAGGTCTTTGATATATTCGGAATCATCCGAATCCTATACATATTTACGTCTCTCTAGATATACCTACGTACTAACGTACATTTTAACAGGAAAACTAGTACTAATTATATTAAGAAACTTCTGTTTTATAGTGCCTATTATTATTTTAATAAGGATAATATCTACATAATACCTAACAAGAACATACATATGAGTGGTGGCAATAGAATGATGTACCTACTTACTAGCAAAAATATAGTTACTTACGCGTTTCACAGAAAATCCCAATACCACCAATAGGTAGTAACAAAACTACATAGCTAAATCGTTTACTTTCTTTGTTTCAGAATTCAACATGGCACCGCTTGAATTAGAAGGTGCCACGCTTGGCCATAAACATCAGAACTACAACAAACTGGTCAGGGAAGCTTCTGAAGATCATTCTCTTCAACAACCTTCTCAAGATGATGATATAAAACACTTACTGAACATTGATATTGCGAGTAAGCAGAGAAACGTGGATTACATACTTGAAGCACTGAAGTCTGAAAATGAGTTGTATGTGTCAAAGGCAATAAAGCGAAGCAAGTGGCTTATCACGGATCCGCAGTATGCTCACATCATAAATCCTGAGCATTTATACATGAAACTTTACCCTGAAATGACCTCTAAAGCCTTCAACAAACTTATATTGCATGTAAGGTTGCATTTAAAAGATGAGAAACGAGTTGAAGCTTTTTATAATTATATTAAAGAAAAAAAGGACGCCAGGTCCGCGTACAGATGGCTGCAACACTGCTCTGTGCCTTTTGTGGAAACTGAAGTTTTAAAAACCAATAGAGATATACCGGATTACATAGTTTTGCGCCTTTTTGAAAAATCTTTCACTATCTTTGAAGCGTACCATAAGAAGTATGATTGGATGATGAGAAAAAGTCGGTTTCTTCTAAACAATCATGCAAATCAATATTTGGATTTGATTGAATCTATGAAAGATAAATTTATATTAGATTTTTCAGCAAGAGATACTAAGATTCTAATGCAAAAATGTCCTGAAAGAATTATTGAAAAATTTGAATTGTACGGCCAATATTTGGATATTGCTACGTTTGCAAAATACTTAAACAAAAAAGAAAATTTAAAAGAATTCTTACTGAAACACTCCAGCAACGATAAATACAAATGGTTATATAAATATGACAAAATTCAACACTTCGTCAAACTCTTACCCAAAGAAGGTAGATTTGAGTTTGTCAAAAAAGTGTTTATTGACAAAGAGGTGACTTCGACATGTAACGATAATGTCGCAAACCCCCGTTTTGAAATGTGCAGCCTATCAATGTGCGGTAACTCTTCAAACACAAATATATATCAGTGGTACAAATTTGCTCCTTTTGAATTGGCTTTTACAGATTTGAAAAAAATTATCCGTACAGAATCCTCACCAGATCAGAGGGCGTTAATAATTCAAGTGTTATTGTCTTCCGCTGGTCGTAACACGCAACATGTTCAGTCAATACTAAATTATTACTGTGAAAAACATATTAATGAACCATTCAAATTTAAAATCAAGTTTGTAAACGCTTTTATATCAAAAGTTGACACACACTCTCTTGATAATAAAACATGGGCCAACCTCAATAAATTATTCCACAGCATGGAAGTGTTCATAGAATCTGAAAATAATGTTCAATCCTGTATTCAAGCCATTATTGTTAGAAACGCGATCCGGAACGAACCAATACCTGATGTAGTCGAAAAGAAATTCATATTTGATACTTTACAAAAATACGCAAAGAAATTGAAAAACCAAGATGAAAAAGATGCCGTTTATAAATATTTGCAGGGATTTATAACAAAAAAATCCAAAAAACTAAACTTAACAATTGAATCTGAATTTGATGAAGCTGTTATGTGGTGTGAACTTCTTGTGAAACTTATCAAAGAATGGGGGTACGAATTGCATGATCACCCAAACGCACTTGTTAAAATAAAGGATCTAATCAAAATTAAAAAAGAAAAAGAATGGAGCAGAGACTTCTCTGCGCTGTACAACACAAAAAAATCCTGGAGAAAGACAATGTTTGAAGAGTCTATTGTTAGTATGCAGAACGAAGCGGTATGTATTAATGCTTTAAAACATGATCCTGGGTTACTGACCCGCAACAAAGAACAGATATTGGCAATGTGCTGCAATGATGCCTTGTCACTCAGAAATTTATTGCGTAAAATACGTATTTATTGGCCTCGAACATTAGCTGAAGATTGGAAGACTTTATATCTAAATCGTTTAAGTGAACCAAACGGTCATAAAGCCCTTATTAATGGCCTTTGTGTTCTTTTGTCCCAAGAACAAATAAACGATCTTCTCAAAAAATATGCTCCATCTGCCACCAAAATTGACTGGAATGAAACAGATCCACTTGAACTTAGTTTACGCAAACAAATTGCTAAAAATGCTCACAAAGCAAGACCTCTACTAGTGGTTGATGGAATTCTGCCGTATGCGAAGGGAGACTACTTACAATATGCTGTACCCTCACTTAATTCTGTACTCAGCCAGTTGAGTCCTAACAAGAGCCGTCTTTACGTCCCGACATTACTGGATGCACCAGTATCCCTACAAAAATTTGGAGTTCGTTGTGCATTCCATAAATTGCCATTCGAAGAACTAAAACCGATGCTTTTTGAAATATGGAACACTACTAAAAACTCTTCTATCCGAACAGTTCTTTTCACGCACACATATGAAATACTTTGTAAAGAAAAGAACGATTCTCGTGCAAAGGCCATGTGGGAACTGTTAGATATGTTCATTAATAATCTGACTTCTGATGAAAATAAGTTAGTTTACACCAAACTCGGCGAGGTGTCCAAAGTTCCAGACAAAATTAAACCTGAATTCTTTATGAAAAGCTACAATTTTCTCAACTCTTTGCCAGCAAAATGTAATTGTGAAGGCATTTTAGATCGTATGCTAAGTAATTCGGAAGATTTCATGGAATTTTTGAACGATGATTTTGTTGTGAATGTCATGTTAAAGAAATTTTTTGAAGGAATGCCAAAAGAAAAGTATATCTACAACCAGGCTGTTGTAATAGCGACGTTTATTTTAGCATCAAAGGACGAGGAAACACAAATGAAGCGTTATGAGATGTCATTTGCTCCTTTATTAGACAAGTACTTGCCCCTGTGGGACACTATCGAAGAAGGCGAATATCGTGTCAAAGGGCATATAGATATTATTTTAGAAAAACTTGCCGATAACCAGACCTACACATTCGAAAAAAGAATGCAAATTCCATTAAAGGTTTTCGAAAACATACAATCCAAATTAGAAAACAAATTGGACTATCAAAAGAACTACGTACTTTTAACTTCCTGGAAGTTGACGGTCGATTTTGTAAAACTACTTGTTGTAACTGGTCTCACGACAGAGTGTTACAAAATAGAGGCAGACGATAAAGACAGAGCTGAAGATGAAAAGGAAAAAATGTACACTGAAATACACAAACAAATCTCTGAGTTATTTGCTAAAACATGCGTACAAAATTTAAAGAAGGATTTGGATCGTTTCGGGCGCTCGATTTATACTCTGTTTTCACGGGCTTATAGAAAATTCTTCAACCAGTATTTATCGCGATCACTATGTAGATTTGAAGACAAACTCGAATACGTTATGTGGATACTTCGTAATGACAAAGATAAAGAAGTTTGGTTAATGGTTCAACAATTTTTAAAGAGAGAATTGCACAACGTTTACGACGACAAAGAAAAAATTAAATTTGAAAAAGTGCGCGATATTGTGTTCTCACATCCTTCTGATGAAGTGAAAATGCATTTCTATGACTTGTTCTCTGATAGAGCACCTTTCACACCATCTAGTGAATAACCATAGTACGTACATAGGTACGACTTTACTCGTAAACACTGCATAAAGTTAAAAAAAAACGTTAAGAAGTTAAAGCTATAATAATAGGTATTGTATATCACATCTTCGAAACACTGACAGTGTTTCTAGTTAGTTTTTATCTTATATATTTTATACTTTTTATGATAAGTTTAAAAATGTATAATTAACGCCATAGCTTATCATAAATTTTACAATTGTAATCACTTCATTAATTTTGATAAGTGTTTACTAAAGTAAACATAAACATACTTCAATTCAATATAAATTATTCCATGTAACCTACTTGTAAGTCGTTACACAGAACTTTCACAGAAGAGGGTCTTGTTTGCAACAAGAACAAGCTTCCAATTTCATTGTGTTCACTATTTGGGTCACGCGATTAATCAAATCTTTCACATTTACCATTCATACACTTTAGTGAACAAGGACTCAGGTTGTTAATTGTACGAATTTATTTTCGCGTGAGGTACATAAGTCATGCGTATGATCAAAACTTAAGCTTCAGGATATTAATATAGATTTTTTGTCGTACCAATAAATTTGCCGAACCGATGACGGCCGCTCGACGAAATAATTTGAATAATAAGAGTACCTACTTATTTTGTCTCGTTAGTTGACGAGGGTTGCATGTGCGAACTAGGTAAATCTGCTTAAATAACTAACGATTTCATAACATTTTTTTGGTATTAAATAAGACTTATGAGTAATTACAATCTTACAAGTCTTAATGTCTAATCTAATTCAATGTATTATTAATAGTACGATGCATTACTTATTAGGTAAAACACAATAATAATATAAAAACATGAACACGAAGCTTAATAATCACCACTAGTGTTGCGTGTCATGATGTCATAGCAAGTTTGTGTACACCTTTGTGTATTTTAAGTAGATCTATATCTGCACATCGTAACATAGATACACATGTGTAGTACATAATTCTAATGTATCAAATACATCCAGATTGTACCAGATATGTTGTTGTTTATATTAAAACTAGAATCTATTGTCTAAAGAAACGCTGTAAGCATAACTGTTATACCTACTTGCAAAATTATAAAAATATAGTATCTAAAGCTTTATTCACCATTGTTTCTTTTTTTTCGTTTAATCTTAGATAATAGTTAAGAATTTTATTGAAAAGAAATCTAAATAAAGGAAAAAATTCTCTCGGATCAATTATTTTTTGATAATGCCATAATTATACTCGTACTACCGACAACAGCCTTATTGCCTATAGCAAGGATTTTTTAAATTTTTTCAAGGCAACCTTTGCATGGTATGGTTTGCATGGTACAGAATAGATATGGAGATAATTTCAAATGTCTTGAGATAAAATTAAGTCACGGCGAAGTCCAGTCCATGTTTTTATAAAATAGTTTTGACTTTACTAGAAGATTCTACAAAGTTTAAGAAATACGACCAAAAAACATGTTTCTCTACATTATATAATTTTCCCACATTTAAACGAGTAGGTAACTCGGCATTTCATTGTTAGAACACCACCATTTTTAAACATAAACACCTGAAAAACAAGTTTTGAATAATAATACAATGCAGCGACATAATTGTTCGTGTTTCCGCCAAAAACCTATAGAACTGAAGGCCCACTTCTTTGCTAGGGCACAAAAGAAGAGCAAGAGAAGGTAGATGAATTAAAATAGAATACCGCCGCGTTACGTAAACGTGACGCGGTATATATTCATAGTAAGATCTACATCTGGCAACTTTTTGCATGCGTTGTCACTACTTTTTTGTTGGTTTGGTTTGTGATAGATTTTTGGCGGGAACGCAGAAAGAGTCGTGTCGCCCTTTATCTTTTTGCAATACTTATCTTTTCGAGTGTTTAAAAATAGTGGTGTGAAAAAAAAACCAATTAGTTTGGGAGTTTTAACGGGATTGCAGAAGGGTTTCTTTTGCCGCATTACAATATTTTCAAAAAATTATGTTTTTTTTCGAGTGCTTACACAATAAAAATAGTGATCTTATATTTATAAAACCTCGAATTATAAGCGTGAGTTTGGGAAGATCATATAATATAGTCAAACATGATTGTCCATGTTGTTTTCAAAATTCCAACGCTTGTAGTAAGGTTGCCTTTAGGGGCTGTCCATTAATCACGTGAGGTTCGAAGGGGTTCGGCAAAAATAACGAAATATCACAAGGGAGGAGGGGGGGTATAGTAAGATATCACGTGTACTTATTTTTTCGTCAATTTGACGTGATTTCTAAACCGAACAGCGGCGTGTAGTGTAACCTTGACTCGCCGTTGCCAGTGGTGAGGATTGTACATCTGTACAAAGAAGAAAGTTAAGGAACATGTAAATTCATGTCACAAGCAACCTAATCCGAGCAATAATAAGTAGATGCACAATGTTCGTCCTTCACGCATCCTCACGAGAGGATCAAGCGGTAGATCGAGAGAGATTCTCTGCGTGCGCGAAAATGATGACGCCGAGTAACTTGATGAAACCGACGTTGATCTTCAACAAAGTACAATGCCAACAACTGACTTGCAAGATACTTATCCAGTTGTTAGTGTTGAAGAAAGTCTTGCTAATCCGTGGTCGGAGGACAATGTACATTAAATATGTTCATGTACTAATACAATATATGTTTTTCACATGATTACACCATTCCTTGAATATTATTTTTATGCCAGTCAAAAACAACCTGCAACCTTTCTGTCTAGACATTTTTATTATGGTCCTTAATTTTCTAGAATAGGATTAGATTATACTTTATACCGGTACTTAAAAATAATATTATAAAAATTTTAAGATTCTTTGTAGGTACTAAAAAATACGCGTGATTTTTGGTGGGGGGTTAATCTTAAACCTCACCACGTAACACCATGGGGGAGGGAGGTTTTAAAAAAATGTAAAAAAAAACATCACGTTACTTTACCTACTTTAATAATTTCGATTCAATAAATCTGTCTGATGCCAAGTTTTCATTAATTACATGGTTATCTAAATTAAATTATACTGAAACTGAAGAAATACTTCAAATAATGGGAGAGATTATGTATTCTGTATAAAATAATTATATTGTATAGACAACAAATAAATTCATAACACACACATACGCACACACACACACACACCCAAACGCACGCGCACACACATGCACACAAATATGCACGCCCATACACACGCACAATACACACATACACACTACACACACCCACACACACAACACACACTCACACTCTCATATTGCCATACTGCCTTAATTTTTAGCCTCTACAGAACCTACAATACAAGCTCTACGTACAGGTTCTCTGTACCAATAACATTGCAGAGAGGAGCGTAGTTATAGAAAAACGATTTTTACATATTTCGTCGTTAGAAATTAAAGTTTAATAAGGCATTACTTGACTGAACTTGAACTTACTTTGCGTGACTGTGACTTATATTTATTTAATTTGCAAATGTGGAAATACTTGGCTTTGGCAAATACCCAAAGTGCAATGCCAAAAACAGTAGAAAACGAAAAAATATGTATAAAAGATTTTGACTTTTGTTCGTTTGCGTCTTTGCATAGAAATTGTAAATTGAAAAAGACCACTGGCTGGAAAGAAAAACAAACATATTGATTTATTAGTGCCAATTAGTGCTCTCAATTGTTTTGTTTTGCTAATGTTGTGTTGTTACGAAGTACCGAACTAAAGTTTATGGTGAGTGTATACACGTTTGTGCAAGTATATTTTTTGTTTAAGTATACACTGTTTACAGGGCTTTTAGCCCCAATACCATAATAAGTCTGTTGTTATTGAAATGCGAGGTCCTTATTTTCGACTGATTTTCGGAAACGATAGGTGACCTCTAATCATCTACCTATATTTATATACAATCTTAGTTTTCACTTTTGGAATATATAGATGGATACCTAGTATACCTATTTCGATTGCAAGACTCGACGTAAGCCGGCAAGCTATTTTTAAAGTTCTCGAAAGTCTGAAACTTCATACCTAGGATCAAAAATAGTCTGTGATTCCAACATTGAAGCTAGATCCAATTTTAATTTACCTACATATAATATTTTGACACTACATATAACATATAATATATATATTGATCCGAATAGATTACCAGATGTAATAGATTTCTTTATCGTGAAAGGTCTATCAAGACTCTTTCACAACATAGAAACATGCCTGGAAACGAGCTCTAACCATGTACCAGTAATACTAACAATTGGAACCACAGTAGTTAACATTACAAGAACCACGAAGCTATATAGCAAACATACAGACTGGGCCTCCTTTCACGAGTTGATACACCAAAGGCTCGATCTACAAATAGCTCTAAAAACAGAATCTGACATTGATAAAGCTGCCAAAACAATAACCACAACCATTCAAGAATGTTGCTGGCTGTGTACGCCGGCAGTTACCGAGCGCCCACGGCAATGTAAAGTTTACTCGGAAAGCATAAGGTTGAAAATTCGAGACAAAAGAAGACTACGGCGAGTATGGCACACCAGCAGGCACCCAAGTGACAAAGCAGCATTCAACAGAGCCGCTAAAGAATTGAAGACGCTAATAACAGAAGCTAATGATGTAGCCCTGCAAACTTACCTGGAGGGGCTCACAGCTACAAAAGCGACTAATTACTCACTTTGGAGAGCATGCAAAAATTTTGATCGACCATTACAACACAAACCACCACTACGAACACAGGATGGAGAATGGGCTAGATCCGAACAAAGTAAGGTGGAAGTATTCGCGAAACATCTGAGCCAAGTCTTTAAGCCGAATAACGCTGCATCTACTACAGATGAATCGGATATTGATTCAGTCCTCAACCAAGACTTCCAGCTAGACCTGCCTCTAAGACTAGTGACGCCAAGTGAGATCGTTAGAAAGGTTAAATCTATGGATAATAACAAGGCACCAGGATTCGACCTCATCGACAAAAAAGTTCTTGAAGAATTGCCACGCAAGGCTATTGTATACCTGACCATGCTCTTCAACGCTATTTTGAGAGTAGGACACTTCCCCGACCTGTGGAAAGTTTCCCTGGTAATAATGATCCATAAACCTGGTAAACCTCCGCATGAGGTAACTTCATACAGACCGATTAGCTTGCTGCCAGTTATGTCCAAACTCTTCGAGAAGTGTCTACTTTATAGGCTTAATAGTGCCCTAAGGGAAAACTCTGTTATACCTGACCACCAGTTTGGCTTTCGGACAGAACACTCCACAATAGAACAGGTCCACAGAGTATGCAGGACAATTAGAAAGTCATTCGAGATGAAAGAATACTGTTCATCGGCATTTCTCGACATTCAGCAGGCCTTCGACCGAGTATGGCACAAAGGACTGCTGTGTAAAATAAAGTCCCTATTACCCCACACATTCTACGCAATTCTACAGTCCTACACTTCTAACAGAATATTTCAAGTACGAGAAAATGATTCTACATCAGGCTTTCATGAAATTGCTGCAGGAGTGCCACAAGGCTCGGTACTTGGACCTGTCCTATACACGTTGTTCACATCTGACTTACCACAAAGCTCAGATGTTACAATCGCCACCTTTGCCGACGATACTGCTATCCTGGCCTCAAATAAATGCCCAGTTGAAGCATCCCGGATGCTACAGAATAGTCTTAATGATATGGAGAAATGGCTCGCTAAATGGAGAATTGCTGTTAGTGTAACCAAATCAATACACGCTACATTCACACTCCGCAAAGGAGACTGTGCACCTGTCACCTTAAATGGCATACAACTTCCACATCAAGACACCGTGAAGTACCTTGGCATGCATTTGGATCGGAGACTCACCTGGCAGAAACATGTTAAAACAAAAAGAGATGAGATTAATCTAAAGTACAGATGGCTTCATTGGCTGATGGGTAGAAATTCAAAACTAGCTATGGACAATAAGATTCTCATCTACAAAACCATGATAAAGCCAATTTGGACATATGGCATACAACTCTGGGGTGCTGCTAGTGCAACCAATCTAATGATCATACAAAGAGTGCAGAACAATATACTGAGACAGATATCGAATGCATCATGGTTCCTCAAAACAATAGAGCTTCACGAAAACCTCGATATGCCAACAGTTAAAGAAGAAATTGCTTCTTATGGAGACAAATACAAAGATAGACTACAAAAGCATCCAAACCAACTTGCGGGGCAATTAACAATCCCAGAAACTATTAGTCGGCTAAAAAAAAGGCGAGACATCTTTGACCAGGATGGTCAGCATATTGACTGACTACATAAATAAAAGGGCTGTACTCTACTGAGAGTAGCACCCTACTCTAAATACCACCACCATCACATCTGCTTATAGCCAACAGGGCTGATTGCAAGATAAAAATTATAAAAAAAAAAAAAAAAAACATATAATATTTTATTTTTAGGATTCCATTAATATTATTTGATGATACTAGGTCAGTAAGAGAAAAACCTGCTCATGATTATTGCCATGGTAATACCACATACCCAGAACTTTAACAAAATAGCATCTTGACACTAGTTTGCTATAGATGTTACTTCATAAGATTAAAAGTTTTTTACTATGGTTGACAGGCTAGTTGACCACAACATATCTGATCTTAAATGATGGTGTGGTGGAAAATGGGAACCATGCTTAGCCTGGAATAGCTCTTACTCCGGAATACACCATTTAGATGCTTGGTGGCAGATTTTAACTTGAGTGTGGTAACTAACCATCCAAGTACTTGAAAGTATCCTACATCCACACTATGGTCTCCTCAAGATGTTTTCTTTCATCGGCAGCCAATCTCATTATTGGGCTTTGAACTCACATCCATCAACATGTGAACTTACTGCACTAACCACTGATCTGTCATCACTACAAAGTTATTATTATATGCATTCTTATTTTTTAAATCTGCATAATTTTTTTTTTCGTTTATGTAACTTTTAACGCATAATGTAAAGTGTAGGTTTCTAAAGTAGAAGTAAAGAGCAATAGGCGCAGAAAATTTAGAAATTTAATCAGAGTTTTAATGTTGAGTCTCATTAGTCCTGTGTTGTCCATACTTGATATGATGCAAACTCATCATTGTGCAATAAGTATATTTTGTTCTATATAAAATGTTTTTTCATTGCAGATTATGGCACCATCACACAGTAACGTCATACCCTTAAGTGGTAAGCATCAAAATTTCAACAAACGTGTTCAAGATGCTATCATCAACCAACCACTATTGGAAAGAGAATTTGCTAAAGACAACAATGATTTAGATAACCTCATGAAGATAGACATAGCCAGCCATAAAAAAGACATTGACTACATACTCAGCGTGCTTAAATCAGATGATATGTTATACATCTCGAGAGCAATTAAGCAAAGTCCTTGGATTGTAGATGATCACTATGCCAACATAATTAACCCTGCATTCTTAAATGAACATCTTTTTCCTAACATGAAAACAAAAGCAAGCATTAAACTTCTTAAACATATAAGGCATTATTTAAAGAATGAAAGTCGTGTCGAGGAATTTTATAAGAATGAGACAAATGATAAAGCAGCAGTGAAATGGCTTTCACGCTGTTCAATACCTTTTATAGAAACTAATATTGAGGATCACATGAGCCATATCACAGATTTCGAGTTTAAACGGCTTTGTGAAAGGTCTGTAACAGTATTTGAGGCCGCAATAGAACGTAATAATGGCATATCCAAATTAAGAGCTGCATCATTTCTTTTGCATACTCACCCAAATAAGTATTTAGACTTATTCGAAAGCATGTATCAATGTAAGTTTGGACCTACAGCTACAAGGCTGATTATGAAGAAAAACCCTGACAGAGTCATTAATAACTTCTTGTTGTATGTGAATTACATTCATATTCCCACATTCATACAAAATATTGATAGGAAACAAATAAAAGACTTTCTGTTTGAACTTGCTAACATGAATGATAAAACATGTCCAGATTCAATGTATAACTTCAAAACTATGAAACAATTTATTGAAAGAATGCCTAAAGAGGAGCAGTATGAATTTGTGAAAAATGTATTTCTAGATAAAAACATTATGGAAATAGATATTGACACCTTAAAGAAAGGAACGAAAATGTTTGCTATAAAAAAAATATGTTCCAAAGTATGGTCTAGAAAACCTCTTTATCACTGGTATGTGTTTGCTCCATTCAATATAGCATTTAATGAGATTAAGAAATTAGTGCAAATAGAATCGAACATAAATGAAAAATACTCAATGTACAAAGTTTTGTTAAAATGTGTAGCAGACAACACAGATTTACTAGAGTTGTTAAAGCACTACTCTATAAATAGCACATATGATGACATTGGAATGAAGCTAGATTTTGTAGATAAATTAATCTCAGTGACGGAAATTTATAAAAATGACCAAGAAATTTGGAAAGAATTTACAGATATCATTAATAGTATGGACATGACAGAAAGTCATAACCAGACATACATTCAGACCATCATATTACATGATATTTTACATGGCAAACAAGTAGCAGAAGCAATAGAAGAGAAATTATATTTTAATACATTTGAAAGTTATCGAGGAAAACTAAACGAGGATGAACAAAATAAGGTATTCAAGTATTTGTACAATTATTTTATGAAAAAGGTGCAAGATCATAATATTGAAACAGAAAAAGATTTTTCAGAAGCAATTGAAAAAGTAGAACATTTATTATGTTTGTTATTAGGTTGGGACAAGAAATTATCAGACTATCCGTTTGCGCTTCAAAAGATAAAAGAACTGATTGATATAAGGAAAGTAAATTCTTGGGAAATAAATATGTCGTCATTATATAATATGAATAAATCATGGAAACGGTACATGTTCGAAGAGTCCATAGCGTTAAATCCGTCACAAAAAGTGTTTGTGAATGCATTGAAACATGACCCTGGTCTATTAGTGCGGTATAAAAGCGAGGTGGATGCGATGATCTGTGATGACAAAATATCCTTAAACCAACTGCTTAAAAAAATAAGAATTTACTGGCCTGAATCTTTAGCAGAAAGTTGGACAGAATCCTATGTCGATCGATTAGATAAGGTTGGAGATCAAAAAGCTTTAACGCGTAGTCTTTGCACTATACTTCCGCAAGAGACTCTTATAGATATCATAAAAAAGTATGCTCCTGCACAACCCAAAATAGACTGGAATAACACAAATGAAGTCATCCTTGGATTGCAAAGATGTTTTGCTAAAAATATGCACATTGCGCGTCCGCAACCGTCAGCAGACATTATACTTCTTTATGCTAAGGGAGATTTTCTACAATATGCTCTCCCGTCTCTCCATGCGATATATTACAACATGGGCCATGACGAAAGTCAAGAGCACATCCCGAAACTGCTAAACTCTCCTGTTTCCATACAAAAGCATGGTCTTCGTTTTGCATTCATGAAACTGAAGCATGATGAACTAAAATCTCATCTATTCAATGTATGGCAAACATCAAAAAATATCAGCATTAGAGCAGTGACTTTTGGGCTTTTATTTGATTTAATGTGTAAGACGACGGAAATCGCAAGGGCCGAGGAATTATGGGAAATTATTGAAGTTTTCATTGATAACTTAACATTTAAAGAAGATCAAAAAATATACGAAAAGCTTCTGAAAGTAAATGATGTACCTGAAACTATTCAGCCAAAGTTTTTAGTCAAAAGCTACAATTTTCTAAAAACATTATTACCGCATACCAAAATCGAACATAAAACTTATGAGAATGGCATTAGAAATTTAGCTTATTATACAACAAAAATTATGGAGTTTACATGTCCCGAATTTGTTGCAAATATAATAACTGAACATTTAGACGTTAATTTCTGGAAAGATAGCGATAATCTTGATAATAATATGCTCAGTGTTACTTCTTCTTACTTATTGTGTGCAAAAGATGAAGTAACCCAAAATAATAAATATGAGAAAGTTCTCCTACCCCTCATAAAGCGTGCCATGAATCAATGGGATGAATTACACGAAGACAAATATTTCATTAGACGTAATTTCCAAAATCTGCTCGACTATTTATACAGTGACTTGAAAGAATATGTTGTGGATCGTAACATGATTGTTCCAACCAAAATGTTTCAGAACATTCAAAAAGAGTTGGAAATATTACCTGTGCAACAGAATTACATTGTTTTGAGAATGTGGAAACTAAAAGTGAAAATGGTTGAAACTATTGCTAAAAACGACGAACGCGAAGACTGGGAACAAATTTGCACACAAGCAATACCAGAGTTTGGAACATTTTGCCTTGAAGTTTTAAAAGAGGATGTAAAAGCGTACTTCCCTTGCATTTATGTTCTATTCGAAAAAGCGTTAAGAAGCGCAATAAATGTTTTAGGGCAGATGGAGGTGCTGCAAATTTACGAAATACTCCTTAGTGATGAAGAATTCATACAAGCTTATCTTTTGGTTTTGAATATGGTACCAGGAGTGCGTGCGTGTTATTACAGCGATGATAACATTAGAATGGAAGAACATAAAATTAGGCAGCTAATACGCGATCATTCTTCTGTAGAAGTCAAAATACATTACCATTGTAGATTTAGCGGTGATAATTTACTCGGGATATAAGTTACTATTTTATCTTAGTGTTACAATGCTTTTATAATTTCTTAGAATACTTATTTATCTCATCTTTTATTATTATATGTTTATACTGTAAAACCAATATGTCAGTGGCGTAGCGTAGGTATCAGCCGCCCTCTTATTTAGGTATTTCAATTTAAAAGCGCAAAATAAAATGTTAGGGATCCCTGAAAATCAGTATAGACAGTGTTGCCAGTCGTTACAATGAGCAAGATGTCATTATTATAAGGAGATTCCCCAATTTCGTCATTGTATAAGTATTGGAGAATTCCGTGTTCATTTCAATCGGTACGACTCTAGGTGCGCCAAAAATATGAAATGGTTAAAGGTTGCTGCTCGGGGCGGGCTGCCTCCACTACGTCCCAGGTCGCTGTATACAATGTACATGTATTTTTTGATACATTTTTAACTGTGTTTATTAGGCAGGCTTGAAACATTTTTGTCCAGATAATCTTGTAATTTATATATTGCACAACAAATGCTAATTTATTGTTAATTTATTATTTCAGCTTATTGCAAAAACTTACGCTTTTGTTAACTACTAATGTAACTAATCATATTTTATAAGCAATTTTGTTACGATTAAATCGATTTTTATTACAATGTTTGTTTAATTTTTTATCGATCGATATGTGACGAAACCTCACTGTCACAGATCTCTGACATGATGGCAGTACCAAGAGTAAGAGAAAACTTAGCGGGTGAATAATTTGACCAGTATCAAAGTAACAATTTGTAAATTACAACTGTATATACCTACATACTAATCAAAAATAAAAACAAAGTTTAATTTGATTTATTTATCATAAATAAAGAAGGTACCTATTATATTTCAGAAATTACTAACAAAATACACACTAACTGCCGAGGTGTTTATTGTCAAATTCAAAAACTACGAAAATTACACTAGGCCGTGCCGCAGCACTGGCGTCGAGTAACGCGAGTGCGGGATTACACGCAGAGCGTGTTTACGAGTACTCGCGAGGCGCGTAAAGCCGCACTACCGTTGGATTACACACCTGTTGTGTTTTTTCGCACTGGCATGACTCAACCGCCACGACTGACCGCCAGTGCGCCCACACACCAGATGTGTAAGCCATAAGTTTGTTATAATCTAAGTAATAAATTCTTAAATACCTACTTGAGCTGTAATTTCCGAGATACAAGTGAAATAAAAGAATATTTGTTTACCAATGTGCCAGGTGAGGAATCCTTGAAAGTTCTGAAGAGTAATCCCGAAAAACAACGTTTACACCCAGGAGAGGTTGGGGATCTCATGACGCTAACGAGAATTTGTATGAAACAAAATTATTTCCAATTCAACTATGAATTTTATAGACAAAAAGGACTAGCATTTTTTCTAGCATTCTGCATTGGACCAAATCGACCATGTCGTCATAAAAACATAAAACTTGTTGATGTGTATAACTTATTGTTAACTAAACAAAACACCAACAGAATGCAAAAAGATACTAAAGTGCTGTCGCCGGCCACAGCGATACAATGCTCACGACACTGTCGTGTGGCCGGCAGTTGGCCGCTACTTTGCGCACAACACCACTGTGGTGTGGCCAGCAGTTGGCCGCTACTTTGCGCACAACACCACTGTGGTGTGGCCGGCAGGTGGCCGCTACTTTGCGCACGACACCACTGTGGTGTGGCCGGCAGTTGGCCGCTACTTTGCGTACGACACCACTGTGGTGTCGCCGGATGGCATAGTCGGCATAGTGTTAATTGACGTCCTAAAATAAAAACCTAGTAGGTAATGCAAAAAAAAGACGTAGTTGCGGCAATTTTTTTTATTGCCTGTTATCCTAAGGCTAGCGAGAGATATTTCTTATATTACATTAAACATACTGGATGTCCGAAACCACAAATATAACTGATCAAGTGCAAGACAGACTTGCACAAAGAGATTCCGTACTGTCTTACCTACAAAATAGTGTTTCTTTTCAATGAGTTAACGGTACTCAGCGCATTCTATTCGCACTTGGTCTGTTTATTTGTGGCTATACCACAAGCTTTTACACAATATTTATTAACCGTTTATGCAGATGATTTAGAAATTCTTTCTATTCTCAGTAAAAGGTAATTAAACATAGTTATCGGACATAATTAAAATTTTTGAGAAATCTCGTCCGTCTTATCGAAAGATACAGTCATTAAATTTATTTATTACAGACAGATAAGACAATGTGTGTTTATTTAGGTCTCGTTGACACCCTTTCGGTAAGAAACCCTAAAATTCAGGTTTATATAATTATAATACGATTGCACGAGTTAAATATCTAAATATTAAAAAAAAAAAAAATGAAACCACACTATGTTAGTAGTACTCCGAGGCGATTAAAACATTTTAAAATTTTCAAACAATGCTTTGAAAGTGGTTCATTATGTTACACTACAGCTACGGCTTGACCCTACTGCTACACAGCCAACATCAAATTGATTAGAGATGTAAAAAAAGCGTAGGTTATTTTTGTAAGTAGGTATCCAGAGGTTAATGTATCTTAGAAAAGGTCTCCCAATACTGTGCAAGCTTACGTGTAACTGTAGAGATAAGCCGAAAGGTCATTGAACTCATCAGTGTCAACAAATTACAAAGGAACAGACGCTTGAAATCACGAAACAAAATATAAGGAACTTCATTCGTGATTTTAAGGTTTCACATTGATGGTTAGATCTTTCAGTACTCCAATACACCCTGTTTAGGATCGTCTTGATATCTCTTAATCTTTTTACCATGAAAACTGACGTGGTTTTGACACATTTTTGTTTTACTTATGATAACATAAGTAAAACAAAAAACTATATAAACTATATGCCGAAACTATAGTCGGAGTTTCCGATAAAATTAAACGTGAATAATGCCGAGTAAAACAAACATTTTTCTTATTGTTAGTCCTGTTGACTAACCTGGCCGCCAAAATCTATTTGATGTATTGTACTTATCAGAGACAATACAGTAGCAGTAGTCAGTAAAAAAAGTTGCATGTTGAAGTATTCTACTTATTTGTAATACAGCAATCCACACAACACAAGTTCTATCTTCTTTCAGCACTCCCATAACTTGTACACTATTTGAGGAGAGGTATTGTTTTAAATGATATTATTTTAATTTTTGATTAAATCAGGTAAGATTTGTACAAAATAGGTAAGATAGGTGTACAAATGTTACCGGAAATTTATTAAAAATACAACTTATTTTTTCTCATTCCCATACCCTGTACACTTTAAGAGTGATATCTATGTCACGATATTAATTGAAATGAAAACTGTACTTTTGTTTACGGAGTAATTATACTTGCAAACCACTTTGGTCACCAAACCTCTGACCAATGAGAGAGAAAGAGAGTGAATATATCAGTCTCTTTCGCTCTCGTCAGTTGATGATTTATTGTAAACACCACTTTTAAAGGTAGGATTCCACAATGACAGCGACAAATGACTCGCAATCCTGGTCGCCTGTAGTATGGCCAATACAATTATCTCTTACGTATCTACAACTAGTAAAAGAACTTTTCCAATTTCTTCCCAATCATATTTTCCTTTTTATAACATCTCTATATTAAGATGTGTATTTTCGAATCAAATACAGGGGGTTTCGGAGAAGTGTATTAATGCTGAATACAGTTAATCTACCAGTCAACTTGGACAATTCTATTAATAAGATTACGACTCTGAAATCGAGAAAAATAAAACATCCTCCATATATTTTCTAAAGGAAAACGATATCTTTGTATGGAACATGTTTTTATCATAATTTAAAGTTCTAATTTTGATGACGTTGAAGAATAGATCAGCATTCCGCAGCATTTAGTATTACAACACTTCTCTGAAACATCTGTATAGGTGGGTGGGTAGTACACCCTTATTTGATAAAATTTTAATCAACATCTACGCAAAATAGTTCTTCCCTTTCTTTTACACAATGTCATACTTTGACAGCACACAAAAAAACGTAGGCACCAAAAATAAATGCTAAGTAATGTTTACATGTAAAGGGGATTATCTACAGATAAGTATAATTAGTCACTGACAGCAGAAAATATCACCATATCGACGTGTAATTTGCTCGGGTCGCGCGACACCACTGCTTTAGTAGAGATGATGGCGTGTTAGCCACGCGCACATGTCACGCGACGCGGTCTCATGTTTTTTTCAGCGTATCATACGATTTTTAACCCCAAAAAGAGGAGTGTTATAAGTTTGACGTCGATGTCTGTCTGTGTGTGTGTGTATGTGTGTGCGTGCGTGTGTGTAGCTCTCAAACGGATGAACCAATTTCGATGCGGTTTTTTTCATTTGAAAGCCAGTTTCCTTGCGGTGGTTCTTAACTATGTTTGGTTAATTGCGTAGGGGGTCTTTTAAATTTAATATAATAAGCAGTTAGTCGTGCGACACTCGCGTTTCCAACATCATAAGAGTACATACCATTCAACAGTTTATCCCACATTCATTTTAAACTTGAAAATAATCGAGCGATATACACGCCGCTATAGGCTCTAACTAAAATACATTCAGTACAGGATATAAACAATCATTCAATATACACTTTTCATTTTGCATCATTTTATCAACTTACCCAATGAAGCATATTTGATTATAATTAGATTCTCTCAAGTACAAAATATAATGATTTAGGTACCCAAAGTTAATTTAGAACCTAAAGATGATTATCTAAATTGTTGTGGTTACTTATAGCCGTCTTAATCAGATAATATACAGACCTTTAATCTTTACGTACGTTTTCTTGCGATGCATCAATTGTTTTACTTGATCATTATTCAGTAAGTAATAATTAATAATCCACAAACGTTACAAAATCATTGTTTATTTTCTGTATTTATTTTAACTTGGTAATTATCGTATACCACCATGCATGTTGTTTAGATAAAGGATCTTATTTGTCCAAAATTTTAAATTGCTCATTTTGACGTGAAGTACCTGAATGACCTTTTTTTTATTGATTAAGTTTTCTAAAAATAAAACATAGCTAGATCGATTTATCGCACCCGAAACCCTCTGCATACTAAATTTTATGAAAATCGTTGGAGCCGTTTCCGAGATACAGATTATAGATGTACATACATATATACAAGAAATAAAACAAAGTGTCATAATAGCTAAAAATTGCAAAAAAAAAAAGTTTTTAAACTATATACTGACGCTGGTGATTATCTATAACACAACACAAGACCGTTCTGAAAAGCAAGTTCCTGGCGGAATATTCTGGCTGCTTGGTTGTACCTGTGCAAATATTCTCCGGAACAAACAACCGGAAATAATATGTCGGAATTATTCTCCGGGACGGTGCATGGTGATAAGATGATACTTCAAATGCTACAATTCGGCATACGATTTAACTTAGATCGTGACAAACTAAGACATCCGAAATATACCATTCGGCAGTCGCGTAAAAACTAAATACACTTTAACAGCCGAGGTGTTTATTGTCAAATTCAAAAACTACGAAAACTACACTCTAGGCCGTGCCGCAGCACTGGCGTCGAGTACTGCGGCGGTCGAGTAACGCGAGTGCGGGATTACACGCAGAGCGTGTTTACGAGTACACGCGGGGCGCGTAAAGCCGCACTACCGTTGAATTACACACGTTATGTTTCTTCGCACTGGCGTGAATTTCCGTGTGGAACTGCAATAGTTATAAAAAGGCATTGTCTCTTATCAACAGGAGAGCGACAAGTTTCTTTTAAAAAAAAAAACTGTCGTACACTCGGATCTTGTTATTCAGCACTGGCGTTACTTCTGAAATAACGCCGCGTGTGTGTTTTGCGCACAGTTGTTTTGAAAGTACGCTTGACGCGCCTGGCGTGTCGCACGCACTGTGAACCTATTAGAAAAAATACAACGCGAGTGTTTTCAGCAGGTAATGTGTTACAAACGCTTCAAATTATTGCTCTGTGGTATAAGTCTGCGTTTGCAAACTCAGTAAGAAGTACTAATTTCAATTTTGTATTATTCTTGCAAATCCCGAGTTCTCTTCAAATTAGTACATGATAGCAAAATGTTAAAAAAGGCATGGTCCCTGACGTCATTAAATGTATAGCAAAATCAAATAGACAAAAACCGGCCAAGTGCGAGTCGAACTCGCGCACGAAGGGTTCCGTACCATTATCTATAAAAACGGCAAAAAAAAAACACGTTTGTTGTATAGGATAAAAAATTAATATTTATTTTATTCTGTTTTTTAGTATTTGTTATAGCGGCAACAGATATACATCTGTGAAAATTTTAACTGTCTAACTATCACGGTTCATGAGATACAGTTTGGTGTCAGACGGACAGACAGACAGACGGAGTCTTAGTAATAGGGTCCCATTATACCCTTTCGGTACGGAACCCTAAAAAATAGCTCTGCGACTCAAAGGAATTAACAATAAGTGATTATACAGCAAATTGAAGTTGATACAACAATTGATATACCTAAGACTGTTACAGTACACGATTATAAATTATCACGGCTGTGTACTATCCGATATTATTGTCTTCAAAACCTAAAAGTGGGCTTCAAATGCCAACGAAGCTATGTAAAAAAACAAAAACAATACATAGTTGATTAATTTATCAATGTAATTTTAGAACCCATCTTGTAGGTATACGAGATTACACGCTACGATAGTACTAATCTTGAATGAGATAATTATATAGAGATATTTACATTGTGAACAACTTAGGAGTCAAACCCAGAAATCTATCTACATTAATAAAAATCAAATGATATTGATTACGTATAACTTGAGAACGGAAAAACAGTAGTTACACACCTTTGATGAAATACATATACATATTTTGCGATCACAGGATCGCTCCCATAACAAGAAATCAATCAATGTAATATGAATAAGGTAAAGATATAAACAACAGATAGTTTTTTTATCTTACCTATCGTTTACATCTGAAGCATGAAGCTACGAATATAATATTGTTGAGCACAAGCCGGGTAACTTTGAACAATTAAATTAAAAATTTGAAACACGCATTTAACCAAATATAGCTAAGAACCACCGCAAGGAAACTGGCTTTCAAATGAAAAAAAAAAACATCATCGAAATCGATCCATCCGCTTGAGAGCTACGATGCCACAGACAGACAGAAATCGACGTCAACCTTATAACACCCCTCTTTTTGCGTCGGGAGTTAACAAAAAATAAATAAATAAAACGGGTTTGAAGATTCATATTTTTTCTCAACGCACTTCACTACATAGTATAAAACCAAGTCGCTTTCTCTGTCCCTATATCCCTATGTATGCTTAAATCTTTAAAACTACGCAACGGATTTTGATGCGGTTTTTTTTAATAGATAGTGATTGAAGAGGAAGGTTTATATGTATAATACATGCATATGCACCACATTAATATCTACATTGCACCCGTGCGAAGCGGGGGCGGGTCGCTAGTTTAGTAATAAGTTATTAAAGGCTTGATTATCTACGTGAAACGGAACAATGAAATATTCTAATCTTTAGATGTTATAGCTTATACTTTACGTTTTGAGCGCCACGCCACAAACGCATTCCGTGTCCTGTACGCCAAGGCCCAAAGTTAACAAATTGCTTGAATAAGAATCCATGTTTTTTATTTCAATATTTAGGTACTTGCGGCTCTAGAGGCTTGTTTCTTTATACTCATATGTTGCTGAGATATTCTATTTTGAGGAATGTTGAATTAGAATACCAGTAATAATTTTTCAATATTTTTATTCCATATTATTGTGGGCCGGGTTTTTTGTCGCCTATAGACATCGTTGGCGAACAGGACCCGCAAGTGTTAGTCACGAATAGGTGACTTTGGCGCTCAAAAGGTTAATAGATGGTATCCCCAATTGAATGGTAAGTTGTCGACTATGAAAAGTTTATTTATTTTGTATACATTTTTACCCAACTGCCAAGGAAGGGTTATTTTTTCGCGCGTATCTTGTATGTATGTAAATTTCTTTATTACCTCATATCTTCGAAACGGCCAAATAGATTGCGACAAAGTATCGTTAGATTCGTCTTAATAACCTTAGGGGGTGGTTTTAAAAAACAAGATGGTGGATTTTTGGCGCCAAATAGTAATAAGTTATTTTTTTTTTTTTTAAATAACCAAACCTATCAAGTAGGGTATCTAAATAAAGGCAATTCAAAGAGGATTACAAAAATAAATGTAAGTTATATGTTTAAATTTAATTAGGTATAATAAATTTGTTTAAAAAGTTTTTTCCTTTAATTATAGCTGTGTTAATCGCAGTCGGGTTATAGATTTTTTAAACTCTTCAGCTTGTCTATTAAGAAAAGTTAGTTTAATCTTGCCCAAATCACATAAGAAGCCAATTACAAAGGATTTATATGTCCGAAATAACTCAGTTCAAAGTTAGCCTAGTCATTGTAACATTGAACAGCATCAATAACTAAAACGTCAATTTCTCATTCATTAATAAATCGTAAATTTTGGCTATTTCATTTATATTTAGAGTATGAAAGAAAGTGTTCTTTCTAGTACAATATAGTTACAGTTTTTTTTTTTTATATATTGGTAAAAATCTAAGTAAGTATTCAAAGTTACCCCCAACTTGTTTTTTTTTTGGCTTAGTACTAATGATACACTCCATTACTATCAAATGTAGTAACTTAGAGTTGGCACATCAACTTTTTGATAATCAAATATACACATGTATGAAAAAATGTAACCACAACAACTTAATATTACCATCCTGTTGTCCTTCCTATTTTTAACTTAAATTTAAGCTTTACACAAAATTTAATGTCAATTTTAAAAATACCTTACTGACTAAAAGAATCAAGTAACCAAAAAAAAATCTTACAAAGTAAAACCATAATGTTTTTTTTTGTATTTTTCAACTTGTGTGAATGTCAAACCGTGAACATACTTGTTCCTGTAACAAAAGAAAACAAACTTAGAATTTTAATCGATCTATCTAATCTAATACCTTTAAACAAGCAATTCTTGTATATGATCTGAATCTCTGAAACGGCTCCAATGATTTTCATGAAATTTAGTATGCAGGGGGGTTCGGGGGCGATAAATCGATCTAGCTAGGTTTTATTTTTAGAAAACTTCGTTTTACCCGTATTTTCAGGTAATGAAAAACTGCTACAATATCATTAGAATACGATGGTAAATTTCGCCATCATCTACAAGGTTATAATAGCTCAGGTGGGAAATTGGGCAGTCCCGGAATCAGCAGACCCCGGTTCGAGTCCAGATGATTATTTTTTTTCTCTTTTTATTTCAAGTTCTTTCTTAAAAAAACTGTATCCAGGTACTATATTATTATTATGTATACACACTTTTACACTTTCTTTTCTACTAAATAGGCTTGCGTTTGTCTGCCATCTCATCTGATGTTAAGTAAAAGATGGAGTACTTTTATTTTCTTTCCTGGATAGTAGAATATAGATATTATAACACTATTTTTATTTAGATGTTAGGTTATTTTTATTTTAGATGTAAAAATTGCTGATATGATTTTTTTAAATCTAAAATAAAAATTATTATTGTCTATAGTCACATTTCATCAATATGACTATTCCAGTATTTTTACAATGACTAACTAATTTTTTTTTACTCTTGACATGTCTGCAATGTCTTTAACATCAAAGTAAACTCGCTTGTTTATCAGTTTTCTATATATATACACCTTTCTATACCCTGGAATTTAACAACTTTGTTCCACCTCCCCCTTTTTATTACAGGACATCTTGGCTGATGTCGCCAAAGCGCCATACGTATATGGGTCCTCCATATATGTATGCCATCTATGCACTAAAACATTTCAATTTCAGGTTTTTTATTATTTTAACTGCAGTTGTTACGCAGTGGAGCAGCATCCAGAGGAAATGGAACTCTCTGCTAACATCTGTATTTCCCATGAAATGCAATTTAGGTATCTTCAAATCAAGATTAAACAAGTTTCTTCTAGCAAAGCATGCTCCATCCTATACTGTATCACTGCTTAACATCAGGTGGGGTATGGACAAATACAAACCTATTTACAAAATACTTTAAATGGCGTGTGGTCTTTGTGATAATATGAAAGAAAGGATGGGAGAGATATTTAACTAACTGTGGAATGATGCTCAGAATTCAAAACCACTACCTAACGCAGTAATATTTTTGACATGAATATGACAAAATGAACATACATATGTATATTGTACTCACTGTAGGTAACTAATCGTCGTTATTTGTTTCATCAGGTGCAGGTGTGTGCCAGGTTAATCTCTCCTCGTAGAATTGTATAACAACCTGTGGACATCTCACATTGGCCTGTTTTGCAGGCACAAGATCTGCTTCATCTGTACCTTGCCATTTCATGAGGAACATCAACTCTCCACTGCTGTCCGTCGCACCTGGAATTAAAAACGTAGAGTATAATAAAATAATAGCGATGATAGCTCAGTGGTTAGCGCGGTCGGTTCGCATGCCGAAGGGCGTGAGTTCAAACCCCAACAATGAGCTTGAGCTGTCGGTGAAGGAAAACATCGTGAGGAAACCATAGCGTGGTTGGTGGTAGGGTACTTTCTAGTACTCGGCTGGCTAGCTACCATCCTCAAGTTGAAAATCTGTCGCCAAGCATCTAACGGTGTGTTCCGGTAGCCTCACTTGAGAGCCAGTTCTATTTCAGGCTAGGTGTGCTTTACCATCTTCGACCACACCGTCACTTAACATCAGGTGAGTTGTGGTAAAACGCCTAGAATGTCAGCGTTAAAAAAATAATAATAATAATGGAAGTATGAAGTTCTTGCTTGAAATAAAAATATTCATACAATAGTCAAAAAAACAAAGCAAGATCACTTTAGGTATTTTACTGAGCAAGATATTTCATTAACTAAAGGAAAACATATAGATTAATTAGATACTTAATGTACTTAAGGTCATAGATATTTTAAATACTATATGGATATGATGGGAAAAAATGCAAGATTTCATTGTTTTTAAATTTTAAAATATCCCAGTTTTTATCCCTTAACCGCTGAGGTATTTGTAATATATGTTTTGAATAAAAAAAAAAATCTTTTATATGTCATATCATTCTTATATATGAGGCTATCAGGCAAGAGGTTAAACAAACCCAAATGTTACAAATGTCTATGCGTTATGATAGATACGGGGGCATCATCGTGCAGTTAAGGGATTAAGGTGACATGTACCATAGAATGTTGACATTTCATACAGCTTTTTCTTTAACCCATTTGTTGTTTTTAAAGCACAGATAAGTAAGCAGGCTTACTTGGTGGTATATTTCCTTAGCAGGAGGTCGTCTAGGTAGGTACCACCGCAGTACCAGATATACTGCCGCCAAACAGTAGTGTGTAAACATTACTGTGTTCCAGTTTGAAGGGTACTGCAGCTAGCGAAATTACAGGGCTATTGAGACTATCCAATCTAACCATCTAGTCTCAAAGTAATGAGCGCCAAGGCAGCGATGCCATGGACTTTGTTTTACTACTCAAAGTTCTGTGTATTGCTGCAATGGTCATGGACAGGCGTTAACTCCTAACATCAGGACAGCGTCTAGTTCGTCTCATTACTGTTACATTAAAAAAAAAAGTCCGGCTGCTGATCTATGACCTATGTCTGCAACACCAAATGTTCCCAATGCTGGCCTATTCTTCAGAGTTAGGAGTATATTTAAATTTGACATGTATCCCTATCACCCTGAGTAAAGGCCTGCCATGGAAGAACATTATCCTCAAGAGCTTTATCAAGGCGACGGGTTGATCTGTTTATCTGTTCTAAAAATTATAGACTCATCCATTGCCACAAAATTGGTAGAGTTATTATATTTACAAATACATCTAACAGTTTGCAAAAAACATGTTTCAGGGCTAATTATTATCATTATGTTACAAAATAGTGCATCCCGAGTTTTCCTATTGCTTTATTTAAGAATAGCAATATCTAAAGAATTCAATACCTATAATCTTTTCAGGGTCTAATCCTCGATCAAAACCTGAAGCTTTCTTGTCATCACTCTTAACTTTTTTAGCCCCTTTAAGATCTGGAGTGGCCGCAGCAGATTTCCTTTTCTTTGCATCTTTATCTAATTTGGGACCTTTGCCTTCTGAAAAAAATATAGAAATATATAAATAATTATTTTTTTACATTCTTCAGTCATATGGCTAAAGGAGTAGGCTATCAAAGCATTATAATCAGGCCAAACTGGTGGCCATCGGCCTCTACCAGAGTATGCTATTTGCACTGATTTTCTGTTTTTTGGCTACTTTTATTACATAGTTGAATAAGCCATACGAGAATATAAGATTAAGCCATAAGATTAAGCTCCTTAGCTTTCAATGATATCCTGCTGTTGTCAGGTTCATTGCAACCAAAGTGTTTAGGGACCTCTTTAAATATGTTTTAATATTTAACACTGCCCAACTAAATCTAATACCTTTAAATGAGTAATTGTTGTACCTATATATATATTTTTTCTGAATCTCGGAAACGGCTCCAACAATTTTCATAAAATTTTATATGCATAATTATTTTAGATTTGGGGGCGATAAAACAATCTAGCTAGGTTCATTTTAAAAAAAAACGTCATTTTATCAGTTTTTCAGGCTATGAAAAACCGAGCTTATAACCGTGCCATAGTTTACCAATCATGATGCCTGAAACAGTTCTTTGTATATTCCATGTAGAACATCCAAAAGTGATTGTAAATAAAAAATGTATACCTGCTTCTTTTTTTTTCCTGGCTTCTTCAAAAGCCTGGATAAGGTCAGGACAATCCAAGTTTTCCTCGGGCTCCCAAGTGTTGTCTTCATCGCTGTAGCCTTTCCATTTCAGATAATACTCCACCTGAAATAAAGTTTCATTTTATTAAACTTCTAATCACTCAATGGCACAGCCTTGTGTCAGGTCCATTGGATTACAGGAATAGGAACCTATACTGTGTCTAGGACTTGCTAACCATGCATAGGTGTAAAGAACCCTTTTAGGTATGTATCAACAAATACCTTTACTGCCCATGTTTCTATCCCTGCCTATCCAAATTTGATACAATCCTACCAATGCTGCAATGGAAAAGCATTCAATGAACTATGATGGACACTCATGTGGTAAAACAAAAACCTATTAAGGTCAATTCATTTGTCAGGTTATAATATTTATGTATAGATTTTTCTCTTTATTTCTGCAAGAGGGCTCAGTCAAACATGACTATATTCAGTGGTCTCTTACAAGTTTATATGTATCAGATTATCTTTTACATTCTATGCTTACAGTACATGTATATTGGTGATGCAGAACAGTATTCTGGCCTTCCGATAAGGGAGTAGCCAAAACATTGTTGCACAACCCTACATCCCTTATGTTGAGGTTCATTTTGATGGAGAATTTGTACCTCAGCTACATTTATTTATTTAATAACACACAAAACAAAATGTAATAATATTAATTTCAATTACTACAGCACAGTATACTTTACAAGTACCTACTACATATTTAAGTTAAGTAATTTATTGAAGTTTTATTTCCTGTTTTAATAAGCATCTGTATAATGATAACATGGAGTCAATGACTCACTATTTAGGAGCCATTATTTATACCCACTATTTCAAAGTCACAATTACAACACAGCGGTCACAATTTAATTAATTAAGTTGAATAATGCAGGAATTCTGTATGACATACTTGTAGTGCACTTGTTTCACCTAAAGAACGGTCAATCTTAATACAATCTGCTTGCTTGAACTCAACTTTAAATTGAATACAGAAAATAACTACATAATATATAGTATAGTAAATTGATTAATGGACACTAAACTTTGATCTAATCTTGTTAGTATTTCTCAATATGAGAACTCCTACAGAAACACTTTCACATTCCCTTTTTACTCTTTCTTAACTGTACGGAAGAAATTTTTTTTTAACTTTATTTATATTCAAGGCCATATTATAGTGATAGGTAGAGGTTAATATTTGGTTAGTGGTAACCAAAACAATAGATACATTTAGATGTTTTTATTACCTTTCTGACTTGACCTTGACATTACCAAAAAGATGACAAAAAGTTGTAATCTGAATTCGCTCCAAAACTTTGTACAGCTTCTCTAGCAAGTATGGCCACTTAAGGTTTAGAATTTTTAATTGTTCACTGGAGTCTTCGGACTGGTTCTAGGGGTACATGAGTAGGAACAGATGTAAACACTGAACTTTGATTACATTACCTTTCCATTCCTCATACGACGGTCCAGGACTTTCTCTACAGAGAACTCCTCCTCTCCTTCAGGTTCACTAGGCTTGTCCTTCTTGTCAGCCATCTAAAAGATTGACATGGATTTTTTCTCAAAACACCACCGCCAAATGTACCTAACCTAGAAACTTCATCCAAAAGATAACTCTGAAGATCAAAGCTTCACATTGCACTCAAACTGCTTCTCTATCTACATAATTAAACTCGCCGATTGTAGCATGTGCAGCATAGAATCGAATGCATACGGTTTGATCACGGATCTCAGTGGCATCCCGCCATTTTGAATGATGCTTAAAGCCCAACCATATTATTCAATACTTTAAGCATACTGCGCCAAATACGAGGTTTCAGAAATAAATAAATCATTCCAAGACTAAAGTTAGATTTCAGAATTTAGCAAAGCAAGAATGTTTACCTCATTTAATTTACCTTTTCAGCAACTTTTACAAAGTTAAACCGGCGTCGTAAAAAACAGAAAACGCTTCAACTCTACTCAGTGTTGCCAAATGCCAATTGTTTGTAGTTTAATAAGTTTTTTTTCTCATTCTTCTTGGCTTCGCACTCTGTGCATTCTGCCAGTTTCAATGTTTCTATATTTTGTGAGTAGTCTTCATTTTTCAGCTTCTTAATTATCTATAGTTACAGTCAAAGTCTAATCTTGATCAAGTTCCGTCGGTCCTAGTCAAATCAAGTCATGCCTTAGTAAAGTAGTGACGACTTTATTATAAGCTTCTGGATTGAGTTTTGGAAGCAACACGAAAAGTCATGTTTAACCACATTATATCATTCTCCTACACCCGCGCTTTTAATTCGACACTTTATAAATAAAATACCACTATTTTTATGCATAAAAACTTGAAAAAACACTAGTTTTAGAAAAAATACAAAGGGGCGACACAACACTTAGGTACCGCGTTCCCGCCAAAACTCATTTAATAAGTTTAAAGCTGCCAGCGCTGCCAGTGCTGCCACCAGCCAGTGCTACTAGTACTAACTCACACTTGTGATTCCTCTGAGAACTCACATGTACGATGTTGAACGATTATACACTGATTAGTAAAAAAATTACAAACTGTGTTTAGTGATTTAAGTTATGATTTGCAATCACTGGTTGTACTTTGTAATTTGCTCCAATTGATCGATAATGTAGATTAGGAAATTATGTATACATCGTTCTTGTATACATAATACTAAGATAATCGTAATGGAACATATTGATATATACATATAGCCACACTATACACAATGTGACTGGTTGTTTGTTACTAATAGTACTTAATTGTTTTTTTAGTAATTCTATAGAGTCAACACATTTCAATTCAATAATAATAGATATTTTAACTAAACATTAGGTATTGGAAATCTCCAATAACAACAACCAGCGTAGTAAAGTTTTTCACTCAAATCATATACCTATTCACTGAGATGAAAGACTACACTAGTGTGTAGTGTTTCAACTGAGGAATGGAGTATATTTACCATTTAAATATTAAAATGGAAACTCTGCTATATGAAAAGCGCGTTAAATGGCTGAAGGCTTAATAAATTTACAATAGGTACTCTATTTTTTCTAAGGCTGAAGGCTCAGATCAAACTCTACGCTGAAGGAGTAATATCCATTAGATCCTGTAGATTAGTTTATATTATCCATTAGAATAAGAATAAGAATAAATTTAAAAAAAAAAAACGCGTTATAGCAAGTTTTGGTGGGAGCATAGAAAAATGATGTCATTGCTTTGTATTAATTCGAGCACCTACGGATAATTAAACTGTATTTATCCTACTGGTGTTTTAATCATAAAGTGATATGTATTAATGTGGGCAAGAAATATAATAAGATTAAACATGTCTTTTCAAGATGTTTCGATAACTCCGTTGAGGCATTTAATATAGTTGCCAATACTTTACTAGGTCATGAACTGGATTTAACAGTGACTGAATCTAAAGCCGCCCGACATACAAAGTAAAAATCAAAGTGCATAATAAAGATTTTGCAATAAGTCTAGTTGCCGATGACAAAAAAAAAAATTCTTCTTCCTTTGAGAAGACAGGCATCGAACTTCTTGTGCATTTAGCAAATGTCAAATAATTTTATTTTGTCTATTATTTTCCATGTTGCTCTTGGATCTTCTCTTTCACCTCTGGTTATTGGCAGTTGTGAGAGTGTTGGAGAGTAAAGATATGCTTCCTAATATAAATTATTTTCAGATTATTTTTAAATAATGTATGCTACGTGAGACCTTCATTTAAAAATAAATCGATCGATTTTATAACGCTCAAAATTTCAAGACAAACAATGTCATGAATGTCATAATAGCTGATAGCCCCTGTGGGCAGCATAAATAAAAAAGGCGCTCGATAGGAAAAAAAAAAATTGTCTATGATTAATACGGGAAAGTTGTAAATAATTTTTCTATAAAATTTTAATTTTACACCATTTAAAGAAGCTCAAGCTTACTAAAAGTGATCTAGTGATTTTAAAGTGAGTTACGAAAGTGATGGAATACTTTAAATGGTGTGCCATATGAAACAAAAAACCATCATTGCGCACGATACTCCAACGCCATTTTGAAGCGAAATTTTGTATGTAAGTGCCAAGTATTTTGCAATATTTTCAATTCTCACCCTCGTATAAAGGGTGTGACGAATGATAAACGATGAAGAAGAATGTTTTACGCGATCGAAGAGGTGGCAGTCCTTGAAAGTATTCGTTGAAAGTTTTCCTGTGTCGATTCTTGCATCGAGGTGGGTTGTGGTGTCGTTTATCTGGAGCTGGCATTTAATTAAATTACCAAGGTGTTTGTGGTTTATTAATTCTAGTTAAGGATTTTAAGCCTGACTTGTGTGTGTTAAAACATAGGGAAGGGAAAAATATGCACGGAGATTGAACGAGGTTTGGTGTGGTTGGTGTTATCGCTGTCGTTTCCGACTTGCAGATAGCGGTCGGTGCGGAGGATGGCCCGGGGCGACGGGGCTCTAATTAACTGACGGACGCTGCCGGCTTACAGCTGGCGCTAGCAGTAAGTGCTCAACTACTAATCATAGCAAGTTAAGACATACAGTCATGCTACTGCCAAGATGCCAAATTGCCAATTTACCTCCCACAGATGCTTGATGGAAGTTTTTATTTGGTACACTTTTAGGCTTATTTTAATCAGTGATTAACCTATCGGTGGCTTAGCCATAAACTAAAACCATTTGATTGTGCTAGTCTTTTATCATGCCTGAAACAGTAAGTTTAAAATAATAGTAGTGTAACTCCACAATAGTAGTAAATTTTATTAGTTATTAACTAAGACCATATAGCTGTTATTGTATGTAATTTACATGATTCAAGAGTCTTAAATGCTATAATAATTGTAATAAAATAATGCTTCGTGTGTGGAAAATGAAAATATGAAAATGATAATGATAAAAGGAAAATGCAGAAAACTTACTTTATTATAAAACTATGTTTTAAGTAGATTTGAAACTGTACCTAGCCATGCTAAGAAACACTGAATAGCAATGGACATTATATGTTTGTGATGCATGAAGTAAATGCAACTTGTTGGAAAATAACTTACAATAATATAATTTTACTAGCAGGATGAATAATAATTTCAAGGAAAATAGATTATATCTATTATCTACAAATGTGGTCATTGGGGTTCAAATCATTCAACACCAGCTAATTTTTTCCTCTATTTATTGTATGCTTAAACCAATAGTCAGTATGGTACTGTATAGATTTTTAAAATAGTGATTTGCATAAATATTGAATTGCTAGATTACTGATGGTAAGGTTGTGTTTGAAAATGTTGTTTTTTTTTTTTTTTTTAATACTCTACCATTTGACTTCACTCTACCTAACACTACCATATACTATACATGCTGACTAAATTCAAGACCTGCATTAGTGGGTCTGTGCTTGAGTTAAAATTACTCCAATATTAATCTGAGGATCCTATTTGGAACCTCATCAATAATTATCTATATATCTGTATTGATTGCCCTGTTAGCTCTTTTGGTAGTTTATCTGCTTCAAGAGCTGTAGGCTGTGGGTTCGGTTCCTACTCTGGACAAATATTTGTGTGACGAGCATAAATGTTTGTTCTGTGTCTATGTGTTCTGTATGTATAAGTATATGTTTACATGGTGCTGTGTTATGTTCTAGGATATTTATTATACATAAGACTTAAAATAATTGATACAAAATTCCTTCAACATTTCATCCTTAAAATATCATCGCAATTCAATTTCCACTACTTGCATATGAATCTTTAAAACCGTCACTGTTTAATAATGACAGTTTGAAAATCTATCATTAATATGTACCAGTATTAGTATACAAAGTAGTAAAAATTCATTTTTTTTTTTTTTATTCAGCAAGTTATCAAATTGTTGAAATAGAAAGTAATTGAATAATAAAGGATACTTTTCATCCAAGGATTTCTAATAAACATTATTATGATAAATTATAAATCCTTTGAGTTATAAATCCTTTATCCCCTACTAAAATAATGAGGGATACATGTAGTTTAACATTACTTTATAAAATGAGACTTACATTGTAATGTGACCTTGCAAAGTCTTTAAATTAATCAATTGCTTATTTGGTATGGAGTAATACTGTAAATATTAAGGAAAGTATTTATTTGATAACCTATTGTAATAAAAAAAATATTAGTATATAGGTAATAAAAATTATGTAATGAGTAATTAATTAGTACCTATGTTATTAATTAACCTGGACTGTGGTTTTGATATTGGTAGTTAGTAAGGCAGTAGCAATAGCGTTGTGGTTATTCAATCTGTATTTATGGTATATAGAACAGTGTCTATGATGGAAGTGTTTAACCACATTAAAATAATATTTCCATTGTCAGTTGAAAGTTGTTTTGTATTGAAAAAATAGTTTGAACTTGACCTAAAACTCTTTCAGATAAAAATGCCACGTCCTGGCAGCCTCAAGGACCCAGATATTGCTGAGTTATTCAGTAGACATGATCCCGAAAAGATATTTGAAGATCTCCGCGAGATTGGCCATGGCTCATTTGGGGCTGTGTACTATGCTCGCTGCAATCTCACCAAGGAGATTGTGGCCATCAAGAAGATGTCTTATTTGGGAAAACAGAGCGATGAGAAATGGCAAGACATCTTGAAGGAGATAAAGTGAGTTTAATGTTGTAATATCCATATGACCGAGGTTTGCTCGGTGTATACAAAATTTAAAACAGAAGAACTAAAGGTGAGACCTAGCTATATCGATTTTGTACCCTCTAAAATACCTGTATAGCAAATTTCGAAATTGTTGGAGCTGTTTCTGAGATCTCAAAATGTAAATCACACACACACACATCATCAGCCATAAGACGTCCACTGCTGGACATATGCCTCCTCCTAAGGGGGTTTTGCCAATACTCGCCACGCTTGGCAGGCGGGTTGGCGAGTGCAGTTGGGTGTGGTTATTCAAAGAAGACGCTGCTGCCCATCTTCCGGATTACATCCCTTAGCCGACATGTAAATACAAATAATTACATGTAAAATGTAAATACATTTATAGAAATATAGCTTGTTTGTTTGTTAGTATTAGATTTACAAAAAGATCTTTGAAATATAATTTGATATTGTCTGAATCTCTTGTAATAAGTGTAATTCCAACAATGACTATTCACTAATCTGTATATACTGGAAAAAAGGAATGACATCCATAAAATTATTTAAATTTCTTTAAAACACTTTTTTGATTTCACCTCGTACAATTATTTGTGTCAAATTTAAGAGACACTAATATCTTAATTGAGTTGTTTTGTAAAAGTGATGTACCCATGCTTAATTGTGAAGGTTTTCTAAATGTGTACTTAATATCAAAGTAGCTCTTTGCCCTCTTTGCATTGAATAGATTAAAATATCCCACGATATAAGAAAAGTTTATTGTCTGCTACATAAGAATTATCTACTAAAAGAAAGGCCTTGCTCGGCCGCTAATGCAATAATTTACATGATGAATGTAGGATAAGAACAAGTTTTAGAACCAGTTAGAAATCAAACAATTTTGAATATAAAACGAAATTGTCGTAAATTAATGAAATGCTTGTTATTTATCACTGAATGTCGCGGTTTTGGTAATTTTACATAGTCTACCTGTTGTGCTGGTTTAGTGGCCTAGAACAGTTATTGGCAATAGATTATAGCGCAAATATTTATTTCAACATGTCCACTCCTCAGAAATAAGACGATGAAGATCATTTTAATTTATAAAAAAAAAATCTTTATTGTCGTATAGGTACAAAAGGAAAACTTAATTCTATTTCACTTACTCTACTTCCAATAATTAACTTGTTATCAAGAAAGTCATGACTGTTAGTATTTTGCATCATAATCCTAATCCTAATGTTCGAATTAATTTAAAAATATGGAAACCTATCATAGTTAAGCAAGTATTTATTTGTGCATTCATATTTATAAACCTTTTAGGATTCCGAGAATGGCTAGTCAACTTTGTTAGTTTAGTTTCCTGTGCGATTAAAAAGTATAACGGGTTTTGATAAATAGTGCATGGAATTTCAAAGTGTTGAAGTAGAAACTATTAAGCAGTGCTTGCCATCAGGCGACCATTACCGTTTGCTTGTATTCGGCTTGTTAGCAACTGTCACAGCCCATAATAATGTAAATCCATTATAGAATGCGAATCTATTACTAATTGTTATGTTTTCATTATACAGGTTCCTAAAACAATTGGAACATCCAAATACCATTGAATATAAGGGGTGCTACAAACGTGAGCATACAGCATGGCTTGTCATGGAGTACTGTGTCGGTTCTGCTTCGGATATTATAGAGGTAAGTAATCCATCAAGCCTAATTTACATTGCATTGTTAAATACATTTAAATGCATAGTCATTATTACATATTATTAAAATTATGTATTACTAACATGCCAATTATTTAAAGTGATGATTTGAGTTTAACTGCAATGTTGCCCGATTTCAAGTGAAGATGCAGTTTGATAGTACATGCTTACCTAAAAAATTTCTGAATCTTTTTTACTAGTTCTATACTGTATCAGAGATTGAACATGCTAAAAATATCAGCTCTTTATGTTAACATTTCTTTCTCTTAGTCCCTAGTCGGTGAGAATTCTATTTGTGATAGATAATTTCCGTATTGCGTTTTGCCAGAGCATTTCAGAATAAGTCTCAGGGTCAGTCGGGTTGATGACATATGCAAAACTTTAACTTATGAGATACACATTGTTAATTTGTATTAGGGGAATTATTTTGATGATGAATCATATACAACAAAGAGTTACTTAGGTACTTTCATGCAATTTCAATGTTGGGTGACCTCATTACAATTGTACTTAATATGACCTTAATGGCCCAATAGGAGCTTGTTTCAAATCAAAACAGATTTTTTAACGGGACTTAATCACTCACCAAGTAATGAAATAAAAAAACTAATTACTACAAACATACTCCAAATACATAATACAAAACAAATAAAATACTAAAAAAAAAACGCATCAATACTATACATATGTATGTTTATAATGTGTTTGATGTGTGATTGAGTCCTGGTGATAAACATAATTATGTGTGAAATCGCAAAAGTTTTAAAATAGTTTGTGCCTTACACAGATGAGTCATATTAAAAAAATTGATTGTGTCGCTTTATGTAATGTATAGGACACCTAAAGATAAATATACCATGAGTTATTTTAAATCCCGACTCATCAGCCCTTCGACAACAAATGTGAAGTCTGAGACTCATTAAAACTAACCAAATGAGTACAAACTCAAGGAATTTACTATTAGCCATTAAAATGATAGTAGGTACCTATTATAATTTTTCATCATACTTGCCTATTTTCAAATTGATGTGATAACTAAAAGTTGGTTAAAATCAACTTCCAAGACTTGATTACATCACACGTGATGCTATTGGAAGCGTATAATTTTTTTTAATAACTGACCGAATTTTTTTTATGCGAACGCTCTTCTGATGGTGAGAGATAACGACACTCCATGATCATTGCAACGGTATCCAGAACTTTGAGTAACAAGACAAAGTCCAAACTTAGGTTTGTTACTCAAAACTGTTGGCATTTACTACTTTGAGTACTTCGACGGCTAGTCTCAGTAACCCTGTAATTTCGCTAGATGCAGTACCCTTCAAACCGGAACACTAACTAACCAAATTTATCTTTATCTGCCAAAAATTCTTTAACTAACCAACTAACACTAACAGTAAGCATATTGTATTGAACTAGCGACCCGCCCCGGCTTCGTATGGGCAGTAAGAATGGCTATAGTAAGCTATCCTTAAAAAGTAGATATACAGACTTTTTTGTAGATCTATAAAAGAGGAATATCCCACCATGCATTGTTTTGTTATATCTCAAAGGGATTAGGCATCGTTTTCGATGAAAGCTCTCGAGGTGGCTCGACTTTTTCCGTCACTTCCAACAATTATCATATTTCAACTAATTTACACAAAACCTTGACAAATTATACGCCTAAACCTTCTTCATGAATCACTCTTATCTACTGGTGAAAAACTTTTTCGTAATTAAATGTATAGATTTGTTACTCAGATTGCAATGACAGATAGACCTTGGTACATGAATGAAATGTAGGCGTGTCTGTGACGTGCGTTACGTCACTTCAGCCATAAAAGTTATCTTGTTTAATACCTATCGCCTGTTCGTAATAAACTTAAAAATTACTGAACGGATTATCATGCGAGTTTCACCAATAGATAGAATGATTCATGAGGAAGGTGTATAATTTGTCAAGGTTTTGTATGAAATTGGTTGAAATATGATTATAATTGTTGGAAGTGTCGGAAAAATTCAAGCCACCTGGGAGCTTGCATCGAAAACGCTGCCTGATCCCTTTGAGATAGATCAAAAGCCCCGTATAAACCCGGCGGGTCGCTAGTATATGATAAAAATAACATTCATATAAATATATATTGTAAACGCAAACTAAAATTGCTGAATGTGAGAAAATATCGCCACGCTAAATGTCTCTTAGTTTTACATAGGACATTTTTGCCTAAATACAAATAGGTATGGTAGCGTCGAACGTTTCATAGTAATGAGCGCAATTGCGGCTATGACCTAGACTTTGTTTTGATACTTATGACAACAAGAGACAAAAAAGAGGAAGAGTAAAAAATAAAACGAAGTAGAATAAGTGTTCGTTGGTAAACAAGCTGAAGAATTAAAAAAACTATAACCCAACTGCGATTAAAATAGCTATACTTAAATGAAAAATAGTTTTTAAACAAATTTATTATTCCTAATTCAGGTTAAACATATAACTTATATATATTTTTGTAATCCTCTTTTAATTGTCTTTACTTAGATACATTACTTGGTAGTTTTTTTTTTAAATAAACGTGTTCCTATTTCGCGCAAATTCCACCATATTGATTGTTTTTTAAAAATTTTGGTTAACACTTGGGTTATTGAGACGAATCTAACGATACCTTAATTGTCGTAATCCATTCGGCCGTTTGGAAGATACAAGGTTTACATACATACAAGATACGCGCGAAAAACATAACCCTTCCTAGGTAGTCGGGTAAAAAGAATAGTGTTCATCAAACAATGGTCCTGAGCGGCGCTCTTACCATCAGGGAAGTTCTGTTCATCTCATTACTATAAAAAAACATTATGTGAAAATAAAATCACAGGCGTGTACTGTATAAGAAATGTCCTCAATTTTAAAACTATAATAGTTCTATTTGGACAAAAATGTAAGAATGAAAATCGGTGTTCATTTATCACTTTAATGCTAAACAACACTATCTCTTGCACCTTATTATTACTGTTATCACTAGGTTACACTCTTTCACGTCACTGATAAATAAGCGTACGCCACACTACACGCATTTATTCTATGAAACTGGGTGACTAAGCAGCATCCGAAATCCTGAATGCTCATACTTGATTTGTGACGTAACGCGTTCTTAGAAAACTTGCACTGGAGTGTCAACAATCTGCGCCTCGATTTATTGAGTCATACTTTAGCTTAGTGTTTAGAATACTCTTAATGAATGGCAAACTTCGTTATTTAGATATCACATATTTTTTTTGTAAACCTTCTAAGCTAATTTTTGGAGGCCGTATTTGTCACCTTCGTTATCCCTTTTAGTATAACTTAAAACTGCATCAAAATCGGACTAGTAGTTTTGGTGAAAATTGGCAACGTGGATTTGCACAAACAAACATCCTCTCACCCCAAACGCATATACCGACTCCGTTTCGTCGTGGGTAAAAATAACTTGGTTTAAAAGTCTGTCATGGGAGGGATATGTGGCCAGAATGCTGGCAGCATTGCCACGCGGGATGGCAATGCTAAGCTTTTGACCAAAGTGGATGCCAGAATTGTGGTTCATAACACCTGAAGCCTCCTTTAAACGTTAAACTATCGAAAACTAATCCCATTCTAACAGATTTGAATAAAATAGTATAGATGTGATCTTTCGCAGGAAATTGATGAAGGGTTTTTGAACAATTTGTATCATGTATTGTGTTTGACGTATTTGTGTTTATTTTGTTTGTGTCAAAATGATTTTTCTACGCTACCTACATCTATAATAGTTTTTTTTAATCATTTACCAAGCTTCTTTTAGAATTGAATTTAAGTTAAAAGTACACTGAAACATAGATACTAAAATAAGAAAAGACCTGCCAAGTGCGAGTCAGACTGGCGCACCGAGGGTTCCGTACAAACCTGTAGGTATATAAGTAAAAGTTATTGTTTTTTTTAATGGTAATTTATGCTTTTCGCAATTTTTCCTTTATCTGTGCTATAAGACATTGCTTCTTACCAAATTTCAAGACTCTGAGTTCACGGGAAGTATCCTGGAGGTTTTGATTCCCTTGCGAGTGTCGAAAATTTGCGTAACGGCTGTATCTTTTGATTGCGTTGGCTTAGAAGTTTGATTTTTTCACAGCTCCAGGGGACAGTAGACCCGAGTATTTGATATGAATTTCAGCTTGATCCTATAAGGGTTCCGTTTTTTTCTTTTGAGGTACGGAACCCTAAAAAAGCTGCATCTCTACATAGTATAAAACAAAGTCGCTTCCCGCTGTCTATTAGGTACGCTTAGATCTTTTAAAAGACGCAACGGATTTTAATGCGGAGACAAAGTGATTCAAGAGGAAGGTTTCTATGTATAATACAAGCATATCCACCACATTAGTATCTACATTGCTCTCGTGCGAAGCCGGGGCGGGTTGCTAGTCCATGATAAGTAGACGTTTATTGCTTTTAGTGTATGTAATACCAAACCATCGAAATTCATGTTTTCCGTCATGAGATTTTCGTAATATAATTTTACGATATCTATTAGGCTGAGCCGTATTAAGCCTTCCTGCTTGTTGCGAGTACCGTAGCGCCTCTCACTCCTAATTAATGCAAGTCGCATGCCGATGCACGCGTACAATGCAAATTAATATAAAACAATAATAATGTCACGCTGTTTCCTGTTTTTGTGTTACGTAATGTGCACGACGCGTTTATGGACTATATTTAGAGTTTTTTTTTTTGTTTGGGCTGTTTGTAACACATGGTATATGTACACACTTCAGCCAAATAACAAAAAAAAACGTGATTTTTTTATATTGGTAACCTTTTGCAACTAATTACATAACTGTTTTGGAAACGAAATCAATCCGCGACGCTATTTGACTTAACGTTATGTTTGTATAGTAAAAATAATTACGTATTGATTTTCTTATCAAACTGGCAGTACTGTGCGGTTTTACGCATATTTTTTAGAGTTCCGTAACTCAAAAGAAAAAAACAGAACCCTTATAGGATCACTTTTGTATCGATCGGTTCGCATGCCGAAGGGCGTGAGTTCAAACCCCAACAATGAGCTTGAGCTGCTGGTGAAGGAAAACATCTTGAGGAAACCATAGCGCGGTGATAGGGTACTTTCTAGTACTCGACTGGCTAGCTAACACCCTCAAGTTAAAAATCTGCCGCCAAGCATCTAACGGTGTGTACCGGCAGCCACACTTGAGAGCTAGTACCATTCCAGGCTGGGTATGCTTTACCATCTTCGACCACACCGTCACTTAACATCAGGTGAGCTGTGAAACTTACACTGTCAACAATTTAAAAAAAACTTTGTTGGCTGTCTGTGCGTTTGTCAAGTCTTGTCTCGGGAACGCGTGGAGGTATCGAGTTGAAATTAAAGCCATACACACAGATCTGTAGTCCCTTGCAGCTGTGAAATAAATCAAACTTCTAGGTTATCGTAAAAATAATTACAGTCGTTTATGTAGCAAAAAACCGCATATCTCATATATAACTCACAAAGGAATCAAAACGTATAGGGTACTTCCAGTTGACCTAGAACTATGAAATTTGGCAAGAAGTATTGTTATTATAGTACATATAAAGGAAAAAAATTATATTTTGAGTTTAATCACAAAAAATAAGGTTCAAAATCATAAATGGTTCCTGAACTATTTATCATACCTACTAGTTTGTACGGAACCCTCGGTGGGCGAGTTTGACTCGCACTTGTCCTTGTTGTTTGGATAAAAATTTATAGCTTTATAAACTTTTTACTAGATGGTAGATTTCCTTAGCTGGAGGTCGTCTAGGTAGATGCCACGTCAGTACAGGACACTCTGCCGTCAAGCAGTAGTGTGTATGTCTCAAAATAATAGCGCCAAACATCAATGCCCTGGAATTTGATTTGATACTCTGTTGATAAAGTTTTGGATACCGGTGCAGTGATCATGGACAGAATATGTCTTACCATCAGGAAAGCGTTTCTCATTACATTTAAATGAAAAAAAAAAAAAAACATTCTTATTCCATATTTTTCCCTAATCTCATGAATTGTTACAATATGAAAATAAATCTTTAGGTAATAGGAACTTTTTTCTTGCTACTTAGAGGAATCATATTTAAACAAAGATCCTTATTTTTAATCTATGTATTAGGATATATTATTATTAGAATGTAGATATATGTCATAGTTTTGTTTTTCTCCTATATGCATATCCTCGTTATTGACACATCCCGATTTTTTCTTCCTCTAATCGTTTCCATCCTAAGGTTGCCTGGAAGAGATCCCTTTTAGCGATAAGGTCGCCAGTTGTTACACCTATTAAGTTAGTTTATTTCTTCTGTATTATGTAATTTCAAGTGTGTACAAAGAGTTATTCATTCATTCATTTAATTATTTTCCAGGTCCATAAACGGCCTCTACGGGAAGAAGAAATAGCCGCCATATGTGACGGGGTCGTCGCAGGTCTCTCCTACCTACACAGCCTGGGTCGCATCCACCGGGACATAAAGGCTGGCAACATTCTTCTCACGGAGAATGGCACCGTGAAACTGGCAGACTTTGGGAGTGCCAGCATTAAATGTCCTGCCAACAGTTTCGTCGGCACGCCGTATTGGATGGCGCCTGAGGTTATATTGGCTATGGACGAGGGGCAGTATGATGGAAAGGTGTGTAATCACTCTAACGTAGCAAGCACAAGCTCTCATCAAAAGTTTAATCAAAAAGAAGCTATCCCGAGGGAAAGGCATGTTATGTTGTAAAATGAGGGTAGTAGTGGAAAATATTGCCTGACATTGCGCCAAGCATTAGTGTGAAAACATTACTGAGTTCCTGTTTGAAGGATACTGCAGCTAGCGATACTACAGAGCTGTTGAGACTAACCATCGAAATTCTCAAAGTAATGAGCGCCAAAGCAGTGATGCCCTGGACTTTATTTTGTTACTCCTGTGTATTGCTTCAATGGGCATGGGCATGCGTTATCTCGTAGAGAGGATCTGGAGAGCGTCTCGTTCGTCTCATTACTTTTAAATAAAAAACATTTGTAGTTTATGTATGTATAAGTATGTATTCACACAAAATATGTATAAAAGTATTCTATCAGTTATTTCGTTAACAAAGTAAAAGTTTTCCTCGGTTTGGGGTTAGATGATGCTGTTTAAAAAGCTTATTCAGAATTGAGACGATAAAGTCCTGCACTGACGTCCCGCTTGGGGTGTTTTGTGCATTTCCCCCAGCGTTTATCCGAGCCCACCCATCTTCTTGAAGTATCCTTGGTTCGCTAGCTTAATAGCTCCAATGGGCGAGATAGAGTTATGCATGTTTGCGAAAAAAAATCTATCAATTGCGATGATTTAGATGTTAAATGTTGTCCCATATTTATTAATATGATCTAAGAGTCATCTTTGTGCTTCTTTGTCGGTACTATAGTATTGTTGTTTGTTTCAGGTGGACGTGTGGTCGTTAGGCATAACTTGTATCGAGCTTGCCGAGCGCAAGCCGCCGTACTTTAACATGAACGCCATGTCCGCACTCTACCACATAGCGCAGAACGAATCACCCACCTTACAAGTACGTTTTTACCTGATTATGCAAAAAAAATATTCATTATTTTAGCAATCGACTTATTACTATTACTTTTTAGGGTTCCATACCCAAAGGGTAAAACGGGTCCACTAGACGCACACCCTCACACACCACACACACACACACACACACACACACACACACACACACACACCGCCGTAGGGCGTGGGTTCGATTCCCATCAAAAATTTTTGTTTTGTGTTTGGGTGATCTGTATATATTATACGTATGTATTTACAAAAAAAAAGTATTTAAGTATTCTATCAGCTATCTGAATTCCAAAGTACAAGCTTTGCTTAGTTTGGCGCTGTATGTAATGTCGTACGATATTTATTTATTATTATTAGCTACCTCCATATAAAATTTCATTAAAATTGGTCTAGCTATTTAAGCGTAAATAAACACACATGCAAACACTCGCAAACTTTCGCCTTTATAATATTAGTGTGATTGTAATACTCCGTAGGCGCCCGAGTGGACAGACACATTCCGATACTTCGTCGAAGCTTGCCTACAGAAGAATCCTGCGGACCGGCCGTCCTCGACGAAGCTCCTTTCCCACCCGTTCATCACGCGGCCGCGGTCACCCAACGTACTGGTGGATCTGATCCAACGGACCAAGGCAGCCGTGCGAGACTTGGACAATCTTAACTACAGGAAGATGAAGAAGATACTTATGGTCGATGGGGACAATGAAAGTGCGATTGGTAAGTGATTGTAGTCCAATATTTCTCCTTGTTACAGTTCGTGCAAATCTTCATGATGTTTGTAAATGTAGGAACATGACAAACCGACGTGCGCAGTACTTTCGTTCTCTCTCTTTACTTCCGCAAAAAAAAAAAACTTTTTCTGCGCTAATATCCGAGACCTCAAAAAGATTTGCGCGTACTATACATTATTCTGTTTTGTAATTTAGTACTGGTCTTAATTTAACCAATTTTATCTTAAAACTGAAGTAAATTCTGGTAACCATCATTTCTGTAAAACATGACAGGACAAAATAGATAAATTTATTTTATAGAACAGCACAACATTTTTTTCTATTTTACACCTGTATTCTTATCAGTGATATTTTAGTTTCAAGTAGGATTCTTATGTTTCTTGTCTAAGATTTGATACAAAGATCTTTTCATTTGTGAATGTTATCTATTGGTGTTTGAATGACAGAAAATAAAATAAAAAATGGAGGATATTTTAAACAGCTTCATCTAGCCCCGAACTAAGCATGGCTTCTGCTATGGGAATCAGATTAGAAATTTATCCCTATTTATATCCTTCAGAACACCTAGGCCTAGAACAAGCATTTATGTTTGGCACACAAATATTTCCACTGGTTGGGCATAGAACACACACCCCAAAGCTCAGGAAGCAAAGCTTACAGGGCAGTAAAAAATATCTTTGTAGCGATGACTGCTCAGTAGTTAGCGCGGTCGGTTCAGACGCCGAAAGGCGTGGGCTCAAACGCCAACAATGAGCTTGTGCTGCTAAAAACATCGTGAGGAAACCATAGCATGGTGGTAGGGTATTTTCTAGTACTTGGTTGGCTGGCTATCGCGGTTCTTGAGATTCAGCCTGGTGACAGACAGACAGACGGACAGACAGACAGCGAAGTCTTAGTAATAGGGTCTCGTCTTTACCCTTTGGTTACGGAACCATAAAAACTTACAAATTTATTATTCCTAATTAAATTTAAACATATAACTTATATATATTTTTGTAATCCTATTTTAATTTCATTAATTTAGATACCCTACGTGATAGGTTTGTAATATAACGATAGGTAACTTTTTTAAATTAATGTATTACTTTTTCGCGTCAAAAATTCACCATCTTGATTTTTTTTAAACAACTCTCGAAGGACACTTGTGTTCTTGAGACGAATCTAACGATACCTTAATTGTCTTAATCCATTCGGCTGTTTGGAAGCCTGAGGAAGATTTGAGGTAATAAAGAAATTTACATACATACATACAAAATACGCAAGAAAAACATAACCCTTCATTGACAGTCGGGTTAAAAAAAAACCTATTTTTATATTAACCAGTATATAACATTCATCCTTTTCCGTTATTATATAGGACATACCTGAATATACATTCAACTCTTTATTTACTAAGTGATCAGCGATTGAGACAATTAGTTTGTTGAACTAAAATAAACTTTGGCGCGTATCCAAACAATGTTTAACCATGTCTTATCATATGTTGAGAGATTGTCTCAAAATAAATGCAGAGTTCATTCTGAAAAATTGCAATTGAAAACTTTCAACTGTGTTACCTTGACTAAATTTAAACAGATAGAGTCTGTATGATATTGTTTCTTTGTTAAAGCAATACACGTGTTTTAAAGTGTATTGCACGGAACGCAGAAAAATTAGTGTTTTCCAAATCGCGAGTGAATAGTGTGAACAACTTAGTGTTTTGGTTCAATTTAGTACGTCCAAGTCAGACTACTAAACGTCCGTGAAGCGTCCGTCTAAGTTACATTCTAATCTAAATTTGATCGTCGATGTGAACTATTTTTTTTTTTATCCTAATAATGCGACGAACATTTTTTTTAAGTGTTGGTAAGAGATAACATCTCCCACGGCAATGGTACCCAAAACTTTTAGTAACAAAACAAAGTCCAGCGCGTCGCTGCAGGACTCTTTCTCATAATATTGAGACATTCAATGGTATCATTAGCCTTTTAAAACCGGTGGAAATGTTGTATTTAGGTGATAGTGAAGAGACGGCGGAGGAGCGGTCGGGTGGCGACAGTTCGAAGTCCAATTCCGCGACTTCGGAGCACAGCGCTGCTGGAGCTTCGAGCCAGAGCTCTTCTTCGGGAAGTCTGCGACGCCGACCACAGCCTGTGAGTAACAACACAATATGTAATATGTATATATATATATATATATTATGTATTATGCCAATGTATATGTAATGTATTATGTTAATGAACAATATATGTAATCTATCTAAAGAAAATTAAACTATTTAAAGAATTTATTCTCAATAAGACAATTGTCACTCAGACATGGCAAATTTTTCATTCCAGATCAATGCAAATCACCACAATCAGCACCAACCCCAGCCGCAGTATGTGTTCCCCTCGCACCCTCCCAGGTATGTGTTGTTGTTGTTTATTATTTTAATAACAGACGCGCTGGATGCTGTTTATTTTCATACGACACAGGGTTACGAGCATTTGTAATACTAAGTCGAAAGGAAAAGGATGTTGCTATATAATATGTTCCGACAGCCCTGTGGTAGTATATCTGCAGGACGTGGGTTCGATTCCCACACAGGACAAACATTTTGTGGTAAATGTTTTTTCTGTGTCTGGGTGTTGTGTATTATAAGTATATATATTTACAAAAAAATCCGGTCAAGTGCAAGTCGAACTCGTGCGCTGAGGGTTCCGTACCTACCCATTATACCGCCATAATAAAATTGGTATCATTTTTATTATAATTTAGATTTTCGCGAAAACTTGCTAGTTCCAAAATATACCTTAATTTTCAACTTTTTTTTATTTTCTGGAATTTATGCTTTATTGGTGCTGTAAGACCTTGGTTTTTGCCAAATTTCGTGATTTTAGGTCAACGGGAACTACCATTGTAGGTTTTCTACCCAAAATCTATAGGGTACTGACGGTTGACCTAGAATATTGTCAATTTTAGTTAAAAACAAGGTCTTACAGCACATGTAAAAGGAAAAATAAAAAAAGTTGAAAATTAAAGTAATTTTTGGTACAAGTTTTCGCGAAAATCTAATTTTTTTATCGTGTTGACTCAGGACCTTGATTTTTATACACTAATACACAATTAACACTATAGATCTCAGTATGTGGTATAAATTTCAACTTGCTTAGTCCACTCGTTCCTAAAAAAATCGTTGGTGACACACGGACGGACAGACGGACAAGACGAGTCTAGTATAGTAGTGATCTTATAAGGGTTCCTTTTTTACCTTTTGAGTTACGGAACCCTTAAAAGTATTTAAGTATTCTATCAGTTATCTGATTTCCATAATACAAGCTTTGTTCGGGGTCAGATGGCGCTGTAATGTCCTAAGATATTTTTTAATATTATTATTAGTACCTGGATGACCGAGCTTTGCTCGGCTGAAAACACGGAAAAAACGACGCTTTCTGAAAATGAAACCTAGCTAGATCGATTTTTTGCCCCCGATACCCCCTGGATACAAAATTTCATGAAAATCGTTGGAGCCGTTTCCGAGATTCAGAATATATATATACAAGAATTGCTCGTTTAAAGATATAGATTATAGATAGATAGATTAGATATTTATGTATATCGTTATGAACAACTTTTACAATCGGGTTGAGTCTGAATTGCTTAAGGAAATAGCTGTCTGTGGAACAGCTAATTTTCCATCGCGATTTCAGGGTCAGTGAACCGTCGGACCATTTAAATATTTTAAACCTTATTGTATGACTAATTAGAGTTCCGTGGCAATCTTAAATCGATGATATCTTGCATGCAGTTGTGATTATAAATTCTAAGATGGGTATTCTATATGTAAATAGTCCCAATTTGTCTGTAGATTAGAATGCTTGTAGCTTTATGTGTTGTAAAATTTAAACTTTCACACATAATTATGACACGCGCTCACACACACACACTCACATTCTCACTCATACAGTTTTTACCCGACTGCCAAGAAAGGGCCTTTGTAAACATACTACGCGATTATTATGATTATACCCTATAGTCTGAGTACGATTTTTACTGCAGTCGATCACCATAATGCCGTGTTAGGTCTTACTGAGACGAGAAAAAAATATGGCGGTTGCGTAAGCACGTGCATGATACGCTTTAATAATTTTTTTTATTCATATATTACTTGAACAGTAAAAAAGAAAACTAAACCTTGTAACTGTCTTTACGACGTTCTAAAAAGTAAACGAAAATAATATCATGGTTTCACATGAAATCTCTTAGCAGGTCTCGAAGAACACATACATAATTCGGTGTCATCTTTAAATTTCTATCGAGTCGATAATTTTAAATTACGTTTCAAATTATACGAAGTTTTTTAACAATTTTAATAAATGATACCTTTCCATTTCAAAATTATATTTGAATGCAAAAAATAAAACTAAAAGAATAAATATTGAATGACATATCACACGGCTCGTGAAGCAGGGCTAACAGAACAGTAAATTGCTGAATGTCTGATCATATCACCTTGAAATAAGATTTCATTGTAGTAGATAGCACCGCACGTATGCTTGTTCCGCACTTTGCACTAGAGCATTTGCCTTTCAGAGCCCTCGTTGCCAGCCCGGGCCCGGGCGGCCGCAAGCGCTGGCGCTGGCTTTACTCATGTTGGTGTTTCGTACGCAGAGAGAGCGAGAGCCCTCTGCCGGCGCCGCATGACGACTACGTGAACCGGGACGCCGTCCGAGAGTACGCTAACCGAGACTCGCTGTGCGAGGAGTACGGCGACGACTACGCCAACCGAGACGCGATACGCGAGGCGAGGGAACGCGAGCGCGAGAGGGAGCGGCAGCCGCTCGAGTACAGGGAATATGTCAACGCGCCCTCCACTTGGCGGACGGAGGAGGGCAGCGACGACAACAGGAACACGCAACGAAGACAGACGCATAGGAGTGAGTTTTTATTGATTTTTCTAGTGGACGAATGAATGAATGATTAATTGAATTGTGATTAACTTATTGTTTCGGTTAGACGTAGTACGTGAATATCCTAAAATTGAAAAAAAAAAAACAACTGTACCACATATTTTGCTGTGAAATGAGGAATAATAGCGTTTGAACTGATTTTTTTTCCTATGAAACTGCAGATTTTTTCCGATTCTAGAGTTAGTCCCATAGTAAAAGTGGAGTCTGTGGGTGGGTGAAAGTCTGTCGTTGGTGTGGTACCTATTATAATATTTGTTAATACATACCTACTAGTTTTTTTTTTACATGTACATCAGCACACAGATTTAGACGATAGCTATTCTTCCTGGTGTTACAAATAAAAGCGGAAATACACTAAATCTACAGGGTTTTAAGCTTAAAGTGTACATAAAGTGTGCGAGAGGGTGTCATTGTATTCATAATTATGCACAAACTTTACTATGAGCATCACTTTGAAAAATTAGATAAGTTCCTTAGAAAAAAAATCGTTGGTCCCATTTGTTATATGAAGATTTGATTTCAGAGTTGTGCTTATAGTAAAATTTGTTGATGATGAAGTGTACAATGACCCTTATTCGGATTAATATACTCCAAGTTTAATCTGGTATACGCAGATTGGGTTATAGTATTATTAAATTTGTTTCCAGTGAGCAATAACGTATCTGCGGCGATGTCGCTGGTATCCGAACATGGCGCCAACAACTTCGCGACGATACGAACGACCAGCATTGTCACAAAGCAGCAGAAGGAGCATAACCAGGTTGGACTCCAATTTGTACTAATTTACGTAATTTTTTTTTAATTCAGGACATTTTATGATGAAAAGGCACGGACGTGACGCTCTCATGGTAAGAGATAATGTCTTCCCAAGAGCCCTGTAGCGATATCCAAATTTGAATCACTAAGACTAGGGCGTTGCCGCATTATCGCTGATAATATTCGATGGTCTCATTTGTTTTGTAATTTCCCTAGCTTCAGTATACCCTTTATACAAAATAGTAATTAACGTACTACTGCTTGGCGGCACCATATCTTATATTGCGGTGGTAGCTACCTACGCGACGCAGATGTTCTCTGCGAATGTTATGTTGCCATTTAACATTTACAAAAAGATGCCTTCAGAATTAAAAGATGAAAAAAAATACTCTGAAATACACAAAAAATTACAACATATTATCCATAAAGCGTATTATACAATCAATGAATTCCTGACAGAAAAATAGAATATTTTTTACGATAAAAATGTGACGTTAAAATAAATTAATAAACAAAAATAAATTTATTAAAAAAATGATTTAAAATAATGCTTCCTCAAGTTCAAATTCTTATTATTTATTGATATATAAAAACGTTACTCAATTACATTTATTTGACATGTGTTATGATTTTGTCATTTTTATATGTTATTTTTAAATATGAATGGATATATGACCTGTAACTTTGGTGTTATCAATAAAATATTTGTATTTAAGTCATAAAGTCTTGTTTAAACTGCACGGAACAAAGGAACGGTACTTTCTACCCATCCCTTTCTAGTACATGTCTATGTAGTATATGTCTCTCTATCACATATATGGGCAACAACCGGCCCGCGGGCCGGACACGGCCCGCCTCGATATTTCACCCGGCCCGCGAGACATTTTGAAATTTCGCGCGAAGAGAAATACAAACAACTGAGAGAGTTCGCGGAAGAATTTTTGCGTTTTTGGAAGTACATATAAATGCGAACAATTTTTCTCGATGATGAAGACTAAAAAGTCGAAATGCCGTAAGAGAGTCACAGATGAAAATCTGGAAAACTCGTTACGCCTCTGTACAAGTGGATTTTGAACAAACTTGTTTCTGAAGTTCAAACAAAAATATCACATTAACCGTTACACGTAAATTTACTTCACCAAAAACCTAATAAAAATGGCTTTTTTATTTTGTGTTATGGCCCGCGACTGCATTAATATAGTAAGTTTGGCACGCAACTCGCCAAAGGTTGCCCATACCTGTTCTATCATATCACTTTATCTATGATTTATGATGTGTCCACATGCGTCCAGATTACTATAGTGTGTTCCTTTTCCGTCAGGAGATGCATGAACAAATGTCCGGTTACAAGCGTATGCGGCGCGAACACCAGGCGGCGCTGGTGAAGCTAGAAGAGCGATGCAAGGCCGACGTGGAGGCGCACAAAGCGCAACTCGACCGGGAATACGACACGCTGCTACAGCAGCTCTCTAGGGACCTGGAAAGGCTGCAGGTAACAATCAAAGTCAACAATCAAATCAACAATCAAGTCAACAATCAAATCAACAATCAAGTCAACATTCGTACATTGTCATAAATAGATTCCTTGATATTCTAAACATAGTACCTGGATGACCTCGGTTATTTTAAGGAACTTGAAAAAAAGGGGAGAAAAAATAATCATCTGGATTCCAACCGGGGTCTTCTGAATTCGGGACCGCCCGATTTCGTACCTGAGCTATTATAACTAAGGTGGCGAAATTTACCTTCTTATTCTAATGATATTGTAGCAGTTTTTCATTGCCTGAAAACAAGGATAAAACGACTTTTTCTAGAAATGAAACTTAGCTAGATGGATTTATCGCCCCCGAAACCGCCAACATACTAAATTTCTTGAAAATCGTTGCGAGCCGCTTCCGAGATTCTGATTATATATATATACACAAGAATTGCTCGTTTAAAGGTATTAGATAGATTAGATTTATGTACTAGCTGCGTCCCGCGGTTTTACCCACGTGGTGATGGATGATGATGATGGTGATGAAAAGTATCCTATTTGATGATTTGAATATATTGCTTTCTGTTTTCTTCGCTTTAGTTCAGGGAAGGTTTAAAAGGAAAAACAAGTAATTGAATTAAAAATTTTAAAAACTCCCTGCACAATTAACTAAACATAGCTAAGAATCACCGCAAGGAAACTGGCTTTCAAATGAAAAAAGCCGCATCGAAATCGGTCCATCCGTTTGAAAGCTACGATGCCACAGAAACACACACAGACAGCCATACAGACATCGACGTCAAACTTATAACACCCCTGTTTTTGCGTCGGGGGTTAATAATAGAGAAAATACAAAAGAAAAGCTAGAAAATAAAGTAAAATAATAATGGTAATTTTATATGGAAAATCGCCTAACTGACGTGCTATGCACAAGATGTCGTCAAGTGTCGCAAAACATTACTGTTTAATTTGACGACATCTGGCGGCGTGTAGTGGTAATATACCCTCTAAAATTACTTCGTTTTCAAATCAATTTAGGTTATACGAAGTTCATCGGGCCAGCTAGTTAAATATAAAGATTGATTTTTTGTTGTGATTTTTATCTAAATTTCTACATACATAAATTTGCGGTCCACAGACAAAACACGCTCAGGACATGGAACGCAAACAGAAACAGAACGCGGCCGCAGAAAAGAAACTTATCAAAGATATCACGGCGCGGCAGGAACAAGAGAGGAAAGCGTTCGACACTCAACGCAAGCGCGAGTACAAGGCCAACAAGGAGCGGTGGAAAAAGGAACTTAGTATGGACGACGCCACGCCTAAGAGACAACGCGACGCTACATTACAGTTAGTTTTTTTTTTTTAAATGTTATAGCGATTAGTGTTCGTTCAAGTATTACGTAACGCAATTTTTGGAGATTTTTGACCCTATGTAACGCACCGTAACGTTTTTCTTAACCAATCTTACCATCGTAAGTCTCAATAGACCTGTAATTTTGCTAGCTGCAGTACCCTTCAAACCGGAACGCAATAATGTTTTCACACTACTGCTTGGCGGCAGAATATCTGGTACTGCGGTGGTACTTACCTAGACGACCTCCTGCTAAGATCTACCACCAAGTAAAATAAGTAGTCCATATATTGTAATTATGTAGTTTCTTATTCGAAGTATTTTTTTATGGCTGTCAGGCTTGGTGTTTGAAGTGGTCGAAGATGGTAAACACACCTAGCCTGGAATGGAACTGGCTCTCAAGTGAGGCTGCCGGAACACACCGTTAGACCGTTAGACCCAAACAAAACCGGGTCTGGTCGCTAGATATAAATCAAATTCTAATCCCGTATAAATAAAGCGAAAATGAAATACTTAGATTACTCAAGTACATAACGTGTTCAAAATATACTAAAACTTTAAAATTTTGAGGCCTTGCAAAAAGTGCAATATCATCATCTTTATTGAATTTTAGCCATGGGCATTTATTTTTGTCTAATTTATAACACGTTGGTACATCTTTCCAGGTCTCAGAAAGACAGCCTAAAGCAAGCGGAGGCAGCGGAAGAGGCGCGACTGGTGCGCTCGCAGCGGGAATACTTGGAACTAGAGCTGAGGCGGTTCCGACGCCGTCGCATGCTAGCCGTGCATCATAAGGAACAAGAACTACTCAGAGAGGTAAATATATCACTAATTACTAAATAATACAAAAAGTTAGGTCGCAATTCCTGTGTCTGTGTGTGTGTGTGTGTCAAAGGGCATATTCAGCCAATTTTATGACGTCATCGCTATAAAAAGTTTGAAAACGTATAAAAAATCAACAACCGCATATAGAGCCAAAATACACCTACAAATTAGTTTTATAAAAAAAAGTTTACTATCAAAAAAATAACTTTATATACCGAATTTGGAAAACTGATGATAAAATCTGGAGATACAGTTTGGTGATCCAGCTACGTATCTATTATCTACGTGCAACATTTAATTACGTCACTTTATAGCTAAAAGATCAAAGAATTCGATACGTTGAGTCAAAACTCAACATGAAAATCCGAAACACTTCTTAGTGTTAGAAAATATTACCTGTTATGTACACGTATTTATGTAAACACGGCCGTATCTACGACACAGCCACGCCCCGATCGAAGATGGTAAACACACCTAGTCTTTTTAGGGTTCCGTACCCAAAGGGGACCCTATTACTAAGACTCCGCTGTCCGTCCGTCTGTCACCAGGCTGTATCTCATGATAGTTAGACAGTTGAAATTTTAACAGATGATGTACATATTTCTGTTGCCTCTGTAACAACAAATACTAACAAACAGAATAAAATAAATATTTAAGGGGGCTCCCATACAACAGGCATGATTTTTTGCCGTTTTTAAAGATAACGGTACGGAACCCTTCGTGCGCGTGTCCAACTCGCACTTGGCCGGTTTTTTCACCTGATGTTAAGTAACGGTGTGGTCGAAGATGGTAAGATAATAATTATATACATTAAGTGTGTGTGAGGCTTCCGGAACACACCATACCAATTTAGTGACAGATATTCATCTCGAGGGTTGTAGCTGGGGTACTGGAAAATATCGTACAACCTAACTATGATATCCTATTAAGTCACAATGTTTTTCTTAACCGGCACCTCAATCTCATTGTCGGAATTTGAACCAATACTTTTTAGCATGTGATCCGACCGCCGTAACCACAGCTTTCAACGCTACGTCTCTACATAGTATAAATATTCGTTTCCCGCCGCCTGTACGCTTAGATCTTTTAAACTGTATACGGAACGGATTTTAATGCGGTTTCAATCTATAGACAGAGTGTTTCAAGAGGAAGGTTTATGTGTAATCCAAAAATTTCTAAGTTTTGCAATATGATGTCTTCAAGAACATGTGTTTGTGCGTTTACATTGCAAACGCTGGCTAAACCTTACGAAATCAAAATAATGTACTAAATTACTATTCACATTGCACCCGCGCAAAGCCGGGACGGGTCGCTAGTTATACAACGGTATATTATACAGTCCCACCCTCTCTACCCGTGGTTACCGTAAGAGTCGGCTTAGGGATGTAATCCGGAAGATGGGCAGCAGCGTCTTCCTTGAACAATCACACCTAACTGCGCTCGCCAACCCGCCTGCCAAGCGTGGCGAGTATTGGCAAAACCCCTCCCCAGGAGGAGGCCTATGTCCAGCAGTGGACTTCCTATGGCTGATGATGATGATATTATACAGTCAAACGATTATTTACGTAGGTATAAGGAAGAGATTTAAAACGTCACATGTTTTCAGGAGTTGAACAAACGACAACAACAGTTGGAACAAGCGCACGCGATGTTGCTAAGGCATCACGAGAAAACGCAGGAGCTCGAGTATCGACAGCAGAAAGGCGTGCATGCGCTCAGGTAAATACATAGTATTGCTTTCTCTACTAAAAAAAGTATTAAAGGATTCTATCAGTTATGTTATCTGGTCCTCATAATACAAACAGGCCAAGCAAAAAAAAAAATTATAATAATTTATTATTTATTTTTGTAAATGTATAGTTTTTTAATTTTTATAAATGTATTAATTGAGTCCAAAGTTACTTGAAAATTAATAAATAAATTAAAACAAGCTTACAATGTTTATTCCTTTTTTAAAGATCGAAGTTCTTCAGAGTCTAAAAAAGACATTAATACATCTAGTTTGTTACCTCATAATTCTAACATTTTAATTATCTATATGATTTTTTAAATCAATAGTTTTTAATATCAGTAGTTCATAGATGCAAAACCATTAAGTCAATGCAAATCTATTACGTCAATCGATAATTATCTCACGACATATCTTGTGTGCACTGATCACGTGTGGGTCCTTGCGCTGTCGACACCCGCCTTACTTTGGTAGTGCTATAGCGAAATTACTGGGCTATTGAGACTAACCATCGAAAGTCTCAAAGTAATAAGCGCCAAAGTAGTGTTGGCTTGGACTTTGTTTTGTTACTCAACGTTATGTGTATCGCTGCAATGGTCATGGACATGTGTTATCTCTTACCATCAGGAAAACGTTCGTCCATCTTATTACTTTAATGTTTAAAAAAAACGATTTTGTTTATAAAGAAATTACTGGAGTGGACTGAGCTACCAGTATCTAAAATGCGCTGTATGGGATCGCAAAAAGTTTTGCACACTGGCCTCTTACTGTCAGTATGAATATGGCACTTGATGATGATAAAGAATTTAATTTTAATTTAATTTGTGACTCATCTATCGTCTTTACACAATTTATTGATGGCTCGTTACGCTTGATCAGGGAAGAACAGCTGTCGAACCAGCACGCGACGGAGCTGGCGAACCAGCGGGAGTATATGAAGCGAGCCGAACACGAGCTCAGCAAGAAGCACGCGCTGCAGCTCAAACAACAGCCCAAGAGTCTCAAGGTAAGCCCCAGACCCTGCCACGACTCGATTGGTAGTAGATATAATTAGTGCGTGCACAGCTCACTATGATTTTCTGTTTTACAAATATACTAGCAGACCCGGCCACGCGTTGCTGTGGCCAAATTGAACACACGCGTGTAACGTGAGATAAATTGTAGCGCATATGAAACGTTTGGGCTTTTAACGTAGCGCCATCTATTGGATACTTACTCAGTCCAGTTAATAAATTACCTTACACCGCCATATATTAGAATTTTATGGAAGACCTCTTTGTCGTATAATATATAAATAATTTGCAATAAAAAAATATTGCCATTATAAATTGAAATATAAACTATCCTATCTCTCAAGTTGGATCAACTTCTTCTAAGCAAGCGTGCTCCATTGTACACTGCATCTTTGCTTAATATCAAGCGAGATGGCAGTCAAACGCAAACCCATATATTATTAAAAAATTATATTCTATAATAATGTTTGGGATGTTGTATATCTTAGGACAAGGATGGCGAACCAATGGCACGCGACACAATATTTTGGGCACGCCACCCACCAAAATGCAAAATTATTTTTTTGTTAATAAATAAAGAGTAGCGATTTAGTTGTTTAGTTTTCTAATTTTCCCATTAATCATAACGTCAAAATTATTTCACGGCACGTCTATGGCCTCATTAAACATTTCTTTAGAAAAATGGCACATTAGTCCATAAAGCTTCGCCACCCCTGTCTAAGGAGATATAAAAAGTTTTTTTTTTGTGTTACAATTTATATTGTTTTATCATTACAGCAAAAAGAAATGCAAATACGCAAACAGTTCCGTGAAACATGCAAGATACAGACGCGTCAGTACAAGGAGCTCAAGGCGTTAATATTGCAGACAACCGCTAAAGTGAGTTGTTTTCATTTAGTAGTGTTGTGATGTTCCATAAGACACATCTATACCAAATTTCAAGTGGATACGTCCAGTAGTTTGTTTTTTGATAATCCCACAGGAACCTGACATTTTTTCTGATATAAAAAGTATTCTATATGTTAACCCAGGTAATAAACTATGTGTGCCAAATTTCGTCCAAATTCGTTCAGCCATTTTTGTGTGATTGAGTATACATACAATCTTACACATTTATAATATTATTAGGATGACTCTTTATTGTTTTTATACAAAAAAAAATATAGGTGACAGGCTATGTGTTTAACCACAGCCCATCTGATGTTAAAATACACTCATTCACACAAATACTTAATCACGCCTTGCGTGGAAGATCTTACCACCTAGTAAAACCTGACGTGGTGTGATCTAAATTAAAAATATAGTACCTGGATGACCAAGCTTTGCTCGGTTTTTCATTGCCTGAAAACACAGATAAAACGACGTTTTCTAAAAATTAAACCTAGCTAGATCCATTTATCGCCCCCGAAACTCCCTGCATACTAAATTTTATGAAAATCGTTGGAGCCATTTTCGAGATTCAGAAAATATATACATATATACAAGAATTGCTCGTTTAAAGGTATTAGATAACAGGAAAACTGTTCATTTCAGATTTAGTTTAAAATCATATTTTTTATTGTAGGAACATCAAAAAGAAGTGATAAAGTCCCTAAAGGACGAGAAGCGACGCAAGCTAGTGCTCCTGGGCGAGCAGTATGACCAGAGCATCACTGAAATGCTACAGAAACAGACCGTCAGACTGGACGAGAGCCAAATGGTGAGATTTGTTTGTGATAACTGTATGATTATGTCAACTATTTGTACAGGATCTACTAAGTTGAAAAAATTTAAAACAATCTATAGATCAGCCTTATTTCCTACCAGACTGCTGCCAAGGAAGCAGTGAAGTAGCTTCCCATAGACGGGCCCTGTATCGAAATTTGTCGGGGGGGCCCTTCTACCCGAGTTTCATTTCATAGCTCCACCTGAGGCATGTCTATTATTCTTTTGTTGGGGCCCCGTATTATTGACACGGCGGCTGTTACGCCCCTGCAAGGAAGGGTTATGTTTTTCGTGCGTATCATGTATGTATATAAATTTCTTTATTAACTCGTTTTTACCAAACGGCCGAATGGATTACAACGATTAAAGTTTCGTTAGATTTGTATGAATAACCCAAGTGTTCTAAGATAGGGATTTGGAAAAAAAATATCGGATTTTTGGCGCGAAACATGCGCGCATATTACTCACGTTTAATTTTATCGGAAACTCCGACTAAAATTTCGTCCACATCCGGTGGCCTTCATCTTGGAGACAAAGTTGAGTTGATTCTTGCGCTCAATGTTTGTAATTTTCATGTGAATGAAAAATAGTTGTCTTGTTCAGATATCTAAATTCAGTTATATCGTCTCGCCAGATGGAATGCCAGCAGCTGAAGATGCAGTTGGACCACGAGTTGGACATGCTGACCGCTTACCAGAGCAAGAGTAAAATGCAGGCAGAGGCGCAACGGAACCGCGAGCGGCGAGAACTGGAAGAAAGAGTCGCTGTGCGCCGCGCGTTACTGGAGCAGAAGGTAATAGCTGCCCCTATTAGTTTATTGAGTAACTCTTTTCATGAGCTTGTAGGGTGTGGGTTGGATTCCCACCCAGGATAAAACAGAAATGTTTACCTGTGTGGGTTAGCCCAGAACTAAGTTTTTAAGTAAGACCACTCGCCTGATGGTAAGCGATGATGTGATCGAAGACAAAGCACGCAGACTTAGAAGTGAATATCTTTTCACTCTGGCCTTGAAAAGATCTAGATTATATCTCTCAGGAAACAAGGAAGCCGGCAGCTTGTTCCATTCCTTGGCCGTACGGATGAGAAACGTAGAGTCAAAACGTTTGGTACGTACCCAAGGAAATTCCACTATGTATGGGTGGTAGTGGGCCGTCTTTCTACTTGTCCTGTAGTAAAAAGGGGATGGAAGTACTAGGTCGTACAGCACAGTAGCACATGCTCCGAAATTAATCCTGTAAAAAATTAACAGACTTGCTTTTTAAGATTTTATTAGATTAGTGGCGCCCTTTAACTTTAATTTAAAAAATAGGTGGTTAATATTTGATTAAATTATCCTGAGCAAACACAAAAATAAGGACACTCAAATCACGCGCACCGATAATGACATGGTAGTCGCGCGCGGTCCCAGATTAGATAAGTTACTGCGCAGTCTACGTATGGTAGTTATGTCTTGCGCTAGCTCGGTGCGTAAGGCTGCGCGCTGTCCTTGAATTCAGGAGTCATGGAAAAACTTTAACCAAGGTCTTCTTAGTTTTTTTTTGTATTTGTTTCGATTTTATTTCTTTATACGTTTCATATGACTACTAACTAACATGTCTTTGAATATTGCTTATGTTCAAACTGTCAGCCCGTATAAGTATTATATTACTTGTTTGATTCATATAGAGCAATTAAACCATGGCGCTCTATGAAATGTCCACGAAAAAAGAGTAGCGCCAGATACTTGAAAATAACACCAAAGTACTGTTTTTTGTATGTGATATCCTTACTAGACTATGTACTAGTATATATTCTTTATGATTGTGAGTAAATGTTCCACTAAATGCTAACATTATTCCGTTGTTCCGCTAGATGGAGTGCGAATGCGCGCAGTTCGTGGCGGAGCGGGCGGAGCGCACGCGCATGCTGCACGAGCGGCACGAGCGCGACTTGCACCACTTCGACAACGAGAGCGCGCGACTCGGCTTTAGGTAACTTACTATTACTATCCTATTTTATAACTCTTTTTATTTGCGTTTCCGCGAAGACGCGGAAAAATTCACCGACCTTTGCCGCATTGTATTATTTTTAGGGTTCCGTACCTCAAAAAGGAAAAAAACGGAACCCCGACTTGTCTGTCTGTCAAGATCCTTTTTCTCAGGAACGCGTGGAGATATCAAGCTGAAATGCATACCAAATACTCTGGTCTACTGTCCCTTGGAGCTGTGAAAAAATCAAACATCTAAGCCAACGCAATCAAAACATAGAGCCGTTTATGGTGCAAATTTTCGACACTCGCAAGGGAATCAGAACCTACAGGGTACTTCCCGTGAACTCAGAATCTTGAAATTTGGTACAAAGCAACGTCTTATAGCACAAAAATTGCGAAAAGCATAAATCACTATTTAAAAAAAACTACCATAACTTTTACTTATATACCTACAGGTTTGTACGGAACCCTTGGTGCACGAGTCCGACTCGCACTTGACCTGTTTTTTATATCTTATGTGGGTTTTTTTTAAACCAAAATTGTTGTTTTTTTTAATATAGAGACCCGTCACGGCTTCGCATTGCCATTTATATTGGCGACTTGATTTGATGTTGAATTTGTCTATTTAATACACAAGTTTAAATTAGCAGTGGCAGTGATGAATTGAGTACCTCCTCCTTTTTTGAAGTCGGTTAAAATAGGTGGTGATATGTCTAGAAGCTTAGACCAAGCTTAGAAAGCAACACAAAAATACGTGTCTTGTCACATTATATGACACTCCCTTATTAGTGCACATAATTCGGGATTTCTTCTCAACCACGCAACGTATTTTGAGAGGTTTTCAGTTATAGGTTCGGGTTTGGTTGATGCATGTTCTTAGATAGGTGTTACGGTGACAGCTCACCAGGGGGCGCTGCTGGGGTCGAGGGTATTTTAATTTTTTTTTTAATTTTGTTACTCGTTATTTTAAAGGAGTTACTTAATTTTCATTCAGATTGGTCCAACAACAGTTTATCTGTCAAGTTAATCATCTAGTCTGTCGAAATTATACAGAGTTATCTTCTTTACAGTGCGCTGGCGATTGCCGAAGGCAGTCGGGAGGGTTACGGCGATGAAGAACAGTCACTCTCCGGTTCCATGCTGTCTCTGGCTCACAGTAACTCTTCAGCGAGCTTCGCTGCGGGCTCGCTCTAACCACGCGCGCGTCACGTGACACACTGACAACCATAAGAATAATAAATAGGAAAATAACAGCGACGATCGTTATTAGACAAATTCGCGTGCTACATTGTAAATTCATCTTTAAAACTAATGACCGATAGTCTATAATCGACATGCGATAGCGGGCCTCTTATACCGTCGACGTTAATACTTGACAAAAAATATCGTACAATACAAAATTATATCGATATGTAAGGGAAATATTTTTGAACATGACAGGAGATATTACTGGTATGACGTCTTTTTTTTTTGCTGACTGGCTAGGTATTTGACCACAACCCACTTGATGTTAAGTGATGTTACAGAAAAAGGTGCAAAAGGTCTTTGAACAGTAATTCGCAATCTCAAGCGACAGCTGTTTTTGGTATGACTTTGTAAATGTAAAAGAATCTTTAAAAATTTATGGTTTTTTTTTTTTTTTTTTTTCAAAATCAATCAAATCATCCTGTTCTGTAAATTTCGGCAGTGTAGTTGGGAGAGCCTGGCTTCCAATCTGGAGGTCTTGAGTTCCAATCCCAAGGCACGCACCTTTGTCTTTTCTAAGTTATGTGCCTATTGCTGATACCTTCAAAAGGTGAAGGAAAACATCGGAGGTAACATATATTTCCGAGAGTTTATAAAAAAAAGTTTTCGGAGATGTGTGAAGTTTGCCAATTCCCACTTTGGCCAGCATGGTGAACTATGGCCTTACCCTACTCACAATAAAAAGAAACCCACGCCCAACAGTGGGACTGTTTATAAAAACAGTGCTATTCGGAATCAGTCCTATTTCTAGCCTTTAAAGCTTGTTTTGCATGTATTTGTGATATAAAAAACAAACAAAAAATGCCTTTTCAAACGTTTTCATCACCTCTAATTTAGACATACAAAAGATATTGTATAAAGACTAATTTATACTTATGTATGTGAAAATTAAGGCGTATGATTAAAAAATAAGGTTTCAGCAATATCACCAGTCGTTTTCGAAAGCATTTCACTTATATTCTATAAAAGAAACTACAAAAAGGGCGATATAAAAAAAGTGTTGTATCCATAACTCTCGTGGCATGTAAGTAGGGTCAGCATAGAAATTTGCAAAAAAATCCTAGTACGCAAACGATAAAAAAAAATATGAAAATTTTAATAGCAGCGCCAAAAGTATCGCGTGTAAATCTTTTTTTTTTTATACATTTGATTGTTACGTACTTTATAATTCTCACTAATTAACATGCTCGAGCCATTATGACTGTCAAAAGATTAAGTATTCGACAAGCCGTGCGGACTGTCTCGCCCGTATGCAAATATCCACCCTAATCACTAAGTTTACGGTAGCATTCCGGTTGCGCGAACAATTACGTTGAGTTTATCAAATGTTGGCAATTGTAAACACGCTTTGAAAACACTAACGTCTTTTAACTGAATATTGACAGAGAAATGAAATTAATGCACCAAATTCTTTGGTGCGTCACGCCGTCTTAGTTTTACAGAAAATAAGCGATTCTTCGGTTTTTTTTACAGCATCGCTGTCTACATTTCTTACTACACAACGACACTATAACGAAAAAAATTAAAAACAAAATATAATACAGATAGGCTTAAACGCGGTCTTATAGTAAAAAGCGATCTCTTCCAGACAAACCTCATTCATAAAAGAGTTGGAAAGAAAAAGATAATAAAAGAGCTTATTTGTTATTCTTATGAATGTAAGCCAGGTTTCACTCTGTATCAAATGATTCTAGCTTCTAGGTTCAATAGAATCATTGATGCGTAAGTGATTTTTAATTTCATGTTTCACTTCGTGGCGACCCATTTAATGCTGCTGCCAAAATATTGTCAATGTTGTTTATAATAGCCTGTAGAGTCGCATTTGAAAAGCTTGTCTAGGTAGGTATATGCGCCTTAAAATTAGAACACGTTCCCTGCCTTTAGTTATAAAACCCTTTAGTTTAAGAAATGACGGTTGAATCACGTTAGCAACTCTCAATAAAGTAGATTTAAGAAACATTGAAATTCATTAAGGAAGCAAATATTTCAGATATGAACGGTGGGTCTGGCTGATTTTTGTTTTGTCTCGTTCTCGCGCGTGATGCATCTTGCTAGATAAAAAGTGACAAAGCATTTAATACGAGACAAAATGGTGTGCACATTTTTTTCGGCTACCTCATTAGATTCAGCGCGTCGTATAATAATAACATGACAAACTATTTAAGGAACGTGTAAACGATGTGAGATTTTGAAATAGTATTATTTCAGAGTATTTTAGTAAATTTTGGCAGTGGCATTTTAGTACCCATATCCCATTTATAACTGAGACTGTAGCCCTCCCGCGAGAAAGAAAACAAATGTTTATTTTTGGCACTAAGAGATATGCCATTTCATATTTTTACTAATGCATAAGTTATGGACAAAATAATACCGCAACGTCTTAAAAAAATAACTAACAGTACGGCGTTGGCCATACGTGTAATTATAGAACTTATTATTATCAGTAAAAGATTCGTTTTTATATAAACCGAAATAAGCGTGACTACTAAAATGCGGCCTGAACTTTATTGGCTTTCGGCAATATTAAAATTTTTAGTGTAAACTTAATTTATTGATACGAATGTTTTTTTGTTACGTCTTCCAAATGAAAGTAAGTGTGGTACAGTATTTGTTGTTTGTGATTCGGGAGGGCATTTCCTATACTATTACACTATTAAGTTTATAGCACTCCATAATATTTGTAGTAGCTGTCGAGTCGACGAGATTCCTTATGTTTTTACAAGTTTTACTTTGTTCCGCCTTCACAATTTTATACTGTTACATCTATAGCAGACTTGTTGAGATTAACTTGAAGGTGAAGTACATTCACTTTCGCATTTATGATATTAAACAGGACTTTTTTTCCTTCGCTCTAATCTATACAACTGTACATAGTATTGTATATTATATAGTGTTCACAAATCCTTTTTAGGTTTCTCGTCTTCGCGATGGCACTTCAAAATGTTTCTGCCATTTTTATAGTTACGAAAATTTCCAGCGTTAAATTTATACCTTATTTACATAATGATAAGCAAGGTTACATTATATCCTAAGTTTTACATCGTTAAAGCCTTCTACACACCAATATCATGAGCTTATTTTTAAATGAGCAGGCGTGCTATATAGCGACTTGTGGTCTATTCGCTCCGTTAACCGGCGGGTTGCAACGAATACAAATGTTTTATTGATTTTCAAAATATTTTTTTCGTCAAAATAAATGGTAATTTGAAGTTTCGGTAGATCGTCTGGCTTCCAATATGGAGGTTCAGGGCTCCAATCCACGCCCGTAGGGCACGCGAAGCTTCCAACGCTGAACAAATATGTCGTAAGAATCAAGTCCGAGAGATTTAAAAAAAAGTTTAATAAAATGTGTTATTTCTGCTCACCCGTACTTGGCCAGTGTGGTGGACTTGAGAGTAAATAGTAATTTAAAAATCTTTCAATTCATCGGTGATGTAATCATTCTATCATATATCTTTGATTAAGATCAAACGAGTTTGTAGTCAAAAGTACTTATTGAAGAAGAAAAAAAACTATATCAAGGCTTGTCTTTGGTGTGAGAGTGGATATTAATCCGACGTGCTCATTTGAAAATGTGCTAACCGAATCGCTTTGGTGTGTAGATGCCTTTAGGTATACCGACACCGCTTGTGCCTGCCTAATAAAATAATGAAAATTATAAAATGACAGAAACTTTTTGAAGGTTTACGAAAACGCGTGTTGAAGTGATTGTATCTGTCGAATGCGAGCCGTGAGAATGAAACGCTTTTCTATTAGATATTAATCACTCGAATGTCGGCGCTCCGTCGTATCTCTTGATTGGCACAGACATGTTTATTGTAATTAAATTTGTCTTACAATAACATAGTTTACCACAAACTGGCCGGCTAGAAACAATACTTTTGGACTAATAGATGTAAGGTAAATTTTATACTCTTAAAAAAAAAAGTTTAGATTACAATTACACCGTCCATCTTTAACATACGGTAAATAAATATCATGAAGCTGATACGACGGAGCGTAGACTAGTTAAAGAAAAAATTTAGTATTCCTGATTCTACTCTTCGTGTATAATAAATACGTAGCTTGTAATGTTTCCATAGTGGTTCTAGCTAATTTTTCCATCTTGATATTCTGTCGTACAAGATCGAATATTTCCAATTCGAGCCGCCAACGAGCGGACGGACGACAAATGATATTTTAAGGTAAACTTTGTAGTGTAACCCGGGAATGTTAGTCCTCGAAGTGTACGCTTAAAATTTTTGGCAAAAGGCATTGGTTGGATGTAGTTCGCCAAAACGCGCCAGTTCCGACGCCCATCTCCTCCCTATACGACTGTTGACACGATTACTGTTAAACAAACATTAGATAGTCAAAATTCTAATATTCATATCATTAGGTTTTACTTTAGGAACGATTTTGCATGTAATTAAATTGTTGTTAGTTGAATTTTTAGAGCGGACTGATCAAATTTGTTTATTGGCCTATTATTGAATTGGGAAATCATTTCGGGACAAAAGTGAACGTTCTTTATTTTAAAACGATTTAGATTTAAAAATTGTAACACGCTTTATTACATTAGTAACAGATGTGGTACCGTTTGCGCGTGCTGTACGACCGACTGCCAATTATGTTGTGTAAATATATAAAGAAATATATATATAATATTATGTATGTATTTATTAGCGAGCACATAATTGCCTTAATACATGGAGGGGCGTGCGGAGTTCGGCGTTTTGTATATAATGAACAATGAATATTATAATGAAACTATAATACATAGTTTGTTACTTTTGTAAGGGGCGAGTGGTCTTTCGTGTAAAGTGCGAAACTAGGCCTCGAGCCTATGTGCTATTTTTTTTTTAATTTAGTGCCCAAATACAATTTGTATTTTCAACTAAGCTTACCAGTCATCAATATATAGGTAAATACAATTTATTATTTAATTATTATATTAGTCATAAATATCCAAATTTAGTTAATGCTATTTTAAAAAAAAAAGTATTTTTTATTTTATTGATATCTATTGTTTTTTCTTCCTATATCACATTGCTAGTAATATATAAATAGACTGAGAGCGGAATGTCGGTAACCCTATCTCATCGAAGTACCAAGCGGAGACAGTACCTTCGACAGGACTTAAAAATAAATTTGGTTGATTAATCATATTCTGGAGACATCGAAATTATCCTAAATCTTTAGGGTTAGTAAAGAGATAATTACAGAAAAAAAACATTTCGATTGTTTAAAGTGACTAGACACGAAATTCTAGATGCTTAGAGCTGGAAACTCTATTTTATATTGATAGACCGATGAAAGCTATGATGTGTATGTTATATCGGTATTATGATTGACGTAAAACTATTTTTTTCCGAATCTAAAACTTGGCAGTTAAAGAGCTCTAATATAGGGTGAGGCATCCCTAATTATTTTTGTACTGTCTCTACTTTGTATATCGATGAGGTAAGGGTTACTGACGTCCCGTTCTGTCTGTAAGCAAAAGCATCACACTATGTGATCGTTTTATTTCAGTCTGTAGTATTCGTGGTTACAGACTAAGCTGAACTAATTGTTACGTTCAAAACTACATAATGTTGTAACAGAATGTAGATTGTAAAACAACGCCACTTGGCGGTCTCCTTAAATAATATTTGCTTGAATTCTATAGATAATGCTGGAGAGCGACAAGTGGCGTGTTCAACAGTGTAAAGTAGCTTTCACACTCCTCCCAAATCGACCAAGTAAAAGACAATAATCTCTAGACACAAGCCGACACGAGTCATCCATATATCTCGTATGTCAAACACGTAGTGACAGCAGCTAACTTTCATAACAATGTTTCGTATAAAATTGACGAGTCACTTATGATAATTGAACTGTACTGTAATAGTATAAAATATCTCAATGTATACATAATTGTTCAATAGGCCTGTTTTAGAAGTGTACGTTCTGAAGAACAATGTGGTACCTAAAATAGGCTTATACAATTGAAAAAGGCGTTAAAAAATCTATTACATTATTTAGGAAGCTTTGAGAATGTATTTTGAATGCTTCCCGAGGTGGGCTTGGTCATTTCTTAATTCTTTCGTACGGTTGTAAGGTCCTTTGTAGACTCTAGTAATCTGTCTTTACACTGCACGAGGAAGGTGTAATAAAACGGAAATTACGCTAGGCTAGGCCAAGCCCATCTCGAATACAGGCGCTGATTACTGTGTAATGTAGGTTAAAATCTCGTAAAGTAGAATCGTGAACGATCTAGTGCACAAAACTACCGGAGAAATACGTCTTACGTGTTCGATACACTATGTACAAAAAAAAAAGTAATTTCTATTTATAGCCGATAGAAGCGATATCCCAATTTTCTTACTCGTATACTATGTATTTTTCGATATTTTGTGTACCAGGAGAACGCTGATTTGTCTTTATCATAAAAAAAAACATCTCGTTAGCTGCTGCACATCTGGAAAACATCTTAAAAATCTGCAAACGAAGCACTATGGAATTGAAATTAAGATGTTTACTCGCTTGCGTGCTAGATGGTCGGTATTTATTGTTAGGCGTATATGCTCGCTGTATAGTCCTGGCGCTGTGCAGTATTTTTTTTTAATCTGTATTACTCCAGATTTTACATTAATTCATACACTACTGCACAGGCTGACGGTACTTGTATAGTGCGTAGGCGCAATTAAATTTCCTAATTCCCACCACTTTAATCGTATCCCATTTTAACTATCCGTGATTCTGGGTTACAACTGTAGTAAATAAAAAAATATTTATTCGACTGGGTGCAAACTGACAAAAAAGTAAAAGATATGCCGACAGTACATTTCTTGCTAAACAAAAACAATCTTAGGGCTGCGGTGTTTTTCTATTAATAAAACGTACGTTGATACGTATGTTAAACCTCTTAAACCTACACCTGACATGTCCTAGGAACTTAGGGTTCCCGTCCTTGCAGCGCGAAGGACCAATTGAATGCTAAGAAGTTTTGCCTCGTCGTACCTCTTAGAAGAAAAATAATAACTAAAATTTAGCTTTATTTTATACCAAATAGCAGGGAAGTGGTTCTCTTTATATGTCCATTTGTAACTATAAAACTATAGCAACAATTTTAGAGTTGACTTTGGTAAAACAGAATCAATACCTTGTTAGAATCACGGATAGACAAAACTGGCCGATTTTTAGCTGTCTAGAGTTAGATTTTAATCGATCACCCCCTACTGCAGGTCACGATGGACAAATAATTATAGCATTATAGAAGTACCAAACTTAGTTAAAGATCACATATTATGTACATTTAATAATTAATTTTTATATTTTACCATTGTATAGTCGTTTATCACCGGTAGTTAGAACATGGAGTGACGAGGTGCGTGCGGCCGTAGGTTAATGGTTTTTTTTTATAGTTTGCGATTGTTTGCGGCCAGCACACGACACCGTTGTTTTATTTTTTTGTTATATTATATTTAAATAACACTGACTTGTAGTTTAAAATTATTATCATTAATATTGTAATATAATCTTATTAATGAAAAAATCAAACTGAAAATAAATAAATAGAAACGATATTTCCTTTTTTATTTATTTCCTGTATTTAGATTTGTCTAACAGACAACATAGCATAGGATGTTTAATTTTAGTACATTCTCGATCTTTACAACTGGTGAATTATGAATGAATGACTTATGAATATCTCAGACAAAAGAAATATAATAAATGTTGATGTTTTTATTTTATTGATTGTGCACAGTGCATGTCTTATATTATAAAAAAATAGTGCTCACCAGGTGTAATGGCGTCAATTTACTTTATAGGTCGCGGCAGCACCTAACGAGTAGTACGTACAGTATATATAAGTAATGTAATGCAATGTGGTGCAAATAGGGAATGAAACAATCTTAAGGCACACTATGATAACCACTTTAACACGAGGTTGCTAGGTACCATCACAAAGTACATAATATATAGGGGTACCACCGTAGTATAAGATATGTGAAAAGTTCTAGAATATTTTATCTGCCGTTAATTGGTTGTACTGGCTGAACAAGGGTACTGAACCTACGAAGTTACAGGACTATTAAGACTAATCATATAATATCTCAATGTAATGAGCGTGAAAGCAGTAATGTCCTGTCTTTGTTTTGTTACTAGTACTTGTTCTGGGTAGGTACCGCTGCAATGGTGATGGGCAGGCGTTACTCTCATTACCTTTATGCAAGTCTTAATCAAACCTTATTACAAAGGCGAATTTAAATTCTTAAATGCGCCATATTGGTTTTACTATGACGTCATATACTGTATGATACTTACGCAGTGTAAGTATCATACAAACTTCAGTATGAAGATGGTACTTAGTAATGATATTTAGATATTTTTTATACCTATAATGCAGTTCACGATATGTAGTTCACGAAATAGGCACACAGATGAATATAATTGTTAAAAATATAACCCTATTTTTGGCATTGTCGGGTTAAAACGTTCAGCGTTTCTTGTATGAATGATGAAACACGAGAGGAACTAAGTAAAACAAAATTCAACTGTTTGAAAAATCTATTAATTTCATTCGTAATAAACATAAAAAAATATGTAACGAAAAAGTAAGATAACAACTACCAAAATAGGTACAAGGAAAAGCTTAAAATTATCACTAAATAAATTGATCTTAGAGATAATTTTTTACATAAATGCTTTATAGCAACTTGATTACTTTGCTTACTATACTACAAAAATATTATTATAACGTTTTAATGGCGTCGATGTACTGACTGATCTACATTTGCCAACGTGATTTGACAAGTCGTGATTTGTTAAATGTTAGAAAAAATTCCACATAACAAAAACGAAATATTTACAAAAGTTTTTAAGTAAACCCTACAAATGCGTTTGATTCCGATACATTTTGGTTTGTTTCATGCATAAAGGTATGTAAGTACTAATAGTGATCGACTAAATTTATTCTGGCACCTAAGTTTTCATATAACTACAGTTCCTTTTAGAAGCATAGTTGAACTTTCGCTTTTCACATTTTTATTACAGTCTCATTTTACTTTCAGCCCATTATCTTCTGAACTATATACCTAAAGTCTTGCTTCAGGTTAATTTGACCTACAATAAAATCGAACAAGGCATACATTTTAGCTTGTGAAACTTTAAATCTATGTTATTCATTGGGGCTTGTGTTGTAAGTCCCTAAGGTTTTTCATGTGAGTTAGGGATTATAACTCAGTTTTTCTCACCCAGTTTGTTATCGAAGATATTATATTTTATACAGGGTTACGAGCTTGGGGTGTACTTAGACGACACGAGGTTATTATACTTTACCATTATGAACAACCTTTACTACGAATGCAACTCTAAAATCGTGAAAGAATACCGCTGTATAATTATATTTTATTTAAATATGTATTTGTCCGCTTTTGACTACAATTCACCTGATGGTAAGCTATGGTTTGGTAGAAGATGAAGCACATAGAATTAAAAGCAGGGGCGTAGCAACCGCCGTATCAGCCGTATAACCCAACAAAAGAATAATAGACATGCCTCACGTGGAGCTATGAAATGAGCGTTTTTGACAAATTTTGACACAGGGCCCGTCTATGGCAAGCTACTTCACTGCTTAGAAGATACACCTATTCACTCTGACGTTGAAAAGATCAAGATTACATGTATTAAGAAATATGGAAGCTGGCTTGTTCCACTTCTGGGCCATACGGATGAGAAATGTAGAGTCACAACGTTTGGTACGTATAAACCCAAGGAAATTCCACTATGTATAAGTATTAGTGGGCCGTCTTTCTACTTGCCCTGTAGTAAAAAGGGGTTGGAAGTACAAAGTCGTACAACCAAAATGAATCCTAGAAAATTTACAGACTTGCTATCTTCCGTTGACATAAAAGTTGTTTTTTCTTAAACGGTCAAGCGTCACCAAACTTTCTATACCTTTATATTTTTAGATGTTGAGTCTAGAAATATCATAAAAGGTATTTCGAGTTTAAAATACACATAGATATACAAACTAGTTGGAAATCCTTGTCGCCATTAGCGATTCAAAGAGTAAAGAGTAAAGTTTTTATAATTTTTTCCATCTTTTTGCTTAAAAACTTTTTAGTACTGACATTAGTAGACTTGATTTCCATAGTTAAAATATTTTTATTTTTGACCCATTTATGCCCCATCGGATTTTAGATTTTACACTAAAAACTATATACGGTTATAATCTTTGGGTATTATTAGCCAAAGGGAAGTTATTATAATCATCAATATGAACAACTTTTACAATTATTTATTCTGGAATAGCAAAAACAGTTGCCCATACATTTAGTCTGGTGTCAACGAATTATTCTACGGAACAATTTAATTGAAATCATTATACAGCCGCTTTGTGCGTTTTTTTTGAGAGAGGCTTTTTTGAACTTATAAGTTCACGGATTATTTCATGATTATAGAATTATGTCTAAAGTAAAAGTTGTTCTTATTGATGATTATAACAACCTCCTTTCGGCTAAATCAATCCCAACACCAAACTCCCTGTTTAATAATTTAAGTAAAAACTATTTTCTTTCATGATTATTTGGTAAGCCAATGTTAAAATGGAGATTGTTTAAAAATATTTGTGTAACGTGCCAACTTTACACTGGCTAAAATATTTAGCGTTCACCTAATAAGTATTTTTGTTCTCAACTATGAAACCGTTACGACTGCTGCCTTGCCACTTGGATGTTTCCTAAAACTACGATTTAACAAACTCGTACAAACGTATCTACGTGCATATGCATGAAGTTTCAAACATTTCTACAGGGTTACACAGAACGGTAGTTACAAAACAAAAGGAGGTCATTGTTCTAGTCATTATAAACAACCTTTACTTTGGGGCTAGCCATAACAATGCAATATAAATATCAGTTGTTTCATAGAAAAACGTTGACCCTAAATAAAGTATTTGGAATACTTGAACATAAATTTCATTTATTCAAAATAATGAGTAAACTTTCTTTGCTTTCGATTTAGTACTAACGTTCCGCATAACCCAGTAAAGGGAAAAACAGTTTTATGTGCTAAATTGACAATTAACACATTTTTTCTCCTCTGTCGACGTTTAGCGGTCAAGTAGCACAGCATAAAACCTAATACTTTTTTTAACTGCGTTTGACCACCAACTCGCCTTATGATAAGCGTCGATGCCATCTAAGATGAAGCACACAGACGTAGACATATTCACTTTGACCTTTAACAGATTGTGTGGCAGTTTTTTCCATTCCTTGGTCATCCGGACAAGAAACATAGAGTCAAAACACACATAGAACAGTACTACGATAATTCGAGCTATTTTCTAGTGACATACGGGTCTAGAGTCTAGATGGCGCCACTTTCTGTGCGTGTATCGGGCTACTTTGCCCATATTGCAGTGGTAATGCGTAATATCAATAGATGGCGCTACTTGTTGTGTAGTGAATTTTTCTTCATGATTGACACCTTGTAGAAGTAGGTACGTTTGCACGTGTTTGCAGTAAACTAGTCGTTATTACTGAGTGGGTGAGAACTCAGTGGGCTCGAGGATGCGGCAGTGCATTTCCCTTATGAGTGGAACAGTGTAAGCGACGCATTCATCCCAGCCGGGGTTGCGCCAGGTGCTCTCGCGAGTCTCACGTCGCGCCTGCAGGTTCTTGTAGCCTGAAGAACATTAAAAAAATATCATTAAGTGAAACAGAACACATATAACACTTCATGTTCAAATTTTAAATGTTTCTTGTAAAATTTCACCTTGATGTATGGGAACTACATAGATTTTCAACTTGAGGGTGGTAGATAGCCAGCCGAGTACTAGAAAGTACCCTACCACCACGCACTTCTTTGGTGCTTACGTAATACTTGAATGGCCCCATATACACTGACATCATCATGTATTTGTGTGTCGTAAGACATTTGTATGTACAGTAATATGACAAACAAAAATGGTAAGACCAAGTCTTGACAGGCCAAGTGTTTGACTATATTTCACCTGACGTTCAGTGTGGTCGAAGATGGTAAACACACCTCGCCTGGAATGAAACTGACTCTCAAGTCAGGCTGGAACACACTTAGGTGCATGGCGATAGATTTTCAACTTGAGGGTGGTAGCTAGCCAGTCGAGTACTAGAAAGTATCCTACCACCACACTATGGTTTTTTCACAATTATTTCCTACACCGGTAGCTCAAGCTCATTGTTGGGGTATGAACCCACGCCGTTCGGCGTGTAAGCCGGCCACGCAACCATTGGCTAGCATCGCAACAAAATTTCGCGTTTACTCTGGACTATTACAATAAACTTCCGGCCGAAATAAAAATGCCACCTAACTGAAAATTAAAAATAAATTATTGTACACCTCTTAAAGAGGTAGTTTGTATGGAATTCTATTTTTGTATAAGATCTTTACTACCTACAATTGACAATAAAAATCTTGAATCTTAACTACTGGAGGAATTATACTCACACCAGATGTGATGCACGTTGTACAAGCGGCCGATCTGCGAGAAGTAGGCGGCGAAGGCCTCGTTCTGCGAGCGCCGGAAGGTCAGCCCTCGCGCCCAGTTGTTGCCCCATTCGATCATCGTACCCGGCTTCAAACTGAGGATAAGAATTTTATTGAAGGTTGTCGGGCTAGGTGTTCGACCACAGATCACCTGATGTTATAATGACCCTCCATCTGATTCATGATGTAAGTGATGCTGTGGTCCAATACGGTAAATACATAAGCTGAAATGAAGCTGACTTGGTGGTAGATTTCCTTAGCAGGAGGTCGTCTAGGTAGGTGCCACTGCAGTACCAGATATTCTGCCGCCTAGCAGTAGTGTTTAAACATTACTGTTCCGGTTTGAAGGGTACTGCAGCTAGCAAAATTACAGGGTTGTTGAGACTATCTAGTCTCAAAGTAATGAGCGCCAAGGCAGCGATCCCTTGGACTTTGTTTTCTCACTCAAAGTTCTGTGTATCGCTGCAATGGTTATGGACAGGCGTTATCTCTTAACATTAGGAGAGTGTCTCGTTCGTCCAATTACAGTTACATAAGTGAGGCAGTCGGAATATTAAGCAGAAGATTTTCAACTTTAAAAGACTGCAGCTAACTGTATGCTTTTAGTTTATTTATGAACACATTTCAAATAAGGAGGAAGTATGTTAGGTATGTTTGTTACCTCAGAACTCCGTCATGGATTTGGAATTTTTTATTTTATTTGAAAGGAACTTTAGGTTCAATGGAAATTTCATCAAAATCGGTTTACTAGTTTGATTTTTAAACCATAACAACTAGAAAAAATATTTCATAAAAGAATATGTAATTGCGTATTTTGCTTTACTGTGACTTTTCAGTGGTGTTAACAATCACTTGATGGTCCCAACAAACTACCTTCCATCCGGTTTCATCATCATCTGATAATGAAGCCGCCGGTAGCCATGGAACTACATCATAAAACAATGTAACCAAGTTCGTTTTTTTTTTATAAAAAATATTTATTAATTTGTAAGTAATTGGATGAACGAAACAGTCTCCTATAGGTAATGGATCAAAGAACACCTGCCAATGACCATTGCAGTGCAAAATCCAGGTCCTGCTTGGGTGTTCAAGACAGTTATTTATTAAACAAGTGTACCTGTAGGAACGGATCTCATAGATATTGCTAGGTTCCCGGGGCTCCCCATTGGGCCAGAAGCTGAATGCAAGTAAGTACTGCAGATGGCGTGAGCGGACCAACTGCCCTCGTTCCTTCTCCAGAGCACTGTATTCCTGAAAACATGTAAAATAATCAATTATAATCAAAACCACAAAAAAAAACAAGTTTTCCCAGAATTTACTGAGCCAAAATATCTTAAAATCACCTATAACTCACCGGATTCTCCTTAAACAGTATCTTTGCCTTGTCAATTTTCTCGAAACCTCCGACATATCGCCACAGGTGCAGGGCTTGATCCATGTCTCCAACAGACACTGTCCATGATCCAACTAGCTCGCAGCCTAGGTCAGACTTGCGGGACTCTACGAACTCCACTGACGTCTTGCTGCAAATTTAATGAATGGAGCTCATTGCCAGCTGATCTGTTTCCTTTAAACAATTATTTGGACGTTTTTAAGGCTAGAGTGAATAGATTTCTTCTAGACCGGCGTGCTCCATCCTCGGCCGCACCGTCGCTTTCCATCAGGCGAGTTGGTGGCCAAACATAGATCTATTTAATATAAAATAAAAAAAATAAAAAAATACATATTGTTATTAGTTTCTGTTGCCAAACATTACCAGACGTTTTTAACTCCACACAGAAAAGGCAGTTTATAGAGTACTAGTGTCCCGCCCCCGCTTCGCATGGGTGCAATGTAGATATTAATATGGTGCATATGCATGTATTATGCATATAAACCTTCATCTTCAATCACTATCTATTAAAAAAAAAATGCATCAAAATCCGTTGCGTAGTTTTAAAGATTTAAGCATTCATAGGGATATAGGGACAGAGAAAGCGACTTTGTTTTATACTATGTAGTGATAGAGTATAGAGGATTTTTCCTGTATTCCTCTTGCTCCCATTACAACTGCATGTAAATTGATTACGACACTACTTATGAAAATTTACTTATTCAGTGTTATTGATTGTCTGGGTGAGATTGCAAAAAATGGCTATTCAATATAATTTAGTCTAGTCTCAGTACGATTCATTAGAATCACTGTTTAGATAGTGACAGCTCCTTTCATTTGTTTAAGGTTATTACTATTTAAAATTACTGGTAAACAAATTACTAACAAACTTGCCTAGCTTTGTTATTCAAACTTATCTAACAAAAAAAAAACCTATAAGTAACCCTGCATGATAACTTCATATCATGTTTTCTTAATTGCCATGGTGGTCACTATATATCAGTTTGACTGATCAGCAAGGGTCAAGGTTCTTTGCAGATAACATGGCTGGACAAATAAAACAATACTTTTGCCTACCCTGGTAAGTTTACAATTAGTGCTATTTACAGCTGTTGCATAATAGGCGTCGCATTCTGCCGCTGCCAAACATACATAAATTTATAGTTATACATACTAGTTTTTTAGGTATTTGTCCATACAATCCGGCCGAATGTTGTGAGTATGCAGCGCATACACAATTTCTTTGTCGCTAAGCATTCGGCTGTGGGACTCCTTAGTCGGCTCGATCTTTCGCACCAGAAGTTTCGAAAGCCATCCATCATCAGCATTCAACCGGACACTACTTGTCGTTAACAGTCTAGAAAATAAGTCACAGTGAATAAATAAAAGCAAGCCGTTCCAGATTTAAAAACCGGACACCGTAAAACAAAACATCACATATACTTACCTCGAACTCTTAGAGAGCGAAGAACTCAAAATAAACACTCTATTTAAAGAATTCATGACTGAATTTAGCGACACACTAACGACTAACAAATAATAAGTGTGATTATAAAATCGTAATCGTCCGTCTCTCGTTATCAACAAATTGACAAAATCACTTGAAGGTTATCTCGAAAATAGATTTTGTAAACGTTGCGTTAGCGCCATCTGTTGAAAGTGACCGTAAAAGTGAAACAGCTGTCAAAATTAATGTCTTTTCCTTCTTTGTTTTGGCGTCGCATTTTGTGTATTTACTAGTTTCAAGCTGATTGTCCTATGACTCTTTTAGTGTCCAAGTATGTATTTACAAAAGAAAAGTGTTTAGGTATTCCATCAGTAATTTGATTTCTACTTTCATGGTACAGCATGGTATAGCTTTGCTTAGTTTGGGGTCAGATGGCGCTTTGTGTAATGTCCTACGAAATTTATTTATTTATTTTTAAGTATTTTGAAATATTAGTATTTCAAGATTAAATAAATCTAAGCCACAGTCAAATTCACAAATACAAATACAATTACAGATACATATACAGTGGCAGATACAGGTACTGGTACAGGTACAGGTACAGGTACAGGTACAGGTACAGGTACAGGTACAGGTACAGGTACAGGTACAGGTACAGGTATAGGTACAGGTACAGATACAGAAGATACAGATGCAGATAGGTACTTAAAAAAATTTACGCAATCTAAAGAACACCGGATACAAATCTTTGATTGTGTTTTTTTTAATTTGTACAATTACAACGTAAACAAAATTTTAGTTAATATTTTTTTTCATGTAATTAAATAGATGCATTTGTTAATTTTAAATTAATCACGGTTAAGTCTAGTCTGTGTCGTGGTGAAGTATTGGTGATTGTAATATTAGCTACTATTGAGTTTTGAAAACATTACAAAAATATATGTTTTACCAAATTTTTACATTTGCTCACTGTCATAGAGTATTGATTGATCAAAACATTTTTTTGTTACTACTATTATAAATTTTGGAAAAGAACACTTCGCTGAGACATGTTATTCGCGCTCCCGTAAATTCTATGAAATCTTTTTGACTTGAACTTGTAACTCTCTTGTAACTAAATGAAAAATAAATGTTTGATAACCTTAATGTCATGTTTTTATAAAATGTTAAAGTCAATGTCCCATAACTTTTTTTTGATAAATGGCTGACTGACTGACAATATATGAATATAAGTTTGTCATTCAAAGTTCTAACTAATTTTCGAATGAGTGATTACATTTTTTATTCCAAGAAGAACTCGTCCAAGGTTTAGTTTTTATAGAGATTTTCATAAAGTCTGTCTCTTCGCTCTTCGTCATGGGTGAGTAAACGTAAACAAAGCATTTATGCACATGCAAAACTTGTTTGTGATTGTGGGCGGTGTTGTCAATAAATCTTGTGATTATGCCGTTTTGTGCAGCTTCGAGCGAAGTGACAAAGCTGCAGCAGCACCTGGCGCTGCTGAAGGAAGAGTATGGCAAGCTGCAGAGTCATTGCGCGGAGGTGGAGCGGAAGTATACGCTCGCGGCTGCCTCGGCCGGCGACTTGAGTGAAACAAGTTTTGTTGCGCGTCTACTCATGACTGTGGCGACATTGTACGGAAGAGAAACCTATTCAGATATTGTGATTAAACTACAGAGCAAATCAATGCCAGGACATAAGTTTGTCTTGAATGCTCGTTCTGATGATTGGGACGAAGAGGCTTTGAAGAACTTGGACGAACTTGGTAAGATTTTTTATGCATTTTATGCTCTAAAGTATAATTTATGTGTAACTACCTTGTAACCATGAACCATGGCAATCCAAAGAGTGTATGAAAATGTATTCACTAAAAAGTTTTATTTTGTTTCTGTGCGAAACCAAAGCAGGTTGTTGGTTTATATTATCAGTAAATTAGGGTTAATAAATATATAATTAAGGGTTTTTTATGCTGTTTGTTGTGTCGTGCAATGATATTTCAAAATTAAAAAAGATGTAGGTAAATAAATAAGTGACTGAAATCATAATAAATTAAAACTGCAATAAATAATTTTTCATAGAAAAAAAAACCAAAATAGCTAAGGGTCAGAGAAAATCACCTTTAGAATGTATTATTTATACTTGCAGACTGGTCAAATCTCCCAGATGACGTAGGCTCTGCCCTCCTAAAATGGCTGTATACAGATGTAGTAGACCTTTCACGAGGAGATGCCTTTGCATTGCAGTTGATGAAATCGGCAGCTAACTTCAAACTGTATGGACTTGTAGGGAAGTGTGAACAGGCTCTAATTGCTTCTGTTGGAGTAAGGTGAGTTGGTTTAAAATAACCAATCTGTCATTCAAGTAATAAGACATTTTTAAGTATTTGTGACTGTTCACTATCGAATATGTAATCTGATTTTATATTTTGTGTAGCATTCTTTTATTTTATCAGAATATTAAGTATCAAATATTTTGATAATATGCGAGTGATATAATATATGATAAATCATCATCCATATGTAATTCTATTTATTTACTGAGTTTTATCAATCATGAATATCGTTATGTTTTAAGAAGTTAGCAAATCCTAAAATAAATCCTTTTTTTTACTTCTATAAAACAGTAGTGAAATTATTGTTTGTAGATTTAATAAACATATTGTGTAAGTAATGGATTCTGAATGACTGTTTCAGAACCTGTGTAAAGTTTTATTCCGCGGCAGATGAGATTGGTGCCACAGCTCTTAAAGAACATTGCTCAGGCCTTATATCTGCACATTGGGATGACCTTACAGGTAATTAACAGTACTATACATCTTTATGAAGCGTGTAGGTAACAAGAATAAGAATAAATAGAGGCTCTTGTAATGATAAGATCATGCAGCTGTGTCTAAATAAAAGTCTAGAAGTATTGTATTTGTGCTCATTATTTTGAGACTATTGATAGTGAGCTTAATTCGGTCTTAGGGTGATAATCACAACCTACTAAGCAATAAAGATTTTGTATATATTTTTATTTAGATATTTATTCTTAGCCCTTTAATTTGCTATCTATAGTCAGGCTCGGTCTTAGATACCCAGGGCCCCTAGGCACTTGACATTTGGAAACATGAAGCCATTTTCGAAATTTAGCCAATAAAATGCACTAGTACAGGTACAGATATATTGTAATATAATTTTAACTATATCTTTTTTGTATACCACATCTTGTTCAAAGTTTGTACTAGTGACCCGCCCTGGCTTCATACGGGTGCGAACACTAATTTGGTACATAGGCAATGCACCAAATTAGTATCTACATTGCACCCATATTATATATAAACCTTCCTCATGAATCATTCTATCTATTGGTGAAACTCCCATGATAATTCGTTAAGTGGTTTTTAAGTTTGTTGCGAACAGACAGACGAAGCTGATGACTTTGTTTTTATAATATGTAGTGATATAAGGTTATAAGATCAGGGTGTACTAAACTGAAAGATTTATAGGTTCGATGACATGGTGAAATTGAGGGTTGTATAATAATTTATTTTACATTATTTTTTATTTTAATTGACTTTGAACTACTATGCAATCACGAAATAAGAATCGGCTGCTTCATAAATTTGATCAAGTGAATGAACTTTTTATATCTAGAACACATCTAGTCGTCTGTTCTTTGGTTATTGGCTTACAGTTATTGCATGTCAAATATAAACAAGTATGGCAGTTGAAGTCTTATAACTGTGCTTATAGAACTAAATCTTACTTACCAGGTGATGACTTCGCTCACATGTCATCTGCACTGCTCTATCGCATGCTAAAGAGTAAGACAACACAACCTCTCCACGGTGCCGTCCGGCTTTTGAGGGAGGATGTGGTCTTCCTGTGCCTCGTCGAGAACAACGCCAATGTGAGTAATGTGAGTGACTACTTTTACTCAATATTGCATGTTCATGTGGTATTGTAGTAATTGTGTAGTTGCTTTTTTATTTTGCAGTGTTATATTATTTAGTGTGACTGTATTTTTGTTTTCTTAATGCTAATAGCGATTGATCACACCAAACTTGATGTTAAGAAATGATGTGGTGTAATGTGAGGAAGAAAGTATTATAAATGAATTGTAGAACTAATAGCTTGTTTTATATATGCTTTGAAAGATAAGGCTTCCCATCATTTGAAAGCTTTGTCCTTTTTGACAACTAAATAGGCAAGTAGTCCTAGGCAATAAGGCCGCCATTTAACTACCACAAATTAGTCGATGTTGTTTTGTATTGTTTTTTCTTTATTTCTTTTTAAGTTTTTTATTGCAAAATGTGTCGATTGTTGGTGTACAATAAAGTCATTCTATTTAAAATGGCTGACTAACCTGTACGAAATTAAGCGCGGCAGAAGTACCTATGTACATATATGCATTACAATGATATTATGTCCATTTATTTATGAGCGTTACCTTAACTCGGGTGACACGTAAAATTTGACCGTAGCAATTAACATTGTCGGATCTACATTTTTGCTATTTTTATTTTGTTGCATTAAATTCGATTAAAAAACTTATTTTTTTTACTATTAGGTTGATTTTAGGTATTTAATAATATGCGGGGGCATTTTTAGACATATTCTAAGATCTTTAATGCAAAAAAATGAAAATAAAAAAATGTAGATCCGACAATGTTAATTGCTACGGTCGAATTGTTGAGTGTGTAAGTGTGTTTGTTACTTTTTCACGCTTAAACAGCTGGACCAATTTTCATGAAATTTGGTACATGGAGGTAGCTGACACTCTGGATTAATACGTAGGCTAGCGGATAACACCGTGAGGCGCAGGTAGTAATTTTATAACAACGTTTATCAAGCTATGACAAAAACTTTCATGCAGGCTTAATTCTGACACTAGACTGGCCACATAACCCATACGAACTTCCCCCGGAAACAATGGAAATTGGTTAAAACTATAGGGTACTATCTAATATTTCTGACTCTAATCTATAAAAGAACATGAATTTTACTTGCTTACGCCAATGCTATAAGAGTGGCGTAACCGTCATATAACAAAAAAAACTTTGCTCTAATGTATTGATAACATGCAATATCTGAGAGATATTTATAAATTTTGTCTGAAGTAGTTAATAAGTACTATTTTATCGGTTTGCAATGCAGGTAAAAAAAAAAAACTGTTGCTACAATAGATCAGTGATATTACAAAAGATTTATTTTATTTGATGAACGCCAATATGCCGCTCGTCTGATATTGAGTGGATTATTGTCTTCTTTCAACTTGGTATAAACAAATATTTACTATTAATCTAATCTTTGCATATTTTGATTTGATTCTTACAAGATTTGACACCTACCGATAATTAACTAACTACTAAACTATAAATGTGTAAGTTTGGGCGGATGGATGGATGAATGTATGTAACTCTTTCACGCAAAACCTACTAAACGGATTTGGATAAAATTTGGCACGTATATAGTTTATGGCCTGGATTAACATATAGGATACTTTTTTTACAGCAAACTGAACAAACTTTTTGTTAAATTCCACGCGGACGAAGTCGCGGGTAACAGCTAGTCACACTAATATTATAAAGGCTATAGTTTGTAAGTGTGTTTGTATATTTGTTACTTCTTCACGCTCAAACGGCTGGACCAATTTTGATCAAATTTGATATGGAAATAGCTGACATACTGGATTAAAACATATGCTACTTTTTTATCCCGAAAAAATTTAGCGAGGCGCAGCTTGTAGTATTATAAATGTGAATGTTTGTGAGGATGGATGGATGTTTGTTACGCAATAACTATTGAACGGATTTGGATGAAATTTGGCGTACATATGGTTTATGGTCTGAATTAGCATAAAGGATACATTTTATGCTGCAAACTGGACAAACTTTTTGTTAAATTCCACGCGGACGAAGCCGCTGACAGTTAGTAAGTCATAAATAAAACGATTATGTAGAAGCTGAAGTAATTGCATTAATTTATTTAAAAATAAAATACTCCTTACAATAAATGTACATTAAATTAAGACATGTATGTAAAATAATCTCACTGAGGCTTCTTAATTGATTATAACAGACACACATTATTCAGCACCCCTAGTATAAAAACTATAATAATACAAAGTACATAAACGATAGAAAAACGCATATACACATGTACGTACACTGTGACAGTTTGAACATCACCAATCTTGATACAGGGGGTTCAGTACTCGATTGTCATTCCAAATAATAATAAAAAACTAGTAGTTAATATTTGACATAATATTTATCCTGAGCAAACACAAAAATACAGACACTCAAATCACGCGCACCGAAAATGACATGGTCGCGCGGTCCCAGATTAGATAACAGTTACTGCGTAGTATGGTAGTTGTCTTGCGCTAACTCGGCGCGTAAGGCTGCGCGCTGTCCATAAATTCTGGAGTCTTAGGAAAAACTTTAACCAAGGTCTTCTTAGTTTTTTTTTGTATTTTTTTGGATTTTATTTATTTCGTTTCATATGATCACTAACTAACATGTCTTTGAATATTGCTAATGTTCAAACTGTCAGCGCGTATATACGGTCATACGTTTTTTAACTACCTACATATATTATTGGCTATAAATAGTCACTACTATTTTAAACATTCTTTATCATTTACAAAAAATAACTACATCAATTTTAATGATAATTTTAACTATTATCACGATAACAGTCTAACAAAATAAGAATAGTTTAAGAAAGCAGGTTTTTACGTACTTAAATAATAAAAAAAAACATTACCTTCCTTCTTGGATTTACGTATACCATTGAATACTTAATAGTAATAAATAAAGCTTAACCAAGGTTGGCATTGTCGTTTAGCGTTTGTGTCTTTGGGCCTTTAGTTTAGAAGGAATATTGTAAACCTTTTACTAGGCCTCACTATTTTTAATTTTTAAAGGTTTCTGTTATAGCTGTTCTAAAAACATTTTGACATGAAATGAAATACATAAAGTTGCTAATATTCATTTCAAAAACATTTCATCATATTAGGAGTTAGTGGATAATTCTTAAATATTGTAGGCTTGTATAGATCGCTACTTATGTTCCTTGTTATTTGAAAGGATATCTTGGTCACCATAAAAATTTCATAGTCGATTGAGTTATTTGATCTTTAAACCTAAAACCCAGCCGTGTTTGGGCTTAGGGTTATGGGGTCGGATTTTAAATTGTATATTTATACTTAGGTTTAAATAACTTTATAACCATCAATAACAATATTGTCACTTAAGAGATAACATGATTGGATTTAAAAAAAATTATGTTCACAGTCTTAACTACGAAACAATATAAATTAACATTACGAGATTGGTATACAAAAATTGAAGCTAAACTTAATATGAATTAAGCCCGTTCAACTTATGTAACCATAACAAATAGTAATTATTTTTTCCAGCATATTACCTACTTCATTGGTAATATGGAGAGATACATACTTGTAAATTACATCTTCATCACTGTCGTAACCCAAACTATTTTTAAGCGGAAATACACAATATTATTTTATTCAATAAAGATTTATATCATCTAAATTTTGTCAACTTCATTGAAAGTAACATAAATGCCTCTTATTCCGAGAGTAATATTGCGATATTTATTACTAGTGATTACGTATTTCATAAGATTACATGCGTAATTATAATATATTTCCTTCTACCACATATAAAGAAAAAATATAGCTAGCATACTACTTTGTTTATGACTAGCAGAGTAGGTAAGAGACAAAGCACCGGCAGCTCTTTGGATATTAAATTAACTTTAAATAAAAATACATTATTATTATATAACTAGTAATTTTATAATGGCAGTGAACCCGTAATATTTGTGATGTTTTTTTTGGTTAATAGTGTAAAATACATCATCATCATCCACAGCCTTTTTATCCCACTGATGGGTATAGGTATCTTGTTATGCCATCTGCCTCGCTCTTGTGCCAATCTGGTCCACGTTCGACCCGCGACGGTGACAATATCGTCGACATTATCGACAATAATATACACCAATGTTATTTAATTATTTTTGGGGTTCCGTACCTCAAAAGGTAAAAAAGGAACCCTTATAAGATCACTCTCTTGTTCGTCTGTCCGTCTGTCTGCCGTCTTTTTTTTTTATGGCTGACTGGCTAGGTTTTTGACCACAACTCACCTGATGTTAAGTGACGGTGTGGTCGAAGATGGTAAAGCACACCTAGCCTGGAATAGAACTGGCTCTCAAGTGAGGCTACCGGAATACACCGTTAGATGCTTGGCGGCAGATTTTCAACTTGAGGGTGGTAGCTAGCCAGCCGAGTACTAGAAAGTACCCTACCACCACGCTATGGTTTCCTCACGATGTTTTCCTTCATCGGCAGCTCAAGCTCATTGTTGGGGTTTGAACCCACGCCCTTCGGCATGCGAACCGACCGCGCTAACCACTGAGCTATCATCGCTACGTCTGTCTGTCCGTGTGTCACCACCGATTTTCTCAGGAACGGGTCGACCTAGCATGTTGAAATTTATACCAGATACTGAGGACTATAGTCTCTAAAAATCAAGGTCCTGAGTCAACACGATAAAAAGATTAGGCAAATTTAGATTTTCGCGAAAACTTGTAAGTACCAAAATTTACATTAATTTTCAAAAAAAATTATTTTTTGGAATTTTACCTTTACTTGTGCGAAAATCTAAATTTCAACCATTACAGCACACACACACACACACTTAAAACTTAGCCACCAATAAAAATGATACCAATTTTATAATGGGTAGGTACGGAACCCTCGGCGCACGAGTTCGACTCGCACTTGACCGGTTTTTTTTATGGTTGACAAGCCCATGTGTTTGACCACAGCTCACCTGCTGATACTCTATCAGCATGCTATGGTTTCCTCACGATGTTTTCCTTCGACGGCAGCTCAAGCTCATTGTTTAAGTTTGAACCCACGCCCTTCGGCATGCGAGCCGACCGTGCTAACTACTGACGTTATCATCGCTACAAAGGTAACCATCATTATAGTAGATATATTTCTAAGGTCACTACAAAATTATATTATTAACAATATAAATACTAACTTATAATCAAACACAGGCAAGTTTTCTTGTCCCATGCAACAGAAACAGCTGATATCAGTTTAACCGATATACCTCTCTTTATATTATCTATATCTTTAAACGAGCAATTCTTGTATATATATTTTTTTTCTTAGGGAAACATACAGTGCTTATGATTAAATAAATTAACATGAGCGATAACTATGCACCATTTATATGTATCCACTTATGAAAATATGAATATGTATATATATATATATATATCTTCTGAATCTCGGAAACGGCTCCAACGATTTTCATGAAATTTAGTATGCGTTTAGGGGTTTTCGAGGGAGATAAATAGATCTAGCTAAGTTTCATTTTTAGAAAACATTGTCATTTTTCGTTTTATCCGTGTTTTCAGCCGAGCAAAGCTCGGTCATCCAGGTACTTACATTAATATTAAGTACCCTACCAAGAAGCATTCCTGGCATCACTGCAGTGACTTGATAACCAGGCACTAACTTAACCTACTGCCTCATCACTATATACTGGAATAAATATTTAAAATAAAGTTCCAAAACGCCATCACAATTTCCTCGCTTTACCTCATAAAGCACCGATACACAATTACATATTACAATGCAATTAACATTGAAAATTCTTCACTTTTCACTATTAGCATTTACACAAATTTTATATGAATATATTAACATTTTATCTCACTAATATTATAAATGTAAAAGTTTGGAAGGATGGATGAAAAAAAAAATACCATTTGGCATTGGATTAGCCCAATTATTGCCTCCAAGCCTCATTTGTTTTGTTTTTTCCTGTTGGTAATTTGTTCACAATATGTTTATGTGTAATTGTTGGACCTACTAGGGCTCACCGGAATGACAGCGCTGGTTATACCACTTAGTATAGCCAGCATTATGCTGAGGTGAACCCCTATTTTGTAACTGTTTGTCTTTGTTTGTATGTTTCGTTTGTGTTACAAAATAAAACTTTTTTCTTTCTTTTGGATGGATGGATGGATGGATAGCTAATTTTAATATATTTTAACCGCAGAGATGTATTTTTTTTAATGGTTAACTGGTTAATTTTTTGCTCACCTGATGTTAAGTGACAGTGTGGTCGAAGATGGTAAACATCTAGCCTGGAATGGAACTGGCTGTGAAGTGGCTGTCGGAACATAAATAGGTGCTTGACGACATATTTTCAATTTGTAGGTGTTAGCTAGCCAGTCTGGTATAAAGGTAGCTGATACCCTGGATTAAGACATAAGCTACTTTTTGTCACAAAAAAAGTTTAGGGTAACACCGCGGGACACAGCTAGTAGAGGACTATATTTCAGTAGTGGTCGCCGTGCCATATAATAATAATAATAATAATAAATATTGTAGGACACATTACACACAGCGCCATCTGACCCCAAACTAAGCAGAGCTTGTGTGATGGAAGTCAGATAACTGATAGAATACATAAATACTTTTTTTTTTTTTGTAAATACATACTTATAATACATACAGAACACCCAGACAGAACAAATATTTAAATATTATATTGTTATTTATTCTTTATTATGTCCTTATATGGTTTCGTAGATCAATGCAGGATATATTTTAGCAATAATGGTCCAATCACCATCATCACTCCCCCACTTCTCCTCAAAGCACCGTTGCATAGGTCGCCCCTACAGTAGCAAGTGACGGCGGTTGTGACCTTATCGTTCTGTGAACTTTCTGTGCATCTTTCCTCGTATGGTTCGTAGATCTTGTTTACGTATTGCCACCGGTGGTTGATTATCTCTTGATCACCGGCCATGACTTGCCGCGCGCAGTCGCGTTCGTAGAGTTTTACTGGAAACGAAAAATTCTTATGATTACTTTGTTATGTGACCATTTCACTCTCTCCCACATGTGGTACATGTTAGATAGATAGATAGAAACTCTTTATTGTGCATACTGAAAAAGAAAAATAGTACAGAAGAATCTTATGAGCTAGTGCCACAAGTGGCGGCCTTATCGCTAAGAGCGATCTCTTCTAGGCAACCAATAATGGAAAAACATTATAAAATAAAGAGCAGACGGGAAATGACTAAAAATAAATAAGACTAATAATTTAAAAAAAATACACTAATAAAAATAATACATGCTTATAGTGTGTAAAAATAATAAAGTCTTAAAATAAAAACGAATATATAAATATATATATATATACAGTCAAACCTGGGTAAGTGAGAACTGGATAAGTGAGAAAACTATAAGTGAGAGTAATAGCCAGGACCCGTCATTTTAAGCTCCCATTAGCGAGAGATAACAAACCTCTATTAGCGAGAAACAGAAACCTTTGTAAGAGAGAGTCGTTTTTCCCTTATGGACCTCCGTAAGTGAGACTGCTACTTATCTATACCTCTATAAGCGACAGTCGAGCTTTATTTATTTATATTTTTTAGGAGGAACAAACGACAAAACAAATTACAAATTTAACATCTGCTATTTTATGACTTATTAAGAATTGTGTGAACACCTGTGCATCATGCGCATTCTTAACAGGGGCAACTTGACATTGCTTACTACTTGAGCAATGCTAGCAAAGTACGAATGCTTACACATTCATGCGTATTGATATACAATTCGATGCGTAATTATGCCTGTAAATAATTATTGTTACTTCGATGACGCATTGCTGAATTCAAAGAATAATGTGCGACTAGAGAATTAGCGTGAATTATTTAAATCAACTTTTAACACTGTACTGTCAATATCATTTATTGAATCAGGTTCGTCAGGGAAACACGAAAACAATAATCGCAATTTCAAAGAGAAAACTTTTATATCTATCACTACATGGTATAAAACAAAGTCGCCTTTTCTGTCCCTTTATCCCTATGCTTAAATCTTTAAAACTACGCAACGGATTTTGATGCGGTTTTTTTAAATAGATAGAGTGATTGAAGAGGAAGGTTTATATGTATAATACATGCATATGCACATTAATATCTACATTGCACCCGTGCGAAGCGGGAGCGGGTCGCTAGTTATAGAATAAAACAAAGTCGCTTTCCGCCGTCTGTAAGCTTAGATGTTTTAAACTATGCAACGGATTTTAATTCGGTTTTCATCAATAGACAGAGTGATTCAAGGGGAAGGTTTATATGTATAATACATTCATATTATAGTAGGAAAATCCGAGAATCCGAAAAAAATTAACGATGATAGCTCAGTGGTTAGCTCGGTCGGTTCGCATGCCGAAAGGGTGTGGGTTCAAACCCTAATAATGAGCTTGAGGTGCCGATGAAGGAAAAAATCGTGAGGAAACCATAGCGTGGTGGTAGGGTACGTTCTAGTACTCGGCTGGCTAGCTACCACCCTCGAGTTGAAAATCTGCCGCCAAGCATCTAACGGTGTGTTCCGGCAGCCTCACAGTTCCATTCCAGGCTATGTGTGTTTTACTACCTTCGACCACACCGTCACTTAACATCAGGTGAGCTGTGGTCACAGACATGGCTTGTCAACCATAAAAAATAATTAAATAAGTTTCTTTTTTGTTTATTTAAGGGTAGGCAGCGCAATGTGCAGTGTCCTAAGAATTGTTTCTATTTTTGTTACTTACTTATATCTGTGTTAATGTTACAACTTTACATAATTGTGTTAGTTAGTTACACTTATATTCTAAAAGCGAAAGTTTGTCTATTTGTATGTATGTTACTTCCTCATGCTGTATTGTAGTTGCTTAACAGATTTGAATGAAACTTGGAATGCAGATAGCTTATATTATATTATCAAATAACACATATGTATTTATAACATTACTAGCAACCCGCCCCGGCTTCGCACGGGAGCAATGTTATCTAACGTAGTACATTATTTTGATCTATCTCGTAAGGTTTAGCCCGCTGCAATGTAAACACACAAAAACATGTTTTTTACGACTACATTACATTATAAGTCTTTGAAATACTCGGATTTTTTCTACATTAATAAGCATTTGTTATACATATAAACCTTCCCCTTGAATTACTGTCTATTGATGGAAACCGCATTACAATCCGTTTCATAGTTAAAAATATTTAAGTGTTTATACGGCGGGAAGCGACTTTGTTTTATACTATGTAGATATTTGTCTCGTAAAATGCGTAAAGCCGCAGGGCGCACGTTGTTAATTAATATTACCGCTAAAATAGTCATTACATTACCCTAATTTTCCTTACATGTCAACGCTAAGTGGCCTTTTACAGCTTGCGCAATTCGCTGGTGCGAATGGGGCACTAAGTCTAAACAAGGCATTTTATTAATAGTTGTTCTAGGTGCATGCTCGTTTTCTTACTGGAATCATTTAATTTTCCGATATAAAAAATAGCCAAGTCTCAATTTAGAGTATAAGCTATCTTCACACCTAAATTACCTAAATTCGTTAAGTCACAAAGACACTACTGTGTACACGTGCAGCCACGAACTTTCGCATTTGTAATACTAGCCACGCCTTACGGGTTCGTCCGCATTGTCTGGGATAAATATAGTCTTTGTGTTAATTAAAAGTACCTATAACTTATCTGTATTACAAATTTCATCCCCATCCTATGTATCGTGAAAATTAAAAAAAAAAACGGCCAAGTGCGAATCGGACTCGCGCACGAAGGATTCCGTACCATTATCTATAAAACGGCAAATAATCACGTTTGTTGTATGGGAGTAAAAATTTATTTTATTCTGTTTTTTAGTACTTATTTGTTGTTAAAGCGGCAAAAGAAATACATCATCTGTGAAAATTTCAACTGTCTAGCTATCGCGGTTCTTGAGATACAGCCTGGTGACAGACAGACGGACGGACAGACGGATAGCGAAGTCTTAGTAATAGGGTCCCGTTTTTACCCTTTGGGTACGGAACCCTAAAAAAGACAAACTTTCGCTAATATTATACAGCTACGCTTCATCAGGGTTTTTGTCTCAGATTTTTTCTAATACCCTATTTGTTAACCTAGGGTTCCTAGTCCTTGGCTTTAATTTGTTACTTAAGTACTGGCAAATGCTGCAGTGCTTATGAACAGGCAGAACAGGCGTTATATCTTACCACCAGGATTGCGTTTTGTTTCGTCTTATTAATTCAAACTATACCATCACAATCTGTAAAAAAGCATTCTACTCAAATCAACCACGATGAATCATAAATAAAACGCAGTGACTGATTTGCAATTGCATTGATAAGCTGTACTTTTATTGTATTAATTTATTCGATAAGAGGTCATCCGCAAAGGTTGTAAACCTTAGGGGTCAATGCCACGGATTCGCTTATGAGTGCTACATTCTTCGGCACATCTGTGCGGTCTACCACTTGCCTATAAATAGCTTACATTGAGCACTGAAGACTCTTCAGACTACAATATTATAACGTATAGTATGTTATAGCTATGATTGCTTCGTACTACGATATAATGTTATAGGAGAGCCATGTTAGTTCCATAATTTTTCCAACTATAAATAAAATAAATATCGCAAGACATTTCACACAGCGCCATCTAGCCCCGAACTAAGCAAAGCTTGTACTATGGGAACCAGATAACTGATAGAACACTGAAATACTTTTTTTTTGTGAAACATATTTATACACCCATACACAGAATAATAATTTATGTTTACCACACAGATTATTGTCCTGGGTGGGAATCGAACTCAGACCCTTCAGCTCTTTAAGCAGATATACTTCCAAATGAGCTAACAGGACAGTCAAACTATTCAATTCAATTATCATTTTTGAGTTTTGGCGCGTTGTGTCGCCCCTTTGTATTTTTTCTAATACTAGTATTTTTCGAGTGTTTATGTATAAAAATAGTATTTTGCGTGCAGCCTTCAGTTTTCAGCTTATTTATCTATATAGTCAAAGTCCAGTCTTGGTCAAGTCCAGTTCGTGCCAGTCAAATCTAGTCATACTTTAGTAAAGATGGTAAGAGATAACGCCTGTCCATGACTATTGCAGCCTAAAGAGAATTATCGTTTCTGTTTAGGTGTGTTTATCATTTTATATCGTTTTGTTGTTTGAGTTTTGTGTTTTAATTGAACTCTTGGCCTGTCTAACATCTCACTAATATTATTTTGATGAAATTTGGAACGATAATAGCTTATACCCTGGACCCTGGATGGATTTTGCTGTTGAAACTAACCATCTAATGTCTTAAAGTAATGAGCGCCAAATTAGCGATACCCCAGACTTTGTTTTGTTACTGAAAGTTCTGTGTATCTCTGCAATGGACATGGACAGGTGTTATCTCTTACCAGCAGGAGGGCGTCTCGTTCGTCTTATTACTATTATATTACATTTTATAAAAAAACCCTGGATCAACTCATAAGCTACTTTTTTCCCGGAAAATGGGGGTGATTCCGCGGGCGACTACCATAGCGTAGTCTAAAGTGGTCTTTAATATACAAATACGAGTACGTCTGTCAAATTTCAAACACGTTTGCAGGTGAAGTTCACCTTACTGCTGTCAGTCAGTCATACATACAATCACTAATACATAAGAATACTATAGATTACTAGCTGCGCCCCGCGGTGTTACCCGCAATTTATGTTCGGGATTAAAATTAGTTAATCATCTAGCGGTATGAATACTTGAAAAATTTCATAAAAATCGGTGGAGCCGTTTAGGGAGAATGCGACCACAAACACCGTGACACGAAATTTTTATATATAGTATAAAAAATAGTAATACAGTATAAATAAATAAATTAGTATAAAATTTATCTTAATTTTAACTTCCTGTTATTATTATTTGGTACCTGGATGACCGAGCTTTGCTCGATATTTTTAAGAAGGAACTTAATAAAAGGGGGGGAAAATAATCATCTGGACTCGAACCGGGGTCTTCTGGTTTCGGGACCGACCGATTTCCCACCAGAGCTATTAGAAAGTAGATGATGGCGAAATTGACCTCTGTATTCTCATGATATTGTAGCAGTTTTCATTGCCCGAAAACACGGATAAAAACGACGTTTTCTAAAAATTAAACCTAGCTAGATCGATTTATCGCTAAACCCCCTGCATACTAAATTTCATGAAAATCTTTGGAGCAGTTTCCGAGATTCAGATTATATATATACATATATACAAGAATTGCTCGTTTAAAGGTATTAGATAGATAGATTAAGCTCTAATTTTGTGTTTAACCGTTAGTTTTTACACGCCTTAACAGCTTTTAAATGACGACTTGATACATTGCAATAAAACATTAACTATTAAGCGTCGATCATCCTTATTGAACGAGACATACACAAACAAAAATACGAAAGTGTGTCTCTTTGTATGTACCTTTTTTATTACTTCTTCACGTTGTAACAGTTTATTGTATTTTGGTGAAGTTTCAAATGTTTTAGAAGCTTCTATTCAGGATAAACATATCGGCTGCTTTTTATTCCTGAAAACGCGGGGCGAAGCTAGTTTTGTATTACTGCCAAGGAAGGGTTATGTTTTTCGCGCGTATCTCATATGTATGTATGTACATTTCTTTATTATCTCGTGTCTTTCAAACGGTCGAATGGATTACGACTATTAAGGTATCGTCTCAATAACCCAAAAGTACTTAGAGGGTGTTTAAAAAATAAACAAGAGGATTTTTGGCGCGAAATAGTAATAAGTAATTAAAAAAAAAATACCAAATCTATCAGGTAGGGTATATAAACAAACAAAAATATAAATCATTTATGTTTAAATCTAATTAGGAATAATAAATTGGATTAAAAAGTTTTTTCCCTTTAATTATATAGCTAATTTAATCGCAATCAGGTTATAGATTCTTTGAACTCTTCTGAAGCTTGTTTATATCGTTCCATTGCTGGGCAAAAACTTAATTTCCTTAACTAGTTCCTTGTGCAAGAACCTTTCAATTTTGTTTAAATATCTTGTGTTCGTCGTGGCCTCGTGTTGGAAGGCGACCTCGGAGTCGAATGTCGATGGAGATGCATTGTGTGTTTTTTGTAGCGACAATAGCTCAGTGGTTAACACGGTCGGTTCGCACGCCAAACCCCAATAGTGAGATTGAGCTGCTGGTGAAGGAAATCATCGTGAGGAAACCATAGCATGGTGTTAGGGTACATTCTAGTACTTGGCTGGCTAACTACCATCCTGAAGTTAAAAGTTAGTCGCCAAGCACCTAACGGTGTATTCCGGCAGCCTCACTTGAGAGCCAGTTCCATTTCAGGCTAGGTGTGTTTACCATATTCGACCGCATCATCATTTAATATCAGATGAACTCTGGCAAACACTTAGATTGTTAGTCAAAAAAATTTAATCACTCAAATATGGTAGTTTTTTTAGTTATGGTTTTTTCATCTTATATATGGTATTCTTACATGTGTCCCCGCGCCGGTGCGGGCTCGGGGCACTTAAACTTAATCTAGTTAGCACAAGTAAAAACTTTTTTGGCTTTTGTGTTATCACTTATCTCCTATTTCTATTACCAGTTAGAAGCTGTTCGTTTTCCATGCAAAATAAAATATTATTTTACAAAGTAATACGGTTTACTCACGTCCATTCCCCAGACTTAATATGATCTCCTTCTTGTAGCACATGGTGGAACCGGAACACTCTGTTAAGTATTTTTCGCTGTAGTCGAAATGTTCGCACAATTCGACCGGCCGGTAATCGTCCTTGCTGGGCTGGCACTTGTAGCAACGAAGGGCTGCTGTCACTGAAATAAAATAATTAGAATATCTACCACTCTATTCGTAAATTGTTAGCTAGTTTGGGAGGAGGATAGATTGTAGCGATGATGGCTCAGTGGTTAGCGCGGTAGGTTCGCATGCCGAAGGGCGTGGGTTCAAACCCCAACAATAAGCTTGAGCTGCCGGTGAAGGAAAACATCGGGAGCCTGTCAGCCATAAAAAAAAAAAACTTAATAATTTATTCGCGTGAAATAGTAAATTACGAATAATTTACATTATTAACTCCGTTATTGAAACGAATATGTTATTTATCCTGCAAATAGTTTCACGTCACAAATGGCATAATGGGCTAAGAAATACAAACATTTTATTGATAATAAATACCAATGCTACGAGTCAGATTCCGCAACATAATTAAACAAGTTTAGAAACATTGATTTCATATCAATGAATAAAAAAACTAAATTTCAAAGTAAATTATGTCAATAAAAAATATGTCAATACAAAAATATTGCAAATATAAAATATGTCAATATAATGAAATGAAATGAAAAATCATATTTATTTCATCATCATGATCATCAGCCATAGGTAGTCCACTGCTTGACATAGGCCTCCTCCTGGGAGGGTTTTGCCAATACCCGCCACGTTTGGTAGGCGGGTTGGCGAGCGCAGTTAGGTGTCATTGTTCAAGGAAGACGCTGCTGCCCATCTTCCGGATTACATCCTTTAGCCGACTCTCACGGCAACCACGGGTAGAGAGGGTGGGGATATATACTATTCTTACGCCGGCATCACCACGGCACATAATTACTTACTAGTAATTTAATAATCTTTTGGTTTAAAGTACTCGTCATTGTTATAAAACAAGGTCTCTAGCAGCTTGGTTCTGCAACAAGCGGCGGAAGGTGCATCCCGGACGGAAGCGGGTACGCGGGAGAGGGAAGGCAGCATACAGGGTATGCATATGAACGACGGTTTGAATTAATTCTTTAGCATATTTTCTTTAGCATAATTCATTAGCCTGGCGTGATTTCTAAAACATTCGGACATAAACCGGGTTATACGATACGGGTGTAATAAACTAAAGGTGGTCATTGTAGGTACTAATTATTCCCTAAAGGTAACTTTTACCACATTTTTTTTAGAACACGAATAAATTTGATGCCCATTGTATTTATTGATCAACGGTCAACGAACTTTTCCTATGGAACAGCTGATTTTAAACCGACTTCAAAAAAGAAGGAGGTACTCTATTCGACTGTTTTTTTTAATATTTTTATTCTTGTTACCTCAGAGCTTTCGACTGGGTGAACCGATTTTGATGATTCTTTTTTTATTTGAAAGCTGGTGCTGGTGTGGTCCCATTTCAATTTGGTCCAGTTCTGACAATGGCATCCATGAGGAAACCATATGAAGTCCGTTTTTTTTGTTATTTATTACGCTTCAAAATTATGCTCATAGTAAAAGTTAACAATGCTTCGTGCACACATTTTAGCTCAGTGCACGCCAAACTAACTCAATAATATGTAAAAAAAAATACCAATCAAATTGAGAACCTCCTCCTGTTTGAAGTCGGATAAAAGTATTTCATTATTTTTTATTGTTTACTAGACAAGCTTTTAGTTATCATACAGCTTAATCATTTATGATGATCAGCATGATGTCGTTCCTGGTGCAAAGGCTGGCCATTGCTATCTAGCGCGGAAATGCTGCCAGTCTCATGGGTTTCATTGCAACAGGTCCACGGGCGGGTTTTTTTTTTGACTGAATGTCGCTGCAATTCAGGGTAATTGACATTTTGTAATTTATATATTATATGCCGTGGTGGTGCCGGCGTAAGAATAGTATCCCACCCTCTCTACCCGTGGTTGCCGTAAGAGTCGGCTAAGGGATGAAATCCGGACGATGGGCAGCAGTGTCTTCCTTGAACAATCACACCTAACTGCGCTCGCCAACCCGCCTGCCAAGCGTGGCGAGTATTGGCAAAACCCCCCCAGGAGGAGGCCTATACCCCACCCTCTCTACCCGTGGTTGCCGTAAGAGTCGGCTAAGGGATGAAATCCGGAAGATGGGCAGCAGCGTATTCCTTGAACAATCACACCTAACTGCGCTCGCCAACCCGCCTGCCAAGCGTGGCGAGTATTGGCAAAACCTCCCCAGGAGGAGGCCTATGTCCAGCAGTGGACGTCCTATGGCTGATATTGTGAAATGTGTGTGATATATTATATAGTGCAAAATTTAATTATTATTTGTGACATTAACTTAAAACTTCTATAAGAATCGTTGATTTATATGGTAAATAAAGTGGCAGTTTATATTCATATAGGTTGACATTAATGGGAAAAGGTCTTCGGGATCTGTAGTTACAATGGGTGTACCGCAAGGCTCTATCCTCGGTCCTTTCCTATTTTTGGTTTATATTAACGACCTGCCTCATCTTGTTAAGAATGATCACGAGATTGTATTGTTTGCTGATGATACTTCATTAATTTTTAAAATGAAACGACAAAGCACAAATTTCGACGATGTGAATAATGCAATCTCAAAAGTAGTCCATTGGTTTAATGTCAATAATCTTTTGCTTAATGAAACCAAAACAAAATGTATAAGATTTACTCTACCTAATGTAAAACAAGTTAAGGCTGATGTAAACGTAAAAGGAGAAACATTAGAAATTATAGACAATACCGTATTCTTGGGAATAACCTTAGATAGTAAACTTCAATGGGGCCCACACATAGATAAGTTATCGAAGAGACTTAGTTCTGCAGCATATGCAGTCAAAAAAATCCGTCATCTTACAGACGTTGATACTTCTAGACTAGTCTATTTCAGCTACTTCCATAGTATTATGTCTTATGGCATACTGCTGTGGGGGAACGCTGCAGATATAAACACCGTATTTGTGTTGCAGAAGAGGGCTGTTCGTGCAATCTATAATATGGGTCCCAGAGAATCCCTACGTGATAAATTCAAAAAAATTAACATAATGACAGTACCATGTCAATACATTTATGAAAACTTGTTGTACACTCATAAAAATATCAATCGTTTCCCTAAAAATAGCGACATACATAATTTAAATACTAGAAATAAGAATAAACTTGCTGTGCCCAAAACTAGGCTAAACAAGATAAATGTATCCTTTAAAGGGCAATGTATACGCTTCTACAACAAAACTCCTAGTGAGTTGCAAAAATTATCAATAAATAAATTCAAACAAATTGTCAAAAATATCCTATGTAAAAAGGCTTACTACAAAATATCAGATTATCTAGACGATAAAAAAGCTTGGGACGAGTTTTGCTCCAACTCGAAAACTAACAATCTAACAAGGTAAAGGTTTCTTGTTCGCTTCTTTACTTTACCTCAAAAAGATTGAAGTGAACGAAAGATCAAAGTGATCACTTTATTTCCTAGTTTTAAGTATGTTTATAATTTGTGACGTGTGACGTGTCCAAGAGTCCTGTAAGGTCTAAAGGAAATAAAGCACTTTGAGTTTTGAGTTTTTTGAGTTTTGTTTAATAAATAAATAAGAATACATATTTTATTGTGTTAAAAAAATCTGGACAGGCCAATATTCAGAAAGCATTTGGAAACATTTATCGAAATGGAACAAAACTTTACTATTTTTGTTCTACTCTTCTAAATATCTGAAACACATTCTTCTAAGAAATTCTTTAAATATAGCGTCAGTACAATACAAAGCCGGGATATGTGCAAATCTCTCTGGTGCCTAATTGAGACACACCAATTAAAAGCAGTCATTTTGACAATTGGCCCTGTCACTGGGGCGATATTTATCTGTTCATATTCTATAATAAAACTAAAAAAGCATAGTGTTTTGTACCAAAAGTTCTAACATGAAAGAAAAACGCGCAACCGCATGTTAGTATGGGTATATCTTTTATAGTCGTTCATGACTGTTGTTTAGTTATAAAGCTAGCTGAATTTTTTGAAGTGAAAACTTCTTTTGGCGCATTGAGTTATTTTTGGTAAGTGTAAAATTTATAGGTTCTCGTCACCGACTAGACTAAAACAATAGGCAGTCGTGGAGACTGCCGACAGAAGCGAAAACTTAAATATTTTGAACTAGCGACCCGCCTCGGCTTCGCACGGGTAGTAATAATGGGTATAGTAAGCTATCCAAGGTAGATATATGCCACAGACTTTTTAGTAGATCTATAAAAGAGGAATATTTATTTATTTATTTATTTGGATCACCAACACACATACACATCACAACATTTAAAAATATCCCACCATACATTGTTTTGTTATATATCAAAGGGATTAGGCAGCTTTTTCGATGAAAGCTCCCAGGTGGCTTGACTTTTTCCGACACTTCCAACAATTATTATCATCTTATTTTAACCAAATCTCGGAAACGGCTTCAACAGTTTTCATGAAAACGTCGTTTTATCCGTGTTTTTATTAAGTTTATCTGGAACAGACAGACAGACGCGGCGGACGACTTTGTTGTGATTAGTATATCGGTGATAAAACCCATAAGTTTTGCCCCTACCAAAAAGTCCCTCAACGCGGCTAAAGAAGTCTTCACTTCAAAACAATATCGTATTATTAGTTTTTTTTTTAACGCACAGCGCCCAAAGCTTTCAACACAATCTACTATCAAATCTTGGCGTCCTTAGTTTTCTATTTACATATGCAAGTTTATTCAAAACACAATAACTTTTGTCTTCTTACAACACAGTCCGGGCATTGCTGTAGTTAGCCTTCAGTCGTTATTTCGCCTACAGATACGTGACAAAATTTTGAACCACATGCTCTTTGAATTCCATTGATAAAGTTCGATACCCACGTGGTTTTAATTTGACTACGTTATGTGTCTATGCGTAGGCAACATTTTTACAGCCTATTGTGTGCGACATCAAAATTGTAATAATTAGGTTCGTTCTTATCAAATACAGCAACATCACAATTCTCATTTGAAATTTTATCTACATAAGTGCTTTGCACATACGAAGAACAAAACATCGGACATAATATAATTTGTATTCCATTCGAATTTTGAATAATTATTTTTTTACTGTTGCTGGTATGCTAACCCTGATTATAAAGGAAAACAAAGAGTTTTGGCGGGAACGCGGAAAGAATCGGGTCGCCCCATTGCATTTTTTCGGGTGTTTATGTATAAAAATAGTGCTGTTTTATTTCATTGTGCCAAATTACAAGCGCGAGCGTGGAGAAGTGATATCGCTACTACTTTACTAAAGCATGCCTGGATTTGACTGTAACGGACTGGACTTAACCAAGATTGGACTTTGACTATAAAGAAGCTGAAAACTGAAGACTGCATACAAAACAGAAACATTGAAACAGGCAGAATGCACAGAGTGCGATGCCAAGAAGAAAGAGAAAAAAAAAAACACATTTTGGAATGACAGCAAAAAGTTTTTGAGATTTCGGCATCGACAGTTTTAAACTTAGAATTTGGAAGGTAGACTAAGGATTTGACAAATAGCGTAGAAAATTAGTGAAGACTGCACGATCCTAAAAAATTTGCTTGTTTCATATTAAATATATGCACACAAATACCTTGTTGCATTTGTGTGATGACCTTGGTGTATAATTATGTGCATATACATACGTAGGTACGTGTAAAACAAAACAAATATTGTGAGGCTAAGGAGTCTTCACTAATTTTCTACACAATAATTAACTGCTTTTTTCCGAATTTGAACTGTTCCTTCAATTTCTACATTTGATATTGTCGCAAGCTCAGAAATTTTCTGCAGGCAGCCCACAAGCTGCCTTTTTTAGGGTTCCGTAAGTAAAGGGTAAAACCGGACCCTATTACTAATACTCCGCTGTCCGTCCCTCTGTCTGTCCGTCTGTCACCAGGCTGTATCTCATGAACCGTGATAGACAGTTGAAATTTTCACAGATGATGTATTTCTGATGCCGCTATAACAACAAATACTAAAAAAAAATAGAAAATAAATATTTAAGGGGGCTCCCATACAACAAACGTGATTTTTTTGCTTGTTATTGCTCGATATAAATAACGGCAACAGGTAGATGTTTGAAATATTCACAGAATATATAATTATATATTCACTTTAAAAATAAATTATAGAATTAAAAAATATATATATTTAAGGGGTTCCCATAAAACAAATATATCATAAAGATAATGGTACGGAATCTTTCTTTCTTTTTGCGAGTCCGACTCGCACTTGGCCGGTTTTTTTTTCTCTTTGATCAGGGCTAGCATCTCGGCAGCAAAAAACAATTTAAAAAAAGTTCAAAAATGTAAAACCCGACTACTGAAAAATCACGCTCTAAAAATGATGAAACCAGAAAATATTCTCATCTGAAATTGTTAAGTACAAACTATTCGATATGTATCGTGTATTAAATGAACAACTTGTAATAAATACTTTATTGTATTTCATACATATTCATAGTGCTGTTAAGAGGATAACCGTGGTAGTATGCTCCTTTGCAGAATGTATTGTTTTGTTACGGTAGGTAGATAAATCAGCGGACAAACAAGACGCTTCCAACGACATCTCATTTGTCAAATTATGATAAGTAGTTTAGAAGTTATGAGGAAACAGATGAACATACATATTTACCCTTTTGCTTCGCAGGAGTCGGTTGAAAATTGTTTACAATTTGAGTAAATTTCGTACAATATACAGAATGCACAGGCTAGATATGAGTGTCTCTATAAAATATAAATCGATAGTGTTATTTCATTGAAACAACAAAACAAAACTTTTATTTTTTTCAGCTGATAGCCCTTCATCAATAGTTGTCAGTTGATAACGACTAACAAGGCCACTGGGTCAAAACGATATTCGAGATTTAATAGCCTGATACTCTGTTGCATTGTATAGGTTTTGTTATATTATATATAATATATATTGTTATATTTATCACTCTTTATAGTTTTAAGATTCACTTCACTAGTCACTACCGTGCTCTACTGCCATGTAAATGTTAATAACTGTTACCATTGAAATAATCTCAAAGTAACGAGCGCCACAATATAAATAAATAAATAAAAATAAATAAATATCGATGCCCTATACGTCATTTTGTTTTTTAAAG